>QXEO01000518.1:0-1278632 GCA_007115705.1 Dactylis glomerata
TAAGCGTAGAGTTCAGCGGCTACGTAGCTTGGAGGAAGCCGAAGCGCAGTACCTCCACACTTTAAGGAAAGCCCGGCCTGATCTGGCCGTGAAAATTCAGCAAACCTTGGAGACGGAGGCCCGTCCAAAAAAGAAAGAGTGGCGCCCCAAACCAGTAAAAGCCGATGCGAAGACATCGGCTGGCACAAACATGGTGTTCATACTTCCGTCAGAGTTTTGCGCTCCAAGAACCGAAGAACTACCAGTGGCACAGTTTGACTGCGGCCCACGGCCGGTTATCTTTGAAAAGCCACGGGAGAAGGGCTACAAACATCTGAAAGCCCTGTACCTGAGAGGTTATATCAATGGGCAGCCTGTCCGCAAGATGTTGGTTGACACTGGAGCGGCAGTCAATATAATGCCATACTCCATGCTGCGGCGTTTGGGACGCTCCACTGCAGATCTGATCAAAACCAACGTCACGCTAAGCGACTTCAACGGCCAAGCTTCAGAAACGCAAGGCGTTCTGAACGTGGATCTGACCGTGGGTAGAAAAACCATCCCTACGTCGTTCTTCATTGTTGACAGCAAAAGCACCTACGCTGTCTTGCTGGGAAGGGATTGGATTCACGCTAACTGCTGCATTCCATCCACGATGCACCAATGCCTGATACAGTGGGATGGAGATGAAGTGGAGGTCATTCATGCAGATGATTCGATCGAGATCTCAATAGCTGGCATGAACATTTGGGACGCAGAAGACCAAGAGCCGATCTCTGGAGTCAGTCTAGACGGCTGTGAGCGCATTGAAGCTACAAAAAACGGGGTGAGGCTGGTCTTATCCACTGGCCTGACAGAGTAGCAAAGCCCACGATTGTGCGTGGTAAGGCCGATCCCTGCGATCGGCCACAAAAAATAAAAAGCAGTGATCTTACGACAAGCATGTCATGTAGTCGTAGTAGGGAGATTCCCTACCATTGTAGAGCACAAATAAGTTGTAACCTTCCTTGAGTAATGCAATCAAAAAGGGGGCCGATTCCGGCAATCGGCCCAAATTATCTTTGTTATCCTCACCAAACTTTTGGCCTGTGTTCAGCATCGATTTAGCAGGTGACGGAAAGCTGGGTATAGGTTTACATCCGCTGATGAGCTAGAGGAGATTGACATCGGTCCTGGGGATAAGCCACGACCGACATTTATCAGCAAAAAGTTAGATCTGAATCTGCGGGGTCCGATGATAGCTTTGTTGAAAGAATATCCAGATTGCTTTGCCTGGGACTATACGGAGATGCCCGAGTTAGACAGGAGCATCATTGAGCATCGGCTCCCGCTTAAAAAAGGGTTTCGGCCATTCCAGCAGCGAGCATGACAGATGAAGGCCGAAATTTTAGAGGAAGTCAAGAAAGAGATCGAGAAAATGTTGAAAGCTGGGTTCATCAGGCCATGCAGGTATGCTGAGTGGATTTCTAGTATCGTACCTGTAGAGAAAAAGGATGGCCGATGGCATGTTGCCATAGATTTTCGGGATCTCAATAGAGCCACTCCAAAGGATGAGTATCCGATGCCGGTAGCAGAGACATTGATCAACGTAGCTGCTGGTCATAAGGTCTTGAGCTTTATGGATGGCAATGCCGGTTACAATCAAATTTTTATGGCTCCAGAAGATATACACAAGACTGCATTCAGAGTCCCAGGTTCGGTGGGGTTGTTTGAATATGTAGTCATGACATTTGGACTGAAGAATGCCGGCGCCACATACCAAAGAGCCATGAATTACATTTTCCATGATCTGATCGGCAAGCTGGTGGAGATTTATATCGATGACGTGGTAGTCAAGTCTGCTTCAGTACAAGGACACTTGGACGATCTGCGACGCGTCCTGGACCGAACCAGAAAATTCGGGCTACGGATGAATCCAAAGAAGTGTGCCTTCGGTGTGACGGCCGGTCAGTTCTTGGGTTTCTTGGTCCATGAACGCGGAATTGAGATCGGCCTGAAAAGTCAGGAGGCAGTGCGAACAATGAAGCCACCTACCACGAAGAAAGAACTGCAGTGTCTCATCGGCAAAATCAACTTCGTCAGAAGGTTCATCTCCAATCTGTCAGGAAGAATAGAGCCGTTCATGGGACTGGTGAAAATTAAATCTGATGAGGAGTTCCGCTGGGGGACAGAACAACAACGAGCCTTCGACGAGATCAAAGAATATCTAACGAAGCCGCCAGTGTTGGTTCCACCGCAGCAGGATAGGCCGTTCTACATTTACTTGTCGGTGGCTGACACGTCCATCGCCTCGGTGGTGGTGCAAGTTTATGATGGTCTGGAGCGAGTTGTGTTTTACATCAGCAGAAGGATGCTGGATGCAGAGACAAGGTATCCTGAGATCGAGAAGTTATGCCTCTGCCTATTTTTCACCTGCACCAAGCTGCGACACATCTTGCTGTCAGCAGAGATTATCATCATATGCAAATCAGATGTCATAAAACATATGCTGTCGGCTCCTGTGTTGAAAGGCTGACTCAGCAAATGGATGTTTGCATTATCGGAATTTGATATCCGGTATCAACCCGCCAAAGCGGTTAAGGGACAGGCGTTGGCCGATCTTATTGCTGAACGAATCAACACTGATATAGCAGCACTGTCTGTACGTGCATGGGCTATGTTTTTCGATGGATCGGCTTGTGATGAGGGTTGCGGCATCAGCATTCTACTCGTGTCGCCCCGGGGGGCAACATATTCCTTCTCCATCAGGCTATCTACCCCTTGCACCAACAATGTCGCTGAGTATGAGGCAATACGCAAGGGAATGGAGTTGCTCATTGAAGCCGGAGCAGAAGCAGTGGAACTTTTTGGAGACTCCAAATTGGTGATTTCCCAACTCACGGACGAATACAAGTGTGAGAGCGAGTCACTCTTCCCATTATGGTTGCAATGCCGTGAGCTGATGGCACAGTTCAGGTATCTAAACTTTAACTGGATCCCGCGGTCGCAGAATACCGAGGCGAATGATCTTGCACAGATGGCTTCAGGCTACAAGGACATAGCAGATGGAACTGATGTTCAGGTACAGTTCCTGGAGGCGGACGACTGGAGAGCCGATATCTTCAATTACTTGAAAGATTCGGCTCGGGGGGCACCTAAACGGATAAGGTACAAGGCCATGAAGTATGTGCTTATTGGGGATGACATGTTCTACAGGACTTTGGAAGGGTTACTGCTCAAATGTCTGGGGCCAACCGAGGCAAATCGGCTTCTACACGAGGTACACGAAGGCGCCTGTGGAACTCACCAATCGGCTCACAAGATGAAATGGTTGATCAGGCGATCAGGGTTTTATTGGCCCACCATGCTTGAGGACTGTTTTAAGTACTATAAAGGGTGTCAAGCATGTCAGAAATTCGGGAAGATTCAGATGGTACCTGCATCAGCGATGAACCCCATCATCAAGCCTTGGCCATTCCGAGGTTGGGGCATGGATATCATTGGCAAGATCAATCCTCCATCAAGCAAAGGCCACATGTGGATTTTGGCCATTACGGATTATTTCACTAAATGGGTGGAAGCCGTCCCTATGAAGTCAGTAAACTCGAAGGATGTTATCAATTTCGTGAAAGAACATGTCCTTCATAGATTCGGGATTCCCCAAACTATCACGACCGATGGAGGTTCGGTCTTCATTTCTCACGAGTTTAGAGAGTTCTGCGAGGACACGGGAATTAAGCTGATCCGATCATCTCCATACTATGCTCAAGCAAATGGGCAAGCTGAAGCGTCCAATCAGAGCCTTATCAAGCTGATCAAGAGAAAAATCGACGAGCACCCTAGGCGTTGGCACGAGGTTTTGTCAGAAGCTTTGTGGGCTTATCGCATGTCATGTCATGGAGCGATAAAAACCTTGCCATACCATCTAGTCTATGGACAAGAAGCCGTATTGCCATGGGAGATTACGGCTGGATCGAGACGTGTCACTTTTTAGAACGATCTAACAACTGAAGAATATGCAGCCCTGATGAGCGACAGTGTTGAGGATTTAACTGAACTTAGGCTGTGGTCGCTTGAGAAAATTAAAGAGAACAAAGCCAAGGTAGCTCGTGCATATAATAAGAAGGTGAGACCAAAGGAGTTCCATGTTGGTGATCTGGTATGGGAAGCTGTATTGCCATTGGGAACTAAGGATGCAGCATACGGTAAATGGTCTCCAAGTTGGCACGGGCCATACAGGGTCGACCAAGTTTTAAGGGGCAACGCGTACATGCTTGAGGAGCTGGATGGTGTGAAATTCCCAGTGGCTGTTAACGGTCAGCATCTCAAGAAATATTTCCCAAGCATGTGGGATGATGGACAGTGAAATATGGGGGCCGATACATGAAATCGACCAGTAAAAAAAAATATATCCAGATTAATATTTCCCAAGCATGTGGGATGATGAACAGTGAAATATGAGGGCCGATACATGAAATCGGCTAAATAAATAAAAAAAACAATGCACAACCATCGACTCTCGAGGTTCAGACTGTTACGAGCAGGTGTCAGGTTACATGAATAAGCTACTGAAGGAATGCCTCGAAGGCACGGAGGGCGTCAGCACGGACACGATCCACCTCGGCGATCTCGGCTTCGTCATCATCGTCCTTGCCCGTCACTAGCTGCTTGCTCAGGGCACGTATTTCTGCCAGATCAGTCTTCAGTTGAGCTTTGAGGCCTTCTGCTTCGTCTTGGGAGCGGGCGATGAATGATTCCTTGTCATGAATGAGCTTTTTAGTCGCCCGGACCTTCTCTTCGAGATCTTCCAATTCCTTTTTTAAGGATGCAAGCTCGGCGGTGCTGACAGAGGTGTCAGTTTTGGCATCCAGAGACGCCTTTTTCTCATTGAGCCGCTGACATTTGGCTGCAATATCGGCCTTCAGTGGGAGTTGGGCGTGGCGTAGATTGATCCTCTCACGAGCCAACTTCACCCTTGACCCGTAGAAAGACAGAGTCACAACTGGCCAAAGCTTCACCTGCAATGCTACCGGGAGTTGGTCCTTGATTTCGTCAAGAACACTCTTCACCTCTTCAGAACCCTCGACCAACTTCTCGATTGGGGAGGACAGCAAGGCTTTGAGACGCTGGAATTGAGGTAGAACAGCGCTTGCTCGTGGTTCATCGTTGGCGGCAGAGGGAGCTGGTTCGATGGATTCAGGGTCGAACGTCAGCAAGCCTGAGATATCACAACTCTGGCAGGCAGAAGTGGCGTCAGTATGCGTCAAACAGGGAAGGATGAGTCGAAAGAAGCAAACATACCTCTCCTGAGATCAGGGGGATAGCCGACGGCGAGACAATCGGCTCGTGTGTTGTTGCTGAGGGCTTGGCCAGATTGGCAACCGTTTCATCTACACCTTCAGGGATTACTAGATCCAGGCTTGCGGAAGGCATCGGCACTTCCCCGACTTTCCCACTAGAAGTGTCATTCGTCTGCATGAAAGGTGCTTAGCCGATGTGAATAGCAATGAATTGGCATAAAAAAGGAGTGGTAAGAGTATGGAGGATAATTACTTTCGAAGCCTCCTGGCTCGAAGAAGAAGTTTGCAGTCCCTTGCGAGCCCTCTTGGGGTTCACAGCTTGCCCCGCCTCGACTGCTGCTCGGGGGGCAACAGGTTCAGGAACAGGCCTTTTCCTGGAAGCCGATGGTGGCACATCTGGCTGGCTCGGTGTGGTGGTTCTCTCAGAGTCTGCTGAGCTTGAATCTCCTCGATTGGATTGTGTTTCCTCGCTGGAGGTGTCTTCGATGGAGACCTGTAAGAAAGGGAGAGTTGGTAAGCACAAGCATGTTTACAAAGATAAATGAGATCAACCAAGGCATGAATCAGCGTACGTGCGAGCTCTCTGGAGAAGGGCTCCGGCGCCTCAAAGTTTTTTTGGCCACTACCTTCCTCACCGCCGTTCTTGTTTTAGTTGGAACTCGGGAGGCAGCTGACCCGGAAGTTGCTTGGCTCTTGGAAGCCGATTTTGGTGATATCGGCTGGTTCTGCATCACGACCTGTTTCAAAGGTGGCGAGTTTTTGCAGAAAAGGACCACAGGAGCTGGTGGGAGGAATTCGAAAGGGGAGCCATCCTCGTTAGTAGGTTCTGGACCATCTTGTTGCTGCAAGGAGACAGAGCAGGATATTAAAAGAATCGTCGTGAGCTGCATCAAGAAAATTTACAAGTAGCAGTACCTGTTCTACGGGGATGTCATATTCAGCATCGAGCTGTTCCAGCAATGGTCCCAGAGCTCTCCTGAAGGCATGAGTCTTCCACATCGACCACCAGTTCTCAAAACCATCGGTTGATGAAGCGAAAGTGAGGTTGTTAGGAATTGGGATGGTCAGAGCATCGAAGAAAGAATAACACCTCTGACTGGTGAGAGGATCGGGCAGGTCAGCTCTGCTCTCTGTGAGGTGGTGGAGAAAGAAATGAGGAGGTACTTGCCCAAGGCCAAATTGCCGAGCTGCTACGACCGGCTGGTAAAACTCGTATCCAGGCTTGATTATTCTGTTGGATGTGCTCATGCCAACTGGGAGGAAGCAGGGACGGATCACGGCGGAGAATAGCTGCCGAGTGCTAGTGTCATCGGCAAAGTTGTCCAGCCTGAAGGAGATTGGATTTTCAAAATTTTCCGATTCCTCCGTGTAAGGAAAGAAGATAGGATTGTCCAGGCCTTGGAAGAAAATGCTGAACCACTTGGATGCTTCATGAGGGATCAGTTTACTACCTGGCAGGCTATACAGAGCTTGGCCGTAGCTGGTGCATCGGATCTGCTTCCCTTTGGCATCTGGAAAGGTGCAACTTGCCAAAAGGGGGAAGTTTGGGATATGGTTTTGAAAGTACAGCTGAGCCCATAGTTGAATAAACCACCAAGGACCTCCTGTTTTGACTGCTATGTGGGAGGATAGTTTGACAGACATCAACTGGAGATATCGATAGACTTCTCCAAGGAACAGTTTGCCGATGCCAAGTTGAGTGCCTCTGGCAAGTTCATAGGCCAAGGAGAGATAATTCTTGGTTGGGGCAAGGGAAGGGCCACAGAATATGAAATGTTCCAGCCAGAAATTGAGGAAGGCCGTGTGTTCTTTCTCTGTGACAGGGCCCTTAGTTTTCATGTGGCTTCGAAGATAAGCACCCCAGTTCGTGCAATCTGTTTTGGAAGAAAGCTTGAAGGGGACTTTTGGCAGCATAAAAGCAGAGGGGCTGGGTGATGTGACGTCTAGACCAGTAATCATCACCACGTCTAACAGAGTTGGTGTCATGGGGCCATGGCCGAACATGAAGCAGTTCAGAGCATCAGACCAGAAATAGCCGATGGTTTTTAGAAGATTTTCATGTTTCTCAAGGGGAGACAATGACAAAGTCAAGGCATCGGCTATTCCCGTGGTTTCCCATTGGGATTGGTAAGTTTTGGCTACCCTAGTGTACCAAGAAACCCAATATTTGGGAGGATTAGGCCAGGCTCGTAAGCAGTCGGCCCAAGAATCCAAATCTAAGTTTTGGCTTACGAAGGGGATTCTGTTTGCCTCGCAAGAGATCAGATGGGCAGGACTAGATTCTGTACGGGGGCCAAGGCAGAGAGAATTTGGGAGAGAAGGATGCGGTAGCGGAATGTCTGAAACCTAAAATTTTAATGATGGGATAAAGCATTAATTCAGGTGTTTGCTATTAATTCTAGCACCGAGCTCGGATTGCGAGGAACAGTTAAGGATTACCTTCAGACCGGAGACCGCTGTGTTGGCGCTGGACGATTCCGCCATCTAATTTGCCGGCGGAGATGGATCTATGCGGTGGGGAATCTAGGGTTCGTGTCGCCGTGAGCCCGATTTGTTCAATGAGGCAATTGGAGATCTGAGTTAGCCTTTTTGAAGATGGTTGCAGGTTACCGTTGAAATTGGAAAGTGACCGCTCAGACTTGTCTAAATAAGCGACCGAGTTTGACCTTGCCAACGTTTGTGGGAAAAGCCGATGTGTTGCCATCGGCTCTTTGGGCTTTGACTTGGTTGATCATATCAAGCGTGGTATGGTGAAAGCCGATTCGTTACTATCGGCTTTTGGAACATTGACCTATTTGACTATCGGCAAAATCAAATTGGGAAAAGCAAGCTTTGTTGATTCCAAAGACGGTTGTTTACAATGAAGCCGATTGCTTACAAAATGGAGATCTACTACTAGTACTACTACTACTAGTTCCTAATCTAGAAGGCGGCGTCGTCGCCGTTGCCATTGCCGCCGCCGTCTTCGCTGTCATCGGCGCTGCTGCCGGCGTAGTCCTCACCGCTGCTGCTGAAGTTGTCAGCGGGGGCCTCCTCGTCCTCGTCGTCGTCGTCGGTGTCCTCGCTGGACCCGGCGCGGAAGCGCTTCACCGGCGGGTATTCGTCGGAGGAGGTGTCCTCCTCTGCTTCTTCCTCCTCATCGGAAGAGCCGATGTCCTCGCCCCAGGACACGGCGTCGTCGGCGCTCTCCGCCTCCAGTTCCCCATCGACGAGGAGTTGGAGGTCCTCCTCGCCGTCGGTCAGGGACTCGTCGTCCTCTGACTGGGCGGCGAAGTCCCAGTCTCTCTCGTCCCACCATTGTGGGGCGAGAGCTTCGTACACCGCCATTGGCGGGTGCTCCGGCGTCGGCTCCCGGTTGACGGAGTCGGAGGATTGGAAGGAAAGGCCGGATGTGATGGAGGAAGAAGAGGAGGCCATGGCGGAGGAAGAGGGTTTTTTGGCTGTTGGAGAAGAATGAGGATGCAAATGGTTTGGATAGATTTAAATAAGGGGAATAGTGGAAGATGGTTCAATGCCATAGCGGTTTTCGAGAATGTGGTGCCAGAGTTGTCAAATCGTGTACTGCGGAGAAGTTGAGAAGGCGAGGCATCATGATGAGGAGGCGATATGACGGTTCTGCTCTGCAACGCGTGACCCGATGAAGAGAAAACAGAGTGGTTTTGGAATTATTATTGCCAAAACCAGGGGGGCATGTGTTATCGCCACATTTTGGCCAAATGAGGAGATGGGCCGTAATCAAGATGGGCTTGGAGGCTGGATCGGCCTTGCGCGTGGATTTGGGCTAATTGCCCGTGTATCTGTATATTATGATAGATTACGTTTCGGTTTAAACAAGAGATAGAGTTGTTAGGTTTATTCCAAAGATAGAAAGTCTCCGGACTATAAATGTGTACCTAGGGTTATTGAGAAAGGAGGACGATCACGTTCACAACAAACACAATCTCGGCGCATCGCCACCCCTTGTTTCGAGGGTTTCTTTCAGGTAAGCGTCGTGCTGCCTAGATCGCATCTCGCGATCTAGGCAGCATCTGCTTATGTGTTATTTGGTGTTGCTCGTACTGAAGCCTTGTTGATGGCGAGTAATACTGTTATCATAGATCTGTTTGGGCTAGCATCGGTGCTTTTGGTTATGTTTGCTTAGTCATGCTGCCCCTAGAGATCTCGCTGCCTTTGCACCTATTTTGGGTGTAAGGGCAGCATCTTGCTTGATCTTTATTCAGTCGATTCAATCTGTCATAGTTGTTCCTTGTTCTCCAAGGATTAGTTTGATATCCGCATGGTTAGGCCTCACAAACGGGTTGAACGATCCAGTAGTACGTAAGGATATGGTTTGCCAATTCGAGAGGAGTTGTTCCGGGAATTGACTCTACGTTGGTTTTTTGGCCTCCTCTAGGGTTAGTTTTCTGTTATCTTTCGTATCTACCAGGCTCAATTACGTGTGGGATGTTTCAATTATGTGGTGAAAGCGTTAAACTGTCGTAGATCGATTTGACTTGTATTGATAAAGCAAAACCCCATGTTATCGTAGATCCAATGCAGATCCATGGGACAATCGGCTACATGAGCCGATTCACAGGGAAACCTGAGAGCCGATCGAGGCTCGTATTTAATGTTTACGTGTCTGCCATGCAGGAAACTAATCAAAGCAATCCATCACCTTCCTGATCAGGTATAGGTCAGGTGGCACGCCCTTGCATCAGCCAGGACGTGTGCCGGAGTTTTGCGGGCCGTTGCCCGAGGGACCAGGGCCCACCAGCAGTTCTGGGAGCCTCCCGGCTCTTCGTGTTGCTCGTCGCTGCTCGCCGGTGGGTTTTGACAGGCAACAGCCTTGGCGGCCGTCGGCCGCGAGCAGGCCCGTCCCTAGCCGCGTGGTGGTCGAGATGATGCGGAGCAGCCAAATCGAGGGCTGCGGCGGCCAGGTCGACCTTCAGGGCCTCCACAAGGAGCAGCGTGTGGTGGATGGCTCCGCTAGTGGCCGGAAGAGAGGGTTGCGCCCGTAGCCGATCAATGTGACGGAGGAAGGGGATCTAGGGGACGGAGGCAGAGGATCGGGAGGAGATGAGAACGGTCGGGCGGACAACGTTGTCGAGCGTGAATTAAAAAAACGTTGTCGAGCTCTTTTTTTCTCGCGGGGCGGCCGCGTTTGACGGGACGGACGGAAACGTAAAGTGGCGGACGAAAACGTATTTTGTGGTCACGGACCATACCTCTAGCAATATTATTAGTAGAGATAATTTTAAACACAATTTTAAATCCCACGTGTAAAATTTAACAAAATTTTAGCACGAGGATTGATCGAACGCTATCTGATAAGATCATACACGCCGTGTATGGTCTCTGCAGAATCTACTTAATCATCATGCTATAAATAAGCACACACATATCAGCGAGGAACACATATCCAGAGTCTAGTTGACGTTCTCGCAGCACCCAAAGCCGCCGCCGCCCCTCCTGCCCTTCCCGGCGCCGGCGCCAGCGCGGGCGGCCGCCTTCTTGCTCTTCCTCCCGGCGGCACGGCTACCGGCACCGTCGCCGTCCAGCTGCATCAGCGGCGCGGCTTCGTCTCTCCCGCTGGCGCAGTCGTCGTCGGCCGTGCGGACCTCCAAGCAGGCGCACCGCTCCAGGGACGCGAAGAAGGCCGCCGCGATGCCGCCGCCGACCAGCCCCGCCGCGCGGCCAACCATGGGCCTCCCGCACCTGTGGCCGGAGCTAACAGCAGCCGCCGGTGCCTGGGCGCGCGCGCGCTGATGATGACTGCCGTCGCCGCGGCAGGTGAAGGGGCCACACCGTGACGACGAGGACGATGCGGCGGCGAGAGGTGGCGGCATCGATCCTGTCCTGGTTGCTAGCTCGTAGCTTCACGTGGGTGGGGAAGTGAGTCAGCCCCTAATTCGATTCTTTGTATGCTGGGCTGCTGGCACTTGCGCCTGTGAGCGGCCGAGTGAGGGGATGCTATTCTTGGCGCCAACTAGCTAGCGCTTAAAGCTTGCCTTGATTATACTTTTTGTTCTGTCCGATTTTGCCCTTTGTATCCTGAGTTTCTTGACCTGACGAACTAAAAACTGGAGTACGTATGCTCACCAATAATGTCCACTGAACGCTAGGTAGTGTTGTCCCTAATTTTCTGATTAGTTTATGCAACATAAAGCATTGTTCTCATCTGAGTGAAATGAGCTCAACTAGCCACTGGACAGCAAATCTATTCTCAGCCATTATCGGTTATACTCTCTTCGTTCCAAATTAATCTTCTCAATTTTATTTAAAATAAATATATCTAGACGCGTTTTAGTGTATAAATATGTGTAAATTTATATAAAGTTGAAACAATTAATTTGGAACTAAGAGAGTATAATTATCAATTGTACAGTGAATATGTACTGCATGCATCCCATCTAGATAGAACAATGATATTCCAACCTTGCAAACCATGGGGAGCAAGTAATCTTTGATGATGTATATATCAGAGCTATAATTGATATTAGAGACATTTACGTAGCTAGCCAGTATTTTTTTTAACATAGGAGTATAGAGCAAAACTTAATTTCCTTTTTGAGGGAAACCGCAAGCTCTATTAACTTAACCACAAAGTGTTACAGTCACTCGTAAGACTGTGACCTAAGAATGCAGGTGGCTCAGCATCCCATGAAAACGACCCCTCCTGTAAACTTGCATACTTCGCACAAGAGTAAGCCGCATGGTTAGCCTTGTGACGAGCAAAAACCACACTACTAGACATAAAAGAACAAGCTAGCTCGCTAATCTCATCTAAAATGGGTTTGATCACCGATCGATCACCGAGGCGGTCCTTCCAGTGATGCACCAGCTCCGAACAATCCACTTCAAAGATCACCTTCTAAAAACCTCTCTCCAGTGCACAAGACACCACATCACAAAGAGCTAGAGCTTCTACAACTAGAGGGTTTGTAATACATGCAAAAACCTTGTAGAAAGTGATAACCCCCAAGTGCAGGGGATCACTGAAGTACCTTTCAATGTGTAAGTATGGTTATCGATCCGCAGGAGTAAGAAGTAAAAGCTATTACCCTCTCCAACTAGAGTGTCACAATTCTAGTTGTTTATGCACTAAGAAATTTAAAGTAATAAAGGAGGTTAATTTAATGCAATAAAGTAAAAGGTAACAAACAATAATAAAAGTGTCACAATCCTCTAAACGCAAGAGGACAAGACAAGGAGATTATGCTAATGGGAACAATGGACCTGGGTTCATGGTTCACTCAATCCTCTCTCTTTATCTATGGTGATGATCATGTATTATATGATAAAAGTAAATACAAGTATCATGCTTTAATGATAACTATATGGAGGCTATATATCCTAAAACACATAGTTGAAAGAAGTACTCATATGTGTTCTTGTGTCACCCTAAAGCATGGACAGGTCACTCCACCACATCATACTCCACCATGTGGGACGATATGGATATCCGATGCAAAATGTGATGGTCGTGTGTGACTTTGACATGAGATTCACCTCAATAGTTGCTGGATGGCTGGGATCCGCAGATGACACAAGGATATTCAAAGATACATTTAAAAAGTATGAAGATGAATTCCATCATCCACCTCAAGGTTAGAAATCTTGATCCTATTGAAAAACTTTGCAAATAATACAATGTTGATTCATTTGCCTTGTGCTAACAATCTTTTTGTTTAGGAAAATACTGTCTTGTTGATTCTGGTTATCCAAACTAGACCAGCTATCTTGCTCCATACAAGGGACAAGAGTACTATTTGCCGAAGTTTCTACAAGGCCGCAAACCAAGTGGAAAACATGAAATCTCCAATCGTGCTCATTCCTCAATCTGAACTGTCATTGAGAGATTCTTTGGTGTCTTGAAGATGAAGTGACGTATTTTACTACATATCATAGGTTATCCAATTGAGAAGCAAACTCCATCATAGTTGCATGTATGGCGCTCAACAACTAAGTGTGAGTAATCTACATGATAAGGAGTTCTACAAGTGTGATCAAAATGAGAACTATATGCCGGAAAACATACAACCTGAGCCATCTGTAGTACTTCCTGGCTTTTAGTTGGGTGTTGAGCATGGCAACATGAATGTGATTCGCAAAAATATTACAGATGCTTTGATTGAAGATGTTTAGCTATTTGGTTACAAGGACTTGTCTTGTATTTGGTTTCAAACTTGTAGGACCGTATATTAACCAGGGAAGTCTAGTTCAAAAATCTATATATATTGGATATCTTATTTATGAGTTATTGTAGACATTTTATTTATGTGTTATGTTAACCATGGAAGTGTAGCTAACAAATCAACATTTAATTTTTATAATTCATACACATATTTTTTAATAATATTTTTTATCATGCAGCATGTTTCATATAGTCCTAAAAACATTTTAAACATATTGCACAATCTAGAACTTATTTGAACTAGTAGCAAGCCGCGCACAACAATATTTTTGTAAATTAATGATCTCGAGGAACATATTTATTTGCACTCCACCATTAGAGCATCTCCAGCCCTTTGAGGCCCCCGGGCCGAAATCCGGACTTAACAAACGTCGGATTGGATGAAAAAAGGACGTGGGTGGCAACATTTTCCCAGTCGCCACCCTGATATTCGCCCATCAGCGGGGATAGTTTCAAAAAATCGTCTTCCCGCTACACAAAAGCATCACCCAATAGTTCGGCGATCGGATCAGCCACAATCCGGCGATAGAAATAGAAACTAGACGATAACAGGCACATCGGCGGTCCCTTCCTGCGCCTTGTCTGTCGCAGAATCGGGCGGTGATGCATCGTCGGCCGCCAGTGTCGCAGCGGCGGGAGTGGACGTCGAACGCCAACTTGACCCGCTGCCAATACGTCTCATAGTTTTGATTGGAGGCGGTAATGTCGTTCATGGAAACGGTCTTCCAAGCTTCGGTGGGGCACTCCTCTTCTTTCCCTGTCCATTTGATCCGCGGCTCGGTCGGCGGCGAGTTCTTCTTCCTTTTCTTCCTCCCCTTCGACGTCGCTATGGTCTCAGGCGCGTCCTTGATACGTCTCAAACGTATCTATAATTTTTTATGCTCCATGCTTGTTTTTCCACCATTTGCTTAGTGTTTCGTTACACTTTGTGACATTTTTATGCATTTTCCGGAACTAACCTATTAACAAGATGCCACAGTGTCAGTTCCTTGTTTTTTGCTATTTTGTGTTTTAGAAAAGTTACACAGGAAATATTCACAGAATTGGACGAAACAAAAGCCGAACATCCAGAAATTTACCGAAGCTTCCAGAGAACCAAGAGGAGACGGAACCGAGCCAGAGGGTGGCCTCACCACCAGGGGGCATGGCCCAGGGCCTGGCCACGCCGCCCTATGGTGAGCCCCACCTGGTCCACTTCTGACGCTGCCCCTTCGCCTATAAAGACCCCCCGACGGGAAAAACCTAAATACCCGATCACTTTTCTAGAATACATCGCGATCCACCGCCGCCATCGACCCGAGATCAGGAGGGTCCAGAAGCTCTTCCCGGCACCCTGCCGGAGAGGGGAATCGCCACCGGAGGTCTTCTACATCGCCATGCTTGCCTCCGATGCGATAAGTGAGTAGTCTACCTTGGACTACGGGTCCATAGCAGTAGCTAGTTGGTTGTCTTCTCCACTATGTGCTTCATGTTTAGATCTCGTGAGCTGCCTTACATGATCGAGACTACCTTTATGTAATTCTACATGTTGTGTTTGTTAGGATCCGATGAATATTAGTGCTATGATTGAGTTGATGTGCTGAATATTATCTTATGTTATCTCTATGTTGTTTATGATCTTACATGCTCTCCGTTGTTAGTAGCTATCTTAGCCGAGTAGTTGCTAGTGACTTCAATAAGGGGTATTTATGCTCGATAGTTGGGTTTATGCCTCTATTTAATCTGGGAGAGTGACAGAAACCTCTAAGGTTGTAGATGTGATGTTGCCACTAGGGAGAAAACAACATTCATATGCTCAAGGGCATATGCTTTGTTTACATTATACACTTTGCTTAATGCAGTTATCTGTTATTCGCAACTTAATACTTGTGGAGTTCTCGGATTGATTTGCCACAAGTGGATTATTAGTCATAGATGCAGTTGGATGACGGTCTATGTATCTTGTTGTAATATCCAGAGTAAATCTCATAGTGATCCTCTCGACATATGCATGTTTTCTTTATTCTATCAATTGCCCAACTGTAATTTGTTTACTTAGCATGTGTTATTTTATCTTATAGAGATACACCACTAGTGAACTGTGGACCCCGGTTCTATTTCCATTATATTACTATCACCTGTTTACTTTACTCGCACTATTTACTTTACTCGCATACTACTATTACTTTCCACTCGATACGCTCATTCCTTTGTTTCAAGCAAACCGGTGAGATAGACAACCTCATTGTAAGTTGGGAATAAAGTATTTGGTTGTGTTGTGTGCAGGTTCCATATTGCCGCTCGCAAAGCAAAGCTTGGACGAGGCACCCTATAAATTGTCCGGAGCTGTCGCGAAGCTAGCGGGCATCACCTTCTAGAGTATTGGCTTTTTCCTACTGGATTGATAACCTTGGTTTCATAACTGAGGGAAAACTTGCTGCTATATTCATCAAACCTTATCTTGGGGTTTTCAACTGGCTGGTTATTTTACTTCATCAACAAACGTAATCAAGCTTTCTTGCATCATCATCACCGCGCCATCAACAAGTTTTCTGGCGCCGTTGCTGGGGAAAAAGAAGACTTCTGCAAGGGGAGTTTCGCATGCACATCCTTTACTTTGTTTTAAGTTTTGCTTTACTTTATTTTTACTTGCATCATTTTATCAAAAATACAAAAAAATTAGTTTTCTTTATAGTTGTTACTTTATTACTTTTAGTTCATTATGTTGTTCCCTAAGTATGTTTTGGAATATATCTCAGTAGGTAGTGGTTCAATTATTGGAAAAAGTAACATTGAGGAGTTCTTTAATCATATTTGTATGCATAAAGATGTTAAGGAAAAATCTTTGGCTGAGCTTGCCCCTAGTTATAAAGTTGCTTCTGCTTATTTAGTTCACATGTTAGAAGCTAGGCTTGCTAGCCTTAATCCTTTTATGCAATACATATTTCTTAAGCTTCATGACAATGAGGATCCTAAAAAGAAAGCTTTTATCTTGGAAACTTTGCGCATAGAATTTAGAGATGTTGCCATTGAGGCTAGGGAAATTTTTAAGAAATTTAATAAGCTTGGCTCGCATATAGAGGTCGTTGGTACAACCAATGAAGAATTCATGATGCTTTGGAAAAGAATTTTAGTTGGATTTGTCCTGAAAATCCTTTTGATGAAAGTAGTGTACCAAAGTGTGATCATAAAGGATCTTCAAAAACTCATTTGGATACAATTCAATTTATTGTTGAAAAGACTCCTACAATTGATCTTAATGCCTCTTTTGATATTACTTGATTCGCACTTTCTGCGCCTAGCTCAAAGGCGTTAAAGAAAAGCACTCTTGGGAGATAACACAATGTTTTTACTTTCAATACTTTTTCTTTTATTTGAGTCTTGGAAGTTATTACTACTGTAATAACCTCTCCTTATCCTTTTTATTTCATTTTTATGCCAAGAGAAGCCTCTAATTTGAGTGAGGTAAGATTTAGGGATGTTGTTGTCCTGAAACAGTTTTCGGTGCTGCACCGTAAAAATTCGTGAAAATTCTTAGATATCTTTTGGACCTACGATTTCTTGTGCATATGCCCCAGGTTATATCCAAACTTTCATTAGTTATACACTTTTTGATTTGAGCAACAGAAAACCCTCTAAAAATTCAACCTTTGTCAGCTGTTCTGTTTTGCTAGATTTCTGCGAATATTTGTATTTGCCGCTTTATCGCTTTCTTCTTTAGTTATTTTGATCACGGAACTTTTGGGGAAGTTGCTACAGTAGTATATGCTTTATATGTGGTGGTTTTGAGTTAAAACCTGAAGCAAAAAGGGTTGATTTAATGTTATGCTTACACTAATGTTGCTAATAGAATTATGTTTAGTTTTGTATGAAGGAAGTTTTCAAGTCTAGGGATTGGAGAATGATGAGATGAGTTGAAGAATGGACAAAATCTCAAGCTTAGGGATTCCCACGCACCCCAAGAAATATCCAAGAAGTACAAGCGTCAAAGCTTGGGGATGCCCCCGAGGCACCCCTTCTTCATTGGCAAAAATCAGGTCACCTTTCATCACACTATATTTTTATTGCTTCATGCATTATGCGTTTTTCTTAGAGCGTTAGTTATTTTTAGTTTTCAGTTTTGTTTGCTGCAATAAATGGTTGGACCCCAACAAATTTCTTTTAGAGAACACTCCGTTTTTCAAT
Organism: Dactylis glomerata; assembly: GCA_007115705.1. Lineage (NCBI taxonomy): Eukaryota > Viridiplantae > Streptophyta > Magnoliopsida > Poales > Poaceae > Dactylis > Dactylis glomerata. The sequence continues at coordinate 17,599 of QXEO01000518.1, forward strand.
CTTATCGTTCAACGAGTGTTTTCTTTTTCTGCTACTGCGTTTAGTTTTCAATTTTCGCCTTGATTTGTGTTCAGATCTTGTTATATCTTTTTATCAAGGTGTATTTTGACCTCTGGTCCATATTGGTTTTCATCAAATAAGTTGTTTATAAAAAGTTCGAATGGTGTTGAAAAGGAGAAAAAGCTTTATGCAAAAAAATGGTACAAGAAGGAGCTTGTGTAGACTGCGGCCTAGGCTTTTGCATGTCGTGCTTGATGTCTTTTTGATAGTATGCTTAGTGGTTTTGCTGTAGTATGACTTGTCTCAAATGACTAAGATTGCTTAATGAGCTTTTGAAAAAATCATGCGTTGTTTTAATTATTTGGAAGCATTATTTTAGTTTTCTCCTTGATGCTTTATTTGGGTTGACTTCGAGCATGCTCACACATGTTAGACTCATTCAAAGTCACAATTGCCTCTATGATCATTTAGTTTTTGACTTTTGATGCCATCTTATGCTTCTTTTAATGTCGCTTTATCGCTCTGCATGATTATGGCCGTTATTGCTCTCTTAGTTGGTCGCTCCCAGTTTTTTGCTAGCCCTCATTTTATACTGTGTATGAGCTCTACTCGTGCATCCAACTCCTAAAAACCAAGTTTGCCATTGTGTCCACTATAAATTACTATGCATGGTATTTGTAAGCCATTCCAAGTAAATTTTCATGTGCTACCTTTCAAAAAAACCTTCAAAACACTTCTCGTTTTGTGACACTATTTTCAGCTCATGGGGACGTAGTGGTCGGATTTGCTATCTTCCATATTGTCTTATTCCAAAAAGAAAAAAAGAAAAAAAGGCACTCCTCCATGGTATGTGAATGTTGGTGGGCACCCGATGGAATCGGTTAGCCATGGTTTGAGAAAGGAAAAAAAGGTGGGGAGGAGTGCCAAGCTTTATAAAAGAGCACAAATATGCCAATCTCTCTCAAAAACTTGCTTCATTTTTGTATGAAAGATAGTAAGAACCCCATTACCAGTCGTTGACAAAAGCAACCACCTCTCAAAATCCAAGTTTTATCTTTCTGTTTTACAAATGAAAAGCTCTAGCACATGTTTAATCACTGCTTTCCTCTACGAAGGGACTTTCTTTTACTTTTATGTTGAGTCTCCACCTTCTATCTCTATGCACCGTCTAAGAGAGCATAGTTATCATTCTGAGTATAATATGCATTGTCCTAAAGTTTTTATTGATTGATTCATGATGTTGGTTTCACTTGCTCTTAAATTATTTGTATCTAGTCACCCTCTTAAACTTGAAGGTGTCATATGCATTTATGTTTTGCTCTCTCTTGAAGGACAAGCTAAAAACCATTTGTATGTTTTTCCTTATGATTTGAACACACATTTGACTTTCATTGTTTCATTTTCATGATCTTTCATTTGTGTTCTTTTTCATGTTATAACATGGTTGCTAAGTTTCCTCTATCAAGATTATATCTTTCATGCCCATGTTTTAAGTTCTTTTGATCCCAATACACAACGTTTACATAGATGATCAAGATTGTGTAGGTGCATGTCACCTCAAAAAATATTTCTTTTGTTATCACCTACCTACTCGAGGACGAGCAGGAGTTAAGCTTGGAGATGCTGATACGTCTCAAACGTATCTATAATTTTTGATGCTCCATGCTTATTTTTACACCATTTGCTTAGTGTTTCGTTACACTTCGTGGCATTTTTATGCATTTTTCGAAACTAACCTACTAACAAGATGCCACAGTGTCAGTTTCCTGTTTTCTGCTATTTTTGTGTTTCAGAAAAGTTACATAGGAAATATTCTTAGAATTGCACGAAACAAAAGCCAAAAATTCAAAAATTTATCGAACCTTTCAGAGAACCGAAGAGGAGACGGAACCGAGCCAGAGGGTGGCCTCACCACCAGGGGGCACGGCCCAGGGCCTGGTTGCGCCGCCCTATGGTGAGCCCCACCTGGTCCACTTCTGACGCTGCCCCTTCGCCTATAAAGACCCCCCGACGGGAAAAACCTAAATACCCGATTACTTTTCCAGAATACATCGCGATCCGCCACCGCCGTCGACTCGAGATCGGGAGGGTCCAGAAGCTCTTCCCGGCACCCTGCCGGAGAGGGGAATCACCACCGGAGGTCTTCTTCATCGTCATGCTTGCCTCCGGTGCGATGAGTGAGTAGTCTACCTTGGACTACGAGTCCATAGCAGTAGCTAGTTGGTTGTCTTCTCCACCATGTACTTCATATTTAGATCTCGTGAGCTGCCTTACATGATTGAGACTACTTTTATGTAATTCTACATGTTGTGTTTGTTGGGATCCGATGAATATTGGTGTTATGATTGAGTTGATATGCTGAATATTATCTTATGTTATCTATATGTTCTTTATGATCTTGCATGCTCTCCGTTGTTAGTAGCTATCTTGGTCGAGTAGTTGCTAGTGACTCCAAGAGGGGGTATTTATGCTTGATAGTTGGGTTCATGCTTCTATTTAATCTGGGGGAGTGACAGAAACCTCTAAGGTTGTAGATGTGCTGTTGCTACTAGGGAGAAAACAATATTCATATGCTCAAGGACATATGCTTTGTTTACATTACACACTTTGCTTAATGCAGTTATCTGTTATTCGTAACTTAATACTTGTGGAGTTCTCGGATTGATTCGCCACAAGTGGATTATTAGTCATAGATGCAGTTGGATGACGGTCTATGTATCTTGTTGTAATGCCCAGAGTAAATCTCATAGTGATCCTCTCGATATATGCACATTGTCTTTATTCTATCAATTGCCCAACTGTAATTTGTTTACCCAGCATGTGTTATTTTATCTTATGGAGAGACACCACTAGTGAACTGTGGACCCCGGTCCTATTTTCATTATATTGCTATCACCTGTTTACTTTACTCGCACTGTTTACTTTACTCGCATACTACTATTGCTTTCGACTCGATACGCTCATTCCTTTGTTTCAAGCAAACCGGTGAGATTGACAACCTCGTCGTAAGTTGGGAACAAAGTATTTGGTTGTGTTGTGTGCAGGTTCCACGTTGTCGCTCGCAAAACAAAGCTTGGATGAGGCGCCCTATAAATTGTCCAGAGCTGTCGCGAAGCTAGCGGGCATCACCTTCTGGAGTATTGGCTTTTTCCTACTGGATTGATAACCTTGGTTTCATAACTGAGGGAAAACTTGCTGCTATATTCATCAAACCTTCTCTTGGGGTTTCTAACTGGCCGGTTATTTTACTTTATCAACAAACATAATCAAGCTTTCTAGCATCATCATCACCGCGCCATCAGTCCTCCTCGTCGTCGAGGTCGGCCTGCTCCTCTTCTTCTTCGTCGACATCTCCAAACCCGTCGTTCTGATCGTCGACGGCACCCCACGACGCGACGGCTTCCGTCGCCCTTGCCTCCTCTTGTGTGAAGAAACCCGGGCTCGACGCGATGGCCATGGAGCCCGACATGATCATGTCGTGCATCACGCCGTCATTGAGCGGCGGCATCCCGTTGGAGAAGGAGAGCGGCTCTCAGCGCAGGGCAGGCGAGATGCCCTCGTGCATCGCACCGTCATACTCCGGCGGCGATGACGTAAACCTCGACATGCTGGTGATGTAGCTGTCGTGGAACATGGCCGGTGACGCCGGCGAGAAGGTGGAAGGAGAGCCGATCGTACCTTGGGTTGGCCATAGACCGGGGAATTGGCCGACGCGTGGCTGGCCCATGTTCATGGACATGGAGACTAGTCTCGCCTGCTCGTCTGCTGCCGCCCTCTTCGCCGCGAGCTTCTTCTCTCTCTCTGCCCTGCCGCGAGTTTTGGTATGCCGCCGCTTGATACGTCTCAAACGTATCTGTAATTTTTGATGCTCCATGCTTGTTTTACACCATTTGCCTATTGTTTGGTTACACTTAGTGGCACTTTTATGCATTTTCCGGAACTAACCTATTAACGAATTGCCACAGTGCCAGTTTCCTGTTTTCTGCTGTTTTTGTGTTTCAGAAGTGATACACAAGAAATATTCTCGGAATTGGACGAAACAAGTTCCTGAAGTCTTATTTTTCCCGGAAGCTTCCAGACATCCGAAGGAGAGACGGAGAGGGGCCACCAGGGCCCCACACAAGGGGGCGGCGCGGCCTGGCCCCTGGCCGCGCCACCCCTGTGTGAGAGCCCCTGGCTCCACCTCTGACATCGCCCCTTCGCCTATAAAGACCCCCCGACGTGAAAAACCTAAGTGCCCGATCAGATTTCCAGAATACATCGCGATACGCCGCCGCCGTCGACCCGAAGATCGGGAGGGTCCAGAAGCTCTTCCCGGCACCCTGCCGGAGAGGGGAATCGCCACCGGAGGTCTTCTTCATCGCCATGCTTGCCTCCGGAGCGATGAGTGAGTAGTCTACCTTGGACTATGGGTCCATAGCAGTAGCTAGATGGTTGTCTTCTCCACCATGTGCTTCATGTTTAGATCTCATGAGCTGCCCTACATGATTGAGATCACCGTTATGTAATTCTATGATGTTGGTTTGTTGGGATCCGATGAATATTGGTATTTATGATTAAGTTGCTGTACTGAATTATATCTTTTGTTATCTCTATGTTGTTTATGATCTTGCATGCTCTCCGTTGTTAGTAGCTATCTTGGCCGAGTAGTTGCTAGTGACTCCAAGAGGGGGTATTTATGCTCGATAGTGGGTTCATGTCTCTATTTCACCTGGGGGAGTGACAGAAACCTCTAAGGTGGTAGATGTGCTGTTGCTACTAGGGAGAAAACAACATTCATATGCTCAAGGGCATATGCTTTGTTTACATTACACACTTTGCTTAATGCAATTATCTGTTGTTCGCAACTTAATACTTCTAGGGTGTTCGGATGATATCCCCGGGAGTGGATTATTAGTCATAGATGCAGTTGGATGGCGGTCTATGTATTTTGTTGTAATGCCCAGAGTAAATCTCATAGTGATCTTCTTGACATATCACGTTATCTTTATTCTATCAATTGCCCAACTGTAATTTGTTTACCCAGCATGTTATTTTATCTATGGAGAGACACCACTAGTGAACTGTGGACCCCGGTCCTATTTTAATCATATTGCAATCACCTGTTTACTTTTCCCGCACTGTTTACTTTACTCGCATACTCTACTGTTTTCCACTCGATACACTCATAACCTTTGTTTCAAGCAAACCGGTGAGATTGACAACCTCATCGCAAGTTGGGAACAAAGTATATGTTTGTGTGTGTGCAGGTTCCACAACACCTTCAGTCGTCATTGTCTCTCCTCTCCTGTTTGATAAACCTTGGTTTCTTAAACTGAGGGAAAACTTGCTGCTGCACTCATCATACCTTCCTCTTGGGGTTCCCAACGGGCTGGTTATTCACCACGTACAAGGACAGTCTGTTGCCATAAAAGGCATCAGCATTTTTTGTGGCGCCGTTGCCGGGGAAGAGAGAAGACTTCTGCGAGGGGAGTTCTTCGCACACACATTCTTTACTTTGTTATTTGTTTTGCTTTACTTTATTTTATTTTACCTGCACTGCTTTATATCAAAAACCCCAAAAAATTAGAGTCCTTGGTAGCTGTTTTTACTTGTTTACTTTCGTTTTGCTGAAATGGGTACTCCTGAAAACACCAAGTTGTGTGACTTTGCTAGCACGAACAATAGTGATTTTATCTGCACTCCTATTGCACCACCTGTTCCTGCTACCACCTTTTATGAGATCAAGCCTGCTTTATTGAACCTTGTTATGAAAGAGCAATTTTCTGGTGCTAGTACTGAAGATGCTGCAGCTCATCTCAACAATTTTGTTGAGCTATGTGAGATGCAGAAATATAAGGATGTTGATAGTGATATTATTAAGCTCAAGTTGTTTCCTTTTTCTTTGAGAGGAAAGGCTAAAGATTGGTTGCTGTCTTTGACTAAGAATAGTATTGATTCATGGGCTAAGTGTAAGGATGCTTTTATTGGTAGATACTATCCTCCTGCTAAGATTATAGCTTTGCGTAGTAATATTATGAAGTTTACTCAGTTTGATAATGAACATGTGGCTCAAGCTTGGGAAAGAATGAAATCTATGATAAAGAATTGCCCCACTCATGGACTGACTACTTGGATGATTATCCAAACTTTTTATGCAGGACTGAATTTTTCTTCAAGGAATCTACTTGATTCAGCTGCTGGAGGCACTTTTATGTCCCTTACCTTGGGCGCCGCATCAAAGCTACTCGACAACATGATGGTAAATTATTCTGAATGGCACACCGAGAGAGCTCCACAAGGTAAGAAGGTAAATTCTGTTGAGGAAACCTCCTCCTTGAATGATAAGATTGATACAATTATGGCTATGCTTGCTAATTATAGGACTCATGTTGATCCTAATAATGTTCCTTTGGCCTCTCTGGTTGCTCAAGAAGAGCAAGTTGATGTGAATTTCATTAGAAACAACAATTTTAACAACAATGCTTATAGGAACAATTTTGCTAGTAACAATTATAGGCCGTATCCTTCTACCAATGGTAATAGTTATGGTAATTCTTATGGTAACTCCTACAACAACACTAGGGCCGCGCCCTCCGAGCTTGAGGTAATGCTCAAGGACTTCATCGGTAAGCAAACTGCTTTTAATAAGTCTGTTGAGGAAAAGTTAGGCAAAATTGATATTCTTGCCTCTAAAGTTGATAGCCTTGCTCATGATGTTGAACTTCTGAAATTAAAAGTGTTTCTTAATGATGTGAATGTGAGCAATGTTGTTGCTGCCGCTAATGCTACCCAAGTTGGAATTGATGAAAATATTAGATTGTTAGCGGAATTGCATGCCAGGTGGGAAAGAGAAGATGAGATGGCTAGAGAGATGAAGGTATGTACTATTACTACCTCTAATGATGTTGCTCCTACAGATAGCAACCCTCTTACTTTGATTGGTGTAGAGAAAACCCCCACTCCTTGTGTTAAAAAGCCTAAAACTGCCAAAACTTTTTCTCAAAAGAGTGCTGACATTTTTCGGAGTGTGGGAGATTATAGCTCTATTTCTTTTAATGATTTTGATGTTGATGGCTGCAATATATCTGAAGTAATTTTGTTCTTGCAAAAGCTTGCTTTGACTCCCAATGCTAGTTCTTTAAATATTGCTTTTACTAAGCATATTACCAATGCTCTCATAAAGATTAGGGATGAAAAGTTGAAGCAAAAAGCCTCTGTTCCCAAGAAGTTAGAAGATGGTTGGGAACCCATCATTGATATGCATGTTAATGGTTATGATTGCCATGCTTTATGTGATCTAGGTGCTAGTATTTCTATCATGCCTAGAAAGATTTATGACATGCTTGATTTACCACCGCTTGAAAAGTGTTATTTTGATGTTCCTATTGCTGATGTTGCTAAGAAGAAACCTTTGGGAAGAATTAATGATGTTCTTATTGTGGTTAACAATAACCTTGTTCCCGTTGATTTTCTTGTTATGGACGTTGAATGCCATGCTTCATGTCCTATTATTTTGGGAAGACCTTTTCTTCGAACTGTAGGTGCTATCATTGATATGAGGGAAGGCACTATCAAGTATCAATTTCCACTAAAGAAAGGTATGGAACACTTCCCTAGGAAAAGAAAGAAATTACTTTTTGACTCTATTCTTAGAGCAAATTATGAGCTTGATGCTTCATCATTTGATATTACTTGATTCGCAATTTTCTGCGCCTAGCTCAAAGGCGTTAAAGAAAAGCACTCTTGGGAGATAACCCCATGTTTTCTTTCAGTACTTTTTCTTTTATTTGATTCTTGGAAGTCATTACTACTGTAATGACCGCTCCTTATCTTGTTTATTTCGTTTTTGTGCCAAGAGAAGCCTCTAATTTGAGCGAGGTAAAGATTTGGGGATGTTGCTGTCCTGAAACTGTTTTCGGTGCTGCACCGTAAAAATTCGTGAAAATTCTCTGTTTATCTTTTGGACCTGAGATTTCTTGTGCATATGCCCCAGGTTATATCCAAACTTTTCTTAGTTGAACACTTTTTGATTTGAGCAACAGAAAATCTCTCAAAAATTCGTCCTTTGTCAGCTGTCTAGTTTTGACAGATTTCTGCCAATATTTGTTTTTGCCACTTTATCGCTTTCTTTTGAGTTCTTTTTGATCATGGAACTCTTGTGGAAGTTGCTACAGTAGTATATACTTTATATGTGGTGGTTTTGGGTTGAAACCTGAAGCTAAAAGAGGTTGAATATATTTTATGCTTACATTAATGTTGCTAATAGAATTGTGTTTAGTTTTGTATGAAGGAAGTTTTCAAGTGTAGGGATTGGAGAATGATGAGATGAGTTGAAAAATGGACAAAAGCTCAAGCTTGGGGATGCCCATGCATCACCCCAAGAAATATTCAAGAAGTACAAGCGTCAAAGCTTGGGGATGCCCCCGAGGCACCCCTTCTTCATCGGCAAAAATCAGGTCACCTTTCAAAACACTATTTTTATTGCTTCATGCACTATGTGTTTTTCTTGGAGCGTCAGTTGTTTTAGTTTTCTTAGTTGGTTTAGTTTGTTTGTTTGCTGTAATAAATGGTTGGACCCCAACAAATTTTCTTTTGGAGAAGTTGATTGTTTTCATTTGCAAAGAATGCTCTAGTTTTCACTCTTATTAAAAATCGAGCGTTCTACTTTTTCTGCTACTGCTTTTGGTTTTCGTTTTCGCCATGATTTGCGTTCAGATCTTGTCATATCTTTTCATCAAGGTGCATTTTTTCCTCTGATCTTCATTGGTTTTCATCAAAAGAGGTGTTTATAAAAATTTCAAATGGTGTTGGAAAAGAGAAAAAGCTTTGTGCAAAATAGTGGTGCAAGAAGGAGCTTGTGTAGACTGCGGCTTAGGCTTTTTCATGTCATGCTTGATGTCTTTTTGATAGTATGCTTAGTGGTTTTGCTGTAGCATGACTTGTCTCAAATAACTGAGATTGCTTAATGAGCCTTTGAAAAAAATCATGCGTTGTTTTTATTGTATGGAAGCATTATTTTGGTTTTCTCCTTGATGCTTTATTTGGGTTGACTTGGCGCATGCTCACACATGTTAGACTCTTACAAAGTCGCCAATAGCCTTCATGATCATTTAGTTTTTGACTTTTGATGCCATCTTATGCTTCTTTTAATATCGCTTTGTCGCTTTGCATGATTATGGCCATTATTGCTCTCTTAGTTGGTCGCTCCCAGTCTTTTGCTAGCCCTCGCCTTGTACTGAGTATGAGCTCTACTCGTGCATCCAACTCCTAAAAGCCAAAGTTTTTCAAAGTGTCCACCATACATACCTACTAGCAATTTGCTATTCCAAGTAAATTTGACTTGCTTTTATTTTCTCTTCAAATTAAACTCTTACCAGTGTTATGCGAAATTCGGTCAGTAAAGCTCTCACAAACCGGAAGGCACACTTTACTTTTTCCTGTTCTTAAAAATTTGACATTGTGGTCTTTTATGTTGAGTTGTTATGCTTGCAAGTTGTAAGTTGGATTCTAGCCCAGCCATGCAGTTATGGGCAAGCTTTCAACATTGCACTTCTTATTTGAGTTGATATCGTGATCTTTTGTTTATGGATGCCCGCGGTGTGAAATGAATTGGGAATCTTGTGAGGATCATGGAGTTTTTATATGTGTTAGGGAAACGCCGGGCCGCCAATCTAAGCCATGCATAATTCATGGTGGAAATTTGCAGCATACCCATGGTGAACATTCGACGACGCATCTCACAATAAAAAGCTAAACAATATAGCAAATAAAAGAGATGTCGAGGTGTTCATTGTCTGCTTGTCCTGTCATTTTGGTGTGGGCTTGTTCCATGTCATCGGGCACGGAGGTACCCCATTGGCGGTTCTCAATGATATGCATATACTTACAATGACAAGAGCCTTGCTTGGGACTCTAAGTAAAGTAGCATGAGGTTTGGGTACTCGTATTCACGGGGCACGAGGTCTTCAACTTATGATTTGTCAAGCATATGCATCATAATTGTTCTCGCATTAACTTTAACCATTCAAGATGCTTATGATGGGGGCAATGAGAGCTCAAAGCCGGTAAGTACCATAATTTTTGAAGGTTATAAAACTTGCAATCACTGCTTCCCTCTGCGAAGGGCCTTTCTTTTACTTTTATGTTGAGTCACCACCTTCTTTCTTTATGCACCATTAAGAGAGCATAGTTGTCATTCTTAGTGTGATATGCATTGTCCCAAAGTTCATTGATTGATTCATGATGATTGGTTTCACTTGTTCTTAAGTTATTTGTATCTAGTCGCCCTCTTAAACTTTGAGGTGTCCTATGCATTTATGTTTTGCTCTCTTTGAAGGACAAGCTGAAAACCCTTTGTATGTTTTTCCTTATGATTTGAACACACGTTTGACTTTCATTGTTTCATTTTCATGATCTTTTGTTTGTGTTCATTTACATGTTTGCAACATGGTTGCTAAGTTCTTATTGTCATGATTATATCTTTCATGCCCATGTTTTAAGTTCTATTGATCTTGTTTCATTTTCATGATCTTTTGTTTGTGTTCATTTACATGTTTGCAACATGGTTGCTAAGTTCTTATTGTCATGATTATATCTTTCATGCCCATGTTTTAAGTTCTATTGATCCCAGCTCACCAATGCTTACATATATGATCAAGATTGTGTAGGTGCATGTCACCTAAAAAATTATTCTTTTGTTATCACTTACCTACTCGAGGACGAGCAGGAGTTAAGCTTGGGGATGCTTGATACGTCTCAAACGTATCTATAATTTTTGATGCTCCATGCTTGTTTTACACCATTTGCCTATTGTTTCGTTACACTTAGTGGCACTTTTATGCATTTTCCGGAACTAACCTATTAACGAAGTGCCATAGTGTCAGTTTCCTGTTTTCTGCTGTTTTTGTGTTTCAGAAGTGATACACAGGAAATATTCTCGGAATTGGACGAAACAAGTTCCTGAAGTCTTATTTTTCCCGGAAGCTTCCAGACATCCGAAGGAGAGACGGAGAGGGGCCACCAGGGCCCCACACAAGGGGGCGGCGCGGCCTGGCCCCTGGCCGCGCCACCCCTGTGTGAGAGCCCCTGGCTCCACCTCTGACATCGCCCCTTCGCCTATAAAGACCCCCCGACGTGAAAAACCTAAGTGCCCGATCAGATTTCCAGAATACATCGCGATACGCCGCCGCCGTCGACCCGAAGATCGGGAGGGTCCAGAAGCTCTTCCCGGCACCCTGCCGGAGAGGGGAATCGCCACCGGAGGTCTTCTTCATCGCCATGCTTGCCTCCGGAGCGATGAGTGAGTAGTCTACCTTGGACTATGGGTCCAAAGCAGTAGCTAGATGGTTGTCTTCTCCACCATGTGCTTCATGTTTAGATCTCATGAGCTGTCCTACATGATTGAGATCACCGTTATGTAATTCTATGATGTTGGTTTGTTGGGATCCGATAAATATTGGTGTTTATGATTAAGTTGTTGTACTGAATTATATCTTTTGTTATCTCTATGTTGTTTATGATCTTGCATGCTCTCCGTTGTTAGTAGCTATCTTGGCCGAGTAGTTGCTAGTGACTCCAAGAGGGGGTATTTATGCTCGATAGTGGGTTCATGTCTCTATTTCACCTGGGGGAGTGACAGAAACCTCTAAGGTGGTAGATGTGCTGTTGCTACTAGGGAGAAAACAACATTCATATGCTCAAGGGCATATGCTTTGTTTACATTACACACTTTGCTTAATGCAATTATCTGTTGTTCGCAACTTAATACTTCTAGGGTGTTCGGATGATATCCCCGGGAGTGGATTATTAGTCATAGATGCAGTTGGATGGCGGTCTATGTATTTTGTTGTAATGCCCAGAGTAAATCTCATAGTGATCTTCTTGACATATCACGTTATCTTTATTCTATCAATTGCCCAACTGTAATTTGTTTACCCAGCATGTTATTTTATCTATGGAGAGACACCACTAGTGAACTGTGGACCTCGGTCCTATTTTAATCATATTGCAATCACCTGTTTACTTTTCCCGCACTGTTTACTTTACTCGCATACTCTACTGTTTTCCACTCGATACACTCATAACCTTTGTTTCAAGCAAACCGGTGAGATTGACAACCTCATCGCAAGTTGGGAACAAAGTATTTGTTTGTGTGTGTGCAGGTTCCACAACACCTTCAGTCGTCATTGTCTCTCCTCTCCTGTTCGATAAACCTTGGTTTCTTAAACTGAGGGAAAACTTGATGCTGCACTCATCATACCTTCCTCTTGGGGTTCCCAACGGGCTGTTTATTCACCACGTACAAGGACAGTCTGTTGCCATCAAAGGCATCACCGCTCCACATCCTCCACCCACCTTGCGTTTGTCCAACCCAGCGGCCTCTCTTTTGGCGCCCGCGGCTTCCTCGCCTTTGGCGCACCGTCGTCGGCGATCTTCTTCGGCGGCATGGTGGTGGAAGGGGAAAAGAGGAGCTACAACTGTGGGGGAATGGCGGTAGCTCCTCCGAAATTCGGCGGGGAAAATGGGTATATGCGGCGCATTTTGGAGGGAAAACGAAATAAATGGAGGGAACTACCCTTTCTGTGGCCGACACCGCGGGCCCGCTCGATGTTTCACACGTTTTTGTTTCGTCCGGAGTCCCCGATCGTGCTTCGAAAAGCCGGGGATGACCTGGGCTCTCCGGATGGATTAAGGGCCTAATTCGGAGGAAAACGAGAAACCGAGGACGCGGCTGAGTCAAATAACACCGTCCGGATGAAAAAGGCTGTCGGGGGCCTCGTCGGGGAGACGGCTGGAGATGCTCTTAGCCTTGGATAAATATGCCGGAGTGGACATTTTTACCATGAGGTAATATATCATTATAGCAATATATCGCCGTAGGAAAAGGTAGGGCATATCCTGGCAATCCCAGTAGTAGACATTCAAAGAGTTCAAATTACTGTAAACTCGCATTTAATTTTGTAGTCGTGTCTGTTAAAAAAATCAAATTGAAGAAGTTCTACATGATCCAACAGTTTTCCAGCCCTTATCCCCACCTTCTTCTTCTCCCCGTCCGGTGACGTCATTGATCGGAGTCGGACCCCCGTCTCCGCCCAGATCTCCAGCCGCCGGAATTCCTATCGCAGTTCTCCTCCCCGTCGTCTTCCTCCCCTCGGCCCTCTTCTGGACTGGCGTTGACTGGAGGTCCATCCGATCCGGACTCCTCCTGCTGGTGACGAACCCTAGCTTGTGCTTGTTTCGATCGTCCTCACGGCTGATAATTTTGTTTTGCGGTGACTCAATTCTTCCTTTTTTTTTCTCTCCTCCAGTCGATCCAGCTTGGTGCGGCCATGCTCCAGCTGAGCTCCGCCCCCGGGAAGGGGTTCTGGGCGCGGCACCGGTGGAAGATGCTGCTCTCGCTCGGCGTCGCCGGCGCCGGCTACGCGGCGTACCGCTTCTACGACGCGCACCAGAGGCAGCTCGTCCGCGTCGAGCAGCGCCAGCTCGAGGAGCAAGCCGCCGACGAGCTCGTCAAGAACCAGTAAGCAGCACACAACAAACCACCAGATTTCTTTTTCATGACTGCTTCAGCTACGTTTGTTGGGCTATGGTCTTGTTCATCTACTTCTAGCATTAGCTGAGCTATGTGTTTTGCCTTAGTGGTATGTTGTGGCTAGAAAACAAACAATTGATTCTTCGGTTGCTCGTCTTACGGTGGCGGTAACATTGAGTAGCCCGGTTGATTCATAGAACTAGTAAAACCTTGAGATCAATCTATGGTGCATAAATCAGTAAAATAGATTCCTTTATGATTGCTAATTTGATGCTGCTTTCTATCAGGTTGCAAGCCCACTTTGAGAACGTGCAGAGGATCTCCGACACGACCACGTTGCCTTTCGCCATGCACTACCTGCGTTCGCGGATAATGGAGGAGCTGGACATCTCGCACTTGACCGAGAGGCTGCTGCAAGGGAAGGGGGGAGAATCCGGCGCGTTGACACCAAAGGAGAAGCTCGACACTTGGGAGAGGATTAAAGTTCTGAGTATGATCGATACCCAGCTTGTCTCATCCTGTTGCATGGCTTGTCATCAGCAAACATAGGGCATGGGTTGGTATACATGTTATTAACTTCTTTTATGCGTTTTTTGTGCTGTTAGGTTTCACAAGGACAGTGTCTTCAATGTGGGCGATGACGTTGCTGAGCTTATATGTTAGAGTCCAGGTCACCATATTAGGCAGACATCTCTATTTGGACTTTGCTCGTGGTACAGACGGGGCTCAGTTACAGGTAAATTTGTGCTGGAGTGATCCCCCTATATGCAAACTAGGGCTGTTCTCTTCACTTCTTCTCTGGTGTTGCATATGACTATATGAGGCGCTTAAACAATTTAATTATTGCTACAAGGGTGACTTCATTTGTGACCAAGCTGTGGCCTGACCTTGAAATATCTCACTTTTGTGTAGGCTGAATCTGACTCTTTTAGCAGAAACGGACATAAGGACTTTCTTGCAACTGCTGACTACCTTGCAACCTATGGTATCACTGCACTGATTATGCAAATGCAACATGCTGCAACAGAAATTTTGAAAGAGTAATTATTTCTTTCCCTGTTCATACAACATGTCAGTCAAATGCCGTATTGCCAACATATTCATCACCAAATGAATAGAGACAAACAAAATTAAGAAATCGCCAAGGAAATTGTTGCTTCACTTTTTACATGATGAAATCCTTTATAGCAAAGCTCTTATTCATATGTTTTTTCTGTTACCAACATGTCAGTCAATTATCGAACGAATTGCTAGCATGTTCAGAACCGAATGAACAGGAAGAAACAAAATTAAGAAGTCCCTAGGGAACACTTTTTACATGATGAAATCCTTTATAGCAAAGCTCTTATTCATTTCCAACATGTCAGTCAATTATCGAATTGCCAGCATGTTCAGAACTGAATGAACAGGAACAAACGAAATTAAGAAGTCCCTAGGGAAATTATTGTCGCACTTGCACTTTTACCTGATGAAACCGCTAATACCAAAGCTCTGGTTCATCTAGAATATGCTGAGTTTCTTATGTAGATTATTGTTGCACTTTTACATGACGAAATCCATTTAAAGCAAAGCTCTGATTCGTCAAAAATATACTGGCATTCCCATATAGCTTATAGATTACCTATAGTATATTATAACATGGTGTGTTTCCCATAGTGATGTACTCTCGTGAAAAAATATGCAGGAAGCAACTGAAAGACCCCATGAGCATGGACCAAGTACTACAAACGATATTACAGATATCGGACCAGTTCATGAGTCTTTGTGAAGATAACTCATGGATAAATTACCTTGTACCTGAGAATGCCAATCGTTATGCTCAGTTGATGGCTGTGTCCAGTAACGGCTTTGATGACTCATCTCTTGTAATGGATGTTAGAAAGCTTGACCAGCTAATGACTGAGACACGCATAGTATTGGCAAGGTAATATAATTTTATGTATTGTATATTCATATTATATATGCAGGTTTAGCAATACCGTAATTTGCATAACAATGGTGCTGTTTTCTCAAATCTGTATATCACCACCAATTCATATGTTTCTTTCGTCAATTATCTTTTGAATCACTCGAACACTACTTTGTAATCCATGTCATATGCCATTTAATATATAAGCAACTAGTTTGTTTTTATCATAGAATGGGTTTAGGAAATTAAAATGAGAAATTACTAACGAAATTAGTACAAGGGGATGATGCAGTAAAATTCCCCTTTATTATCGGTAACATACATGATACACCATTGTTATGGGGTTTGCTACTTTCTACTTGATCAATGGATGAATGGAAGTACTCTTATGAGTTGAAGTTTGATTTATATCATTATGTGGGAAATAGCCAGCTACCCATGGGCATAGATAATCCAGCTGTTGGATCAGCCTATAGGGAGCACACTGGAGCTAACGCTGTTATATAGAGAGCATGAATCCATGGTAGATAGAAAAATATATTGCGAACAAAATTTTTGAAACAAAATTCCTCATGCCATGGAAAAAAAATTGACAAAAAAAATTACGTGTATGCGTCTAATGCGTACGTGTTAGAGACAAGAAAAACGCTAGCTATTTTTAAGTGCTATGGATGTATTGTTAAAATAAGGGTTAAATGCTAGATGTGCATGCATGCCCATGTCACTTAATAGTGTTGAGCTAGCCTACCAGGAAAATAAAGCACGGGATCGATCAAATGCACAACACAATAGAGAGAGAAAACCTTGCTATGGAAGAATTTCCGCCACAGCTCTTTTTCACTTTGGAAGAATTTTTGCACCCCAAAAAACGCCCTGCACGGCATCATCATCCCTCAAAATTTCTGCAGTTTAGACAACACCTGTTAACATACAAAGAGCGCACATGGCTGGTATATACAGCGTTAACAAGGACTAACGGCTGAGGTTTTGCATCACAAAGAGATGGTGCAGATGCTCGCTAGATTGAACGCCCAACAGCCTATGCATAGCTAGCAAGGTGGGTAAAAGATCTGCGTTGATCACTATATTATGTTCATATGAAGCAGGAACCTAAAACATAAATAGTCAGTCGCCAGATGCAGCTAACCATATTGTTGTGTTGGCTTGGGTGCTGGTAGCATTGTAGCTCCGGTATTGATATCTTTATTTTGACCTATAACATATTTTTGATTAATTTAGCTTGTACCCATCTAAATATCTTGTTTGATGTTAGAAATATAAGATAACTCTTAAGAAAATTTAACAAACATAGATACTTTGAACTCAAAGAAAATCTTGAGTTGATTAATGGTTGTAGGCCTAACCGTAGGAAACTGACCATATTCAGACTTTCACTGTAGACATGTTCGATTGTTATGTTTGAGATCATGCTGCCTTTTTAGTGTAAAGGATAGTTCATCGTTAAGAATGTCTTGTACTATGACCCTTCTGACAATATTTCTTTTGAAAGATACTCCATAGTGTCTCACACAATTCTACCGGAACCTTTTGTCTGCAGCGATGATTTCAGAAGTATCATGGACATGTCACTGAGGAAGGTAGCTCATGTGGTGATAGAGGATTTGGGTGCACAGGTTGGAGCCGCGATTCCTCCATCAGGTCTGCCCTTGGCGAAGCTCTTGGCCAGAGTAGCTCAGCTGAGTTCGACGTTGCTTGAGGAACCAAGCAAGAACAAGCACATTCAGACTATCCGAAGTATGCCAGAGGTGGAGCTCTTCTATACATTCCTCTATGCGAACATGCCGCCACAAATATGAGTGTACGTGGATGTGGAAATGAATACCTTTGCCCCAAATTTTGCCCCTAAACCTCCAAAAAGATGGTGGTTTTATGTACGAATGGTTGAGCATTCTGGATTCTTGAAACTGGAATCAGGTGGAAAGGAGGCTGGCTTTATGCCATGTATATTCTGAAGTTTTTTTTTTCATTTGTTACTTGCTTTTGGTGGTTCTGTTTAGAATTAAATGGGCTGTTTCTGACTCATTCATATATTTTGGTACCATGTGCAATTGAAGTTGTACCTGGCCAATTTTTTACTCTACAGATTGTTATTGTAACGTGAGATCTGAGTATGCCTGTTTGGTTAATTATACCAGGATCTGTTTGTTGTGCACCATCTTAAAATTTGAATGTTGCTGCTCTGTTATCACAAAACAAATGCGAGTCTCAAAGGGCGACAACAAAAAATTAACACAAACACAGTGATCAACGGAACTTTCACAACAAAATCATCTTAGCTACTACTGGCGTATGATTAAAATACCCGACAGATTACACTACTGTAGAGTGTCTCGGATTGTTCATGATCATGACAGTAAAGCTACTATAACCAAGGCACAATAGTTGAAATGTCCTGATCTTTTTTCACTCTCCTTTTTTCACATATCATCAACTTCGGATTCAAACTCGTCGGTCTCCTTGTCCTCAGTTTCCATAGCATCATCATCAACTTCAGACTCTTCCTCATCAGAATCCTTGTCCTCATAGATTATCATAGGGGTTTGCTCTTCCTCGTCGGATTCATCGTCACCGATCTGAAATATAAATGCATGAATTACAAACGTGGTTGCGATGCTGGAAACAGTCACTTTTCTGCAGGGAGGAAACATACCTCGCTAAAATGGTAATCTAGGCAGGTAGACAATTTGAGTGACGATGCGAAGGTGGATGTTCTTGCATCAATCAGCTGAAAAAGAATGCACCACGTAATGTTACTGTCTAAAAATAAACATTACTGATTATATTATCTTCACATATATGACTATGAGCTAGCTTAGTTCACAAACGAAAAATATGAGCTACTTTATATCAGTACATCACTGCAGCTGATATTGGAAATAAATACTCACTTGATAGAGCGAGTTGAGCAGCATCAGAGAAGATTCCTGAGAAACTATGCTGCTCATGTGTCGACTAAGCAAAGCCTGTAGCCATGGGAGCAAGCAGACCAGTACCGAACCCCTGCCAAGGCGAAAAAGAAAGCGGGTATGAGGCTCTATCGAAAAATGACAGTACAACAGCAGAAAAAATCTCGCACTTTGAGTAGCCAATGATAAATCCAGTCAAACATGCAAGTAAACAAAAAGAATTGCGCTTTCATGTCAACCGAGGTGTGCAGCGTAACATGCCCCAGCCATTTCTGTACTTAATTTACAAATAGCATACCTAGATTGCATAAGCAGTATCAAGGACTTGAGAAGCTTCACAGCGTCTGCTGGCGTCAGAAGCGATATCGACTTCACAATAACCTGCATGTGAGCCAAACATTGTATATTAAACTGTCATATTTATGACCTGATTCCGTTAAGAAACACTGGTATATAACAGCTGTGAAACTGTGAGTGGGTTTGCCCCTAGCATGTTGATTTCAATTGGTCATAACTTCAGTTTCAATTCCAATTTAGTTTGGAGGAATTCGTTTGACATATAGATCAACCAAACCAAACATCACCTAAATTTTATCAGATCAAAACTCCGCCTCATTATCCTTTCTCAATGTTTTGACTAAGCCAAGTGTGATTGGCAATGGGAAGTTATACAAAGTAATAAGCATTGCTTTCTTATTAGGACATAATAAAACTCTACATGGAGAAGACTAAATCCATACAAATGCACTCAATCGCAGGCCCAAGCCAGAGAACAGGCAGTGTGATGCATCCTGTTAACAAAACTGTGTGTAGGCTTTGGCCCTAGCAGAGCTGGTGTTTAAGTAAACTAATGCTGGAACAGCCCAAGCATGGTCACCAGCTGTTGTTGTCAATTTCTTTCCAAAATGCGAGTATCACGGACGTCTGGCCATTACTTGAGTTTTAATTTTGTTTGGAGGAATTCAATGGAAATAGGCAGTATATAGAAACCAAACAAACGAACCAGCGCCTAAATTTGATCAAACCGAAACTCGCCCTGATAATCTTTCCGAACTTTTTTACGAAGCAAAGTGTTATTGGCCGTTGCAAAATCAAAACTACCAGACCCCTTAAAGCAAAGCTTGCTAATCAGGACATGAAACTTGACTAACCAACAACAGAGTCCACTCATAATCACCAAACAAGAAACCATGGAGCAAATCAAAATAAATTTGCCCCGAACGAGCGCGAGACGAAGCTCGCGTGTGCTAGCCGGAGAACAGCGGGTGTGCTGCATCCCATGAACAAAACCGTAACCACCAACGCACGGGCAGCAGCTACCAAGAGACAGCTAGTATTATGCTACACAGATGATAGCAAAGCGAGGCAGAAAAAAAAGGAGACCTTGTCGTCTCTGTTGCAGAGGCAGCCCAGCAGCGCAGCGCGGTCGTCGGCCCGCAGAGCCTGCCTGAGCAGGACGTGGACCGAGTCCGCGCTGGGCGGCACCACCGCGGCAGCAGCCGACTGCTCCTCCGTCTCGACGCCCGCGTCGGCGGGCAGGCTCAGAGCCGCGAGCTTCTCCGCCATGGTAGGCTCGGCAAGGTCGTACTCTGGTTGACCAGCGCCGTTGTTCTCATCGGCCGTGGCTGGAAGAGAGGGAGGCAGACGAGTGTCACGAGTCGGACGCTGATTGAGCGTCGGAGCGGGAGGGCGTGGGTGTTACCTGGTGGGAGGGAGGCGGACTCGGAGCGGCGTTTCCTGCGGCGGCTTGAGCGCGCGAGGTCTGCGGTGGCGTCCATCAGGTTGGTGCGTGGCGGCGGGGACGGGCGGAGGAGCGAGGAGAGAAGGCGGCGGCGGCGGGGAAGAAGAAGAATAGGGTGAGGGAGGGAGGGAAAAGGAAGAGGTCGGTTGCCGACCCGCGGTGGATAGGATGGCCGAGCTCGGCCCGGCCCAACGGGCTAACTAAGGGCGTGTTTGGTAGCCCGGTCCAACTGAAATATTCTCATCTCAGCCGAGATTTTTAGCAGTTTGAGTGTTTGGTAGACCGGCTTTCTCAACTGGGCACTGCCCACTTCGCACGAAAAGAGCCTCTCAGCCCTGCCCGAGTGAGAAGCTCAAATCGAGCTTCTCTACTCGGTCGGGCTGGAGTCGCCCGAAAATCACCCCCGCGTCCACGCGCCTGCGCCCGAGACACAGGGGTCGCTGGCTACCCCGCTCATTTCCCCCTCCCCCGCTTGCTCTTCTCCTCCGCCCGCACGAAACGAATCCGCCGCCGCCATAAACGAATCCACCGCCGCCGCCAGAAACGAATCCACCGCCGCCGCCAGGAACCAATCCGCCGCCGCCAGGAACAAATCCGCCGCCGACTCCTCACCGCAGGTCCCCTCCATCGCACTTCCTCTCGACGCTGCCTCCTCCACGGGAGGACATCGGCCTCCTTGCGACGCCGCCTCCGCAAGCCGAGAGGACGTCGGCCTCCTTGCGCCGCCACGGCAGACATCCGCCGCCAAGACGCGCCCCTGCTTGATGCCGGCCCGCGCCTCCTCGACCCCGGCCCCCACCTCCTCGACTCTGGCCTTAGCCGCCGGCCTCAGCCGCTGACGCCCCGTCCAAGGATGCCACCGAGGTCGTCCGCCCCGGCCCGCGCCGCCCTCTCCAGGCCGCCACCGAGCTCGTCCGCCCCGTCCAGCGCCGCCACCGAGCTCATCTGCCCCGTCCAGCGCCGCCACCAAGCTTGCCTGCGCCCCGGAGCTCCCTCGCCGGAGCTAGCCTCACAGGGACCTGATTGCGTTTCTAGGGACCCGATTGCTTTTGGTTTCTGTTTACAGGGACCCAATTTTGTTTACATGAGATCTGATTGCTTTTAATTTCATATGTAAGGACTTAAATCGTGTTTCAATTTTTTCTGCAAGGGGTTTTATGCAAATTTTAGACTCATCGGCCATTCTCGACTCACACAACCCACCAAACAACATCTCAGCCTAGCTTGTCTGGACACACCCGACCTACCAAACATGCCACAAAATCTCAACCCAGCCTAGCTAAAGTGAGCTTGGTCAAGAGCAGATAGCTATTCTCAGATGAATCGGGCTACCAAACACACCCTAATAGTCTGATCGGAAATATGTGCCGGTGACTTAATAGTTAATACTCTTTCGATCGGAAATAAATGTTAATGATTTAGTATATATTAAGTTATTATTAAATTATTGATATTTAGTACTCCCTCTGACCCGAATTACATGGCCCCCATATATTTTTTGGAAAACCCCTTACCAAATCCCCGACAAACACACTCGCTCCGGTCGCACTCGGTCCCCTCCCCTCGCTCACACTCGCCCCCCTCGCTCACACTCACCGCGCCGCTCTTCCTCCCTCACGCCGGCGTCGCTCCGCCTCTCTCGTCTCCCGCAGCACGCTCACCTGCACCCGCACCACATGGGGCCCCAGCGGTGGGTCGTCATCCCCTACCCGCCGCCACCCATGGTGGGCGCCCCGCCGCCGCCACCGCCGCAGTTCGCCAAGCACTACCCGGCGGGGCCGCCGCCGCCGGCCCCCGCAGCTGCCGGGCGGCGCACGCCGACGCCACCCGCGCCCGGATCCGGCGGGAACGGCTGCGAGGACTACCTGGGTCGGCGACCTCCAGTACTGGATGGACGAGAACTACCCTCCACAACTGCTTCGGCACCAGCGGCGAGGTTTGCCTTCTCTCTCCCGATCCGTACTGGATCTCGCGAATACAGCAAGATTTGTCCCATTTATGCGCGTTGATTCGTCTGCGGTGCCGTCTAATTGCCATTAAAGCGTAATTTCGTGCTTAGTTGTTGCTTAATGCAAATAAAAGTGCGATATTTCCTAAATTAGCCGTGCTCCAGGCGGCAGCTTTAAGGTCATTGAATGCTGTACGGACGGAATGCTCTTGTTTGTCCGGTTATTAGTACGAGTACTTCCATAATTGTCTGCAAGCAACTTCTTTTCCAATCTGAATTGTGGTTTTAATTACTCCCTGAGGAGTATTATTCTTTGCGATGTGAGCTGCCGAAGGTGCTAACTTTGTTGTGTGATTTACGTGTAGAAATAGAAACTAGCCTGCTTCGTAATTTTGGAAACCATCTGTTGCATGCAATTTGCTGCAGATTTTATTATGCCATAATTTGCTGCAGATTTTATTATGTCATAAATTGCTATAGGCAGTATATAGATAGATATGGTGTACTATAGGCAGTATATGGGAAACTACTCCATGGAGTACATATGCAATAAACATATACTCCTCAAACAGTTTGCAAGTACTCATTTCTCGCTCTTGCCAAGTTTCAGTTGATTCAACTAGTGAGGGCTCACATTAATTGTGCCATATAGTTTCAGTATAGTTTGCTTGTGCCATGGAGTATTTCTAATAGCAGCATAGTTTACAAGCTAAGATGCAGCAACCCAGCTTAAATCTCATTATTGAAGCCTATAGTTTATTGAAGCCTGTAAATCTCTGTTTCAACTATAGTTGCTTGTGCTTTCTTGAGCCGATGCTGTCCTGTGTCCTCTTGGAATTCGCCAACTCGACGCCTTTTGGAGACAAGGCTTGATGGGTCATCAAGCCATTTTTTATACACATCTTTTTTGATCATCGTCTCATTATCCACAATCACTTTGGGGCCTGTCCGGCGTGCTTTTTTCTTCGATGAGTGGTTCAATGGATCCCTGGACAAGAATTATCAAGCAACATCAAACTTCAAGTTTTTCCGATAGATTAGGGAGGAACTAACTAGAGGACAAGAAAATATCATTAGGGAGGAACCTATACCTGCATGTTGAGCCAATGCGGCATCATGATTTGCTATGAACTCCATGCTTTTCCGATAGATGGCAGCATCACATTTTAGAACCAAAGGCAGATCTCCTTCTTTTTTCAGTTTGTCTTTGCCCATGTGTGTTATCTTGTAGACGTTTCCTCCTTCATCTTTCATGACTTCAATCATGACAGATTGAAGGGTTATAAACACTTTCACTAGGATATCCACAGAATACTCATCATATGCCTTTTCAACCGACTCTATTAGTTCCTGGAGAGTGTTAGGTGCATAGCGAACTGTGATGGACTGAATTGAGCTAAAAAAGCCAAGATCGAGGGCATTCAAGTCCGGGGAGTTGGCAGGTTGCTGCATCAACTGAATATCGCGTCCCGTTTCTTTCACGGCAGCAAGAAACGTTGGATCATCTCGAAGAATGTGCGTCCGTGCATTATCTTGTTGTATAAATATGGTTTCCTTGTTGTCAGGCCATAGAGTTGCGATAGACGGAACTACCTTCTCACAAATATACTCCCTCATCACGTCTCTAGTTACAACTATTGACTTGAGCTCCATGGTTCCTTTGAGCCTATTCTTGGAGTCATTCTTAGCTGCCGTTTCTTTCACGAACTCCCATATTCCGATCTTACCATCGAATGTCTCCTTTCCTTGCTCATCGTATCAGGGTTTCGCCACCGCTGTTAAGAACATGACCTTCCCGATACTATTTTTGTTGTGTATAGTTCACACGGGATCTTCCTCTTCATAGAGGAGATAGTATGTTCTATTCTTTTTCGTCATGTCAAACCATTTTTCATGTATATGAACTATGTTCTCCATATTGAGAAACGATTGTTTGTCATCAGATGTTGTTGCTTGATCAAACATTGACGTGCAAAACTTTAGCCTCGCAATCTTGTTTTCAGGTTTCAGTGCTGGTTTGAGTGAACTTGTGTGTCGGCGTATTACTCCTCCCCACTGGAACCTTCTCTGCAATGTGGCATAGGGGACATTCAGTTCCCTTGCGAGCCCCCTCAGTGTAGACCTCTTGTTCAGCTCAATGGAAGGAATCCTTGACAGACCAAGCTCTGATTTCTTCCTTCCACAGTTCTGATGTCTACGCACTTCTATTCTTGTAGACACTTGTTGGGCCTCCAAGTGCAGAGGTTTGTAGAACAGCAGCAAGTTTCCCTTAAGTGGATCACCCAAGGTTTATCGAACTCAGGGAGGTTAGAGGTCAAAGCTATCCCTCTCAAGCAACCCTGCAATTACGATACAGAAAGTCTCTTGTGTCCCCAACACACCCAATACACTTGTCAGATGTATAGGTGCACTAGTTCGGCGAAGAGATGGTAAAATACAAGCGGTAGTGATGATTATAAGTAGCAAACGTGTTGTGAAATAACTATCGCTGCGAGCAAACAAGTAATAAAATAGCAAGTAAACGGTATGCAAAGCTTGGAAACAAGGCCTAGGTATCATACTTTCACTAGTGGACACACTCCCAACAATATAACATGAATGAACAAGTAACTTCTCTTGCTAAGGTACTCTAAATTACTCTCCTATTGAACATCACTAATCATTGTGTAGTGGCTACGGAAGCACCCCTTAAAGTTCATCAAGTACTTGACAAACACCACTCATAGCGATAAACAAATCAGATCACAACTCAAGATAGAAATCATTGCAACTTAAACCAAGTACTAACACGGTGCACACACTGTCAACTTTACACCATGAAAGGAGGAATAGATCACTCAAACTATCATAGCAATAATTATTCTCATAATCCACAAGAGATCACAATCATAGCCTAAACCAAGTACCACCATGATCCACGCACTGTCACCGTTACACCATGGCAGGAGGAATAGATTACTTTAATAATCACCACTAGAGTACACTAAATATCTAAATAATAACATGTACTTGTTCAACATGATACAAAGCTCACGATCACATAAAGATCACATCATGGGAGAGAGAGGTGAACCACATAGCTACCGGTAGAGCCCTCAGCCCCGGGGATGAACTACTCCCTCCTCATCATAGGAGACAGCAAGGTTGATGGAGATGGCGGTGAGGTCGATGGAGACGGCGGAGACGGCGATGGAGACCGATGGAGATGGCTCCGGGGGCACTTCCCCGTCCCGGCAGGGTGCCGGAACAGAGACTTCTGTCCCCCGAAATTCGTCGACGACGGCGGCGGAGCTGCGGAACTGTTTCTGGAAAATTGCCGAATCCCCTAGGGTTTTCCGTCCCGAGGCTTCTTATAGGCGAAGGGGCGATGTCAGAGGGCTGCCAGGGCTTCCTCACACAGGGGTGGCGCGGCCAGGGTCTGGGCCGCGCCAGCCCCTTGTGAGGGAGGCCTCTGGCCCCTCTCCTTCCTCTCTTCGGATGTTTGGATGCTCCCGGGAAAAATAAGACTTCTGGCTTTTGTTTCGTCCAATTCCGAGAATATTTCCTGTGTATCACTTCTGAAACCAAAAATAGCAGAAAACAGGGAACTGGCACTGTGGCACTTCGTTAATAGGTTAGTTCCGGAAAATGCATAAAAGTGCCACTAAGTGTAACGAAACAATAGGCAAATGGTGTAAAAACAAGCATGGAGCATCAAAAATTATAGATACGTTTGGGACGTATCAAGCATCCCCAAGCTTAACTCCTGCTCGTCCTCGAGTAGGTAAGTGATAACAAAAGAATAATTTTTGAGGTGACATGCACCTACACAATCTTAATCATATATGTAAGCATTGATGAGCTGGGATCAATAGAACTTAAAACATGCGCATGAAAGATATAATCATGACAATAAGGACTTAGCAACCATGTTGTAAACATGCAAATGAACACAAACAAAAGATCATGATAATGAAACAATGAAAGTCAAACGTGTGTTCAAATCATAAGGAAAAACATGAAGATGGTTTTCAGCTTGTCCTTCAAAGAGAGCAAAACATAAATGCATAGGACACCTCAAAGTTTAAGAGGGCGACTAGATACAAATAATTTAAGAACAAGTGAAACCAATCAATATGAGTCAATCAATGAACTTTGGGACAATGCATATCACACTAAGAATGACAACTATGCTCTCTTAATGGTGCATAAAGAAAGAAGGTGGTGACTCAACATAAAAGTAAAAGAAAGGCCCTTCGCAGAGGGAAGCAGTGATTGCAAGTTTTATAACCTTCAAAAATTATGGTACTTACCGGCTTTGAGCTCTCATTGCCCCCATTATAAGCATCTTGAATGGTCAAAGTTAATGCGAGAATAATTATGATGCATATGCTTGACAAATCATAAGTTGAAAACCTCATGTCCCGTGAATACAAGTACCCAAACCTCATGCTACTTTACTTAGAGTCCCAAGCAAGGCTCTTGTCATTGTAAATATATGTGTATCATTGAGAACCGCCAATGGGGTACCTCCGTGCCCGATGACATGGAACAAGCCCACACCAAAATGACAGGACAAGCAGACGATGAACACCTCGACATCTCTTTTATTTGCTATATTGTTTAGCTTTTTATTGTGAGATGCGTCGTCGAATGTTCACCATGGGTATGCTGCAAATTTCCACCATGAATTATGCATGGCTTAGATTGGCGGCCCGGCGTTTCCCTAACACATATAAAAACTCCATGATCCTCACAAGATTCCCAATTCATTTCACACAGCGGGCATCCATAAACAAAAGATCACGATATCAACTCAAAAAGAAGTGCAATGTTGAAAGCTTGCCCCATGACAGCATGGCTGGGCTAGAATCCAACTTACAACTTGCAAGCATAACAACTCAACATAAAAGACCACAATGTCAAAATTTTAAGAACAGGAAAAAGTAAAGTGTGCCTTCCGGTTCGTGAGAGCTTTACTGACCGAATTTCGCATAACACTGGTAAGAGTTTAATTTGAAGAGAATATAAAAGCAAGTCAAATTTACTTGGAATAGCAAATTGCTAGTAGGTATGTATGGTGGACACTTTGGAAAACTTTGGCTTTAGGAGTTGGATGCACGAGTAGAGCTCATACTCAGTACAAGGCGAGGGCTAGCAAAAGACTGGGAGCGACCAACTAAGAGAGCAATAATGGCCATAATCATGCAAAGCGACAAAGCGACATTAAAAGAAGCATACGATGGCATCAAAAGTCAAAAACTAAATGATCATGAAGGCTAATGGCGACTTTGGAAGAGTCTAACATGTGTGAGCATGCGCCAAGTCAACCCAAATAAAGCATCAAGGAGAAAACCAAAATAATGCTTCCATACAATAAAAACAACGCATGATTTTTTCAAAGGCTCATTAAGCAATCTCAGTTATTTGAGACAAGTCATGCTACAGCAAAACCACTAAGCATACTATCAAAAAGACATCAAGCATGACATGAAAAAGCCTAAGCCGCAGTCTACACAAGCTCCTTCTTGTACCACTATTTTGCACAAAGCTTTTTCTCTTTTCCAACACCATTTGAAATTTTTATAAATACCTCTTTTGATGAAAACCAATAAAGACCAGAGGCAAAAATACACCTTGATGAAAAGATATGACAAGATCTGAATGCATATCAAGGCGAAAACGAAAACCAAAAGCAGTAGCAGAAAAACTAGAATGCTCGATTTATAAGAGTGAAAACTAGAGCATTCTTTGCAAATGAAAACGAGTTCATCTCCCTCCAAAACAACATGATGTGATCAAACCATTTATTACAGCAAACAAAACTAAACTAACTAAGAAAACTAAAACAACTGACGCTCCAAGAAAAACACATAGTGCATGAAGCAATAAAAATATAGTGTTTTGAAAGGTGACCTGATTTTTGCCGATGAAGAAGGGGTGCCTCGGGGGCATCCCCAAGCTTTGACGCTTGTACTTCTTGGATATTTCTTGGGGTGATGCATGGGCATCCCCAAGCTTGAGCTTTTGTCCAGTCTTCAACTCATCTCATCATTCTCCAATCCCTACACTTGAAAACTTCCTTCATACAAAACTAAACACAATTCTATTAGCAACATTAGTGTAAGCATAAAATATATTCAACCTCTTTTAGCTTCAGGTTTAAACTCAAAACCACCACATATAAAGTATATACTACTGTAGCAACTTCCCCAAAAAGTTCCATGATCAAAAGAACTCAAAAGAAAGCGATAAAGTGGCAAATACAAATATTGGCAGAAATCTGTCAAAACTGAACAGCTGACAAAGGTCGAATTTTTGAGGGATTTTCTGTTGCTCAAATCAAAAAGTGTTCAACTAAGAAAAGTTTGGATATAACCTGGGGCATATGCACAAGAAATCGCAGGTCCAAAAGATAAACAGAGAATTTTCATGAATTTTTACGGTGCAGCACCGAAAACAGTTTCAGGACAGCAACATCCCCAAATCTTACCTCACTCAAATTAGAGGCTTCTCTTGGCACAACAACGAAATAAACAAGATAAGGAGCGGTCATTACAGTAGTAATGACTTCCAAGACTCAAATAAAAGAAAAAGTACTGAAAAGAAAACATTGGGTTATCTCCCAAGAGTGCTTTTCTTTAACGCCTTTGAGCTAGGCGCAGAAAATTGTGAAGATGCTCATGTGGGCGCCATATAAGAGCTTGAGGCAAAGGCGCCATATAGGAACTTAAAGCAATAGAGAGCATAAAAAATCAAATGTGAAAGACATTTATATCTGAACCACTTCCTATGCATAGGAATCTTGTAAGAAAATAAATCAACGAGGCACATAGTAGCAAGCATGGATAGATAAAACAAGTGCCACTTCAAGATTTGCAACATAAAGAGGGAAAACTTAATATTGTTGAGATCCATCAAACCATGTTTCCCTCTCTCATAATAACTTTCAGTAGCATCATGAATAGAACTAACAATATAACTATCACATAAAACATCCCTATCATGAGCCACATGCATAAAAGAATTAATATTCACCACAGGAACAATAGTAGTAGGAGCAAATTCAATAGAATAATTATTCTCATCACCATAATCATCATAAATAGGAGGCATATTGTAATCATAACTAATTTTCTCCTCAAAAGTAGGTGAACTGAAAATATTATACTCATCATCACAAGCTAGAGAACTACTATGTCGCAAAGCATACTCATCAAACATATCATCATAAGAAGGAACATCACATATGGGAGATAAAATATCATCAGAGTAAACTTTCTCCACTAAAGCTGGGGAACTAAAAATATCATGCTTAACAAAACCAGCTTCCCCAAGCTTAAACTTTTCTATAGCATTATCAACAACGGTGTTCAAAGCATTCATACTAACAACACTATTAGCATGCAAATTAAGCTCCAAAGGTTTTTCAATTTTCTCTTCAAACACTTCATATCTAAACTCAGGAAAAAGACTACAGAACTCATTTTCCATTAAGCCTAACTAGTGAAAATAAAAACAAGAAACAAAAAGATGTAATTGCAAAATCTAAAGGAAATAACTCCGAGCACTCACACAGGAGGATGCGAGTACCTTTTACCTTACCTCCCCGGCAACGGCGCCAGAAAAGAGCTTGATGTCTACGCACTTCTATTCTTGTAGACACTTGTTGGGCCTCCAAGTGCAGAGGTTTGTAGAACAGCAGCAAGTTTCCCTTAAGTGGATCACCCAAGGTTTATCGAACTCAGGGAGGTTAGAGGTCAAAGCTATCCCTCTCAAGCAACCCTGCAATTACGATACAGAAAGTCTCTTGTGTCCCCAACACACCCAATACACTTGTCAGATGTATAGGTGCACTAGTTCGGCGAAGAGATAGTAAAATACAAGCGGTAGTGATGATTATAAGTAGCAAACGTGTTGTGAAATAACTATCGCTGCGAGCAAACAAGTAATAAAATAGCAAGTAAACGGTATGCAAAGCTTGGAAACAAGGCCTAGGTATCATACTTTCACTAGTGGACACACTCCCAACAATATAACATGAATGAACAAGTAACTTCTCTTGCTAAGGTACTCTAAATTACTCTCCTATTGAACATCACTAATCATTGTGTAGTGGCTACGGAAGCACCCCTTAAAGTTCATCAAGTACTTGACAAACACCACTCATAGCGATAAACAAATCAGATCACAACTCAAGATAGAAATCATTGCAACTTAAACCAAGTACTAACACGGTGCACACACTGTCAACTTTACACCATGAAAGGAGGAATAGATCACTCAAACTATCATAGCAATAATTATTCTCATAATCCACAAGAGATCACAATCATAGCCTAAACCAAGTACCACCATGATCCACGCACTGTCACCGTTACACCATGGCAGGAGGAATAGATTACTTTAATAATCACCACTAGAGTACACTAAATATCTGAATAATAACATGTACTTGTTCAACATGATACAAAGCTCACGATCACATAAAGATCACATCATGGGAGAGAGAGGTGAACCACATAGCTACCGGTAGAGCCCTCAGCCCCGGGGATGAACTACTCCCTCCTCATCATAGGAGACAGCAAGGTTGATGGAGATGGCGGTGAGGTCGATGGAGACGGCGGAGACGGCGATGGAGACCGATGGAGATGGCTCCGGGGGCACTTCCCTGTCCCGGCAGGGTGCCGGAACAGAGACTTATGTCCCCCGAAATTCGTCGACGACGGCGGCGGAGCTGCGGAACTGTTTCTGGAAAATTGCCGAATCCCCTAGGGTTTTCCGTCCCGAGGCTTCTTATAGGCGAAGGGGCGATGTCAGAGGGCTGCCAGGGCTTCCTCACACAGGGGTGGCGCGGCCAGGGCCTGGGCCGCGCCAGCCCCTTGTGAGGGAGGCCTCTGGCCCCTCTCCTTCCTCTCTTCGGATGTTTGGATGCTCCCGGGAAAAATAAGACTTCTGGCTTTTGTTTCGTCCAATTCCGAGAATATTTCCTGTGTATCACTTCTGAAACCAAAAACAGCAGAAAACAGGGAACTGGCACTGTGGCACTTCGTTAATAGGTTAGTTCCGGAAAATGCATAAAAGTGCCACTAAGTGTAACGAAACAATAGGCAAATGGTGTAAAAACAAGCATGGAGCATCAAAAATTATAGATACGTTTGGGACGTATCAAGCTCCCCTTCTTTTTACTGGACACATCTACCTCCACTATTCTCTTGCCTGCTCTTTCTTGTTCTTGTGCCGCCGTCCATATTCTACGAACAGTGGTAAGACTTGTTTCCAAAAGAGCAGCTACATGTTTTTTATCTGCCTTCGTAACTTGTCTGTCTTTCCCGAGAGCTTTTAATGCAACATATGCCGCATATCTATGACTGTCTGGCAATTCCCTATGGTGTGGCTGCTGCACATCTTCTTCTTGTGGATGCTGCACATCTTCTTCCTGTGGAGTCAAATTGAGATCCAGGTCCATCTTCTTCTTGTGCCTGTTGTAATAAGCACTCAGAGTTATAACTAAAAACAGTGATGTCAATGAAAAGCTTGCAAAATCATTGCTTTTAGTTTCGGTAATACTTGCTTCTCAGATTGCATCTTCCAAGGAATGTGAAAGACATTTCAAGCTACCCAGTAATTAGTTTATGGCATGCAGATATGATCATTTCCCTCGAATGCAGATATCAGCTGCCATGGTTCATCTATGCTCAGACCTTGGTTCATTGCACTAGTGGTGGCCGGAGCTATTGAAAGGCTTGCAGGATTGGCACTTGGAGTTTCCATGGAGGGACTGGGTTGTGTTGGTAAGATATAAGAGTAGCTTGCTTTCTTGTTGAAGTTGACCAACTGAGAATTGACTCCCTTACTGTTCTTTTTTTGTGAAGCTAGCAGGCACAAACAGGCCTGTTGCACTAGCTCAAGCTAATGCTATGCTTAATCGGATTGATCTTCTTTGTGAGGTGGGAGTAACGTTATTGAACATGCATATCATTGTTAGGTTGATCTTGTTATTCTATTAGTCTGCCTGCATGCAACCATTAGTCTATAGCTGAGTTGAAAAACTACAGTTGCATTTGCATAACACTGTGACTATTTTGGATGTTGCAGACCCTTGTTCACTTCAGTTTTTGAGGCTGCACCAGAACATGTTGAACCATCTGGATGTAAGCCACCATGTCTCAACTCCATCCCGTCCCACATCGCGCGTCATCGGAGGCCCCGCTGATCAGCTTTTGCCATGGCGGTCGACTAGCCCATCAGAGTAAGTTCCTTCTCCATCTCCCAACACACAGCTCGCTCGATAGTAGCATCTAGCGAGGCGGTTCTTGCACATAGAAAAATACCTAATCCCAATTGTTTTCTACGATGCTTATCCAATATTTCTCCTCTTGGGATCTAATTATGGGATCTGTCATTATTTGGTGTTTGTTGAAACTCCTTCGTGTTATACTCCGCACCATCATTCTGTGATCGTGATCCGTGTGCCTGTTTTTCCTCACGGAGGATTCGTCTTCGATGAACTCACTATTGAATACTGATGCTTGCTATACTACTCCGTAAATGATATTTAGTGATAGATTTGCTTGTTGATTACTACAGACCTATTCGTCACGCAAGATTCTGAATTACTCTGCTTTGGCTGCTTAATTGATTTTCAGAGGATGAGAGAGACGCCGGCTACTGATTCGCGTTCTGCGGAGGCCAAGGTGGGGCAGGAGATGGCATTGGTGGTGCATCAAAGTGTCTCTTTGCTTGAAAACGGCAGTAGCCAGGTCGATGATGATGCTTTTAAGCCCATGGTGAGAACCTCTGTGGAACCATCTATTGTTCTCACGTTGCTGGATTTTAATGGCAGGACATTGCTTGAGATACTTTGCTGTTTCTGAAAGGATGAAGAGTACCTTCAAGCTGATGATTTTTCAGCATAGGCGTTGCTGGAAGCTGGCCGAGGTCGCTGGAGCGCGTGGACTGATGCGGAGGCCGGCAGAGGTCGCTGGAGCACGAGGACGACCTCTCCTCTGCGATCGGAGCCTTTCGACGGCGGGCGGAGCAGCGGCGCGGGCGGAGGGAGCTCCGGTCAGCGGCGGAGCGCAAGGGAGCTGCTCAAGGCGGGGGCCGGCCGTCGGGGATCTCGACTACTCCTCCGCTCCTGGAGGGCCTGCCTCCTCTCCTAGCGGCACTTCCTCCACTGCTCAAGGCGGCGGCCGGCCGGTGGGGGCGCGAGCCCAGATCCGGTGGGAGCCCAGCTCCGGCGCGAGACCAGCAACGACGACAGCTCCGTCCCGTGACTCCCGTCCGTGATTTCGAATTAAGGACCACGGGCGAGAAGAAATGTTCCTGGGAGGGGGTTTTCGCGAAATTTCTGTTTAATGGGCTGGGCCGCTGGGGGGCATCTAATTCGGGCCGGAGGGAGTATTTCCAATAAAAAAGAATATAAACTTTATATAAAGTTAGTATAAAATCATCGACACTTATTTCCGATCAAAGGAAGTACTCCGTAAAATCATTTTAAAATCATTTCATGTTAGCTCGTCTGGCCGCCCTCTAGTCCAAGCACACAGCCTTTTGAAAAAGATACAGTATCTTCTTGTCAGAAGATGTCTTTGACACGTGAGCATCAGTTATTAAAAAACATATTTCTAGGATTTTAAGAAAACTGAAATTAATTATGGACATACGTATAGACATTCCAAAGTTGCAGTAAAAACTTTAGAGAAATATATATTGTATTTTGAGCTATATAGAAAATACAAATTTATGACAAAAATATAAGTCTATCCGTAGCCACATTTTTTTTCTGTAGCTCAAAATATTAATCACTTTCTACCAAAACTTTGCACGAGTATTCAGGTATGTATTCATAGAAATAAATTTTATAAATATAAAAATTACATTTTTGAAGTATTTTGAAAACCAAGAGCACTGGTGCTTAGGTGAACCAATTTTCCTCTCATCTTCCTGTCTTGGAATTTATTCATGCTTACAAAATTTATTTGAAGGCTGCATTATTTGTTCAAGATTAAGTAATGCATATTTGTCCCTTTATACCTTCGTTCTGATACACGTGTATGCTCCTGCAGCTTTGTCATGTAGGAGAGTTTTCTCACACGTTGCACATGTGACAGTTATCTAGGTGTGTTTACCTTAAGTGTTGGACATGCGATTCGTGTTTTTGTGGTGAAATACAAGGGGGGTTGGGGGGATGTGGGAAAATACCAACCAAGATTGTTGAAAGATCCAAGTTTAAGTGCGGTTATAATTTTAAAAAGCTACAGCTAACAATGGACACATGGATAGAAATTTCAGCTTCAGGCCTTCAGCTCATTACCAGACAGACGAATCTCTCTTGGGAGTTCGAGTCTAACGGGTGTATCCATCACCGCGAGGCACAAACAAATACGGTGCACTCAAATAGCCCTCACATTCAAGTCAATCACTGACCTCCAAACTAAAAAGGGAGACCAGTTTTGTAGACTCTAGATACCCTACCGAAATCAAGTGCAATTGCCGGGGAACACCTAAGGCATCGTTTATGAGTAGAAATGCTGCCACTATATTGCCATTTCCATCTCTATCTTTTTGTGTGGGTCGTAGCCAGCCAGATTGAAGTCCGACGCAACAAAAGAATCAATACTCTTCTTTGCAGGGTTTATCTTCAGAATCTGCACGCGAGGGACCATGTAAAATTTACTACAAAGGGAAAAACATCACAAGAGTTGCTTTTTATCTGCAAATCTTGTGGTTCTGAATGAAATGGGATTGTTGAAATCTGCTTACTGGGAACGGTTTGGGCAGCTTCTGGATCTGCTCCTCTAGAGCTCGAACATGCGTCCTGTAGACATGGGCATCCCCTATGACATGGACAAAATCCCCAGGGGAGAGACCTGTGCACAATATAAAACAGATGATACGTGAATACAGGGTGGGACAAGGATGTTAAGCATGTTCAAGGATTATAGAGACAGGGTCTAATTTAGAGTCGATGGATATTTTTAAAAGATCTGCCTATTAAATGCAAGAAACAGGCGGAAAGAAAGAAACACAATGCACAGAAGGACATACTATGGGAGCAACCATTGTTCAGGGTGTAGCAGAAGGGAAGTTAATGAAATGCCACTCACAATAGTAGGTGTCACCCAAGATAAATGACATTCTGGTCATTTGTTACTCACATTTCCTGGTTATTTAGGCATTTGGCTGGGAACCTGCTTATCTATCACCCAAGAGGACAAAAGACATAAAAGGGGCGGGAATACCTACACAACGAAGAATGCGGGGAAAAGGGACCAAAATGGCATTTCTATGGGTGGCATCTTACCAATCACAACAAAGTTAATGGTATATCTTGATACCCACTCTTATGAAGGAATTTCATCAATATTTCCTATAGAGAACGATTTCTAACACTGATTTATGAATAATTGCGATCAACTGTAAAAAAGGTACTCCCTCCGTTCACTATTATAAGAACTTTAAGATATTTTAATATGGACTGGATATGGACCAAAATGAGTGAGCGTACACACTGAAACACGTCTAGATACATGGATTTTTGAAAAAAAATAAGGACTTATAATAGTGAACGCAGGAGTATTTGAGTTTGAGAAGTCCGCAAAATTAGCAGTGTCATGCAGCACAGCCAGAATCTAAGTTATTAACGGCAAACAATGTTTCAACTGAACATTAAGTTCTGACTTTTGCAGTTAATCAGGGAGATAAGAACATACCACAAACTTGAGCAATCATGCATGTCAGAAGAGAATATGATGCAATATTGAATGGAACACCAAGTCCCATGTCTGCAGAGCGTTGATACATCTGGCATGATAGCTCCCCGTTCTCAACATAAAACTGCAAGACATAATTTATATAAGCAAGGAAAATGATTGTTGTCTCTAAATTACCACAAGAAATTGTGCTACCATATTTACAAGGCAGAAGAGCATCTAGAGTTCTAGACTCTAGAGGATCTATCAGTTGCATAAAAGAATCAAAAGCAATAGCGTTCACATTTGAAGCATGCCATGTAATGAACTTGTGAAAAGGATACATTCAGAGAGGAGAATATACCTCACTAGGATTAACTCATAATGACCAGACATTTAAGTAAACAGCTCTTAATGGTCACTCATGCCAAATATACTACACTCAGAATTTACCAAAGCATAATCATATTATACTAACTTGTGCAAACATGTGGCAGGGAGGAAGTGCCATCTTTTTTAGATCTGAAGGATTCCATGCAGACATGATAATGCGCCGATCATCGGGATTATTCTTGATCTTGTCAATCACATCCATTAGCTGATCAAAACCTTTTCCAGTATAGTCAGCATGCATGTCGGTGTACCTGTATATATCGGCATTGCTTAGAAACGAGGGTAGAAGTAGGAAGGGATGATGTGAGGGAGGAGCGAGCAAAGCGGACTTACTCAGCACCAAAGTGCCGCCATTGAAATCCATAAACCGGGCCTAAATCACCTTCCTCCCTGTCTCCTAAGCCGACACTACAAAATATTGCTAGCTAGATCAGACTTCAGAAGTTGTTGTGTTCATTGTTTTCGAGTAGTTTAT
This sequence comes from Dactylis glomerata, assembly GCA_007115705.1. Lineage (NCBI taxonomy): Eukaryota > Viridiplantae > Streptophyta > Magnoliopsida > Poales > Poaceae > Dactylis > Dactylis glomerata. Next base: position 54,181 of record QXEO01000518.1, read on the forward strand.
ATCCAAGAGATATACCTGTCAAGATATTCTCTTGACGCATTGCCATCCCATATACGGATACCTTTTTCCTGCAAAACCTACAAAAAGAAAATAATACATTATTGTACCAAAACTAGTAAAACATGTTTTGCCTGAAGAGACGCTAATGTTAAAAAATACACCGAGCAGAACTGGTACTATTAACTTTCTTTCAGAATGCAAGAGATGTGCTTGTCTCAATTAAGATAGGAGACATTCAAACCAAGGTGAGTGGGGGATAGCAACTATGTGCGCCACCGGCCATCACTACACCCGAAGAGAGTTCTCAACGGATATACAGAAACTAGATTTGTAGCTTCGATTCACAAAAAGAAGTGTTAACAGAGCATGCATCTAATTTATCAACTAGCTTATAATACATTCACATAAAGAGCAACACAGAGGAGCCTATTACTTTAATTTAAAAACAGGAAGAATTTTTTTTAAAAAATAAATTAGAGGTCTCTAAGAACAACTACATGCATATCCAAGGATCACATAAGATTTCTTATAGGCTTTTTGAAAGCTAGGGGACCTCGTGCAGTTGTGCTATTTGTGTGACTGGGCAAGAAAAATTAATGCGGTTACTCTTAAGAGCTTAACTGAGCAAACACTCTATACGACTTGCAGGCACCACATGAGACTTCGCACTACAGAAAATTTCAAAGAATGAAAAGGTTATATATACTCTCTAATATCTCAATGTAGCAATTTGAAAAGGGGAAGTTCCCAACTAGCCATGGAAAAACAAAGACTCATAAAAATCATTCAAGGCAAGAGATCAGGTGCAGGTAATATAAAGTTGACAGACACAATGATCCAATTATTTGCAAATAACGCAAGGCCATGGAAAATGTTTGTCATTGACGGTTGGGCATGGGGTGCAACAAAATGAAGCGCAAGTTTTTTAGGTGCATCTTAGTCTACGGATATAGCATGGGGCATAAACATGAAACGTGACCAAAGTATTGAGTAGAAGATACAAAAGAGGAAATGGTAGCAACAGATGCAGCAAAGTATTTAAGAAGTACCTTTGCATTTGTCGAGCCACTGATGAACCACAATAGTTCTTCAACAACACCACGCCAAAACACCCTCTGGTAAAGAGCAGGTGTTACTATATTATTCAGGTAAAGTAAAGCTCTCATTTCACAGTTTAAGGCATGAGAAGACAGTTTTACATATACACATACAAAAAAATCATAACAAAACGGTACTACATCTCAAAAGACATTGAAGCTGTTATGCAGCAGTGCACGTGTATCAGCATTCACCATCATCAGTTCATCACTACTGAAATACAGATAGGATAAACATCTTGCTATAGTGAAGGGTCAGAAACACGAACTTAATACATCAAATCCAGCTTATTTTTCCTTAGTGAGACATATATCTGTTTCTAGACAATAACTATAAGAATCAGGTAATGCAATAAATTTTCACTTCATACTAAGTACAAACCCTGCAGAAGTTCTATTGATTGAGCCCATGCAATTATGATAAGATTGAAAGTACAGGGGCATCATGATTTATTCGCAAAATATATGAAGTGGCAGCATCCTAGGTGGCATGCATTGACACTAGATATAAAGCATTAGGATGATACGGAAACTGGGGAAGCAGGTTTAATTTCCTAATCATTGATTTCCATTCTTGCTTTTTTTGTCATGTCCATTTTTCTTAAAAAGGAGCCAATTCTCGGAATGCACTCAACTCAGTTTTGTGTAGAAAATACACATGGGTCTAGTTCAGTGCAAATACATGCATACCTTTGTTGTCAGCAAGGGGAAGCTCTTCCTCAGGTTGAACCGCATCTAATAAGCAAAAGGAAGACAATATTCATTTTATGTGCTAACAAACTGAAATAATTAATGAATATTCAAGAACATAGAGAAATACCTGACAACCAAATTTAGACAAGGTCCCTGTCCCAGTCCTGTCACTTTTCTGAGCACCACACCTTATAATATCATCAACAAGGTTGAGGTAGTAATACTCTTCGTGGCGCTCGAATATCATCTTAGGGAGAAAAGAGAAGTTCTCGATTTCAAACTTGCTACTCTTGGTATCATGCTCAGTTGATTCCTTGCCATTTGAGTCTTGAGATTCCGGAGCTGATTTTCTCACACGAACAAAGGTCACAAAAGAATGCCTAATGGTGCTCTCAACCACTGGCAAAGATGAACACCATGGTTGGAACACCGAGAAGTCAATTGGAGGCATGAAGGTGTCGCACTCAATGTTTGATTGAATGTCAGTTAGATGGATGGCCTCACATGCAGGTCCATTAAGAGAATCCCTGCAGAAAAAATTTGCAGACAGGGTCAACAGTAGCACTCGATTCAGTTGAATACATATATCACGGCACAGGTACAATAGGTTCCTGGAAAAGGCGACAACTCACCTCAGTATCTGCCCACCCCCTATCACAAAAACCTTTTCAATTGACAAGCAATACGGAGTGGACGCTAGAAGTTCCAGGGCAGAGTTCATGCTTCCACAGATAACAACATTCTCAGCCGTTGCAAAATCAAAACTACCAGACCGAGTTAATATGACATTCAGGCGACCAGGTAACGGCCTTGCTTTAAGGGGTATGCTCTCCCAAGTTTTCCGTCCCATTATAACCGCGTTCTTCTTCGCAGGGTCAGATGTAGTCAGCGTAAGCTCCTTGAAGAACTTAAGGTCGCCAGGAAGCTTCCATGGCAAGACTCCATCCTTCCCGATGCCCATGTCACGGGTAGCAGCGACAACAACCTGGTAGTTCCTCCGAAGGCTGTCCTGCGAATCACCGTTGGCGAGAGCGGCTGCCATGGCTATTGGCCGAGATTGATTGAAGCGGCAATATCTCAGGCTGCTGATGTGCAGAGACTGGCGTTTTCCGAACAGAGAACCAGGTGCAGAAGTAAGACTGAAATATCTCGCGGCCTGAATCTGAAGAAGAAAGACGCAACTTATAAGATCGCAGTTCAGTCAAGTACATGAAAAATATATGGCATAGAACAGCACGCAAGTAAAACTACAAAAGGTTCACTGTTTATTTCAAAAACAATAGAAGCACCTAGACAACACAAGAAATGACCTTTTCTATAATAACTCTAATGGAAAGTAAGAAAAATAAAATGAAGGTCCTGGGCCAACATGAGACGTCCACACAATGGGCAATCAAGTAACTATCAACACAACCTCTCAAGCAAAAAAGCTGCACTTTATTTGAAAGGAAAGGCATATTTTACAAGTAAACTGCTACCGGTATTATACACATGATTTTGCTAGTAGTATATGTACTTGGGATGTGTGTCGAGAAACTCTAGCGATGTAGGCTCCTGCTCTGAACACCTCTGGCAGTAGCATCTGGATGGATCCTGAGCTATAACAAAACGAGAAAATCATCGTCGCTGCTTACACGAATTCATTTCAGAAACTGAAACAATAGAATGCAATGAACTGGCTGAAGCGAGAGAGGACTGAGGAGATAAAGCAGCTTAGCATGATATGCAGGACTGCAATGATGGAAACGTTATTGCTATGCGATTGTTATTCAATCAGTTGTTCAACCTGACGATACTTGGTTGGACACTTTATGCTACAAATCCCAGTAAACAGCTGAAAGCATGCATCAGAAGCACGAAATAACCAAGCAAGCATACCAAATAAATAAATAAATAAAGCCTAATTGGTGGTCTTGTTGTGGAGTTCAACAGCCTGATAGGTTACATGGGCAATTTTTTAACGGGAGGAACTAACTGCTTTGTCTTAGGATCAAAACTCGAGAGATGAAGCAACAGATCCATCCAACTGAGCAACAGAACTCGCTCAGCATGTCAGTTACAGTTTGCAACGTTAACGCTGGCGACAGGAAAGACCCTAGGATGCCCTGATACAGCGATACGGATACAGCGATTTTCCAAAAACACAGATATGGGGATACGTTTGCATATATCCGTATATAATAATTGATTAATGATATAGCATATAAATTACTGATTTTTGTACAAATGAAAACTACTACTCCCTCTGTTCCAATTTAATCGACGTGTACGTTGCCATCGCTGCTGCTGTCCATGTACCATGACATGGTTGTTGCCAGAAAAGCTACTGCAGCGGTGCAGCATGAATTGGAGTTGTATAATATACATACTTCTATTCTATACGGCTATGCTTCTATCGATTGCCAGTAACTTGCAACTCGGACCAAGCTGATTCATTGCCATGTTTTCCAGAGCCATGTCAAAAATCAGAACTACATAATACATGTGATTCAGTACTTAGTTTTCCAGTAGCTACGTTATGCATCTGCGCCGGTGGAGCGCAGCAAAGCCAGCGAAAGCAACTCGGATTGGGCCAAGAAGAACCGGAGAAGTGGAGACGGGAGGGGAAACCGACCTGCAGTCCTGCACAGTGCAGCGGAGGAGGGGGCTGCTCGGCGGCTGACGGCTGACGGCAGCGGGCGGTGGACGCCGGAGGGGGCTGCTTGGCGGCGCTCGGCGCGCAGGTCAGGAGGTCGAGAGGTGGAAAGACGGAGAGGGGCTGCTAGCTGTATAGATCGAGGGATTAGCAACGGAATAGCAAATCTACCAGGTTGCTAGAGGTATGAAACGGTTGGCGGATTGAGACTGCAGAGGCGTACCGGGAGTCGTCGGCGGTGGCGGACAGCGGCCGCTCGCCGTCGCTCGCTGGGAGGAAGAAGACGAGCCTTGCTGCGGCGGCGGCGCAGGCTTCCGTTGTTAGGGTTTGGCTCCCTCTCACTCCTCTCGCTGCCGCGCGCGTGGTGGGCTAGAAGGATGGGCCGTAGGCCTTCTGGAGAGATGGATGCATAGGCTTCTTGATTTCGCGGGAATCTTTCAATCTTTCCCGCGCGAATCGAACATTTTGCTCACATGAGCTGCATCATCAAGATTTCCCTAAAAAAAGAGCTTCATCACCAAGATACAAATACCCAACTACAACCAACTTTTCCATCCTTTCGTCGCTGCCTAGTCAAGATCCGTAACACGGCTAAAAAATATTTCAAAATCGGTGATAAACAGACATGTCGTATTCCAAACTTCCAATGGTTAATAGTTCGGACCACGATTTGGTGTGAATTTCAAAGTTCGGACCGCTTCCATCCCAGCAGTCTCTTTGGGTCACTACAGGACGAGAAAACGTTGAGAGAAACTCCAGTGCCTTAGCACCAGTCATCGTCAAAGATCCAAAACAGATAACTGTGGCTTGCAAAGTTCCAACTTTTCTGGAGTAAGATTCAAGTTCTCGTTTCTCTCAGCATCCCAAATTCAATCCATGCATTATCATCCACCCATCCATCCAAGTTTGCATGCATCAAAGCCATCCAGGGCACAAAACACATCAAAACCTGCCAGTAACCTACTACAGCGTCTACTAGACTGTCACCAAAATGAACTCCACTGTTTCAAGCTTAATTAACAGCAACATGCTGATACTACTTTGCTCCTGACAAAGAGCGTCTGTAACCATCTCTGAAAACACAAAAAAGGGCTTCGGTCTCGTGACGTCGCCGATGCGCAGGCATCACTTCTTCTTGAGCTTCATCGCCTCCCTACAAGCACGAATCGATCAGAACACCAAACAGAGCAATCACTCGCTCAGCTCAGTTTAACAAGGTAAGCAACAAACCCTTTTGTCTGTTGGAGAGAAGTGTAAGTTGAGGGAATAAAAGATGGTGGATCTCTTGTCTTACCAGAACAACTTGTCCATCTCATCGTTCTCAGGGTCCAACTCCATGCCGCGTGTGAGCACCTCGCAAGCTTTCTCATAGTCCTGAGGAAAAAAAACATGGTTTTAAGCATGCAGTCAATCGAATGACAGATGTGAAATGCAGGGAAAATAATGTTGTTTCTAGTGCACCTTCAGCATCATCAGGACTTCTCCATGGCAATGGTGCGCCTCTGCCCAGTCCTCGTTCCTATTCTTGCATTTGATCGCGTCTTTCAGAGCCTTCTCTCCATCGCCTAGACGAAGCCAGCAGCGGCTCCGGTTGGCGAGCATTTTGCAATCCGACGGATCAGACCTGAGCGCCTGTTAACATTGAACCAAACAATTTTGTCAATGGTATATTGCTGCTGCCACATCAAAAAAAGGTGGTGCTTGCTAGCTACAAGATTTTTATCATGTTTAATTAGGTACGGTTGGGGTTAAAAATAAAACTGAAGATTCCTTCAAATGGAAAGAAAGTTGGAGGACACATCATCCCAGATTAATTTCGTACCGAATCATCCAATGGATGTTCAACAGAGGTTGATATGATGTTCCATGACTACAGTTATCCTTTTGAACTTCATGTCAATTTTTTATCATCTCGTGTTCTTGCTGATTTTGCAGCCCAGTTAACAAATCAAACTATATCTTTGGAGATGATGATACTAGATAGTACCTTGCAAATTCAACAGATTAACTTTCTAAAAGTTAGACTAACACAACAATGTACCTTCGTGTAGAGCACTGATGCATTTGTGTAATCCTGCTTCTCAAATGCTTCATCCCCTTGTTGTTTCAGATCAGACTTTCTCTTGTTAACCGCATCATCATCCTGAGCAACATACACTAACTTTAGTCATATATTCAAAAGCTTGATGTGTGAAAATGATAATATAACAAGTGATTCAGAATCTGAATTTAAGTCAAAGGGCATGACAAAACAATTTGTTTTTCCAATAACAGAGCTGCTACAAAATTGCATGAGGGAGTTAGAACTGTTGGGGAGTGAGCAATTTTTTTTGTTGCCGCAGCAACATACCTGTAGCTGCATGCTCTCCAGTTTGGCATGATTGATTATCCCATCAACTGTCCAGTCTGGCACATTTGGAATTGGGGAGGTGAAAGGAAATAAAAGTTCGACGTCTTCCCTTGTACCATACACAGCAGCTAGCTCTATTGGCATTCTACCACACTGTCAGGCAAAAGAAGAAGGTTTATTCTGAAGCAGTTAATACTGAAGATAAAAAGAAAAGAGAATTGGTTCCTTGGTAATCTAAGAATTATTCTGCTCCCCGAATGGACATAACAAAATGAACAGAATAACGGCTAACAAAGCAAGTGGTCCAGGCTGCAGCTTGTACTTTTTTTTATCCGAACTATTAATTTGGCACCATTAAGATAGGCCTAGATAGTAACCTATAACTTTTTGTACATATCTGACCATGAAAATAAGATTGATGACTAACAGAAATAGAAACGTCAAAACGCTGTGTAGAAACTACAAAGGCAACTGATAGTTTACCATATTTATCTTAATGGTACCAAAATAATCATAATGTCAAAATAAGCCCATTCAACTGATGCCCAAATGCTTTAAGACTCGAACACCATTTTGGGCTTCACCTTCGCTTCCCTCTACATAAAGATTTGTACTGCCATATCTTTCATAAACTACATGACGTTATGTCATATAATTGTGCCACACCAGTGTTCACATATATATAATATATTTCTGGTGCCAGAAGTCCAGAACTTGTGACGCTACAAAGTCAATCAGCTCAGTATGGTATCGCGAAAAACAAGAAAGAATGTCACCTCATCAGGACGATTTGGGTCCGCACCAGCCTCCAACAAGCACTTAACAATTTCAGTTAAGCCTTCGCTTGCAGCTCTTGCCAGGAAATTATTATTAACATCATTCACATTAGCTCCAGCCTACCAAACATACATGTAGAAGAAAAGATAAACATATAGTTTCTCCATTAAAAAATGATGGTTTTTTCTCACCAAAAATATGAATTGATGGTCATTTCAGAAACTAACATCAGTAATTAGTTAGAGAGAGCCTCTCTTGCAATGAAAAGCATATCGGTAGATAATTGCTAGATATATACCTGAATCAATAGCTTGACACAAGGCGTGGAAGCAGCACGAACCGCACCCTCTAGAGGTGTTGCTAAACAAGAAGTCACAAGCTTGTTTGGCTGTAAGAGACAAAGACTATTATGGACTTTTTTCATGCCATAATAATGAGAGTACATATTCTAAAAGATGGTATAACCATAGTACATCTGCATGGTACTCCAATAAAACCTCCACAGTACTCTCATGTCCTCTAAGAGCGGCGAAAGTCAATGGTGTCCCAATTTCTGGTTTGGCGTCGACATCAGCTCCTCTAGAAAGCAGCAGTTTTACTATCTCGCACTTCCCTGAAGAAGTACATGTAAAGCTGAAGATCTGATCGAATACTGATGCAAGTAATCCATGTTTGGTCAACCAAGGTTTGAAGAGATATAAAGAGCAAAACAATGGTTTTATTATTTAAAATTTTAATTATAGGGGCAACAAAAGATTGTTGCGAAAAGGTTTCAAAGGCTATAGTAATAATAGCACAATGCATCATTTTTGGATCAAGATACAAGTTTCAGTTGCTAGAGAGTAAAAGCACACAAGGTAACATGTTTTGGAAGAGCAATTTCCAAATGCTAGAATTACTATTTTTTCAATAAAGGGTGCTTCATTACTCATAAGATAGCATGACTGGGATACAAATAATAGGAAAAAAAATAAGTTGCAGAGGCTAGAGTAAAACTGCACAGGGTTAACAACTCATGACAGTGGCAGAAGAACCACAAAAACATCCAAGTACCTCATATGAACATGCTAATGGGCATGTAAACTATATAAGTAAAGAGTGTAAGACCAGTCTACGGTTTGATTCATAGCAAATTATGACCATCGAAAGGAAAAGTTGTGAGGACATCATATATAGGCTCACATTCCAGGCAATTAATGGAAACATGGCAGGATCATCTGATCCTTGGCGCAAAAAAGTAGACAAGAAACATGTAACCATTCCAATCTTTGTAGAGGTACGTTTGTAGCTTGTTGTAGTAGTACCTTTGAGCGCAGCCTGATGAAGAACAGTGCCGCTCTCTTCGCATTCCTGATGGATATCGGCTCCGTGGTCAAGAAGGAACCTGAGGGCCGGCAAGTTGCCGCCGGACACGGCGTGCTCCAGGGGCGTCAGCTTGTCTATGAACATACAGGTACGTGCAAACCACACAAGCAGATCAATTTACATACCATCGACCCTTGATGAAGATGGACAATCTACTAATGCGGCGAGTAAAGAAGATGGGCCGGGCGAGGGTGGATTACTTGGTGAGGTGTCCCACATGTTGACGTCCATCCCGATGGTGTCGACGAGGTAGCGGCAGATGGCGAGCTTGCCGACGCCGCGGAGGGCGGCGTGGAGCGCGTTCATGCCGCGGTAGATGGTGGCGGCGACGGTGGCGTCCACGCCCTTCCTCCCGTTCCGGTCCAGGCTCCTCGCGATCTCTGCGCGCATTGATGAATCGGGCATGGCCGGCCCGGGTTTAGCATGATATGTAGCAGCAAGAAAAGCACAGGACCCAGATTGACTGAACCAAGAGAAACACCCGAGGAACCGAAATCGAACCAAAAAGGGCGACTTTTTTGGGTGGGGGGGGAGAAGCGGTGGATTTACCCTTGAGGCGTCGGACGTTGCCGTTGTGGGCGGCGACGACGAAGCGCGCCTCCGGCGGCCACTCGTCCTCGTCTGCAGAAGCGCGGAACAGAGGAAGAAACAGAGCATCGATCAGCGGTGGAGAAAGAAGGGATTAGGAGAGGGTTTAGTTTAGCGGCGATGGATGAAGGGAGGAGAGGACCTTCGCCGAGGATCATCCCGAAGATGTGGGGCAGCGGCATGTCGAGGGCCTCCTCCATGCTCTCTCTCCTCCTCCTCCTCCGGCGGCGCGGCGGCGGCGGGCGTAGGGTTTCTCTTCTCTGTCTCTCTCTCTCTCGAAGCGGAAGGGGGAGAAGGGGCGAGAAAGGTGTGGAAGGAAGCGCAGAGCTTGAAATGGCGTAAAAAAGAGGCGGAGTAGCTGCGGTGCTGCAGGTGGGAGACGCAATGGCGTGTCGACACGTGCCCCCCTCTGCCCTGACATGCAGCGAGAGATTTTGCATTTTTTTCGCATGAAATTTTTATAAACAGACATCACAAGGTTCAGTCAATACAGCATCACCATTTGGTGGAAATTCATACAGCATTTGGTGTGCGGATTTCAAAGTTCAGACCACTTTCCCCTCCAGCAATTTCTAGTTCGGTCACTAGAACAGGATCGGACCAGGAAACGTTGAAAGGAACTAGTCATCGTCAAGATCAAAAACAGATAACTGGGACTTGCAAACTTCCAAACTTTTCGGGAGTAAAATTCAAATTTTCACTTCTCTCGGCATCCCAGATTCAATCCATTATCATCCATCCAAGCTTGCATGCATCAGAGATACGCAGGGCACAAACACGTCAAACGCTGCCTCTACTTGTTCCAGCGTCTACTAGTAGAGTAACTAGAATGTAACCAAAATGAACGCCACTGTTTCAAGCTTAATTAACAGCAACATGCTGATACTACTCCTGACAGAGAGCGTCTGTAACCATCTCTGAAAACGCAAAAAAAAAGGGCTTCGGTCTCACGACACGCAGGCATCAGTGCATCACTTCGTCTTCTTCAGCTCCATCGCCTCCCTGAAAGCAAGGGTTGATCAGAAACGAACAATAAGAGGCACCGACGACTAATCCTTTATTCAGCTCGAGAAAAGTGCAGGTTGTGGTAAGAAAAATGGTGGATCTCTTGTCTTACCAGAATAGCTTGTCCATCTCGTTGTTCTCGGGGTCCAACTCAAGGCCACGTGTGAGTACCTCGCAAGCTTCCTCATACTCCTGAGGAGACACGGTTCATGCACAGCCAAATGTGATTTATAGTGAAATGCAAGAAATGTGAAATACAGAGAAAAGAATGTGGTTTCTAGTGCACCTTCAGCATCATCAGGGCTTCACCATGGCAATGGTGCGCCTCTGCCGAGTTCTTATAGTTATTCTTGCATTTGATCGCGTCTTTCAGAGCCTTCTCTCCATCACCTAGACGGAGCCAGCAGCGGCTCCGGTTGGCGAGCATTTTACAGTCCGACGGATCAGCCCTGAGCGCCTGTAAACATTGAACCAGACAATTGTTAATAGTATATTGTTGCTGCCACATAAAAAAAAGGTGGTGCTTGATAGGTAAAAGATTTTTTCCATGCTTTATTAGGTACAGTTGGGGTTGAAAACAAAACTGAATCGTCAAACGGAAAGGAAATTGGACACATCATGCCAGATTAGTACAGTCACTAAATTTCGTACCAAATCATCCAATGGATGCTCAACAGAGGCTATGATGTTCCATGACTACACTTATCCAAGATTTTTTTTTCTTGCTGATTTGCAGCCCAGACTTAACAAATCAAGCTATATCTTGGAGATGATGATACTAGCTAGTACCTTTCTAATTTAACAGATTAACTTTGTAAAGGTTAGACCAACACAACAATGTACCTTTGTGTAGAGCACTGATGCATTTGTGTAATCCTGCTTCTCAAATGCTTCATCCGCTTGTTGTTTCAGGTCAGACTTCCTCTTGTTAACCGCGTCATCATCCTGAGCAACATACCATAACTCAAGTCATACATTTAAAAGGTTGATGCGTGAAAATGATAATATAACAAGTATGATTGAGGATCTGAGGTAAAGTCAAAGAGCATGACAAACAATTTTGTTTTTTCCATTAACAGAGTTGCTACAAAATTTCATGAGGGAGTTAGAACTGTTGGGGAGTGAGCAATTTATTTTTGCTGCAGCAACATACCATTAGCTGCATTCTCTCCAGTTTGGCATGATTGATTATCCCATCAACGGTCCAGTCTGCCACATTTGGAATTGGGGACGTTAAAGGAAATAGAAGCTCGACGTCTTCCCTTGTACCATACACAGCAGCTAGCTCTATTGGCATTCTACCACACTGTCAAGCAAAAGAAGAAGGTTTATTCTGAGGCAATTAATACTGAAGATAAAAAGACAAGAAAAAATGCTTCCTTGGCACAGAATGATGCAACGCCACCAAAAAACATCTAACAAAGCAAGTGGTTCAGAATGCAGCTTGTAGTATTAATTTGGTACAGTTAAGATAGGCCTAGATAGTATCCTATAATTTTCTATACAGACCTGATCAAAAAATAAAATAGATGACAAACTAAAATAGAAACATTGAAATTATGTTAAAAACTATAAAGTCAACTTATAGTAATCAATCTAATCATATGGTAAAGTGGTGTCAAATATTTAATGCCAAAATAAGCCTATTCAACTGATGCCCAAATGATTTAAGACTCGAGCACTAATGTGGACAAAACTAAGACCTTTTTTGTCTTTGACCTTTGGTTCCCTTTACATATAAACTTTTGTACTGCCATATCTTCAGACACTGCATGGCATTATGTTATATAATCGTGTCACACCAGTGTCACATATAATATTTTGCTGGTGCCGGAAGTCCAGAACTTCTGATGCTACAAAGTCAATCAGCTCACTATGATATCGTGAAAAACAAGAGAGAAAATGTCACCTCATCAGGACAATTTGGGTCTGCGCCAGCCTCCAACAAGCACTTAACAATTTCAGTTAAGCCTTCCCTTGCAGCTCTTACCAAGCAATTATTACTGACATCAGTCACATTAGCACCAGCCTACCAAGCACACATGTACAAGAAAAGATAATGCATATTTTCTCCATTTGAATTGATGGTAATTTCAGAAATCACCAAACGTAACATGAGTAGTTAACTAGAGAGAGAGTCTTTCTTGTAAGAAAAGCATACTGGAGCAGTAGATTATTGCTACATATATACCTGAATCAATAGCTTCACAATATGCGTAGAAGCAGCAAATACTGCAGCTTCTAGAGGTGTTGCTAGACAAGAAGGCACAATCTTGTTGACCTGTAAGAGACAAAGACTATTATAAACTTTTTTGTGCCATACTAATAGCAGGTCCTGGAGAGTACAAATTTTTAAAAGATGGTCTAAGCATTGTACATCTGCATGGTACTCCAGCAAAACCTCCACGGTACTCTCATGTCCTCTAAGAGCGGCTAAATTCAAAGGTGTCCCGACTTCTGGTTTGCCGTCAACTTCAGCTCCTCTAGAAAGCAGCAGTTTTACTATCTCGCTCTTCCCTGAAGAAGTACATGGAAAGCTGAAGATGTGAAAAATTATGCAAGCAAACCATGTTTGGCCAACCAAGGTTTGCGGAAATATATAGGGCAAACCAATGATTTTACACTCTAGAAATTTAATTATAGGGGCAACAAAAGATTGTTGCGAACGAGTTTCAACGGCTATACTAATAGCACAATGTAACATTTTTTAGATGAAGATATAAGTTTCAGTTGCTAGAAACAGCACACAAGGTAGCAAGTTCAAAATGCTAGAATATGATTTGACAAATAACTTGCAGTGGCTAAAGTGAAATTTCACGACAGTGGCAGAAGACCCACACAGACAGGGACGGAGCTGCCTCATACGCATTGGGGTCAGCTGACCCCAATGAAAAGTTGCAATTCCCTCACTAATCATTGCTAATTTAGGTGTATTTATGAAGAATGACCCCAGTGTAACAAAGATATTATAGAGCTGACTCCAGTCACATTTTTTTCTAGCTTCGTCCCTGCACACAGATATCCAAGTACCTAATATGAACATGCTAATGTACTTGTAAGTAAAGAGTGTAAGACCAGAGTAGGTTTATAGCAAATTATGAACAGCCACAGGGAAATCCTCATGACACAAGGCATAGACTTCACAATCCAGGCAATTAATGTAAAAAATAATTCCCCTGTTTGTATTAGAGTACTAGCTTGTTGTAGTACTACCTGTGATTGCAGCGCGATGAAGAACAGTGGCGCCCTCTTCACATTCCTGATGGAGATCGGCGCCATGGTCAAGAAGGAACCTGGCGGCCGGCAGGTTGCCGCCGGACACGGCGTGCTCCAGGGGCGTCCTCTTCCCTATACATACCGTGCGTGCACAGAACAAAACGAACAGATTTCAGATCCATCAATTGGCAGTTAATCACGGGCCCTAGCTTAATCAAGACGAGTAATTTACTCGTCTTGATTTAGTAATGCTGCTTGGATGTGAAAATGAAGAATAAGAGGGAGGATGGATTACTTGGTGAGGTGTCCCACATGTTGACGTCCATCCCGACGGTGTCGACGAGGTAGCGGCATGCGGCGAGCTTGCCGAGGCCCCCGACGGCGGCGTGGAGCGCGTTCATGCCGCGGTAGGTGGTGGCGGCGACGGTGGCGTCCACGCCCTTCTTCCCCTTCCTGTCCAGGCTGCGCGCGATCTCTGCGTTCGACATGAATCGGGCATGGCCGGGTTCAGCACGTAGCAAGAAAAGCAGAGGACTCAGACTGACTGAACCTTGAGGCGGCGGAAAAAAGGCGGCTTTTTGGGGGGAGAATGAGTAGAGTACTTACCCTTGAGGCGGCGACGACGAAGCGCGCCTCCGGCGGCCACTCGTCCTCGTCTGCAAACGTAGAGAACAGAGAAAGAAACAGAGCATCGATCAGCGGTGGACCAAGGGGAGAAGGAAGGGATTAGGAGAGGGTTCGGCGCCGGCGAGGGCGGGCCGGCGGACCTTTGCCGAGGATGATCCCGAAGATGTGGGGCAGCGGCATGTCGAGGATCTCCTCCATGCTCTCTCTCTCTCTCTCTCTCTCTCTCTCTCTCTCGTCCTCCGGCGGCGGCGGCGGGCTCCTCTCTGTCCCTCTCTCGAAGAGGAAAGGGGGAGAAGGATGTGGAAGGAGGCGGAGAGCTCGAAATGGAACGGAGAGAGAGTGAGGCGGGAAGAAGAGGCGGAGTGGGCGCGGTGCTGCAGGTGGAAGACGCAATGGCGGGTCGACACGTACCCCCTTCGCTCTGCCATGGCAGCCCGTGCTGCTCTGCTTTTCCCCTTGGACTCCATTGACCACGCCCACGGCATTCGCGTGCTCCGTTTGAATGTTTTTGAATCCTTTCATGGTTCGATTTTCTCGGGCGAAAGCGTTGATGAGACGAGGTGCTGCTTGAGTTGATCACATCTTGAATTAGCAAATAACGAATAAATATTATTATTAGCATGTAAATCATCATCAGGGGATGTAGCTCAAATGGTAGAGCGCTCGCTTTGCATGCGAGAGGCACGGGGTTCGATCCCCCGCATCTCCATCTTTGTTCTTTATCTTTTTTCGGCTCATCTGACTTTTTTTATGTCATCGGACTTAATTACCTCATCATCATTCAGTGAAGCCCTGCTAACTGTTTCGTCATGTCCTGGCTTATCCCGGGCCATTGCTTGCCACTAAACATTTTTTCAATCAAGAAATCTGAATGATCCAACACTTGTTTACACATTTACATGATTTATGCTTCTAACGTACGTTTATATGCATGTTTCTTGATTAGTGCTCGCCCTAGCTAAAATAGACTACTCCCTCCATGCCGGATTATAGGGCAATTATGTATTTCGAGGCAAACTTTGACTTTTAATTTTAGTCAAGAAAATATAAAATAAAAATTATACCATTAGATTCATATTCAAAAGGACTTTTCAATGATATAATTTTTATGTCAAATATTCCCATATTTTCTTAAGTAAAGCCCACATATCATCCTGACATGTCCCTTTCTCTCTCCTCTATCCCATAGCTACGTACGTACCGCACATGCTGCTGAAGATAGCCCGTCGAGCACGTCCCCCCTGACAACACGCATATGCAGGTACAAGAGTCTGGCGTCGACGCCCGATCGATGCTGCTCCGCGTGCACGGACAAGAGCAACAATATGGACGGTTCACGATTATGACGTGATCCATCCTACTACCACTTTCTCACATGGCAGGCTAGGCTGTTAAAATACGTTTCCTAGCTTTTTCTGTTAGTTCGGATTTTAAAAAATAGTTGGTTACTACATATGTTCAGTGTGGTATATATATCATAGGTAAAAGGTCTCTAGAACAAATCGTATTCAACACACTATTAATATTTGAGCCCACTCTCAGCCCACTCTCAGCCTAGCCCCTTCCATATTTGAGCCCACTCTCAGCCTAGCCCCTTCCATAAAACTAGATTTAGGGGGCGCGCGGCCCCCGTCTTCCGTACTGATAAGCATTTTGCAAAACATTATAATAAATATATACCGAAACAACGATAAGAAATAAGTAAATGAAGAGTGAACAACTATTTGTTTCATCTTATAAAAAATGCACAAAAGAATTGTCAAACTCTGTTGCACTTAGCGCTCTGTGAGTTAGATTCAGTTAGTGGTTAGTGGTGGGATCGCCGCGGGCATGCTTTGATCGTGGGATGGCACGACTCAACAGTAGAGTATATATGCAGCACGATCAAAATTGCCGGAGAAGAATAAGAAGAAGAAGAAACAGCAGTAAGTTTCACACGGTGCCAGTTTTGTCAGAGAATTCAGAGAGAGATACAACATTTGGCATCCGAGCCCTTGTTGCGATCAATGGAGAGTGAGGATCCGAGGCGCTATCGCGCTCTGCACCGTCTGTGACCTGGTGCACGACGCGGTCGCAGCTCGCCCGACGCATTGGAACGACATGTAGCTGGTGGTGCGTGAGCATGTTGGGGGTGGGGGGCATGCTCTGCCCATGCGACGCTAAGCAATGGTGATGCATGTCCAGCTGCATGCTAGCATAAGGTCTATAGCCGCAACCAATATTGCGGCAAGCCGAGCCATCGGGCGAAGGAGTACCGCAAGGCGAAGCGCGCGCGTGTGCACACAAGTGAGCACGCTCAGCTACGCTGCGGATGAACTGAGAATTGCCGATCAGGTTGTCTTCACCTTCTTCTTGCCGCTCGGGTGTATTCGCCGGAGACAGTTGAGATCGTCTCCGATGTCGATCCCTAGATTCAGCGGAGAAGATCCATCGGTATATATTAAGCTCGGTGTTGCATCATCCATATCTACAGCTTAATCTCCTACCTCGTTGGTCCTTGCTATCTCGATTGCTGGTTGAGCCGCTGGCTCTACGGTTGACGGGAGGCCCTTGAAGTGCACAATTGCAGGTTTATATCATCACCCTGGCAGGCTTCAATTGTGTTCTTCGTCGTAGACATCTCTTCTTATCAGTGTAGTTCTAGATTCTAGCTTCTTTTCAGATCTTCTGAGCAGTAGCTGTAAGCTTTGTTGTAAACTGATGCTTATCAATATATTAGCTCTTCCGTTAAAAAAAAAAGTGAGCACGCTGCGACGCCGACAGACCGCATGAGCCAGGTGAACCTCAACACAACGAGAGGGTTACTTTTGCTCTAGCTGTTAGCTGTTTGCTAATTCTCCGGCCAGACGCCCCGTTTAGCTAGCTAATCGCCTGCTTGCTTGGTCTCTGTTGGACCGTGATCGATACCAGCGACGCAGCCAGCCGTTGAAATTTTCTCGCACAAGATTGACCGGCTGGCGGCTATATATTTGTAGGTACTAGAATAATTTAGTTGCATTCGACAGATCGATCAACAATGTGGTGATGTTCACAAAAAAAAAAACAATGTGGTGTGGTAGACCCAACGGCCAGGCATCTTTGACTCGGCCCCGCCGGCCGGTCAACGTGGTCGACCGGAAACAGAAGAGAAGAGAATAGAATGCCGCCGGGCAGCGCGTGACCCCGTGTTTACTCCTAGTTGAGCTCAACAAGACTACACACGCACACGCGGGCAGGGTCTGTCCTCCGGCCTACTTGTACAGTCATATCGTATTTTTTCGAGAACCTTACACCCAACAACACGACTTGCAACAAAGAACAGTACAAAATTGTGCCTAATTTATCGAATTACAAGAGAGTAGCACAATGTTTTGAGACCAAAAGGCTACAACCGAAAAACCAATGAGCCCACTCCCTAACCCGTCTAGTTGCGGCCGTAGACCTCGGCGAGTTCTTAGAGGAGAACGCAAACCCTAATAATGGTAGGGGAAGGCTTCTCTTCTGGTTAGAGCTTGCAGCGATGATCTGGACCTTACGAACTTATTTCTAGTAAGATGGCTATCGACCCATATCTTCCCGACGCGGGCATTGAACAATGTGTTCAAATTCTTCAACTTTTTTTTGCAGCGGTGGTACCTGCTCTGTACGCATAGAAAAGGGAACGACTAGATGACACGCTGGAGGATATTCTAGTGGCGGCACACCACTTATCTATACAGTCTAGCCATTGAGTTGCTCTATGGCTTAACGCTAGAGTTGTAACGTGACTTTGTTTTGTTTTTAGACATGTTTGTGCTGCTGCTCTAGCGGATATCTTTTTTTTTATGTCGTACACTTTTACCATGCATGGTTCCTCAAAACAGGGTTTTGTCCTGCTTTATAAATAAAGCCACACCAGCCGAATGATACAAGATGATGGAGAGACCCCCTACAAAGCAGATCGAGGTAACACAAGAAAAACACGAAAGACCAACACTTGCCACAGAAGACAACGATCCGAGGCCGGGGTGAACCAGGGCTCCACGACAACGCCTCCCAAGAGGTTAACGATGCACCGCTGCTGCTGCTGAGACCGATAGTCAATGGTTTTCACCCGGAGCCGTATCGCGGAGAAGGTAGCCGCATCGACGCCTCCAAGAGGGTAACGATACCCGCAGGCATCACGGTCCCTGGTGCTGAAGCACTGAGCTTTCGTCCGGAAAAACCTTTGTGCCGCTCCCCGTCTTCCACCCATGCCCGCTGTCTCCAAGGTAGGCCCGACACACGATTCAGGGTTGCCGAGGCCGAAACGCTGCCAACACCAAAGTCCCCCAACGTCCGCTCCTCGCCATCCACATGGCCGAAGAAAGGAACCACCACCGCTGCCACATCGCTCGTCAGAGTAGTCCGTGCAGTCCACCTTCCAGGGCCACCGCCCCGGCATCCACTGACCCGAGGCAAAGCTCCGACAAACACCACATCGCACAGCCGACGAGTAGTACGGGGTAGGTCACACGGGTTGCAGGTATCGAGCCGCACGGCAGCCTAGGATAGGGAAACTGCCCTTCATTACCGATGGTGAGTGCCGTCCGGACATAGCAGCAGTAGGCCAGGCCCAGATCGGACCCTATCAGTTCCGCCGCCGCGGCGCTGCACTTATAAAACGGAACAAAAGCTTGTTTCCTTGAATATTTCGCCTCCAACTTGATGTGATTGAACACAACTACAACCATGTCGCTCTTGTGCTCCACAACTCTAGCGTCGCGCTTGCTCCAAAGCAATATTTTTTCTTTCTCCGTCCGGTGTAGTCGATTGCAAGCTCCCCATCCATACTTCTTACAGTAACTACATCTTCTTCGTTTAGTTTTTGAAAAGAACCTACATCTTCGTTGCTAAAATTACAAAGAGAGCATTAACGAGTATGTATCATACAAGATTGGAATGATTTTTAAACTGCGCTCCTCCCTCGAAATTTACGCGCTAGCTAACCTTGTATGTTGTCCTAGCATATAAGAGAAAGAAGAGAAAGAAAAAGATGTACAAGAGCATCAGCAGCTCCTGCTGACAGGAGCCGATCGTCAGTTACATGAGCTGGTGGCCGTCGTGGCCGGGGACCTGAGCGCGCGGGAACGAGCACCAGAGCGCTGCCGCGGACGCACACATCTGCCTGGCGGCATCCTCTCCGCCGGCGACGTCGCGCTCGGGCGCTCGGCCAGGTCTCTGGCAGTGGTCAGATGAGCTGGTGCCCGTCGAGGCCGGGGTGCATGGGCGCCGGCGCCACGAGCGGGAACGAGCACCAGGGCGCGGACCCGTACATCTGCCCGGCCGAATTGTCGCCTCCGGGGCGCATAGGCACCGGCTGCGCCACGGTCACGCGCTGCTGCTGGTGGTGCTGCCTGGCGGCGGCTGGCGCGCCGGTGAGCCGCTGCACGAGGTCACGGAACTCCCTGGGCTCCACGCGGTACACCTTGGGCGGCGTGGGCGCGGGCGTGAGTCCGGTCCCGGTACCGCGCCACGGCTTGGATGGAGGTTTTTGCACGGACCGGAGCGCCGCCTCGTGGCCGGGGATCCTCGCCATGTTATGTGCTTGGTGCAGCTGGTCCATTGATGTTGATCTCTTGATCACGAACTCGAATAGCTAGCGTGTTCGATCAAATCCCAGCGCCTGAATTATCTCTCTTGCACTCGAGCAAGGGGAGGAAGAACCGAAGAAACAGAGGAAAAACAGAGCCGAGAATGGAGTGTATGGGGATGAGGCCGGAGGCGGGAGAGGAGGTATATATAGAGGTCCGGCGCGCGTGCGTCTGCGACGGTGCGAGTCTTCTAGAACGGAAGGGAAGGGGATGGGGATGGCCGTGAGGTAGGGGCGGCCCAACACGTGGAGACGGCAGGTCAATCGCGGCGCCTTCCGGTGCCTGCTAACTGAGTGCGGCGGCCTACCACGAAGACGAAGTATCTCCGTCAGCGTCAGCTGGGCGTTGGACGCATCGACGGGCTCGCAACACCTGGACGGGACACCTCGGATCGATCGATCCACGGCGTCGCCGACCACAGGGTTGTTGCGATCGACGGCTGGCTGGCGGCCTGGCTTATCCAGCCATCTTCCATCGTCTCGATCGATCTGCAGCTTAACTAAATCACACTTCACCGTTCACTATCAGCTCTGGACGAAGGTATGTCCGTCTCGGTGAGCAACAGATAACCAAGAAAAATCTCGATCGATCCCTTCTTGTCGCTGTCTACAGCTTAACCAAAATTACAAGTTCATCTTTCACTCTCAGCTCCAGATAAAGAAGAAAAATCTTCAAGTGGCGGCGGTATATAAGCTAACACAGCAGAGGGCGACCGGGTGTCCATGAGCTGAGCGTACTGCAATTTTGGGCAGAATTTACCAAATGCGATCCATGTCAAGGCGACCGTGACCACGACTATTTCCAACCGAGCATGCCAGGAAGAAATATATAACTTCCAAGAGAACCAATTTGTTGCAATCCATGACTTCCAAGTCTACAAAATAAGCGAAGAAACAAACCATCTTTTGGGGCGATTGAGAAAGGGCGGTCAAGTCGTGGGTGGCAGCTCACCTCGTTGATGCAAACAAGGATCCGGCTCACTCCCTGAGGTTCAGCACACGGTTTTGACTCGAGACCAGCCTATAAAATAAAACTACACGGGTTGGTTAGGCCTACGTAGAACGGCCCAATCGACAACACAAGCCGCATACACTTACAGCCCACTAATAATATTACTACTATTTTTTAAATCGCATGCAAAAGCTTTAGGCGATTCCTATTTATCATCGTTAGCATGCGGCATCAGTGCAAGCTAACGGGACGATCTACTTGAACCACGGCACATTAGGGGGCGACAATAGGCAGTCATTTTACTTTTTTTCAGCTTTTTGGGGTTTTTTATTGTCGTGGTATTTTGGTGACAGTAGCTATGGGGATGGTTTAAAGGAGGGGCTCGACGGTGTGCAACGACGGGTCCGGTTCGAGATTGTGTAACTAGGACACCAGCGGTTACCCAGGTTCAGGGCCCTCCACTCCGGAGGTAACACCCCTACTTCCTGCTTTGTTTCTTATTCTCAGCATACGGTGGCTACAAGGCTCCTCGAGCTGTTTGGTCTAGAGGAAGAAGAAGAAGGATCCGATCTCCCTAGTCTAAGGGTCCAGGCCCCCTTATATAGGCGGGGGCCTGGTTACAGGTTAGGCGTCCGGCTGCCCGGCTGCCGGCTCCTCCGTGGCCACGGTCTTGGCGTGGGCCCGCCATCCTCTGACTCTCTGTCTGACAATGGCAACTTTATAGTGCCTTTCCCCCTTGGATCGTCATCTCCGAGGCATATGCCCTCCGCTCTGCCTCAGATCCTTTCGTGGAGAAGGCTCCTGCCCGTTGATTGGCGGAGGCCGAGCATGGCCGGCGTCACGCTTGTCCCCCGCTCATGTCGATCTTGTCGGGGCCAGGCTGCTTTCGGTAAAGCAGCCGTTGGAGGAGTTTCGTCGCTTTCGCCGGCTCGGGCTTCCAGCTGCGGAGTCATCAGCCGGCTGTTGGCATAGCCGACCCTTCGGTCGAAGCCGGCCTTTCTGGCCTAACGTCATGGAGATTCCTGGGACGTCAGCCGGCAGATGGCTCTGCCCTTGGCCTACCCGGATAGTCATCCTCACGACACTAGCCCCCGAAACTAGCGAAGTCTCATGGGTTAGCATGGGGCTTCGGCGGGTTCTATTCCTCGCTGAAGTTGATTCGCATCCGTCGAAGTCCCAGGATCCTTTGTCCGGCTCGGAGGTCGTCAGTCTTGGGGTCAAGCTCCGTGGAGTGTCGCTGGCCATCTCGGGATGTGCCGGCTCCAGGACCGATCCGACTGGCGGCCGCCGCATGGCCGCCCGCTGGTGTCCGGCTCCTCGGGACTTGCTCTCTGGGGGTTTGGACCTAGGCGCCACTTGTCCGCACGCCGCAGCGTCGCGTCCTATCGGCTCTAGTCCCCTGATCTTTTATGACAACCGCGGTGGTTGCCCACTCATCGCGCGGTCGTGGCGCATGATGGAGGGAGCAGTTGCCAACACGTCGTGGGTGAGATGCGCAACTGATCCGCCCTCTCTCTTTTAAACAGGGGACCGTTCTTGGAGCGAGTCACCGGTTGCCCGCTTCTCTTCCTCCTTTAGCGCTCGCTCGCCCCAGAGTCCTCTATTCTCGAGCTTTGTCCCAACAGATTTAGGGTTCCTAGCTCCTTCCGCCGCCATTCCGTTCATCCAGATCCGCACCTGGATGGCTCCCAAAGTATCTCGGCAGAAGGGGAAGGGGCGGCCTCGGACGGGGACGGCGCCCCGTTCCACCTGCCCAGGGGATCCTGGGAAGGCTCCTGGGTGAAGGAGAAGCGGATCGAACTATTGCGCCAAGGTCGAGTGCTTCCTCCCGCGGATCTCGTGGGATGCCGACCTGCCTGTGGCGAGCGGGTGCCCGCTCCTCAGCCCGAGGAAGCGGTGTTCTTCTAGGACCATTTCCCCAGGGGCTTCGCGCTGCCCGCAAGCAACAACCTGCGGCAGTTTCCTGGATCACTTCCATTTGCAACCGCACCATATTGGGGCGAATGCGATGATGACATTGGCCGCATTCGTGGCCCTCTGTGAGGCATACTTGGGCATCTGGCCTAACGTCGAGCTATTCCGAGGGCTGATATATTTCAAGACTCAGACAGCGGATTCAATCCCGGTGGTGTGCAGGGCAGCTTCCTTTTATGCACGCAAGACCGCAAGCTTCCCTGGACTGAAGGGGAAAGAATCTTGCAAGAAGTGGCAGCGCTCCTTCTTCTATGTGAAGAATCTGAAAAAGGGATCAGATTATATCAACCTGCCACCCTTCGATGCAAGCGGGCCTGGCGAGCAAGGCAGCTGGGGTGCCTCACTTCCCTGCTCTACACCAGATATGGATAAAATCCTCCAGCGAATCACTGTCCTGCAGACGGACGGCGGCCTGAAGCCGTCCGACCTCTTGCTCGCCTTCCTGGATGCCCGCGTGTCGCCTTTCCAGCGCCGCTCACACAAGATGTGTTTCCTGGGGTCTGACAGGGATCCCACCCGTCATTTTTCTAGTGGACTGATGGCGGTAGAGGTGGCGCAGAAGGCGAATAGAATCGCCGAGGTTAGACTTCTGGCCTCGTGGGCATGGGGCTTGAGGCCTTATGACCGCAACAACCCGGTCGCAGAGGTATGCTCCCCAAACTTAAGGACTCTGTTTCTCCTATCTTGTGACGTTGGTGACCTGATCGTCATCTGTCCGGCTCAGGCAGAGCTTGTTTGCTCTCCAGACCATGGAGAATTTGGCTGCACGTCGGGCTGGCTTCGCTGCGGATAAGGCACACTCAGATGACGAGGTCGTCTGGGACGATGGCGAGGAAGACGATGACGCCGGCTCCCACGCTGCTGCCGAGGGCTCGAGCGCCACCTACGGCGATGACGGGAGCGAGGAGCTAGAAGACTCGGGCGAGCCCCTTAGCCACTCCAGTAAGTCTCCAGGTCCCTCCTCCTTAAGAGACTGGTCCGAGGATGACGATGATGAACCAGAACCAACTGCTGCCCTCGGGGCAACAGCTCTTCATGTAGCTACGGTAGCTGCCGCCGGGGCTAAAGCTGGTCCAATCGTGGAAGTGCCGGACTCCCCGGAGCAGCCGACCATTGCCTCATAGCCGATCATTCTAGAGCCAGCTGCTCCGGCGGGAGCCAGGACTGAGGTGGCTGCCGCCAAGATGAGGAGCGGGCCAGCTCTGCCCGAGCCGGCTCTAAAATGGAAGAGGGTGGAGCCAGTGGTGAGAGGCCTGCTTCCCCCTAAAGTGAAGAAGGTGGTCAAACGCCAGGCCACTGCAGTGGCGGGGTAAGTCTTCCGTCCTCGCTCCCTTTTCCAGTCACAACTTTTGCACCCCTGACTGGCTCAGTCGCGGGGCACTTTCCTTGCAGGTCCCCCATTTCTCTTGACCAGCCTCTGAAGTCTCTTCAGTGGCGGCGTCAGGGGGGATTGAAGTTTCAGTCTCCGCTTCCCCACGCAGCAAAAGTACGTGCATGGAAGACGCCGATGATGGCTTGGGCCGCGTCGAGGAAGAGAGCTGCGCCTCGCAAGTGAAGGCGACCGAGGCCGGGGGTGTCGGAACTCGACCGCCCAGAGATAGCGGTGGCAGATGCCACCACCGATGCGAGTGCCACGGCCGAGGCCAGACTTGCGCATACCGAAGGAGCTGCCGCGGTGGAGGTCGTCACGTCTTGCCCTGCCACTGATGAGTTTGTGGCGGGGGACATTGCCGCCGCCGAGGCACCTTCTGGCCCGGCTGGATTAGGGGACCTGCACAAGACCGCGGGGGGAGTGACGACGGAAGTTCCGGCTAGTGTGAGGGTGTCAGAGCCCCCAACAGTGGTCGCGGAGGCTGCCTCCATCCTCGAGCTTGCATCAAGCGCGACAACCGAAGCGCCCACGCCTGAGATGGAGACTGGCATGACTACCGGTTCCCTTTTCTTCAGAGCCACCTCTGACCCTGAGGGTGCCTCTCGCGGGGCTCATGATGCTCAGATGGTCGAGAGTGAACGCGATAAAGCTTCTCCACCTCCCAGGGCTGTAACCCAAGGCGCTTCAGGGGAAAGGAATCTTGCAGCCTCAGCCTGGTCTGGCACTGGCAGCCAAAGTTCCGCCAGCCAGCTTCAAAAGGAATGGGCAGATACTGCCTCCAGCGCCGGGTCCGGTGGAGTCCTTTAGGCCCAGGGCAATCACTTGACCTTGGCAGAGCTGAGCAGGCAGCTCTCCACCATCAGGATGTCACTGGGGAACGTGAACCTCTAGTTCCTCGAAGCAGGACGGACCATCGATGTGAGTAATATGCTCTTAGCCTTCAATTTCTTCTGCCGGCTGCGCCGCTGCGCCGGCTGGGGGCGGAGCCGGTCGCTTTAACAATTCCTTCCCTTACTAGCCCCCGAGTTTCGAGGTAGCTGTAGCGGCAGCTGGATCGGAACTGCATCTTGCTAAGAATTGTTCCTCTGTCTTTCTTAGGGCATCAACAAACTTCGGGCCAACATCTTCCACAAGCTACTGGCGAAGTACCATACTGGCAAGTCCCAGTACCAGGCCCAAAAGAGGGAGCTGGAGAAGTTGTCAGGTAAGCCCAATGCCCCTTGCCTCGAAATGCTTCTCCTGCCCTTCTGCTTCTCAAATCTTCGTTTCCAGGTGCCGCCTCGCTCATCTCCTCGCTTGAGTCCCAGATGGCTGACTCAATGTCGGCCAACGAGGTTGGCTTGCTCAAACAGAAGCATGCAGAGGAGCTCCAGGGTTTGCGAACCCAAGCCGCTAGAGCCCAGGAACTGGAGACAGAGCTGGCGAAGGCCAGGAGATGGAGTCAAATCTGCGGCTGGAGTTTGACCAACGGTTGGCCAAGGAGTGGGAGATCCTTGCTGCAAAGTATGAGAGCGAGGTGGATGAGCTCCGGGTGTCGCTAGGCACCAAAGTTGAGAGCCGCGATGCCAAGATCGGCGAGCTAGAAACTCTTCGAAGGCTTGACGATGAGAAGCACGAGACTGAACTAGGCCTTTGGCGTGCGCGGGATCGCAAACTCCAGTCCGGTCTCCGAGGGCTAGAGGACGCTCTTCGTGATGCATTTTCTTCTCCACTTCTCTGCTTTCTCTCCTTTACACCGCTTCCCCTCTCATTTGTTGCTCTTGCAGAGGCCTTCCCTGATTCCGACGAGGCTGCGACGGCTGCAGTGGAGGAGTACCGGATGGAGCAAAATATCGTCTGCAACAAAGACCCCAAGGCCAAGCTCTCCTCCGGAGAACTGATGGCATCGACCAAAGGGCAACTCCAGCCGGTGGCTGAGCTGGGGTCCGAGCTTCGTCAGGCCTTTGTCTCCGTGTTTCAAGCTTTGTGGCCTGGGCAAGTGGTGCCTGGCGACATCGGGACGCTCCTCCAGTGGATATCGCTCGTATCTAATCGAGTTGAAGTCTTGAAGGAGTCCGCGGCCCGAGCCGGCGTGAAGCAAGATTTGTCCTTCGTGCTCTCGTGGTATCAGGGTGTCAACCTAGACCAGCTGAAGCACCTTCGCGAGGGTGGCCTGGTTGGTCTTGACGAGGCCAAACTTTGACAGCACGCTTGCGCCATTGCGGAGTGCACCAATACCAGCGAGTTCTTCAACGCGGGGGACAACGAGTTCCTGGATGGTGTAGAGTTCGATGAGCCCAGTCCTGCAGAAGCGCTCGAGAAGGCTTCCGAGGAGCCAGTTGATAACTCTATCCCTCCATCTTCCAGCGGCAATGATTTTGTTCTAGCGGCTAGGATTGGCGATGCTGTTCCAGAGCCGGCTGATTCTTCGACTGCCCCCTGACTGGACTGGGGTTTCTTTGCTTGTTCGCGTATGTACTGAACTCATGCTGTGCCCATCGACATTTCACTTATGTATGCAGACGTCATGTCACCCTAAGTTCTTTATGCGTCGAATTTTAATTGCTTACGGACTGGCCTTAGCCTGATCTCCCTTGACCTTTTCCTTTATCTCCCCACCCTTCGGCTCTTCTACCCCCAACTGGCAGTCTGGTGCTGGTTGGTCTCCCTTGGACTGGCAGCCAAATGCCAGTCTAGGGTGGGAGCCCGCCGCAGGAGGAGGAGTAGTACTTCAGTATGAAAAGATCTGGCTTAATCCAGCCCACGCACAACTATCGATCGATGCACTTAGTTCTTAAGGGAACAATAATGTTCTCTGGGCTTATGCATTTTCACCCTTTTAGCGATTTTCCTAAGTGGGTGTCCTGCCGGCTCCATTTCCAGCGGCTATTGTGAGCCGACGAAAAGGGTTAGGCTTGGGACCCGATCCACACGAAGTACTCTTTCGTCTTACTAAGGGTTCGATCGTTCGGGTTTTGCGCATTTTTCTCTTAGCGATTTTCCTGGGTGGGTGACCTGCCGGCTCCGTTCCCTGTGACTACCTTAAGCTTGGGAAGGAGGTTAGGCTCGAGGTCCGGTCCGCACGAAGTACTCTTTTGTCTTATTTAGAGGTTTGATCATTCGGGGCAGCCAGCTCCCGCTTGGAGCCGGTCTTCGACCCTATGAATAGTATTAGAAAGGTAAAAAACACTCAAGGTATTCTTGCTTAGGGATCAGCCGTATGCCGGCCAACTTTCTTTTATTCATCGGTACTTGTTCGGGATACAAGATTTTTTTTGCCTTGGCAAACCAGAGGTCTTAGGCAATTGACATCTTGATTTTCGCGGGTGAGGTCGTTAGGCACGCCTCCCTACTTCGAGGAAGGGCCAACCTCCGAGACAAGGGCTTTAGCCTTCTTGTCTACTTCAGGCGGAATCTCCTTGGCATCGTTGTCGGCTTGAGGTGGGGAGCCAGCTGGCTCGAACCCGGTTGCCCAGGCTTGAGTCGATGCCATCCGCTGAAGCAGCTGACATTTCTCCTTGGTGATGACCAAGGCCTCGGCCAGTTTGGAGCTGGCTCTCACGCACTCTATCGATTTCTTGTAGCACCCAGTGATGGTAATCACCCCACGGGGGTCAGGAAGCTTCATCTTTAGATAGGCATAGTGCGGAATGGCCATGAATTTGGCCAGGGCAGGATGGCCAAGCAGCACATGGTATGGGCTATTGAGGTCCACCACCTCGAACCAGATTGGCTCGCGGTGATAATTGTCCTTTTCTCCGAACAGCACTTCCAACTGGATTCTCCCCATTGGCGTGCAAGAGTGTCCCGACATGATTCCATGGAAGGTTAGCTTGGTCGGCTTCAACTGGATTGCAGGGATCCCGAGCTTCTCCATTGAGGTGCGGTAGAGCAGGTTGATGCTGATGCCATCATCGATGAGCACGCACGAGAATCAACATTTACGAATTTCGGAGAACATGATGGGGTTCAAGACCAGCGTGTAGCCCCCCGGGTCTAGGCATGAGTGGCGGATGATCCTCATGCCCCCAGGTGATAGACACCTCGGACCAGTGCATGTACTGCGGTTCCACTGGCATGACTGTGTTCACCTCGACGCCAAACCAAGGCTCATCCTTTGGATCTTCCTTCTGGGTGGTGAAAACATGATACTGCTCAACGTTGGCCTCCTCAGGGTAGTCCCCAGTTGCCTTGGCCGGCTGCCGGTTCTTGTGTCCTTGCGCCTCAGCCGGCAGGCCTGGCGGCGGGCCTGGCAGCTGATGGTGGCCTTGCTCCAAGTCTTTGGTGAAACTGCACTAGCGAGTAGTGTGTGCTGCTGGTTTGCCCGCGACGCTGTGGAACTTACAGGGTTGATCCAGCATCACCTCGATGGTGTACTTGTCCTTGTTAAACTTGTCTCCTTTGCGCTTCTGGCTTCCACCCGTAGCCCCCGGGCTTCCTTGGACAGCAACCACCTGCTTGGAACCCTACTTGTTGTCGTGACGCTCATCTTTCCTCTTGCCGTGGCAGTCATGATTGTGGTGTTCGCCCTGGCCGGATGCCGGTTGGGACTTGCCTGCAGCTAGCGCCGGCTCGATGTACTGCACCCTTGCGGCGGAGTCGGCTGAAGCGTAGTTGTTCGCTATCACCATGAAGTCAGCCATTGTCTTCGGCTTAGTCCTGTGGAGCTTATGCTTCAACAGGTGACGAAGGAATGCCGAATGGGCCCTCGATATTCGCCTACCTGGTTTTCGGTCCAGGTGGGACATCCGTCGAAGGGATAGCAAGGCCCATGAAGTTAATCGTCTAACGCGGCCCAGGAGCTAGACTTGGCATGCAATGCAAGACTCGAAGGATGAGACCTAGTTGAATTAGGACTTGTCTAGGGTTTATTCGAACCGCCTCTATCTGTAATTGGCTTGGAGAACAATCCTGAGACCCAACCTTCGCATATAAAAGGTTGGGAGGGAGATCCAAGAACCTCTCTAGCCACTTTTTGCCACCACCCACATGAGCGCTCGTAATCTTGAGAGCTCTCCACCTTTCGGCTAGATTGCATCTACGCCACCACTGTATTTGACCATTGTAAGCCACCTCATCAATAAAAGTCAGACAAGCAGGATGTAGATCTTTATCCTACAAGGGGGCCGAACCTGGGTAAAACACGTGTTCCCCTGTGTCGTCTGATCACCGTCGAGTTCGCCGGATCCTACAAGCTCTTCATGTCTCGAAAGCCCTCAAGCATGGGCATTGCCGGGGTAGAACCTCGTCAATTAGTGGCGACCGTGGGGACGACGAGATCTAGATCTACGGATTCACCGGCTCCTTCACCAACCATTGCCGACCCCTCCACACCGACAAGGTTCGATGGCTCGTCATCAGCTATAGCCGTCGATTCTGCATCGCCGATTGATGCGGCACGGTGTGTTGATGTAAATCACCGTCCAGTTGGGAACCCCAAGAGGAAGGTATGATGACCACAGCAACAAGCTTTTCCCTCAGTAAGAAACCAAGGTTTATCGAATCCAGG
Source organism: Dactylis glomerata (assembly GCA_007115705.1). Classification (NCBI taxonomy): domain Eukaryota; kingdom Viridiplantae; phylum Streptophyta; class Magnoliopsida; order Poales; family Poaceae; genus Dactylis; species Dactylis glomerata. The sequence continues at coordinate 83,910 of QXEO01000518.1, forward strand.
AAAAAGCCAAACTCCAGAAGGTGATGCCTGCTAGCCTAGTGACACTCCAACAAGGGCGCCGTTTACGACACTTATTGACATGCCTTCAACTAGTAGCAACACGGAACCTGCACACAACACAACCAAGTACTTTGCTCCCAACTTACGATGAGGTTGTCAATCTCACCGATTTGCTGTAAACAAAGGAATGAGCGTATCGAGTGGAAAGTAATAGTAATATGCGAGAAAGTAAACAGTGTGAGTAAAGTAAACAGGTGATAGCAATATAAAGGAAATAGGACCGGGGTCCACAGTTCACTAGTGGCGTCTCTCCATAAGATAAATAACAACATGCTGTGTAATGTAAAAAAAAGCATATGTCCTTGGACATAAGAATGTTTTTTCTCCTTAGTGGCAACAGCACATCAACAACCTTAGAGGTTTCTGTCACTCCCCCAGATTAAATAGAGGCATGAACCCAACTATCGAGCATAAATACCCCCTCTTGGAGTCACTAGTATCTACTCGGCCAAGATAGCTACTAACAACGGAGAGCATGCAAGATCATAAACAACATAGAGATAACATAAGATAATATTTAGCACATCAACTCAATCATAACACCAATATTCATCGGATCCCAACAAACACAACATGTAGAATTACATAACGGTGATCTCGATCATGTAAGGCAGCTCACGAGATCTAAAATTGAAGCACATAGTGGAGAAGACAACCATCTAGCTACTGCTATGGACCCATAGTCCAAGGTAGACTACTCACTCATCGCGCCGGAGGCAAGCATGGCGATGAAGAAGACCTTCGGTGGCGATTCCCCTCTTCGGCAGGGTGCCGAGAAGAGCTTCTGGAACCTCCCGATCTCGGGTCGACAACGGTGGCGGATCGCGATGTGTTTCTAGAAAATTGATCGGGTACTAGGTTTTTCCTGTCGAGGGGTCTTTATAGGCGAAGGGGAAGCGTCAGAAGTGGACCAGGGGTCCCTCACCATAGGGCGGCGTGGCCAGGCCCTGGGCTGCGCCCCCTGGTGGTGAGGCCGCCTCCTGGCTCCTCTCCATCTCCTCTTCGGTCCTCTGGAAGCTTCGTTAAATTTCTGGATGTTCGGCTTTTGTTTTGTCCAATTCCAAGAATATTTCCTGTGTAACTTTTCTGAAACACAAAAACAGCAGAAAACAGGGAACTGGCACTGTGGCATATTGTTAATAGGTTAGTTCCGGAAAATGCATAAAAATGCTACAAAGTGTAACAAAACACTAAGCAAAAACAAGCATGGAGCATCAAAATTTATAGATACATTTGAGACGTATCAGCATCCCCAAGCTTAACTCCTGCTCGTCCTCGAGTAGGTAAGTGATAACAAAGAAATAATTTTTGAGGTGACATGCACCTAAACAATCTTGACCATCTATGTAAGCGTTGTGCGCTGGGATGAAAAGAACTTAAAACATGGGCATGAAAGATATAATCTTGATAGAAGAAACTTAGCAACCATGTTATAACATGAGAAAGAACACAAATGAAAGATCATGAAAATAAAACAATGAAAGTCAAATGTGTGTTCAAATCATATGGAAAAACATACAAATGTTTTCAGATTGTCCTTCATGAGAGAGCAAAACATAAATGCATAGGACACCTTCAAGTTTAAAAGGGCAACTAGATACAAATAATTTTAAGAACAAGTGAAACCAACATCATGAATCAATCAATGAAAACTTTGGGACAATGCACATTATACTAAGAATGACAACTATCCTCTCTTAGATGGTGCATAAAGGTAGAAGGTGGTGACTCAACATAAATGTAAAAGAAAGGCCCTTCGCGGAGGGAAGCAGTGATTGCAAGTTTTATAAACCTTCAAAAATTATGGTACTTACTAGCTTTGAGCTCTCATTGCCCCCATCATAAGCATCTTGAATGGTTAGAGTTAATGCGAGTACAATTATGAAGCATATGCTTGACAAATCATAAGTTGAAAACCTTGTGTCCCGTGAAGTACGAATACCCAAACCTCATGCTACTCGACTTAGAGTCCCAAGCAGGCTCTTGTCATTGTAAATATATGTGTATCATCAAGAACCGCCAATGGGGTACCTCCTGCCCGATGACATGGAACAAGCCCACATCAAAATGACAAGACAAACAAACAATGAACACCTCGACATCTCTTTTATTTACCATTGGTATAGCTTTTTATTGTGAGATGCGTCGTCGAATGTCCACTAAGGGCATGCTATAAATTTCCACCATAAATGATGCATGGCTTAGATTAGCGGCCCAGGCGTTTCCCTAAAATATATAAGAACTCCATGATCCCGCAAGATTCCCAACTTGTTTCACATCATGAGTATCCATAAACAAAAGATCACGATATCAACTCAAATGAAAGATAGTGCAATGTTGAAAGCTTGCCCCATGACAGCATGGCTGGGCTAATTTCCAACTTACAACTTGCAAACATAACAACTCAACATAAGAGAGCCACACTGTCAAATTTTTAAGAACGAGAAAAGTAAAGTATGCCATCAGCTTTGTGAGAACTTTACTGACCAATTTTTGCATAACACCAAAAAGAGTTTAATTTGAAGGATAGATAAAAGCAAGTCAAATGTACTTTGGAATAGCAAATTGCTAATAGGTATGTATGGTGGACACATTGGAATAACTTGGTTTTTAGGAGTTGGATGCATAAGATGGCATCAAAAGTAAAAAACTAAATGATCATAGAGGCAATGGCGACTTCGTATGAGTCTAACATGTGTGAGCATGCGCCAAGTCAACCCAAATAAAGCATCAAGGAGAAAACCAAAATAATGCTTCCAAATAATTAAAACAATGCATGATTTTTTTCAAAGGCTCATTAAGCAATCTCAGCCATTGGAGACAAGTCATGCTACAGCAAAACAACTAAGCATACTATCAAAAATACATCAAGCACGACATGCAAAAGCCTAGGCCGCAGTATACACAAGCTCCTTTTAGTACCTCTTTTTTGCATAAAGCTTTTTTGTCTTTTCCAACACCATTCAAACCTTTTTAAAACAACTCTTTTGATGAAAACCAACATGGACCAGAGGTCATAATATACCTTGATGCAAAGATATAACAAGATCTGAACACAAATCAAGGCAAAAATCGAAAACTAAATGCAGTAGTAGAAAAAGAGAATACTTGTTGAACGATAAGAGCGAAAAACGGAGTGTTCTTGACAAATGAAAAGCAAGACAACTTCTCCAAAAGAAATTTATTGGGGTCCAACCATTTATTGCAGCAAACAAAACTAAACAAAACTGAAAACTAAAACAACTGATGCTCCAAGAAAAACGTATAGTGCATGAAGCAATAAAAATAGGGATTTCTATTTTCGTGCCCTCAGGTCCTTAGTTGTACTCAGTTTTCCCCAGCTCCTTAGTTTTTCCTCAGTTTTCCCCAAGCCCTTGTCTGAAACCCTCAGAAGGAGCTCGGATGGGAGGATTTCCGTTTAGTTGACCGTTCCGTGTTGACGCGTGGGGCCGCGTCGCGTGGGGCTGGAAGAAAGGGACCGCGTGGGATAGGATAAGACCGCATCGCGTGGGGCTGGTAGAAAGGGACCGCGTGGGACAGGACGAGACCGCATTTGGTTGTACGTGAGAGTTCGGTTCTTTCTCTCACGGCCCAAATTGGCATTTTTTAGAGCGCCTTTTCCCCTCTCTCTGTAACAGTTCTCTCTCTTTTCACCAAATTAGTATCAAATCTAGAGAAGCTTCTATTTCTATCTTTTTTCAATGATTGTTGCCTTTTGGCCCTTGTTTTTTGCCTAATATGGTAACAAATCTAGTAGCAAATCTAGAAGCTAGTATAGGATAAATTCACAGCAGCGTAATAAATCTAGAAAACTAAATATAATACATAAACTGCATACAGCAGCCAAAAGCAACCAATAACGATGTTAATATTCACAACAAACTAAGCTGAAAATAATACAAGACGCAATGTATGGCCAACATGAAGATTAGGATACCCCAGGATGAATGAATCTGTTCTTCATTCTTCATCATATATTTTGTCGCCACTACATTCTATGAGATGAAGGAAATATTCACTGAACTCCTTCCGTCTGCAGTGTGCAGCCAATACATCCTCCAAATGGTATGGCCTTTGTCTATTTTTCAGACCTTCGTATCCTAATCTATCCACACGTCGTGGCCACTCATCTCAGGCCTTTCTATCATCAAAGTACTCTCTGATATAACCCAAATCCTTGTAGTAGATGCAGCCAGGTCAAACTATCGGGTGCACTCTGGTGTCGACGGAGATGCACCGGATATAATTGACGAAGAAGGTACGACTGCCAATGTTACTGACGGCATGGAGAGAGCAACTCTCAGTGTCCACACGGTACACCAATGGTTGACCTTCCTCCAAATGCCTGTTGCCAATGCTGCCGCCCAACAACACAAGCAGCAGATCACCATCCGACTTCACAAGGTAGAACTTGGAATCATTTCCAAGTTATGGAAATGAAAATAGTGTCTCCATGTTGACAGTGCTCGCGCGCTGCTCCAACTGGACATTGTTGGTGCACACTAATATTCTAACCTCAAAATTGTTCACAGCTATTGCATACAATTCACCATTGAACGGGGTAATGCAACTTAGAGAATGGTGCTCGATCGAAAATCTTCCTTCTCCCCAATCTTCATCTATATCCTTAGTTGGAGTGTTCTCATCGACCCAAGCAATTTCCATGGGGTAACCTGTGCAAACGAAGACCATAGTCGGGGACTTCATTACAGCGACTGAATCCACAATAACAGATGGCATCTGCGCCTCAAACATAGTGTTTGATGTCTTTGTGAGTGGGTTCAAAAGTCGTATCTTGTGCGGCTGGTTCTTTTGGGCAAGCACGATAATGCCACGGCAAAAGCTGACAAAGTAGTATCTAAAATATATTGATGAAGATAACATTCAGCACTAAGATGTTTATGATTGAAAATAAAAATAGATTAACTCTATTGATATGGAGGAATTTGAACCTTGCATGAACTTCCGTTAGATCGATGGTGACGTAGCGGGATGTGCGGAGGTGGAGGAAGGAGAACTCAGCGGCGCATGGAAGGCGTGTTCTACCATGATCCATTCGTGCAGGTGCACATCGGGCTTAGGTAAATCTGAGTGCCAATTTGTACAAACTTGCCTCAAAGCAGAGTAGGTGTCCACATACTCCTCGTTCGCCAGTAAGCAGTCGCCGATCTTGTGAAGTGGTCCGTCACCCTTAAGAGAGGCCCAGTTCACGGAGGCGCCGTGGTTGGATGTACCGCGCTCGGAGGTGACAGGCTCGGCGGCAATGGCCTCGGATGCGACGGGCTCGGCGGCGACGGGCTCAGACGCGAAGGGCTCAGAGGCGATGGGCTCGAAGGTGATGGGCTCGGAGGCGACGGGCTCGGGGGCGACGGCCGCCGGCGCATTCTTCTTCTCCATCACCGGTAGGGGAGCGCGCGTAGGGCGGTTGGGGTTTTTTTTGGAGAAGGTGATCGGATGTGAGAGGCGTGGTTGCGTGCGTGAGTGAGAATGAGACTGTGTGCAGAGGAAGGGAGAGAGGGGCTCTGTACAGGCAAAGTGACGGTTCGTCTCAGCAATTTCTCAAAAAAACTAGACTTTTGGTCTCAACACGCGCACCATGACATGCGTCCGTGGTACTACATGTCTGCACCCTTACGTGTACTCAGTTTTACCCGCAAGTCTTACACTGGAAAAATATCAGTACTCAGTTTTCCCCTCGAGTACTAATACTGGCTAGTGCAATACACTCAGTTTTACCCTCAAGTGGCTGGCCAACAGAGAGTCAACAAATGGGATTAAGCTATCTAATTGAGTCATTTCATGCGCAAAAAAATTCAAAAAAATAAAATCACAGTGCCTCCTACTCATAGAGTCTTGTTACGCGACCTGCCACGTAGATAATCATATATAAATCAAGTTTTAACACAAATGGCCACTTCTCAAATCACTAGTAGCTATGAAGGTTCATGGCTTTCCACTCAAACCCCTTCTCAAAACATCTATACCCAAAACATAGTTTGTCTGAATGAGGCCATAATTTTCACACTCATATATATTTGAATTGCTAATACTTTGAGGTAGGCCAACCTGGGTTTCATTGTACAAAACATGTGTTTTTCTTTTTCTAAATCTCTTATTTGAATTCCTTAGCCTGTTTACTATTTACTTGCCCTTGGATCCTTGATACTACTCAGTTTTACCCTCTGCCTTCTCACAGAAGCCCAAACTTGGCCTGATTGGTCGAGCTATGTCACACGGATCGTGCCCACCGACCGTTGATCCTATGATCTAACGGGCAGGATAACCCCTCTTTCTCTCTCATCATGGCCACCCTCTCTCTATCTGTCGGTGGCAAACTAGTACCCCCTGTGTATGCTAAATAACGAGTTTGCCACCGGATTCAACAAGTTTGGTAATCACGAATTTCTTGAAGGCATTACTTTTCACGGTAAAATGATAAACTATCACGAATTTCTATTTCTTTTAGGCATTATTTTTCATGATAAAATGATAAACTATCACGAATTTCCATTTCTTTTAGGCATTACTTTTCATGGTAAAATGATAAACTGTCACAAATTTCTATTTCTTTTAGGCATTACTTTTCAAACTATCACAAATTTCCACTTCTTGTAGGCATTACTTTTCATGGTAAAATAATAAACTATCACGAATTTCCATTTCTTGTAGGCATTACTTTTCATGGTAAAATGATAAACTATCACGAATTTCCATTTCTTGTAGGCATTACTTTTCACGGTAAAATGATAAACTATCACGAATTTCCATTTCTTTTAGGCATTACTTTTCACGGTAAAATGATAAACCATCACAAATTTCTATTTCTTTTAGGCATTACTTTTTTGTTGAGATATAAACCCCCACAACGGTCATCTCCTCCTTAATTTATTGTGTAAACCCCACAACGGTCATCTCTACCTTAATTTATGGTGTAAACCCCACAACGGTCATCTCTCCCTTATAAACCCCCACAACGGCCATCCCTCATGTCAATAGGTTATGCCTCTCTCTTCTTCGTTCATATACACTAGATCCATTGCCATGGCTTCCACGTCTCAGACGCCGACCGGAAGGGGAAGTGGAAGGGGAAGAGGAAGGGGCGGCCGGGGTGGTGGATCATCATCATTGCCACCACCACCGTCAACACTGCTATTGATCATAGAGGAGTTCTTCATCGTCATCTATGAATACCCTTTGGCCAAGAAGGTATGTACGTGTTCCCACATATATGATACATGTGATTAATTATGTGCATGTTCTAAAAACCTTTAATTTCAAACGATCGGCGCTCGATCTCTTTGCAGGCACTCCCACAAAAGTTTGCGGACTATCTTGACGGCCAGGAGCCCGCAAAGGTGTATCTATGAGCAGCTGACTGCGGTCCTCGTCTCTGGACCGTGGAGGTCCTATTTGACAGACAAGGCCGGATGTACCTCGACAAGGGCTGGGAGAATTTCACCATCGTGCATGGTGTGGATTTCGGCTGCTTCCTACACTTTAAATATGAAGGCGATTATGTGCTCACAGTGAAGGTGTTCGACGGAACATCGTGCAGGAAGTACTACTACACGAACAACGAAGATACTGACGATGAAAGCGACGACAATGTGAAGCCATGCATCCATCCCCTTTAGATAAGAGGATTATGACCAATAATATATATGTAGCTTCATATGCATCAATTTAGAGATCTAGCTATTTTCTATATATTATGCATATAAAAATAATAGGGAATCACAATTTCCACCATGATTCGAGCACCACAGCCTCCAAACGACGCCGATGCCGATATCAGCATGGTCAGAACGGCTATGCTCGCTGCCACTGCTAGGTCACCATCGGGATGCATGTACCCTCAATCTCATCCCCTCATTCGATCATTGACACACCAGAGATACCGCCGAGGCCAATGATGAACGTACATGCTGATGCCAATGCCGAACATGCACGCCACTGTGGGCACGGCCATGCTGCCCCGCTATGCTGGACGCCAGAGACCACCGCGAGGTCTTTCCCTTCACCACCACACTCCCCTAGCACCCATCTATACACGCCAGAAAGAAGAGACACTAGTTTTCTCTACATTGCTTTTGTTCATGTCCGACACCGTCAGTCAAAGTGTTGAGGTCATCGTCGATATCCTCGACCATTTTTTCTCTTCTTTGCATGGTTAAACGCATCTAGTTCATATCTATCTAATGTGTCTGGTTTCGCCTCATGCAGTTCTTTGTGGACATCGATCTCATCTCGGCACCCCGCAGGCCACCTCCTCCGTGCCATCGCTGTAGAGCTCCATTTAAAAATCTAATCCTACTCGTGTATTGCCCCTTGTATCAGCGTCATGGCCCCACTTTTCATTCGATATCCCGAAGCCCCACTCGTCCGTGTTTTGGTCAGGGATACGGTGATGCTTACGGTCAAGCAAAGATGGATGGTCTGACGTGTCTTTGCGGGCTCTACGTGACCCCACTAGTCAGCAGATAACGGTCAAAGTTGTTGACCCATCAGGCAACCGGCTGTTCCAGCACTTGTGACGGTTTCAGACAAGGGCTTGGACAAAACTAAGGAAAAACTAAAGAGCTGGGGAAAACTGAGTATAACTAAGGACCCGAGGGCACGAAAATAGAAATCCCATAAAAATATAGTGTTTTGAAAGGTGACCTGATTTTTGCCGATGAAGAAGGGGTGCCTCGGGAGCATCCCCAAGCTTTGATGCTTGTACCTCTTAGATATTTCTTGGGGCGCATGGGCATCCCCAAGCTTGAGCTTTTGTCCATTCTTCAGCTCATCTCATCATTCTCTAATCCCTACCTTGAAAACTTCCTTCATACAAAACTCAACACAATTCTATTAGCAACATTAGTGTAAGCATAATAATGAATCAACCCCTTTTTGCTTCAGGTTTCAACTCAAAACCATCACATATAAAACATATACTACTGTAGCAACTTCCCCAAAAGATCCGTGATCAAAAGAACTCAAAAAGAAAGTGATCGAGCGGCAAACACAAATATTGGTAGAAATCTGTCAAAATAGAACAGCTGACAAAGGTCGAATTTTTAGAGGGTTTTCTGTTACTCAAATCAAAAAGTGTTAAACTAATTAAAGTTTGGATATAACCTGGGGAATATTCACAATAAATCGCAGGTCCAAAAGATATACAGATAATTTTCACAAAATTTTACGGTGCAGCACCGAAATCTGTTTCAGGACAGCAACATCCCCAAATCTTACCTCACTCAAATTAGAGGCTTCTCTTGGCACAACAACAAAATAAAAATGATAATAACAGGTTATTACAGTAGTAATAACTTCCAAGAGTCAAATAAAAGAAAAAGAACTAAAAGTAAAACATTGGGTTATCTCCCAAGAGTGCTTTTCTTTAACGCCTTTGAGCTAGGCTCAGAAAGTGCAAATCAAGTATTTTCAAAAGAAGCATTAAGATCAATTGTAGGATTCTTTTCAACAATGAATTGAATTCTGTACAAATGAGTTTTTGAAGATCCTTTGTGATCACACTTTGGTACACTACTTTCATCAAAAAGATTTTCAGGACAAATCCAATTGAAATTCTTTTCCAAAGTATCATGAATTCCTACAAGTTTACAAGGTATTGGTACTCTAAAATCTTCATTGGTTTTACCAACAAACTCTACATGTGAGCCAAGCTTATTAAATCTCTTAAAAACTTTCCTAGCTTCAATGGCAACATCTCTAAATTCTATACGCAAAGTTTCCAAGATAAAAGCTTTATTTTTGGGATCCTCAATATCATGAAGTTTAAGAAACATGTGTTGCATAAAAGGATTAAGGCTAGCAAACCTAGCTTCCAACATGTGAACTAAATAAGTAGAAGCAACTTCATAACTAGGAGCAAGCTTTGCCAAACTGACAAGGGATAGATAATAGAGCCCGTTAGTTGAGTACCCCTGAGGCCCGTTAAGCTAGGCCCAATTGTAATAGTAGTCGAGATACGAGTTCTTACCGTATGTCGATATTGTAATCTGTATCGGATCCCACCCGATCCTTGAGACCTGGCCATCTATATATAGGGGCCAGGAGGGGACGGTGTGGGATAGATTGAAAGCAAGCCAGGTTGAACACCCAAGTTTACTTTCGATATACACCTATTTCGACTAATTTTACCTTCGAATTCATCCGACGCCCTATCTCCCCGATCCTAAGTCCTTCATTTAGGACATTTGTCGAGTTAACCCTCGTCAATTGGCGCCGACCGTGGGGACTCTGGGCGTTGGAATTATGAATTCGATGGCTTTTTCGCTTTTAGCTAGTAGCAGTGCAGAAGTCGACGAAAAGGAAGAGATGGAGTTAACAATCGGAAGTCTAAGCATCTTCATCGGGCCATCGGGTTTGACTCGCCTTTCAGATCCGGCGGAACCAGATCCGTCGGCAAGTGAGCCTGAAACAGAAATCATGATGGAATACTCTGAAGGCTCTTCCAGCGAGGTAAACTCACCGGTCAGCACAGGAGAAGTGCAAAAAGGAAAAATCGCAGAAGGCGACGAAATAATGGAAAATTTCGACCTAGAAGTCCAACTCGAAGATCTCATGATCTGCCAAGACAACACCTCAGACAAGTCAACATATACGTGGAAGACAGGGCTAGAACTTTCTGAAGACGATGACTCAACCTTCTCAAGCTTCAACAGCAAAATAGGCAAGCAGTGCCAAGTACTCATCATCACAGGAGAGAATTCAGAAGAACTCGATGAAAACAACAACCCAGTATTAAACCCAGCAAACATAGACAGAGGAGCAAACCATCTAGCAGAAGGGCAAACAACAGAATCCCTCGCAAGCAGAGAAAAAATTCGACTATCAGTCGACGAGTGGAGAGCAATAAGGGAAGCCGTAAACCACGGCACAGGTATACCACAAAATTCCAGCAAAGATATGCTTTTAGGGTATCATTATGCCCTAAAGCAACATGCAAAGCAACGAGCAAAGGAGAAAATAGAGATACAAAAGAGAAAAGACTCAGCTATTGCAGCCAGCAGCGCTGCTCGCAGAGCACGGAGTGACGCATCACACACCAACCCAAGGAGGAATCGTTGACATGGTTCAAGGTACGAAAACCTCGAGTACTCAGACAGGCAAAGCATCTCCAAAAATCTAGACTCATCCTTCCTATCAGTCGATGAGCAAGGAAATATCATACCAAAGACTCCAGAAGCAGCATTAGTGGCAGCTCAAGCATACCTATTCACAACTCGACCAAGCCCAGGAGACCCAAGGGAGCATATGCATAGGGCAGCGTTGAACGGATTAAAGATGGTAGGCAACAAGCTATCAGCAAAAGATGAATAGGCGTACCATAACAAGGGAGCACACAAGCCAAGATCACCTCGCCGTCATAATAGTCCTCGGCACAGAAGTAGTAGTCATCGATCTCGATCACCATCACCAAAGCAGCACAGGGGAACCCGAAAGTCTCGATCTCCAAATAGAAGGTACGAAGACGACGAAAAAGAGATGGGAGCATCATGCTTTACTCACAGAGTTCGCACAACACCAGTACCCAAAGGATTCAAACTACCTCATGATCAGCAAAAGTATGACGGGTCACAGGAGCCACAGTCATGGCTCTCGGATTACCTGCAAGTAGTACAAATATTGGGAGGAACCAAAGAAACAGCTATGCAAAGTTTGCAATTACACCTCACCGGCGCAACAAGGTCATGGTTGAGCAAATTGGAAAAAGAAACTATTGGCAGCTGGGAAGATCTCACGAGGCAATTTACATGCAACTTCAAGTCGGCGTACAAGAGACCGGCATCCACAGAAGAAGTCAAAGCATGTGTGCAACATCGCAGAGAAACGCTGAGGGCATACATCCAAAGATGGAGTCTCATCAAAAATTCAGCAGTGGAAGTATCAGACGAGAGAGCAATAGACACGTTCATAGCAGGATTAAGGCGAGGAGACCTAGTCGAAGAAATGGGGAAAATCAAGCCAAAAATAGTATCAGACCTAATGAACGTAGCAAACAGATTTGCAGATGGAGAAGATGCATGCAACAATAAGCGAAACGATCACCAGAAGATGATAGAAGAAACAAATATGGAGGACAAAGAAGAAGATCTCGCAATTACGACAACTACGGCTCCCACAGCCAAGTAGCCACGGGGTATAAGGACAACAGCTACCAAGGGAGTGATCGTAGAAGCTCAGGATATCAAAGCTACGGGAAAGAGGAGTACAAGAAGTTCCAGGCCAGAGAATCTCGAGAGTACAACCCATCGCCAGAGGACATGTTGAATGGGCCCTGCCATATACACTTAGCGTTTGTCGACGGAAAGCGAGTATCAAGGCATGCAATGAAGGATTGCACAACATTTTTGAAGCTACAAGAAGCAGCATTGAGCAAACAGATAGAAGCAAAGTGACAAGGATACGAAGGAAATAGCAATAACCCTAACACAAGTCAACAAGGGAACAACGGAGCTACTCATGGACAAGATCAGCCAAACCAAGGACGCGACGACGACGGAGGGTACGTTCCCTCCAAGGGGCACATCACAGCAATGATACAGCCTGTGCCTAAGTCGAACAAAGAAGAGAAAGGCATAACTTGACAAATCAACCTAGCAATCACGGCACCTCCAGCCACAATGGAATACCTACATTGGTCAGAACAACCAATCAAGTTCACTAGAGAAGACCATCCTATAACAGTACCTCGGCCAGGAAATGCGCCTCTGGTACTCAAAGCTCAGATCGACACATATGATGTCGACAGAATATTCATGGACGCAGGAAGCGGAATAAACTTGATATATGCAAAGACACTCAGAGCAATGCACATATCACTAGAATTCCTGAAGCCAACAGACTGTTCCTTCCACGGGATAGTACCAGGAAGTCCCAACTATCCACTAGGTCGGATAGCACTCAATGTTTGCTTCGGCAACAGACAAAACTATAGAAGAGAAAAGCTAGACTTCGAAGTCATGGACTGGCCATCTCAGTATCACGTGATCCTCGGGAGACCCGCATTTTCGTGATTCATGGCAGTACCTCACTATACGTATCTAGTACTCAAGATGCCAGGACCAAAGGGAATCATCATAGTGAAGGGAAGCTTTGAGGTTTCCGACCAATGCGACAAAGAATTCCACAAGATGGCACAAAATTTTGGCATGATAGCCAACTATACAGAAAAAGTGACAAGCACGACTACGAAAGGCGACAAACTACCCGAAGGATGCACTCCGGAGCCAGAGACGAAGAAACCACGAGTAGGAGCATTAGAAGAAGTCGAAATTACAGAAGACAAAGAGAAGACCATGATGGCATAATTATCAGAGAACAAAAGAGAAGCGTAGAAATATAAGGCTATAAAAGCCACGAGTTATCCCAGGGCAATGCCCTCTAGATCCAGAACATAGGTCACAGGCCGGATCTCTTGGGTCACCCCATGTATCCTACAATTTATAATAAAAGACAAGTTCCTCATATTTGAGCTTACATGTCCAAAAAGCGGCAAACGCCAATAAAAATTATGTGTACAACGCCTTGAGTACTAAAACTTCCCTCGGTCTACAACTCAAGGGAAAAGCTCTCACGAATACAACAAGTATATACACCGAATTAATGGCGCAATAACGTCTGTCTCATCAATACCAAAAGGGTTCAAGTAATGATACTCTCGGAAGAACCTGGCATCTTCTTGCAATAACCTTGAGATAATTCTCCTCGCCGGCTCCAGCGTCGCAGCCATATGAATTCCAACCGTAGCTCTCCCCGGAGGCAAACCCTGGGACATGCGCTCAAAATTAAAATGCGGCTTCCACTTTCACATCCATCCAAGAGCAAAGTTGGCACCAGCAACTAAGTTTGTCCTTATAAGGAGGTGGATTTGCTGGCTCATCCAAAAAGTCTCGAGTAGCTGTCTAAAATCGCTTGGCATTGGATTACATGGCAGCATAACAGAATACATGGTCGTCAGGGAGTTGCGAAAACCATCAATAGCCTCGCCTGTGTGCTGCGCATGATCTTGAAGAAGCACGATGGCATGACAACGACGAGGATTTGACCACAAACTCCCAGTACCTTGAGCATGTTTTTGAAGCACAGTAATCCGCTCAGAAACTCGACGTGATTCATCAACAAGGTCAAGGCAGGTACCTGCAGTTCAAAGAAAAGTTAGCACATAGAGAGCCAGATCAACAAAGACAAGGAGGGTACCAGAAGACTCACAAAGAAGCATATCACAAACAGATTCAATGATGCCAAGTATAAAAGACTCGCATTCCTCGAAATGAGTGATTTTTATGACTAGACCAGACACCTTATCCTCGAGAATGGATATCTGTTTCATCAAATCACAAGACATACTGGCCTTGTCCATAGCCATCTGCGCTTGACGTTTCGTCAGAGACAAACGGCCCTCCGGATCTGAAATCCTCGACGTGTACTCAGCACATCGGCAAGAACGGTGAGAAGGCAACGAAACAGTATCATCAAAAGCGTTGGCAGAAGATGGAGCCTGACTACGATCTGAAGGTTCACCAGCACGCATAGACTGGAAAGCAAAAAGAAAGGAAAGAAGAAACATTTCAGAAGCCAACATGATACGTCATAAAAAGAAGAATATTTACATACATGCAAACCTTTTGGCTAAGGTTCTCGGGTTGCATACGACTAAAGTTTCTTACAGTCAAAAGCATAAATTGAAATTACAACAAAGAGGCCAAATCTACGCCACCTCAGCATTCTGCTCCATGGCAGAGGAAGGGGTGGTGGCATCATCATCAGCAGCTGGAGGAGGCGCGAAAGTAGTAGTGACTGGAGTCGAGGAAGTTGGCGCCAAGGAAGCCACAGAGGCCGCTGAAGGAGAAATTATCGACACTATGGCGGGCATCAATTTCTTCACCTTCTCGAAGAAAGGCTTCAACTCTGATTGGGTGCGGCCATGGGGAGAGCCAATCTTCTCCCTGTCAAGATCCACACCATGCGCGTAAGAAAGCGCGATGACACCTTCAACACCTCGCTTCACAGAAAGACCTTTCAGTTGGAGGAGAGGATCATCGTTAGTGTCGAAGGCCTTGGCAAGATTCTTCAGATCATTGGCTAGAACCTCCGCCTTCTTGTTCGGCCACAACCCGACAAACATCCACGAAAGAACACAGCTAACCAACTCAAAGACATCCTGGACAGATATCCAGTTTGTTTCGAGTAAGTTAACCGCGGCCAGAAGAGGATCATCGCCAGGTTGCTGAGTCGACAAAGACGCCTTGGTGCGCTCTAAATAGCAAATAGGAGCAGATAAGTGAGAAAGGAAGGGCATTATCATTGAAATATAAAGTAACACCAGCAGGAAAAGAGAATAAGACAAGTATGTACCTCCAGCAGCAGCAGAGATTGTGTTGAGCCATTCGGCTATGGCTTGCTCTCGCTGAAGGCGCTCCTTGTTGGCATCGGCTAAAGCTTTTTCCGCTTTTTTCGCCTTAGCAACTGCTGTCTTATGCTGTTTTTCAGCACTTGCTTTGGCAGTAGTCACGGAATCAAAAGCTTTCCGCGAAGCGCTAAGCTCAGCCTCCAGCGATGCAATACGAGCATTTGCTGATGCTAGAGCATCTGCAGTGCAGTAAAGAATAAAGAAGGAAGTCAAACAAACAAGGAAAAAGCATAAAGAGCAAGAGGAAACAGGACAGGGAACTCACCTTCAGAAGATTGCGCAGCCTTCCAGTATCGAGTACACTCAGTACCCAAGGCGATGAATTTCTTCATCAGTGCCTGGCAAGGCAAGAATGCATAAGTATGCGCAAGGAAAAGGGAAAAAATCTTTAGTGCGATCACTCACATCATCTGAAGAGCTTGTGGGTTCATGCGCTTCAAGAGAAACATTAGCTTCTTTGGATTTCTTTTGTTGTTTGGTGCCTCAGGACACAATAATCTTCTTGATAGAAGATCGGGTAACCCTCGGCGCTTCAACGGAAAGCTCAGTTTCTTGCGCAGAAGGCTTGTCAGGAATTGCAGCCTGCTAAGAAGGAGCAGCCGTGGCATCTGGCTGCGGTTCTTTGTCATCACTGCAAACAAGAAATAGGTTTTATACAACCCAAAAGAAAAAAGCAAAGAAAGACAATGAAACTTGCGGAAACACTTACGAAGCCATAAGGTCGAAGAATTCGATAGCCTCTTCCAGATCAGGGGCTTCAGTAGCAGCAGCTTTCTGTGCAGAGGTACTCGAAGAAGTAACCTTGTCGACACGCTTCCTCTTCTTATCCACACCAGTGTCTTCAGACAGGGCAGGAGGAGGCGACGACGTCGAGATGGTGTTATCTTCGGATTCTTTGGCTTCATCTCCATCCTGGTTTTCTTCAGCCTTGGGGGCTTCAGATACAATGGAGGCCAGATCAGCCGAAAGAGGTCCTTCCTCTGGAAGAGGAGGGCGTGAAATGAGGAATTGATGATCCTGCAGAAGAAGAAGTTAAGAAATTATACAGAGCAAGGAGAAACAAAGGTGGAAATCGATGAAATTCGACAACAAGTATACAAAGCAAATACATACCTCGGGTAGGGGGTGCATAGAATCAAAGTAGCTGGCAGTCAAATCTGCGACTGCGTGATCCTTAGTGAGCTTGGTGAGGCTCCTAACTCGCCTGTCGACATCCTGTTTCTCCATTAGATCTTCAGAGATGCAAGAAGGATCCACCAAGCCAGAGTAGCTCCAAAGTTTGGAGAGGCGATGCTGCAGGGGCTGAACTCGACATTGCACAAAGAACGCCATGAGCTGAATACCCGACAAAGCACCTCCTTTACCTCCTTTCAGAGTTTGGATGCGAGTCAACAGAGGAGCAATTTGTTCCATCTCAGCATCTGTGGGAGGCGAGTCCCATGATGCCAATTTCTTTAGTTCTTTGGATGCGTCAAAAGGGGCTAAGCCATATTGATCTTCAGAGGAGGCCGTACGGTCCTTGATGTAGAACCATTTCGTCCTCCAACCTTGAACTGATGCAGACATGGAGAACTCAAGATATTGAGCTTCAGCGCGTACGGAGACAACAGCGCCGCCCAGTTCGGGTTTGTTGGATAATGCGACGCTGGGGTGAAGTCGAAAGATCAAATGCCATAGAAGGAAGTGGGGCTCAATCCCGAAGAATGACTCGCAAAGAGTCACGAAGCAGGCAATGTGAAGAATGGAATTCAGTGTGAGCTGGTGAAGTTGCACACCATAAACAAAGAGAAGCCCATGAAGAAATTCGTGGGCAAGAAGAGACAAACCACGGAGGAGGAAGGAAAGAAACATCACCCGATAACCGCTCGGGGGCTGCGGGATCCGCTCGGTGCTTGGAAACTTGATGGAGTCCTTGGAGGAGATGAACTCGTCCGTCCGAGCCTTCTCCACCTCCCTCTGCTGGATAGCAGAGCACACCCAATTGGTCGCGGGGTTCGCATTCTTTCCCTTGGCCATGGCGTTCTTAGATGCGAGGTGCTTCATGCGCATCTACAATCTACGCCTGGGGGCTCTATGTGAAAGAGACAAAGATGCAAAGATCGGCAATGGCGGTGGCGACGGAGAAGAAGAACTGGTAAACAGTAAAACCCCCACTCTCCCCTTATATACCTTCTCGACAAAGGAACGTGGGCTGAGACGTGGCGAAAGGAGCGGAAACGGCAGCCCACTAACGGGCAGGAAATATTAAATTACCGCGCTACCCATGAAACGGTTCGCGCCGAAATCACAAGTGACTTATAGCTAAATCTGGACAATGACATCATGAAGAAGATGAAAGGGAAAAAGGTCAAGTCGACAGGTGCATACATTCGACGAATATCGAATATGGTGAGTTCAGAATAAAGGAAGTAAGGTTGGCGCCTGATGTCTACGCACTTCTATTCTTGTAGACACTTGTTGGGCCTCCAAGTGCAGAGGTTTGTAGAGCAGCAGCAAGTTTCCCTTAAGTGGATCACCCAAGGTTTATCGAACTCAGGGAGGAAGAGGTCAAAGCTATCCCTCTCAAGCAACCCTGCAATTACGATACAGAAAGTCTCTTGTGTCCCCAACACACCCAATACACTTGTCAGATGTATAGGTGCACTAGTTCGGCGAAGAGATAGTGAAATACAAGTGGTATAGATGATTATAAGTAGCAAACGTGATGTGAAATAAATATCGCTGCGAGCAAACAAGTAACAAAATAGCAAGTAAACGGTGTGCAATGCTTGGAAACAAGGCCTAGGGATCATACTTTCACTAGTGGACACACTCCCAACAATATAACATGAATGAACAAATAAACAACTTCTCTCCACTATGGTACTCTGAATTACTCTCCTATTGAATATCACTAATCATTGTGTAGTGGCTACAGAAGCACCCCTTAAAGTTCATCAAGTACTTGACAAACACCACTCATAGAGATACCCAAATCAAAGCATAACTCAAGATAGATATCATTGCAACTTAGACCAAGTACTAACACGGTGCACACACTGTCAACATTACACCATGAAAGGAGGAATAAATCACTTCAATACTATCATAGTAATAATTATTCTCATAATCCACAAGAGATCACAATCATAGCCTAAACCAAGTACCACCATGATGCACGCACTGTCACCGTTACACCATAGCAGGAGGAATAGATTATTTTAATAATCACCACTAGAGTACACATAATATCTAAATAATAACATCTACTTGTTCAACATGATACAAAGCTCACGATCACATAAAGATCACATCATGGGAGAGAGAGGTGAACCACATAGCTACCGGTAGAGTCCTTAGCCCCGGGGATGAACTACTCCCTCCTCATCATAGGAGACAGCAAGGTTGATGGAGATGGCGGTGAGGTTGATGGAGACGGCGGAGACGGCGATGGAGACCGATGGAGATGGCTCCGGGGGCACTTCCCCGTCCCGGCAGGGTACTGGAATAGAGACTTCTGTCCCCCAAAATTTGTCTTCGATGGCGGCGGCGATGCGGAAATGTTCTGGAAATTTTTGCCGACTCCTTTAGGGTTTTCCGTCCCGAGGCTTTATATAGGCGAAGGGGCGTCGTCAGGGGTGGAGCCAGGCTCCCTCACGCGGGGCTCGCGCGGCCAGGGGCCTGGCCGCACCACCCCTGCGTGTGGGGCCCTGGTGGCCCCCCTCCTACTCTCCTTCGGATCTCTGGAAGCTTCCGGGTAAAATAAGACTTCAGGAACTTGTTTCGTCCAATTCCGAGAATATTTCCTGTGTATCACTTCTGAAACACAAAAACAGCAGAAAACAAGAAACTGGCACTATGGCAACTTGTCAATAGGTTAGTTCCAGAAATCGCATAAAAATACCACTAAGTGTAACAAAACACAAGGCAAATGGTGTAAAAACAAGCATGGAGCATCAAAAATTATAGATACATTTGAGACGTATCAGCATCCCCAAGCTTAACTCCTGCTCGTCCTCGAGTAGGTAAGTGATAACAAAAGAAATAATTTTTGAGGTGACATGCACCTACACAATCTTGCTCAAATATGTAAGCATTGTGAGCTGGGATCATAAGAACTTAAAACATGGGCATGAAAGATATAATCTTGACAATAAGAACTTAGCAACCATGTTGTAAACATGCAAATGAACACAAACAAAAGATCATGAAAATGAAACAATGAAAATCAAACGTGTGTTCGAATCATAAGGAAAAACATACAAATGGTTTTCAGCTTGTCCTTCAAAGAGAGCAAAACATAAATGCATAGGACACCTTCAAGTTTAAGAGGGCGACTAGATACAAATAATTTGAGAACAAGTGAAACCATAGTCATGAATCAATCAATGATAACTTTGGGACAATGCACATTATACTCAGAATGACAACTATGCTCTCTTAATGGTGCATAAAGATAGAAGGTGGTGACTCAACATAAAAGTAAAAGAAAGGCCCTTCGCAGAGGGCAGCAGTGATTTAACATGTGCTAGAGCTTTTCATTTGTAAAACAGAGAGATAAAAATTGGTTTTGAGAGGTGGTTGTCTTTGTCAATGACTGGCAATGGGGTTCTTACTATCTTCCATACAAAAATGAAGCAAGTTTTTGAGAGAGAGATTAGCACTTTTGTGCTCTTTTATAAAGCTTGGCACTCCTCCCCACCTTTTTTCCTTTCACAAACCATGGCTAACCGATTCCATCGGGTGCCCACCAACATTCACATTCCATGGAGGAGTGCCTTTTTTTCTTTCTTTTTTTCTCTTTGGAATAAGCAATATGGAAGATAGCAAATCCGACCACTATGTCCCCATGAGCTGAAAACAGTGTCACAAAACGAGAAGTATTTTGAAGGTTTTTGAAAGGTAGCACATGAAAATTTACTTGGAATAGCTTACAAATACCATGCATAGGAATTTATAGTGGACACAATGGCAAACTTGGTTTTTGGGAGTTGGATGCACGAGTAGAGCTCATACTCAGTACAAAATGAGGGCTAGCAAAAGACTGGGAGCGACCAACTAAGAGAGCAATAATGGCGATAATCATGCAAAGCGACAAAGCAACATTAAAAGAAGCATAAGATGGCATCAAAAGTCAAAAACTAAATGATCATAGAGGCAATGGCGACTTTGTTTGAGTCTAACATGTGTGAGTATGCGCCAAGTCAACCCAAATAAAGCGTCAAAGGAGAAAACCAAATAAATGCTTCCAAATAATAAAAACAACGCATGATTTTTTCAAAGGCTCATTAAGCAATCTCAGTTATTTGAGACAAGTCATGCTACAGCAAAACCGCTAAGCATACTATCAAAAAGACATCAAGCATGACATGCCAAAGCCTAAGCCGCAGTCTACACAAGCTCCTTCTTGTACCACTTTTTTGCATAAAGCTTTTTCTCTTTTCCAACACCATTTGAAATTTTTATAAACACCTCTTTTGATGAAAACCAATAATACACCTTGATGAAAAGATATAACAAGATCTGAACAAAAACCAAGGCGAAAAACAAAGGCTAAACGCAGTAGCAGAAAAAGAGAACACTCGTTGAAACGATAAGAGTGAAAAACGGAGTGTTCTTGGCAAATGAAAAGTGAAGTATGTCTCCTCCAAAAGAAACATGATGTGATCAACCATTTATTGCAGCGAACAAAGCAAAATAAAACTAAAAACAAAAACAACTGACGCTCCAAGAAAAACGCATAGTGCATGAAGCAATAAAAATATAGTGTTTTGAAAGGTGACCTGATTTTTGCCGATGAAGAAGGGGTGCCTCGGGGGCATCCCCAAGCTTTGACGCTTGTACTTCTTGGATATTTCTTGGGGTGATGCATGGGCATCCCCAAGCTTGAGCTTTTGTCCATTCTTCAACTCATCTCATCACTCTCTGATCCCTACACTTGAAAACTTCCTTCATACAAAACTAAACACAAATCTATTAGCAACATTAGTGTAGCATAACATATAATCAACCTCCTTTTGCTTCAGGTTTCAACTCAAAACCACCACATATAAAGTAAATACTACTGTAGCAACTTCCACAAGAGTTCTATGATCAAAAGAACTCAAAAGAAAGCGATAAAGTGGCAAACACAAATATTGGCAGAAATCTGTCAAAACTGAACAGCTGACAAAGGTCGAATTTTTAAGAGGTTTTCTGTTGCTCAAATCAAAAAGTGTTCAACTAATGAAAGTTTGGATATAACCTGGGGCATATGCACAAGAAATCGCAGGTCCAAAAGATATACTGAGAATTTTCACGAATTTTTACGGTGAAGCACCGAAAACTGTTTCAGGACAGCAACATCCCCAAATCTTACCTCACTCAAATTAGAGGCTTCTCTTGGCACAAAAACGAAATAAAAAAGATAAGGAGCGGTTATTACAGTAGTAATAACTTCCAAGACTCAAATAAAATAAAAAGTACTGAAAATAAACAATGGGTTATCTCCCAAGAGTGCTTTTCTTTAACGCCTTTGAGCTAGGCGCAGTAATTTGCAAAGATGCTCAAGTGGGCGCCATATAAGAGCTTGAGGCAAAGGCGCCATATAGGAACTTAAAGCAATAGAGAGCATCAAAAAGCAAGTATGAAAGACATTTATATCTGAACCACTTCCTATGTATAGGAATCTTGTAAGAAAATAAATCAACGGGGCACATAGTAGCAAGCATGGATAGATAAAACAAGTGCCACTGCAAGATTTGCAACATAAAGAGAGGAAACTTAATATTGTTGAGATCCATCAAACCATGTTTCCCTCTCTCATAATAACTTTCAGTAGCATCATGAACAGAACTAACAATATAACTATCACATAAAGCATCTCTATCATGAGCCACATGCATAAAATAATTAATACTCACCACAGGAACAATAGTAGTAGGAGCAGATTCAACAGAATAATTATTCTCATCACCATAATTATCAAAAATAGGAGGCATATTGTAATCATAACTAATTTTCTCCTCAACAGTAGGTGAACTGAAAATATTATACTCATCATCATAGCCATCATAAACTAGAGGTTTAGTATCATCACAAGCTAGAGAACAGCTATTTCGCAAAGCATATTCTTCAAACATATCATCATAAGAAGGAACATCACATATGGGAGATAAAATATCATCAGGGCAAATTTTCTCCACTAAAGCTGGGGAACTAAAAATATCATGCTTAACAAAACCAGCTTCCCCAAGCTTAAACTTTTCTATAGCATTATCAACAACGGTGTTCAAAGCATTCATACTAACAACACTATTAGCATGCAAATTAAGTTCCAAAGGTTTTTCAATTTTCTCTTCAAACACTTCATATCTAAACTCGGGAAAAAGACTAAAGAACTCATTGTTTTCCATTAAGCCTAACTAGTGAAAAATAAAAACAAGAAACAAAGAGATATAATTGAAGAGTCTAAAGGAAATAACTTCGAGCACTCACACAGGAGGATGCGAGTACCTTTTACCTTACCTCCCCGGCAACGGCGCCAGAAAAGAGCTTGATGTCTACGCACTTCTATTCTTGTAGACACTTGTTGGGCCTCCAAGTGCAGAGGTTTGTAGAGCAGCAGCAAGTTTCCCTTAAGTGGATCACCCAAGGTTTATCGAACTCAGGGAGGAAGAGGTCAAAGCTATCCCTCTCAAGCAACCCTGCAATTACGATACAGAAAGTCTCTTGTGTCCCCAACACACCCAATACACTTGTCAGATGTATAGGTGCACTAGTTCGGCGAAGAGATAGTGAAATACAAGTGGTATAGATGATTATAAGTAGCAAACATGATGTGAAATAAATATCGCTGCGAGCAAACAAGTAACAAAATAGCAAGTAAACGGTGTGCAATGCTTGGAAACAAGGCCTAGGGATCATACTTTCACTAGTGGACACACTCCCAACAATATAACATGAATGAACAAATAAATAACTTCTCTCCACTATGGTACTCTGAATTACTCTCCTATTGAATATCACTAATCATTGTGTAGTGGCTACAGAAGCACCCCTTAAAGTTCATCAAGTACTTGACAAACACCACTCATAGAGATACCCAAATCAAAGCATAACTCAAGATAGATATCATTGCAACTTAGACCAAGTACTAACACGGTGCACACACTGTCAACATTACACCATGAAAGGAGGAATAAATCACTTCAATACTATCATAGTAATAATTATTCTCATAATCCACAAGAGATCACAATCATAGCCTAAACCAAGTACCACCATGATGCACACACTATCACCATTACACCATAGCAGGAGGAATATATTACTTTAATAATCACCACTAGAGTACACATAATATCTGAATAATAACATCTACTTGTTCAACATGATACAAAGCTCACGATCACATAAAGATCACATCATGGGAGAGAGAGGTGAACCACATAGCTACCCGTAGAGCCCTCAGCCCCGGGGGAGAACTACTCCCTCCTCATCATAGGAGACAGTAACATTGGTGGACATGGCGGTGAAGTCGATGGAGATGGCGGAGGAGGCGACGGCGTCGATGGAGATGGCTCCGAGGGCACTTCCCCGTCCCGGCAAGGTGAAGGATAATTCAAGTATGCGACATTACTCCCGTCGGGAGAGAGTTTTTATGGTTATATAACCTAAATATTTTCAGTCAAAGACTGCGACATGAGATTCTCGAGTTATGTTATCGCAACGAAACTCGAATTCCGTGATTTATCATGAAGGTAAGACCCCGGGATCTGTCCTGTGTGGCCTGGTATACGCACATGGATGCGCTCTGCTGGTATGTATCCGTGTCTATGATGTGAAGAAAAATCCTGGTGGATGCACTGGGTACCCTGAGAATCACTGGGATTCATTCTGTGTAAGTTCTAAATGCGGCAAAAGAGTGGATTTGACCGGTATCCTGAATTCAAGTCCAAGGGGATTGAATTTGAAGTAGGTGGCAAGTATCTGTTCCGGCAGTTAACTGACCTCTTGATCCATCAGAGTTGTCAGGCTCGTTCATCAAAACCCCTTGCGAGATATTATTTATAAAATAAGTCAAAAGACCAAGTCGAAGATTTGAAGATATGAAGAAGTCAAAGAATTGATCAAGTTGAAGATTTCAAGATTAGAGATTCAACCCGAATCTACAATTCTGGTAGAATCTCAGGTGCTACTGACAAGGGTATAGATAATAGAGCCCGTTAGTTGAGTACCCCTGAGGCCCGTTAAGCTAGGCCTAATTGTAATAGTAGTTGAGATATGAGTTCTTACCGTATGTCGATATTGTAATCTGTATCGAATCCCACCCGATCCTTGAGACCTGGCCATCTATATATAGGGGCCAGGAGGGGACGGTGTGGGACAGATTGAAAGCAAGCCAGGTTGAACACCCAAGTTTACTTTCGATATACACCTATTTCGATTAACTTTACCTTCGAATTCATCCGACGCCCTATCTCCCCGATCCTAAGTCCTTCATTTAGGACATTTGTTGAGTTAACCCTCATCACAAATACTTTTCCTCGACATCTTTATGCATACTAATATGATTAAAGAACTCCTCGATGTTACTTTTCCCAATAATAGAACAACTACCTACTGAGAAATCCTCCAAAACGTACTTAATGAACAATATAATGAACTAAAAGTAATAAAGTAACAACTATAAAGGATACTAATTTTTTGTGTTTTTGATAAAATGATGCAAGCAAAAATAAAGTAAAGCAAAACTTAAAACAAAGTAAAGGATGTGCGTGCGAAACTACCCTTGCAGAAGTCTTCTTTTTCCCCGGCAACGGCGCCAGAAAAGAGTCTTGATGCGGCACGGTGTGTTGATGTAAATCACCGTCCAGTTGGGAACCCCAAGAGGAAGGTATGATGAGCACAACAGCAAGCTTTTCCCTTAGTAAGAAACCAAGGTTTATCGAATCTAGGAAAAAACCAAACTCCAGAAGGTGATGCCTGCTAGCCTAGTGACACTCCAACAAGGGCGCCGTTTACGAAACTTGTGGACACGCCTTCAACTAGTAGCAATGCGGAACCTGCACACAATACAACCAAGTACTTTGCTCCCAACTTACAATGAGGTTGTCAATCTCACCAGATTCCTGTAAACAAAGGAATGAGCGTATCGAGTGGAAAGAAATAGTAATATGCGAGAAAGTAAACAGTGCGAGTAAAGTAAACAGGTGATAGCAATATAAAGGAAATAGGACCAGGGTCCATAGTTCACTAGTGGTGTCTCTCCATAAGATAAATAACGACATGCTGGGTAAACAAATTACAGTTGGGAAATTGATAGAATAAAGATAACATGCATATGTCGAGAGGATCACTATGAGATTTACTCTGGGCATTACAACAAGATACATAGACCGTCATCCAACTGCATCTATGACTAATAATCCACTCACGGGGAATCAATCCGAGGACCCCTCGAGTATTAAGTTACGAACAATAGATACCTGCTTAAGCAAAGTGTGTAATGTAAACAAAGCATATGTCCTTGGACATAAGAATGTTGTTTTCTCCCTAGTGGCAACAGCACATCTACAACCTTGGAGGTTTCTGTCACTCCCCCAGATTAAATAGAGGCATGAACCCAACTATCGAGCATAAATACCCCCTCTTGGAGTCACTAGTATCTACTCGGCCAAGATAGCTACTAACAATGGAGAGCATGCAAGATCATAAATAACATAGAGATAACATAAGATAATATTCAGCACATCAACTCAATCATAACACCAATATTCATCGGATCCCAACAAACACAACATGTAGAATTACATAACGGTGATCTCGATCATGTAAGGGAGTTCACGAGATCTAAATATGAAGCACATGGTGGAGAAGACAACCATCTAGCTACTGCTATGGACCCATTGTACAAGGTAGACTACTCACTCATCGCGCCGGAGGCAAGCATGGCGATGAAGAAGACCTCTGGTGGCAATTCTCCTCTCTGGCAGGGTGTCGGGAAGAGCTTCTGGACCCTCCAGATCTCGGGTCGATGACGGCGGCGGATCACAATGTGTTTCTGGAAAATTTATTGGATACTAGGTTTTTCCCGTCGGGGGGTCTTTATAAGCAAAGGGAAGCGTCAGAAGTGGACCAGGGGGCCCTCAGCATAGGGCAGCGTGGCCAGGCCCTGGGCCGCGCCCCCTTGATACGTTCAAAACGTATCTACTTTCCCGAACACTTTTGCTATTGTTTCTCCTCTAACTTGTGTGTTTTGAATACAACTAACACGGACTGACGCTATTTTCAGCAGAATTGCTCTGGTGTCTCGTTTTTGTGCAGAAATTCAACTTCCAGTAAAAATTCGGGAAAAATCATGAAAAATCCTATTTCATCAGAAGACCCACGGAGCCAGAAGACAGGAGGCAGAAGGGGCTCGAGGGGCCGTCACATAGTGGTGGCGCGGCCCAGCCCTGGCCGCGCCACCCCTGCGTGAGGGGGCCCCAGACCCCCTCTCGACCTCCCCTCTCGCGTACATATACCCCCTGACGACATAATATCGGGGAGACGGCGTTTTTCCCAGATAGACTTCCGCTGCGCCGCCGCCATCAGAAACCGCGATTCGGAACCAGAAACTCCGTTCTGGCACCCTGCCGGGACGGGGATTCGGAGGAGATCTTCATCACCATCATCACCGACACTCCTCCATCGACCATCCATGACTCCCCCATCCATGTGTGAGTAATTCCCCCGCTGTAGGTGAGGGGGTGGTAGGGATTGGATGAGATTGTTCATGTAATTTTATATGAGATTGATAGGGCATAGTGCCTAGTATCTTTATTTAGTGCCTATGACATTGTTGCAACTTGTTGTGCTTAATGCTTGTCACTTAGGGCCCGAGTGCCATGATTTCAGATCTGAACATGTTATTATTTCTATGATGATACTTGTTGTTTATGGTCTTACCTACAAGTTGTATACACATATTGTTGTCCGGAACCCGAGGCCCCAAAGTGATAGAAATTGGGATAACCGGAGGGGATGGCTATGATGTGAGGATCACATGTGTTCACCGAGTGCTAATGCTTTGCTCCGGTACTCTATTAAAAGGAGTACCTTAATTACCAGTAGTTTCCCTTGAGGCCCTGCTGCCATAGGCTGGTAGGACAAAAGATGTCGTGCAAGTTTCTCCTTGCGAGCACGTACGACTATATACGGAACACATGCCTATGATTGTTTGAACTAGGATGCTTTATCATTATTTATCTGCAATGCCCATATCTCATTGATTTCATGAATTATCTTATCCATGCAACGCTCGTAATCCATCCCTATACCTACAGTATTCGTTCCTACTGTTTACAACTGTTATTATTACTGCTGCTATTTTACTACTACTGTTACTGTTTCACTACTGTCACTGCTATAAAACTGTTGCTACTGATAAACCGCTGCGAGCAAGACTGTTTCCAGGTGCAGCTGAATTGACAACTCATCTGTTAAGGCTTGCATATATTCTTTGGCTCCCCTTGTGTCGAATCAATAAATTTGGGTAATACTTCCCTCGAAGACTGTTGCGATCCCCTATACTTGTGGGTCATCAAGACTATTTTCTGGCACCGTTGCTGGGGAGCATAGCTTTATTTGTAAGTTCACTTGGTATTCATATTGTTTGCTGCAATCCTTTCATCATGGGTAAACCTCGTGATGGAAAAGTTCCTATATTGCCATCCACTACAAAAAGAGGTACAACTCTCAATACCTCTGTTGCTCTTGATTCGCCATCTGTTATGAGTAAGTTGCTTACACCACCACACCCACACGCTACTGCTACTACTTCTGCTGAGATTGAAAGGGCCACTGATAATTTAGATGATGCTTCTACTGTGCTTGATGAGAGAGGTTCACTAGGTTCCTTTTTAGATGCTACTATTGCTAGAGCTAAGTTGGGAAACACCACTGTTACACCTGTTAGTTCACCTGAGTCTAGGGAATGTTCTAGTGATGATTATGATGATGATGCTTACATTGAGCTTAATGATGATTTTATTGCAGAAGCACGTGCTACTCGTAATGCAGGTAATGTTAAAGAACTTCTTGCTAGACATTCTGTTAGATACAATTTGTCTCCTGATCCTAAGTTTGCTGCTTCTCCTATAAATATTAGAGACAAGGATTATGATTTCTCTTTGGATTTATCTTACATATCTATTGTTGAGAAAACGCCTTTTTATGGTACTAAAGATGAGAGTGCTATGGAGCACATGAATGAGCTTTCTACTTTGAGTAATTTGTTTTCTGATGATATTAAGCTCCGCACTTACTTTGTTGCTAAGATTTTTCCTTTCTCGTTGAAAGATGCTGCTAAAACTTGGTTTAATAGCTTGTCTCCTGGATCTCTTACTAGTCCTATTGCTTTGGTTAATGCTTTCTTTCAGAAATATTTTCCCGCTAGTGCTCAACATGCTGCTGTGCAGAAAATCTTTGATTTTGAACAGGGAAAAGGAGAGATATTGCCTGAATCTTGGACAAGGTTTTGCTCTTTAATTAGAGCTTTGCCTAAAGAACCATTGCCTAAAAATGAACTCCTTGACATATTTTATAATGGACTAACGGATGAATCTAAGTCATATTTGGATAGTTGTGCTGGTTGTGTTTTCAGGGAAAGAACTCCGGCTGAAGCAGAAGAATTAATGGCTAAAATAAGCCGGAATCATGATGATTGGACTTTAGTTGAGCCGACACCAGCACCAACTCATGCGCCATCTACAGAGCCTACGCCGAAGAAGAGAGGGATGATTGAATTAAATGATGAAGTTATGAAGGAAGCTAAGAAATCTCTTAAGGAGAAAGGTATTAAGGCCGAAGATGTGAAGAATTTACCTCCTATAGAAGAATTATGTAAGCCAATCCCTCACTCATCTACTATTGAGGTACACTCTCTCCAACGCTTTGATGAAAGAGATATTCCTTATACTAAACCTCCTGATCAATGCTTAGATGAGTTTGATAATTTTATTGTTAAGCAAGAGAATTTTAATAGAATGGTGCATAATCATCTGTTGGAGAATTCTAGAGTTATTAACAAGTTGCAGGATATTGTGGAGAGAACCGCCAATGATGTGAAGATACTTGCTAAACATTTTCAAATGGTTCAAACACAAATTGATCAGCTTACCAAGGTGCAAAAAGACTTGCTAGTTAATGCTGCAAGAGAAAAGCAAGCATGTGAAATACGCACAAGAAGTGGTGCTGCTACTCAAGACCCATTATATCCTGAAGGACATCCTAAGAGGGTTGAGCAAGATTCTCAACGCACTTCAAGTGATGATATTCCTTCCAAGAAGAAGAAGAAGAAGCATAAAACAACTGCAGAATTATCTGATGCAGGTAAAGATCTTAACAGTGTTTCTATTTCTGATGCTGAAACTGAACCAGGAGATGCTTCTGATAAAGAAGAAGATAAAGAAGAAGTTGAAGAAGAACAAGAAAAGAGTGATAAAAATGCAAAGTACACCAAAGAAGACTTCATTGCCAACAAGCATGGTAAGGAGAGGGAACCTTGGGTACAGAAGCCAATGCCTTTTCCTGGTAAGAAACACATGTCCAAGGAAGAAGAACACTACAACAGGTTTTGTGAATGGATGAGACCTTTATTTTTGCAAATTCCTTTGACTGATGCTATTAGAATGCCACCTTATGCAAAATATATGAAAGATATTGTCACTAACAAAAGGAAAATTTCTAGTGAGGAAATTTCCACTCTACTTGCTAACTATTCTTTTGATGGTAAAGTTCCAGAGAAGCTTGGAGATCCAGGTATACCAACTATTCCTTGCTCCATTAAAAATAACTATGTTAGAACTGCTTTATGTGATTTGGGAGCTAGAGTTAGTGTCATGCCTTTTTCTCTTTATAAGAGACTTGATCTAGAAAAATTGGTTTCAACTGATATATCCTTGCAGATGGCTGATAAGTCTACTACTATTCCTATTGGTATATGTGAGAATGTTCCTGTTCAAGTTGCTAACAGCTGTTTGATATTGACTGATTTTGTTGTGTTGGAAATGCCTGAAGATGATAATATGTCTATTATTCTTGGAAGACCTTTTCTAAACACTGCAGGTGCTATTATTAAT
Source organism: Dactylis glomerata (assembly GCA_007115705.1). Taxonomy (NCBI): domain Eukaryota; kingdom Viridiplantae; phylum Streptophyta; class Magnoliopsida; order Poales; family Poaceae; genus Dactylis; species Dactylis glomerata. The sequence continues at coordinate 114,474 of QXEO01000518.1, forward strand.
TGCAATCAAGGAAAAGTCACTTTTAATGTTAATGACAAAGAATATACAGTTTATTTTCCCAAGAAGATTGATAGGAGGAATGCTCTAAATTTAATCAAGCATGTTGAGACCATCAAAGTTGGTCAAATTATTTGTTCAGAGCAAAAGCCCAAGGAAGAACATCAAATTGTTATGGTTGGGGCTATACCTATCAAAGTTGAGGTAACATAAGCATTAAGTGAAGTGCAAAGTTTTGCATCATATAAAGTTAGTTTGGTAACAAGACTTGATCAACCTTGTTAGCAAAGTGAATTTATATGAATGAAACTTTGTTTTCACCGCATCCACTCCACCTCACTTGTATTTAGTTTCATCAAGTTTTATTCCTTCAGTTTAGTTGCATGATTAAGAGCATCTCAGAGCTGCTGCATGTTTAGTTTTGATTTGCTTGAAATATTTTCATCTTCGTTTTTCTGAGTTTTATCGATATGCCAATTTCTGAAAAATCCTCGAAAATAAAGTTTCTCGAAAAATTCCAGAAAATTCTTTATAAATTTTTATGTCAAAAATGGGGCAGAGAGACACCTGGGAGGCACCAGGTGGGGCAGCCACGCCACCTCACACATAGGTGGCGCGGCCCAGCCCTGGCCGCGCCACCCAGGTGTGAGGGGGCCCCACCAGGCCCCTCACTCATCTCTTCTTCTCCTGCTCTTTCTCTCTCCCGAAAAACACCGCCCCATTTGCTCAAGCTCGAGTTCTTGCTGTTCTTCACCTGGATTTTTCGATCTCCTTGTTCAGCCCAACAATTCTGCTGAAACTTGGATCATTTGCTCTCCGGTATGTGACTCCTCCACTTGTCCAAGTAGATTTTCTTTTGGTAAAGTATTTCTTGAGTATTTTAGCATTGTAGGTGACAGTATAAATGAGTATGCATGCTTGTTCTATTGTTTAGAAACGTTATTTTGATGCATGATAGCTCTCTAGTAATTCACTATAGTAGTTTCCTACATTTGCTTGTCTTTAAATCACTTTTTATGAGTTTGTTGAAAAATTTCAAAAATGGAGGAGAATGTGTATCAACTCTCTCAACATGAACTAGAAGTGCATGATGTTATGAAAGTTCACCGTGAAGAGAAGGTTTTTCCCTCACTCTATCCATGCTCAGCATTCTTGAGTGCTGCTAGAATCCTACAAGATTTTCAAACCTTGCTTTCTAATGCAGGATTAGAATATTTTGTTGAGGGTGAACCTCCCCAATATGTTAAACTAACAATGTCTGTGGTGCAGGATTTCAGATTTAGTTGGTCCACTTCTAATCCCATGGTTCATTATAAAATTTATAACAAATCTGTGAACTTGCCTCTCGATGTTTTCTGCACAGCTATTAGAGTACCACAGTGGGGATCGCTCGATAAGATAAGGGGACAACCAAGGCAATTGTTAGAACTATACGAGGAGATTTGTCAAGGAAGGAGCTTCACAGGAGAGGGTGGTAAAATTCGAAACATTCATTTCCCATCCATTCGATATTTTGCCTTCTTCATTACCAAATGTGTTCTTGCTAGGAAATCTGCAAGTAAATTGTCTCTCCATGATCTAGCTTTTATTGCTGCTGCTTTAAGGCATGATAGAACTTACAATTTGGGTGCCTTAATAGCTTTCCATCTTGATATTAACCGTGATAAAGGGGGAATCTGTGGGGGCTTATAGCTTCACGCCTGTTAGCTTTTCATGGTGTTGTGCCTCATTTTCGAGATCTGCAGTTCCCCAAAGAGAAACTTGGTCTTGATGCTATGGTTCAACATAAGTTTATTTCTCCTCCTGCCAGTTTGATTAATTTAACATTTGAGCTAACCTTCTTCAAGAAGACTACCTGGAAGGTAGTAAAGACTGAACGATCAATCCGTTTGCCTGCACCTCTTTTGTTTAACCTTGATCGCAGGAATGGATGGTCGCTTACAGAAGATGAGCTTGATGCGTATGTGGAGGAGCACCCGCCGCCTGTGCACGATGAGGATGGCACCGAAGAGTCGGGGCAGCCCTCCAACACTACGAATTTTCCATATGAGCAGCCTTATTATGATTATGCGCCGTCAACTTCATCTTCACGAGAACCGGGGTACGATTACACCTATGATGACCCACCAGCTTGGAGCAGCTACCAGAGCCGGAATTGATCTCCACTTAGGCCAAAAGCCTAAGCTTGGGGGGAGGTACGCCGACGATTCACTCATCTACATATCATATTTTGTCGGACCTTTGTATATTCATGTTTCGCTTTCTTTATTGTTCTCGTTCTTGTTTTCATTTCTTCCAAAACACAAAAAGACCAAAAACATTTCCGTTGTTTCTCTCTATTTGGTTCTTTAGTTTTCCACCCTTGGTTTGCTTTACTTGCTGTTTCGATTGGCTACTTGAAAAATCCAGCAATATTTTGCTTTGTTTGCTATTTCCTTCTGCTTTTGTTTCAAAAATCGAAAAACCCCAAAAATATTTGTTGTTCTTCTTTGGTTTTGTAAAGTTTGTTGCAGAGTTCAGTCTCCCGTTACTCCATTGGAGCTTGGTATTCACTTTATATTATTCAAGCCACACAAGTGAAGAGCAATAATGACGACATATGACAATCCGAGATGTGGTAAGAGGCTGGTATGAACTCTATTTGTTTTCATTTTTGTACATATACTCATCTATGTAGACATGCTTAGTCGGTTCATGTAAGGTATATGTTATCTAATGGATGCTTTGTAGTTCTTGCTCTCATATGATTAGTTTCAATTTACTATTAGCCTGTAGCATGTCATGTAGACGCTTGCATGCATTGTTTTATTCATAGTATGGTATGATATTGTGGTATCCACCTCTGAAAGCTTCATTTGAATCGACTTGGCACATGCTCAAGCATGCATATGACTGAACAAAAAGTCAATTAAGCCTCGATGATCTAAATTGCCTTAGAGTTCTTGTATCATTTTTACGCCTATATTAATTTTGTTCTGTCGCAAGCATGATTATGATAGTTATTGCTCTCTCGATTGTCGCTTCCTAGTCTTTTGCTAGCCTTCACTTGTACTGAGTATGAGCTCTACTCGTGCATCCAATTACCAAAAACCAAGTCTTCCAAAGAGTCCACTATAAATTTCCATGCATGGTATTTGTAAGCCATTCCAAGTAAATTTTCATGTGCTACCTTTCAAAACTTTCAACTACTTCTCATTTTGTGCCACTGTTTTTAGCTCATGGGGACGTAGTGGTTGGAATTGCTATCTTCCATATTAAATTAAGTACCCCTCGACTAGGCAGCTTCATCTGCTCGTCATTAATTTTGCAAGGGAGCTGGTCAGACCATTATAATCTTAATTCTAAAAAGAAAGAAAAAAGGCACTCCTCCAAAGGAATGTGAAAGTTGGTGGGCACCCGATGGAATCGGTTAGCCATGGTTTGAGAAAGGAAAAAGGTGGGGAGGAGTGCCAAAGCTTTATAAAAGAGCACCAATGTGCCAAATTTCAAAGAACTCGGAACCGCTCTCACTTGTTTATTATGGAAGATAGTAAGTCCCCATTGCTAGTCATTGACATAGAACAATCACCTCTCAAAAGAAACTTTTATCTCTGTTTTACAAATGAAAAGCTCTAGCACATGTTAAATCACTGCTTCCCTCTGCGAAGAGCCATTCATTTACTTTTATGTTGAGTCACCATCTTCTAACTTTAAGCACTTCTTGAGAGCATAGCTGTTATTCTTAGTGTAATGTGCTTGTCCCAGAACACGGTTAATTGTGGTATAACTTTGATGCTTGTATCTTTGATATTTCTACTTCTAGTCTTCCCTTGGACTTCAGAGGTGCCTCAGCATTTATGTTTTGCTCTACAAATAAAGGCAAGTGGGATACCATTCTTTCATATCATTTATGCATATTACAATCTTGTAGCTTCTCATGCACATGTTACTTGTTATTAGTGCATTGGCATTCTTTCATAGCTTGCTTGACTATGAGGAGACATTAGTTGCATATTTCTTATTATGAATTGCCTGAGTACTTGATCACATAGTTAGTATATATACATCATATGAGCAAATGTGTTCGTGAAAGTTTCTTTTATCGCTCTCAGTTGTTAACTGAATTGCTTGAGGACAAGCAAATAGCTAAGCTTGGGGGGAGTTGATACATTCAAAACGTATCTACTTTCCCGAACACTTTTGCTATTGTTTCTCCTCTAATTTGTGTGTTTTGAATACAACTAACACGGACTGACGCTGTTTTCAGCAGAATTGCTCTGGTGTCTCGTTTTTGTGCAGAAATTCAACTTCCAATAAAAATTCGGGAAAAATCATGAAAAATCCTATTTCATCAGAAGACCCACGGAGCCAGAAGACAGGAGGCAGAAGGGGCTCAAGGGGCCGTCACACAGTGGTGGCGTGGCCCAGCCCTGGCCGCGCCACCCCTGCGTGAGGGGGCCCCAGACCCCCTCTCGACATCCCCTCTCGCGTACATATACCCCCTGACGACAAAATATCGGGGAGACGACGTTTTTCCCAGATAGACTTCCGCTGCGCCGCCGCCATCAGAAACCGCGATTCGGAACCAGAAACTCCGTTCTGGCACCCTGCCGGGACGGGGATTCGGAGGAGATCTTCATCACCATCATCACCGACACTCCTCCATCGACCATCCATGACTCCCCCATCCATGTGTGAGTAATTCCCCCGCTGTAGGTGAGGGGATGGTAGGGATTGGATGAGATTGTTCATGTAATTTGATATGAGATTGATAGGGCATAGTGCCTAGTATCTTTATTTAGTGCCTATGACATTGTTGCAACTTGTTGTGCTTAATGCTTGTCACTTAGGGCCCGAGTGCCATGATTTCAGATCTGAACATGTTATTATTTCTATGATGATACTTGTTGTTTATGGTCTTACCTACAAGTTGTATACACATATTGTTGTCCGGAACCCGAGGCCCCAAAGTGACAGAAATTGGGATAACCGGAGGGGATGGCTATGATGTGAGGATCACATGTGTTCACCGAGTGCTAATGCTTTGCTCCGGTACTCTATTAAAAGGAGTACCTTAATTACCAGTAGTTTCCCTTGAGGCCCTGCTGCCATAGGCTGGTAGGACAAAAGATGTCGTGCAAGTTTCTCCTTGCGAGCACGTACGACTATATACAGAACACATGCCTATGATTGTTTGAACTAGGATGCTTTATCATTATTTATCTGCAATGGCCATATCTCATTGATTTCATGAATTATCTTATCCATGCAACGCCCGTAATCCATCCCTATACCTACAGTATTCGTTCCTACTGTTTACAACTGTTATTATTACTGCTGCTATTTTACTACTGCTATTACTGTTTCACTACTGTCACTGCTATAAAATTGTTGCTACTGATAAACCGCTGCGAGCAAGACTGTTTCCAGGTGCAGCTGAATTGACAACTCATCTGTTAAGGCTTGCATATATTCTTTGGCTCCCCTTGTGTCGAATCAATAAATTTGGGTAATACTTCCCTCGAAGACTGTTGCGATCCCCTATACTTGTGGGTCATCACCCCTAGTGGTGAGGCCGCCTCCTGGCTCCTCTCCGTCTCCTCTTCGGCCCTCTAGAAGCTTTGTTAAATATCTGGATGTTCGGATTTTGTTTCGTCCAATTCTAAGAATATTTCATGTGTAACTTTTTTGAAACACAAAAACAGCAGAAAACAGGGAACTGGCACTGTGGCATCTTGTTAATAGGTTAGTTCCAGAAAATGCATAAAAATGCCACGAAGTGTAATGAAACACTAAGCAAATGGTGTAAAAACAAGCATGGAGCATAAAAAATTATAGAAGTGTTTGAGACGTATCACCAATCGACACCAACATCGACCCGCTCACCATCAACTTCGACACCAACACCAGCATCGACATCAACACTGCATCAACCATCAACGTCGGCATCGCTGTGCCAACCGTCATCGACACTGCTCCACCAGAAGCCAAGGTCGACATCGCCAGATCGACTGACGAAGGAATGACAGATGGGCCCCCGACATTCGCCTACCTGGTTTTCGGTCTAGGTGGGGTGTCTCAGGAAAGGCTTTCGAGGCCCGTCAAGGTAGTGTTTCGATGCGGCCCAGGAATATTACTTGGTGTACAAGCGAAATTTCGAAGAGTCCAAGCTAGATTAGGTCTCGGTTGATCCGATCTGTACTTGGCTTGAGAAACACTCCTGAGACCTAGCCTTATCTTATAAAAGGCTGGGAGGGAGGTTTTGAAACCCTAGAATCACTTCCACCCACCTCACGCCGGAGCGCTCGACAACTTAGAGCTCTCTGCTTTTGGCCAGATCCAATCTGCGCCGCCATTGTAACACCATCATCGTCGCCACCACCTCAATACAAAAGTCAGACAAGCAGGACGTAGGCCTTTTACCTTTCGAGGGGGCTGAACCTGGGTAAATCCTCGTGTCCTTCTGCTTTCGTCTGATCGCCGTCGAGTTCGCCAGGTTCCCAATACGCTTCCTAGATCGAAAGCCCTTCGACATGGGCATTGCCGGGGATAAACCTCGTCAATTGGCGCCGACCGTGGGGACGACGGGATCTGGATCTACGGATTCGCCGGCTCCATCACCAACCGCAACCAAGATCGGCATCGACACCGCCGTCGGCATCGCTGCGCCGACCAACGTCGGCACCCCCGTCAAGATCGACGCTACCATCGGCATCGCTGCGCCGACCAACGACGACACCACTTCCAAGATCGGCATCGACACCCTCGCCGGCATCGCTGTGCCGGCCATCGTCCACACCAGCCCGATGGAATTCGAGACTGGCGCCGTCGAATCGACTGTCGTCGATGGCATCTCGCCAAGCACTATCAACCTCACCTCGACGATGAGCGCCATCGACCCCGTCCCGAGCGCGGCAAGGGCAGCGCCCGAAGGCTATGACATGGCCTTCGGATTGTTCAATTTCCATGTGGACAGCAATGGAGCAATGGAACTGCTCTCCATCGGCGAATCGGCTCCGCTCGTGGCCGAAACGACGACACCACCATCCGTCGGGGGCAAACCCTTGGCAAGCGCGTCACTAGCGCCGTCGAAGGAGGAGCTGAGACTGAAGATTTCGACCCCATCAGTAGGGTCGAACGATTTCGAAGATCCGCCTCCATCCCCGACCACCGCATACTGCGTCGACTGCGACGCATACCACTACATAGGCGCCGGAGATTTCTCACTCCATGAGATCGCCGGCTGTGAAGATCCGCGGGGAGGTACAGCAGCTATCTACCCAACGATATCCGAGTGCGATCGGGCTCTCAACGCCCTCACGCTTCGCCCAGCACCCTATGATCCTGACTACGTCGAAGGATTATACTCGGACTACACGTGCTCCGACGACGACGACGATGTCTACCCCGAAGCTAAGGGGAAAATCGGCAATTCGGTGAGCTCTGCCTCGCTATGCGAATCTAACGCATCTAGCGACGGCTATATGGCTGATCATGACTTTGATTTCATGGTCGAAGTCGGACCCTACGTCGAAAGCGACGACGTCTATCCTCCAGCGCTGGGAGAAATCAGCGATGACTCGACCCCGTGGCTCGGGGGCCACTGCATGATGGCATCACACAACGAAGGAAACAACAGCGGCGGTCGAAACCGAGCAGACAGCGGTCGACCAGTGGTCACACATGACCAGATTCGGTTCGCAAGAAGGGTCTATGCGGGCGAATTAAACTTCGGACCCAACCCAAGTCCAAGCGATCTGGCTGCACTCCGATTCGTCGTTCAGGAGCAAAAAGATCAGATCAGCGCTGATAGACGAGTGCTGGAACGACGCAGAGAGGAGGCCGACGCATCCAGCAGAAGGCGGGCAGAAATATCATCGCACTACTCTTCAAGCGTTCAGCACAGATCAAGATCGCGCACTCAGCAGGGGGCCGATATGCATAATGTCACTCGAAACCTGGAGGCAGAATTCAACGAAGCTGAGTTAATGCCCAAGACCAAGGAAGCAGCAATCATGGCTGCAGCGGCATACATTGCTGCGAACGCGTCTAACGGTGACGAACATATGCGACACCTGCGAAATCTAGCACTAGAAGGAGTAAGGGTGCTGCAAGGCACGCCTGGCTCAGCACATGATGCGACAACAGCAAGAGCCGCTCCACCACCGGAACAGGCTAGGCACCCAGCACCAGCGCCAGCCGTAGCGCCTCGGACGCATGTGGTCGAACCTCTCAACGGAGAGCTTCGGCATGGCCTGGCCCAGCATAGAGTCGACCAAGGGCGAGCGCGACGCGAGGCGGAAGCGTTCGGCGGTCCCAGCGACGGACTCTGCGGGGCAGAATGCTTTAGCCTTTTGATCCGCTCGGCACCATTGCCGAAAGGAATCAAGCTCAGCGACGGCGTAGTCAAGTTCAACGGGCAGCAGGATCCCCGAATTTGGCTAGATGATTTCATGACCGCTGTCAAGATCAGCGGCGGATCCAGAGACAACGCTCTCCAGTTGTTATCACTGCACCTAAAAGATAACGCAAGGGCATGGTTGAATAATCTCACCCAAGACAGCATTCGCTCCTGGGAAGAGTTTCGGCAAGCGTTTATCGCAAATTTCCGAGGCACCTCACGACGCCCTACATCGTTCGAAGAGCTTCGCTTATGCGTGCAGAAGACCGGCGAAAACCTGAGGTCATACATCTCACGATGGATCAGCCTTCGGAACACGACAGAGAATATCTCGCCCGAAAGGGCCATTGATGCATTTCGGGACGGCTTATTTCGGCGTGACTTCAAGGAGGAACTGGGGCGCTGCAAGCCCAGAACCATCGACCACCTCATGAGTTTGGCGAACGAATGGGCCGATGGCGAGGACTCCATCTCGGCTCCCAGAAGCCGCCGTCGATCAGCAGAACACGATGGCGATGCGAAGGATCAGTTCCATCCCGGATCTCGGAAGAAAGGTCGCCGAAGCCGCTACGACAACACGGAGAACGTAGACATGATAGCAGCTGGCTACGTCCACGAAGACCGCGACGACAATCGCGACTTACCACGACGAGGAAATACTTACTACGGCAGCAGCAGCCGTGACTCGAAACCCAGCAAGGAGTGGCGTCGTCGGCAGCCACAGCTGTCGGCAGAAGAGATGCTCGACAGCGGATGCCCAAGGCACACGTACCTCGACAAGGACGGAGTACGAAAACCTGCACACCTCCTCATCGAGTGCAGGGAATTCCTTCGCCTCAACCGAGCACTTCAGGAGAGGATGAATGTCGAGCAACCAGTGGCAGGGGCGATAGCCTACAACGCTCCACTGCCACCACCGAATCCACCAGCAAATGTCGTACAGCAAAGCCATCAGGCCGCTACGATCCAGCAAGCCGAGCAGCGACAGCCGGCCAACGAGGAAGAAGAGTTCCCGCCTCCAAGAGGTTTCGTGCCCATGATTCAGAGGGGGCGCCCGACGAACAAAGTTCGGCGGAAACGCGCGAGAGAAGTATTCCACGCCGAGCACGCGCCACCAGCTACTCCCGAATATCTGAATTGGTCCGAACACCCGATTGGTTTCGACCGGTCAGATCATCCACCGAAGATACCACGCCCAGGACACCATGCTCTGGTTCTTGAGGCGCAGATAGGGGGCTTCACCTCGAAAAAGGTGTTCATGGACGGAGGCAGCAGCTTGAACCTAATCTATGCAGACACGCTGCGAAAGATCAAGATTCCACTAAACAATCTCCTGCCAACAGAGACCTCCTTCCACGGAATCGTCCCGGGAAAGCCAACGTATCCATTGGGGGCGATACACCTCGACGTCATCTTCGGCACTAAAGCAAACTTCAGAAAGGAGAAGATCGAATTCGAGGTGGTCGACTGGCCCTCGCAGTACCATGCCATCCTCGGGCGACCAGCGTTCGCCCGATTCATGGCCGTACCCCACTACGCCTACCTCAAGTTACGGATGCCCGCAAACAGAGGACCACTGACGATCAGCGGCAGCTTTGCGCGGTCAGAAAACTGCGACAAGGACTTCAACGACATGTCCCAGACTTTCGGAGTGAACGAGGAATTGCACCACATTCGAGAAGCCACTGTCATGGACATCGACCCACCGGCGCAGCAGAACGCCCCAGAGCTGTCTTTCGATGCCACCAAAGACACCCGGGAACACCAGATCCACCCGACGGATCCAACCAAGACGGCGCGGGTGTCGAACTCCCTTTCCCCCGCATAGGAAAGCGTGCTCGTCGAGTTCCTCCGTGAGCACTGGAGGATGTTCGCCTGGTGTCCAGCAGATATGCCAGGCATCCCCAGGGAACTCGCCGAGCATGAGCTTAAAATATTTCCCAACGCGAAACCGGTCAAGCAGTCTATGCGACGGTACAATCCAGAAAAGACTAAGTCGATGGGCGAAGAAATTAATCGCCTCCTCGAGGCTAAGTTCATCAGAGAGATCAAGGAAGCCACATGGCTCTCGCCACCGGTCATGGTGGAAAAGAAGGACACCAAGATCTACAGGATGTGCATCGACTTCACAGCCTTAAACAAACACTGCCCGAAGGACTACTTCCCCTTGCCCCGAATCGACCAGATCATCGACTCCACGGCAGGATGCGAGCGCCTCTCGTTCCTCGACGCCTATTCTGGATATAACCAGATACGGCTAAAGGTAGAAGACGAAGACAAAACGGCGTTCATCACCCCGCACGGGGTATACTGCTACATGACGATGCCTTTCGGGCTCAAGAACGCCGGAGCTACGTATCAGCGGTGTATGCAAGCATGCTTGAAGGAGCAAATCGGACGCAACGTCGAGGTCTACGTCGACGACATTGTCATCAAGACATCAAAAGCAGATACCTTGCTCGATGACCTTCGAGAAACCTTCGCCAACCTCGACAGATACAGCATCAAGCTCAACCCGAAGAAATGCTCTTTCGGGGTACCCACTGGCCAACTGCTGGGCTATTTGATCTCCGAGAGAGGAATCGAAGGCAACCCAGAGAAGATAAAGGCCATCATCAGCATGCACCCCCCGAAGACGCTTCGACATGTCCAGCAGTTGACAGGTCGACTCGCAGCGCTTAGCCGCTTCATCAGCAAGGTTGGCGAAAAAGCACTGCCCTTGTATCGACTGCTCAGAAAAACAGACAACTTCGCATGGACCGAAGAGGCGCAAGCCGCCTTCGACGACCTCAAGCGACGACTATCGACCTCGCCAGTTCTCGTTACACCTCGAGAAAAGGAGCCAATGTTGCTATACATAGCGGCTACAAATCAAGTTGTCAGCTCGGTGCTTGTGGTCGAACGCGCAGAGGAAGGCAAAGAACACGGCGTACAGAGGCCCATGTACTACTTAAGCGAGGTCCTGTCACCAACCAAGCAAAGATACCCCCATTATCAGAAGTTGGCATACGCCATCTACATGACGGGGAAGAAACTGCCGCACTATTTCGAATGCCACTCCATCATAGTAGTGGCTTCGAACCCAGTCTCTAGCATCCTCAACAACCCAAACGCTACAGGGCGTGTGTCGCTATGGGGAGTCACGCTGGGACCCTGGGAGATCACGTACCAACGCCAGTCTGCAATCAAGTCGCAAGTCCTTCCGGACTTCATAGCCGAATGGACAGAAGCCCAGATGCCCGAGCTCCCAGACCTGTCGAACAGCTGGACTATTTTCGTCGACGGATCCAAGCGAGTTTCGGGGGCAGGGGCAGGGGTGGTCCTGGTGTCACCACAAGGAGACAGGATGCGCTACGTCCTCCGAATGCGCTTCCCGAACCCCTCCAACAACGAAGCAGAATACGAGGCCGTCCTCCACGGAATGCGCATGGCGAAGGCCTGCGGGGCCACCCGCATCAAGATACACGGAGATTCGAACCTCATCGCCCAGCAAGTCATGAAGGAGTGTGACGCGACCTGCGCGAACATGATCGCATATCGCGCCATGTACGACAAGCTCGAAGGCGAATTCGAGGGCTGTGAAGTAACGCACATCGGCCGGGAAAGCAACGAGGAGGCAGATAACCTGGCCAACGTCGGCTCAAGGTTCCTCCCAATACCGCCAGGTGTTTTCTTCGAGGAGATATTCGAGCGCTCCGTCAAGATCAAGCCAGTAATTGAACCGGCGTTAGCAACACGTCCGGAAGCTGGGACGGTCAATACCGCCCCAGCGGCAGGAGCAGCAGACCTCCCGAAGGATGCAGCCGCGGTCATGCTTGTCGAAGCAATATGGACAAAGCCGTACTTGGCGTTCCTGACGAGGGGCGAACTCCCAGAAGACCCCATCCACCGCCGACAAATCATGCGGCGCTCTAAGGCCTTCACGATAATCAACGGGGAACTCTACAAGCAAAGCACTTCGGGGGTGCTCCAGCGGTGCATAGCGCAGGAAGATGGAATCACCCTCCTCCGAGAAATCCATGAAGGAACCTGCGGACATCACGCCTGCAGTCGAACCCTCGTAGCAAAAGCCTTTCGGTCCGGATTCTACTGGCTATCCGCCCTCTACGATGCCAGGAACATCGTCCAGCACTGCGAAGCGTGTCAGATGTTCGCCACCAAGCCGCACGCGCCGGCATCGGAACTGCAAACCATACCTGTGGCATGGCCCTTCGCACAATGGGGGCTCGACCAAGTAGGGCCTCTCCCCAAATCATCTCGAGGAGGGCATACGTACTTGCTCGTCGCTGTGGACAAGTTCTCCAAGTGGATCGAAGCCGTTCCGGTCACCAACCAAGAGGCAATCACGGCAGTCAAGTTTTTCGAGTCCATTGTTTATCGGTACGGCGTCCCGAACAGCATCATCACCGACAACGGCACCAACTTCACTTCGGGCGAATTCCAGGGCTTCGCCAAAGACCTCGGCATCAAGCTCAAGTACGCTTCGGTAGCACACCCCAAGTCCAACGGCCAGGTCGAAAAGGCCAATGGACTCGTCTGCGGAGGCTTGAAGAAGCGACTGCTTCGACCCCTCAAGCGCGCAGCAGGCGCCTGGGTCGAGGAACTGCCTTCGGTGCTATGGAGCATGCGAACAACGCCCAATTCCTCGACAGGCTACACACCCTTCTTCTTGCTCTTCGGAGCAGAAGCCGTGCTGCCCACGGACGTGCGCTACAGCGCGCCCCGCGTCGCCGCCTACGTCGAGGAAGACGCGGACAAGGCGTTAGCAGACGCCCAAGACCTGCTGGACGAAGCTCGAGACGTCGCCCTCGTTCGATCGGCGGTCTATCAGCAGAGCCTCCGCAATTACCACAACAGACGGGTACGCGGACGCTCTTTCGAGCCGGGCAACCTCGTACTCCGACTCAAGCAAACAAGCACGTCGAAGCTGGAGCCACCATGGGAAGGCCCGTACCTTGTCCACGAGGTCATCCCAGGAGGAGCATATCGTCTACGCAACCCGAAGACGGGCAAAGACGTAGATAACCCATGGAACGCCGCGCAATTGCGCCGCTTCTATCCTTAGCTAGCAAAGCTGTCTCCTCTACCCCCTCTAATATGTAATCAAGTGTCGGCAGCAGTCCGCACCCAACATTACGCCTTCGGCACCAAGCAATAAAATTCGAGTTCCTCACTTCATGAGTTAACATATCCGCATATTCGCCTACGCTCGGGGGCTCAGTCCTTCGACCCACGCTCGGGGGCTCAGTCCTTCGACCCACGCTCGGGGGCTCAGTCCTTCGACCCACGCTCGGGGGCTCAGTCCTTCGACCCACGCTCGGGGGCTCAGTCCTTCGACCTACGTTCGGGGGCTTCACCTACGCTCGGGGGCTCAGTCCTTCGACCCACGCTCGGGGGCTCAGTCCTTCGACCCACGCTCGGGGGCTCAGTCCTTCGACCCACGCTCGGGGGCTCAGTCCTTCGACCTACGTTCGGGGGCTTCACCTACGCTCGGGGGCTCAGTCCTTCGACCCACGCTCGGGGGCTCAGTCCTTCGACCCACGCTCGGGGGCTCAGTCCTTCGACCCACGCTCGGGGGCTCAGTCCTTCGACCCACGCTCGGGGGCTCAGTCCTTCGACCTACGTTCGGGGGCTTCACCTACGCTCAGGGGCTCAGTCCTTCGACCCACGCTCGGGGGCTCAGTCCTTCGACCCACGCTCGGGGGCTCAGTCCTTCGACCCACGCTCGGGGGCTCAGTCCTTCGACCTACGTTCGGGGGCTTCACCTACGCTCGGGGGCTCAGTCCTTCGACCCACGCTCGGGGCTCAGCCCTCCGACCCACGCTCGGGGGCTTCGCCTACGCTCGGGGGCTCAGTCCTTCGACCCACGCTCGGGGGCTTCACCTACGCTCGGGGGCTCAGTCCTTCGACCCACGCTCGGGGGCTCAGTCCTTCGACCCACGCTCGGGGGCTCAGTCCTTCGACCCACGCTCGGGGGCTCAGTCCTTCGACCCACGCTCGGGGGCTCAGTCCTTCGACCCACGCTCGGGGGCTCAGTCCTTCGACCCACGCTCGGGGGCTCAGTCCTTCGACCTACGTTCGGGGGCTTCACCTACGCTCGGGGGCTCAGTCCTTCGACCCACGCTCGGGGGCTCAGCCCTCCGACCCACGCTCGGGGGCTTCGCCTACGCTCGGGGGCTCAGTCCTTCGACCCACGCTCGGGGGCTTCATCTACGCTCGGGGGTTCAGTCCTTCGACCCGCGCTCGGGGGCTTCACCTACGCTCGGGGGCTCAGTCCTTCGACCCACGCTCGGGGGCTCAGTCCTTCGACCCACGCTCGGGGGCTTCATCTACGCTCGGGGGTTCAGTCCTTCGACCCGCGCTCGGGGGCTTCACCTACGCTCGGGGGCTCAGTCCTTCGACCCACGCTTGGGGGCTCAGTCCTTCGACCCGCGCTCGGGGGCTTCACCTACGCTCGGGGGCTCAGTCCTTCGACCCACGCTCGGGGGCTCAGCCCTCCGACCCACGCTCGGGGGCTTCGCCTACGCTCGGGGGCTCAGTCCTTCGACCCACGCTCGGGGGCTTCATCTACGCTCGGGGGTTCAGTCCTTCGACCCGCGCTCGGGGGCTTCGCCCATGCTCGGGGCCTCGACGTCTCGGCCCATACTTGGGAATTGCGCTCTCTAATCCTGAATTCGAGCACTGCGTTGTCTTCGACCTACGCCCATGGATTTTCGTCTTCCCAACCTACGCCCGAAAGCGATGCCTTTTCGGCTACAGATGAAAAAGATATATATATATATATACAGATTGAAGGTACAAACACAGCCACAAGGCCAGGTCATGGCGCCGCAGTGCCTTGGTTCGCCCTCTGCCGATCACTTTCGACAATAATTTGTCGAGCGATACAGTCAGCGGTACTTCTACAAGCAGCATAATGGGGCTCCATGTTGTAGCGGCCACTGGGCGACGGAGGAGGTGTCTTCAGAAGCTCAAGGTCGACTTCAGGGTAGTGAGCATGCACGAAAGCAAGTGCGACTATAGCCCCGCTGCGCAGGTGCGCCCGGACAAAGGAATGTATGGCGTTGCCGTTCTCGAATCGATCAAGCAGCGCCGGCAAACCTTTGGGCTGATCGTTTAGAGGAAACATCGCCTGGTGCACCAGCGCGAGGGCACCTCGGCTCGTCTCAGCCAATGCGCCAGCCTGAGCAATCCTATCTTGTAGAAGTGTCAGCTTCATGGCTTTCGATCGATCAGCCCAAAAGTTATCGGCAACAGAGTTGGCATGATTCTGGGCAGCAACAATATGCGCATTTACGCGCCGAGCTTCGGCTGCACTATCAAGGCACGCATCTGCGAAAAGAGACCGAAGATCAAAACCTGCATATCTAAGTCAATGCACAGTGAAAGAAGTTCAGAGACTCACACTTCAGGGATTTTCCAAGATTTTCTATCTCCTCGAGAAGAAATTTCTCACAATCTGCGGCATGCGACGCTTTCGATAGAGAGACGTCGACCCTGACAGTAACCATCTTCAGTTGCCGCTGTGTATTTTGGAGCTGGTCGCGCAACGATCGAATTAGCGACAATTCGCCTGAGGAAGGTGCTCTTCGTTCGACGGCACCAGAAGTACTGCTCGCCGTTTCGTACGAAACAAGCCAAGCACCAGCACTCAGGGAAGGATCCTGCACGAGAAACCAGTCATCACACACAAGCATTGGCAACCAAATGACAAGACGATTAACATGATAGCAGAACAAGTTTTACAGCAGAAAGGAATTCTAATCGGGGTCACAGCCCTCGATGCGGGACAACCAAATCTAATTACAGATGCGTACTAAGCATCACCGACTCTACACTGAACTACCGGCCCTGCTAGACGGTGCGCCGGATGCTTCACGCTTCCGCGCCTTCGCCGCTGCACGCTTCTCGTTCCTTTTGGCCAGGAAGCTCGTCATTCGGGCGGCCAGATCACGAGCACGGGCAACGTAACCCTTGGCGGATTTGTCGCGCCCGTCCTTGTCTTTCGGGTACGTGCCCGTGATCTTGTCAGCATCGAACTCCACGTCGTGCATCATCATCATGGAGAAGACAGACGTGGACCCGATAGTTACCTGACGACGAACCGCGGCAAATAACGGGTCTTCGTCGTCCGCCTTCACCGCCAGAGCTTCGAGAATCCCCGCCATTGTATCACTTGTCGAGTCGGGTACAGACGTATCCCGAACACGAACAAGCGTTGACCGCACTCGTCCTAGGAGGTTGACAACCTCTCGACTCAGGCGTTCGGCGAGGCCGACACTGGATTCGATTCCAGAGGGCTCCTTCATAGCTCCGGCATCCAATTCGGCAGCAGCTACAAACAAAGAACAACCTGCCAAGTCAAGATAGGGCGGTGCAGCACACAAGTTAACCCAGGCAGAGCTCGAAGAACTCACCGCGCAAAGCATCAAGCGAAGTTTGCAGGCGTTGGTGCAGCTCTCCTTCTCGGGCTTCGGCATCCAAGCGGCTCTTCTTCGCACGCTCCTGAGCTTCGGACGATTCGGCCTTCAGCCGGGCAATTTCGTCATTCAGCTCGGTAACTTTCACCTTCAAACCTGAATTCTCAGCGGCAAGATTGTCCAGCTGAGATTTTAGAGAAGTCTTGTCAGCGGCGGCCTGAGCCCCAATCCCTAATCATTCAAAAGACGACATCAGAAAGAGAAATGAGATAACATACAGAGCAAAAATTCGCAAGTGGAGTCGCAATACTCACGCCGAGTCTCCTCGAATTTCTCGGACAACTTTCGGTTCTCCTCCTCCAAGGCAAAGAAGTTTCTGCAAACCTTCGACAGGTCCCTAACAACGGGCTAAAAAGGCAGAACAGAAGATTAACCTTCGAGTCATGATTTGGAGGGCAAGCCTAAGTGTAAACACTTAGACTCACCCTCGGGGGCTGCTAATGGTCAAATACGCGAGGTGCAGGTCGAAAGTCTTTGGACTTACATGGTTGCTAGGACCGGAAGGCCCGCCGGACGAGGATACAAGCACGAATTCTTGTTCCGTCGCCTTCTTCTTGGAAGAGGTCGAAGGCTTCGTCAGAGCAACTTTGGGGGCGACAATATCGGCGACCTTCTCCTGTGAGTCTGCCGTTTGCTCAAGGGCGTCGTCATGAGGTCGAACCTGGTATCGATCTTGATCCCCTGGACCAGTTGACGTTTCCTCGGTGGAAGATCTGAAGCAATCAACAACGTTAGAACCGGACAGCCAAATCAAAACAAAACCACAAGATGCACGAAAGAAAAACTTACGATGCGTCGATCCTGAATTTCGGAAGGATCTTCTTCTCCGTTTGAGGAGGAGGGCGGCGGTTCAAAGGCGAGGCAGGGATCGCGCTGTTGCCATCGTCACCCGAAGTAAAATGGGTGTCGTCGATATCTTCTGAATCTTCGACAACGTCCGCGACTCGCTGTTTCTTCGGAGCCCTCGGCGGCGATGGAGCGGCGGAGGTTGACCCCTCCAGCACTTCGGCAAAGTCGCGCCCCGAATATTCGCCCATCTCGGGCTGGGGCGGATAGCATCGGGCTACGTCAAATACCTGCACGAGGAGAGGGATTGCACTCGACACTGGGCGATCCGGCTAAGAAATAGGGAAGGCATTCGAATAAGAGCAAAGTCATACCTCGGTGCGGGGAAAGGCTTTGCTAAAGGCTACGGCGCCGAAGATCTTCGGCACGGGATCCTTCTTCTTGATGTTCGTGACGGTGCGAACGCACTCGTCGATTTCGGCCTCGTGCAGTTCGTCCTGGGAGATTCGGGTCGAATCCCGGCGATCGCTGTAATCCCACATGCAGTGGGCTCGGGCAGCGAGCGGCTGGATTCGACGCTCGATAAAAGTGCGAATCAGCTGGATCCCTGAAAGCTCCTTCTTCGGAGTAGCTCGGAGCTGCTGGATCCTCTCCATCAGCGGTTCCGTAATCTTCAGCTCCTCATCCGAAAGATCGTGCCTCCAGGATACACGAGGTCGAAGAACGCCGGTGGAATGGAACTCTTCAAGTCCGAAGTTTTCGCCGCCGGAGGGTTTGTCCTTGGCGTAGTACCACTTCGTCCTCCACCCAGGATTATTTTCGGGTGTCTGGAGGTTGAAATACTCGACGTCTGGGCGCACTTGGACGCCAAAACCGCCGGTTTGGTAAGGCAGAGGGTGCCGAATCACGAAGATTCGGCGCCACAGTGCCCAGTGGGGTTCGATCCCCAGGAAGCATTCACAAAGCGTGATAAAGCACGCAATGTGAAGAACAGAGTTGGGATTCAGGTCGTGGAGCTGAATCCCGTAGGCAAAGAGAAGGCCACGGAGAAAAGGATGCGGGGGGAAAAGACAAACCCCGCAGCAAAAAGGCAATGAAAATTACCCGGAATCCGAGGGGTGGCCGGGGAACGATCTCCGGGCCGGCGGCGAGCGATTCCGCCAGCGCGTTCTTCAGGAGACCCATTTTCTCGGCCTGGGATAGTTCCTTGTTCCCGACCTTGGATTGGACCCAGCGACCGACGGTGGAGCCTTCGGCGTCGGCTGTCCTGGCTTTCTTAGCAGCAGCAGCGGCGCCGGCGGCTGTGGAGCTCCTTTTGCCCATGGTCAGGGCGCAGCAAAGGTCGCGGAAATGGAGACGGAAGGGTAGAGCTACAGGAGCACTGCGCGAGGAAGGAGAAGATGGCGGCGGTGTGAGACAGACTGTTACCCTGCCACCGTCATTTATTCCGGCTCTGGAGATCTACGTCAGATCTCGACCGTCCACGATGAAGTGGAACGGCCGGACTGATCCCACCGTCCACGTGTCAACACGCGAGCACCGCGGCGTCCACTACGCACGGTAATCAAGGAAACCGCGCCGGTTATTTCTCACCCACGCGCGGGACGTGCGGTCAAACTCTGTCAATGGCCGCGATGCGCGGCCTGAGGGCCCACCATACGTCTCGTCCTAGCAGGGTCAGGTCTGTCCTGCAGGAGATGAGGTGACGACTCGATGCAGCTTAACGTCAGCAATGACGCGTTTCCTTGGGAAGTTGGTTTCCTTTTCGATTCAAAGGGTAAAAACTGGCGAAGGCTCTTTCGAGTCCCAAAGGTATGTACCCCTTGCACTCAGTTGATCTCTTGATCGGGTTTCTTTCGAGGTCTTCTGTGCTCTTCTCTTTTGTGCCATTCGAATAAGCATTGAGTTTTTCGACGACTCTGTCTTTCGTTCCTTCGAGGGAATTTTCTGGTCCCTCGAATTATCTTTATCGGGCCAGCAGCGCCTTCGACATGTTCGGGTTAGGGTTTTGATCCCTCGAATTATCTTTATCGGGCCAGCAGCGCCTTCGACATGTTCGGGTCAGGGTTTTGATCCCTCAAATTATCTTTATCGGTCCAGCAGCGCCTTCGACATATTCGAGTCAGGGCTTTGATCCCTCGAATTATCCCTTTCGGGCCAGCAGCGCCTTCGACACAATCGAAGACAGGATTTCGGTCCTTCAGGCCATTTCTTTCGGGCTAGCAGCGCCTTCGAGACATTTGAAGCAGGGCCTCGATCTGTCGAGTTGCTTCTTTCAGGCCCAATAATACCTTCAGAGAATTCAGGTTTGAGCTTCGAACCTTTGAATCATTTTCTTCGAACCCGTCTTTCGAGCTATCAACGCTCCTCAATCAACATACCCGAATTTCGGTGGCAATATACCAGTTCGGATGCCGTATGTCAAATACGAAGGTAAGTCCACGATTTGCAACATCGGATGGCCCGGTATTCGTATCAAACGCGCTCTGCCGGAAATTTTCCATACCTACGGTATGAAGCTTGCACCGATGGACGCATCGGATGCCTCACAATGAACTGGGCTCCGACCTGGTAAGTCCGACGCGGCTCGGGTCGGAGTAGCACCAGCCCACGCGGGTTCGAGTCGGGGGACTCGAATCTGAGTAAGCTAACCGTATGTCTTTGCAGCAATGCAATTAACTGAGACCCAGCGTGAGTCTCAGGCCGGTTATGCGCATCCCTCTGCAAACCCAACTTAACACTTTCGAGGCTCTACACGAGAGCGGCTTGAAAATCACGTATCGAAACGAGCATATTATTCGAATGACCCCTGTACATTTGCAGCTTTGCAGGCCAAGTGCTCATGTCGGGTGCGGCTGGGAAGACTTTCGGGAGGAGTCCCTGCCATAGTCTTCGGCTATCCCAGGCACTCGGGGGCTACTGACGAAGGAATGACAGATGGGCCCCTGACATTCGCCTACCTGGTTTTCGGTCCAAGTGGGGTGTCTCAGGAAAGGCTTTCGAGGCCCGTCAAGGTAGTGTTTCGATGCGGCCCAGGAATATTACTTGGTGTACAAGCGAAATTTCGAAGAGTCCAAGCTAGATTAGGTCTCGGTTGATCCGATCTGTACTTGGCTTGAGAAACACTCCTGAGACCTAGCCTTATCTTATAAAAGGCTGGGAGGGAGGTTTTGAAACCCTAGAATCACTTCCACCCACCTCACGCCGGAGCGCTCGACAACTTAGAGCTCTCTGCTTTTGGCCAGATCCAATCTGCGCCGCCATTGTAACACCATCATCGTCGCCACCACCTCAATACAAAAGTCAGACAAGCAGGACGTAGGCCTTTTACCTTTCGAGGGGGCTGAACCTGGGTAAATCCTCGTGTCCTTCTGCTTTCGTCTGATCGCCGTCGAGTTCGCCAGGTTCCCAATACGCTTCCTAGATCGAAAGCCCTTCGACATGGGCATTGCCGGGGATAAACCTACCATCATCGACACCGCATCGCCAAGCATCATCGATCTCACTCTGGCTGTGGCCTCCATCGACCCCGCCTCAAGCCCGACAGGAGCAGTTTCGACGAGGACCGGAGCCTTCGATATGGCCTTCGGGCTGTTTAACTTCCACGTCGACAACGACGGAGTTCCTGAGCTGATCTCCGTCAGCGATTTGACCCCGGCCGGGGGAATACGAGTACATCACTAGCTATCGGGGACGCTCCCTCAACAATAGCACCGCTGGCGCCATCGGAGGAAGAACCAAGGCTAGAAACTTCGACCCCATCAGTTGGGTCAAACGATTTTCAAGATCCACCTCCATCCCCAACCACCGCCTACTGCGTCGAGTGCGACGCTTACCACTTCGTGGGTGCCAGAGACTTCTCGTCCCACGAGATCGCCGGCTGTGAAGACCCTCGGGGAGGCATTGCTACTGTCTACCCAACAATATCCGAGTGCGAATGGGCTCTCAACGCCCTCACGCTCCGTCCTACGCCTTACGCCCCTGATTATGTTGAAGGGCTCTATTCGGACTACACATGATCAGACGACGACGTCTACCCCAAAGCCAAGGGGAAAATCGGCAATTCGGCTAGCTCATATTCGAGCAAATCCGCTACGTCTGAGGCAGTTACGTGATCGATTATGACTCTGACACCATGTTCGAGGTCGGATTGTGCATCGGAGATGACGACGTCTACCCTCTCACGCTGGGCGAAATCAGTGATGACTCCATCCCATTGTTTGGGGGGCACTGCATGATGGCTTCACATGGAGATTGCAATGAGCACAGAGCCAACAATAACCGAGACCGGCCAAATACTGGTCGATTTATCACTCAAGACCAGATCCGACATGCAAGAAAGGTCTATTCAGGCGAGGGGCCTTTGGGTCCTAATCCAAGTCCCGAAGATTTAGCCGCGCTCCGATTCATCATCCAGGAGCAGAAGGACCAGATTAACTCTGATAAGCAAATCTTGGAATGACACAGGGACAAAACCGATGCGTCCAGCAGAAGACGGGCCGAACGATCATCACACTATTCATCGAGCGTCCAGCATAGGATGCGATCGCATATCCCGCTTGGGGGAGAAGCGTGCCACATCACGATAAACCTGGAGGCAGAATTCAACGAGGTTGAATTGCTGCCTAGAACCAAAGAGGCCACCATCATGGTGACAACAGCATATATTGCTGCCAATGCGTCCAACGACGATGAACATATGCGGCACCTCTGGAACCTTGCACTCGAAGGAGTCAGGGTGCTTCAAGGCACCAACAAGCAAGACCATGAGGCAACGCCAAGGAGAAACATCCCTCCAGTTGAGTCGTCTAGGCACCAAGCAGCAGCGCCAGCAGTAGCGCCTAGGACTCAGGTGGTAGAGCCCATAAACGGTGAGCTTTGACATGGCTTGGCTCAAAATAGAGTTGATTCCGCATGTGCGCGATGGGACAAGCGTCGCTTTGAGGAGGAGGCCGAACTAGAGGCATTCAGGAACAGTTGTCATGGACTATGTGGCATGGAGTGTTTTAGCTTCTTGATTCGCTCCACACCGCTGCCAAAAAGGCTAAAGCTCAGCGACGGTGTAGTCAAGTTCAACGGGCAGCCGGACCTTCAAATTTGGCTCGACAACTTCATCACCACCGACACCATTAGCGGCGGATCGAGAGACAACACCCTGCAGTTACTATCTCTACATCTGAAGGACAACGCAAGGGCTTGGCTCAATAACCTTGCCCCAGACAGCATCCATTTTTGGGAAGAATTTTGGCAAGCATTCATCGCAAATTTTCGAGGCACCTCACGACGGCCTATGTCGTTCGAAGAACTGCGCCTATGCGTGCAGAAGACTGGAGAAAACCTAAGGTCATACATCTCACGATGACTTAGCCTTCGAAATACATCAGAGAACATCTTGCCCGAGAGGGCCATCGATGCTTTTCGGGATGGTCTCATCCGACGAGACTTCAGAGAAGAGCTGGGATGATGCAAGCCCAAGACCATCGACCACCTTATGAGCTTAGCAAATGAGTGGGATGATGGATAATACTCTATTGCAATCCCTAGAAGTCATCGTCGATCAGCAGACCGTGACGTAGACCCAAAGGATCAATTCCACTCCAGCTTGCGGAAAAAAGGACGCCGAAGCCGCTACGAGGATGCGGATATGGCGGATATGGTAGCAGCAGGCTATGTAAACAACGACCGCGATGACAACCATGATGGACCAAGGCAAGGGAACAACTACTACGGAAGCAGCAGTAGAAGCGCCGGCTGCGACTCGAGGCCAAGAACGGAATGGCATCGGCGTCATGATGCACCGCCACTTTTGGCGGAGGAGATGCTCAACGGAGGGTGTACCAGGCACACCTACATCGATAAGGACGGGAGGCGAAAACCCATGCATCTCCTTATCGAGTGCAGGGAGTTCCTTCGGCTCAGTCAAGCTCTTCAGGACAGGATGCGGACCGAGCAACCGGTTGCAGGTAGCGTGGCCTACAACGCCCCGCCGCCACCTCCTAACCCACCAGCAAACGTGGTGCAGCAAGGCCATCAACCCGCCATGATCCAGCATGTCGAGCCGCGACAACCAGCCATCGAAGAAGAAGCGTTCCCACCACCATGAGGTTTCATACCTATGATCCAGAGAGGACGCCCAATGAATTGGGTTCAGAGGAAGCGTGGCAGAGAGGTTTTTCACGCCGAGCATGCGCCACCGGCGGCGCCTGAATACTTGAACTGGTCAGAGCACCCGATCGGCTTCGATCGGTCAGATCACCCACCGAAGATCCCGCGCCCTGGACATCACGCTTTGGTCCTCGAAGCGCAGATCGGAGGTTTTACCTCTAAAAAAGTGTTCATGGATGGAGGGAGCAGCCTAAACCTCATCTATGCAGACACACTACGCAAGATCAAGATTCTGATGGAGAAACTCCTGCCGACGGAGACATCCTTCCACAGTATCGTCCCAGGGAAGCCGACATACCCTCTGGGAGCGCTACACTTAGACGCCATTTTTGGTACTCCTGCAAACTTTAGGAAGGAGAAAATCGAGTTCGAGGTCATTGATTGGCCCTCATAGTACCATGCCATTCTTGGGCGACCGACGTTTGCTCGATTCATGGTGGTGCCACACTATGCCTATCTCAAGCTACGGATGCCCGCAAACAAAGGACCACTAACAATCAGCAAAAGTTTTGCCCGCTTTGAAAACTATGACAAGGACTTCAACAGCATGTCCCAGACATTTGGGGTGCACGAAGAGCTCAACCACATCAGGGAGAGTACTAACATGGATGTCGATCCACCAGCGCAGCAGAACGCCCCAGAGCTATGATGTCTACACACGCTTCTGTTCTTGTAGACAGTGTTGGGCCTCCAAGTGCAGAGGTTTGTAGAACAGCAGCAAGTTTCCCTTAAGTGGATCACCCAAGGTTTATCGAACTCAGGGAGGAAGAGGTCAAAGCTATCCCTCTCAAGCAACCCTGCAAATACGATACAGAAAGTCTCTTGTGTCCCCAACACACCCAATACACTTGTCAGATGTATATGTGCACTAGTTCGGCGAAGAGATAGTGAAATACAAGTGGTATAGATGATTATAAGTAGCAAACGTGATGTGAAATAAATATCGCTGCGAGCAAACAAGTAACAAAATAGCAAGTAAACGGTGTGCAATGCTTGGAAACAAGGCCTAGGGATCATACTTTCACTAGTGGACACACTCCCAACAATATAACACGAATGAACAAATAGATAACTTCTCTTCACTATGGTACTCTGAATTACTCTCCTATTGAATAACACTAATCATTGTGTAGTGGCTACAGAAGCACCCCTTAAAGTTCATCAAGTACTTGACAAACACCACTCATAGGGATATTCAAATCAGATCACAACTCAAGATAGATATCATTGCAACTTAGACCAAGTACTAACATGGTGCACACACTGTCAACATTACACCATGAAAGGAGGAATAGATCACTCAAACTATCATAGCAATAATTATTCTCATAATTCACAAGAGATCACAATCATAGCCTAAACCAAGTACCACCATGATGCACGCACTGTCACCGTTACACCAAGGCAGGAGGAATAGATTACTTTAACAATCACCACTAGAGTACACATAACATCTACTTGTTCAACATGATACAAAGCTCACGATCACATAAAGATCACATCATGGGAGAGAGAGGTGAACCACATAGCTACCGGTAGAGCCCTCAGCCCCGGGGATGAACTACTCCCTCCTCATCATAGGAGACAGCAAGGTTGATGGAGATGGCGGTGAGGTCGATGGAGACGGCGGAGACGGTGATGGAGACCGATGGAGATGGCTCCGGGGGCACTTCCTCGTCCCGGCAGGGTGCCGGAACAGAGACTTCTGTCCCCCGAAATTCGTCCGCGATGGCGGCAGAGCTATGGAACTGTTCTGGAAAAATCGTCGAATCCTTTAGGGTTTTACGTCCCGAGGCTTCTTATAGGCGAAGGGGCGATGTCAGAGGCGGGACCAGGCGTCCTCACACCATGGTGGCGCGGCCAGGGCCTGGGCCGCGTTACCCATGTGTGAGCCTGGCCTGTGGCCCCTATCCTACTCCTCTTCGGATCTCTGGAAGCTTCCGGGCAAAATAAGACTTCAGGAACTTGTTTCGTCCAATTCCGAGAATATTTCCTGTGTATCACTTCTGAAACACAAAAACAGTAGAAAACAGGGAACTGGCACTGTGGCAACTTATTAATAGGTTAGTTCCAGAAAATGCATAAAAGTGCCACGAAGTGTAACGAAACACAAGGCAAATGGTGTAAAAACAAGCATGGAGCATCAAAAATTATAGATACGTTTGAGGCGTATCAGCATCCCCAAGCTTAACTCCTGCTCGTCCTTGAGTAGGTAAGTGATAACAAAAGAATAATTTTTGAGGTGACATGCACCTACACAATCTTGATCATATATGTAAGCATTGTGAGCTGGGATCATAAGAACTTAAAACATGGGCATGAAAGACATAATCTTGATAATAAAGAACTTAGCAACCATGTTATAACATGAAAATGAACACAAACAAAAGATCGTGAAAATGAAACAATGAAAGTCAAACGTGTGTTCGAATCATAAGGAAAAACATACAAGTGGTTTTCAGCTTGTCCTTAAAAGAGAGCAAAACATAAATGCATAGGACACCTTCAAGTTTAAGAGGGTGACTAGATACAAATAATTTAAGAACAAGTGAAACCAACAATATGAATCAATCAATGAACTTTGGGACAATGCATATTACACTAAGAATGACAACTATGCTCTCTTAATGGTGCATAAAGATAGAAGGTGGTGACTCAACATAAAAGTAGAAGAAAGGCCCTTCGCAGAGGGAAGCAGTGATTAAACATGTGCTAGAGCTTTTCATTTGTAAAACAGAGAGATAAAAATTGGTTTTGAGAGGTGGTTGTCTTTGTCAACGACTGGCAATGGGGTTCTTACTATCTTCCATACAAAAATGAAGCAAGTTTTTGAGAGAGAGATTGGCACTTTTGTGCTCTTTTATAAAGCTTGGCACTCCTCCCCACCTTTTTTCCTTTCTCAAACCATGGCTAACCGATTCCATCGGGTGCCCACCAACATTCACATTCCATGGAGGAGTGCCTTTTTTCTTTTTTTCCTTTTTTTCTTTTTGGAATAAGCAATATGGAAGATAGCAAATCCGACCACTACGTCCCCATGAGCTAAAAACAGTGGCACAAAACGAGAAGTAGTTGAAAGTTTTTTTTTGAAAGGTAGCACATGAAAATTTACTTGGAATGGCTTACAAATACCATGCATAGGAATTTATAGTGGACACAATGGCAAACTTGGTTTTTGGGAGTTGGATGCACGAGTAGAGCTCATACTCAGTACAAAGTGAGGGCTAGCAAAAGACTGGGAGCGACCAACTAAGAGAGCAATAACGGCCATAATCATGCAAAGCGACAAAGCAACATTAAAAGAAGCATAAGATGGCATCAAAAGTCAAAAACTAAATGATCATAGAGGCTATTGGCGACTTATTTTGTAGTCAACATGGTGTAAGCATGTGCCAAGTCAACCCAAATAAAGCATCAAAGGAGAAAACCAAATAAATGCTTCCATATAATAAAAACAACGCATGATTTTTTCAAAGGCTCATTAAGCAATCTCAGTTATTTGAGACAAGTCATGCTACAGCAAAACCACTAAGCATACTATCAAAAAGACATCAAGCACGACATGCAAAAGCCTAGGCTGCAGTCTACACAAGCTCCTTCTTGTACCACTTTTTTGCATAAAGCTTTTTCTCTTTTCCAACACCATTTGAAATTTTTTAAGACACCTCTTTTGATGAAAACCAATAAAGATCAGAGGCAAAAATACACCTTGATGAAAAGATATAACAAGATCTGAACGCAAATCAAGGCGAAAAACAAAGGCTAAATGCAGTAGCAGAAAAAGAAGAACACTCGGTGAAATTGTAAGAATAAAAACTAGAGTGTTCTTGGCAAATGAAAAGTGAGTTCATCTCCTCCAAAAGAAACATGATGTGATCTAACCATTTATTGTAGCAAACAAAACTAAACTAATACTGAAAACAAAAACAACTGACGCTCCAAGAAAAACACATAGTGCATGAAGCAATAAAAATATAGTGTCTTGAAAGGTGACCTAATTTTTGCCGATGAAGAAGGGGGTGCCTCGGGGGCATCCCCAAGCTTTGACGCTTGTACTTCTTGGATATTTCTTGGGGTGATGCATGGGCATCCCCAAGCTTGAGCTTTTGTCCATTCTTCAACTCATCTCATCATTCTCCAATCCCTACACTTGAAAACTTCGTTCATACAAAACTAAACACAAATCTATTAGCAACATTAGTGTAAGCATAACATAGAATCAACCTCTTTTTGCTTCAGGTTTCAACCTAAAACCACCACATATATAGCAAATACTACTGTAGCAACCTCCCCAAAAGTTTCTTGATCAAAAGAACTCAAAAGAAAGCGATAAAGTGGCAAACACAAATATTGGCAGAAATCTGTCAAAACTGAACAGCTGACAAAGGTCGAATTTTTGAGGGATTTTCTGTTGCTCAAATCAAAAAGAGTTCAACTAACAAAAGTTTGGATATAACCTGGGGCATATGCACAAGAAATTGCAGGTCCAAAAGATAAACATAGAATTTTCACGAATTTTTACGGTGCAGCACCGAAAACAGTTTCAGGACAGCAACATCCCCAAATCTTTACCTCACTCAAATTAGAGGCTTCTCTTGGCACAAAAACGAAATAAACAAGATAAGGAGCGGTCATTACAGTAGTAATGACTTCCAAGACTCAAATAAAAGAAAAATTACTGAAAATAAAACAATGGGTTATCTCCCAAGAGTGCTTTTCTTTAACGCCTTTGAGCTAGGCGAAGTAATTTGCAAAGATGCTCATGTGGGCGCCATATGAGAGCTTGAGGCAAAGGCGCCATATAGAAACTTAAAGCAATAGAGAGCATCAAAAAGCAAGTATGGAACACATTTAAATCTAAACCACTTCCTATGAAAAATAGTCTTGTAAAGAGACAAGTCATGAAAGCGCAAAGCAAAAAAAAACATAGGAAGGCAAAACAAGTACAACTTCAAGAATTGCAACATAAAGAGGGGAAACTCAATATTATTAAGATCCTTCAAAACATATTTCCCTCTCTCATAATAACTTTCAGTAGCATCATGAATAGAATTAACAACATAACCATCACATAAAGCATCCCTATCATGAGCCACATGCATAAAAGAAGCAATACTCCCCACATGAACAATCGTAGTAGGAGCAGATTCAACAGAATAATTATTCTCATCACCATAATCATAAAAAACAGGAGGCATATTGTAATCATAACTATTTTTCTCCTCAAAAGTAGGTGAACTGAAAATATTATACTCATCATCGTAACCATCATAAACTAGAGGTTTAGTATCATCACAAGCTAGAGAGCAACTATTTCGTAAAGCATATTCTTCAAACATATCATCATAAGAAGGAACATCACATATGGGAGATAAAATATCATCAGAGCAAATTTTCTCCACTAAAGCTGGGGAACTAAAAATATCATGCTTAACAAAACCAGCTTCCCTAAGCTTAGACTTTTCTATAGCATTAGCAACAACGGTGTTCAAAGTATTCATACTAACAACACTATTAGCATGCAAATTAAGCTCCAAAGGTTTTTCAATTTTCTCTTCAAACACTTCATATCTAAACTCAGGAAAAAGACAACAGAACTCTTTGTTTTCCATTAAGCCTAACTAGTGAAAATAAAAACAAGAAACAAAAAGATGTAATTGCAGAATCTAAAGGAAATAACTGCGAGCACTCACACAGGAGGATGCGAGTACCTTTTACCTTACCTCCCCGGCAACGGCGCCAGAAAAGAGCTTGATGTCTACACACGCTTCTGTTCTTGTAGACAGTGTTGGGCCTCCAAGTGCAGAGGTTTGTAGAACAGCAGCAAGTTTCCCTTAAGTGGATCACCCAAGGTTTATCGAACTCAGGGAGGAAGAGGTCAAAGCTATCCCTCTCAAGCAACCCTGCAATTACGATACAGAAAGTCTCTTGTGTTCCCAACACACCCAATACACTTGTCAGATGTATAGGTGCACTAGTTCGGCGAAGAGATAGTGAAATACAAGTGGTATAGATGATTATAAGTAGCAAACGTGATGTGAAATAAATATCGCTGCGAGCAAACAAGTAACAAAATAGCAAGTAAACGGTTTGCAATAATTGGAAACAAGGCCTAGGGATCATACTTTCACTAGTGGACACACTCCCAACAATATAATATGAATGAACAAATAGATAACTTCTCTTCACTATGTTACTCTGAATTACTCTCCTATTGAATAACACTAATCATTGTGTAGTGGCTACAGAAGCACCCCTTAAAGTTCATCAAGTACTTGACAAACACCACTCATAGAGATATTCAAATCAGATCACAACTCAAGGTAGATATCATTGCAACTTAGACCAAGTACTAACATGGTGCACACACTGTCAACATTACACCATGAAAGGAGGAATAGATCACTCAAACTATCATAGCAATAATTATTCTCATAATCCACAAGAGATCACAATCATAGCCTAAACCAAGTACCACCATGATGCACGCACTGTCACCGTTACACCAAGGCAGGAGGAATAGATTACTTTAACAATCACCACTAGAGTACACATAACATCTGAATAATAACATCTACTTGTTCAACATGATACAAAGCTCACGATCACATAAAGATCACATCATGGGAGAGAGAGGTGAACCACATAGCTACCGGTAGAGCCCTCAGCCCCGGGGATGAACTACTCCCTCCTCATCATAGGAGACAGCAAGGTTGATGGAGATGGCGGTGAGGTCGATGGAGACGACGGAGACGGTGATGGAGACCGATGGAGATGGCTCTGGGGGCACTTCCCCGTCCCGGCAGGGTGCTGGAACAGAGACTTCTGTCCCCCTAAATTCATCGGCGACGGCGGCGGAGCTACGGAACTGTTATGGAAAAATCGTCGAATCCTTTAGGGTTTTCCGTCCCGAGGCTTCTTATAGGCGAAGGGGCGATGTCAGAGGCGGGACCAGGTGTCCTCACACCATGGTGGCACGGCCAGGGCCTGGGCCGCGCCACCCATGTGTGAGCCTGGCCTGTGGCCCCTATCCTACTCCTCTTCGGATCTCTAGAAGCTTCCGGGCAAAATAAGACTTCAGGAACTTGTTTCGTCCAATTCCGAGAATATTTCCTGTGTATCACTTCTGAAACACAAAAATAGCAGAAAACAGGGAACTGGCACTGTGGCAACTTGTTAATAGGTTAGTTCTAGAAAATGCATAAAAGTGCCACGAAGTGTAACGAAACACAAGGCAAATGGTGTAAAAACAAGCATGGAGCATCAAAAATTATAGATACGTTTGAGATGTATCAGCATCCCCAAGCTTAACTCCTGCTCGTCCTCGAGTAGGTAAGTGATAACAAAAGAATAATTTTTGAGGTGACATGCACCTACACAATCTTGATCGTATATGTAAGCATTGTGAGCTAGGATCATAAGAACTTAAAACATGGGCATGAAAGACATAATCTTGATAATAAAGAACTTAGCAACCATGTTATAACATGAAAATGAACACAAACAAAAGATCATGAAAATTAAACAATGAAAGTCAAACGTGTGTTCGAATCATAAGGAAAAACATACAAGTGGTTTTCAACTTGTCCTTAAAAGAGAGCAAAACATAAATGCATAGGACACCTTCAAGTTTAAGAGGGCGACTAGATACAAATAATTTAAGAACAAGTGAAACCAACAATATGAATCAATCAATGAACTTTGGGACAATGCATATTACACTAAGAATGACAACTATGCTCTCTTAATGGTGCATAAAGATAGAAGGTGGCGACTCAACATAAAAGTAGAAGAAAGGCCCTTCGCAGAGGGAAGCAGTGATTAAACATGTGCTAGAGCTTTTCATTTGTAAAACAGAGAGATAAAAATTGGTTTTGAGAGATGGTTGTCTTTGTCAACGACTGGCAATGGGGTTCTTACTATCTTCCATACAAAAATGAAGCAAGTTTTTGAGAGAGAGATTGGCACTTTTGTGCTCTTTTATAAAGCTTGGCACTCCTCCCCACCTTTTTTCCTTTCTCAAACCATGGCTAACCGATTCCATTGGGTGCCCACCAACATTCACATTCCATGGAGAAGTGCCTTTTTTCTTTTCTTTTTTCCTTTTTCTTTTCTTTTTGGAATAAGCAATATGGAAGATAGCAAATCTGACCACTACGTCCCCATGAGCTAAAAACAGTGGCACAAAACGAGAAGTAGTTGAAAGTTTTTTTTGAAAGGTAGCACATGAAAATTTACTTGGAATGGCTTACAAATACGATGCATAGGAATTTATAGTGGACACAATGGTAAACTTGGTTTTTGGGAGTTGGATGCACGAGTAGAGCTCATACTCAGTACAAAGTGAGGGCTAGCAAAAGACTGGGAGCGACCAACTAAGAGAGCAATAACGGCCATAATCATGCAAAGCGACAAAGCAACATTAAAAGAAGCATAAGATGGCATCAAAAGTCAAAAACTAAATTATCATAAAGGCTATTGGCGACTTATTTTGTAGTCAACATGGTGTAAGCATGTGCCAAGTCAACCCAAATAAAGCATCAAAGGAGAAAACCAAATAAATGCTTCCATATAATAAAAACAACGCATGATTTTTTCAAAGGCTCATTAAGCAATCTCAGTTATTTGAGACAAGTCATGCTACAGCAAAACCAGTAAGCATACTATCAAAAAGACATCAAGCATGACATGCAAAAGCCTAGGCTGCAGTCTACACAGGCTCCTTCTTGTACCACTTTTTTGCATAAAGCTTTTTCTCTTTTCCAACACCATTTGAAATTTTTAAAGACACCTCTTTTGATGAAAACCAATAAAGATCAGAGGCAAAAATACACCTTGATGAAAAGATATAACAAGATCTGAACGCAAATCAAGGCGAAAAACAAAGGCTAAACGCAGTAGCAGAAAAAGAAGAACACTCGGTGAAATTGTAAGAATGAAAACTAGAGTGTTCTTGGCAAATGAAAAGCGAGTTCATCTCCTCCAAAAGAAACATGATGTGATCTAACCATTTATTGTAGCAAACAAAACTAAACTAATACTAAAAACAAAAACAACTGACGCTCCAAGAAAAACACATAGTGCATGAAGCAATAAAAATATAGTGTCTTGAAAGGTGACCTGATTTTTGCCGATGAAGAAGGGGGTGCCTCGGGGGCATCCCCAAGCTTTGATGCTTGTACTTCTTGGATATTTCTTGGGGTGATGCATGGGCATCCCCAAGCTTGAGCTTTTGTCCATTCTTCAACTCATCTCATCATTCTCCAATCCCTACACTTGAAAACTTCCTTCATACAAAACTAAACACAAATCTATTAGCAACATTAGTGTAAGCATAACATAGAATCAACCTCTTTTTGCTTCAAGTTTCAACCTAAAACCACCACATATATAGCAAATACTACTGTAGCAACCTCCCCAAAAGTTCCGTGATCAAAAGAACTCAAAAGAAAGCGATAAAGTGGCAAACACAAATATTGGCAGAAATCTGTCAAAACTGAACAGCTGACAAAGGTCGAATTTTTGAGGGATTTTATGTTGCTCAAATCAAAAAGTGTTCAACTAACAAAAGTTTGGATATAACCTGGGGCATATGCACAAGAAATCACAGGACAAAAGATAAACAGAGAATTTTCACGAATTTTTACGGTGCAGCACCGAAAACAGTTTCAGGACAGCAACATCCCCAAATCTTTACCTCACTCAAATTAGAGGCTTCTCTTGGCACAAAAACGAAATAAACAAGATAAGGAGCGGTCATTACAGTAGTAATGACTTCCAAGACTCAAATAAAAGAAAAAGTACTAAAAATAAAACAATGGGTTATCTCACAAGAGTGCTTTTCTTTAACGCCTTTGAGCTAGGCGCAGTAATTTGCAAAGATGCTCATGTGGGCGCCATATGAGAGCTTGAGGCAAAGGCGCCATATAGAAACTTAAAGCAATAGAGAGCATCAAAAAGCAAGTATGGAACACATTTAAATCTAAACCACTTCCTATGAAAAATAGTCTTGTAAAGAGACAAGTCATGAAAGCGCAAAGCAAAAAAAAACATAGGAAGGCAAAACAAGTACAACTTCAAGAATTGCAACATAAAGAGGGGAAACTCAATATTATTAAGATCCTTCAAAACATATTTCCCTCTCTCATAATAACTTTCAGTAGCATCATGAATAGAATTAACAACATAACCATCACATAAAGCATCCCTATCATGAGCCACATGCATAAAATAAGTAATACTCCCCACATGAACAATCATAGTAGGAGCAGATTCAACAGAATAATTATTCTCATCACCATAATCATCAAAAATAGGAGGCATATTGTAATCATAACTATTTTTCTCCTCAAAAGTAGGTGAACTGAAAATATTATACTCATCATCGTAACCATCATAAACTAGAGGTTTAGTATCATCACAAGCTAGAGAGCAACTATTTCGTAAAGCATGTTCTTCAAACATATCATCATAAGAAGGAACATCACATATGGGAGATAAAATATCATCAGAGCAAATTTTCTCCACTAAAGCTGGGGAACTAAAAATATCATGCTTAACAAAACCAGCTTCCCTAAGCTTAGACTTTTCTATAGCATTAGCAACAACGGTGTTCAAAGTATTCATACTAACAACACTATTAGCATGCAAATTAAGCTCCAAAGGTTTTTCAATTTTCTCTTCAAACACTTCATATCTAAACTCAGGAAAAAGACAACAGAACTCTTTGTTTTCCATTAAGCCTAACTAGTGAAAATAAAAACAAGAAACAAAAAGATGTAATTGCAGAATCTAAAGGAAATAACTGCGAGCACTCACACAGGAGGATGCGAGTACCTTTTACCTTACCTCCCCGGCAACGACGCCAGAAAAGAGCTTGATGTCTACACACGCTTCTGTTCTTGTAGACAGTGTTGGGCCTCCAAGTGCAGAGGTTTGTAGAACAGCAGCAAGTTTCCCTTAAGTGGATCACCCAAGGTTTATCGAACTCAGGGAGGAAGAGGTCAAAGCTATCCCTCTCAAGCAACCCTGCAATTACGATACAGAAAGTCTCTTGTGTCCCCAACACACCCAATACACTTGTCAGATGTATAGGTGCACTAGTTCGGCGAAGAGATAGTGAAATACAAGTGGTATAGATGATTATAAGTAGCAAACGTGATGTGAAATAAATATCGCTGCGAGCAAACAAGTAACAAAATAGCAAGTAAACGGTGTGCAATGCTTGGAAACAAGGCCTAGGGATCATACTTTCACTAGTGGACACACTCCCAACAATATAACATGAATGAACAAATAGATAACTTCTCTTCACTATGGTACTCTGAATTACTCTCCTATTGAATAACACTAATCATTGTGTAGTGGCTACAGAAGCACCCCTTAAAGTTCATCAAGTACTTGACAAACACCACTCATAGAGATATTCAAATCAGATCACAACTCAAGATAGATATCATTGCAACTTAGACCAAGTACTAACATGGTGCACACACTGTCAACATTACACCATGAAAGGAGGAATAGATCACTCAAACTATCATAGCAATAATTATTCTAATAATCCACAATAGATCACAATCATAGCCTAAACCAAGTACCACCATGATGCACGCACTGTCCCCGTTACACCAAGGCAGGATGAGTAGATTACTTTAACAATCACCACTAGAGTACACATAACATCTGAATAATAACATCTACTTGTTTAACATGATACAAAGCTCACGATCACATAAAGATCACATCATGGGAGAGAGAGGTAAACCACATAGCTACCGGTAGAGCCCTCAGCCTCGGGGATGAACTACTCCCTCCTCATCATAGGAGACAGCAAGGTTGATGGAGATGGCGGTGAGGTCGATGGAGACGGCGGAGACGGTGATGGAGACCGATGGAGATGGCTCCGGGGGCACTTCCCCGTCCCGGCAGGGTGCCGGAACAGAGACTTCTGTCCCCCGAAATTCGTCGGCGACAGCGGCGGAGCTATGGAACTGTTCTGGAAAAATCGTCGAATCCTTTAGGGTTTTCCGTCCTGAGGCTTCTTATAGGCGAAGGGGCGATGTCAGAGGCGGGACCAGGCGTCCTCACACCATGGTGGCTCGGCCAGGGCCTGGGCCACGCCACCCATGTGTGAGCCTGGCCTGTGGCCCCTATCCTACTCCTCTTCGGATCTCTGGAAGCTTCCGGGCAAAATAAGACTTCAGGAACTTGTTTCGTCCAATTCTGAGAATATTTCCTGTGTATCACTTCTGAAACACAAAAACAGCAGAAAACAGGGAACTGGCACTGTGGCAACTTATTAATAGGTTAGTTCCAGAAAATGCATAAAAGTGCCACGAAGTGTAACGAAACACAAGGCAAATGGTGTAAAAACAAGCATGGAGCATCAAAAATTATAGATACGTTTGAGACGTATCAAGCTATCATTCGACGTAGTAAAGACACTCGAGAGCACCAAATCCACCCAACGGATCCAACCAAAACCGCGTGGCTGTCGAATTCTCTCTCTCCTGCATAGGAAAGCGCGCTCATCGAGTTCCTTCATGAGCACTAGAGGATGTTCGCCTGGTATCCAGCAGATATGCCAGGCATCCCCAGGGAACTCGCCGAGCACAAATTGAAGATATTTCCCAACGCGAAGCCAATCAAACAGTCGATGCATCGCTACAACCCAGAAAAGGCCCGAGCAATGGGCGAAGAAATAAATCGTCTCCTCGAGGCAAAATTCATCAGAGAGATAAAGGAGGCCACATGGCTTTCACCACCGGTCATGGTGGAAAAGAAAGACACCAAGATATACAGAATGTGTATCGACTTCACGACGCTAAATAAACATTGCCCGAAGGACTACTTTCCTCTTCCCCAAATCAACCAGATCATCGATTCCACCGCTGGCTGCGAGCGTCTCTTGTTTCTCGACGCGTATTCCGGGTACAACCAGATAAGATTAAAGGTCGAAGATGAGGACAAGACATCGTTCATCACCCCGCACGGGGTATACTGCTACATGACGATGCCCTTCAGGCTCAAGCCCGGCATCCTTGTGCTTTGTCTCAAACAAACAAGCACATCGAAGCTGGAATCACCATGGGAAGGCGCATATCTTGTCCACAAAGCAATCCCAGGAGGCGCATATCGACTACGCGACCCCAAAACAGGGGTGGACGTCAAAAACCAATGGAACGCCGCGAGCTACGCCGATTCTATCCTTAGATCGAATAGATTTCCCTTTCCCTCTTTCTCTCTGTAACTAAGCGTCGGCAGCAGACCACGCTCAACCACTGTGCCTTCGGCGCCAAGCAATAAATTATGATTCCTCATATCATTATTCAACCCACGCTCGGGGGCTTCGCCTTAAAAATTATTCGACCCACGCTCGGGGGCTTCGCCTTAAAAAAAATTCGACCTACGCTCGGGGGCTCCGCCCTTTGACCTACGCTCGGGGGCTCCGCCTTTTGACCTACGCTCAGAGGCTCCACCCTTCGACCTACGCTTGGGGGCTCCGCCCTTCGACCTACACTCGGGGGCTCCACCTTTCGACCGCGCAATTCAACAAAGACACATAAGACTATACACCATCTGCAGAGGACAATACATCGACGAACTTCGCAGAAGCACATACAAGAAACACACAATATTTACACATGCAACCAAGTCAGTGCACTACAACATCTCGATTCTCCCTCTGACGATCACTCTCGGTGATGATCTGCCTTGCGATACAATCGGCAGTTTGCCTACAAGCAGCATAAAGTGCGTCCATGTCAACATGACCACTAGGAGTCGGAGGCAGCATCTTCACCAGTTCCATGTTGACCTCGGGATAATGAGCTCGCACGAAGGAGAGGGCGACCAGAGCCCTGCACCGCAGATGCTCACAGACGAAGCGATAGATGGCATCACCATTTTCAAAGCGACCAAGCAACGTAGGGAGGCCATCGGGCTGATCGTTCAAGGGAAACATTGCCTCATGCACAAGTGCAAGTGCGGCGCGGCTCATTTCAGCTAAGACTCTAGCTTGGGCGATTCGATCTTGGAGTATAGTCAGCTTCATCGCCTTCGATTGGTCAGCCCATTCATGAAGATGCACATTCACGCGCCGAGCCTCGGCCTCGCTGTCGAGACATACATCTACAGAAAAGGACGAAAATCACACACTGTCAACCAGGAACAGAATAGATCAAGAGCTCGAAAGACTTACATTTCATATCCTTCCAAAGGGTTTCGATCTCTTCAAGAAGGAACTTCTCGGCGTCTGTGGCCTGCGAAGCTTTGGAGAGAGCAACATCGACCCTTGCGGTGACTGTCTTCAACTCCTGTTGAGTACCCTTAAGCTGGTCGCACAAGGTGCGGATCAAGGAGAGTTCGCTCGTGGAAGGCGCTCGCCTCTCAACGTTGGAGGAAGAACTACCAACTGTTTCGTACAGAACATGCCAGGCATCAGAACCCGTGAACGAGCCCTACACATGAGGCTCCCAGTCACAAATAGTCATCGGTAAACAAGGCGCAAACAAGCATAAAAGACATTGAAATAAGGTAGCAATTGCTGAAGGCAGTTTCACAACAGGCAATATCCAGAAGTTGGCCACAAACACAAAGTGGCAACGCATCATCCATTAAAAAAGTGCCCAGTTCATCGGCCAGACTACGTTGAACTACCGGTGGCTTTGCTAGACGGAGCACCTGGCGCACTACGCTTTCGAGCCTTTGTAGCGGCTCTCCTCGCATTCCTATCTGATAATAAATTCATCAACCGGGCAGAAAAATCTCGGGCACATTCAAGAAACGCCTTGGAAGCAACGTTGCGCCCATCTCTGTCCTTCGGGTAGGTGCTTGTGACCTTGTCGGCGTCGAATTCAACTCCATGCATCATCAGCATAGAGAAGATGGATTTGGTGTCGGTGGTTACTGATGCGGCATGGTGTTGATGTAAATCACCGTCCAGTTGGGAACCCCAAGAGGAAGGTATGATGAGCACAGTAGCAAATTTTTCCTCAGTAAGAAACCAAGGTTTAATCGTATCCAGGAAAAAGCCAAACTCAAGAAGGTGATGCTTGCTAGCTTCGCGACAGCTCCGGATAATTTATAAGGTGCCTCGTCCAGTGCTTTGCTTTGCCAGCTGTAACACAGAACCTGCACACAACACAACCAAGTACTTTGCTCCCAACTTACGATGAGGTTGTCAATCTCACCACTTTGCTGTAAACAAAGGAATGAGTGTATCGAGTGGAAAGCAATAGTAGTATGCAAGTAAAGTAAATAGTGCGAGTAAAGTAAACAGGTGATAGCAATGTAAAGGAAATTGGACTGGGGTCCACAGTTCACTAGTGGTGTCTCTCCATAAGATAAATAACGACATGCTGGGTAAACAAATTATAGTTGGGCAATTGATAGAATAAAGATAACATGCATATGTCGAGAGGAACACTATGAGATTTACTCTGGGCATTACAACAAGATACATAGACCGCCATCCAACTGCATCTATGACTAATAATCCACTTGCGGGGAATCAATCAGAGGACCCCTTGAGTATTAAGTTGCGAACAACAGATAACTGCATTAAGCAAAGTGTGTAATGTAAACAAAGCATATGTCATTGGACATAAGAATGTTGTTTTCTCCCTAGTGGCAACAGCACATCTACAACCTTAGAGGCTTCTATCCCTCCCCCAGATTAAATAGAGGCATGAACCCAACTATCGAGTATAAATACCCCCTCTTGGAGTCATTAGTATCTACTCGGCCAAGATAGCTACTAACAACAAAGAGCATACAAGATCATAAACAACATAGAGATAACATAAGATAATATTCAGCACATCAACTCAATCATAACACCAATATTCATTGGATCCCAACAAACACAACATGTAGAATTACATAAAGGTAGTCTCGATCATGTAAAGCAGCTCACGAGATCCAAACATGAAGCACATGGTGGAGAAGACAACCATCTAGCTACTGCTATGGACCCATAGTCCAAGGTAGACTACTCACTCGTCACGCTGGAGGCAAGCATGGCAATGAAGAAGACCTCCAGTGGCGATTCCCCTCTCCGGCAGGGTGCCGGGAAGAGCTTTTGGACCCTCCCGATCTCGGGTCGATGACGGCGGTGGATCGCGATGTGTTTCTAGAAAATTGATCGGGTTCTTAGGTTTCTCGTCGGGGGGTCTTTATAGGTGCAGGGGCAGCGTCAGAAGTGGACCGAGGCGGCCTCACACATAGGGGGCGCGGCCAGGGCCTAGGTCGCGCTGCCCTATTGTGACACCCGCGAATTTATCACAAATTCGAAGTGCCCGTTACGCATTCCACCACAATCCCAGAATCATTGTTGTGATACACATAACGTAGTTGGTAACCAGTTCCATAGACATTACAATACGATGGTTCAAATACAATGTTCATATTGACCAAGTTCATATTACATCACAATATAGCAGCGGAAATAACGTCTTCGGGTCCATGCCTTCACCCTACAGGCAATGGCGACTCAGTAGAAGATCTTAGTTCTGATACTCTTCTTCATATCCTTCCTCCGGATACTCCTCCCCAAAGTCTGTCCAAGTTGATAGCCAGGGACACAGCCATGAGTACATTGGATGCACTCGCAAACCATCTTATAATTGAAAGGATGAAGTAGATATGCAAGGTTGATATGGTGGACTAAGCACTAAGTTTGGTTGCAAAAGCTAGTTTTATTTTCCCAAGAATGTTCATTGGTAGAAAAGGGGTTTAGTTCTCTAAGTTCAATCTAAAAGGAACTTCAAGTGTGTCAAGATCAATGTTAAGTCCAGTCATGTCATTCACCAAGTTCACCATAAGTTATTATCATTCTTGACAAAAGTCAAGTACAGTTTGCCAACTGTCCATAACCGAGGACGTGGCTATTCGAATAGTTTGAAACCTCTGCAGAGGGGTACACTTTACCCACAAGATTCGATACATCTGCCAGGAGAAATCCACGGATTGTCATACACAAAGTATGCAAGGTTTAGATAATCAAACAAACTCTTTCACTTGCTCACTCTAGTATAGGATCCTTCCCTAGAGCCCGAGATACGGAAATCCCCGTTTCGGCGCCTCTAGTTTTGCCCGCTCCGGGATGCCAGATGAATGGAAGTTCCACTCGGTTCAGAAGTACCAGCGCATGGTGCACTTCTATAAAGGATGATACAAGGCCTCCCACACTAGGGTAAACAAGCTACGGACTAAGCCCCTTCCCATTTAGGGGTAATGTGGTCGTATGGTATGGTTGGCTCACATAGTACATCACTTAGTATCATTTGGCAAATACATTCCATAGTCCTTAGTCAAGATTATTTTCCTTCATAAAACCATCATGTATGAGAGGTCTCCAATTCAAGTTTTCAAATTCACGTCACCAAGTTCCAATGGGGTTCCTCTTAGAGATAGCACCAATTTTATTAGCGACTAAGCAACTACATGGAGTGATGATACCACTAAAATAAGGTTGGATAAACTCAGCTTGATGCTCTTGCTAAGCAAGATATCCCTACACATCTATCATTCTACTCTAGCAATTCAATCATGCAATTTACTTAAAACAAGTAGAATGCAAAAGTAAAACTAGGCAGGTGGAGTATGATTCAAAAGATGGCTTGCCTTGGTTGGCAAGGTGTCCGGGGTAGTCTTCTTCTTCTTGATAATATTCCCCCTCAATATCCTCCTCCGCAACACTAGCGTCTAACAACGAATAAACACAATACACACAATCACTACACAATGCTAACCACATACCAAGCACACATCATTATTCTCAAACAATAGAGTTTATGTGGGATTTTATTTGAATTGGTGTGCAAGTTTTCTTCCAAGTTTGCATTGAGTGTGCAAGTTAAATTTCCTACCATGTGCCATGGGTGGTTCACTTTTTAAGTATGGGTGTGAAACTAGGGTACTAGGGCTAGTTTAAGTGAGGAATGCCTAATTATGTGATTTGGTATTGAGGGCAAAAATTAATTCTAAGTGTATGATAGAGATCTATCATTTTATGTTACCCATTAAGATTGGATTAAGGTCTAATTGATATCACTAAATAGGTTTGAGTTGATTAAGGTTGACTAAACAGTAGGGGAGTTGATTAGTGAGTTCACAAACCAATTTTCATAATTTTAGGAGGTTTAAATAATTTTCTAGAAATTTTCTATGATTAATAAAGCTATGGTCACATTATTCTTATTTATTTAAATCCCTAACTCAAATTGAATTCTAACCAGTTCTAAAGTGTAGAGCAATTCCTAAGCTTTCCAACGCATATTCATTTGCTAGAAATGGATTTGTAAAACTCTTGGAATTAAGGTTTGAAAATCAAATCTGAAAGTTATTTGAATTAATTCAAACGGGCAGGAAATTAAATAAAATGAATCGGACCGAAACTTCACCGAACCGGGCCGATTTCAAAAGAATCCTGAATGGGCCGGCCCGATACCGTTTCGCCCAGGGCGGGAAACGTTTTAAAACGAACTGACAGGGGGTCCCACGTGTCAGGTCACTTAAGTGACCCGAATCGGTATGCTGCCGTTGGATTCTAATCCAACGGCGCATCTGCGTCGTGCTCGTCGGCGAGGAGGGAGCTCACCTGCGCGCAGTGAAGAAGACGACGGCGACGGCGGCGTGTGTAGAGGAAGCAGAGCTTGACGGCGACGGGCGAAAATGACTCCGGCGAGGCTCCGCCACCAATTCCCGGCGTCGGCTTGCTCCCCTGAGGTCGAACGCGGCGGCACCCTCCGCGTCCAGTACCTCGCCGACGGGGTTGGCGACGTCGAACGAGAGCGAGCGGGGAGAGGTGAGGGTGTCTGGGAGGTAGCTAGGAGCGGGGTGAGTTCACTCGTTAGATCGACGGGGGTTTTTATAGGCCAGAGCGGCGGGGGCAGGGGCGCCCAGTGGGTGGCCGGCGCAGGTTGTGCTGGCGACGTGCACGGGCGACACCGGCCTCGACGGCCTTGCTCGCGTGCTGGAGGGGTTTGGTCTCGGCCGCGGAGTGCTGTGGGTCGGCTCTGGCGCAGTCACGATGGTCGGCGACGTGCAGCGACTGGGGAAGAAGAGAGGGGTTCCTGGGCGCTGTCTTCCTCTTCTCCTCCTTTTCTCACGGCTCGGGTCGGGGCAGAGGGGGCTGGGCTCGACCGCGGCGTCGTCCAGGAGCATGGCTACAGGCATGAGACGAACGGCGACAGTGATCTTCACAGTAATCACAATTTTCCCCGATTTTCGTCTGCCAGGTGTTCGACGAAATGCCCGCATGAAACTAAATTTCGAATTTTTGAAATTTTTCACTTTGGGTGCTCAGCATATTAGCCAAGGTTTCTAGTGGTATTTTTGTTCTGAAGGAATAGGACGTTTTGCAGAAATCTTATTTTGAATTTGAAGTTTGGTCCCTGATTCAGATTCAAAGTTTGGCTGATGTTTGAGTGATGTTCTGATTTGAATTTTGGTTAGAAACTTCTTGGTTGAGTTAGTATATAACTTGGTCAAGCTCAACTAACTGGCCAAACACTAAATTGAGTTACAGATTTCTTATTCTAAAGGCTCAAA
This sequence comes from Dactylis glomerata, assembly GCA_007115705.1. Taxonomy (NCBI): domain Eukaryota; kingdom Viridiplantae; phylum Streptophyta; class Magnoliopsida; order Poales; family Poaceae; genus Dactylis; species Dactylis glomerata. Next base: position 157,839 of record QXEO01000518.1, read on the forward strand.
GTAGGGTAGTCAATAAGATTTCATAGATCATCTTATTCTTCTCTTTTTCTTTCTTTCTTTTGTTTCTGGTTTCTTTGGCTCCTATAATTCTTCTCTAATGCTTTTGTGGGTTAAGTTAGAATTAACTAACTATTGCACAACAAAGAATTACACACATGAAATCATAAAAGACATATAATGGAACATGCATGCATACATGAAATATGAATTGAGAAAGTTTTATTTGGTCCAAAATTTTGCACTTTAATTAATAGAAAGAGGATTACAAATTTCTGAGTTGTTACACCTATTGTGTGGCCGGCTCGTGGCCCCTCTCCGTCTCCTCTTCGGTCCTCTAGAAGCTTCGGTAAATTTCTGGATGTTTGGCTTTTCTTTTGTCCAATTCCGAGAATATTTCCTGTGTAACTTTTCTGAAACACAAAAACAACAGAAAATAGGGAACTAGCACTGTGGCATCTTGTTAATAGGTTAGTTCTAGAAAATGCATAAAATGCCACAAAGTGTAACAAAACACTAAGCAAATGGTGTAGAAATAAGCATGGAGGATAAAAAATTATAGATACGTTTGAGACGTATCAGCATCCCCAAGCTTAACTCCTGCTCGTCCTCGAGTAGGTAAGTGATAATAAAGAAATAATTTTTGAGGTGACATGCACCTACACAATCTTGACCATATATGTAAGCATTGTGCGCTGGGATCAAAAGAACTTAAAACATGGGCATGAAAGATATAATCTTGATAGAAGAAACTTAGCAGCCATATTATAACATGAAAAATAACACAAATGAAAGATCATGAAAATGAAACAATGAAAGTCAAAAATGTGTTCAAATCATATGGAAAAACATACAAATGGTTTTCAGCTTGTCCTTCATGAGAGAGCAAAACATAAATGCATAGGACACCTTCAAGTTTAAGAGGGCGACTAGATACAAGTAATTTAAGAACAAGTGAAACCAACATCATGAATCAATCAATGAAAACTTTGGGACAATGCACATTATACTAAGAATGACAACTATGCTCTCTTAGATGGTGCATAAAGGTAGAAGGTGGTGACTCTCAACATAAAAGTAAAAGAAAGACCCTTCGCGGAGGGAAGCAGTGATTGCAAGTTTTATAAACCTTCAAAAATTATGGTACTTACTAGCTTTGAGCTCTCATTGCCCCCATAATAAGTATCTTGAATGGTTAGAGTTAATGAGAGTACAATTATGAAGCATATGCTTGACAAATCATAAGTTGAAAACCTCATGTCCCGTGAAGTACGAATACCCAAACCTCATGGTACTCGACTTAGAGTCCCAAGCAAGCTCTTGTCATTGTAAATATATGTGTATCATCGAGAACCGTCAACAGGGTACCTCCTGCCCGATGACATGGAACAAGCCCACATCAAAATGACAAGACAAACAGACAATGAACACCTCGATATCTCTTTTATTTACCATTGGTATAGCTTTTTATTGTGAGATACGTCGTCGAATGTCCACTATGGGCATGCTGTAAATTTCCACCATGAATGATGCATGGCTTAGATTAGCGGCCCAGGCATTTCCCTAACACATATAAAAACTCCATGATCCCGCAAGATTCCCAACTTGTTTCACATCGCGAGTATCCATAAAAAAAGATCATGATATCAACTCATATAAGAAGTGCAATGTTGAAAGCTTGCCCCATGACGGCATGGTTTGGCTAATTTCCAACTTACAACTTGCAAGCATAACAACTCAATATAAGAGAGCCACAATGTCAATTTTTAAGAACGAGAAAAGTAAAGTGTGCCATCAGGTTCGTGAGAGCTTTACTGACCAATTTTCGCATAACACTAAAAAGAGTTTAATTTGAAGGATAGATAAAAGCAAGTCAAATGTACTTTGGATTAGCAAATTGCTAATAGGTATGTATGGTGGACACATTGGAATAACTTGGTTTTTAGGAGTTGGATGCACGAGTAGAGCTCATACTCAGCACAAAATGAGGGCTAGCAAAAGACTGGGAGCGACCAACTAAGAGAGCAATAACGGCCATAATCTTGCAAAGCAACAAAGCAACATTAAAAGAAGCATAAGATGGCATCAAAAGTCAAAAACTAAATGATCATAGAGGATTATGGCGACTTTGTATGAGTCTAACATGTGTAAGCATGTGCCAAGTCAACCCAAATAAAGCATCAAGGAGAAAACCAAAATAATGCTTCCAAATAATAAAAACAACGCATGGTTTTTTCAAATGCTCATTAAGCAATCTCAGTCATTTGAGACAAGTCATGCTACAGCAAAACCACTAAGCATACTATTAAAAAAAGATATCAAGCACGACATGCAAAAGCCTAGTCCGCAGTCTACACAAGCTCCTTTTTGTACCACTTTTTTGCATAAAGCTTTTTCTCTTTTCCAACGCCATCTGAACTTTTTTGAAACAACTCTTTTGATGAATACCAACATGGACCAGAGGTCAAAATACACCTTAATGAAAATATGTAACAAGATTTGAACACAAATCAAGGCAAAAAATGAAAACAAAATGCAATAGCAGAAAAAGAGAACACTCGTTAAACGATAAGAGTGAAAAACGCAGTGTTCTTGGCAACTTCTCCAAAAGAAATTTGTTGGGGTCCAACCATTTATTGCAGCAAACAAAACTAAACAAAAATGAAAAATAAAACAACTGACGCTCCAAGAAAAATGCATAGTGCATGAAGCAATAAAAATATAGTGTGTTGAAAGGTGATCTGATTTTTGCCGATGGAGAAGGGGTGCCTCGGGGGCATCCCCAAGCTTTTACGCTTATACCTCTTGGATATTTCTTGGGGTGCGTGGGCATCCCCAAGCTTGAGCTTTTGTCCATTCTTTAACTCATCTCATCATTCTCCAATCCCTACACTTGAAAACTTCCTTCATACAAAACTCAACACAATTCTATTAGCAACATTAGTGTAAGCATAACAATGAATCGACCCCTTTTTGCTTCAGGTTTCAACTCAAAACCACCACATATAAAGTATATACTACTGTAGCAACTTCCCCAAAAGTTCCCTGATCAAAAGAACTCAAAAGAAAGCGATTGAGCGGCAAACACAAACAATGACAGAAATCTGTCAAAATAGAACAGCAGATAAAGGTCGAATTTTTAGAGGTTTTTCTGTTGCTTAAATCAAAAAGTGTTAAACTGATGAAAGTTTGGATATAACCTGGGGCATATGCACAAGAAATTACAGGTCCAAAATATATACTGAGAATTTTCACAAATATTTACGGTGCAGCACCAAAATCTGTTTCAGGACAGCAACCAAATCTTACCTCACTCAAATTAGATGCTTCTCTTGGCACAACAATGAAATAAACATGATAAGGAGAGGTTATTACAGTAGTAATAACTTCCAAGACTCAAATAAAATAAAAAGAACTGAAAGTAAAACAATGGGTTATCTCCCAAGAGTGCTTTTCTTTAACGCCTTTGAGCTAGGCACAGAAAGTGTGAATCAAGTATTTTCGAAAGAAGCATTAAGATCAACTGCAGAAGTCTTTTCAAATAGGCATTGTATTTCATCCACATAAGTTTTTGAAGACCCCTTGTGATCATGCTTTGGTTCACTCAATTCATTAAAAAGATTTACAGGACAGATCCAATCAAAATTATTTTCAAAAGCTTCATACAATCCCAAGAGTTTGCTAGGTATTGGTATTTTGGTTTCTTCATTGTTTGTACTAACAACCTTTATATGCGATCCAAGCTTATTAAAATGCTTAAGAACTTTCCTAGCTTCAATGGCCACATCTCTAAATTCTATGCGCAAAGTTTCCAAGATAAAAGCTTTCTTTTCGGGGTCTTCAATATCATGAAGCTTAAGAAACATGTGTTGCATAAAAGGATTAAGGCTAGCAAACCTAGCTTCCAACATGTGAACTAAATAAGCAAAAGCAACTTTATAACTAGGAGCAAGCTCAGCCAGAGATTTTTCCTCAACATCTTTATGCATACTAATATGATTAAAGAACTCTTCAATATTACTTTTCCCAATAATTGAACCACTACCTACTGAGAGGTCCTTCAAAACGTACTTAGGGAACAACATAATGAACTAAAAGTAATAAAAAAACAACTAAAAAGGATACTAATTTTTGTGTGTTATTGATAAAACGATGCAAGTAAAAATAAAGTAAAGCAAAACTTAAAACAAAGTAAAGGATGTGCGTGCGAAACTCCCCTTGCAGAAGTCTTCTTTTTCCCCGGCAACGGCGCCAAAAAATTAGCTTGATGCGGCACGGTGTTGATGTAAATCACCGTCCAGTTGGGAACCCCAAGAGGAAGGTATGATGAGCACAGTAGCAAATTTTCCCTCAGTAAGAAACCAAGGTTTAATCGTATCCAGGAAAAAGCCAAACTCAAGAAGGTGATGCTTGCTAGCTTCGCGACAACTATGGACAATTTATAAGACGCCTTGTCCAGTGCTTTGCTTTGCTAGCTGCAACGCGGAACCTGCATACAACACAACCAAGTACTTTGCTCCTAACTTACGATGATGTTGTCAATCTCACCGGTTTGCTGTAAATAAAGGAATGAGTGTATCGAGTGGAAAGCAATAGTAGTATGCGAGTAAAGTAAACAGTGCGAGTAAAGTAAATAGGTGATAGCAATGTAAAGGAAATTGGACCGGGGTCCACAGTTCACTAGTGGTGTCTCTCCACAAGATAAATAACGACATGCTGGGTAAACAAATTACAGTTGGGCAATTGATAGAATAAAGATAACATGCATATGTCGAGAGGATCACTATGAGATTTACTCTGGGCATTATAACAAGATACATAGACCACCATCCAACTGCATCTATGACTAATAATCCACTCATGGGGAATCAATCTGAGGACCCCTTGAGTATTAAGTTGCGAACAACAGATAACTGCATTAAGCAAAGTGTGTAATGTAAACAAAGCATATGTCCTTGGACATAAGAATGTTGTTTTCTCCCTAGTGGCAGCAGCACATCTACAACCTTAGAAGTTTCTATCACTCCCCCAGATTAAATAGAGGCATGAACCCAACTATCGAGCATAAATGCCCCCTCTTGGAGTCACTAGTATCTACTCAGCCAAGATAGCTACTAACAACGGAGAGCATGTAAGGTCATAAACAACATAGAGATAACATAAGATAATATTCAGCACATCAACTCAATCATAACACCAATATTCATCGGATCCCAACAAACACAACATGTAGAATTACATAAAGGTAGTCTCGATCATGTAAAGCAGCTCATGAGATCTAAACATGAAGCACATGATGGAGAAGACAACCATCTAGCAATTGCTATGGACCCATAGTCCAAGGTAGACTACTCACTCATCATGCTAGAGGCAAGCATGGCGATGAAGAAGACCTCCGGTGGTGATTCCCCTCTCCAGCAGGGTGCCGGGAAGAGTTTCCGAACCCTCCTGATCTCGGGTCGATGACGGTGGCGGATCGTGATGTGTTTCTGGAAAATTGATCGGGTACTTAGGTTTTTCCTGTTGGGGGGTCTTTATAGGCAAAGGGGCAGCGTCATAAGTGGACCGAGGCGACCTCACACATAGGGGGCGTGGCCAGGGCGTAGGCCGCGCCGCCCTATTATGTGGTCGGCTCGTGGCCCCTCTCCGTCTCCACTTTGGTCCTCTGAAAGCTTCAGTAAATTTCTGGATATTTGGCTTTTATTTCATCCAATTCGGAGAATATTTCCTGTGTAACTTTTCTAAAACACAAAAACAGGAGAAAATAGGGAACTGGCACTGTGGCATCTTGTTAATAGGTTAGTTCCGGAAAATGCATAAAAATGCCACGAAGTGTAAAGAACACTAAGCAAATGGTGTAAAAACAAGCATGGAGCATCAAAAATTATAGATACATTTGAGACGTATCAGTTACCTGTTAGTGAACCGCAGCAACCAAGGGGTCCTCGCCGTTCTCCTTCACTGCCAAGGCCTCAAGGACGCCAGCCATAGTGGTGCTCGTCGATTCCGGAGCAGAGATATCGCGAACGCGGTCCAGCGTCGACCGCACGCTCGCCAGAAGGTCGCGCACCTCCTGACAAAGGTGTTCGGCATTCCCAATGCTGGACTCGAGTCCAGCAGGCTCCTTCATCACCGCAGCGCCCAGTTCGGCCACAACTTCATAAAGAAGCAAGATCTCCAGTCAGAAATAGAAGTGATCAACATGAATCTTATACTGAGCGAAGAATAAGGTTTACCGTGCAAGGAATCGAGGGCGGCCTGCAGGCATTGTTGCAGGTCCTTCTCCTTTGACTTAGCTTCCATTCACTGCTGATTGGCAAGCTCTTGAGCCTTCGTCGAATCAGTTTTAAGCTGGGCGACCTCATCGGCCAGACCATCAGCTTTCGCTTTCAGCGCAGAGTTTTTGGCCGCAAGATCGTCCATTTGCGCCTTCAGCAAGGTCTTGTCAGTGGCAGCTCGAGTAGCAATTCCTGATCATCCAATGAACATCGGAATAAGAAAGAGAGAAAAGGTGTCGAAATAAGAGTTCATAATAGATAGAAGAAGAAATCACTTACGGTGCACATCTTCCAGCTGGGCGGACAACCGCTGGTTTTCCTTCTCCAACGCAAGATAGTTCTTGCATATTTTCGATAGGTCTCAGACGACAAGCTAAACCAGCGGAAACAAGGATGAGTCTCGAAGGGTTCTGCTTTAGAGGGCAAGCCCAAGTGTGAACACTTAGACTCACCCTCGGGGCTACTGATAGGTGAATGTTAGATGCACAGAGATAAGATTTTCGAACTTACATGGTGCTTGGACCTGCAAGGCTCGCTGGAGGACGAAACTAGAATGAATTTGGTGTCGGCCGCGCTCTTCTTCGGAGGGGATGACGGCTTCAGGAGGTCTTTCAGCGTCGTGTCTTCGCCCTCTTTCTCTTGCGAGTCGGCGGTCTCCTCAAGGGTGGAATCATGGTGCTTAAACTGGAAACGCTCACGTTCCACCAAACTCCCCAAAGATCCATCGTTCGAAGACCTGAAACGCGTGACAGAATTACGACAAGATAGAGCCATCTAGAAAGAAATTCAAGAATAACAACTTACGATGCGTCAAGACCGAAATTTGGAAGAACTTTCTTCCCAGCCTGAGAAGGAGGGCGACTGTCCAGAGGTTTGGCAAGAATGGGTGCGTCGTCATAGCCAGGGGAAGGAGAGCGGGTGCCCAGCTCTTCTGAGTCCTCAACTCGATCAACGTCTTCGACATCTATGCGTTTCGCCGAAGTATGCGACGTGGTGGGCGCGGCCGACGCAGACTCTTCTGGAGTCTTGTCAAATTCATGCCCATGATATTCGCCATCCTCGGGCTGGGGTGGATAGCATCGGGCTATTGGAATAATCTGGACGAAGCACATCCCGTCACTTGTCAAAATTTGATAGGAGAATATAGAGGATAGAAAATTCAGGCAAGCAGCGAAAGTTAGCATACCTCGGTGCGGGGATTTAGCTTGCTGAACGTCGCGGTGCCGAAAACTTTTGGCACGAATGACTTCTTCTTCAATTTGGTAACAGCGCGGACCGTCATCGATCTCGGCTTCCTTCAATTCATCGAGAGAAATTCGCGTCGAATCCTAACGATCGGTGTAGTCCCACATACAGTGGGCTCGTGCAGACAGTGGCTAGATTCGATGCTCAGTGAAGGTCCAGATAAGCTGGATGCCTGACAGCTCCTTCTTAGACATGGCCCGAAGTTTTTGAATCTTTTCCATCAAAGGTTATGTAGTCTTCATCTCCTCCTCGGACAGTTCGTGCCTCCACGACACCCGGGAACGAATAGTGGTGGTAGGTCAAAAAAATTCAAGACCAAAGTTTTGACCGGCAAGGAATTTGTCCTTGGCATAGAACCACTTCGTCCTCCTGATACGTCCATTTTGCATCACTATTTTGTATCATAATTTACTGTTATTCATTGATATATTTCATATTTAGAGATGATACTTATGTTATTTCCTTAGTTTTTACATGTTGATGATCATTGGAGGAATTCGCTGCCGGAGTCAGGATTCTGCTGGAAAAAGGACCATCACGGGACCATATTTTGAAGATCAGGAAAATTCCAGAAAAATACCAGGAAATTATATTTTCCTAGAAGACTCAGGAAGCCAGAAGGAGGAGTCGAGAGGAGCCAGGGGGGGCCCTCACGCCAGGGTGGCGTGGCCTGGCCCCTGGCCGCGCCAGCCCTATGTGAGGCTACTCTAGCCCACCTCTGGCATCGCCCTTTCGCGTATTTCATCGTCCCCGAAAACCTAAGTCAAGGGGGGGCTTAGAGTTAGAGACCACCGCCTCTGCGAGGCAGAAAACACTAGAGAGAGAAAAGCTCTCTGGCAGGCAAAAGCTGCCGGGAAAATTACTTCCCGGAGAGGGGAGATCGTCGCCATCGTCATCACCATTGCACCGGACTTCATCAGGATCATCATCATCATCATCTCCATCACCCGCACCTTCATCTCCACCATCACCACTCCATCCCGCTGTAACATCTTGAGTTGGATCTTGCTATATTCTTAGGGGAAACTTTCCCAGTGTTGATTACTCTTGTAGTTGATGCTATTGAGTGGAACCATTGAATTAAGGTCTATGTTCAGATTGTTATTTACCATTATTTCACCTCTGGTCATGATCCATATGATGTCTTGTGAGTAGTTCGTTTAGTTCTTGAGGACATGGGAGAAGTCAAGATGTTAGTAGTGAATTATTGTTGATGAATATTTAATGGTTTGATATTGTTGTGGTGCTATTTCACTAGTGGTGTCATGTGAATGTCGACTACATGATACTTCACCATTTATGGGCCTAGTGAGATGCATTGTGTATTTGGCTACCAATTGTGGGGTTGCTGGAGTGACAGAAACCTAAACCTCTGTTGGGAAACCGTTGCACCAGGGAGCGTAGGATCTTAGAGTATAAGGCTGTGGTTAGATTTATCTTAATTACTTTCTTGTATTTGCGGATGCTTGCAAGGGGTATAATCACAAGTGTGTATTTATCCTAGTAAGGGTAGTGTGCTAGCACAGGTTCACCCCCATAACACCTATCAAACCAATAAAGACTATTTAGCGGTAAGAAGCGAAAGCGCTTGATAGAAACTCCCGTGTGTCCTCGAGAACATTTGGTTATTATAAGTTACACAACCGGCTTGTCCTTTGCTCTAAAAAGGATTGGGCCACTCACTGCAATATTTATTACTGTCTTTTATTTACTCGTATTTTATTTACTCGCATTATCAAATACTCCTGAAAACCCGTTTGCTAGTATTTGCAGTGAATCCTTGATCAAAAACTCTCATCAACACCTTCTGCTCCTCGTTGGGTTCGGCACTCTTATTTATCGAAAGTACTATGATACATCCCCTATACTTGTGGGTCATCAAGACTATTTTCTGGCGCTGTTGCCAGGGAGTGCAGCGCTATTGAAGAGTGGAATTGGTAAAGGTAACCGTCACTGTGAGTATTGTTTTTATTTTTGTCTTTTATTTTATCCTATTCTGCTATGGAGAATTCTCCATTTGGTTTTCTATTTGGGAACACTACTACCACTGCTGCACATGTGGATGAACTGCCACCACCGCCACCTGCTGAATTAGATCCTTTTAAAATACCTATGAAAATTGTTGGGCGTGTTATGAATAACTGCTATTCAGGAGATGGAACTATCCATCCAGGTGATCACTTACTATTTATACATGAATTATGCGAGTTGTTCAGGTGTGCAGGTATTTCACCAAGTCAGGTCAAGAAGAAGCTATTCTCTTTATCATTGAAAGGCAAAGCTGAGGAGTGGTATCGACTGCTCCAAGATGGTCCATCTATGGCATGGGAGGACATTGTACCTCTCTTTTATTCCATGTTTTATCCTCCAAGTGAAATTCATAAAGACCGTAATCGGATATATAATTTTTGGCCTCATGATGGAGAAAGTATTGCCCAAGCGTGGGGGAGATTGAAGTTACTAATGCTGAAATATCCCATTCATGAGCTCCCCAATAATATTGTTATTGATAATTTTTATGCGCGGCTTACTCTTCCTGATAAGGATTATTTGGATGCTTCTTGCTTTGGATCATTTACTCACATGAAAGAAGATGCTAAGTGGAAACTTCTTGACCGTATACAAGAGAATGCTAAAGGATGGGAAAATGACAAAGGTAGGAAGTCAGGTATAAACTATGATTATGAATGCATTAAAACTTTTATGGGAACCGATGACTTTCATAGTGTTAGCATTGCTTATGGTCTTGATTCTCAAATTCTTGCTAACTGTCTTAAGGCCTTTGCCTCTTATCTTGATATTCCAAAGTAAGATTGGAATAAATATCATGCACCTTACAAAGATTCTATTAGTCATATTCCTGCTGCAGCTACTGAAGTTTGTACTGCTGAGAGCATTGTGCCTGAACCTTATTTTGAGAAGACACCTTTCCCTGCTAAGGTAAAAGAGTATTCTACTTTGGTAAGAGTGTCTAATAAAAGTACTAAGAAAGCTATAGAACATGATAAGCAAATTACTATAAAGTCTCCTGTAGCTATATTGAAGGACCTTGTTACTAAAGATGTAGGGGATGAATATATTCTCTTTTGTGACGATGCTACTAACATTCTCTCACATCCTAAAAAGTATAGGAAAACAAGTTTTCTAGTTATTTCTGTCAGGATTGGAGATCATTGCTACTATGGTTTATGTGATATTGGTGCTAGTGCAAGTGCTATTCCTTTAGAGCTTTACAAAGAAATTATACATAAGATTGGCGCTTGTGAACTTGAAGATATTGATGTGGTTGTTCAGCTTGCTAACAGAGAGACTGTTTGGCCTCTTGGTATTGTTCGAGATGTGGAAGTTCTTTGCGGTAAGACTAAATACCCCACTGATTTTCTAGTACTTGGTAAGGAGGCTAGTAAAACTTGTCCCATTATTTTTGGTAGACCCTTTTTGAATACTTGTGGCGCTGTGGTAGACTGAAGGAAGGAGAAAATTTTCAGTAAGTTTAATAGAGAATCTTATGAGTTTAATTTTTCTAAGTTTGCTAAGACTTCTTATGTAAATGAAACGCCTAATGAAAATTTTCAAGTTGAACATCTTGCTTCTATTGCTCTTGCCCCTAATAATGCTTTGCAGCAGTTCATGGAAGATCACAAAAGTGATGTTTTCAGTAAGGAAAGATAAGAGATTGGCGATATTTTCCTTCATCAATAACCATTAATCAAGCACAATTTACCCGTGGAGGATCTTGGTACCACTTTGCCGCCTAAGGAAGATCCTGTTTTTGAATTAAAACCTTTGCCTGATACTCTTAAATATGCTTATATAGATGATAAGAAAATATATCCTGTTATTATTAGTTCTAAACTTTCAGGTAAGGAAGAAGAAAGATTGTTGGAGATATTGAGGAAACATCAAGGAGCTATGGGATATACTCTCGATGATCTAAAAGGAATTTGCCCCACTTTATGTTAGCATGCTATCAATATGGAGAAAGACACGAAGCCAGTTGTGGAGCATCAGCGCCGCTTAATTCCAAAGATGAAGGATGTGGTAAGAAATGAGGTATTAAAGCTCCTTGATGTTGGTATTATTTATCCTATTGCTGATAGTAGATGGGTTAGTCATGTTCATTGTGTTCCTAAGAAAGGAGGTATGACTGTTGTGCCTAATGGGAATAACGAGCTTATTCCTCAAAGGGTAGTAGTTGGTTACAGGATGTGCATTGATTATAGGAAAGTAAATAAGGTTACTAAGAAAGATCATTATCCTTTACCATTCATAGATCAGATGTTAGAAAGGTTATCTAAGAAGACTCATTTTTGTTTCCTTGATGGTTATTCTGGTTTTTCTCAAATTGCTGTTAAAAAGGAAGATCAGGAGAAAACTACTTTTACTTGTCCTTATGGAACTTATGCTTATAGGCGTATGCCGTTCGGTTTATGCAATGCTCCTGCTACTTTTCAAAGATGTATGTCTGCTATTTTTCATGGTTTTTGTGAGGAAATTGTGGAGGTTTTCATGGACAATTATTCCGTCTATGGAACTTCTTTTGATAACTGTTTGCACAACCTTGATAAAGTTTTGCAGAGGTGCGAAGAAACTAACCTTGTTCTTAATTGGGAGAAATGCCACTTTATGCTGAATGAAGGAATTGTCCTTGGACATAAAATTTCTAAAAGAGGTATTGAAGTTGACAGAGCAAAAGTGGAGGCAATTGAGAAAATGCCCTGTCCCAGAGATGTTAAAGGTATTCGTAGTGTTCTTGGTCATGTTGGGTTCTATAGGAGGTTTATTAAAGATTTCTCTAAGATTTCAAAGCCTCTTACTAATCTTCTTCAAAAAGATGTACCATTTGTCTTTGATGATGATTGTAAGGAAGCTTTTGAAACTCTTAAGAAGGCTTTAACTACTGATCCTATTGTTCAACCACCTGATTGGAATTTACCTTTTAAAATTATATGTGATGCTAGTGATTTTGCTATTGGTGCTGTTCTTGGACAGCGCGTAGATAATAAGCTGAATGTTATTCACTATGCTAGTAAAACTCTTGATGCTGCTCAGAAAAATTATGCTACCACTGAGAAAGAGTTTCTTGCTATTGTTTTTGCATGTGATAAGTTTAGATCTTACATTGTTGATTCTAAGGTTACTATTCATACTGATCATGCTGCTATTAGATATCTTATGACTAAGAAGGATGCTAAGCCTAGGCTTATTAGATGGGTGTTGCTTTTACAAGAATTTGATTTGCATATCGTAGATAGGAAAGGTGCTGAAAATCCTGTGGCTGACAACTTGTCTAGATTGGAAAACATTTCTTTTGATCCTATTCCTGTTAATGATAGTTTTCCAAATGAACAGTTGGCAGCAATAAATGTAACTTCGCGAGACCTTCCTTGGTATGCTGATTATGCTAACTTTATTGTTTCCAAGTATTTGCCTCCAAGCTTTACAGCTCAACAAAGAAGAAAATTATTTTATGATTTGAGGCATTATTTTTGGGATGACCCACACTTATATAAAGAAGGTGTTGATGGTATTATGTGAAGATGTGTACCGGAAGATGAGCAACAAGAGATATTAATAAAATGCCATGGCAGTGCTTATGGAGGGCATCACGCTGGAGATAGAACCGCACAAAAGGTTCTACAATCAGGTTTTTATTGGCCAACCCTCTTTAAAGATGCTAGAAGGTATGTTTTATCTTGCGATGAATATCAAAGAGTTGGTAATATTTCTAGACGCAATGAAATGCCTATGAATTACACTCTTGTTATTAAACCATTTGATTGTTGGGGATTTGACTTTATGGGTCCTTTTCCTCCTTCGCAAGGCTATACTCACATACTTGTTGCTGTTGATTATGTTACTAAATGGGTAGAGGCCATACCTACTAAGAGTGCTGATACATCTCCAACGTATCTATAATTTTTTATGCTCCATGCTTGTTTTTACACTATTTGCCCAATGTTTCGTTACACTTCGTGGCGTTTTTATGCGATTTCCAGAACTAACCTATTGACAAGATGCCACAATGCCAATTCCCTGTTTTCTACTATTTTTGTGTTTCAGAAATGCTACACATGAAATATTCTCGGAATTGGACGAAATAAGTTCCAGAAGTCTTATTTTTTCCGGAAGCTTCTAGAGAACCAAAGAGGAGTAGGAGTGGGGCCACGAGGGGCCCTCATGCCAGGCCAGCGCGGCCCAGGCCCTGGCCACGCCGCCTAGGTGTGAGAGCACCCTGGCAGCCCCCTAACGACGCCCCTTCGCCTATATAAAGCCTCGGGACGGAAAACCCTAGGGGAATCGGCAATTTTCCAGAAAGAGTTTCGTAGCTCCGCCATCGCCGCCGATGAATTTCGGGGGACAGAAGTCTCAGTTCTGGCACCCTGCCGGGACGAGGAAGTGCCCCCGGAGCCATCTCCATTGGTCTCCATCGCCATCTCCGCCGTCTCCATCGACCTCACCGCCATCTCCATCAACCCTGCTGTCTCCTATGATGAGGAGGGAGTAGTTCTCCCCCGGGGCTGAGGGCTCTACCGGTAGCTATGTGGTTCACCTCTCTCTCCCATGATGTGATCTTTATGTGATAGTGAGCTTTGTATCATGTTGAATAAGTAGATGTTACTCTTCTTCATTATGTGTACTCTAGTGTGTTATTAAAGTAATCTATTCCTCCTGCCATGGTGTAACGGTGACAGTGCGTGCATCGTGGTGGTACTTGGTCTAGGCTACGATTGTGATCTCTTATGGATTATGAGAATAATTATCACTATGATAGTATTGAAATGATCTTTTTCTCCTTTCATGGTGTAATGTTGACAGCATGTGCACCGTGTTAGTACTTGGTCTAAGTTGCAATAATATTTATCTTGAGTTGTGATTTGATTTGGATATCTCTATAAGTGGTGTTTGTCAAGTACTTGATGAACTTTAAGGAGTGCTTCGTAGCCCTACGCAATGATTAGTGTTATTCAATAGGAGAGTAATTCAGAGTACCATAGTGTAGAGAAGTTATCTATTTGTTCAATTATGTTATATTTGTTGGGAGTGGTCCACTAGTGAAAGTATGATCCCTAGGCCTTATTTCCAAGCTTTGCACATCGTTTACTTGCTGTTTTGTTACTTGTTTGCTTGCTGCCATTTTTATTCCAGATTGCATTTACTACTTATAATCATCTATACCACTTGTATTTCACTATCTCTTCGCCGAACTAGTGCACCTATACATCTGACAAGTGTATTGGGTGTATTGGGGACACAAGAGACTTTCTGTATCATAATTGCAGGGTTGCTTGAGAGGGATAGCTTTGACCTCTTCCTCCCTGAGTTCAATAAACCTTGGGTGATCCACTTAAGGGAAACTTGCTGCTGCTCTACAAACCTCTGCACTTGGAGGCCCAACACTGTCTACAAGAACAGACGCGTGTGTAGACATCAAGCTCTTTTCTGGCGCCGTTGTCGGGGAGGTAAGGTAAAAGGTACTCACATCCTCCTGTGTGAGTGCTCGAAGTTATTTCCTTTAGATTCTGCAATTACATCTTTTTGTTTCTTATTTTTATTTTCACTAGTTAGGCTTAATGGAAAATAAAGAGTTCTTTAGTCTTTTTCCTGAGTTTAGATTTGAAGAGAAAATTGAAAAACCTTTGGAGTTTATTTCGCATAGCAATGTTATTAGTACGAATGCTTTGAATCCCGTTATTGCTAATGCTATGAAAAAGTCTAAGATTGGGGAAGCTGGTTTTGTTCAGCATGATATTTTTAGTTCCCTAGCTTTAGTGGAGAAAGTTTGCTCTGATGATATTTTATCTCCCATTTGTGATGTTTCTAATGATGCTTGTGCTCCTCATCCTTTTGAAATACCTATGAAGATTGTTGAATGCGTTAGGAATAACTGCTATTTAGGAGATGGGGCTGTCCATCCTGGTGATCATTTGCTTTTTATACATGAATTATGCGAGTTATTCCAGTGTGCAGGTATTTCAATGAACCAAGTTAAGAAGAAGCTATTCTCTTTTTCACTGAAAGGCAGAGCTGAGGAATGGTATAAAACACTGAAGGATGGTCGATCTTTTGACTGGGAGGAAATTGTGCATCTCTTTTATTCTAAATTCTATCCTTCTAGTCAGGTTTATAAAGATAGAAACTACATTTATAATTTCCATCCGCATGAGGGAGAAAGCATTGCCCAGGCGTGGGGAAGATTGAAGTTACTAATGCATAAATGTCCTATTCATGGTCTTCCCCGTAATATTGTTATTAATAATTTTTATGCAAGGCTTTCAGGATATTACAAGGACTATCTAGATGCATGCTTTGATGGGTCTTTCACAAGAAAGGATGTCGACACCAAGTGGGATCTGCTTGAAACAATTCAAAACAATATTGAAGGTTGGGATAGCGACAAAGGTAAAGGATCAGGTATGAATTACGAGTTTGATTTGCATTAAGTTTTTCGCTGAAACTGCTAATTTTCAAGAGCTTAGTGCTAAATATGGTCTTGATCCTCAAATTATGGTTGATTGTTTTAAAGCCTTTGCTTCCCATATGAATGTTCCTAAAGGAAATAGGGATGTGTATCATGAACCTTTTAAGGATACTTGCATAGAAAGTGATATTGTTATTGATGATTGCAATAAACATGCTCAACCTTCTAAAAGTCCTATTTGTTATAAGCATGTTAATTTTTGTGGAATACATAGACCTTGTGAACAGAGTTACAACAAGGAAGATTATTGCATCACCCACGCAAATGAAGAAACCAGTATGTGGTACAAGGATATAGGCGAGATCGGTAAAAAGGTTTGTGAGCTTTATCCTTTTCTTTGTAAACATTGTGATGACATAGGTCATTTTAATTTCCAATGCTCAAGCCCTAATAGTTACTCTTCTAGTACCTTAAGTTTGTATCGTGATGACAAGATTACTCTCAATCAGCATGATGAGCTCACTTTGTTCTTGGCGTGTGAAGAGATATCTAGAAAGATTGCTTTGATAGATATGAATGATGTTGATATTAATAGCACCATTCGTGGTTGTCGTCTCTATTGTGCTAAAGATTGCCTTGCAAATACTTACATACAAAATCTTATAAAACTTGATATTTTGCCAAGCTATGACAGGACTGATAGATGTTTTTATCTTATTAATAGAGAGGAGGAATCCTCTAAAGTTTCTTCTGTTGTCTCTGTCAGCAAACCAGATTATGTGGAGAAGATGCCTTTCCCTCCTAAAGAGTATGTGGAGAAGATGCCCTTCAAGTCTCTTCCCCCTAAAGGAGAGAGTAAGAAGAAGAAGAAGAAGAAGAAGAAGAGGAGTAAAAGGCGAGAGGACACGGTACCTTCCCCTAAGCGTTATGATCCTGCTATAGATTATGATAATTCTGATTGGGATGATGTTCCTATGCATGTTACCTATGTTAGTGATCATGATTGGGAAAAGCACTCTACTTTTGATATTGAAAATCTTTTGGTACCAATTCTAAAGTTAATAATTGTTGTACCATTAGTGCTATCCATGTTCCTTCTTATGATGATATGTTTGATGAGTATGCTTTGCGAAATAGTTGTTCTCTAGCTTGTGATGATACTAAGCCTCTAGTTTATGATGGTTATGATGATGAGTATAATATTTTCAGTTCACCTACTTTTGAGGAGAAAATTAGTTATTATTACAATATGCCTCCTGTTTTTGATGATTATGGTGATGAGAATAATTATTCTGTTGAATCTGCTCCTACTATGATTGTTCATGTGGGGAGTATTACTTCTTTTATGCATGTGGCTCATGATAGGGATGTTTTATGTGATAGTTATATTGTTAGTTCTATTCATGATGCTACTAAAAGTTATTATGAGAGAGGGAAATATGTTTTAAAGGATCTTAGTAATATTGAGTTCCCCTCTTTATGTTGCAATTCTTAAAGTTGTACTTGTTTTGCCTTCCTATGTTTTTTGCTTTGCGCTTTCATGACTTGTCTCTTTACAAGACTATTTTTCATAGGAAGTGGTCTAGATTTAAATGTATTCCATACATACTTTTTGATGCTCTCTTTTGCTTTAAGATCCTATATGGCGCCTTTGCCTCAAGCTCTTATATGGCGCCCACATGAGCATCTTTGCAAATTACTGAGCCTAGCTCAAAGGCGTTAAAGAAAAACACTCTCGGGAGATAACCCATTGTTTTATTTTCAGTACTTTTTCTTTTATTTGAGTCTTGGAAGTTATTACTACTGTAATAACCGCTCCTTATCCTTTTTATTTCGTTGTTGTGCCAAGAGAAGCCTCTAATTTGAGTGAGGTAAGATTTGGGGATGTTGCTGTCCTCAAAATGTTTTTGCTGCTGCACCGTAAAAATTTGTATAAATTCTCTGTATATCTTTTGAACCTGCGATTTCTTGTGCATATGCCCCAGGTTATATCCAAACTTTCATTAGCTGAACACTTTTTGATTTGAGCAACAGAAAACCCTCTAAAAATTCGACCTTTGTCAGCTGTTCTGTTTTGACAGATTTCTGCCACTATTTGTGTTTGCCTCTCGATTGCTTTCTTTTTGAGTTCTTTTGATCACGGAACTTTTGGGGAAGTTGCTACAGTAGTATATACTTTATATGTGGTGGTTTTGAGTTGAAACCTGAAGCAAAAAGGGTTGATTCATTACTATGTTTACAATAATGTTGCTAATAGATTTGTGTTTAGTTTTGTATGAAGGAAGTTTTCAAGTGTAGGGATTGGAGAATGATGAGATGAGATGAAGAATGGACAAAAGCTCAAGCTTGGGGATGCCCATGTCACCCCAAGAAATATCCAAGAAGTACAAGCGTCAAAGCTTGGGGATGCCCCCGAGGCACCCCTTCTTCATCGGCAAAAATCAGGTCACCTTTCAAAACACTATATTTTTATTGCTTCATGCACTATGCATTTTTCTTGGAGCATCAGTTGCTTTTGTTTTCAGTTTTCCTTTGTTTTGTTTGCTGCAATAAATGTTTGGATCACATCATGTGTTTGGAGAGAGACATGCTCTGTTTTTCATTCGCCAAGAACACTCTGTTTTTCACTCTTATCGTTTCAACGAGTGTTCTCTTTTTCTGCTACTGGGTTTAGCTTGCATTTTTCGCCTTGATTTGTGTTCAGATCTTGTTATATATTTTTATCAAGGTGTATTTTGACCTCTGGTCCATGTTGGTTTTCCTCAAAAGAGTTTCCTCAAAAAAGTTCGAATGGTGTTGGAAAAGAGAAAAAGCTTTATGCAAAAAAGTGGTACAAGAAGGAGCTTGTGTAGACTGTGGCTTAGGCTTTTGCATGTCATGCTTGATGTCTTTTTGATAGTATGCTTAGTGGTTTTGTTGTAGCATGACTTGTCTCAAATGACTGAGATTGCTTAATGAGCCTTTGAAAAAATCATGCGTTGTTTTAATTATTTGGAAGCATTATTTTGGTTTTCTCCTTGATGCTTTATTTGGGTTGACTTGGCGCATGCTCACACATGTTAGACTCTTACAAAGTCACCAATAGCCTCTATGATCATTTAGTTTTTGACTTTTGATGCCATCTTATGCTTCTTTTAATGTTGCTTCGTCGCTTTGCATGATTATGGCCGTTATTGCTCTCTTAGTTGGTTGCTCCCAGTCTTTTGCTAGCCCTCATTTTGTACTGAGTATGAGCTCTACTCGTGCATCCAACTCTTAGAAAGCAAGTTTGCCATCGTTTCCACTATAAACTCCTATGCATGGTATTTGCAAGCCATTCCAAGTAAATTTTCATGTGCTACCTTTCAAAAAACCTTCAAAATACTTCTCATTTTGTGACACTGTTTTCAGCTCATGGGGACGTAGTGGTCGGATTTGCTATCTTCCATATTGTCTTATTCCAAAAAGAAGAAAAAAGAGAAAAAAAGAAAAGAAAAAAAGGCACTCCTCCATGGAATGTGAATGTTGGTGGGCACCTGATGGAATCGGTTAGCCATGGTTTGTGAAAGGAAAAAAGGTGGGGAGGAGTGCCAAGCTTTATAAAAGAGCACAAAAAGTGCCAATCTCTCTCTCAAAAACTTGCTTTATTTTTTGTATGGAAGATAGTAAGAACCCCATTGCCAGTCGTTGACAAAGACAACCACCTCTCAAAACCAATTTTTTATCTCTCTGTTTTACAAATGAAAAACTCTAGCACATGTTTAATCACTGCTTCCCTCTGCGAAGGGCCTTTCTTTTACTTTTATGTTGAGTCACCACCTTCTATCTTTATGCACCATTAAGAGAGCATAGTTGTCATTCTGAGTATAATGTGCATCGTCCCAAAGTTTATCATTGATTGATTCATGACTATGGTTTCACTTGTTCCTAAATTATTTGTATCTAGTCGCCCTCTTAAACTTGAAGGTGTCCTATGCATTTATATTTTGCTCTCTATGAAGGACAAGCTGAAAACCATTTGTATGTTTTTCCTTATGATTTGAACACACGTTTGACTTTCATTGTTTCATTTTCATGATCTTTTGTTTGTGTTCATTTTCATGTTATAACATGGTTGCTAAGTTTTTATTGTCAAGATTATATCTTTCATGCCCATGTTTTAAGTTCTTTTGATCCCAGCTCACAAAGGACAAGGCCCCAACGGAGGTCGACTCTGATGACTCCGACGATGTCATGTACTGGGTTTAGCTAGTGGTTAAGTTAGGATCCCTCGCCATGGGCGGCTGCCTACCGGTGGGCATGGCCTCCTCCTCCTTGGTGCAACGTTGGTGTGTCACTTTCTGGGCTTCTTTCGATTCCATTTTCTCAAGATCTCATGCTGGATTCTTGGTTCTGAAAAATCAAGATGCTAGCATCCTCCTTCTGTCCAAAGAGGAAAGATTGGTGGATCGCATTCGTGCTAAAGATGGGCAGATTATTCAATCTGGTACGATGATCTCCTTTCCCTGCCATTGTGCGCATGTTGGTGAAGAGATTCTCTTGGATGACCAGCCTGTTTTAGCTCCTTCTTTGGCTCCTGGTTTAAATTTCTCTCGTGGTATTGCGTTTGAAGCTAATGCAAAAAAGGTTTTTGGTCATTCGGTGAATTGCATTGGTTCTCATGGTGCAAGGGATTTTCTTCTGGTCATTTCTTTTGGTCGTGCCAAATTCAAATTGGATATTCACACGGTTGGTCTTGTGTTACAAGCGTGCTATGGTGGATCTGCTATCAAATTCAAAGTGAAGCTTCTGCATGATTGTTCCTTCAGATTCTCTGTTTCTTCAAAATCAGTGGGATTTGATATTTATAACAAAGGTAAAATCAGTGAAGAAAACTTTGAAGTGCTCATCAGTCTTTGGGGCAATGGTGGTCCAAATTGGATGGTGGAAGAGTCTAAATTTTACAAAGAGTAAGATGCGTCGTGGAGCACGGTTCAACGGTATGTCAAGAAAAAATCAGTTTTTGATAGGCTTAAATTCCCCCCAAATTTGAATACTTCTAATCATGTTGTCCCGATTGCATCAGTTTTTGATAGACTAAAATTCCCAAGCTCGGTTGAAATCGGTTCAACTTCCATTCAGCCTGCCCGCAACGTCTCTTTGGGTCAGAGTTACGCTCAGGCGGTTACCAAAAGTGTGGTTAACACCACAGTTAATTCGCCTTCAAATCCTGGTCAACTTATTTACCGACCCATTAATAAGCGGATGAATTCTGGGGATTTCTTGTCGGATTGTAGAGGGAAAGAATTTCGCTTTAAAAAGCGTGAGCGCGTTTTGCCGGGATTTCTTCCATCCTTTAAATTCAAACCGTTTGATAGCCCGGATTTGTCGGCCTGGTCAGCGGATTCTTTCCTTTCCTGGTTTAGAGCCCATGGGCCTTGTACGAAAACGGTGATCGCGTCGACATTTAAGGAAATCTTTTCTTCGCCTCTGTTTTCCCCTCCCCTGGAACAGCTCGCCTCCTCGGCTTCTCAGAGAGGAACAGTAAACCCCAGTTACTCTCAGTCGCCGGCAACTCCACCACCTCCTCTGCAGGCTCCGATGGCCAATATCCCCATCGACCCAGCCCCTTTTGTCCCCAATGGGTTCGAGGTGCTCCAGATTGAGGGAAGAATTGACATTCAGCGGGTAGTCCTCCCGCATCATGCTCGGCGCCATGAAGAGTACGCCATCGCGACAATCGCTCCAATGCTGCCAGGTCAGGTTCATTTCGCCAACGTCAGAGATGTCTTAGAGGAGTTCTTCCAGACTGTTGCTAGAGTGGGGGTTAGGGATATTCAGAAATGCCCTTTTGGTCAGGCCTATATCCAGTTTGCGCATATGAGGGACAGAGATAGACTTGTCAACACGAGCCCGCATGTCTTCCAAGATATCTCTATTAGTTTTGCTAAGCACAATGAAGGTGTCAATTGGAGAAGATTTGAAATGAATATTGAGTGCTGGATCATGCTTGTGGGGCCCCCACTTGATAACTGGTTTACTGAAGATATCACTGCCATTGTGTGCAAAT
Source organism: Dactylis glomerata (assembly GCA_007115705.1). Taxonomy (NCBI): domain Eukaryota; kingdom Viridiplantae; phylum Streptophyta; class Magnoliopsida; order Poales; family Poaceae; genus Dactylis; species Dactylis glomerata. The sequence goes on from QXEO01000518.1 coordinate 179,809, forward strand.
TTGGCAGATTAGTGGCTTGGGAGAATGATGCAAGCAACAAGGGGAGAATTATTGCAAAGATTAGGTGTGCTGAGCTAAGGGACATTCCCAAAAGCATTCGACTGACTGATGGTGAGCTTGCTGCAACTGGCTCTTGGACCTTCTCTATTGAAGTCCTACACCAGCAGCAGCTTGGTGATGGCCCACCTGCAGAAGATCCAGTTCCAGCTAATGGAGTTGACCCCCATGCTCTTCCTGTTGGTGTTGTCCATCATCCTGGTCCTGTTATTCAGAATATCAACATGGTGATCCAGGACAACTTATTAGAAGAAGAAGACATTCAGCTTGACAATATCAACAATGGACAAGGAAACCAGATCAATGGTTTTGATGAATTGCTCAATGCAATTGATGTTGAAGATAATGTTCAGAATGCAAATGCTGGTGACAACTTCAATGAAAATCAGAGCAGCTTAACTGTGACTGTATCTATGTCCACTGGTTCCATGTCTCACAATATTCCTCTGAATTTAGCTGGCCAAGGCAATGGGGAAGTAAATCAGGTGATGAGTCCCCCCCCCCTTAATTTCATTGAGCCTGAAGTGGTTGCACCTGTCATTGTGAATGGAGGCCAACCAGCTTTAAATCTAGAGAACTTTGGTGTTTTGGGGGTTGGTGTGCAGAAACTCATGCTTGCTTATCATGATCTGGGTGAGAATGAGGATGAGGAGATGGAAAATCTTGCTGAGAATAACTTGGACAATGTGGTTCTGGGAAATGCTGACAATGCTGTCTTGGCTCCCCCTGCTGGACAAGAAAACCTTGACAGGATGGCTAGTGACAATGATCAAGCTGATATGGAGCTTTTCCACTTCAATGATCTAGTCCAACCTGAGGTGGCTCACCTTCAGCTGGGAAAGGTTGAAACCTTCTTTTTCCCTGTTAATGATTCTGACAAAGAGAAATTCTCACCTCAAGGGATGGCTCTGTGGAATAAATTCTTTGCTCCACATATCTGTGATGGTGTTTCTCCTGACAAGGTATTAAATATACCTACAAATTGGTTCAATTTCATTACTCTGATGCTTCTTACTCCTGAAAAATTTGAATGGGCAAAGAATTTCCTGTCTTCCCCTCTATGGGAGCATGTTAATCAGGATAATGAGGACAATGATTCTATCTCTTTTGTTATTCCTGACTCATGTTTGGTTAAAAAGGCCCCTGTATGTCAGATTGCAGAAATGGAGCAGAATGAACCTGATTTGAAGGGCATGGATGGGAAAGGTGTTACTCCTTCTGCACCTAAGAGGAAAAGAAGGGGAAATGTACCTATTGTTGAGCAAGAGGTAAGAAGGAGTCCTAGGCTAATTGTGTTAAATGATGGGTATAAAAACCATGCAACATGTTCAGAAAAAAATTGCTTGTCCTGTAATTCTGCTCCTCCAGTGATGAAAAATAGAATAGTCAAGAATCTTGCTACCTCTTTTTGCGAGGTATCTAAAGAAAATCTGGATGGAAAGCTGAAGAAGAGCTCAAAGAAGGATGGAAAAGAAAGGAATCCTGAGGAGGTTGGTGTCAACTCCCAGAAGGGCAAGAAGAAGAAATCCAACTAGTTCCTATGGATAGTACAAATCTTAGTACTTTTGGAAGGGGGGAACCCACCTTTTGTAATAGTTGGAGAGATTTCCCTAGTGATCTGGTTATTGTCCTTGCCACTGATGATGTATTGACTATGTTATGCAACATCTCAAAGTACCCATGTATTATATTTGGTATTTGGCAATGTTGGTCCTTTGGGTATGACCTTGCTTTGTTCTGGCTTGTGGAGCCCTTAAAGTTTCTTGATGTGATCTTTGATAGATGGCACATCTCTCCAATTCAAATCTTCATAATTATCAATGAATAGCACAAAAAATTGGAAAATAATGAATTGGAACATTAGAGGTGTGAACTCAGACAAGAAATGGGATGCTCTCTCAAACAAAATTGAGGAAAGTGGTTGTGATATTGTTTGTCTGCAAGAGACTAAAAGGGAACATTTTGATTTAAAGTATATCAAAAATTTCTGCCCTAAAAAAATCAACAAATTTGTTTTCCTCCCTTCGGTTGGTGCTTCTGGGGGTATTTTTATTATCTGGAATAATGCTTTATTTTCTGGGGAGCAGCTTTTTCAGAATGATTTCTCTATATCAGTTAAGTTCACTTGCAATTTATCTGGAAGCATTTGGATCTTGACATCTATCTATGGTCCTTGTCATGCTGAGGGGAAAGATCAATTCATTGACTGGTTTGGCAACATTGATATGCCAGAGGACACTGATTGGATCATCATGGGTGATTTTAATTTCATCAGGAATCCCAATGACAGAAATAAACAGGGAGGAAATGTTAATGAAATGCTAATGTTCAATGATGCTATTAGCAAACTTGGTTTAGTGGAGTTACCTCTGAAAGGGAGAAAATATATTTGGAGTATGTGACGACCTCAAATTTGATAACAAATTCGAAGTGCCCGTTATGTATTCCACCGCAATCCCAGAATCATTGTTGCGATATACATAACGTAGTTGGTAACCAGTTCCATAGACATTACAATACGATGATTCAAACACAATGGTCATATAGACCAAGTCATATTACAACACAATATAGCAGCGGAAATAACGTTTTCGGCCCATGCCTTCTCCCTACAGGCAATTGGCGACTCACGGAGACGAGCTTAGTTCTGGTACTCTTCTTCATACCCTTCCTCCTGGTAATCCTCCCCATAGTCTGGCCAAGTTGATAGCCAGGGACACAGCCGTGAGTACATTGGATGCACTCGCAAACCATCTTATAAATGAAAGGATGAAGTAGATGTGCAAGGTTGGGGTATAGTGGACTGAGCACTAAGTTGGTTTGCAAAAGCTAGTTTTATTTCCCAAGAATGCTCATTTGTAGAAAAGAGGTTTAGTTCTCTAAGTTCATTCTAAGGGGGACTTCAATGTGTCAAGATCAAGGTCAAGTCATGTCAATTCAAATTCATGTCATTCACCAAGTTCACCCTTGTTATTTTTTAGTCTTGACAAAAGCCAGGTAGAGTTTGCCAACCGTCCATGACCGAGGACTCGGCTATTCGAATAGTTTGAAACCTCTGCAGAGGGGTACACTTTACCCACAAGATTCGATACATCTGCCGGGAGAATTCCACGGTTCGCTATACACAAAGGTATGCGGGTTTCAGATAATCAAACAAAGTCTTTCACTTGCTCATCCTAGTATAGGATCCTTCCCTAGAGCCCGGGATACGGACTTCCCGCTCCGGCGCCTCTAGTTCTGCCCATCCCGGGTACCGGGTTAGTGAATCCACTTGGTCAAGAAGTATCCGCCCATGGAGTCCTCCCATGAAGATTTAATACAAGACCTCCCATACTAAGATAAACAAGCTACGGATTAAGCCCCTTCCCATATAGGGGTAACGTGGTTGTACGGTATAATTGGCACCCATGTACATCACTCGTTGTCAATTGAGAAATACATTTCATAGTTCTTAGTCGAGATTATTTTCTTTCATAAAGCCATCAGGGAGGAGCAATCTCCCATTTCAAGTTTAACTTTCAAGTCACCACCTTTCAAATGGGGTTCCTCCAGAGATAGCCTCAACTTTTATTAGCGACTAAGCAACTACATTGAGTGATAGTCCTACTACTATGGTTGGATAAACTCAGCTTGATGCTCTTGATAACCAAGACATCAATATGCTTCTATCATTCTACTCTAGCAATTCAATCATGCAATTTACTTCTATCAATCTACTCTAGCAATTCAATCATGCAATTTACTTAAAACAAGTGGAATGCAATATTAAAACTAGGTAGTGGGAGTATGAATCAAAAGATGGCTTGCCTTGGTTGGCAAAGTGTCCGGGGTTCTCTTCTTCTTCTTGATAATAATAATCCCCTCCAATATCCTCCTCGGCAACACTAGCGTCTAATAACGAATAAACACAAAGCACACCATCACTTCACCAAACCAACAACACACCAAGCACACATTCTTGTTTGCTAACCAAGCATTTAGGTTGCATTGCTATGGGGTTGGATTGTAAGTTTTTCTTCTAAGTTTTTCTTCAAGTGTGCAAGCTAGTTTCTCTACTAGGGAGCATAGGTGGTCCACTTGTGCAGCATTGGTGTTGATTTAGGGTTACTAAGACAAGTTTAGGTGGGATGGGTCCACTAAGTGAATTGGTAAAGAGGGCAGTTAATTCTAAGTGTGCACTAGTGATCTATCATTTTATGCTAACCAATAGGTTTGGGTTAGGATCTAAATGATCACACTAATATGGTTTGGGGTAGATTAGTGTTGACTAACAGTAAGAGGGGTCATTAGTAAGTTCACATTTTAATTTTCATGATTTTTGATAGCTTAAATAATTTTCTAGAAATCTTTCATTAATTAACAAGCTAGGGTCACACTATTCATATCCAATTTTATTCTTAACTGATTTTTAAATCTAACCAGTACTATTGGATAGAGTATTTTCTAAGCTTTCCAACGAATATTTATTTGCTAAATTTGGACTTATAAAACTCTAGGAATTTGAATTTGAAAATCCCATTTGAAACAGTTTTGAAATAAAAGAAAAGGGCGGGAATTAATTAAAACGGTTCGGACCGAAACTTCACTAGCCAGGCCCAGTCCAGACGAAACCCGAACGGGCCGGCCCAGAAAACGTTTCGCGCTGGGAAAAAAGAATAACAGGGGAGCTGACAGGTGGGGTCTCGCTGTCAGTTCACTTAACGGTTCCCGAATCGGTATGCTAGCGTCGGATTAGAATCGGACGGCTCCCAGTCATCGTCTCGACGAGAAAGGGGCGGAGCTCACCTGCGAGCAGCGAAGACCGTTCGACGGCGAGGGAGTGGCGTAGAGGAAGCAGGGCTCGTCGGCGACGTGCGGGATTGGCGGCGGTTCGTCTCCTCCTCCGATTCCCTGCAGAAGCTGGCCTCCAGGTGGTCGGACGTGGCGGCGCTGCTCTTGTCCAGTACCGCGCCGGCGAGGTTGGCTACGGCGAAGCAGAGCGAGAGGGAGAGAGTGGCGATGTCTGGGAGGTAGCTGGGAGTGAGGTGCCTTGCTTCGTTTGATCGAGGGGGCTTTTTATAGGCCGAGGCGGCAGGGACAAGCTCGGCCAGAAGCTCGCCGTTGCGGGGGTCCTGGCGGTGCGTGAAGCTTCCTCCGGTCACGGCGGCCACGCTCGCGTGCTGGGGAGTTACTGGGTCGGCCGCGGGGGACTGTGGGTCGCCTCTGGCGCCTTCACGTTGGTCGGCATCGCGCGGGACAGTGGGTTCCTGGGAGGGGGCCCTGGTTGCAAACCTCGCCGTTCCTCCGTTTCTCCTGGCTTGGGTCGGGGCAGAGGGGGCTGGGATCGGTCGAGGGGTGGCCAGAGGGTATGGCTACAGCGCTTGGTCGCGCTTAGAACAGTGCAGCACAGTGGGGTTGATCTCACTCGATTTTCTTCTGCCACCGTTCGACGAAATGCTCACAAGAATTCAAAATTCGAATTTTTCAAATTTGCCACTTTGGGTGCTCATCATATTGGATAAGGTACCCAGGCATATTTTTGTTCTGGAGAAATAATGAGTTTTGCAAAAATTTATATTTCAAATTTGAAATGGTTTCTGTTTCAGATTCAAACTTTGGCTCAAGTTTGAGTGGTGTTCTGGTTTGAAATTTTGGTAGATCTTTGTTGGTTGAGTTAGTCCATAACTTGGTTAAGCTCAACTCACTGGCCAAACATGAAGGTGGGTTCTAGGTTTCTTAACTCAAGGGCTCAAAGTAGGGTAGTCAAACAGATTTCCTAGATCATCTTTTCCTTCTCTTTTTCTTTCTTATTTTTATTTCTGGTTGCTTTGGTTCTTATAATCTTTCTCAATTGATTCTGTTGGTTCACTTAGAATTAACTAGACAATACACAATCAAAAACAACACACATGAAATCATAGAATACATAGAGTAGAAAATACATGTATGCATAAAATAATGAGTAAAAAGTTTTATTTGGGTCCAAAATTTGGTACTTTATTTAATAAGAAGTGGATTACAATTTCTGAGTTGTTACAATCTTCCCCCCTTAAAAAGAATCTCGTCCCCGAGATTCACTAATTAAGAACTGAAAAGATTGGGAAATTCTTTCTGAAGGTAATCTTCTCGTTCCCAAGTGGCTTCATCTTCGGTGTGATTACTCCACTGAACTTTCAGGAATTTGATGCTTCGGGTTCGAGTGGTTCGATAAGCTTCTTCAAGGATACGGATAGGCATTTCACGATAGGTCAAGTCCTTGTTGATGTCCACAGAACGGTGATCAATATTCTTGAAGACTTCGGGCTTCTCCGGAACTTCAAGACATTTCCGAAGTAACGACACGTGAAAGACATCGTGTACTTCAGACAATTCAGGGGGCATTTCCAACTGATAAGACACTTCTCCTCTGCGGTCTAGTATCTTGAAGGGTCCAATATATCTTGGCGCAAGCTTTCCTTTTACTTGGAATCTTTGCATTCCCTTGAGAGGTGATACTCTAAGATAAACAAAGTCTCCACTCTTGAAAGTCAGTTCTCGACGTCTCTTGTCGGCATAACTCTTTTGTCTTGACTGGGCTGCCTTGAGGTATTCACGAATCATGCGAACTTTCTCCTCGGCCTCTTGCAGCATATCTGGTCCAAAAATCTGGCTGTCTCCGGTTTCTGACCAATTCAGAGGGGTTCGACACTTTCTTCCGTACAAAGCTTCAAAGGGGGCCATTTGCAAACTGGCTTGATAACTGTTGTTGTAGGAAAACTCCGCGAAAGGCAGACAATCTTCCCACTTAGCTCCATAAGCTAGGACACAGGCTCTCAACATATCTTCAAGTATTTGATTTACTCTTTCAGTCTGTCCATCAGTCTGAGGGTGGTAAGCGGTGCTGAAGGCTAACTTGGTTCCCAAAGCTTGATGTAAGCTTTTCCAAAATCTCGAGGTGAATTGGGTTCCTCGATCAGAAACTATGGTTTTAGGAACTCCATGCAAACTGACAATTCTGGATAGGTACAGATCTGCTAGCTGATCTGAGCGATGAGTGGTCTTGACAGGAATAAAGTGGGCCACTTTGGTTAGTCTATCCACAATGACCCAAATAGAGTCATTTCCACGGCTAGACTTTGGAAATCCAGTGATGAAATCCATTCCAACAGATTCCCACTTCCATTCCGGAACTTGCAAAGGTTGCAGCAAACCAGCAGGACGTTGATGTTCAGCCTTGACTCTTTGGCAGATATCACACTTGGATATAAACGATGCAATCTCGCGCTTCATTCCATGCCACCAAAATTGTTCCTTCAAATCTTGGTACATCTTAGTTCCACCGGGGTGGATGGAGTAAGGTGTCTCATGGGCTTCCTTCATAATTACTTCCTTCAATTCTGAGTCAGCGGGCACACAAATACGGCCTTTGTACCAAAGAACTCCTTGATCATCTTCTTCAAATCCTGGCACCTTGCCGGAACCAATTCTGCGCTTGATTCCTTCAATACTCTCATTTCCCTTCTGGGCTTCTTTGATTTGGTTCAACAAGGTGGGTTGGAACTCAAGGTTGGCGAGAAATCCTTGACTGACTAGTTCCAATCCAAATCTTTCAAACTCTTGGTGTAACATAGGTTGCTCTTCCTTGATCCTCATATTCAACGAACACGGCTTTCTACTCAACGCATCGGCCACTACATTGGCCTTACCAGGGTGATAGTGAATTTCCAGATCATAATCCTTGATCAACTCTATCCATCTCCTTTGCCTCATGTTCAACTCCTTTTGGGTGAAAATATACTTCAAACTCTTGTGGTCCGAATAGATCTCACAGCGGTTTCCCATCAAATAATGCCTCCAAGTCTTCAAAGCTAGAACCACGGCTGCTAACTCTAGATCATGGGTTGGATAATTTTCTTCATGAGGTTTAAGCTGCCTAGAGAGGTAAGCTATGACCTTCCCTTCTTGCATCAAGACACAACCAAGTCCAAGTTTGGAAGCGTCGCAATAGACATCAAAGTTTTTAGTGATATCCGGCATGGTTAGGACAGGGGCGGTCACCAATCGCTTCTTGAGCTCTTGAAAACTCTCTTCACACTTAAGGGTCCATTCAAACTTCTTGTCCTTCTTCAATAATTGGGTCATCGGACGGGCAATACTGGAAAATCCTTCGACGAACTTGCGGTAATATCCCGCTAATCCGAGAAAACCTCTAACTTCCGTTTGAGTGGTAGGGGCTTCCCATTCCAGGACTGATTTGATCTTCTTGGGATCTACCGATATTCCTCCTGCTGACAGCACATGGCCTAAGAATCCAACCTCCTTCAACCAGAACTCACATTTACTGAACTTAGCATATAGCTGATGCTCTCTTAGGGTTTCTAGAATTAATCTCAAATGGGTTGCATGCTCTTCTTCGGATTTGGAGTAGATAAGAATGTCGTCGATGAAGACAACAACAAACTTATCCAAGAACTCCATAAAAACCTTATTCATAAGATTCATGAAATAAGCAGGGGCATTGGTCAATCCAAATGACATTACGGTGTACTCATACAATCCGTATCGGGTAGTGAAGGCTGTTTTGGGGATATCCGTTGCACGGATCTTCAATTGGTGGTATCCAGTGCTAAGATCTATCTTTGAGAATACTCTGGCTCCAGTCAATTGGTCAAACAAATCTTCGATCTTCGGGAGAGGGTACTTGTTCTTGATGGTCACATCGTTAAGCTTGCGATAATCAGTGCACAGTCGGCTCGAACCGTCACTTTTATCCACAAACAAAACCGGTGATCTCCAAGCAGAAGAACTTGGTTGAATTAATCCTTTACTCAACAGGTCATCCAGTTGCTTCTTCAACTCAACTAATTCCGCTGGGTTCATACGATAGGGCCGTTGGGCTATTGATCCAGTTCCGGGGATAAGCTCAATGATAAACTCAATATCCCGATCCGGTGGCATTCCGGGTAACTCATCGGGAAAGACATCCGGGTATTCACAGACGATGGGGACTTGCTCCAGAGTCGGTCCTGAGATACTCTTATGACATCTGGGGATTGGAATGGGTTTAACGGACACATGCTTCACGAAAACTCCATGACTACTCCTCATGGTGATGGTCTTTTTGGCACAATCTATAATTCCTTGGTGTTGGGACATCCAATCCATACCTAAGACTACTTCCAATCCTTTGGTTCCTAACACAATCAAACTGGCTAAGAATGAGATCCCATGGATTTCTATGGGTACTGCCAAACAGGTACAACTGGCTTTGGTTACTGACCCGGGAATTTGTACAGACATGACATCTTTCAAGGGTGTGGGTTGAAGTCCACTTTTATCAACGAATAATTGGGTAACAAATGAGTGCGAAGCTCCAGAATCAAACAGAACTCTTGCAAGAACTGAGTTAACAGGGAACATACCAAGCACCACGTCGGTTGCTTCCTGAGCTTCTTCAACATTCATGTGATTCAGACGGCCTCGAGAGTGAGGCTGGTTCCTTGGTGGGTAGGTCTTGCCATTTCCCACACGGCGCTATTGCTGAGCAGGAGCAGTAGTCTTGGATGCATCATTCAGCTTCTTGGGGCACTCATTGGAGTAGTGCCCTTTTTGTCCACACTCATAACATGTAACACCAGACTTGTCACCAGGCTTGGGTAACACAGGGGCGCCATTTGGCCTTGGAGTATTGGTGTTGAAGTTGTTGCCACTAGGTCTTGGGGGTGCACGGTTGAAGTTGTTTCCGGGCGGGCGGTTAGGATAGTTGGGACGCGGAACAGGTGCAGACGGCCTCATTGGTCTAGGGGTGAAACTCATTGGCGCATTTCCCCTTGGCTTCTGCGAGTTGCTCGAGTTGCCTTGATACATCATACGGCGCTTGCGGTTCTCGGTAGCTTGCTTGAGTTTGCCTTCCATCTGAATGGCAGAGTCAACCAATGACTCCAGGTCGGCAAAGGGAATACTAACCAGGACACATTGCATCTCATCATGAAGTCCATCCAGAAACCTTTCTTGCTTCTTCTCAGTGGTGTTGGTGTCATCTGGGGCATACCTAGACAAGGTAAGGAACTTGTCACGGTAATCCACCACAGACATGGAACCTTGCTTCAGATTTCTGAACTCATCCCTCATCCTTTTAACCAATCCCATAGGGACATGGGCTTTGCTAAACTTGCTCTTGAACTCCTCCCAAGGCATCACATACCCTGGGGCTTGCATTGCACGGGTACTGTCCCACCAAGCTCTCGCTGCTCCAGCAAGATAGTGGGTGGTATACAAGACCTTCTCATTTTCACCAACTTCGGCGACTGCCAAGTTGTTCTCCATAGTACGGAGCCAGTCATCGGCATCTAAGGGCTCTTCAGATTTAGTGAATATAGGAGGGTTGGTGTTTTGGAAACTCCTTAACTTGGATCGGTGATCACCATTGCCATTGTTTTCTCCTTCACCATGGCCATTGCCATTGCCATTGTTGTGGTTCATTGCCATCTGGGTTAATTGCTGAAGAGTGGCCAAGTTAGCTTGGCGCTCAGCTCGGGCTGCTTCCCGGTCTTCCATGATCAACCTTAGCAATTCAGCCATTTCCGGGTTCGGGGGTGGGGGTGCTCGCGGCATCTGAAGATAAGGTGTGTAAGATAAGAGGGAAAAGCTAATTTGCTAAGATTTAAAGGTACATGGATGATGCAATTTTGTTTTACTAAGGCCTTAGAGGCCAAATTCAAATTTCATTCATCACTCATCAAACATATCATACATACGAGTTCACACATTACAAATGGTTTACATCAAACCATTGCGACTCGTCTACTAGAGAGGGGGATACAACTCACACCTACACGAAGTGATCATAAAGTGGAACTCATAGCTAGATAATACGTGGATCTCGGATCTAAACAGCGGGCTCCTCGGGGTCTTCCTCCTCGTCACTCACAATGAATCCATTGTGTCCACCATCCTCCGGATCATCGAGGTCCTCCATGAAGTCATCCTCATCACTAATGAGGGCATTATCCTCCTTGCGGAGATCAATGCCTTCCTCCTCACCAAGGTGATCCTCAAGACTCTCAATGTACGCAGTCAACTCCGCCACATTGGCCTTCAACTCCTCGAGGTCCTGTTCCTTCTCATCGCGCTGGCGACGAAGGCTCTTGCGCTCCTTCGCAAGAATCCTGATAGTGCTCCTTGCTTCCACCAGTGCAACGTGCTCGAGGTTGGCCCTAGTACGGGCACGGTCGGCCTCCTGCTGAGTGGAGTATAGCAAGAAGTCCATGTGGTCGATGTAGGTACTCGGCTCATTCTGCCCGGGCATGTTTGCGGGACGCCCATCCGCATCACGCCGAGCAAAGTCCTTGAAGCGTCCTCCCTGAACCTCCTCAACGTGCAGTCCGCATAAGCGGGCGTGCATCTCCTGCATCGCTCGGACCAAACCATCGGCCCAAGTGTTCTCCACAAGCTCAAACTTGATCCTTGGAGAACCCAACATCCCCTTCTTGCCACGGCAACTAGCTCGGATGAGCCACCGTAGCTCTCCATCCGGGTGCTCATTGAGCACGGCTCCCTTGAACTCTGGGTACAAACGGTTCAGGAACAAGGTCAAAGTGGTGAGGTCGCGCTCGAAACAAAGGCTGCCACCTTGGCCCAACTGGTACTGCTCAGTGAATACCAGGGCCATCTACAAAATTTTAAATTAGTTCAAGTTAGTGATCAACTCAAGTGTGCAAAATTTTAAGTAAGCTCAAACTGAAGTATGTATAAAACTTTGTAACTAGAGAGGAAAGACTAAGCAATTTTTGCAACCGTTCTTGTATCTTTCTTTTATCAAGGTTTTGTTTTAACGCCCATTCTAACTAAGGTCTCCTATGGTCAACCTAGGCTCTGATACCAACTTGTGACGACCTCAAATTTGATAACAAATTCGAAGTGCCCGTTATGTATTCCACCGCAATCCCAGAATCATTGTTGCGATATACATAACGTAGTTGGTAACCAGTTCCATAGACATTACAATACGATGATTCAAACACAATGGTCATATAGACCAAGTCATATTACAACACAATATAGCAGCGGAAATAACGTTTTCGGCCCATGCCTTCTCCCTACAGGCAATTGGCGACTCACGGTGTCGAGCTTAGTTCTGGTACTCTTCTTCATACCCTTCCTCCTGGTAATCCTCCCCATAGTCTGGCCAAGTTGATAGCCAGGGACACAGCCGTGAGTACATTGGATGCACTCGCAAACCATCTTATAAATGAAAGGATGAAGTAGATGTGCAAGGTTGGGGTATAGTGGACTGAGCACTAAGTTGGTTTGCAAAAGCTAGTTTTATTTCCCAAGAATGCTCATTTGTAGAAAAGAGGTTTAGTTCTCTAAGTTCATTCTAAGGGGGACTTCAATGTGTCAAGATCAAGGTCAAGTCATGTCAATTCAAATTCATGTCATTCACCAAGTTCACCCTTGTTATTTTTTAGTCTTGACAAAAGCCAGGTAGAGTTTGCCAACCGTCCATGACCGAGGACTCGGCTATTCGAATAGTTTGAAACCTCTGCAGAGGGGTACACTTTACCCACAAGATTCGATACATCTGCCGGGAGAATTCCACGGTTCGCTATACACAAAGGTATGCGGGTTTCAGATAATCAAACAAAGTCTTTCACTTGCTCATCCTAGTATAGGATCCTTCCCTAGAGCCCGGGATACGGACTTCCCGCTCCGGCGCCTCTAGTTCTGCCCATCCCGGGTACCGGGTTAGTGAATCCACTTGGTCAAGAAGTATCCGCCCATGGAGTCCTCCCATGAAGATTTAATACAAGACCTCCCATACTAAGATAAACAAGCTACGGATTAAGCCCCTTCCCATATAGGGGTAACGTGGTTGTACGGTATAATTGGCACCCATGTACATCACTCGTTGTCAATTGAGAAATACATTTCATAGTTCTTAGTCGAGATTATTTTCTTTCATAAAGCCATCAGGGAGGAGCAATCTCCCATTTCAAGTTTAACTTTCAAGTCACCACCTTTCAAATGGGGTTCCTCCAGAGATAGCCTCAACTTTTATTAGCGACTAAGCAACTACATTGAGTGATAGTCCTACTACTATGGTTGGATAAACTCAGCTTGATGCTCTTGATAACCAAGACATCAATATGCTTCTATCATTCTACTCTAGCAATTCAATCATGCAATTTACTTCTATCAATCTACTCTAGCAATTCAATCATGCAATTTACTTAAAACAAGTGGAATGCAATATTAAAACTAGGTAGTGGGAGTATGAATCAAAAGATGGCTTGCCTTGGTTGGCAAAGTGTCCGGGGTTCTCTTCTTCTTCTTGATAATAATAATCCCCTCCAATATCCTCCTCGGCAACACTAGCGTCTAATAACGAATAAACACAAAGCACACCATCACTTCACCAAACCAACAACACACCAAGCACACATTCTTGTTTGCTAACCAAGCATTTAGGTTGCATTGCTATGGGGTTGGATTGTAAGTTTTTCTTCTAAGTTTTTCTTCAAGTGTGCAAGCTAGTTTCTCTACTAGGGAGCATAGGTGGTCCACTTGTGCAGCATTGGTGTTGATTTAGGGTTACTAAGACAAGTTTAGGTGGGATGGGTCCACTAAGTGAATTGGTAAAGAGGGCAGTTAATTCTAAGTGTGCACTAGTGATCTATCATTTTATGCTAACCAATAGGTTTGGGTTAGGATCTAAATGATCACACTAATATGGTTTGGGGTAGATTAGTGTTGACTAACAGTAAGAGGGGTCATTAGTAAGTTCACATTTTAATTTTCATGATTTTTGATAGCTTAAATAATTTTCTAGAAATCTTTCATTAATTAACAAGCTAGGGTCACACTATTCATATCCAATTTTATTCTTAACTGATTTTTAAATCTAACCAGTACTATTGGATAGAGTATTTTCTAAGCTTTCCAACGAATATTTATTTGCTAAATTTGGACTTATAAAACTCTAGGAATTTGAATTTGAAAATCCCATTTGAAACAGTTTTGAAATAAAAGAAAAGGGCGGGAATTAATTAAAACGGTTCGGACCGAAACTTCACTAGCCAGGCCCAGTCCAGACGAAACCCGAACGGGCCGGCCCAGAAAACGTTTCGCGCTGGGAAAAAAGAATAACAGGGGAGCTGACAGGTGGGGTCTCGCTGTCAGTTCACTTAACGGTTCCCGAATCGGTATGCTAGCGTCGGATTAGAATCGGACGGCTCCCAGTCATCGTCTCGACGAGAAAGGGGCGGAGCTCACCTGCGAGCAGCGAAGACCGTTCGACGGCGAGGGAGTGGCGTAGAGGAAGCAGGGCTCGTCGGCGACGTGCGGGATTGGCGGCGGTTCGTCTCCTCCTCCGATTCCCTGCAGAAGCTGGCCTCCAGGTGGTCGGACGTGGCGGCGCTGCTCTTGTCCAGTACCGCGCCGGCGAGGTTGGCTACGGCGAAGCAGAGCGAGAGGGAGAGAGTGGCGATGTCTGGGAGGTAGCTGGGAGTGAGGTGCCTTGCTTCGTTTGATCGAGGGGGCTTTTTATAGGCCGAGGCGGCAGGGACAAGCTCGGCCAGAAGCTCGCCGTTGCGGGGGTCCTGGCGGTGCGTGAAGCTTCCTCCGGTCACGGCGGCCACGCTCGCGTGCTGGGGAGTTACTGGGTCGGCCGCGGGGGACTGTGGGTCGCCTCTGGCGCCTTCACGTTGGTCGGCATCGCGCGGGACAGTGGGTTCCTGGGAGGGGGCCCTGGTTGCAAACCTCGCCGTTCCTCCGTTTCTCCTGGCTTGGGTCGGGGCAGAGGGGGCTGGGATCGGTCGAGGGGTGGCCAGAGGGTATGGCTACAGCGCTTGGTCGCGCTTAGAACAGTGCAGCACAGTGGGGTTGATCTCACTCGATTTTCTTCTGCCACCGTTCGACGAAATGCTCACAAGAATTCAAAATTCGAATTTTTCAAATTTGCCACTTTGGGTGCTCATCATATTGGATAAGGTACCCAGGCATATTTTTGTTCTGGAGAAATAATGAGTTTTGCAAAAATTTATATTTCAAATTTGAAATGGTTTCTGTTTCAGATTCAAACTTTGGCTCAAGTTTGAGTGGTGTTCTGGTTTGAAATTTTGGTAGATCTTTGTTGGTTGAGTTAGTCCATAACTTGGTTAAGCTCAACTCACTGGCCAAACATGAAGGTGGGTTCTAGGTTTCTTAACTCAAGGGCTCAAAGTAGGGTAGTCAAACAGATTTCCTAGATCATCTTTTCCTTCTCTTTTTCTTTCTTATTTTTATTTCTGGTTGCTTTGGTTCTTATAATCTTTCTCAATTGATTCTGTTGGTTCACTTAGAATTAACTAGACAATACACAATCAAAAACAACACACATGAAATCATAGAATACATAGAGTAGAAAATACATGTATGCATAAAATAATGAGTAAAAAGTTTTATTTGGGTCCAAAATTTGGTACTTTATTTAATAAGAAGTGGATTACAATTTCTGAGTTGTTACAGAGTAATATGCAAAGGGATCCACTCCTGGAAAAGCTTGACTGGGTTTTCACTTCCTCTTCCTGGACTGTCTCATACCCTTCATCTTTTGTTTACCCACTAGCAAAACCTGTTTCTGATCATGTGCCTTGTGTAGTGACTATTGAAACAAAAATTCCAAAGGCTCAAATATTCAGATTTGAAAATATCTGGATGCATCACTCTGAATTCAAAGAGATTGTTCAAGCTGCTTGGCAAATTCCAACTGAATATTCTGATGCTGCAAAAAGAATAAATGCCAAGCTGAAAAATGTAAGGAGAGGTTTAAAGCTGTGGTCAAAAAACCTTCCTTGTCTCAAGAAATTAATTGCTCAGGTAAATGATACTATCATGATGCTAGACCTTTTTGAGGAAGCTAGACCTTTGAGCAATGAAGAATGGAACTTGAGAGAAATTCTGAAAAGTCATGTGTTGACTCTGATTCAAAATCAGAGAACTTACTAGAAACAAAGGGGGAAAATCAAATGGGTGAAATTAGGAAATGAAAACACAAAATTCTTCCATACAAAGGCATCTATAAATTACAGGCACAATTTCATTTCAGTTCTAGAAAATGATGAGCATGCAGAAGTCTCTGATCATGAGGGTAAAGCTGCAATTCTTTGGAAGGCCTTTAAGGAAAGAATGGGGATGTCTGATAGGAGCAATATGATGTTCAATGTCCATGAACTTTACTCAACTCAAAATTCAGATATTTTTGACTCCTTAGAAGTTCCTTTTTCTGAAAAAGAAATTGAGGATGTCATCAAAGATTTGCCAAATGACAAGTCTCCTGGCCCTGATGGCTTCAACAATGAATTTCTCAAATGCTGTTGGCCAATCATTGCTGCAGATGTCAAGCAGCTCATCTTAGATTTCTATGAAGAGAAAATAAACTTGGAAAGTATTAATGACTCCTTCATCACCCTTGTCCCAAAAAATGATGCACCTATCTCTGCAAATGACTTTAGGCCAATTTCTTTGCTCAACTCCATCCTGAAGGTCATAACTAAACTCCTTGCAAATAGATTGCAGAAAGTCATTCTCAAATTAGTGCACAAAAATTAGTATGGTTTTCTCAAGAATAGATCAATCCAAGACTGTCTTGGATGGGCTTATGAATTTCTCTTCCAATGTCACAAGTCAAAGGAGGAGATTCTGATTTTGAAACTGGATTTTGAAAAGGCATTTGATAAAATTGAACATTCTGCTATTATTGAAATTCTTAAAGCAAGAGGATTTGGTGGAAAATGGATCAAGTGGATTTCAATGATTCTCAGCTCTGGTACTTCATCAGTTCTCTTGAATGGAGTTCCTGGAATGAAATTTTATTGCAAAAGAGGAGTCAGGCAGGGAGATCCTCTCTCCCCCTCCTTTTTGTGCTGGCAGCTAATCTGCTTCAAGCAGTGCTAAACAAGGCAATGTCCCAAGGAATTATAAGGGCACCTCTGAATGGCATGGCTTGCCCTAATTTCCCTGTAATTCAATATGCTGATGACACCCTTGTGATCCTGAATGCAAATGCAAGGGATTTAATTTGTCTAAAGGCCCTGTTACAAACTTTCACTGCCTCAACTGGCTTAAAAGTTAACTACAGTAAATCAAGCATGATGCCAATAAACATGGACAACACAAGGCTGCAACACTTTGCAAATTCAATCAATTGTAAGCCTGGAACCCTTCCATTTGCATACCTTGGTTTACCCCTTGGAATGTCTAAGCCTTCCCTGGAGCATTTTCTTCCTATTGTTCAAAGGGTAGAGAGAAGATTGTGTGGAATTGCTGAATTCCTGGACTATGGTGGTAAGTTACTCATGGTAAAGTCAGTGCTTTCATCATTGCCAATTTCTTTCATGGCCTGCTTGGAAGTCCCTGTCACTATTAAAGAGCAGATTGAGAAATATATGAGATACTGTCTGTGGAGAAAGAAAAATAATGAGGTTCAAGCAAAGGGTTCTGCCTTAATTGCATGGACAAAGGTTTGCAGGCCAAACAACCAAGGTGGTCTTGGAGTTCTTCAGTTAGATGCCCAAAACAAAGCTCTAATGCTCAAGAACCTGCATAAGTTTTTCAACAGACAAGATATTCCTTGGGTAAACCTTATTTGGAGCTCATACTACCAAGAGGGAGCTTTGCCTTCAAAATTAAATAATGGCTCATTCTGGTGGAAATCTCATCTTAAGTTACTGGATCATTTTAAAGGAATTGGTAGATGCCAAATTGGAGATGGCAGGTCTGCACTGCTTTGGACTGATCTTTGGAAAGATGAATGTTTGTTGACAAAACTTCCTCACCTGGCATCTTTTGCTAAAAACAAAGACATTTCTGTCCATGATACAGTCCACACTGAATTTCTAGAAGATCTATTCCATTTGCCAATGTCTGCTGAGGCATATCTGGAATTCCAAGAACTGGAAGTAATGTGCATTGAGGCACAAGTAATTATGCAGTCTGGCAGTAAGGATATTTGGACTTATATTTGGGGTAATGCAAACTTCACTGTGAAAAAGGCCTATATGGCTCTGATTGGTGTCCAACCTGCTCCTGTTCAATTCAATTGGATTTGGGAGTCCTCATGTCAAGCCAGACACAAATTCTTCTTCTGGCTATTGCTTCATGATAGACTCAACACCAGAAATCTCCTTGGAAGGAAAAAAATGATTCTTCCTTGCTACAACTGTGCAACTTTGAATTGTAATCTGCAAGAGACTTTGATTCACCTGTTCTGGGAATGTCCTTTTGCACAGAGATGTTGGGAGTTTGTCTGTCCCTCGAGAACGAATGGTCTGCCTCTCCTTGAGGCTATTTCTGATATCAAAGACAAGCTCAAAGTTCCATTTTATATGGAAATAATAATTTTATCCTCCTGGGCTATCTGGATAGTCAGAAATGAGAGGATCTTTGAAAATAAGAGCCCCACTTTCAACACCTGGAAGGCTATTTTCCTACATGAGCTGAAGCTTCTGAAGTACAGAATAAAGAAGAAGTTTGAGTCTGAGTTCTTGTCTTGGCTTGAAGGATTCATGTAAATATTTTATCTTCTTTGTATATTCTACCTTTAGATAGGATCCTTTGTAAATAATTTGTATAGTTCTCTTCATATATATAAAAATTGCAGTGGGATTCTCTCCCACTGTTCCCCCCTTCAAAAAAATGTTTACATATATGATCAAGATTGTGTAGGTGCATGTCACCTCAAAAATTATTTCTTTTGTTATCACTTACCTACTCGAGGACGAGCAGGAGTTAAGCTTGGGGATGCTGATACGTCTCCAACGTATCTATAATTTTTGATGCTCCATGCTTGTTTTTACACCATTTGCCCAATGTTTCGTTACACTTCGTGGTGTTTTTATGCGATTTCTGGAACTAACCTATTGACAAGATGCCACAGTGGCAGTTCCCTGTTTTCTGCTGTTTTTGTGTTTCAGAAATGCTACACAGAA
This sequence comes from Dactylis glomerata, assembly GCA_007115705.1. Lineage (NCBI taxonomy): Eukaryota > Viridiplantae > Streptophyta > Magnoliopsida > Poales > Poaceae > Dactylis > Dactylis glomerata. Next base: position 198,792 of record QXEO01000518.1, read on the forward strand.
AATATTCTCGGAATTGGACGAAACAAGTTCCAAAAGTCTTATTTTTCCTGGAAGCTTCTAGAGAACCGAAGAGGAGTAGGAGTGGGGCCACGAGGGGCCCTCACGCCAGGCCGGCACGGCCCAGGCCCTGGCCGTGCCGCCTAGGTATGAGAGCACCCTGGCAGCCCCCTGACGACGCCCCTTCGCCCATATAAAGCCTCAGGACGGAAAACCCTAGGGGAATCGGCAATTTTCCAAAAAGAGTTCCGTAGCTCCGCCGCCACCACCGATGAATTTCGGGGGACAGAAGTCTCTATTCCGGCACCCTGCTGGGACAGGGAAGTGCCCTCGGAGCCATCTCCATTGGTCTCCATCGCCGTCTCCGCCATCTCCATCGACCTCACCGCCATCTCCATCAACCTTGTTGTCTCCTATGATGAGGAGGGAGTAGTTCTCCCCCGGGGCTAAGGGCTCTACCGGTAGCTATGTGGTTCACCTCTCTCTCCCATGATGTGATCTTTATGTGATCGTGAGCTTTGTATCATGTTGAATAAGTAGATGTTACTCTTCTTCATTATGTGTACTCTAGTGTGTTATTAAAGTAATCTATTCCTCCTGCCATGGTGTAACGGTGATAGTGCGTGCATCATGGTGGTACTTGGTCTAGGCTACGATTGTGACCTCTTATGGATTATGAGAATAATTATCACTATGATAGTATTGAAGTGATCTTTTCCTCCTTTCATGGTGTAATGTTGACAACGTGTGCACCGTGTTAGTACTTGGTCTAAGTTGCAATAATATTTATCTTGAGTTGTGATTTGATTTGGATATCTCTATGAGTGGTGTTTGTCAAGTACTTGATGAACTTTAAGGAGTGCTTCGTAGCCCTACGCAATAATTAGTGTTATTCAATAGGAGAGTAATTCAGAGTACCATAGTGAAGAGAAGTTATCTATTTGTTCAATTATGTTATATTTGTTGGGAGTGTGTCCACTAGTGAAAGTATGATCCCTAGGCCTTATTTCCAAGCTTTGCACACCATTTACTTGCTGTTTTGTTACTTGTTTGCATTTACTACTTATTCCAGATTGCATTTACTACTTATAATCATCTATACCACTTGTATTTCACTATCTCTTCACCGAACTAGTGCACCTATACATCTGACAAGTGTATTGGGTGTGTTGGGGACACAAGAGACTTTCTGTATCGTAATTGCAGGGTTGCTTGAGAGGGATAGCTTTGACCTCTTCCTCCCTGAGTTCGATAAACCTTGGATGATCCACTTAAGGGAAACTTGCTGCTACTCTACAAACCTCTGCACTTGGAGGCCCAACACTGTCTACAAGAACAGATGCGTGCGTAGACATCAAGTGCCGATGGGGAGACCTCGTTAAAAATGCTTAAAGATGTTATTTTTCCTAGGTTTGGTGTGCCTAGATATCTTATGACTGATGGAGGTTCTCATTTTATTCATGGCGGTTTTAGAAAAACTCTTGCTAGATACGATGTTAATCATAGAATTGCTTCTGCTTATCATCCTCAAACCAGTGGGCAGGTAGAGCTTTCAAATAGAGAGATTAAGTCTATCTTGCAGAAGACTGTCAATAGGTCTAGGAAAAACTGGGCTAGTAAGTTAAATGATGCTTTATGGGCATATAGAACTGCTTATAAGAACCCCATGGGAATGTCTCCTTATAAGATGGTTTACAGAAAAGCGTGTCACTTGCCTTTAGAATTAGAACACAAAGCTTTTTGGGCAGTGAAAGAGCTTAATAGGGATTTTAAACTAGCCGGTAAGAAAAGGTTGTTAGACTTGAGTTCTCTAGATGAGTGGAGAAACAAAGCATATGAGAATGCCAGACTTTTCAAAGAGAAAGTCAAGCAATGGCATGATAAGAGGATCCTCAAGAGGGAGTTTCATGTTGGTGAGAAAGTTTTATTGTATAGTTCTCGTTTAAGATTTTTTGCAGGAAAATTACTCTCAAAATGGGAAGGACCATTTGTTATTGTAGAGGTGTATCGCTCAGGTGTGATAAAGATTGCTTCATTAAAGGATGACACTACACAAGTGGTGAATGGGCAAAGACTCAAACATTATATTACTGGAGATTCTTATAATGAGGACGTCGATGTAATTGAAACAGTTTCTCCAGAAGAATTCATCCAAGACAAATTGCAGGTACCTGCAAAGTTCGCTTTCGAATAGGTAAAAGTTCTAATCAGGGAAGTTTCGCGAAAAGCTCTTCCTTTAATATTTTTGCTGTTTTTACTAAATATGAAAAATCACGAGATGAAAACGGGAAGGAAAAGGAGTCCGTGTGCTCCTCACATGTAGATGGCGCGGGCCCACTCCTGGCCACGCCACCCTGGTGTGAGAGCACACCGGAACTCGTTTCCATCCCGGTTTCCTCCTGTGATTTCCCCTCGATGTATAATTTTCGACTATATAACCCCCCAGAGTACCCGAGGTCTGTATATCGTTTTCTTGTCATGTTTTGTTTTGAGCTATTTCTGTCAGGAGTTGATCTCAGTTTTGGAGCACTATGGCCTCCTCTAGCGACGACAGGGAGAAGGCACCTCCAGAAGATAACCACCATGACCTTCAGCCGAAGGAAGAAGTTGAAAGTGAGACCGAGGAGGAAGATCAAGGTTCACGCACAAGCACCATGATCGCAAGCATTGGGGTCATGACAAGTCGGGACAAGTTCAAGAAGAGTGCACGCATAAGAACCGGAGGGGGTGTGCCGCGTCACACTTTGGCTCCAAGGACATCTCCGTCGGGCAACAATCCTTTCCATACTCTAATACATGAACTCCAGTTTCAGAAGGTGCCTAGATCACGATTGCCCTCTGGTTGGGATATAGATCGTTCTAACAATGCAGGGAAAGACAGTTCCAAGAGTGAAGAAGGATGGGGGAATAATTCCAAGAGCTAGGATTCTTTGGCTGACAGATTCATGAACCGCATTGAGCACAATTCAGAGATGATTCGTAACCTCAGTCATAAGATCGATGAATTGAAAGACTTGATTGAGAAGCTCATTAAAGACTCACAGCCACCGCCAAAGGAGTAATTCGTCATCGGTATAGGCATCCCCTTGGCTTGTTCCAAGCTTGGGGGAGTGCCGCGGTATCACATCATTACCTTTTGCTCATTTACTTTTCAAGTAGAGTCATATCATGAATAGAGAAGTTATCTTATAGAATAGTTTGCGGTTGGAAGTATCCTCCTTAGTTGGTTATCTATGTATCCCTTGGTGTGAGTTGCGGTAATAAAATATTAATGAGAAGTTCTATTGTTTACTTTCCGCATACTTTATGTTAGTTTGCAATCTCTCTTGTACGACTAGTCTTGTTGATTAGTATTGGTATCACCTTGGGAGCATGAAGTAAATTTAGTTGGTTTTGGCAAACCTAGCTTGGTCAGTAGCAACATTACCTTGAGGTTTGGTAGAAAAGAATAAAGAAGTGCTTGTAGCTACATCACTTCAGTTTACCCTTCATGTTTGGCTTATTAGCAATGTTATTCTCAAAGTCAAAATCATTGTACCTTCAAGGGAGTTTGCATGATTGTTCTTATTATATGTATGTATGTTTGTTTCATGCAACTCTTATGCTTGCTACCCAACCTTGCCACCCAAAAACCTGTACTGAGAGGAAATACTTCTCGTACATCCAATTCCCAAAAGCCAAGTCACTTCCAAAGAATCCACCATAAATTCCTATGCATGGTATTTAAAGCCATTCCAAGTAAATTTTCATGTGCTACCTTTCAAAAACCTTCAAATACTTCTCACTTTGTGCCACTATTTTTAGCTCATGAGGACGTAGTGGATGGGTTTGTTATCTTCCATACTAAATTAAGTACCCTTCGACTAGGCAGCTTCATCTGCTCATCATTAATTTGCAAGGGAGCTGGTCAGACCATTAAAATCTTAAAAGTAAGAAAAGAGCACTCCTCCAAGGTATGTGAAAGTTGGTGGGCACCCGATGGAATCAGTTAGCCATGGTTTGAGAAAGGAAAATTGGTGGGGAGGAGTGCAAAGCAATAATCAAAGCCAAGTGTGCCAATTAATCAAACATCTCGGAACCGCTCTCACTTGTTTAGTATGGAAGATATCAAGAACTCCGTTGGTAGTCGTTGACAAAAGCAACCACCTCTCAAATAACTTTTTACCTCTGTTTTGTAAATGAAAAGCTCTAGCACATGTTTAATCCCTGCTTCCCTCTGCGAAGGGCCTATCTTTTACTTTTATGTTGAGTCAACCTATTTCCCTCTATCTCAAGCAAGCATTTGAGTTGTTATGTTTCACCCATTCATATGTTGATCCATTTAATCATGTTTACTATCTTCCTTGTTTGTACAATTCTTTTGTCTGAAGGAATATATCTTTGAAAGCTTTCTATGAATGCAAAAGTTTGTTTTGTTGAGCATATGGCCTCTGCTATGTTAGCTCTGTTTTAAAAGGCTCCATTCAAAAGAAAGAATAGCTAGTCCACCATTCTTTGACCAAGAACTAAGGTTTCCCATCACCAATTATGGTTTACTTTGTGCATCTTTATATGTGATTCCCTTTTACTTGTTGCAAGTCTATATCTTATAAAGGGAAGTTGCTGTCTATTATAATTTGTGCTTTGGTAATGTGATGCTTCTTGTCCGTATTTTGTTTATCGACACTTCACTCCATAAACCTATGGTCATGTTTACCGAGTTTAGTTTTCGCTTGGGGACAAGCGAGGTCTAAGCTTGGGGGGTTGATACGTCCATTTTGCATCACTATTTTGTATCATAATTTACTATTATTCATTGATATATTTCATATTTAGAGATGATACTTATGTTATTTCCTCTGTTTTTACATGTTGATGATCATTGGAGGAATTCGCAGCTGGAGTCAGGATTCTGCTGGAAAAAGGACCATCAAGGGACCATATTTTGAAGATCAGGAAAATTCCAGAAAAATACCAGGAAATTATATTTTCCTAGAAGACTCAGGAAGCTAGAAGGAGGAGTCGAGAGGAGCCGGGGGGGCCCTCACGCCAGGGTGGCGCGGCCTGGCCCCTGGCCACGCCAGCCCTATGTGAGGCTGCCCTGGCCCACCTCTGGCATCGCCCTTTCGCGTATTTCATCGTCCCCGAAAACCTAAGTCAAGGGGGGCTCAGAGTTAGAGACCGCCGCCTCTGCGAGGCGGAAAACACCAGAGAGAGAAAAGCTCTCCGGCAGGCAGAAATCTGCCAGGGAAATTACTTCCCGGAGAGGGGAGATCGTCGCCGTCGTCATCACCATCGCACCGGACTTCATCGGGATCATCATCATCATCATCTCCATCACCAGCACCTTCATCTCCACCATCACCACTCCATCCCGCTGTAACATCTTGAGTTGGATCTAGCTATATTCTTAGGGGAAACTTTCCCGGTGTTGATTACTCTTGTAGTTGATGCTATTGAGTGGAACCATTGAATTAAGGTCTATATTCAGATTGTTATTTACCATTATTTCACCTCTGGTCATGATCCATATGATGTCTTGTGAGTAGTTCGTTTAGTTCTTGAGGACATGGGAGAAGTCAAGATGTTAGTAGTGAATTATTGTTGATGAATATTTAATGGTTTGATATTGTTGTGGTGCTATTTCACTAGTGGTGTCATGTGAACGTCGACTACATGATACTTCACCATTTATGGGCCTAGTGAGATGCATTGTGTATTTGGCTACCAATTGTGGAGTTACTGGAGTGACAGAAACCTAAACCTCCATTGGAAAACCGTTGCACCAGGGAGCGTAGGATCTTAGAGTTTAAGGCTGTGGTTAGATTTATCTTAATTACTTTCTTGTATTTGCGGATGCTTGCAAGGGGTATAATCACAAGTGTGTATTTATCCTAGTAAGGGTAGTGCGCTAGCACAGGTTCACCCCCATAACACCTATCAAACCAATAAAGACTATTTAGCGGTAAGAAGCGAAAGCTCTTGACAGAAACTCCCGTGTGTCCTCGAGAACATTTGGTTATTATAAGTTACATAACTGGCTTGTCCTTTGCTCTAAAAAGGATTGCGCCACTCGCTACAATATTTATTACTATCTTTTATTTACTCATACTTTATTTACTCGCATTATCAAATACTCCTGAAAACCCGTTTGCTAGTATTTGCAGTGAATCCTTGATCAAAACCTCTCATCAACACCTTCTGCTCCTCGTTGGGTTCAACACTCTTATTTATCGAAAGTACTATGATACACCCCCTATACTTGTGGGTCATCACCTCCAGCCAGAATAGTTCTCCAGCGTCTGGAGATTGAAATATTCGATGTCTTGGTGCACTTGGCAGCTAAAGCCGCCAGTCTGGTAGTGAGAACGACGCCGGATGGTGAATATTCGACGCCAGAGCGCCCAGTGGGGTTCGATCTCAAGGAAGCATTCACAGAGCATGATGAAACACGCAATGTGGAGAATAGTGTTGGGATTCAGATCGTGAAGCTGAATCCCATAGGCGAAGAGAAGACCTCGGAGGAAAGGATGAGGGGGAAGCGAAAGCCCCCGAAGGAGAAATGCAAGAAAGATTACCCAAAAACCCGCAGGTGGACGGGGAATGATCTCTGGACCGACAGTGAGAACTTCTACCGGATCATTCTTCAAAATGCTGATCTTCTCGGTGCTCGCCAGCTCCCTGTCTTCGATCTTCTTCTGGACCCAATTCCCAACAGCGGGCGGGTCAGCATCGGCGGTCTTGGCCTTCTTCGCGGCGGCATCGCCGGTGATGCCGGTTGCGGTTGAGCTTCTCTTGCCCATGATGGCGGCACTCAATGAGAACTTCGCGGGAATGGGAGGAAGGAGATATGCGTTGCAGGAGAAGTACACAAGGAAGAAGATGATGGCGGCGGAGTAGGGTAAACAGTTACTCCTCTGGTGCCATTTTTATGTGACCTCGGGAAATCGCTGGTCCATCCTAGCCGCACGTTGCAAAGGGGACGCGGCTGGGTGAATCTGGTCGTTCACATGTCAGCACTAGGCGCGCTGCAGCCTCCACTATGCACGGTAATTGAGGAAACATGGCGGACTTTTTTCACCCACGCGCAGGACGTGCGGTCAAACGCAGTCAACAGCCGGGGCGCGCGGCCGCTGGGCCCACAGGACATCCAGTCTTGTCAATGTCAGGCTATCCCTGCAGAGGATGGCGTGACAGCTCAAAGGAACCAAGCGTAATTGCTAACGTCATCTCCTGTGAGGCTATTTCCTTTCAACCCAAAGGAGGAGCTCGATTTTGGACCTTCATGCTTTCAAGGTATGTACTATTAAAATCCATGCTACTTTGGTGCTAGGTGTTTTGTGAAGTTTTCTGCCCTCTTTATTCCATTCGGATGCAAATATCTTCTTTCGAGTAGTTTGGTCTTCTACTCGAGACTTCTAAGTGAATCTCTCGAGGCCTTTTTTGAGTTGGGTTTTTTCGCATGGCCGTTCAGAAGGATGTTTTCGTTCTGGCTTATAATATCTGGATATTCGAGTTGAGATTCCCTATCCCTCGAATTACGTTCTACGGGCCAGCAGAGCCTCCATGCTTCACAAGCAAAGGATTTCGATTCTCTGGTTTGCTGTATTCGGGTAGGCCCCATCGCTTTTCGAGTTGTGGATTCTCATCCCTCGAATTGCCTTCTGGCTAGCAGCGCCTTATTGTCGATCAAGACCTGGCCATCAGCTCCGTTATTTTCATTCAGGGCCAGCAGTGCCTCAGTTTCAGTTCAGGAATAACTTTGAGATTCCTGAAAGCTAACTCTATACTTATGCTCACTCTTAATGCCTGAATTTTGTTGGCAATATACCAATTCGGATGCCGTATGTCAAATACGAAGGTAAGTCCACAGTTAGCAACACTAGATGGCCCGGTATTCGTATCAAGCACGTTCTGCCGAGAAAATTTCCATACCAACGGTATGAAGTCTTGCATCGATGGATGCATCGAGTGCCTTACACATTACTGGGCTTCGACTTGATAAGTCCACACGCGGCTCGAGTCGAGGTAGCGCCAGCCCACGCGGGTTCGAGTCGGGGGACATGAATCTGAGTAAGCTAACCGATATTTTTGTGACTATGCAATTAACTGGACCCGACGTGAGTCTCAGACTGGTTATGCCTATCCTCCTACCAACCAAACTATGCTTTTCCGAGGATCAAAATGAGTGCTACTCAAATTAACCGCTTCTGATGAACGAATCATTTGTGTGCATGCTTTGCTTTTGCATATTTACAGGTAGGGCGAAGAATAAAAGTCTAGAATTAGAGTCCCTGCCATACTCTTTGACTATCCCCGGCACTCGGGGGCTAATGACGAAGGAATGCCAAAGGGCCCTCGATATTCGCCTACCTGGTTTTCAGTCCAGGTGGGACATCCGTCGAAGGGATAGCAAGGCCCATGAAGTTAATCGTCTGGCGCGGCCCAGGAGCTAGACTTGGCGTGCAATGCAAGACTCGAAGGATGAGATCTAGTCGAATTAGGACTTGTCTAGGGTTTATTCGAATCGCCTCTATCTGTAATTGGCTTGGAGAACAATCCTGAGACCCAACCTTCGCATATAAAAGGTTGGGAGGGAGATCCAAGAACCTCTCTAGCCACTTTTTGCCACCACCCACCTGAGCGCTTATAATCTCGAGAGCTCTCCACCTTTCGGCTAGATTGCATCTACGCCACCACTATATTCGACCATTGTAAGCCACCTCATCAATAAAAGTCAGACAAGCAGGACGTAGGTCTTTACCCTACAAGGGGGCCGAACCTAGGTAAAACCCATGTTTCCCTGTGTTGTCTGATTGCCGTCGAGTTCGCCGGATCCCACAAGCTCTTCATTTCTCGAAAGCCCTCAAGCATGGGCATTGCCGGGGTAGAACCTCATCAACAGGGTTCCTTCCCTGCATCCATCGGTGAAGTAGCCAATGGTCTGCTCCTCGCCCACTCCTTCGCATGAGTTGTCCAGCTCTGACCATCTCGTAAGGTAATCATGATCCGGCTCGTCCGGGCCTTGCTTGCAGAGGGCCAGCTGTCGTGGGCGGGGAGGTCGTTTGTAAGTCCCGGTGAAGTTCTTGATGAACGCTTCCTTGAAGTCGTGCCATGAGTTAATCTGCAGAGCCGGCAGGCTGTTGAGCCATGTCTGGGCAGATCCTGTGAGCATGAGCGGCGCGTAGTGCACCGCTGTCCTCTTATTGCCTCCTGCAATGTTGACGGCGATGTCGTAGTCCGCTAGCCAGTCCTCCGGCTTCACCGCCCCGGTGTACTTGGGCATGTCGCGTGGGAGCATGAACTTAGCCGGGAAGGGCTCGCCGTGGATGCGCGGGCCAAAGCAGATGGGCCCCGTTGAGGCCTCCTTCTCATCGAGCTTGGAGTCTGCGAGCTGGTTGAGCCGATGGCGGGCGTCATCCTTTGGTGGGTCGACACGCTCTCCAATCCTCTGGCTCACATGCAAGTAGGCCGGCTGGTTGCCTTGAGCACCACACCCGGCTCCAGGGGCCGGCGCAGCATGCGCCACAGCTTTGCCGCGTGTCGGCTTTGCTGTGTCGGGCCGGGGAGGGTTGCGCGGCTTGCTGGTGGCCGCAACCGGATCGCGGGACTGCCGGCTATGGTGGCCGGAGTGCTGGGTGTGGTGGTTTCCACCGCTCTTGCCAGGAGCTCGGTTGCTCCGGCTGTGTTCCACCCGTCCCTGGTTGGGCAACGAAGCTTGCGCATGGGACTTGGCTTGGCCGGCTACGATGAGGCGATTGTCATGCCGGGTGCCGCTTGCTTCTCCGTCCGGCTCCATCTCCTATTGCTGCAGATCGGCATCGTCCAGGAGCTTTTGGAGTCAGGCTTGCTTCTCCCGCAGATCATTGCCATACAAGCCGACCAGCTCGAAGGTGATGTAGCATACGACACAGAGGTTCTTCGTGGGCGTGCTGTAGGTGGGCTTGGCGATGACTGGAGTCGGCCTTGCCGAGGGCGCCGCCCGATTCAGCTCCGTGCCTAGATCTCGGCCTCGCTGACGAACTTGTCCCGCCCGGCTTGGGCCATCCCCAGCCGGTCTGTAGCCTTGCGCGGTGTTATACTCGCAGACTGTGGAGAGGACACGCCGGTGGGTGTCTTCGATGCCGATGGTGCTGTCGAGGAGGACACGGTGTGTCTGCTCCAGATCTTCGGCGAGCTTGGGAGGATCGGCGGTGAGGTCGAGTGGTGCGCGTAGGTCCATGATGGTAGACTCCAAGATGTCCCGCTCTGGAGGTGGAAGATCCTGCTTCGGCAGAGGTGGGCGTTCAAGCGGCGGGTTGCCGCCACCATCTTCCTCCAGGGCCAGCACTTCGACCATGATGCCAAGATCGCTGCTTTCGCTGCAGCTCGAGCCTGTGTCACAGAGAGGGTCAAGCACATCGGTTAACTCCTCCGGGAAGGGCTTGGCGACATATAAGCGGTGGCTACCGACGTCGAGGAAGGAGCCGCTGTCGCTGAAGCCGTCCCCGAAGTAGGCGAGGTTGTCGCAGACGCAGCTGAGGGTGCCGAACCTCTAGACAAGGCCAAAAGCGACCCTCTCACCGAGAGTCGATGGAGATCCCGGTCGGAACTTTACTCCGGTCACTGCCGCGCGCTGCCCCACGGTGGGCGCCAACTACCGTGGTATTTTGGTGACAGTAGCCATGGGGATGGGTTAACGGAGGGGCTCGACAGTGTGCAACGACAGGTCCGGCTCGAGATTGTGTAACTAGGACACCGACGGTTACCCAGGTTTAGGGCCCTCCACTCCGGAGGTAACACCCCTACTTCCTGCCTTGTTTCTTATTCTCAGCACACGGTGGCTACAAGGCTCCTCGAGCTGTTTGGTCTAGAGGAAGAAGAAGAAGGATCTGATCTCCCTAGTCTAAGGGTCTAGGCCCCCTTATATAGGCGGGGGCCTGGTTACAGGTTAGGCGTCCGGCTGCCCGGCTGCTGGCTCCTCCGTGGCTGCGGTCTTGGCATGGGCCCGCCATCCTCTGACTCTCTGTTTGACGATGGCAACTTTATAAAGTGTCTTTCCCCCTTGGACCGGTATCTCCGAGGCATATTCCCTCCGCTCTGCCTCGGATCCTTTCGTGGAGAAAGCTCCTGCCCGTTGATTGGCAGAGGCCGGGCGTGGCTGGCATCAGGCTTTTCCCCCGCTCCTGTCGATCTTGTCGGGGCCAGGCTGCTTTCGTTAAAGTAGCCATTGGAGGAGTTTCGTCGTCTTCGCCGGCTCGGGCTTCCAGCTGCGGAGTCGTCAGCCAGCTGTTGGCGCAGCCGGCCCTTCGGTCGAAGCCGACCTCTCTGGCCTAACATCGTGGAGATTCCTGGGACGTCAGCCGGCAGATGGCTCTGCCCTTGGCCTACCCAGATAGTCAACCCCACGACATTCATGGTTTTACGAAGTCATCCTCCTTGGAAGTCAACGAGATGGCGAGGTCGCCCTCCTCGCAAGCCAGCAAGATGGCGAGGGCGGCGAGGACAATGTCATCTCGAGCCAAGGGGTTTCGTTGAGGATGTCGTTGATGACGACCGAGACAGTGCACCTAACACGCCCCAGAAACATGCGCGTCCCTCCCTGTTCCAAGTCGTGGCCGGCCGGGTGAGACCCTTGGTGCTGCGCAACTCCACGTCTGGCCGAGCGTTGAAGAAGTCGACCCACCAATCGTCGTTGCCGGTGGCTGCCCACGTGGGATCGGCGCGCTCGGCTGGGCCAGATCTCCTCGCGCCACCGGTCCGTCCCCGACGTGGCCGCCGGTGAAATGCCGATCCCGTTGACGGCAGGGACGGAGCTGCCATTGTGGCATTGGGGTCAGCTGACCCCAATGATTTTTGAAGATCTCTTCACTAATTAGTACTAATTACTATGATTTGTATAAGATGACACCAGTAAATTTGAGAAACTATAGAGCTGACCCCATTGAGAATTTTTTCTAGCTTCGTCCCTAGTTGACGGCCATCTTCCAACCGCCGCCGCTCGGCAGGCATATGTGTGGCGGCACTAGGTAACGTGCCATGTACATCGGACATGCCTCCACAACAGTGAGGCTACCGCGGGTAAAGCCGTTGGCGGTGAGAACACAAGCGGCTGCTAGACATGGCGCGATCTAGGGGACGGTGAGGGAGGGGAGCGATGCCAATGGCCTTTTGTACAGAGGCAGGTAGGGCACATTATCACAGGCGCGAACGGCCACGCAGCCATGTGCGACGTGATGCGCTGCTTTTGCTGCACTGCCTGGGAAGCTGCGCGGCCATTAACGCTGCTTGACTAGAGGTTGGCGACAGGTTAAACCTCGCATCCATACCTCTTAGAGCAAGTACAATAAGTCCTAGTCAGCTGGCTATAAGGATTAAAGTAATATTTTCTTGCTTAGTTGGAGGAGAGAGAAGAGGAGAGAGAAGAGAAGTGGGCTCTCATGCAAGAGCCAGCTCTAGCACGTGCTCCTAGGCACTTTGAGAGAGTGAAAGGTGAGCCATGCATTAATAAAGTAGTACTTTTATATAGCCCACTATTGTACATGCTAGCTATAAGATAACTATAGATGACATGGCAATTGGCTTATAGCCAGCAGCAGGCTCTACTATTGGAATTGCTCTTAGTCGGCGATGAGGTAGGCTCATCACTCGAGACGCATCTCCTTGTTGCGTCCGACGCCCCTGTGACGTCTCCTGTGTAGCAGAGATGGGCTCGAGGCACCGAATAGTGTATTGGGATTTGGGACGTGCCGAAACAAAAAATGGTTTGAGGCACGCGACTGGAGGCAGTCAAATATCCGGCGTGCCCCAAATCCCATTGGGGCACTTTGGGGTTTGCGACTGGTGATGCTCTGACAAGCCAAGTTGCGGTGAGTTCAAATGTCCCCGAGTTCCATTCGTCCTCTCTCAACGTCAGAAGCGATACAAAGTACGATACACGTTCATAACACACGCTTGTCAGTACTACTACATGTAAGTTACTTCAGATCTTCATCAAGAAAAGTTGAAGCTTGAACGAATGAACGTCATTGATGCAGCTTAACATGACCCCATTGGAATACTATATGGCACGTTTGTTTACCATGGACACTCCAGAAACTGCAAGGTCATCACCAGTTATAGTCGGGCTTGTATCCAAATGCTGCTGCAACCATAACAATCTTCAGACTACAACTTCTATGTTTTTTTCTTTCAAAATGGGAGCATAATCTTCTGCATCAAAACAATGCACACGACCTATTTTATTAAACAAGTAGTCATTGGCCCAGTAGTTATAGTATTACATTATTACAGTCATGGATCAATCAACGTGGCTGCGTAGATGAGCCGGCAAAAGAAAGAGCAAATCAAAAAAGATCTATGAGGCATCTTCGATATTTCTAGAGTGCAATTAACCACCCAGGTTAAATATGGTTCAAATAACCGCCATCAAGCTATTGCATCCAGTATCCGTAGGTTCCAGCTGGTCCACAATTAAAAGCTATGCCCATAGAGGAATCAAAGATGCCGCTCAGTGAATTACCTCTAGAAAATTTGGATTAGCACATCTATTAAAAACTACCTCGTTGCAACAACTCCAACCAGACTAAGGCACAAATCTCAACACGGATTCGTTCCTTTGTTTTCTTATCAATCCAATTAAATCAATTACCAAATAAATTAGTTATATTACTGGGTGAAGGTATATTAAAAGTAAAGTGTACTACTCTCCAAACTAGGCGAGAGAAATGAGAGGATATAAAATAATAATTAATTGTTTCTTTCAAACCACAAAAGAAACACTTAGTACATCCTGTCCACCGTCTTCTGGGGCGGTTATCCTTTGTTAAAATCACATTCTTATAAAGACCGCATAAAGATACATATTTTCAGTGGTACTTTAATCTTCCACATGTATTTTTTTTAGGAAAGCCGTATGTACAGTCATATAATTAGCATACATGGATTTAACACAAAAAACACCTGTGATTGTGAGGCGCCATTTAAAACTATCTAGTTCATCGTGCAGGTTAACATCCATTAATCTCCTCACTAAACCTAACCAGGAGTCCCATCTATCTCCTGTTAATGTCCTATTAAATTTAATATTCAATGGCACATGGGATAAGAGATATCACCCACTAAGACATGTTTAGTCCGGGCGATATTATAAAGATTAGGATATTGAACTTCAACTTCTATGTGTATCTGGCTAGCCGTATACCCCCTGAATGGCTGGTAGAACTGGGTCCCATGTATGACTGATACATGGCAGATACCCCATAGCTGGATAATGTGTTGCATCTACTCCTTAAATAATCTGTCCCATATGACTCAGAGCCATCCTGTAGTCATCCAGCATTTTACTCTGGATTTTCTTCCATGACATTTGTTTTCCTTCAGTGGATTTCAATTTCAAGACCTGTAAGACCATATTAAGAAAGCATATTTTAGTAGAAACCTCAATGTTACCAAAAAAAGCGAGTATGCATGCGAGATCAAGTGATGTCAAGACCTAGCAGACAAGCTCCTGCTTTGTTATTGAAGATTAGCTGCTCTCTCCTTCAGCTCAATCATGTAATCCCTGCTGCTCCTTACATTTTCTTCAACAGCAATCTGTAACGTCCTTTGCATATTTTCCATGTTCAGTGAGATCAATCGGCTATCACATGGCGTCATCATGTGATGAGGGCATCTCCAGCGGGCCGACCCATTTCGGACACCGAATCGGTCTGATTTGGTCCGTATGGGTCGGCCCGCGGACAGCCAGTCCGGCATTGTTCGGATGGGTCGTGGGGTGCACCCAGCGGCCCGACGCAAAGTTTTTTTTTCATTACTTAGATAATACATAGAAAATTAAAAAAAAACATAGAAAATAAAAAAAAACATAGAAAGCCCTAGCAAGGGCTTTGGGGGCACAGGGGGCGGCGGGGTCGTCGTCCTCGCCGCGGCCTACTCGTCGTCCTTGTCGGGGAGGATGATGTAGGGCGACTGCGCCCACGGCCAGTTGGCCGCAGGCGGTGGAGGAGGACCAGTTGGGGCAGCAGGTGGCGGCGACGGCGGGCCTGGAGGAGGAGGCGGCGGTGGCGGCGACGGTGGCCGGCCGTGCTGCTGGTGCACTGAAATGGCCAGCGCAGTGTCGATGCCGGCCCACCGCTTCTTCTCCTCCTCCTCAGAGACGAGGAGGGCGACCCGGAGCTGCTCCTCCTCGGTCAGCGGTGGCGGGGACGGCGGTGCCTCGCCACGCTCCGTTGCGGCGAGGATGTCGTAGGCGACGCACCCCATGACGTCCTCCGTGTCGTCCCTGGGCTCCTCGCCAGGGATGTCGTCGCCGCCCACCTCCTGCTTGACGTGGACCTCCGGCGGCGCCTCCTCCGCGTCCTCCTCCATCTCCTCGATGAAGGGCTCCGCCTGCGGCGGCTCTGGCCCTGGATCCGGCATGTACACGCCGGCGTAGGGGTTGGGGTCGGCCTCCCCTAGGAAGGCCGCCCGCCGCACCGGGTCGCGCTCCCGCGGCCCGAAGTTGTCCCACCATTGGCTATCGAAGCCAAAGGCGGGATCGGCGCGGAGGCGCGCCGGCATCAGCGCGCAGCGGCGGCGGATCTCGGTGACCCGGTCCGGGCCGAAGCGCGGCACCGGCGGGACCGGCACGCGCCTGCTATTGAGGTGCCACCTGCCGGGGAGGCTGCAGTCCGGCCAGTCGACGCTCTGGCCGCAGCGGTACAGCGCCTGGCAGTGACTCACCGGAATGTACCGGCGATCACGCTGGCGCGTTGGTGGCTGCGGCGAGGCTGTCCTGGCGCGGCGCGGTGGAGACCGGCGCCGAGGTGGCGACCGGCGCCGAGACCCGCTGGCCTCGTGGTCGTGCCTGCCCTTCTTGAAGAACCCCATGGCTGGGCTGTGGTGGCCAGAATGTGGTGGCTGTGGCGGCTGCGGTGGCTATGGCGATGGAGGCTGTGGTGGCCGCAGCTCCGTTGTGGCCTCCTTTTAAAGGGGCCAGTGGCCGGGCGTCCAGCGGCCGCCATGAATGCCTGCGCGCGGCAGCCCAATTGGCACGCCACGCCGGTGTTGATGCCGCGGCATGCATTGAAGGTGAAGGCGGGGCGCCCAAAGCGCACGCACTCTGACTCGAGGCGCCGGGACGCACTGACGCGGACGGACGCGTCGCGTTGGAGAAGACGTATCGGCGCGGGTCGATGACAGGTGGACCAGGGGAGGACGCGTGCCCGGTCCGCGCGTGTCCGCGCAGACCCATCGCTGCCCCAAATTTGGGCCGCGGATGGGTGTGTCCTCCCCCCCGGACACGTTTGGGTCGGCCCGCTGGGCGCTGTTTTTTCGGCCTCTTTGTCCGGTCGGACAGAAACGGACCCGCGTTGTCCGTTTGGGTCGGCCCGCTGGAGATGCCCTGATATATCTCCAGTCTGTTCACTCTTGGTGGGATGTATAGCCGGCGTGGTCGTCCTCGATATACCCTCGGTGCCGCGTGCCCACCGGGGTGACCATCTAGCCCTCGGTGCTGCGCGCCCACCGGGCGTCTCGACACTGATGCCATGTCCACGCCGCTCTAGGAGGATGTACCATCAATCTTATACTGTCTATTTTATCACCATCAGATCGGGATGGATAGACAGTTTTTAAGAATGCCAACCATCATAAAACTTGTATGAAAACTAAACGGACTTGGGTGATGGATGGTGGTAAAACCACATCAAAAAGAAAAAAATGAAACAATGGAAATTGATGGACAACTCTAAAAATAAATCCCGTGTGGTTTCGGATAAACATGAAGATATATAGGTGTGACGACCTCAAATTTGATAACAAATTCGAAGTGCCCGTTATGTAATCCATCACAATCCCAGAATCATTGTTGTGATTTACATAACGTAGTGGATATCACAGTCATAGACATTAATAGTAAATAAAAGGGATTACATAGGTGGTCGCACAGACCAAACCTTACATTACATCAATAAGCAGCGGAATAACACTTTGGGTCCATATTGTCAAGCTTCAACCGCACAGGCAGAGCCGACAGTAGGAAACGAGCCTAATTCGCAAAGTCGTCAACGATTCCTTCCTTCTTGATTTCTCTCCTTCAAGTCTGGCCAAGTTAATAGCCAGGGACAGAGCCGTGAGTACATTGCATGCACTCGCAAACCATCTTATAAATAAAAGAATAGAGAATGCATAGTTCATATAGTGGTCTAAGCTCTAGGTTCATTTGCATAAAGCAGAATTTCCTTTCAAAGATCCTTTTATCTAGAATGGTAAGAAAACATTTAGCTCTTTATAAATCTCTAGATGGAATCCCCCAAATGTCAATTCTTTTGTTCACCAAGTCACCTTCATGGTCATCAAAATTCATTGTCAAGTCACCTTTCTCAAATCATTTTCAAAGTAAAACTTGATAACGGCCAAGCAGCTCCAAACCAACCGTCCATGACCGCGGACGCGGCTATTCGAATAGTTTTACACTCTGCAGAGGTCGTACACTTTACCCACACCATCCGACTACTCATCGTGTGGGCAACTTCCCCGCATAACAACATATGCCACGACAAGCAGCCGACCATTAATGTTTCACCTGCCCGCCTTAGCATAAACACTACCGCCTAGAGATGTACCCCTCAACACCGGAGTCCAAGAAGCTGTCCAGAGTGTGCAAAGTTCCCAGCCGCTTGACCCACCGGAATGCCACTAACCGAGGTAGGGTCCTACACCCGGCAGTCCATTTTCAATGAGGGCTCTTCGGCTTGTACCCCAACCACCTAAAAAGGAGGACAAGGCGAACCTAGGCCGTAGCCATAGGGTGCCCTGGAAGAGGAGTCCCTGGTCGGACTTCCATTTACATTTTATAGGGTCTACACTAAGGAGACACAAGTACTCCACTAAGCCCTGTCCCATACCAGGATAATGTGGTCGCACTGTATGATTGGTCCAGTGGTACTTCACTCATTTATCATTTTTGTCAAACCTTCATGTCACCTTCACCATGTCACCATTTTGTAAATAGTTTTCAAAGTCACCCTTGGGAAGGTTGCCCATCTCCAAGGTTTGTATTTAAAAAAATCATCCTTGGGCAAGGTTGCCCCTTTCCAAGGTTTTCATTTCAAAATCTTCATGATCTCCATTGGGGTTCCCACCTAGTCATTTTCCATGAATGCCTTCAGCTCAAGCATGATCCTCATGAGGGCACAAGGATCTAGGTAGGTATATTGGATAGACTTAGCTTGATGCGCTACTTAGCATCCACTAAGGAAAGGGTTTCTCAAAGGTAGGCTAGGTTTGATGCTCTTGATGTCATCCACAAAAAGAGTTGGATGCACTTGTCAAGAAAGACATCACTACTTATTTGCAACTTGGTAACAATCATTTTAGCATGTATTTTTATTTAAAAGCAAGTAAACATGCATTATAAAACTGGGTAATGGTATGATCAAAAGATGGCTTGCCTGGCTTGGCAATGTCATAGGCTTCTTCATCTTCATCTCGGGTTGGGTAGTCTCCATCACCATTGCTTGGTTGACTTCGGGATCCATTCTCCTTACTCTCGTTGTCGTCTAATCGTTGGAAAGCAAATAAGCATACAATCACCACACAATTCACAAACAACATCTATTTACTCAAATACACATACTTGGGTAAGGGAAGTGATCTAGGAAGTCTATGGAGAGTGGTTTCGATGATAATTGAGTTCCGATGGATGAGATGATTGAGTTGTTGTACCTAAGTAGGGTTTATTTATTTTGGATTATAAAAATATCTCCTGCAAGTTCTTATTGACCAAAGTTCATATACTACTAGTATATATTCAAGATTATGGTTCAACTAAAGAGGCTCCATAGGATTTGGAGTATGTTTCTTTTATTGAAGCCATTTCTAGTTTGCAAAGATTTAGTGATCAAGTTTGAATCTTACAAGTAGAGTTTATGGATCCTAGTTGAATGGGATCAAAGATCAATATTTAGAAATGTGGTTGATTCGAATTGGTTTCATATCATTTCCATATTTTGAGATAGGTGTGCAAGTTTGAGTTTCTAATTACTACTATGTAGTATTAATTCTCCAAATACCTTCTACCAGATCACATGGACTAAGATCAACCTACAGATAGATAATTGGAAAGGTGGTATAACAATATATAAGAGCTCCATCAAAATTCCAATTATAGGTTTGAGTTTAATAAAATCCTATATGGCAAATGCCTATTTAACCATATGGGTAAATAGCATTTGATTTAAAAGGTTCAAAAATGAGATCTAATGGTATAGACAGATGGGTATCACTAATTGTGAATTTTCAAAGTTGGATTTATATTTTTAGGAATTTTATTCGAATTGATATGAATTTTCTAAGGTGAAAAAGCTCCTGTTTTGTTATTTTTACTGCAACCAAATCTGTAAATCTAATTGTGTTGAAACCACTTTTATTGGATAGCTTATGTTCTAAGGTTTCCAGAACATTTTTATTTGCTAGATTTGGATCGGTAGATCTCCGGGAAAACTAAATATACTCAAGCATCTGAATGCGTTTTTCAGAAATCGGAAAATATCGATTTAGCCCCTTTTTTTTTCTATCCGGGCCGGACACGCAGATCTTACTGGGCCGGCCCACTAGGCTAAGCTGGCCGGGTGAGCAGGGAAAAAAATAGGGAGCCGGCCTGCCAAGGGGCCCCACCGGTCAGAACTTAAACCGAACAGGTATCGGGCTTCTTCTTCCCCGGGCGCTACAGGAACGTAAACGAGAACGAGCTACTGGGAGCAGGGCTGCACACGGGGAGCTCACCGGCGGCGATGGGGAGCGGCGGCGAGGATGTCTAGGCGGCGGAGGAGCTTCTCCTCTTCCACCTTGTCCAGCCGGAAGCTCGAGGGAGCTGCTGGAACACTGGGAACGGCTGCACGCTCCGGAGCTCGGCCTACTCCGGCGAGCTCAAACCGGCGAGCAACTAGCGAGGAGATTATGTCTAGGAGGTTCCTGGTGATGGCGGGGTTCTTTTCAGGGAAGAATGGCGGCCTTTTATAGACGGGAGAGGGAGCACGAGGCGAGTGGATCTGCGGAGAGAGCGCGGCCGGTGTCGGCTAACGGAGGGACGCGGCGGTCGGTGCTTTCGGCGGAGGGCTGCAGGGTGCTGTGGGGTGCTGCTGGCGCACTCACGGGCTGCGGGGTGGTCTGGTTCAGAGGGAGCAAGTGAGGGGTCCGGGCGGTGGTTCTCCTCTGTTCTTCCTTGTCTCACGGCCGTGGTCGGGGCAGGGGATGCTGGGGCTCGACCAAGAGATGTCCCCAAGCATGGCTACAGGGTTTGGGCAGGGGTGAACAGCGTTGGCCACAGTAGAACCGATTTTCCCTGGATTTCGCCCACCACGTGTTCGATCAAATGCTCGCAAGAAATAAAAGTTTGAATTTTTGAAAATTTCCAATTGGGTTGGTCATTATATTGGATAGGGATTCCAGAAATATTTTTGTTATGAAGAAATATGAGGTTTTGCAAAAATCTTATTTCCGATTTGAGGTATGGTTTCTGATTCAGATTCAAACTTCGGACAGATTTTGAAATAGGTTAGGGTTTGAGTTTTTGCTGGAAACTTCTTGGTTGAGTTAGTATGTGATCTGGTCAAGCTCAACTAACTGACCACACCTTTGCTTGAGTCATAGATTTCTTATTCTAAGTGTCCAAAGTAGGGTAGTGGTTAACCTTTTCTAGATCATCTTTTCTTCTCTTTTTCTTTATTTCTCTTGCTTCTGGTTCTTTTGATCCTTGTGGTTTTTCTCTAATGCTTCTATTGGTTGGGTTTGAACTAACTAACTATTGCACAACAATATTATACACACATAAAATCATAGAAAACATGTATTTTCAATACTACGTATGCATGCAATATGGGGTGCAAGGTTTTAATTGGTCTAAAAGTGTTGGTTTTCTGGGAGATGACCTGGAGTTGGGAAATGACCTCTTATTTGAATTCAAACTTTGGTAGAAATTTGAATAGGGTTTCAAGTTGATTTTTGATTCAAACTTTATTGTATTGGGTTCTTTGTAACTTGTTCTTAGTTGTGGTGGAGAGATGCATGATGGTCCAGTTCAAATATTGCTTAATATATAAGGGCAAAGTAGTGGAATCAGTAATTTCTTTAAGATCACTACTTCCTCTTTTCTTACTTAGGTTTTTGTGTGGCGGTTTATTTTCTTGATTCCTTTCTATTTGTTTGTGATTGCTTGACTTAATTTTGGGTTTGGCAACTGACCCAAATGGGTTTAGCACGCAACCATGCACAAACTTTAATAGTTAGAAAACTCTTTCTATTTCACAAAAACATTTTACATGTATAATTATTTGTTTTAAAAACCCTTCCCATTCTCTTTTTATTTGAAGCATGGGAGCAAATGCTCAAATTCAGAAGTTTCGAAAAGGCAAGAAATTAATCTTATATGCACAATAAAAGTTTTTGTTGGCTCCAAAATTTGGGATTTTAATAAATCCATTTATTTCTATTTCCCAAAAATTTGGGTTGTTACAATCTTCCCCCCTTAAAAAGAATCTCGTCCCGAGATTCACAAGTTAAGATTGAGATAGATTGGGAGATGATATTAACAGATAAGAGATGTAGGGTATATTGATTCCTATAAAGATTGGGTACACCCAAAATGTGATAAGGCCATACGGGCCAAAAACACATCTTCACCAATCACACAGCAATGTCAACACACAATCACACTTTCAAAAACAAAAATCTTCTCGGTTTAAACCATAGAACTTCATAAAACAAGGTCTTGTGGATTATAGGTCTGGTTTCACAAAGAGATAAAACAAGACTACTAGTATGAAACTAAGGTGGCTCCGGCTTCTTGATGACTTGTGTTCCAAAATCTTGATCCAACTTGTTCATACTACTTTGTAACTGGGAGCAACTTCGGGGGTATACTGCTGGTTCGTGATGGTTGATTTTCTTCTCTTCGTGCCTTCAGGTTGTAAGAGTTGCTTCGGGGTATTCCGGAAAGGTTTCTTCCTTCTCATGCAGATGTTGAGGTTATCTTCAATAGTACTGGGTTTTTCGATTACGGTTCGTAGATGACAGGGAAAGTTTTCAAAATGTTTCTCACATGGGGTTGGTATTTTTCAGAGTTTATGTTGGGCCAGAAAGACCAAAAACATTTTTGAGCAAACAAGTTTTCAAAGGGGTTGCTACAGGTTGCCGGATGGCATATGAGCAACACACCTCAAAACAAATCAATCATTCAAACACACAAGGCACTAAGCACACTTAATAATCGTGAGGTAAGGGCAGCTCAATGAAATCAACTGAGCATTTCCTACAAATCCTATGGGTCAAAAGGTTTGCTGGGTCTTCATTATTTTTGATCAATCTTTCTTTGCTCTTGAAGTCTTTGTCTCACAGGGTTGACTCTTGTTGGAAGATTTCTGGATCAGGTGAAGAGACTCACTTTCGATGGTAGCAGTCGTAGTTGACATCCAAGGTTGAAGCCTTAAAAAATATTGAGTCCCTCATTTTTTTATTCAAAAAGTCCTTCGGTCTTAGGTTGGTATATCGTCCATAGTATATATTTGAAGTAGATGAGAAATAGAGTAAATCAAATCTTTGAAAAGACTTTGTAATCAAAGAGGTAAATAAATTCTTTGTCAAAATCTCTTGAGAGTATAAGTTGAGAGTGTAAGATATTTGAAGTGAATAAGATGAGAGTATAAGTTGGCTTTGGATACCAAAGCAAATAAATTTCTTTTGTAGAAATAAGGTTTTGTCAACATATCACTTTCTTAGCTAACGACCATGCTAACTAAGGTCTCCTAAGGTCATGATAGTCCTGATACCAAACTTGTGATATCAGAGATATCATTTTCTAACGACCATACTAACTAGGGTTTCCTAGAGTCAGCCTAGGCTCTGATACCAACTTGTGACGACCTCAAATTTGATAACAAATTCGAAGTGCCCGTTATGTAATCCATCACAATCCCAGAATCATTGTTGTGATTTACATAACGTAGTGGATATCACAGTCATAGACATTAATAGTAAATAAAAGGGATTACATAGGTGGTCGCACAGACCAAACCTTACATTACATCAATAAGCAGCGGAATAACACTTTGGGTCCATATTGTCAAGCTTCAACCGCACAGGCAGAGCCGACAGTAGGAAACGAGCCTAATTCGCAAAGTCGTCAACGATTCCTTCCTTCTTGATTTCTCTCCTTCAAGTCTGGCCAAGTTAATAGCCAGGGACAGAGCCGTGAGTACATTGCATGCACTCGCAAACCATCTTATAAATAAAAGAATAGAGAATGCATAGTTCATATAGTGGTCTAAGCTCTAGGTTCATTTGCATAAAGCAGAATTTCCTTTCAAAGATCCTTTTATCTAGAATGGTAAGAAAACATTTAGCTCTTTATAAATCTCTAGATGGAATCCCCCAAATGTCAATTCTTTTGTTCACCAAGTCACCTTCATGGTCATCAAAATTCATTGTCAAGTCACCTTTCTCAAATCATTTTCAAAGTAAAACTTGATAACGGCCAAGCAGCTCCAAACCAACCGTCCATGACCGCGGACGCGGCTATTCGAATAGTTTTACACTCTGCAGAGGTCGTACACTTTACCCACACCATCCGACTACTCATCGTGTGGGCAACTTCCCCGCATAACAACATATGCCACGACAAGCAGCCGACCATTAATGTTTCACCTGCCCGCCTTAGCATAAACACTACCGCCTAGAGATGTACCCCTCAACACCGGAGTCCAAGAAGCTGTCCAGAGTGTGCAAAGTTCCCAGCCGCTTGACCCACCGGAATGCCACTAACGGAGGTAGGGTCCTACACCCGGCAGTCCATTTTCAATGAGGGCTCTTCGGCTTGTACCCCAACCACCTAAAAAGGAGGACAAGGCGAACCTAGGCCGTAGCCATAGGGTGCCCTGGAAGAGGAGTCCCTGGTCGGACTTCCATTTACATTTTATAGGGTCTACACTAAGGAGACACAAGTACTCCACTAAGCCCTGTCCCATACCAGGATAATGTGGTCGCACTGTATGATTGGTCCAGTGGTACTTCACTCATTTATCATTTTTGTCAAACCTTCATGTCACCTTCACCATGTCACCATTTTGTAAATAGTTTTCAAAGTCACCCTTGGGAAGGTTGCCCATCTCCAAGGTTTGTATTTAAAAAAATCATCCTTGGGCAAGGTTGCCCCTTTCCAAGGTTTTCATTTCAAAATCTTCATGATCTCCATTGGGGTTCCCACCTAGTCATTTTCCATGAATGCCTTCAGCTCAAGCATGATCCTCATGAGGGCACAAGGATCTAGGTAGGTATATTGGATAGACTTAGCTTGATGCGCTACTTAGCATCCACTAAGGAAAGGGTTTCTCAAAGGTAGGCTAGGTTTGATGCTCTTGATGTCATCCACAAAAAGAGTTGGATGCACTTGTCAAGAAAGACATCACTACTTATTTGCAACTTGGTAACAATCATTTTAGCATGTATTTTTATTTAAAAGCAAGTAAACATGCATTATAAAACTGGGTAATGGTATGATCAAAAGATGGCTTGCCTGGCTTGGCAATGTCATAGGCTTCTTCATCTTCATCTCGGGTTGGGTAGTCTCCATCACCATTGCTTGGTTGACTTCGGGATCCATTCTCCTTACTCTCGTTGTCGTCTAATCGTTGGAAAGCAAATAAGCATACAATCACCACACAATTCACAAACAACATCTATTTACTCAAATACACATACTTGGGTAAGGGAAGTGATCTAGGAAGTCTATGGAGAGTGGTTTCGATGATAATTGAGTTCCGATGGATGAGATGATTGAGTTGTTGTACCTAAGTAGGGTTTATTTATTTTGGATTATAAAAATATCTCCTGCAAGTTCTTATTGACCAAAGTTCATATACTACTAGTATATATTCAAGATTATGGTTCAACTAAAGAGGCTCCATAGGATTTGGAGTATGTTTCTTTTATTGAAGCCATTTCTAGTTTGCAAAGATTTAGTGATCAAGTTTGAATCTTACAAGTAGAGTTTATGGATCCTAGTTGAATGGGATCAAAGATCAATATTTAGAAATGTGGTTGATTCGAATTGGTTTCATATCATTTCCATATTTTGAGATAGGTGTGCAAGTTTGAGTTTCTAATTACTACTATGTAGTATTAATTCTCCAAATACCTTCTACCAGATCACATGGACTAAGATCAACCTACAGATAGATAATTGGAAAGGTGGTATAACAATATATAAGAGCTCCATCAAAATTCCAATTATAGGTTTGAGTTTAATAAAATCCTATATGGCAAATGCCTATTTAACCATATGGGTAAATAGCATTTGATTTAAAAGGTTCAAAAATGAGATCTAATGGTATAGACAGATGGGTATCACTAATTGTGAATTTTCAAAGTTGGATTTATATTTTTAGGAATTTTATTCGAATTGATATGAATTTTCTAAGGTGAAAAAGCTCCTGTTTTGTTATTTTTACTGCAACCAAATCTGTAAATCTAATTGTGTTGAAACCACTTTTATTGGATAGCTTATGTTCTAAGGTTTCCAGAACATTTTTATTTGCTAGATTTGGATCGGTAGATCTCCGGGAAAACTAAATATACTCAAGCATCTGAATGCGTTTTTCAGAAATCGGAAAATATCGATTTAGCCCCTTTTTTTTTCTATCCGGGCCGGACACGCAGATCTTACTGGGCCGGCCCACTAGGCTAAGCTGGCCGGGTGAGCAGGGAAAAAAATAGGGAGCCGGCCTGCCAAGGGGCCCCACCGGTCAGAACTTAAACCGAACAGGTATCGGGCTTCTTCTTCCCCGGGCGCTACAGGAACGTAAACGAGAACGAGCTACTGGGAGCAGGGCTGCACACGGGGAGCTCACCGGCGGCGATGGGGAGCGGCGGCGAGGATGTCTAGGCGGCGGAGGAGCTTCTCCTCTTCCACCTTGTCCAGCCGGAAGCTCGAGGGAGCTGCTGGAACACTGGGAACGGCTGCACGCTCCGGAGCTCGGCCTACTCCGGCGAGCTCAAACCGGCGAGCAACTAGCGAGGAGATTATGTCTAGGAGGTTCCTGGTGATGGCGGGGTTCTTTTCAGGGAAGAATGGCGGCCTTTTATAGACGGGAGAGGGAGCACGAGGCGAGTGGATCTGCGGAGAGAGCGCGGCCGGTGTCGGCTAACGGAGGGACGCGGCGGTCGGTGCTTTCGGCGGAGGGCTGCAGGGTGCTGTGGGGTGCTGCTGGCGCACTCACGGGCTGCGGGGTGGTCTGGTTCAGAGGGAGCAAGTGAGGGGTCCGGGCGGTGGTTCTCCTCTGTTCTTCCTTGTCTCACGGCCGTGGTCGGGGCAGGGGATGCTGGGGCTCGACCAAGAGATGTCCCCAAGCATGGCTACAGGGTTTGGGCAGGGGTGAACAGCGTTGGCCACAGTAGAACCGATTTTCCCTGGATTTCGCCCACCACGTGTTCGATCAAATGCTCGCAAGAAATAAAAGTTTGAATTTTTGAAAATTTCCAATTGGGTTGGTCATTATATTGGATAGGGATTCCAGAAATATTTTTGTTATGAAGAAATATGAGGTTTTGCAAAAATCTTATTTCCGATTTGAGGTATGGTTTCTGATTCAGATTCAAACTTCGGACAGATTTTGAAATAGGTTAGGGTTTGAGTTTTTGCTGGAAACTTCTTGGTTGAGTTAGTATGTGATCTGGTCAAGCTCAACTAACTGACCACACCTTTGCTTGAGTCATAGATTTCTTATTCTAAGTGTCCAAAGTAGGGTAGTGGTTAACCTTTTCTAGATCATCTTTTCTTCTCTTTTTCTTTATTTCTCTTGCTTCTGGTTCTTTTGATCCTTGTGGTTTTTCTCTAATGCTTCTATTGGTTGGGTTTGAACTAACTAACTATTGCACAACAATATTATACACACATAAAATCATAGAAAACATGTATTTTCAATACTACGTATGCATGCAATATGGGGTGCAAGGTTTTAATTGGTCTAAAAGTGTTGGTTTTCTGGGAGATGACCTGGAGTTGGGAAATGACCTCTTATTTGAATTCAAACTTTGGTAGAAATTTGAATAGGGTTTCAAGTTGATTTTTGATTCAAACTTTATTGTATTGGGTTCTTTGTAACTTGTTCTTAGTTGTGGTGGAGAGATGCATGATGGTCCAGTTCAAATATTGCTTAATATATAAGGGCAAAGTAGTGGAATCAGTAATTTCTTTAAGATCACTACTTCCTCTTTTCTTACTTAGGTTTTTGTGTGGCGGTTTATTTTCTTGATTCCTTTCTATTTGTTTGTGATTGCTTGACTTAATTTTGGGTTTGGCAACTGACCCAAATGGGTTTAGCACGCAACCATGCACAAACTTTAATAGTTAGAAAACTCTTTCTATTTCACAAAAACATTTTACATGTATAATTATTTGTTTTAAAAACCCTTCCCATTCTCTTTTTATTTGAAGCATGGGAGCAAATGCTCAAATTCAGAAGTTTCGAAAAGGCAAGAAATTAATCTTATATGCACAATAAAAGTTTTTGTTGGCTCCAAAATTTGGGATTTTAATAAATCCATTTATTTCTATTTCCCAAAAATTTGGGTTGTTACAATAGGTGAGACCCTCCTCCTTTTTCCGGGCTTGGGACCGGCTATGCCATAACATTAAGCGTAAACTTAATATTTATATTATAGGCGGAGTTCCCCCACCTCCCCACCAAAAAAAACCCAGTCAACAACCAATAGTACAAATTCACACGGAGTGCCTTCTCCAGGGCAGCCTTTTCCTGCTTGGCCTCCCCGACTGTCACCCCGGAACGGTACAAATTCACACGGAAACGCTGAAGGGACCCGTAGACTGATATCGAGCCTAAAAACCAAACACCACCGTTAACGTTGCCAGCTGCTTCCTCTTTCGTGACCCGTAGACTGATATCGAGCATAAAAACTTTCTGAAGCTTGGGCAGTGCTCCTGGTTGGACCACCACATGGCTCGGCGAATAGGTCCACAACTCCAACACCGTCAGACAAGGAAACCCATCTGCGCTGACGGGTAGCAACCTGCTTTGGCGATCGCTCTGCAACCAGAGATAAAAAAGACCCGGTAAACTGCCAAGGATGTTCAGATCCTCTTCTCGCACTTCCTTGATCCGGATTATTAACCTGCAGAGCTGTGATAGATGTGATCTTATCCATGCTGGCAGTATAGAGAATACGATGTATGCGTCTGAGTGAAATTTTTGGAGACTTCGAGGGGCCACCCAACGTTCACCCAAAATATCCATCACTTTATCTCTACGATAATGAGTAATTTCTATACTTTGGATGTTGGACATTTTACCTAGAGACTCTACAAAAGCTTCCTCTATCTCCAAGCTCATGACCTCAAATCGAATTCCAAGCTTCCTCAGTCTTACCATGCTGCCCAGCTCTTTGACGGTGCTTGCAGTGAAGCAACACATCTGAGTCAACACTTCCAATGATGTAAGGTTTCCCAGTCCGTCTGGAAGCTTGTGGGATTTATCAACAAATAGGCACATCAATCTTCTTAGCTTAATAATTGTTGATGGCATTTCCATATCATCATTTCCTCTCACATCAAGCACCAGCAAAAACTGCAAATTTCCAACCTCCTCTGGTAGCTTAGAAGTTCCTGTGTCGGCTAGACCTAGGTACCTGAGGTGCAATAAACTGCCCAACTCCCGAAGGTCAAGATGATCATAATCGCTGAGATCGCATTCACTTAAATCCAATACACGCAGGACAACAAATCTCGAGAAAGACGGCATCAGATCAATAGCAGTTTCATATGTAGCAATTGACCTCACTTGTAACATACTTGTGGATCTGAGAGGAGTGGTCTGAAGTTCTCCTTTCATGGCATTTTGTAAGGACAACCTGCGGACACTGCTTCTAGAAGACATGCTATGAGAAGTACTATTCAATACGGTAACAAAGTTGTCCTCGCTTGACAAGGAATAAATAAGATCCAAAACCATATCATGTACCTGGCAACCCTTAGTTGTTGTGCCATCATCATCATTATAATAAATCGGAATGATCATGTTTCTATTCACAAGCTCATTAAAGTAAGCTTCTCCGATATCAAAGGCACAAGCTACTGCTTTTTCACATTGGATAAAATTTTCCGCAATCCACATCCATATCAACCGATCTTTTCCAATCTCATAATCCTCTGGGAACATGCCCAAATATAATAGGCATGTTTTCAGATGAGAAGGCATATCATAATAGCTAAATGATAGTATCCTCAACATCTCCTCTACACTGGGGTCTTCTGTTAGTCCACGACCAATAGACTCGAGCAAAACATGCCATTCATCCACTGGTTTTATGTGCTGATCACTTGCTAAAAGACTAGCTATAGTAATAATGGCTAAGGGCACTCCGCCACATTTCTTCAAAATATCTTTGGACAATGCTTCAAATTTTCGGGGACATTCACTCTCATGAGAAAATATCCTCCTATAGAAGAGCCTTTGAGAATCATCAGCACTAAGAGGTTCCATTTGATATACTGAATCATTATTAGACGAACAACATAACTTAGCCACACTAACTATACGAGTTGTAGTGATTAGCCGACTGCCAACATTGCTGCTACTAGGGAATGCCCATTTTATAACTCTCCAAAGTTTTTCATCCCATATGTCATCAATCACTATGAGGTACCTATATCAGTTGGAGTAATAAATAGTCTGCATCTAGACATGACAAAGCTAATAGGAGCGATCAAAATATCCTAAAATTACGCTGCATGAAATAATTGACGAAAATTAAGAAAAAATATCCAAGTCACAAAACAAAGTACAAGGCAATTTATAGATTAATGATCATGCATGCATACATTTTGATACACTTTTTTTTTCTAACACTGCAACCGTGATCATAAGATCAAGTGAATGATAGTATAGTGCATATATAACACCATAATAATACATGGTTCGGTTATATATATTATCAAACAAAAAATAGAGATCACATACTAAAATGTTACCTTTCCGCTCCTAGATATAACGTGTATAAGTTTTTGTGAAAAATCCAGAATATGATTTGTATTGTGTTGCACCATTATTCTAGACAATTATGTTAGGGATTTGAGCACGTTTACTTATCTCATGAACACTCCTCTATTTTCTTATGTCAATTAGTTAGGGATAACCCAGCATAAACATGTATAATTTTCCCTGTACATGCATTTTTTTGTGCCAGAAATTAACACCCTATATACGTGAACTGAGGGAGTAATTATTAAGGAAAAACTGGTTTAATATTCTGGAATGGAGGAACATGGTGCTTTTGTTGACATGCTTTTGCTATTTGGTTATAGAAATTTTCTGATTGTGTGCATGTATGTGTTTGAAATGCCGGAACAATATCCTCTAACTAATTATGTGCTCGAAATTTTCTGAATTATTCTCATGAAAATAATTTGTAAATACAACTTCTTAGTGCGATCATTTAGTTCCATACTAATTATGCCAATGTTGATCATTAATTGGAGATATTGCAACATCTAAAACGTCATCTTTTTTTTTGCACCGAGGCACTAGCTTCATCATTTACATATTATTTCACAATTGCAATGGAAAAAGTTAGGAGTAAGGTTCATCACTAAATGAGCGACATGTGACATGTAAAGTACCTTCGGTTGTTGAGACCTTCTCGGAGTTTGTCGATGAGCTGTTTTTCATCCAGATCGGTGAAATGAATTTTGTAAATATCATGAAGGATGTCCATGAATACCTTCTTGGCTCCAGCATTTCGACCGACCGGAACAAAAGCACTACAATCAAAATCTCCTTTGATCTTTTCATAAACCATTTTGACAAGAGTGGTCTTCCCCAATCCTCCAAATCCAACCACAGAGACAATCTTCAACTTATTCTTCGTTTCGTCATCTCCCTCGAAGAGCAATTTCATTAGCTCTTGATCTCTTTTCCCGGCAATGCCAACGAGCTCTGTGACTTCTTTGTACAGAGCCCCAAGGCGGGGATCGATGGCTGTGGCGGCTGCAGGCTTAGCAATAATATTATCGATGGTGTACCTTCCACGCCTGTTAGAGACCTCCTGGACTTGCTTATTGATTTCTTTGATCGCATCGGCGATCTCATGACGAGCCTTCCCCTTTGTGAACAAGCCGGCCATCTTCTCCGTGAGCCGCTTGAGCTTGTTCGACTTGGTGGCGGGCTCACAGCCGTCATCAACACGCACCAGGAACTTGTCGACGACGTCCTCCATGTCGAAGGACAGCTCCCTCACCTCCTCTGCCCAGAGCTTGACCAGCTCGTCCAGCTGGTCACGCGGCACCTCGCCCACCACGCGGAGGGCAGCGTGCATGCTCTTCATCTCCTTCTCGAGGGACATGATGCCTTCCTTGACGCCCTTCTGCAGTTTGTACTCGTCGGCGAGGAGCTCGCCTAGCTTAGTAAGCAGGGAGCCCATGGCGCCGGTTGCCAGATCCATGGCCGCTGCTGGTTGCTTAGCTCAATATCTTTGGTGTTCGATTTGCAATTGCACAGTGGTTTGCTCTTACGCTTGGGTTGCTCCTTATAAAATCTGGGCTGGCAGGTCAAGTTGACAGTCTCCTTATAAAATCCACATGCATCGACCTGCGCACCTCCACATGCTTCCCATTGCCCACATTAAATCCCAACCATGATTTTCTCTCTGGCCGTGCTGCACCTCCACATGCATCCGAGATCCGACGCCGGTACCCGTGCCTCCACCTCCACCTGCATCGACCTGCGCACCGGCTCACATGCCACTCCGGTGGCCGGTGAACTAGTCATCGATCCACACGGTATCTTCTCGACCAATCAACGCATAGAGTTCGCATATCCACGGATTGTGTGTTTTCTATGTACGGTGGATGGAATTAGAGCGGACGGTTGAGAACGATTCTGGTTATTCCTTTGTTGACTTATTTGCCCTACGCCTTTTTGATACGCACGACAAACAAATAATTTACCGTAGGCTTACTAAATAATATTCACGGCAAACAGTTGATTTGCCGCAGGCATTTTAAACACACACGGCAAATAATTAATTTGCCGTAGACTTTTTGTATACGCACGACAAACATATGATTTGCCGTAGGCTCTGTATTTGCCGTGAGTACATCTGTGGCCTTCGGTAAATGACCGGTTTGCTGTGGACTTCGAAAATTCGCTCACGGTAAATTATCTGACCTGCGGCAAATTACTTTTTTCGTGTAGTGCAAGATGTCTTCTGTCGCGGGGTCGAGCTTGATCGTCGCGACGCTATCCCGTACTACAAACCTCAAGTTGGGGCAAGCTAGAACCGATCTGCTTCGATCGATCATCGAACGAACGAAGGCACGGCCAACAGACGTGGAAAAGAATTGTCTCTTGACGACAATGTCCGCGGTAGAACTTAATTGTCTCTTGACTTGGTGGGAGCGGGCCACACGGTAGTATGTATACCACAAATATGTATGTATATATGAAAAAGGCTGGCAGTCTATACAAACATGCAATCATGCATGCATGACGCATACATACTATACATATATATAGCTCATTTGATTGGATACTTGAGATTTTTTCTTATTTCTAAGATTTTTATTTTTTGGCGACCTCATATTTAGCAAAACCCGGCGATTTCACACACGCACATACGCCTCAGCTCGGCCGCTTATATATACTAGCAAAACCACCCGTGCCTTGCTACGGGTTTGATCTAAACACAATAAAAAGAACTCTTCCTTAAAAACAGTTTATAACAATATAGTAATGTAATCTATACAACTCGAACATGTTAGATTTCCTTTATTTGTTGTATACTTTGGAAATACCACCAGTAAAAGTTGGTAGCCACATGAACTTGCTTTTAATCATTGATCATATCAAGTTTTGTGCAACATAAGGATCATCATCGTATATCAATCTTTAAATTGCTTGTTTTCTTCATGTTAAAAGTAAATACTTTTCTAGAGTTCACCATACTTGGCAAAAATTTACTTGATGAAAGCCCCTCCCTATTTTAGATCCCAAGTGATCTCATGCTCTCAGCAATCTCCTTCATAATTAAGTTTCATCTTTAGTTCAACAGGAGGAGCCGAGGAGGATAGATAGAAAACAATTCAATTATCTGCAGAGGCATTGATTCCAAATGTTTTAGCATCATTCTAATAGTCAAGTAATAACTATATTACTTTTGATGGAAGTTGGCATATGACCTGCATGTACAATCTGGCATAAGTTCTCCAGCTGCAATAATAAATTCTTTTTCTTACTTTGTCGCAAACAACATTTGCACTTGGATCAGTTTATGTATTCAGGCAAATTTGGACACTTTGGAGTATTGTAGACATTCTAATATATTTCTTTTTAAATTTTGTGTTGGTCAAGATTTGATCCTAGACCTCCTACTCTGATACCATGTAGAATTGCGGAATAGTAATTGTATCAATAATGCTATATCTACGGAAAATTGTTACGGGAAAAAGCTACGGGCTGATGTGTGCGTATCATGTGGAAGCCACGCTGGACAACATAAGCATGAGAAGAAAAGAGAGCTGGGCACCATTTGGGGAAAAAAAGAGTCGCCATTTATCACAAAGCCGAGAGAGGTACTTGGTGAAGTCTGATGCCCGTGCTCGAAAGTCGCGAGCAACTCGCCGCACTCACTCGCCGGCGTCCTTTCATTACAGGCGGGTTGTGAACTATATGCGACGCCGGTGGCCGGAAGTGTCGTTGGGCGCTGGGGACGAGTGGACAACGAGCTTGTACTGCTCCATGACTCCATCTCAGGCAGCGGCGGGTCGACAGTTCGGCGGCGCGACCGCGCGAGCGACACCGATGAGGTATTCCGAGGCGACGGGAGCGGCCAGATCTCCCGGCGCGGCGCAGCTAGACTAGCTCCCTTGTGATGGCTCGAGACAGTGATCTCCGATGCGCTGCGGCGGGCAATTTCGAGGAAGTGCTGTCTGGCGCCGTGAGCTCTTCCTCGCCGGAAGCAGAAAGAGAACGGCCGTTGTCTTCCTCGGTTATTCTCTCCGTAAATC
This sequence comes from Dactylis glomerata, assembly GCA_007115705.1. Lineage (NCBI taxonomy): Eukaryota > Viridiplantae > Streptophyta > Magnoliopsida > Poales > Poaceae > Dactylis > Dactylis glomerata. The sequence goes on from QXEO01000518.1 coordinate 232,798, forward strand.
GTGGCCAGTTTCTTTTTTTCCAGCCTCTTTCTTCTACTAGGAAAAATGCCCGTGCATTGCACCGGGAGAGAAAAGTGCGTGCATTTTTATTGAAAATTTTCTAATCCCTAAAGAATTTCGCTACTCGAAATCAGTTTCTGTTAAAAGGGCGAAGCAGATTTCTCATCTAAATTCTCCTAGAATTTCCGATGCAATAGAAGATAGAAAATTTGTCAATGGAGAATGGGGAGGAGGGCGTGACGGTTGTGAAAGCGTTTGGCGAAGTTGCCATGTAGGTCACCATCTGGACTCATGCTAGCGACGTGCTCTGTCGAGCCCCGGCAAAAGGCGTGCTTATATGCCATTTATATGAAAATATTACGAGTGTCATTGAACCATCCAAGTAAAGCTTATAAATATTTATCTGATCAGGTAACTCCTCTACACCTGTCATGGTGCCACAATGCCACTGTTGGTCTTTGCTCAAAAACTCCAAATGGAGCTTAGGCACCAGGTAGCGTGGTTTTATTTTTCTTTTTTAATAAAAATTCAAATTTAAACATCACAAAAAGTTTTTAAAAAAATCTATACGTAGGCAATGTTGTACTCTATCATTATGTAAATTTTTAGAATGAATACATTGTATTTTGAGCTATGTAAAAATAACAAAATCACACAAAAATAAAAAATCAAGTTTCCTACGCATTGTTCATTACTGTTCACCAAGGATAAAATATCAATTTATCATTTTTGTTGAGCCCAAAAATACAATATATTATATTCTAAGAAATTACACGCTTAGTTATTTTTTCAAATTTTTAAATTGTTTAAATTCGAATTTTCAGAGCTTCAAAATTAGGGCTCCATGGAGCCCGAGCTCCAAAGCCGTCTTTTTCAGAAGCTAACAGATGTAGAAGTAGAGTAGATATTTTGGTGTATCTGCAAATCACATAAAGATCAATTGCAGAGCATCAGAACAAAACTTAAGATGAACACATAACTCACACAGGTGAAATGCTAAATATGCCTAACTATCATTGCCACCCCAAGCACACGCGATCAGGGAATTAGAGGCGCTGCCTGCTATCCAGACCGCGACCGCTCCCCAGCTGATGTAGGAACGCTCCCTAGAGCTAGCGTACAGCGGGAGGACCTGCGTAATTCAAGGTCGCGCCGGAGCTCGAGTGCGTGATTTCTGTCTCCCTTCTCTGCCCCGCGCTGTCCGGTGATGTTGCTATCCGCTCTCGCTCCCCATCGGCGGTGCAGGGGAGCTTGACGCGGCCTACATCGTGGCGTACGGCTGGACCTCGACGGCCGCTGGCCCGCTGCCACCCTGCCACCCTCTTCCCTTGATGAGTGGGGCGGCCTGCAGCTTGACGGAGCGACCTACAGCGCAGCTGGCGACAAAGGCATGAACGATCGACGACCTCCTTGTTGGCGTCCCCGCAACCATGGCAGAGGAGTCCATATTCCGCGCAGGCCCTGCCCCCAACCCTGTGCCATCTCAGCATGCCCTGGTTGTGGGAGAAGGAGAGTGAGGTGCCGCCTCCCCTGCATCTAGAGCTATTGTGGAGGGGGAGGATGGGGAAGAGGGAGGTGCGGTCGCGATACACGGGATGGGGCAGCGCCGCCGACTGCGCGTGATGTAGTGGATGGGGATAGCGTCTCCAGTGGTGGACTCTGCACGCGGTTGACTGCCGGATGGCGGCGTGCAGGTGGCCGCGCACACGGATGACGGGGAATCGGGCATCTCTGGAGAACAGAAAAAATGGAATCTTGCATCCAAACGAACAAAAAGCTCAGGAAAAAAGCAGAGAACAAAAGATGTGGCAAAGAAGGTTGTAGGATGAGGCTCCCGTCGCCTCCATGGGTAGATCCGGAGCTAGGAGCCCTCCACAGCAAGTATCGGCCTCTCCACGGCCAGATCAGACGGCAAGTGGTGTGGAGCGGCCCTCCTGGCCGGCGGTGTGAGGTGGAGTAGATCTGCAGACGGACAGGCAGGGGACCGGATGGGGGTTGGAGCCGCGCGTGGTGAAGGATCCAATCTGGAGCAATGCGGATGCGGAGAGGAGAGTAACACAGAAGGGCAGCGACCGGAGGAGGTGCGATTTCGGGTTGATGGCATTGAAGAGGCGAGTGTGCCCTTGTGCCACGGCGGTGCTGCAGGGATTTGAACGAGGGGAACCGCGATGGGGAGATAAAAAAATCAGTTATGATGGGCTTTTCAAGAAATTATGATGGGCTTTTTTACAAAACGTCCGGACGGAAGAACCAAACCATGGAACCCTTGCGTACTTTATTATTAGGTAAAGACTAGACGCCCAGCTAGCGTGGCTTCCACATCTGACACCACATCATTCCGTAGGGATTTTCCCGTAGATGTAGCATTACTGGTAATTGTATTGATGCTTGGTTCGATGATTACAATGAGCCTCTTGGGCTGTTTATATAGTAACTAGTGGAATGCCCGTGCGTTGCTACGGGCTTTTAAATTTTTTTCACTACATCGATGGTCGTATGCTCTTAATATTTTTGTTACTAATTTGTTTGTGTTTATGTCTTCCTTTGTTTTTAAGGATTGATATTATCAATTTTAAATTTAATTTTATGTTTAATATTAAATTATATGTTATTTTTTCAAACATGCATAGAAGATTAACGATAATATTGTATGCACACCTCATTTGATTTTTTGAACATGCTATTTTTAAAAAATCATCTAAATTGTGTTTCCCTTACTAAAAGGATACAACATAATTATCCACATTTATATTACAATAATTCATAACATTTTTAAAGTATATAATTTTTTATTGAGAATAAGTTTATATTCTTTAATTTTGGTTATATATTAAATAAAATTCAAACGTTGCCGCCACCTCTCTAGATGTAATAGTTATACTCTCTATCAATGACAATAGAAGATTTGTTGATATAATATGTTTAGTCCAAGACATAATTTTCGAACTACCAACATAATCTTTGTTTTATCATTTTGTGATTCACAAAATTGAATTATGACTAATTATTACCCAGAATATATACAATATTTGGATATTATATACAAAAAAGCATATTAATTGGTTCAATTAAAAATCAATCTTTATGGTCTTACTCTTAGTCGATCTAGTACACTTTGTTAGATGCCTAAAGTTTCTATAATTTGACTTCACTCTAACTATGAGAAGGTAGCAAAATTACTATTTTTTTAATTAATAATTCTCTCTTCTTTCACTCTCTCCTCTCTCTCTCTCAGTCACTTTCCCCATTTCTGGTTCTTTTCCTTGGTCGTCTCCGCCCCCGACTGGCTCCGCCCCCGCCGGTTCCAAGCTCCTCCTCGAGTCCAAGCTCCGCCCCCTGGAGGTAGACCCTGATAACGTTTCTTTTCAAAAAAGTCGAGGCCCAGAAAATCCGTGTCATCGAACACATAGTCCCCCTTCTTTTTGGCCGCTTTGCTGAACGCACCATCTTTACTTGCAAACGTGCTTTGGCCTATGAATAAAACAAGTATCATGGATAACAGATAAAAAATCAACTATTTGTCCAATTCAAAGAGCAGCACTGTTCATGTGGTGGATTTGCTATTGCAATAATCAGTACTGAGACAACCTAAACGGCCAAACCGGATCATGGTTGGGTGTTCCAGATAATACCAATATCATTCAACTTAAATTATGATCTTTTTTACCACTACCACAGTGTCATCATAAAATAGCACGAGCAGACGGGGCAGCAAACAAAGGAGGCATATTTCAATTCAAACACAAACACGCAAACAAACATACAGTATTTCAATTTACTTCTGATTGCAACAGTTCTTCTATCCTGGTAACGAACAGCATTTGCAGAGCGCGTCCAGTCCAGGAAGGACGCATACATAATTAGCGAGAAGCTTCGCGCCTCTACTAACTCACCAAAAGCCGGCGACGCATTGATAGGCGTGGAGCCGCCGTCCGGCCCTTCCCCGTTGCCGTTCCTGTACTCCAGCGTCCGCTCGAAGGCCCCCTTGCCACCGCCGTACTCCTTGGCCGACGGCTGCGGCGGAGGGGGAGTAGGCGGCGGCGGCGGTGGCGGAGGCTTGGGCATCGGATTGGCCATCTCCTTCTTGTAGGCGGCCGCGCGGGCGAAGGCGAGCTTGACGGGGTCTGTCGTCTCAGCATTCTCGGGCGGAGGCGACGACGAGGAGGATGCGGCGTGGCTTGGCGGAGTGCCTGATACTACTTTATCCCATAAGTAAGGCTTGGCACCACAAACGCAATGTATCTGTATGTACTGTGAATCTGTGATGATACTACTTCATTTCCTGCAACCCAGATATACTTCTTGGCATAACGTATCTATACCATTCTAAATGCAAAGTTGGTGGAATTTTTTTACACATTCCCTTCAGGAATCATACAAATGAGTGCTATTTTGCTGGAAACTGAACTTGGGTTGCCGATAAGATTACAAGGATATATATAACAAGAATTGAGCACATACCTAGTTAAATGGAGTATACATCGACTAACTGAAATCAAAGTTGGTCATGGAGGAGTCGAAGTTTTGCTGCGTCGTGAGCATCCTCGGGTGCGGCAACAGAGCACTGGACACATCGCCCCACCAGTCATTGCCGTGTTTCATGTACCAGTCCGCCGTCTTCTTGATCCCCTCCTCCCACGGCGTGCGCTCCGACCACCCCAGCCTTGAGTTTCTGGTCGTCGATGAAGTACCGGTGGTCGTTGAACGGCCGGTCGCTGACCGTCCGGATAGCCTCCTCGGGGTCGAGGTTGAACAGCCCGCAGACGTGGCGTGCGACGTCGATGACACGGCGCTCCTTGGTGGTGCCGATGTTGTAGACGCTTCCAATCTCGCCCCGGTGAAGCACAACATCGAACGCCTCGGCTACGTCCTTGCAGTAGAGGTAGCTCCGGGCGTGGGAGCCGTCGCCGTGGACGGGGAGGGGCCCGCCGCGCATGGCGAGGAGGATGAACTTGGGGATGAGCTTCTCTGGGAACTGGTGCGGGCCGTAGACGTTGTTGCCGCGCGTGGTGATGGTCGGGAGGCCGTAGGAGCGCGCGTAGGCCATGACGAGCATCTCGGCGGCGGCCTTGGTGGCGGAGTAGGGGTTGGTGGGGAGCAGCTGCGACGCCTCGTGGTTCCCCACGGCGGCGTCTCCGTCCGTCTCGCCGTAGACCTCGTCGGTGCTGACGTGGACAAAGCGGCGGACGGCGCCCGGGCCGGCGCGGCGGCAGGCCTCGAGGAGGACGTGTGTGCCGATGACGTTGTTCTTGGTGAACTCGAGGGAGTTGCCGAAGGAGTTGTCGACGTGGGTCTGCGCGGCGAAGTGCATGACGGTGTCTACGCGCTCGCCGAGGAGGAGGTGGAGGACGAGGTCGGCGGAGGCGACGTAGCCGCGAACGAAGCGGAAATTGGGGGAGGCGAGGGCGGGGGCGAGGTTGTTGAGGCTGGCGCAGTAGTCGAGCTTGTCGAGGGCGACGACGCGGTATGACGGGTGGTCGCGGACGAGGCGGTTGGCGACGAAGCCAGGAACACACGGACGGGGCCGATTCGATTTATGTGACGTACGAAAATAAACCGTTGGTTTTTTGACCTACCACGGTTTTCTGACCATCGTGTCCTCAAGCCGTATTATTAGTTTAGATTAGATTTAGATATCAAATTTGGAGACTAAGAAACCTAGTAGAGATAGAATAGGATTATAATATTTAAACTACCTAATGTAGCCAACACGTTATATACTCTAACATACACTAACACTAGAGATACTCCCTCCGTTTTTTATTACCCTGCGTTTTGGCAAAAGTTAAAGTCAAATTTTTCAAAGTTTGACTAAATATCTAGCAAAAAAATTAACATTCATAATACTAAATTCATATAATACGAAATTTATGACAATTCTAATGGTGTTAATATTATATTCTAGATGTTGGTACTTTTTAAAAATATTTGATCAAACTTTGTAAAGTTTGACTTTGACTAAACCCAGAAGGCAGGATAAATAAAAACAGAGGGAGTAATCAAGATTTTATTTCACCATGCTTACTAACATGCTATGGATATGTGGGGAAGGATTCTAACTTTGTGAGCTCAAACAGGTTAACGGGATCAAATTCCTTCCGAATCAGCCAAGGAATCGACCAACAGAAGGAGAGCCGGTCGGTGCTAGATTTTTATTTTCTGGTTTCAGCCGTGAGAGAGACCAAATCAAGATCGATTCTTTCGTCAAGTCCTTCCACCCCTCGATCGTGTACGGAATCCTTCCGATCTTTCACCAAGTCCTTCCGATCTTTCCCCCACAATCGATGGGCGACGCCGCCATCCCCAGTCGAGGCCGGCAGCCCTCGATCCTCCTCGCCCGGAAGCCGCGCTTCACGGACTGCCGGAACGACACCACGGCCACAGCGCAATCAGAGGACGGCTACGCCGTGGCGGTCACCTTCTGGATACAAGTCCCGCCGGAGCTCTCCCTCTTCTCCATCCACTGCACCAGGCCGCCCCACGACCATCTCCCGCGGCACTCCGATTTCAAAGTTTCGCCGCACGTCGTCGGCGCGGACGGCCCGTTCGTCCTCCTCCGCGCCGTCCTCTACGCCGCCAGCGAGTACTTCCTGTACAGGGCCGGGTGCCCCGCGTCGCTCAAGCGGATTCCTACTCCCGACGAGCTGGGGGAAGAGCTGGCTGATGTGCTCGAGGTCAGGGAGTGGGGCGTCCTCACCCACGGGAGCGACAGCCACTGTCTCCTGGCCGCTCTCGATGACGCACCATCATCGGAGTCGGACGATGACGACAGCTACCGGCTTCGAGTCTATTCGTCCGAGACTGAATCATGGACCACTATGACGCTGCAGAATCCATGTCCTGGGATTGACAGGGTTGTACCCCACAAGGTGATCACGCTTGGGCAAGAAGGCTTACTAGCATGGCTTGATCTGTCACAGGGCCTGCTCGTCTGCGACCTGCCTGCTCTTCTTCTCCAACATCAAGGTCCTGCTCCTGATGTAAGCCGCTGCTGCTTCTTCATCCCGTTGCCTGAGCCGTTGCCTGGAAACACGCACAAACTCGTGTACCCCTTTGCCCCCACTCGAGAGGAGAGAATACACACATTAGCAGACAAACAATCCCGCTCGGCAACCTGGTTTCGGGATCTCGCATGCGTCAATGGCGTGCTAGAGTTTGTTGAGATGGAGAATTTTCCCGCTCCTCATCGTCAAAACAAGGAGGACAATATTATCCACGATGCGGACTTGATCATGAAGCGCAAGCACAAAGCCATCGGCTCGAAATCCTGTGTGCATCTCTCCTACTTTAGGGATGCCTGGAGGGCTGTGACATGGGCCCGGAAACTAGTTTGGCCGCCATCTTCGTCCTCGTCATCTAACTTTTGGCACCAGACAAGCGATGCTCATGTTGCTGACATAACGAAGGGCGCCATCCTCAGACCGGAGGGTGGTGGTGCACCACCGTTGTTAGCATTCAGAGAACTCTACTCAGCTTTCCCCATCCTCAGCCCGGAGGATGGTGATGTTATTATTTATCTCAAATCCCTGAGGGAACCTAGTGATACGAATGGATGGGTGGCTGCTCTTGACATAGGAAACAAGGCACTCAAAGCAACTGGGAAGTTTTCTCTTTCGGATGATGATTTCGTTTCCAACCGACGCTATGACCCAAATCAACCTTTCTGTGCCTCTACGTTGTCCCGCCATCTGGATATCACTCCAGGTATGCCTAGTCTTTATGTTCTTATTACTTATCTTCTTCTTGTGACCTCCTTATTTGTTTGTGTTTGATGGCGCCTGCATCTTTTGTTTGTTGGTTCCCTAAGAAAATTGGGATTGGTATTGCTTATGAATTTAGCGGCTTTTATAGGCATTGAGGTCTCAGCATATCGCAAGATGCCAGAGGCTAGCAGGTCTGCAAATCATCCAAGCAACACATCAGTGAGTATATCGCATCACTCTATTATTTCCAAAAAGAAATCGATTTGCTTGCTGCCAACTAACTTGCACTCTCTTCTGCACCTAGTTCCGTGGTGCTGAGGTGAGTTCCTCCAATAGAAGCAGAAAAATCCGAAGGCAAGTGTTCTTATTATCTATGGATATTCTGTTCTGCTATGGCATGGTCACCTATGATCCAATTTAGATCAATTCATTATATAATTTGAAAGCTATTCACTACTGCCATATTTTTGTTTAATTGATTTTCTGTTCCTCAGGCTTTCAGAATTGGCTGCGAAAAGCAGTCATGCACGAAACATTCCCAAGAGTATTATACAGAATCAACATATTTCCCAGGTCCATCCTGCTGAAAACTATCTGGTATGATGTATTCCATATGCCCTGTTTCCAATCCATTTTCCCATCATTGTTCAGCTCGATTATAATTAGAAAATGCACCAACTTCCAGCCACAACAGCAAAAGTGGGGTGCGCCTCCTGGGTATCCATTGTGGCTCCACAAAAACAATCAGGTATGTCGTACTCCATATGCCATGTTTCATGTTTGTCTATCATCATACGTCAAGATTAATTTAGAATGTACCATTCCAGCAAACGCAGCAATGCTTCAGCAAGCCAAATGGATCCTGTGGCCCTGGGTATGCATCATCAGCACCCGTTGTACTTGGTGATCACAGCTACCAGCCACTGTGGCCACCATCAAAACATCAGTTGACGTCTAGCAATGAGTTTAAACCTCAGGAGGTAAAATCATTGATGATATTCTATAATCACCCTAGCTCTGGAACGGACCATCTCCACTTGTTAAATATAACTCGCGAAGTCGCAAGATACACACGGCTGATGGACTCAACTGTGTGCATTGTGCGTTTTGAAAGTAAAAGAGAGGGAAAAAAGCTATGGGCATTTAGTTTTAAAATATGTCTAAAAGCAACTAAACATGTATATTTTTATTATTATTTGAGGTCATCAGAAGTAACAAAGATGTAATTATATATTTCTGCTATGCTGTGATGTGTTACTTTTCACGTCCGTTTTCCCATCATCTTACTATAAGCTATTTGTTGCCTATGATTTCAGGTACCCCAGACATCTTTTAACAACTACCATGGGTATCCACAAGAACTTTCGGTCCCTAACCTATTTGCCTATGGCGCACACACTGGCTTTGGCAACTACCAACAGCAGTGGCCTATTGGTGCATCTTGGCAGCAGCCACCTCCTGCGCCGCAGCGTCAGCCAACGCCTTGAGGTAAAAACATTGTTGACATGCTCCTCTTTTAGACAGTTGTCATGGTCTCTCATAATGATTGCCTGTTCAAGATAGTTCTTATTGCTAGTCGTTGCATATGCAAGAGCCCTGTGTGTTTCAAACTTAAATTTACAGAGGGTTACATGGTGTGAAGACTCACTGTTGCTCTACATAAATTTTGATGAATCATGAGCGCAGTTTTCAAAAAGTATGACAATGTTTATCGAAAGTTGTGGTATGACCTGGAGTGGCATATTTACAAAGATGTAGGCCAAATGAAGTGTAGAAGTTGAAGTAAGGAATCTAGTCAGCTGACGAATACTATAATTAAAATATATATGGTTAATCCTGGCAGTACATTGTTTGTTATCACAGGAAAATTTTCGAGAGTTGTGGCTTTTCTTGCTGAACATTTTATATGCCATGCAGTTAAGAGATTTGATGGCTAACTTCAGATGAGCATGATGGTGTAAGCTTTATGTGTGGGGTTTGCTCGACCTGAAGGAACCATGTATAAGCCATCTTGTGAGTCCAACTATTAACACTAAGTGACTGGTTAACGTCGGGTTGTAGTACCTATCGAAAATATGAAAGAGGAAACATAGATGCATATTTTCTGTGCGCATTATTATGTGGATCTTCTTATTTCAAAGTTTTTTAGTACATGCAAATAATGACTTCTAAGAGCACAGATTACCCTTGAGTTGAAACTTTGATCTTCTCTTCAGGTGTTGTTATGATCAATACTTAGACGCAAAAACACAGTTTGATATATTTTCTTCTCCATTAGTGCACACTCTTTTTCTAATTAAATTTTGTTACGAACCTCTCTGGATTTGGTAACAAGCACATGCCAGTGGACTAGCTGTACAAAGGTAAAACCCTGTAGGTAAGATTGTATTGTGCTGCGGTATTTGATTGCTTTTTATGCAAGGCAATTCAAAGTTCTTGGTCCGGATTGTTAAATTTATTCATACGGCTAGCATCATGCAGTCACTTTGATCTCCTCTGTGAAACTGTTTTGTACAAGTTCTCAGGGATAAAAGATGAGAGCATGCGGTCTGTTGTTTCCATTCACCTTCCTGATTTCTTGATTTGTTTTGCCTAAATTTAAGCGACCAATTTATTATCTGTATATCTAGATCAAAATTTGGCCAACTAGCACGCACAGGCATTCTTCCTAGTACTATAATAAAAATATGTATTGTTAATCCTTGCAGTGCATTATTTGTTACCACAGGAAAAACTTTCGGGAGTTGTGGCTTTTCTGGGTGAACAATTTATTTGACGTGCAGTGACGAGATTTGATGACTAACCTCAGATTAGGCTTATGGTGTAAGCTTTCTGTGTGGGTTTTTAGGACCCATGTATAAGCCATCTTGTGAGCTTTACTTGATGGTGTAAGCTCTTTCATGTCTTGTACGTACGTGGACCATGCGTTTTTATATTTACTTGATGCGTGATTGTAAGGTGTCAGCTTGTAGTACTAATTCTATCACCTATGGACTAGGAAGGTTAGGCGCGGTGCCGCCGCCGCGCCCGTATTTGTAGAAGTCTGATATATTTGAAATTAGAGAATATATGTATCCATAAAAGCAGAAATATATCTGGATGTTATGACATAATTTCTTCACACTATGCTCGATAACAACTGACAGCTCAGATTAGCAAAGCATAGGTTACGTGAACTTGATTTCAAACAGAAAGATGAGTTCTGCCATTGCATGCAGGTAATGTATGGTACTACACAATATGGTTTACATCATTAAGAAAACGAAGATATGGTTTACATAAGTGCCTTCCTAGTAATCCCATAAAACATACGACGACTTGGCGAAGCTATGTAATCATAATCTCACAAACCTAGCCAGATGTAGTGACAACATTTCAACTCATAAAGACATGAAATATTTATTGTTACCTAGCAATGTCTCCGTAAGTATATTAGCAGATCTTACATCTCTTTTGAAAGATATTAAATTTAACACCTAATATTTTGGAGTTATAAGGTGTATCTGTTGACTTAATGTAACCTTTAGATATTTAATTGTTGTGCACAATCAAAACATACACCTAGCAGGGCTGAAAATTCGAGCTAATTGATCTTGATATATGGACTTGTTGTTTGAATTGATTATATTGATTAATGGTATTTCATTGACCATCCAGGTAAAGAGGATGGTCCATCTTCGAGCTTTGGAAATGAGACACTACATCAATTCTGGACTTTTAACACTTCTGGTAGAATCTTATGAGGTCCATGCTTGCATTGTCACCTGCGGAGAACTGTGCCCTGGACTTAACACTGTGATTAGGGAAATTGTATGCGGCTTATTGATACGTCTCCAACGTATCTATAATTTTTTATGCTCCATGCTTGTTTTTACACCATTTGCCTACTGTTTCGTTACACTTCGTGGCACTTTTATGTATTTTCCGGAACTAACCTATTAACAAGTTGTCACAGTGCCAGTTCCCTGTTTTCTGCTGTTTTTGTGTTTCAGAAATGCTACACGGGAAATATTCTCAGAATTGGACGAAACAAGTTCCTGAAGTCTTATTTTTCCCAGAAGCTTCCAGAGATCCGAAGAGGAGTCTGAGGGGGGCCACGAGGGTGTGACGCCCCAAAATCGGCACCTTGCGAATTATAGCAATCACGCCACAATTCGCATGATGTCGCTTTGGAAACGCCCACCAAGCAGAATGTGCACATCACCACATACACATTATGCGGGTGGAATCAAGGTAGTAACATTACACAGGCTCACGATGGAACCCACAAAAGAATATAATACAACCATGAAGTCTCCACGAGTCAAGATCCAAATAGATACAAAGATTCAAATTATACATAAAGCAAATAATATCCGAGTACGGACAAGAATACAAATGGGCCTAAGAGGCCTGAAGATAAACGATGGCGTCCATAACCCTGCCCAGGCCAAGCCGGAAGGGTAACCTTGCTAACGTCGTCGCTCCCATATACCTGTCTTCAAACCTGCTCCGGCGAAAATCCGAGACGAGCAGCAATAAGTACGAAGTACTTAGCAAGACTTCAAGGCGTATAAAGCGTAGTCAACAAGCCGCCTTTGTACGTGAGGTACGCAGACAAGCTCGAGAGACTCAAAGGGACGTCAGCTGTATGGTGGGGGTTAAGCGGCAGCAAGCAAGCACTAAAGAACCTATAGAGACACTCTACAACTTCCGTCTAAGCAGAATAAGATAAGAGGGCGCATAAAGGAACCAACTAGAATACTAAGCAAACATAACCCAGCCGATGATTCACCTCATCGCGACCACACGAAGAAGCAACATCAAAGGCACTCACACGGTTGACAATTTTATAACAATTTAATATTGTAGTAGAACTATTTACTACGCCACTTTATAACATCAATTAGGTGTAAGTTGTTCTATGATCGAGTAGAACGGCTCTAAGTCGTCCATAACCGCGGACACGGCTTTTCGAAAAGATTTACCCTGCAGGGGTGCACCAATGTACCCATACACGCTCGATCAATCCAACCTAGACAAGGGCAGGATATCACGACAAGACCGTTGCTAGTTCTACGAGAGAGTTTAGGGGGGCCACCCTACTAAGCTACCCGTAACGAAGTCGGCCGAGCTCCGAAGACGGACTCAGAAGTTTGCGAGGACGGAGAAGACTGGAAGAGAGCCCATCGGAGGGATCCGTCAGCTTCACAAAGCGTGCCGCAAGCAAATAAACCTGCCAACCATCGGAGGCGGCACAACCACACCCATCGGAGGGGGGCTTAGAACCTAAAGCACCTTCAAAGGTAACTCAAACCAAATCCAGATCCAAATGTAAATACGGTGTTGTGGCCCCCGGTAAACTAACTCGAGAAAAAGTAGTAAGTCAAGGGAGATCCCACGGCATCTCCACGAGTGGTTAGTGCGCTCAGCTTAGAACAGTTCATGCGAACTCGGGGTCCTAGGGGACACAAGTGAGCCGTCGTAAAATGGGCAAAATGACTCACCGATGCCTCTGCTTTAATCAAGTGTAGTTGTAACATAATTAAATCATGTTTATCTCCAACATCTAATGTCCAACTTAACTCCAATTCATATCCATCTCATAACCATAAAGTAAAGTATGTGATAAACTTCCCAACAACCCGATAAGATAACACAACTTGAAACAACCTAAGCATGCCTACGACTCGCAAGGCCAACTCAAACAACAAGCAAAAGGTAATAGGCGGGAGGTGGGAGAAATATAGTTTTGCTTTGGGGAAACAGGTGGATAGGATACGTGACTCGAACAAAGCATCGGAACACAAGGCTAGCATAAAGAAGAAAGCATAAACACAAATAGGTAATAAGTACCCCTATAGGTAGGTAAGGGGCGGGAGAGCTTGCCTGGCAAGATTATCGAAGAACACCCGAGGAACTTGTCGTTGCTCACAACACCACGAAGCGTCCTATCCGGGAAGAAGCAAATCGCTACAACAAACAACGGATGCAACACTTACTACTACGGCAAAAGAATCGGCATGATCATATGCAAGCATGCATGACATGGCAATTATGATGCAATGCAACTTATTCAAAATTAAGTGGAATTGGAATCCCGACACACACATATTAGGTTCAAGTTATTTTACTACACGACAATTTAATTGTTGATTAGCATGGCAAAGACAAGATATGGGTGAGCTACACAAAATTAAATGAAGTGGGGAAACCATATTTGGTAATACCCAAATACTTCATATGTCATGTATTAGGTGATATGCAAACTACCACGTCATTATATGATGCAAGATGCAAATAGGCAAATGGATGTAATATTCGGATTCTTCACATTTTTCTGATAAACTTTCATATAAAATACTTTGTATTCCGAGTTACGGATTAAAAGATATTAATTTTGCAAGATCTGCATATTTGCTGGAATTTCGGAAAACGGGAAATAGAGACAAAATCGTTTCTCACCGAGGTGGCGCCTACAGAGGCTGATGCATGGGGCCCATCTGTCAGCACCGGGGAATGAAATTGTGCCAAAAAAGTGTTGCGTTTGGCTGCCACCAAGAAGATTCGAACCACAGACCTACTGGATAGGAACAAAGGCTCAGACCACTGTGCTAACCCTTCTGATGTGAAGAGAACAATAAGCCAGAGTTTATATTCAGACGAGTTGGCTGTTTAACCTGACGAAACTGAAAATCAATCGCAGCCGAAGTCGGGTCTGTACGCGGTCAGAAGAAGAGACTCGCCGCGATTTCGGGAAGAAGGAGAGCCTGGCGTCGGAGATGGCTGCACGCCCGCGTAGTCGAAGACGCAGGACGACGGAGAAGAGCAAGTGCTCCCAGAGACGTGCTTGCTGAAAAGGACAGCGACGCAGAAACCAGCTACGGCAGCCGGGCAGCTCGCAGAATATGGCGCACACGAGCGCATGTCGATGTCGGGCTTGGCGGCGTGGAGGTCGCACAGACGGGCGCGGTTGGAGAGAGACGTTGACGACTGACGAGGCACTGCAGGAGGCACGCATGGACGCGCAACACACGTGCTCGCAAGGTTGAAGGAGCGGTCGCGGGGGCGGACGAAGAAGACCGGGACGCGGAGGTTGCAGACTTGCAGAGTTGCAGACAGAGACGAGGCAGTAGGCTGAACTGGGCATCTTGGTAGCGGGCAGGACGTGCGCGTGGACTGCAAACGGTGACGAGCTTGGCAGCGCGGGAGCTGGTTAGGAAGCATGCAGCTTGGCGACGCAGAAGAGGCTGCAGGCCAGAGCGGAGCTACGGCCATGGCTGTCGGAGACCGTCAAGGACGAGCGGGCGAGGATCTTGCTGTCGAGATGGGTCATGGGCGAAGACGGCGTGGTCGCAGACGTGCAGGTGACGGAGACCTTGGCTTGGTCGACGGGGAGGCGCCGGGGCTTGCAGCTGCAGCATGCCGAACAGAGGAAGATGCGGCCGTGTCGTGCACGAACACGAGAAGGAGATGCGGCCGCGCCGTAGAGCCGGAGAGGCGTCGGACAGAGACCAAGCTGCGAGCGCTGCTCGCGCGTGAGGAGAAACAGGAAGTAGACGGGTGCGTGGTTGTGCTTGCTTGCGATCAGAGAGTAAGGCGTCGGCGGTCGGAGAGGAAAACACGTTGGCGGCGCCAGGAAAAGGATAGAGGCTAGGGTTGCAGGTTGCAGGGCTAGGAGATTATAAGGAGGAGGAGCGCTGCATGGTAGCCGTCCCATCGGAGGCTATGGCGACGTGGAGGCACGGATGCGCTGCCGTACGAGGAAGACAGCGACCGGAGGGAGGCTGGGCTACTTGGGCTGCAAAGGGTCAGGTTGGGCCTCTTTTCTTCTTTTCCCCTTTTTCTGAAATTGCTTGTTCTCTTCTTTTTCTTGCAGCATTCTTTTGGAGAAAACTAAGAGAAAAGTTTGGAAGATATTTGAAAACTAATTTTGAAACAACTCTCAAAACTTGATTTTTTATTCTCAACAACTTTTAGAAGTTTGCAAATATTAAGGTTTTAGTTTATAATTCAAAATAAGAAGAGAGGATGGTATTTGTAAACCATACTAGCAAAACTAAAATAGACTTTCATTCAAAATAATTTTACATTTGACAAAAATGCAAGGTTATAATGCATGATGATGCACAAAAGAAAAAGAACAAACAAATCTAAAAGGGGGAATTTTCCGGGTCGTTACAGAGGGCCCCACACACCAGGGCGGCGCGGCCCAGCCCCTGGCCGCGCCCCCTATGTGTGAGGGTGCCTCGGGCCACCTCTGACGATGCCCCTTCGCCTATAAAGACCCCCCGACGGAGAAAACCTAAGTACCCGATCAATTTTCCAGAACACATCGTGATCCGCCGCCGCCGTCGACCCGAAGATCGGGAGGGTCCAGAAGCTCTTCCCGGCACCCTCCCGGAGAGGGGAATCGCCACCGGAGGTCTTCTTGATCGCCATGCTTGCCTCCGGAGCGATGAGTGAGTAGTCTACCTTGGACTATGGGTCCATAGCAGTAGCTAGATGGTTGTCTCCTCCACCATGTGCTTCATGTTTAGATCTCATGAGCTGCCCTACATGATTGAGATCACCGTTATGTAATTCTACATGTTTGGTTTGTTGGGATCCGATGAATATTGGTGTTATGATTGAGTTGCTATACTGAAATATATCTTATGTTATCTCTATGTTATTTATGATCTTGCATGCTCTCCGTTGTTAGTAGCTATCTTGGCCGAGTACTTGCTAGTGACTCTAAGAGGGGGTATTTATGCTCGATAGTGGGTTCATGCCTCTATTTAACCTGGGGGAGTGACATAAACCTCTAAGGTTGTAGATGTGCTGTTGCTACTAGGGAGAAAATAAGATTCATATGCTCGAGGGCATATGCTTTGTTTACATTACACACATTGTTTAATGCAATTATCTGTTGTTCGCAACTTAATACTCATGGGGTGTTCGGATGATATCCCCGTGAGTGGATTATTAGTCATAGATGCAGTTGGATGGCGGTCTATATATTTTGTTGTAATGCCCAGAGTAAATTGCATAGTGATCTTCTTGACATATCACATTTATCTTTATTCTATCAATTGCCCAACTGTAATTTGTTTACCCAGCATGTGCTATTTATCTTATGGAGAGACACCACTAGTGAACTGTGGATCCCGGTCCTATTTCCATCATATTGCTATCACCTGTTTACTTTACTCGCACTGTTTACTTTACTCGCATGCTATTATCACTTTCCACTCGATACGCTCATACCCTTTGTTTCAAGCAAACCGGTGAGATTGACAACCTCATCGCAAGTTGGGAACAAAGTATTTGGTTGTGTGTATGCAGGTTCCGCATTGCAGCTAGCAAAGCAAAGATTGGATGAGGTGCCCTATAAATTGTCTGAAGCTGTCGCAAGCTAGCAGCATCACCTTCAGTTGTTTGTCTGCTCTTCTCCTGATCGATTAAACCTTGGTTTCTTACTGAGGGAAAAGACTTGCCGCTGTGCTCATCATACTTTCTGCTTGGAGTTTTCCAACTGCCTGGCCATAATAATAATCAACTACACGCCAGCCATCAAGCCCTTTTCTGGCGCCGTTGCCGGGGAAGAAGTGGAAGACCTCTGCAAGGGGAGTTTTTCGCACACACATCCTTTACTTTGTTTTATTGTTTTGCTTTACTTTATTTTTACTTGCATCATTTTATATCAAAAACCCAAAAAAAAATAGAATCCTTGGTAGTTGTTTTTACTTGTCTACTTTTAGTTTTGCTGAAATGGCTACTCCTGAAAACACCAAGTTGTGTGACTTCACTAGCATGAATAATAGTGATTTTATCTGCACTCCTATTGCGCCACCTGCTCCTGTTGCAAACTTTATGAGATTAAGCCTGCTTTATTGAACCTTGTTATGAAAGAGCAATTTTCTGGTGCTAGTACTGAAGATGCTGCAGCTCATCTTAACAATTTTGTTGAGCTATGTGAGATGCAAAAATATAAGGATGTAGAAAGTGATATTATTAAGCTCAAGTTGTTTCCTTTTTCTTTGAGAGGAAAAGCTAAAGATTGGTTGCTGTCTTTGACTAAGAATAGTATTGATTCATGGGCTAAGTGTAAGGATGCTTTTATTGGTAGATATTATCCTCCTGCTAAGATTATAGCTTTGTGTAGCAATATTATGAAGTTTAGTCAGTTTGATAATGAACATGTTGCTCAAGCTTGGGGAAGAATGAAATCTATGATAAAGAATTGTCCCACTCATGGACTGACTACTTGGATGATTGTTCAAACTTTTTATGCAGGACTGAATTTTTCTTCAAGGAACCTACTTGATTCAGCTGCTGGAGGCACTTTTATGTCCCTTACCTTGGGCGCCGCAACAAAGCTACTTGATAACATGATGGTAAATTATTCTGAATGGCACACCGAGAGAGCTCCATAAGGTAAGAAGGTAACTGTTGAGGAAACCTCTTCCTTGAGTGATAAGATTGATACAATTATGGCTATGCTTGCTAATGATAGGACTCATGTTGATCCTAATAATATTCCTTTAGCCTCTTTGGTTGATCAAGAAGAGCATGCTAATGTGAACTTCATTAGAAACAATAATTTTAACAACAATGCTTATAGGAACAATTTTGCTAGTAACAATTATAGGCCGTATCCTTCTACTAATGGTAATGGTTATGGTAACTCTTATGGTAATTCCTCCAACAACACTAGGGCCACGCCCTCTGAACTTGAAGTCATGCTCAAAGACTTCATGGTAAAATAAACTGCTTTTAACAAGTCTGTTGAGGAAAAGTTAGGCAAAATTGATATTCTTGCTTCTAAAGTTGATAGCCTTGCTCATGATGTTGAACTTCTGAAATAAAAAGTGTTGCCTAATGATGTGAAAGAGAACAATGTTTTTGCTACTGCTAATGCTATCCAAGTTAGAATTTATGAAAATATTAGATTGTTAGCAGAATTGCATGCTAGATGGGAAAGAGAGGATGAGATTGCTAGGAATATGAAAGTTTGTACTATTACTACCTCTCATGATGTTGTTCCTAATGATAGCAATCTTGTTACTTTGATTGGTGTAGAGAAAACTCCCACTCCTTGTGTTAAAAAGCCTAAAACTGCCAAAACTTTTTCTCAAAAGAGTGCTGAAATTTTTCGGAGTGTAGGAGATGATAGCTCTACTTCTTTTAATGATTTTGATGTTGATGGATGCAATATATCTGAAGTAATTTTGTTCTTGCAAAAGCTTGCTTTGACTCCCAATGCTAGTTCTTTAAATATTGCTTTTACTAAGCATATTACCAATGCTCTCATGAAAATTAGGGATGAAAAGTTGCAGCAAAAAGCTTCTGTTCCCAAGAAGTTAGAAGATGGTTGGGAACCCATCATTGATATGCATGTTAATGGTTTTGATTTTCATGCTTTATGTGATCTAGGTGCTAGTATTTCTATCATGCCTAGAAAAATTTATGACATGCTTGATTTACCATCGCTTGAAAAGTGTTATTATGATGTTCCTATTGCTGATGTTGCTAAGAAGAAACCTTTGGGAAGGATTAATGATGTTCTTATTATGGTTAACAATAACCTTGTTCCCGTTGATTTTCTCGTTATGGACGTTGAATGCCATGCTTTATGTCCTATTATTTTGGGAAGACCTTTTCTTCGAACTGTAGGTGCCATCATTGATATGAGAGAAGGCACCATTAAATATCAATTCCCACTCAAGAAAGGTATAGAACACTTCCCTAGGAAAAGAAAGAAATTACTTTTTGACTCTATTCTTAGAGCAAATTATGAGCTTGATGCTTCATCACTTGATGTTACTTGATTCGCAATTTTCTGCGCCTAGCTCAAAGGCGTTAAAGAAAAGCACTCTTGGGAGATAACCCAATGTTTAATTTCAGTACTTTTTCTTTTATTTGAGACTTGGAAGTCATTAATACTGTAATGACCTCTCCTTATCCTTTTTATTTTATTGTTGTGCCAAGAGAAGCATCTAATTCGAGTGAGGTAAAGATTTGGGGATGTTGCTGTCCTGAAACTGTTTTTGGTGCTGCACCGTAAAAATTCGTGATAATTCTCTGTATATCTTTTGGACCTGAAATTTCTTGTGCATATGACCCAGGTTATATCCAAACTTTAGTTAGTTGAACACTTTTTGATTTGAGCAACAGAAAACCCCTCAAAAATTCGACCTTTGTCAGCTGTTCTATTTTGACAGATTTCTGCCACAATTCGTTTTTGCCTCTTTATCGATTTCTTTTTGAGTTCTTTTGATCACGGAACTTTTGGGGAAGTTGCTACAGTAGTATATACTTTATATGTGGTGGTTTTGGGTTGAAACCTGAAGCAAAAAGAGGTTGATTATATTCTATGCTTACACTAATGTTGCTAATAGATTTGTGTTTAGTTTTGTATGAAGGAAGTTTTCAAGTGTAGGGATTGGAGAATGATGAGATGAGTTGAAGAATGGACAAAAGCTCAAGCTTGGGGATGCCCATGCATTACCCCAAGAAATATCCAAGAATTACAAGCGTCAAAGCTTGGGGATGCCCCCGAGGTACCCCTTCTTCATCAGCAAAAATCAGGTCACCTTTCAAAACACTATATTTTTATTGCTTCATGCACTATGTATTTTCTTGGAGCATCAATTGTTTTAGTTTTCTTAGTTAGTTTAGTTTTGTTTGCTGCAATAAATGGTTGGACCCCAACAAATTTCTTTTGGAGAAGTTGCCTTGCTTTTCATTTGCCAAGAACGCTCTAGTTTTTATTCTTATCAAAAACCGAGTGTTCTTCTTTTTCTGCTACTGCTTTTGTTTTTGTTTTTGCCTTGATTTGCATTCAGATCTTGTCATATCTATTTATCAAGGTGCATTTTTGCCTCTAATCTTTATTGGTTTTCATCAAAAGAGGTGTCTTTAAAAATTTCAAATGGTGTTGGAAAAGAGAAAAAGCTTTATGCAAAAAAGTGGTACAAGAAGGAGCTTGTGTAGACTGCGGCTTAGGCTTTTTCATGTCATGCTTGATGTCTTTTTGATAGTATGCTTAGTGGTTTTGCTGTAGCATGACTTGTCTCAAATAACTGAGATTGCTTAATGAGCCTTTGAAAAAAATCATGCGTTTTTTTAATTATTTGGAAGTATTATTTTTGTTTTCTCCTTGATGCTTTATTTGGGTTGACTTGGTGTATGCTCACACATGTTAGACTCTTACAAAGTCGCCAGTAGCCTCTATGATCACTTAATTTTTTACTTTTGATGCTATCTTATGCTTCTTTTAATATCGCTTTGTCGCTTTGCATGATTATGACCATTATTGCTCTTTTAGTTGGTCGCTCCGAGTCTTTTGCTAGCCCTCGCCTTGGAAACGAGGAGCCGAGCGGAGCGGGCGCGATTTAATTGCTTGGATCGATCCGAGAAGGAGGAAACGATCGTCGTAGAACGTAACGTGACGTGATTTAATTGATTGGATCGACTTTAATTCTCCTGCGTGCCTGCGCCGATCGTCGTAGAACGTAACGTGACGTGACAGGGCACGAGAGAGGCGGAGTCGACCACATCCGCGCGAGAGAGCGAGCGAGAAGAAAAAAAAAAAGAGGAGAGGCCTATCAAGTTACGTTACGCCCTTAAGTTACGCCAGTGCGCGCGCGGACGGAGGCGGAGGCCCATCAAGCCCTGTGACGAGAAAAAGTAATCCCAAATCTATGAACTGGCTTTCTCTCACAAATCAAGCAATTTGTAGCGCACACGTCGATAAATTTATGTGAAACCAAGTCTAAACCCGGCCAGCCGCTTCGAGCCTCCTACCTGAGGTACGTCTAATCCTTAGTTGAAGTATCTGTTCTGTGCATAGCATGGTAGTAAAATCCTGATTACCTCTGAACCTACTCAGCTGCCACTTATTTTCAGTTTCAGTACCTACTCTCTGTTACTCATGATTGTAGAACTTCTCAACCATTGCAGCTCATCGTGGTTCTGAACAGGGATGGCGCCCAACGTCGAGGAGTCCACGAGCGACAGCAGCAGTATCGCGGGCGACGGCGGGGCCAGCTTCCAGTGCAACATATGCTTTGAGCTTCCGCACGAGCCCATCGTGACGCTCTGCGGACACCTCTTCTGCTCGCCGTGCCTCTACCAGTGGCTGCGCATCCGCTCGCACTCCCCCGAGTGCCCCGTCTGCAAGGCTGTCGTCAAGGAGGACAAGCTCATCCCGCTCTACTGCACCGGTAAGGACCGTGTTGACCCGAGGTCCAAGAACAATGTCCCTGCCGATGAGTTGGAGGAGGAGCTGGTCGGAAATCAGCAGGCCGACGTCGCGGCGCCGGCGCGGTCGATCTACCTCCTGGTGAACACCAAGGACACTCGCCCGGTGCATCCCGTCTACAAGGTGGATTATCCCTACCGCCCCCTGGCCCAGCCGCTGCGCCAGCTCGCCGCGCTGGAGATCAAGGGCGGCAGGACCTTCGTGTCCGTGCAGACGCGCCGCCGCAAGTGGATCGTGGCCGTCGCCGGTCGCCGCTCCGTCGTCTTCGACGCCGAGACCGAGGAGGTCATCCGCGGGCCAAAGCTCATCAACGGAAAAGAACGTCCCATGCTCGTAGCCGTGGAGGACAAGATCTACGCCCTCTCTAGTTTTCCCAGGGTGAAGGGCAAGCGGGATTTCGAGCCCTGGTTCGAGGTCCTTGACCTGTCACGAGCCACGGTCGTCGGTGGCCGGCTCCATGATTGCGCCTGGGAGGAGCTGCCCAGCCCGCCTTGCTTCCCGTGTCAGCTGTCTGCCCGAGAGTTCTTCTCGCCGCCCATGGTGATCATCGAGTCCTATGTGCTACTCGGCTCCTACATACTGATGTCGGTCAGGTCACACCAACCGGCCACCTATGCCTTCGACACAGTCTCCGCAAAGTGGCACAAGATTCATGGTAAGAGTCTGCCTTTCATTGGCCGCGCAACCGCGCAGCATGGCGTCACAGGCCTCTACCTTGGCGAGCGTCCTCATGACAACCACCCGTTTGTTCGTCAGGGCGACCCTGCCATATCTGCTTACTCGATTAAGCTCACTTCTTGTGACAAGGAGGAGGACGACGACATCAAGTTATCCATCACCGAGTTCCCAGTAACATCTTCCGAGACATGTAATGCTCTTACAGGGCTGCACTACGCTTCATTGGATAAGGGGATCTTCTGTTCATTAGTCTGGAAATCTCGCAAACGCATACGACGCTGTTGGGATCATCCTGACCTCATTGCTGATGAATTTCGTTGGTCAAAGAAGGCTACCATAACATTGAAAACATATCAAATGCAGGACAGCTCTCTTCTGCAGGAGGATGAGCAAGTTAAGAAGATTGCAATCTCACAGCAACCAGAGCAGGCCTTCAAGATTCGCACTAAATCTGGAGGCTTCATTAGCCCCGCCTTTCTCGCTGTTTTTTATACATAATCTCAGTAAGTCCCTTTGACACGTTTTAGTTTGTGCCAAGTTTCTTCAAGACACTTCTTTATCAATACCATCTGTTGCGAAGATTATGTATGACATGCCATCACTTCACCTTCTTGCATTGCTTATTGCTATAGGGTGCAAAAGTTTTTATCTTCCACTATATTCGTATGTCCAACTCTCTTCTCTCCCATATCCTGACATCCATATATGAATCTGTTAAACAGTTTTTTTTATCTTGTCATCGAATTGAATGGACAACTATTCTGCATTCTAGAGTCTAGAAAACTTGACTTCAAAGGCACCACCATATTAATCTGTTTATACCCAAAGTTCTATCTGAATGAGAACAGAAGCAAAATCATGTTCTTTCAACCTGGTAGCAATTGCTCATATGAAAAAACGAATTTCCCTTTGTCCTTAGTGTTTTTTGTCTCTTTACACATTTGAACTATACCTTTTTGGCGGCAAAGTTCAGCTAACTGACTTTGGATGGCCCGTGGAGCTCGTATGATAATTTATATGAAGGATTGCGTATTCCACCCTTTTTGCCCATCTGAACATTTCACAAGGCACCACCATATTCGTCTATTTTAGTTGGTATGCAAATTTATATATGTTAGTATAATACAGTAGGGTATCAGAATCAAGGATTACAAGTCGCTGAGTCGCAACTTGTCGCTGGGGTACCGACTCAAAGACTAGTTGTGGCTAGTCTCGACTAGTGCTAGACTAGTCGATATGTAGTCGACTAGAAAAGCCATACCAGAGCCGGCCCATTAGGCCCAAAATCCATCCTAGAATATATATAAGCCAATAGAAACCCTAGCAGCTCTCCATTACCCTCAGCCTCCCACTCGAATCCATCCCTCGTCTCGTTCAGCCCCTACTATTCCAACCTGGCACCTGCTATTCCATCCCTACCACCGCTTCAGCAGACCATGGCCAGGGAGTCATGGCGAGCTTCAGCAGCCCTGTGGTCTTAGAGCAGAGGAAAATGATCAGGGGGAGGAGCACACCAGCAAGGTGAGAGGCGGCAGCGCCATCGCCGGCGGTGAGCTGGCGGCGGCCAGGTGAGAGGCGGCGCAAGGGGAGGGGCGGCCAGGGGAGAGTGGCTGGGTGGGGAGGGCTCGATCTGTTTATGTCTCTAGAGGGGGTAGGGTTTCACACGGAAAGCCTTTCAGTCCAGCCCACAAGTCAACTTGTCGCTCGACTAAAACACAAAGACTAGTCGTGATTTGCCGCTGACTAATCAACTTGTCGATCGACAAGTTCAACTAGTTGTGTTGCTCCATGTTGTCGACAGTTGCAACAGGTAGACTAGTCGCGTGACAAGTCGAGCGACTCGTAATCCTTGATCAGAGTGTAGATCAATTAGCAGATTGTGTTGAAAAAAATCGTAACCATGGAATGATAATATGACGATTAAAGACTTTGTGGAAGTAAAGGTTTGAACAGCATATTATCGGGAAGGTTTTATTGAAAATGTTCGGAATTAGTACAGAGAGAATAATGAATTGTCAATTGCACATGCCCCTGCTCATTTGGTCATTGTACTATGTGAAGAAATTATTTGGGGAAGGGGGGGTAGGACAGAACACAGTACAAATGATATGCCTAGATATAAAAATCTGCACAGTTGTATATACACAAGAATACGATAAGACTAGAAAATAAAATGAAATGAAATGTAAAGCCCAGGATTGTTTCCTCCATGAAGGCATTAGTGCATAAGATTACTTGGGTTGACCAAGCGACCCCTAGACGATAGAGCACAAGATTCAGATTCCTTAGAGAAGATTGGTTTTTATTGGCGTTTCTTTTTTGCCTCAGCTTGCCATTCATTAAATAGCTGTGTACATACGTGGTGCTCTCACTTGAAGCTTGTACCCTTTGTTTTAAAATCAACAGCATCCAATCTTTTGTTTTTATTTGATTAGATTATATAGTAATGTAATGGAAAGGGGCATACTTTTGCACAATACAGTTGGCACTGGGAGCGCTCCCACAGTTGTGGATGAAATTCTCGTTCCCCAAGAACCAGTCTGTACGTTCAAGTGTTGGAACTGACCTGACTGTGTAATTTTTGTCTCAGGCCTGCTGCTTCTGCTGCTACTGCTGGATTTGCATTTCCAACGGTTATGCCTTTTGAAGAACCTAAATCATATATTCTAGTGGTTAAATCTATGCCCAAAGTCGATGGGGCCTTTTATACCGGTCCTGCTGGAGTATATTGGAGCACTAGTATTGTCTATGTTTAAATTACTTGCCACTTGTAGACTATATGACAGACAAGCAAGGTTGAAATATATCTTGTATTTTCAGGACGGGCTTGCTGAATCTTTATGTTATATTTTTGTTATTAAATCTCGCAATCTATTAAGGCAAGATAGCCAGCAAAGCATGCACGTGATAAATGTGATGTTTAAACTTGTCGTTAAATGTGGGATATAGAGTAGTGTGATGTTTGAATTTATGATAAAAAAGGATAATGAGTATTTTAAATCACTGTATGTGGAAGCTATGACAATGATCTGCTTGCTAGCTGCACCCCGTGTCAAATTAATGACCACTCCCTAATTCCTAACTGATTAAATCAGCCGAGTTGTTCTTTTTAAATGACAGAAAATCAACCAACGTGTTGGTTTGATTCTTCTCTGACACTAGTGCCATTTCAACAACGTCTGATTGCAACGGAGCGGATGGTGCATGTTTAGCCCACCGCTTTCGCAATTGGAAACCCTAGCACGCGTCGTCGTTGACCGTCACCGACAGTAATAGCCTTGATTCTCAACATCGACCTGCTAGCTATTCTCCTCCGCTGCTATTAGCAGTTTGTCATGCCGTGCTCAGTTTCTAACCGCTCGCTTAATATTTAGTCCGTCGCACTTGGAGGAGGACGGGTCAATGGTGCCAATCGACATCGGCGAAGACGATGGATGGAGTAGTACACTACCAATCACAAATTAGCAAAATATCTTCTCACAGAAACATGCACGTTTCTTCGAAACCGATGATGCATTGTGATCGAGCTAAATTCTAGTTTGTTTTCTTGCGGCTACAAAGGTGAAGAGCACTAAGCCACTAAACCAGATAGATATGCACACATGCAGGCTTTATATAAGATGCTTCCTTGGTGTCCTATGATATCTAAATTCCATGATTAAATGAGTAATTCCCTTGTCCGTTTTAATCTGATAGACACGATGTCTGTGCTTTAATCAGCAACCTAATTAATATTCATCAGCCATATAGTCGCGCTTTTCAGGTGCACTACCTAGTCCTTTATCAAAAGTGTAGGATTTTAGTCTCCAGAAGCTAAAGACATACTAGCATGCATGCACACACTTACATAAATGATCTTCTCTTAAGTGCTGCCTGATTATTTTACTTTAGGAGTATTTTTATATTTACCAAAAAAACAGTGTACACTTTTAAGTTAATCGCTTCATCTCAGTGTCAGCAACATGATGGACTGACCTTTTTTCAAAGAAAAACTTTTTTTGAAACAGAGGCAAAAAATTTACCTTATCCACTAATTCAGAAAGAGTTGCCTAATTAATTTGTGAAAGATCAAATAAAAACCAAAACTTTCTTCTCAACAAAAGAAAAATAAAGATAAAGAGAAATAAAATATACAGCCGTCAAAAAATTGCAGGAATTTTGCATGCATCTAACTTTCTCTCAAGTGGTGCGTCTAGAACTACACTCATTGTCTTATTCTAGAATAAACTTTCTAGAAGAACATATTGACTTTTTCTTCGAAGGATGATAAACAAGCAAGCGTTCATGGCTGATACTGTAGGACCGAGGGAGGAGGCATATCGGCGGTGAGAGCACATCATCAGCCATTGACCGGTAGTGTAGGCTACAAGAGGGGAGATGACAGGCAAGACTACAGATATGGTTCGTCCCAAGTGGCGGCCGTAGAAGAAGAGCAAGGGGGCGCCGGCAGTAGCCAGCGTCCGAGATATGAGAACTATCAGCAGCCTCAGCAGCAGCAGCAACCGCAGCAACAAGCGCAGCCCTTCTAGAAGAAGAATGTGTGGGTGAACAAAAATGCCGGTGGCGGCGCCGGCCAGAAAAAGCAATGGCCGAAGTATACAGTGGGTTTGGCCATGGACAAGCCATATGTGTTTCACACGTTTTAGCCGGGTAAGCCGGCGAATCATTTGACCAGAAACTGTTCATGGCTGGACGATATAATGGCAGGTCGTGCAGGTCCCTTCGGACCAGCTAGGCCACCTATCCCGGCAGCTCCATCGCCGCTGACAGGTGCAAATGCAATTGCAGTCCCACCCAGGCCGGGTAATCCCAGAATTCAGAACAATGCCGGAAATGCCGGCGTGAATCAAGTTGATCAGAGTTACAACCCGGAGTATTATGCCAACGGCCCAGCAGCGGGCCGGAATGAGTACAAAGAGCATGATCAGAGTTACATGGTCTTTGAGACCGAAAGGACAGACAAGCAGAGTTTATACCGGTGGAGCTTGGAGGTGAATGCCGTTATGTCGGCAGTCCCGAAGCTGATGTACTGGTCTGACCAGGCCATTGGCTGGGACAGGGCAGATCATCCCAAGATCATGCCAAACCCCGGCGGGTATGCTCTGGTGATGGATCCGACATTTGTCGGGCCGGCTAACAATGTGAGGTTTAGCAAGGTCCTCATTGACAATGGGAGCAGCATCAACATCATGTATCGGGATACGATGCAGAAGCTGGGCATCAAGGAGAATATGCTAGAGCCAAGCAAGACTACATTCCACGGCATTGTGCCGAGACTTTCATGTGTGCCGATGGGCAAGATCCGGATAGATGCCATGTTTGGCAGCCGGGATAACTGCAGAGTGGAGAACCTCCTCTTTGTGGTGGTGGATCTGGATAGCCCCTACCATGAATTGCTGGGTAGGCCGGCACTGGCAAAATTCATGGCCTCTACGCATGTCGCGTATCTAAAGATGAAGATGCCGGGGCCCAGAGGAGTGATTACCATCATTGGTGATTACAAGCGCTCGATGGCGTGTGCCACGGCCGGATCTAATCTGGCCGAGACTCTGATCATTGCAGAGGAAAAGAAGAGGCTCAAGCGAGCAGTGGAGATTACTGAAACGGTTGTGGCCGACAAATCTTTGCCAGGCATGACGAACCCAAGTGGCGGCACTTCCTTTCAAGTGGCCAAAGAAGTCAAGAAGGTGCCTCCGGCCCTCGGTGACTAGGATTTGAAGCTCGGATCAAGCTTATATGTCGGCCGGTTGGATTTGAAAACAGCTAAGTGCAAAAGAATATTTGAAAATCCCGGATGTCCATATCCCGGACAGCCGACATTTTCGGGGACTGGGGATATGTAAGGAGAATACTTACGTTGGTGGCGTCAGCCAAAAGGTGAAGCCTCTGCTGGATGCTGAGAAGTTCACTGGCAATAGGAATGGGCTTGGAGGCCAGTATAGCAGCAGGATTGCCAGTGGCCGGAGCTTCGGCCAATTTCTTCTTCCTGGAGCTAGCAGTGTCCATGTAGTCGGTGTCATTCCACTTCATGCAGTGTTCCTTGAGAGATCCAAGGCTTTTGTCGCTCTTGGTAAGCAGTGAAATGCGGCCCTCAAGTTCTGGCGTCTGGAAGAAGCTGGGCCGGGCTGCTGCCTTGCCAAAGTGAAGTGTTATGGCAGAGCTAGAAGGCGCGGGTTTAGCAGGTGCCAGCGCAGTTGCAGCAGACTGTGTCCCGGTCTTGATGATTTGCTTCATCTTGAGAGTGCCGGACTTGGCCGGGACAGCGGTCTTTTCAGCGGTCGGAGTCTTGGGTGCTGGTTGTTCCGGCACGGCCGGTGCAGCTTATCCTGCAGAAGCAGGTGCCGGGTCAGTCCGGACTTCTGGCACTTCTGGGGCTTTTCCTTTCTCTGTGCCGACGCTCTTGTCGCCTGCGCCGGCATCTTCAGCAGTTCCGGTGCCGCTGGCAGGCGCGTCGGTATCAGGAGCATCTGGTTGGGCCCCATATCCATTTCGTCATCGGGAGCAGAAATATCCTGTTGAGCCCCCGAGTCCATGTGGACGTTGGGGGCAGAGTTATCATGTTCCGGTGGAGGATCATCCTTCGCCGGGGAAGAGGCCTTTTCAGGCGCAGGCGAAGATGCCGGCGCCGGAGTGGTGGTGTAGCTGGCAGATGGTATGTCGGGGTGTGCAGCAGCCGCCGACTTATCAACATTAGGGCTGGCACTAGAACTGGAGGCATGTTTCGGCGCAAGAGGAGCCTTGAGGAGGAAAAGAGCAAGTTAGTAAAACAGAAGAAAAGTCCCAGAAATGTTGTAAGGGGAAGAAAGTTACCCCGAGGCAACATGTCTCTGCTTCTTCGGAAGGGGCACGCCGATCTTCTGCCTCTTGTGTGTCGGCTCAGGCTGGGGCTTAACCCCGTGCTTCCGGCCGGTACGTACGCCGGTAGAAGGAGGTCCCTGATTCAAAGGAGCAGCGTCGACGACTTCCTCGTCCGGGATAGCTGAGGACGGCATAGCATAAGCAAGAGGTGTGGTAGGAAAGGCATAAGCAAGCGGCATTGGGTCATAATACATCAGGATCTCCTCGTCAAAATCATCCTCACTCCAGGCTTGAGTGGAATGCCGGGATGAAAAGGCCTTACCCGCGGCAGAAGCAGCGCGGGTGTTCTTGGGCAGCTTGTCCTCATGATCCGGATCTTCCGGATCCGCAACAGTGCGGTCTGCGGCAATCTTGATCCGGGAGTTCTCCATGTCTTGGAAACTGAATTTCTGCATAAGACAGAGCAAAGTAATCAGAAACAAGAGATATATCGGCAATAGAAAAGATCAAACATAGATATATCGGCAATAACAGTATGTCGGGCTGAGCAGTTGTATGTCGGCTAAAGAGGTTTACCGTCGGGGTGGGGCGGTCCCGGCTGTAAGGCTCAAGCCCCCAGGCAAAGGTAACCTGCGAAGACTTGCAGATATCCTTAACCCGCCGCAATATGTCGGTCGGGCTCAGTTCATGCATGGAATGCCGAGTAGGGTCCATGGCCCTGCTCATTTGACATATCTTATGGGACCGGCGCTGGAGAGGAGAGACGCGCCGGCTAATAAAGCAAGCCACAATGTCCTGTTGTGTCAGGCCGGCGTCTTGCAGTTCGCCCTTGACCCGGTGGAGGGCGTTAACCGGCCCCACTGTGGTCTTCGGGTTATATGTCCAGTTCTTCATCCCAAGGGGTGGCTCATCCACATATGGCGGCTGGTTGAGCAAATCGACATCTGTGGTGTTCTTCACATAGAAGAAACTCTTCTGCCATTTCTTACAGGACTTAAGTAGTTCAATCTTGGGGAAGTCTGAACCTTTGTGAGACATTATGGTGGCCGCACCACATTGGGTCATGGGACGGTCCTTCTTCTCCTGAGCAGTTTTCGGCGGGTCATCCTTGCTCCGGGGCTCTTGAATGACCTGCTTGCGCAGCTAGAAGTATTTTGCCCAAGCCTGGGAAAAGGGCTCTATGCCGGCAAAACCCTCGCAGAAGGCGGCAAAGGCCGACAAAATCATCACCGCATTTGCCGGCAGATGGTGGGGCTGCAAATCATAGGTATCTAGGAAGTCCCGGAAGAAGTCACTAACCGGCAATCCGAAGCCTCTCTCAAAATGAGAGATGAAGACAACGCGTTCGCCGGACTCAGGTGCCGGCACAATCTCTCCCGCAGGTAGCCGGCATGCTACGCCGGCCGGGACACGTCTTGTTGTGGTGATCTAGGATATGTCGGCCGGGGTCAATGAAAGATCATATCGAGCCCCATGTGTGGTTTTGGTAATTAATGACAATCCCTATGGACTAATGGTTGCATTGAGTTATATGTGTAGGACTTGTCCATAGACAATGCTTGAACCATTTGTTGGAGTCAAGGTTGTAAGAAGAAGATTATGTGTTGACCAAGGTGTTATTCAAGGAGTGATCCAAAGATTGGTCTTAAGGGAGTTGAGCTTATGTCAAGTGTGTCTTGAAGAATAAGATTGAGTGAGCTCTCATGTGTATCCTCAAGACACCATCATTATGGAGAAATAAGAATTGATTCGAGGATTGATCAAGTCAAAGCGCAAGTTCAAGATGAGCAACTAGAAGAGAACATATGCTTGAAGCTTGCCATATATATTGTGATCATGGATATGTGAAGATATGCTTAAAGAGAGTCTCTTCCATAGTAGAGTATGGGGGAGCAATCCGCAAGACTTCACCAAGCAAGCTCAATCAAGAAAGGTGGTCCAACTTGAGAAGATCAAGATCGTCTTTAACCACCTCAAGTGGAATGTTCAAGGCAAAGGTATGATAGTGTTAGGGTTTCTTTCTTACCGGTCTCATGGTGTTAGTTGTGAGACCGGGTTATAGGATCGGTAGCCGTACTATCAAGAGGGGCTCTCGAGTGAGTAACTTAATTGTATCATTCAGAGAGAGCTCAAACCTTTGCATACTTGGCATCATCTTTCTTGATTCTTATTTGGATTTTATCCATGTGAGGTTCTAGAGCTTGTGGTTATTTCCATGACAAGCTCTAGCTCATCAAAAACGGATTTCGCATGAAACTCTTATTGCGTTTTTGATGTTTGGAGGTTTTACCGGTTTGTCTTCGTAGAGAGGTCAAACCTTTCATCATTTGGTTTTATACTCCCTTATTGGACTATGATGTTTCTATGGATGAAGTTGTAGAGCTCATTGTGGTGATTCCAATGAGCCCAAGATCATCGAAAACGGAGTCCGGATGCTCAAGTTATTGCCGTTTTCGTTTTGGTATTTCTGCTGTTTCAATGGGGGCGGAAATAGCCGGCCCGAGGCCGGAAATAGCCGGCCCGGGGCCGGAAATAGCCGGTCAGACCGGCTTTAGCCGGTCTAAGGGCCGGCTTTAGCCGGTCTGCCCAGATTTCGTCTCTATTGCAACCCGGCTTTTTGTCCGGCTATTTCTAGCCAGGGCCGGACTTTTCAGGCCGGCTATAGCCGGTGTTAAGTCCGGCTTTAGCCGGTGTAAGTGGCTGTAACGGTCAGATTTCGGAGGGGGGGTATAAATACCCCTTCTTCCTCCTTGGAACAGCCACGAAATTGGCCTCTCTCTCCTCCATTGTTGACTTTGCAAGCTTGCCCTCCCTCCTCCATTCCTCCCATGATTCTTGCATATCTTTGAGGGAAAAGAGAGAGGAGATCTAGATCTATATTTCCACCAATCCATTTCTCCTCTAAGTGAGGGGAACATCTTGGGATCTAGATCTTGGAGTTCTTTGTGGATT
Organism: Dactylis glomerata; assembly: GCA_007115705.1. Taxonomy (NCBI): domain Eukaryota; kingdom Viridiplantae; phylum Streptophyta; class Magnoliopsida; order Poales; family Poaceae; genus Dactylis; species Dactylis glomerata. The sequence continues at coordinate 265,156 of QXEO01000518.1, forward strand.
TCCTTTGTTCTTCCTCTCATATCTCTCCATAGCATTAGTTGCTTTGGTGAGATTTGTGTGAGAAGGATTTGAGCACTTTGTGTGCCCTTGCCATTGCATAGATTGCATCGGTTTGAGTTCTCCCCAGAGATTCGAGTAAGTGAAAGTTTGTGAGCTTATTACTCTTGGGTTCTTGGAACCCTAGACGGCTTTGTGGCTTTGTGGTGCCTTGGTGGCTATCCTTGGGAGCCTCCAATTAAGTTGTGGATGTGTGCCCCAAGATTTGTGTAAAGGCCCGGTTCCGCCTTGAGGAACCCCTTAGTGAAAGAGTGAGTTAGGCCTTTGTGGCGCAAGCTCACACCGGAGAATAGGGTGAGGCCTTTGTGGCGTTGGTTAGGCCTTTGTGGCGATACCACACCCCTCCAACGAGACGTACTCCCTTTCAAGGGAGGAACTCGGGAATACATCATCGTCTCCACGTGCCTCGGTTATTTCTATACCCGAGCTCTTTACTTATGCACTTTACATTGTGATAGCCTTCGTGCTTGAAGTCATATATCTTGCTATCACCTTGTTACTTGTATTTCTTAGCATAAGTTGTTGGTGCACATAGGTGAGCCTAGTTTATTTAGGTTTTGTGTGCTTGACAAAATAAACGCTAGTTTAATTCCGCTTTTGTTCAAGCCATTCGTAAAATTTGATATCGCCTATTCACCCCCCCCCTCTAGGCGACATCTGTGTCCTTTCAATTGGTATCAGAGCCCGGTCTCTCATTTTAGGCTTCACCGCCTTGAGAGCAAAGATGTCGGCTAGGGGATTAGTGCACAATAACACTTCTATATTTGATGGCATAAATTATGATACTTGGAAAATTCACATGCTTAATTATTTTCGGGTCATGGACCCATCTATGGAGCGAATTGTAGATGCGGGTTTTTCTCCTCCAAAGGATACTCAAAATCTATCTTTAGAGGATGAGAAAAACTTATATCTCAATGCTCAAGCTACTCATGTGATTGTTAATGCTTTGAGCGATGTAGTTACCTTCTCCATCACGCCTTTTCGGAGCGCTCATGAGATATGGACAAAGCTTCAAGAAAAATATAGTGTGTCCAAGATTATTGGGGATGATTGTATTCCTTCCACTTCCGGCCGCAATGAACTTTCATCCACTTCACCAAAGTGTGGCAAGACACAAGGTAATGATATGGTGAGTGGTGATGAAACTTGCAATTGTGATAGTATGCTTACTTTTGATGATCCTTCATCTCTATCTCATTGCAATGCTTCATCTTTGGACTTAAACACTTGTAGCCCCATAAATGTTTTACATGCTTGTGTTGATAGTCCTTGCATATCATGTGTAAATTTCTTGAATAAATCTCATGATGTTATGCTTGCTTCGTCTTGTTGCCATGATACAAATGCTTCTATTTCCTCTAGTATTTGTGATGCTAACCATATAGAGGAAACCGAAGAGTCTTTGGGCCAAGACAAGGTCTTGAATGGAGCTTCAAGCATTTCTACATCTTCTTCTTCTCACGGTTCCAACATATGCCTTATGGCTAGATCTTCAAATCATAATGATGTTGAGGACAATGGTGAGGATGAGGAAAATGAAGAATACTATATTGAGTATTTAAACAAGAAGGGTAAGGTGGTCTTTGATGCTTTGCATAACCATAAAAATGTTTTGCCCAACTTCTTTGAAATCATGAGTTGTGCTATTGAGAGCACGAAACTCATTGAGATGAAGGAAGAACAAATTGATAAAATGTTTTCTCTTGAGCGTGAGTATGCCAATGATATCCATGATTTAAAATATGCTCTAGAGGAAGAGCAAGAGCTTCGGGTTTCTCTTGAGGAGAAGCTTGAATCCATTGAGGAGTCATGTAATGAAATTATTTCTAAACTCACTAAAGAACGTGACCTCGCTCTTGCCAAGTTGTCTTCTCCTATTGCTCATGATAATGATGCTTGTGCTACTAACTCTACTTCTTGTGAAGCATCTATTTTGAAGGAAAATGTTGAGCTAAGGGCTCAACTTGAATTGCTAACTAGCAAGTATGGGAAATTAGAAGAAATTCATGAAAAGCTATCTAGCTCTAATGAGGATCTTCTAGTGTCCCATGCTCGCCTAAAGTTAGCTCATGAGGCTATATCTACAAAGGTAACATCTTGTGAGCCTCATGTGGGCACTAGCACTATTTCCCAAAATGCTATATTGCCATGTTCTAGTACTAGTAATTCATCCACTCATACTATTGCTACATCTAGTGATGAATTACCCTCCTTGCCTTATTGCTCTAACAATGTAGCCTCTACTTCCACTAGTACTTGTGTTGTCACTAATCATGTAGAGGAAATCAAAGAGCTCAAGGCCCAAGTTACTTCGTTGAAGAAAGACTTGGAAAAACGTCATGAAGGGAAGTCCACACTCAATAAGATCTTGAGTGTGCAAAAATCCCCCAATGACAAGAGTGGACTTGGATTTATCTCTAACTACAAGAAGAAGTCCAAAATATACAAGAAGGAGAAGGGCCAAGAACAAGTCAAGAATTTGGCCAAGATTGTTTGCTTCAAGTGCAAAATTGAAGGGCACCATGTTAGATCTTGCCCTTTGAAGAAAAAGGCACTTAGTGAGAAGCAACAAGGGAAGCGGCCTCAAGTTCAAGCCCTTGCTCAACCTCAAGTTGAAGAAAGGTCACTTCCCAAGAATAATCAAGCTAATGCTCCCCTTGTGGAGAAATCAAGTGAGAAGAAGGTGAAGAAAAGAACTTGCTACATATGCCATGAGAAGGGTCACCTATCTTCTTCATGCTCTAGTGGTAACTCATCCAACCCTATCATAATTGAAGATGGTTATTCACTTTGTAAGGATAAGGTTGGCAATGTGTTTGCCAAATTTGTTGGCGCTCAAAGTGGTGTCAAGAAAAGAACCATTTGGGTTGCCAAACCTATTGTTTCTAACTTCTTAGGACCCAACTTGGTTGGGGACCAACAAGCCATTAATTGAACAATAGGTGTTCTTGGAGGGCATTGGAGACTTGGCCATATCATGAAGAATTAAGGGATCTTCATCAATTATATTTTCTCAAGTCAAGTCAAGTGGATTATCTTGTGTCTATCATATATCCAATGTTCCTCCTTGTGGTAACATGTATTCAACTTATCTACATTGAAAGTTACTCGCCCCTTTACATGTGTTGGGTTTTGTATCTTGCATGTGTTTGTATATGTTGTGCTTCCTACTTGCTTCATTTTGAGTAATCAAGTATGTGCATGTTGGTTTGCACACCATGTACGGTTGTTCTTGTTGAGCCTTTTGCATCTCGTTTTATCTTACTTGGCTCTTGTGAGAGATTATTGGACCATCCCATTTTGGGGGAGTGATATGCTTTGCACTTCACAATCCTAAAAATGTGTGTAAATGAGGAATACCACTTAGTATTGATATTTAAAGATTATCTAGTCTCTATGTGGTATGTCATTCTCAAAAGAAATTCAAATTCTATAATGTCCATTAATCATCTTGTTGGATTTTATTTGCCTCTTGTGAAAAATAAATGTTTTATCACATTATGGGGGAGTAATATGCTTTGTGTATACTACAAACCAATATAATGTGTATATTTGAGGTCGTGTCACATAGTGTTGATATTGTAAATTATCTTGCTTCTATGTGGCATGTTTTCTCAAACAAGTTCCAATTTGCCAAATTGTTTTATTGCTCATGTTTTGGATCTTGTTTGTGAGATACTTTCTTGATAGGGTTTTCCTAAAATGTGGAATGCTACATTAAAGTTGGAAAACCATTAGCTTCAAGTTATCTTAATCATTGCTTTGCATGATTGTTTAACTATTTGAGTCTATAAAGAATATCCTCTTTAGCATGGTGATTAATTCTTATCCTTCTCCGTATGCTTCTTTGTTGTGAAGATGATCTTGGATTTATATGTAAACTACCACCGGGAAATAAATCCAAATACTTCTTGTTCTTGGACAATTGGTACTATATCATGTGGCACATGTATATTGATCATCTTTACATTGGCTATTGCTTTTAATTGCCCTATCTCTAGCCAAAAATGTATTTGTTTTAGCTCCCATTGTCTTCCATGACTTTTGTTATTCCATTTGATTTCGTTGAACTTGTTTTGTGTTATTTATATGTAGGTAGATGTGATGATCCCACTTGTGTGCATTTTGTATTCAAATGCAAAATCATAAATAATGCACTAATCTTGGGGGAGCTCTCCTATATTTGTTATAACACACTCTTTGTGCTTATTTCAATTGGTATTGGTTTTTTGTTGGAAGACAAATTTTTTCTTTTTTGGTACTTAGTGTGCCATCATAAAAAGTGTGGAGAGTTTGGTTTGTTTGTTTGAACCTTGATCTCTTTGGGAGTTGGTGATCTCAGTCCTTATTATTTATTTCTTACTCTTAAAATGAGATATGTCTTTGAGCATGTGTGTGTTAGTTATGCTTTATGCTCATTGGCTTTTGCTTGGTTCACTAATTGAACTTTGGAGTCAATCTTGTGTTGATTTGATTCATTGATATAATTTGGACAACCTTTTGTTGCTTCACAATTTTGTGTGCTCGCTTGTCCTTCTTGGTGTTTTGTCCAAATTGTATCTTCTTTGACTCTAGAAAGTCTTGTGCATGCATATTTACTAAATGTATACTTTATGGCATGCTTTTCTTTCTTTGATCAAATATATAGGAGAAGCTCCATCAAATCCTAAATCGGCTAAGATGTGCATGAAATTCAATTTCATATATATATGCACATATTTATGTGGAGTTTGTCCTATATGTTGTAGTTTCTAACTACTTTGGACCCAATGAGTTTGGGGACCATCTTGTACTTGAACTTTGTTTTAGGTACATGGAGATATATTGGTGCTTGTCTCAATAATAAGGATGAAGTGGTGACTAAATGATAATTTGAGGCAAGCTAGGATTATTGAAGAACTCCTATCTACTACATCCTACCATTATATCTCGGTAACAAGTATCTTCTTCATGCATACTTCTCTAGTATCCAACCTTGTGTAGGTTGTTTCATGGCATGGAAAATCTTTATTTGCAAATGTTGTGCTTCTTGCAAAGGTCTTAATGAAACCTCTTTATTGCAAATATGAGTAAGTTGAGATGAGTGCATATTATCGGGAACATATAAAATCATGCTCATGATTCTCCTATCCCATATATGTCAATTTAGCAATTTTATTGCATATCAATTCCTCAAGTTTCTCACATGTGCAATATTGATGAAATTGCAAATTTATTTCTTCCGTTTGGTATCCTTCATTTTGATACTTGTTGTTTTTATCAAAGCATCACAACTATCTTCTTTCCCTTGTTGATATTTGCGATGTCTTTGACATATTTGTGGTTGAAGTTCATCAATATACAATAAGATAAATTGAGCCTTTGGCCATGCTTTAAAAGCAAAAATCTCAGTGGTATATTGCATGACTTCATTTTGGATATCATGTTCTATTCTTAGTATCTATTTTGTGTGTACATGTTTCTTTGTGATAATTATCTTTGTGATATTGTCTACTTAGAAACTTATACACATGAGAGATGATATCTCTTTATTTGATATCTTATTTGAACCTTATGTGTTGGAATGGAATGCTAAGCAATTTCATTCATTGAAGACTATATGGATGCTCTATGCTCATCCTTGTGTTAGTCTTATAATATTCTTTGTCATTCCTATCACACATTCCTTTGGTTGAGCCTTTTAATATATTGTCCCTTGCTTGTTGCCCAACCATTTGTTTGATGCAAGTGTAAGCTTAATTTTTTCTCTATGATCTCTTGCAAATAGTTGCGTTTTAAATGTTATTGAGGGAGTGAGGATTCCATGTTGTGCAAATTGTATTCAAATACAAACATTCTAATTTTTGCATGTACCTTGGGGAGTTTCCTCATTTCATTTAAAGCACCATTTTGCGGTTAGCATAGTATTTAATTTCACTTGGTATCATTTTGTTTTGAATAATATTGAGGGAGTGATGATTCCATGTCTGTGCACCTTATACTTCAACTCAAATAGAATATTTTGTGCACACACCTTGGGGAGCTTCCTCATATTATTTGGAGCACCTTTTCGATCTTATCATAATATCTTTATTCAATTTGTTCTTTGGATTGTTTGATTGCTCTCTTCATTTGTTGAAGTTTATCCATCGTGTTATCTTTTTTTTTTGCAATCTTTGATCCTCAATATAGTTTGGTTTCCTTCATATATTTGTCTTTGTATATGTGCATGTGTCTTCACTTATTTCTTTTGGATATGCACACCGTTTTGGAGGAACTCACACTATATTGGCCTTCTAAGTTTTTCGCCCATTTTGGGAATGGATGCCAATGGGGGAGAAGTTTCGAGGGTTTAAAGGGAATTGGCTTTTATGCTTTGGTTTGTTCTTAAGCATTTGCCTTGCATGCTTTGCATGGTTGAGTATATAGTGAAAACTCCACCAACAACCTTGGTTGGCAATATATGCAATGAAATCAAGATCATTCACACGTGCATAGATTGTGGGGGAGTTTGCTCTATATATGGTGGTTTTACTAACATCACATACTTTTGTAGTATTTGATGTTAGTACAACCATTTTGGTTCTTTGAATTCATTATATAAACCCTCTCAAAGAGATTGTCATCAATTACCAAAATGGGGGAGATTGAAAGATCATATCGAGCCCCATGTGTGGTTTTGGTAATTAATGACAATCCCTATGGACTAATGGTTGCATTGAGTTATATGTGTAGGACTTGTCCATAGACAATGCTTGAACCATTTGTTGGAGTCAAGGTTGTAAGAAGAAGATTATGTGTTGACCAAGGTGTTATTCAAGGAGTGATCCAAAGATTGGTCTTAAGGGAGTTGAGCTTATGTCAAGTGTGTCTTGAAGAATAAGATTGAGTGAGCTCTCATGTGTATCCTCAAGACACCATCATTATGGAGAAATAAGAATTGATTCGAGGATTGATCAAGTCAAAGCGCAAGTTCAAGATGAGCAACTAGAAGAGAACATATGCTTGAAGCTTGCCATATATATTGTGATCATGGATATGTGAAGATATGCTTAAAGAGAGTCTCTTTCATAGTAGAGTATGGGGGAGCAATCCGCAAGACTTCACCAAGCAAGCTCAATCAAGAAAGGTGGTCCAACTTGAGAAGATCAAGATCGTCTTTAACCACCTCAAGTGGAATGCTCAAGGCAAAGGTATGATAGTGTTAGGGTTTCTTTCTTACCGGTCTCATGGTGTTAGTTGTGAGACCGGGTTATAGGATCGGTAGCCGTACTATCAAGAGGGGCTCTCGAGTGAGTAACTTAATTGTATCGTTCAGAGAGAGCTCAAACCTTTGCATACTTGGCATCATCTTTCTTGATTCTTATTTGGATTTTATCCATGTGAGGTTCTAGAGCTTGTGGTTATTTCCATGACAAGCTCTAGCTCATCAAAAATGGATTTCGCATGAAACTCTTATTGCATTTTTGATGTTTGGAGGTTTTACTGGTTTGTCTTCGTAGAGAGGTCAAACCTTTCATCATTTGGTTTTATACTCCCTTGTTGGACTATGATGTTTCTATGGATGAAGTTGTAGAGCTCGTTGTGGTGATTCCAACGAGCCCAAGATCATCGAAAACGGAGTCCGGATGCTCAAGTTATTACTGTTTTCGTTTTGGTATTTCTGCTGTTTCAATGGGGGCGGAAATAGCCGGCCCGGGGCCGGAAATAGCCGGCTTTAGCCGGTCTGCCCAGATTTCGTCTCTGTTGCAACCTGGCTTTTTGTCCGGCTATTTCTAGCCAGGGCCGGACTTTTCAGGCCGGCTATAGCCGGTGTTAAGTCCGGCTTTAGCCGGTGTAAGTGGCTGTAACGGTCAGATTTCGGAGGGGGGTATAAATACCCCTTCTTCCTCCTTGGAACAGCCACGAAATTGGCCTCTCTCTCCTCCATTGTTGACTTTGCAAGCTTGCCCTCCCTCCTCCATTCCTCCCATGATTCTTGCATATCTTTGAGGGAAAAGAGAGAGGAGATCTAGATCTATATTTCCACCAATCCATTTCTCCTCTAAGTGAGGGGAACATCTTGGGATCTAGATCTTGGAGTTCTTTGTGGATTTCCTTTGTTCTTCCTCTCATATCTCTCCATAGCATTAGTTGCTTTGGTGAGATTTGGGTGAGAAGGATTTGAGCACTTTGTGTGCCCTTGCCATTGCATAGGTTGCATCGGTTTGAGTTCTCCCCGGAGATTCGAGTAAGTGAAAGTTTGTGAGCTCATTACTCTTGGGTTCTTGGAACCCTAGACGGCTTTGTGGCTTTGTGGTGCCTTGGTGGCTATCGTTGGGAGCCTCCAATTAAGTTGTGGATGTGTGCCCCAAGATTTGTGTAAAGGCCCGGTTCCGCCTTGAGGAACCCCTTAGTGAAAGAGTGAGTTAGGCCTTTGTGGTGCAAGCTCACACCGGAGAATAGGGTGAGGCCTTTGTGGCGTTGGTTAGGCCTTTGTGGCGATACCACACCCCTCCAATGAGACGTACTCCCTTTCAAGGGAGAAACTCGGGAATACATCATCGTCTCCACGTGCCTCGGTTATTTCTATACCCGAGCTCTTTACTTATGCACTTTACATTGTGATAGCCTTCGTGCTTGAAGTCATATATCTTGCTATCACCTTGTTACTTGTATTTCTTAGCATAAGTTGTTGGTGCACATAGGTGAGCCTAGTTTATTTAGGTTTTGTGTGCTTGACAAAATAAACGCTAGTTTAATTCTGCTTTTGTTCAAGCCATTCATAAAATTTGATATCGCCTATTCACCCCCCCCCTCTAGGCGACATCTGTGTCCTTTCAGTCACTTCTGACCCCTCCCAGCCGGAGCGTCCTTGTACCTTGGCTGGGTTATCCTCCTTCGGTGCAGAGGTGGTCGTCATGCTGGATGAAGCCATCTTGGTGGCCGGGATAAGGCGTGAGAGCCAGAGTCCCGTGATGTTAGTCCTATCAGGAGCAGAGTAAAGGGGGAGGTTAGTCTCTCCGGCATACCAATCTCACACAAGTTAGCAGGAAGAGAAGATCTAAGGGCGCAGTTAAAATCAGAAATAACTATGGGAAAATTCCTACGGGAAGAACACCTATGAACTTCCTGGGAGGATTACTAGCAATGCTAACCGAACCGGCAAGATGCTAAGCAGAGTAACTAAAGGAGATCTAAGCAAATAGGGTTACCATTGCAAAGCTACAGAGAGGCACGAAGGGAGAAGAACCAAGAAGGAGGAAGAACTCACCGGAGCTCGTGCGGCGGCAATGGAGCGATGGCGAGTGATGCTTCAGGTGAATGTGGCAACAGACAGTCCTTGTGCGTGGTGAATGACCAGCCCGTTGGGAACCCCAAGAGGAAGGTATGATGAGTGCAGCGGCTTGTTTTCCCTCAGTTAAGAAACCAAGGTTTATCGATCAGGAGAAGAGAGACGATGACGACTGAAGGTGTTTGTGGAACCTGCACACACACAAACAAATACTTTGTCCCCAACTTGCGATGAGGTTGTCAATCTCACCGGTTTGCTTGAAACAAAGGTTATGAGTGTATCGAGTGGAAAACAGTAGTAATATGCGAGTAAAGTAAACAGTGCGGGAAAAGTAAACAGGTGATTGCAATATGATTAAAATAGGACCGGGGTCCACAGTTCACTAGTGGTGTCTCTCCATAGATAAATAACATGCTGGGTAAACAAATTACAGTTGGGCAATTGATAGAATAAAGATAACGTGATATGTCAAGAAGATCACTATGAGATTTACTCTGGGCATTACAACAAAATACATAGACCGCCATCCAACTGCATCTATGACTAATAATCCACCCCCGGGGATATCATCCGAACACCCTAGAAGTATTAAGTTGCGAACAACAGATAATTGCATTAAGCAAAGTGTGTAATGTAAACAAAGCATATGCCCTTGAGCATATGAATGTTGTTTTCTCCCTAGTAGCAACAGCACATCTACCACCTTAGAGGTTTCTGTCACTCCCCCAGGTGAAATAGAGACATGAACCCACTATCGAGCATAAATACCCCCTCTTGGAGTCACTAGCAACTACTCGGCCAAGATAGCTACTAACAACGGAGAGCATGCAAGATCATAAACAACATAGAGATAACAAAAGATATAATTCAGTACAGCAACTTAATCATAAACACCAATATTCATCGGATCCCAACAAACCAACATCATAGAATTACATAACGGTGATCTCAATCATGTAGGGCAGCTCATGAGATCTAAACATGAAGCACATGGTGGAGAAGACAACCATCTAGCTACTGCTATGGACCGATAGTCCAAGGTAGACTACTCACTCATCGCTCCGGAGGCAAGCATGGCGATGAAGAAGACCTCCGGTGGCGATTCCCCTCTCCGGCAGGGTGCCGGGAAGAGCTTCTGGACCCTCCCGATCTTCGGGTCGACGGCGGCGGTGGATCGCGATGTATTCTGGAAAACTGATCGGGCCCTTAGGTTTTTCTCGTCGGGGGGTACTTATAGGCGAAAGGGCGATGTCAGAGGAGGGACCACGGCCCCTCACGTGGGCCCGGCGCGGCCAGGGGGGTGGCCGCGCCGCCCCTGTGTGTGGGGGCCACGTGGCCCCCCTCCGTCAGGTCTTCGGATGTTTGGGAGCTTCCCCGTAAAATATGACTTCAGGAACTTGTTTCGTCCAATTCCGAGAATATTTCCTGTGTATCACTTCTGAAACACAAAAACAGCAGAAAACAGGAAACTAGCACTGTGGCACTTCGTTAATAGGTTAGTTCCGGAAAATGTATAAAAGTACCACTAAGTGTAACGAAACAATAGGCAAATGGTGTAAAAACAAGCATGGAGCATCAAAAATTATAGATACGTTTGAGACGTACCAAGCATCCCCAAGCTTAACTCCTGCTCGTCCTTGAGTAGGTAAGTGATAACAAAAGAATAATTTTTGAGGTGACATGCACCTACACAATCTTGATCATAAATGTAAGCATTGGTGAGCTGGGATCAATAGAACTTAAAACATGGGCATGAAAGATATAATCATGACAATAAGAACTTAGCAACCATGTTGTAAACATGCAAATGAACACAAACAAAAGATCATGATAATGAAACAATGAAAGTCAAACGTGTGTTCAAATCATAAGGAAAAACATACAAAAGGTTTTCAGCTTGTCCTTCAAAGAGAGCAAAACATAAATGCACAGGACACCTCAAAGTTTAAGAGGGCGACTAGATACAAATAATTTAAGAACAAGTGAAACCAACAATATGAGTCAATCAATGAACCTTGGGACAATGCATATCACACTAAGAATGACAACTATGCTCTCTTAATGGTGCATAAAGAAAGAAGGTGGTGACTCAACATAAAAGTAAAAGAAAGGCCCTTCGCAGAGGGAAGCAGTGATTGCAAGTTTTATAACCTTCAAAAATTATGGTACTTACCGGATTTGAGCTCTCATTGCCCCCATCATAAGCATCTTGAATGGTTAAAGTTAATGCGAGAACAATTATGATGCATATGCTTGACAAATCATAAGTTGAAAACCTCGTGTCCCGTGAATACGAGTACCCAAACCATGCTAATTTACTTAGAGTCCCAAGCAAGGCTCTTGTCATTGTAAGTATATGCATATCATTGAGAACCGCCAATGGGGTACCTCCGTGCCCGATGACATGGAACAAGCCCACACCAAAATGATAGGACAAGCAGACAATGAACACCTCGACATCTCTTTTATTTGCTATATTGTTTAGCTTTTTATTGTGAGATGCGTCGTCGAATGTTCACCATGGGTATGCTGCAAATTTCCACCATGAATTATGCATGGCTTAGATTGGCGGCCCGGCGTTTCCCTAACACATATAAAAACTCCATGATCCCTACAAGATTCCCAATTCATTTCACACAGCGGGCATCCATAAACAAAAGATCACGATATCAACTCAAAAAGAAGTGCAATGTTGAAAGCTTGCCCCATGACAGCATGGCTGGGCTAGAATCCAACTTACAACTTGCAAGCATAACAACTCAGCATAAAAGACCACAATGTCAAATTTTTAAGAACAGGAAAAAGTAAAGTGTGCCTTCCGGTTCGTGAGAGCTTTACTAACCGAGTTTCGCATAACACTGGTAAGAGTTTAATTTGAAGAGAATATAAAAGCATGTCAAATTTACTTGGAATAGCAAATTGCTAGTAGGTATGTATGGTGGACACAATGGAAAACTTTGGCTTTTAGGAGTTGGATGCACGAGTAGAGCTCATACTCAGTACAAGGCGAGGGCTAGCAAAAGACTGGGAGCGACCAACTAAGAGAGCAGTAATGGCCATAATCATGCAAAGCGACAAAGCGACATTAAAAGAAGCATACGATGGCATCAAAAGTCAAAAACTAAATGATCATGAAGGCTAATGGCGACTTTGGAAGAGTCTAACATGTGTGAGCATGCGCCAAGTCAACCCAAATAAAGCATCAAGGAGAAAACCAAAATAATGCTTCCATACAATAAAAACAACGCATGATTTTTTTCAAAGGCTTATTAAGCAATCTCAGTTATTTGAGACAAGTCATGCTACAGCAAAACCACTAAGCGTACTATCAAAAAGACATCAAGCATGACATGAAAAAGCCTAAGCCGCAGTCTACACAAGCTCCTTCTTGTACCACTATTTTGCACAAAGCTTTTTCTCTTTTCCAACACCATTTGAAATTTTTATAAACACCTCTTTTGATGAAAACCAATAAAGATCAGAGGCAAAAATACACCTTGATGAAAAGATATGACAAGATCTGAATGCGTATCAAGGCGAAAACGAAAACCAAAAGCAGTAGCAGAAAAAGTAGAATGCTCGATTTTTAATAAGAGTGAAAACTAGAGCATTCTTTGCAAATGAAAACGAGTACATCTCCTCCAAAGGAAATTTGTTGGGGTCCAACCATTTATTGCAGCAAACAAACAAACTAAACAAACTAAGAAAACTAAAACAACTGACGCTCCAAGAAAAACACATAGTGCATGAAGCAATAAAAATATAGTGTCTTGAAAGGTGACCTGATTTTTGCCGATGAAGAAGGGGTGCCTCGGGGGCATCCCCAAGCTTTGACGCTTGTACTTCTTGGATATTTCTTGGGGTGATGCATGGGCCACTACAAAAAATCCGGTCTATTGCCACGAACAAAATCGTTGAAACAAGTGCCAAATCATCGCAATTGGTACCTGTTGCATCCAAAAGTCGTTCGTTGGGCAGCGTTGCGAGTAAACGCGTGGAGTTAGGCTAGTTCCACGGAATGATTTTCGTGGCTACAAAATTTGCCATTTGCAACCATTTATTCGAGCAATTGCCACTCGTTTTTCCGTTGCGGCACTCACTTAACGCAACCTATATTTTTGATGGGTATAACTCTAGGGCAACACATACCGAACCGTGGCGAGTGACCAATGTGGCAACGGCAAGTGTTTGGTTGCGCATGCTCTTTCGTTGGAATAGTCCGGTATATTTGCCACGTTCAATTTTGTCGCAAGAAACTATGGCAACAGACCTTACACGCGTGGAAAAAACGATTTGCCACAAACAATTCAATCGTGGTAACACGAGTTATCTGGTTATCGCCACGTCCAATTATTCCGTGGCGATCCTCTATTTCAACACAAATAATTTTGGTGGCGCCAAATACTAGTCGCTACGTGCAAGCTTTTCGTGGCGATGCTTTATTCCAACAAATTTTATTTGTGTGGCGACATGCAGTAATCGCAACGGCCTAAATATTAGTAGCTATAAACAAGTGCGATGATTTAAACTATTCGTGGCGATGGTTTATTCTAACAAATTTTATTTGTGTGGCGACATGTAGTAATCGCAACGTCCTAAATATTAGTAGCTACAAACAAGTGCGACAATTTAAACTATTCTTGGCGCCATTCTATTTCAACAAATTTTAGTTTGGTGGCGACAAGTACAAGTTGCAACGTCCAAATTGTTAGTTGGGAGAAACTAGTGCGACAATTAAAAGTTTTCGTGGCGATTCTCTATTTCAACAAAATTAGGTTTGGTGGCACGAAATAGGTAAAGCAACGTCCAAATTGTTTGTGGAGAAAAAGTATTGCCACGATCTCCACTGTTGGTGGCGAAAGTATATTTCAACAAAACTTTTATTGGTGGCGCCAAGCAGTTATCACAACAGGTAGTCGTGGCGACTGAGCCTTAAAGAAACAATACATTTGCCGTGCTAATTACCTATTGCCACGTTAAAGGGGAAAAAAAGAAAAAAAATGTCAAACAAAAATACGGACATTGAATTAAAATATTCAAAACCATACGTACAATATGTAAATTCATCCAAATCATAATTCTCACAGCTATTTATAATTCATACAAATAATAATTCCCATACAATATGGATCTGTTTGAAACTCAAAAATATCGAAGGTATCCTAATGTACTTGATGTAGAATCCATTGCATCTAATTTTTTCCGTTATCATTTGCATTTCCATCCTGCAATCAAAAATAAAAAAAAGTTTAGTTCATGTCCATTTGCATCCTAGATACATGGTGAAACATAAGAAGCAGGTGGAGCAAGGCTATAGTGTGGGTTTAGAAAAAACATACTTGTAAGACAACGAAGAAACAACACATATTGAAACATAAGAAGGTGGTGCAGCAAGGCTAAAGTGTGGGTGAAGCAAAAATAGTAGGTACTAGTACCGTTTTGTAAAAGTTTGTGACTTACCATTGCTTTAAGGATTCTGTGCGGAGGGGTATAAAAATTCTTAGCAGGGCTCCGTGAAAGTATTGTTTGCAGGTTTGGACTAACATTTTCTTTCTGGCTTGTCTTCCTATTAAGCATCTGAAAGAACGACATGCACTGTTAGCAATGCAAGTAAACATCTAAATCTTACGAGTTTGCAAGCGTATGACTATCATCACCTGACGTGTTTGCATCTTCTGTATTTCCAACTGTTGGGAGAACTCTTGAAACTTTGACTGAAACTGTGAGTTAAACTGTGACATCAAGTTTGTCTCAAATTCCTGTCTTGAGGTTCTCTCCAATTCCATCATTTTTTCCCTTTCAGCACGTTCTTCCTGTAACCTCTCCTCAAGGTTTTCCCTCTCAGCACGCTCGACATCAAACTTCTGTTGTAATTCAGTGAGGTGCTGGCTGAGCTTAGAGTTCTCTTTTTGGGTCTCTATCGTAGCACGAGCTTGCTCTTCAACCTGGATTTTAATCCTTTCAGAATTAGTTGGCAGTTTGGCCATGTATCCCAACCCACGAGGCTGCGCTGACTTGCAAGGTACGAATTCTTTATAAGCCTTCTGGAAAATATTGATTCTTTGTTCAACTGAAATTGGAACATCAGATTCCTTTAATCTGTTTTCCATGTCTTTACTTGCTTTGTCCTGATTACGAAAAGAACACTCCCATCAGATGAAAAAACATCCAAGATGAACAACGGTAAATATGTTTTGAGAATAGCTTCTAAGTCAGTATACTCACGTAAACTTTTTTGGACTCTGGGGTAGTCCATTCTCCATTGTTGTTGTGGGCGATTTCCCAGAGAGCAATACAGTCTGGCTCTTCTCCAGTTTCCAGATTTCTCTGCAACTAGTACAACAATTAGATGCTACAAACATTAAATCACAGTGAGCAACGAAGCATGCATAGTGAGTAGGCACATACATTCTCAAAACTCAGTTGAGAAAACGATTTTGATCCACCTCTGTGTTTTATGATGAGTTTCTTACGGTTATCCGAGTTCTTTTTGCTGAGTTGCTACACATTCAGTGATAAAAAAAAGAACGAGTCAGACAAGCCATTTCATGATAGTACAAAAATCACAAACTGTAAGCATATAAATAACCCGAAATTTCTCATCAGTGCCATAGTAGTTAATCAGCCATTCCCACTCTTCCGGTTGTAAATCTTCCGGTACATTTGACATTCTAGCATCATCTATTTTGTATGCCTTGTAAGTGCAGCTTAGAGCTGCTCACCAGCCTCTGTATCGCTCTTGCGCAATTTTTAGAATTGCTTTTTCAGTTTTTGGTGTATCCTCCAAATCATATCTGTCCTGTAATGCGTAACAAACAGATAGACTTTAGTAGTTCATTATGGTCGAAAAAATAAGACAACCAAGGTGAGAAATGTTGTACTCACCAACAAATCTGCAACTATGAGACGATGGATGTCAGCGTGAATGTCTGACCACCTCCTCACTCCAATAATGGGTAACCTTTTTTTCATTATGATAACCAAGTCATCTTTGAATGAACGGTTGTTCATTCCTACTGCACCACCCAATGTATCAGAGAATGCAATATTTAGCTTTGCAGATCCATTGGCATGACGCTTCTTAGATGCTTTTACACCTTTTACTACACCTCGCCCTTTCTTCTTGGGTCCGTCAGCGCCTAGAGCCCAGAACATACACAAAGAAGCAATTTACTGTCTAGTACATTGTAAGAAATGAGGACATAAATGTAAAAAAAGAAGGTAGTACCGTCCTCTAGCTGCGGGCGGTGGTGGCGAGCATGGGAAGGCCATTCGTCAAGGGCAGACATGTCATTTTCAGACACTACAGTGTTAGATCGGTCTACAGTTCCTGTATCAGGGTTAACATTTGTACTGAATCAGCAATGAAGGTTTTACTGCATTACATAGCAAATGTTAGAGAAAGCTTAAATGTCAGAAATAACTTACCAGATCTACGTTTTCCAAGTTTTCTTTTGTAAGCTTGTAACATTTCAACCCTTGTCATGTTAACAGATCCTTTTTTTACTGAACATGTAAACAATAAATGGACAAAGCATTAGCAATATGCAAAAATCAGAAACCTGATTAATAATTACTGTACCTGTGTACCATTGGTAAGTGAAAAATCTGGTTCTTCTGTTTCGTTTGAATCTTGATCCTCAGCTCTTGCATCCCTAACTGCATGTTCATCCAAATCATTTATTAGTTAAAGCATGCATTAAAATGTGACCGGGAAAATATGTATTAAAGTCTGTATTGAAGGTGTTGTGCGTTCGAGATTTTGGATGAAAGGATACCTGAGACAGTTTTTCGCTTGTTTCTGGAGGATCCACTTTCAACATCAAGATGAGACCCTGGTGTTTCAATATCAACACTGGGCTTCTCCCTAAACACACACAGGTTGATCTTCTTCTCATTACTGTGCATGCATACCAATGTCTCCACTTCCGATGCATGCTCGATGGGAAAAAGTTTTCCTCTGCCATCAGCATTTTTTACCCTGCAGTAGAGGTAATGACGCCCGCCCCAGAATCCAACACTTTCAATCAAACCGATCAATTCCAGATAGCAGATGTCACTCCTCTCGATTGTTGCTTCCATAACTTTCTGTTTTTTATCCTCATCTTCGTAGTACAGGTTAATTTTCCAAATGTCCTCATGCGTCTACATTGACATAGAAGTATAAAAAAGAGCACCAAAATAATTATTCAATTCATAGTTCTGAAATAAAAGAATATGTTACATAGCTATGTAAATTTTATGAATAGTTTGTAGAACGAATTATTCATTTATCATTAAATTCTCAGTTCGATACACGATAAGAAAAACATGTTGGCAAAAGATCAACAGAGGAACAACATTATGAAATCAACGAATTAGTTCAGTTCTTGAAAGTCCACAAATCAATACAATCGGAGACACCGAGATTTGATCATATTTTAACATAAACTACCTAGATTGGAGGGGAGTAGAACTAGTACTAAAATATGCTATATTGAACAAATAAAACTTGCAAAAGAGTGGATTAACACAGAACATGTGTTATAACATCTAAACCTAGCAAATCATTGGCCGAACCTATGCAGCCACAAATGCAAAATCAATCGGTAGATAATGTACTGGCAGTTCCTCGTAAACCCTACTGCACATTGGCGAGGTGCTCCAGGACTCGGCCGTGCCTGCTCCTAGGGATCGCGATGAACAGTGATCACATGCCGGCGGGAGCTCAGGGTGTAGCTAGATCCGACCGCTAGATGAGCGGGGCGGAGGCGTGCTGAATCGGCCGGGCGGCGGTGTATCACATGCGGATCGCATCGGCCTGGTGGGCATCACGGGGTAGAGAAGATGGCTGCTACATCCCGGGCGAAGCAGCTGCGGCGACGCCTAACGTGGCAAGGATCGCCGACGGCAGCATGTAAATCTAGGGTAACCTGAGAGAATTGGCGTACCGTTGACTCCGGCGACGACGTCGTCATGTTGGCATGTGGACGATGAGGGAGCTCAGATCCGATGGCGAACAAACTTGCCGAGGTGATTGCGTTTAGATTGGATCGTGGGGGTCGTGGGTACCTAAATATGAAGAGAGTTTAGCGGGAAGGTTAAAACGATGGTTTTAGGTTTTGGTGGGAACAAAAATTTTCGCACAGACTCTACGCACGGGCCTTTTAGCGGTAGGTTTTTAAATTTTTGGCCAAAACTACATTGGTGGGAACGTAATTATTTGTTTACTGGTTTTTTTAATTAATAAAAAACAAATTAGTTCGGAAATTAATGTTTGAAAGCAATATTAGAAAGTAATATTACTGTCCTCACATGGTTTTGTTTGTTCCGTGGTACCTACACCTTCTTTATTAGTTCATATGGTTAGTAGATGACATTATAAGACTATGAGACATGGTTTCATATTTTTTAGAATTGTCTATCCACCTTTCAAATTTAGTCAACCCTAGGTTTGACCATGATTCAAACATTGTTCAGAACATGAAAGTTGGAAAACTAAGCTTGGATCCTTCTTATTTTCTCCAAATTTAAGCTATTATACCAAACTTTTTGGTCCATTTTATGATTCACAGTTCATAGCAAATGGCTTGGATCCTTGGATTTCATGCGGCGGTGTCTGAGATATGAGAGTCCTCACATGGTTTTGTTTGTTCCATGGTACCTACACCTTCTTTATTAGTTCATATGGTTAGTAGATGACATTATAAGACTATGAGACCTGGTTTCATATTTTTTTAGAATTGTCTATCCACCTTTCAAATTTAGTCTACCCTAGGTTTGACCATGATTCAAACATTGTTCAGAACATGAAAGTTGGAACACTAAGGTTGGATCCTTCTTATTTTCTCCAATATGAAGCTATTATACCAAACTGTTTGGTCCATTTCATGATTCACAGTTCATAGCAAACGGCTTGGATCCTTGGATTTCATGCGGCGGTGTCTGAGATATGAGAGTCCTCACATGGTTTTGTTTGTTCCATTGTACCTACACCTTCTTTATTAGTTCATATGGTTATTAGTAGATGACATTATAAGACTATGAGACCTGGTTTCATATTTTTTCAGAATTGTCTATCCACCTTTCAAATTTAGTCAACCCTTGGTTTGACCATGATTCAAACATTGTTCAGAACATGAAAGTTGGAACACTAAGGTTGGATCCTTCTTATTTTCTCCAATATGAAGCTATTATACCAAACTTTTTGGTCCATTTCATGATTCACAGTTCATAGCAAATGGCTTGGATCCTTGGATTTCATGCGGCGGTGTCTGAGATATGAGAGTCCTCACATGGTTTTGTTTGTTCCATGGTACCTACACCTTCTTTATTAGTTCATATGGTTAGTAGATGACATTATAAGACTATGAGACCTGGTTTCATATTTTTTAGAATTGTCTATCCACCTTTCAAATTTAGTCAACCCTAGGTTTGACCATGATTCAAACATTGTTCAGAACATGAAAGTTGGAACACTAAGGTTGGATCCTTCTTATTTTCTCCAAATTTAAGCTATTATACCAAACTTTTTGGTCCATTTCATGATTCACAGTTCATAGCAAATGGCTTGGATCCTTGGATTTCATGCGGCGGTGTCTGAGATATGAGAGTCCTCACATGGTTTTGTTTGTTCCATGGTACCTACACCTTCTTTATTAGTTCATATGGTTAGTAGATGACATTATAAGACTATGAGACCTGGTTTCATATTTTTTTAGAATTGTCTATCCACCTTTCAAATTTAGTCAACCCTAGGTTTGACCATGATTCAAACATTGTTCAGAACATGAAAGTTGGAACACTAAGGTTGGATCCTTCTTATTTTCTCCAATATGAAGCTATTATACCAAACTGTTTGGTCCATTTCATGATTCACAGTTCATAGCAAACGGCTTGGATCCTTGGATTTCATGCGGCGGTGTGTGAGATATGAGAGTCCTCACATGGTTTTGTTTGTTCCATGGTACCTACACCTTCTTTATTAGTTCATATGGTTATTAGTAGATGACATTATAAGACTATGAGACCTGGTTTCATATTTTTTAGAATTGTCTATCCACCTTTCAAATTTAGTCAACCCTAGGTTTGACCATGATTCAAACATTGTTCAGAACATGATAGTTGGAAAACTAAGCTTGGATCCTTCTTATTTTCTTCAATATGAAGCTATTATACCAAACTGTTTGGTCGATTTCATGATTCACATCTCATTGTTGACTGTTCAGCAAACGAGTACACAGCACTACTGTTGAGGAAATCACGCAGAATTCGGTGGAAACAACAAAGAATGATCCAGTGAACAATGTGAATCAAACAGAA
Source organism: Dactylis glomerata (assembly GCA_007115705.1). Lineage (NCBI taxonomy): Eukaryota > Viridiplantae > Streptophyta > Magnoliopsida > Poales > Poaceae > Dactylis > Dactylis glomerata. The sequence goes on from QXEO01000518.1 coordinate 285,770, forward strand.
GGACAGAAAACAGCAATACATGAGTTACTATACTTTAACTCGCTTATCACATGATTGCAAACATGTGGCACCTCTGTCCTCTCATAAAAGGATTAAGAAAATGGTTTTCTGGCATTCTGATAATACTTTAACTAGCCTAGGTTTGACCATGATTCAAATTTAGTCAACCCTAGGTTTTTTACAATCAGTTTTTGCATCCATTTCCTGTATCCTGCATTTCCGACACAGACCTCCCCTAAGCCCATCGGCCCTCTTGCAACCGGGGCAAAACACGAGGTACCGGAGGAAGAACTGTATCTTGACGTACAGCTGGTAGGTCACATATGCATCTTTAGCAGCATACTCCAGGTTTATTTCAGACAAAGGCACCTCTTCCCAGTAATCATGCCTTATACTAGGGAATTTACTCTTCATCTCGCCGTAATACTCGTCGATGATGCGAGATGCAAGATCAGCCATTCCATCCTTTCTATTCCGTCCTTTGATCTTGACAAGAGACTGAATATTGATCCAGTTTTCTTCAGGAATTGTAATACCCTCGTACATCAACTTGTAAAAATCTTGTGTTTTGTCAACGGTGCAGAAGACAATCCCTTTGTGTTGAAGGAATGAGCGGAGCGCTGGACAGGTCTTGTCGGTCCTGAAAGCATATTTAGTTTGTTTGTCAAAGAATGCATGACCAACACTTGCATGAAATGTGTAACTGAAATTGTTTAGTCATTGAAATATCATTTTGCATCATATAATTTGAAACTAAGAAAAGTTTATTAAATGCAAGAACAAGGCTCTGAAAATTTGCTTGTGATAATTAATTAGGTATAATGAAATTCAGTACACATGCTAGATGAGCATATGGATAGATTCAATTTGATAACTTGAATAAAATTTGAAACTACATAAGTTTATTATAATGAAATTCGGTATAATGAAATTCAGTCTAGAATATCATAACTTGAATAAAATCTCATAATGAAATTCATTTGGTACTGAGAAAATTGCACAAACAAGTAACTCTTGGTGCTGTTTTTGCACAAACCAAGTATCTTAAAACTTGTGCACTCACTTGAGATGAAATATCATACGGCAGTGTATAACAAATGGCACAAATTAAACATATATAACATGGAACTAATCATTGAAAATAAGTACAGAGGATTCAGAAATTCACACCACAACATCAGTAAAGTTCAGTCGCAAATGAAAAAGGCACTACAACATCAGTAAATTTTCACAAGTGAGTATAGAAATTTATACGCGGAGAAGTGGTAGACGAGGACGCGGTTCTTCATGCAGAGTTGAAGGACGGCGAGGTAGTTCTCGTAGATGGGGTCCTCCTTGGTGTACTCGAGGTCCAATCCAACAAATTTATTCTCCTTTTCCTGCTCATACCACTCCTCGAAGAGCTGGAGGTTTTTCATCACCGTCTCCTCCTCATTGGTGTATACAACCTCTATTTCCTTGTCGCCATGGACACGGAAGGTCTCGGTTCTAGTAAAACCGATATTTCCCGGATCTGCGCTAGCAGAGGATGATGTAGCCATGGCGGAGGAGGCAGTAGAGAGAGAAATGAAGGAGGATAACGGGCGGACGGCGGCGGCGGAAGAAGAAGCGTCAATGGCCGGCGGAGGAGGCGAGAATGGGGTTTTTTGGGGGAAGAACAGAGGAGGCAGAAGCAGAAGCGTCCGGGTGTGAATGCGCGGTTGCAGAGATTAAAACAATTGCGGTTGCGGTTCAAAACTAAAATAATGGAACTCCTCTCTGCTGGCACTATATATGTTTAATGTGCTTTTGGTGCTCTATGCTGGAGTATATATATAGATAGTTTGCTAGCTGTAATTAATTATTAGTCATATATTAGCATTGTTTTTGGTTTAGGTTTTTAAATTTCCGGTCAGACCGCTGAAAAAGCCAACGGGGACATTCGGTTGATGCGATACGGTGCGCGCCAGAGGACATTCACTTCATTTGTACTTAAATTCCCCCATTTAATTTTCTGAAAATAATATGGAAAAACAACCACAAAAGAAAACCCTAGATTCAGACGTGATGGAACTATATAAATAGACGGCCTGACGCCAATCCACGTCCTTCCTTCCTCAGTCTCCGGAAATATCCAAACCCTAGACGGTTCCACGCCCCTACGACCCAGCCGCCATGACGACATCAAGGGAATCCTTTGACGCCGAGGCAGATCAGAAGGCGACGCCCGTCGTCGGCGAGTCGTCTGATGCTACTCTTGGACCGATGGCGCCAAGCAAATCCATGCCTACTCCACGCCTCACTTTTTTCTCTTGATAAGCAATGATTGTGATTATGAGATCTACATGTGATGACTTTAATTTTTTTTGCAGTGTCCAGTTTGTTTTGACAAACTCGGGATGTGTGGCAGTGTGTCGAAGACCATGACACATGATTACTGCGTGATAACCCTTGTAGAGGGATTTGAGGAGAAGACGGTAATGCATCTAACATACTCAACTACACATGGGCCTGATTTGATTTATTTCTGGTTATTCACATGTAATATACGTATCAGATCTAACAGTGTTAGTACTCATTGTGTCATGTGTTAATCATTCATGTAATATACGTACCAGATCTAGCTATCAAAAAGGTTGTGAGTGTGATCTGTATTAGTCATGCACGTGTGTTTTTTTTCCAGTACCAACATGTAATTTTGATACTTCAAGGTACCTATCTGAAACTATGAGTGCATGTTCAGGTCTTTTGCAGTAAAGGGCAGTTGCTTCAGTGTCCAATTATAGGAATAAGTACAAACAGTTATAAATTGCATACTCTTCTAGCTAGGATATATATGTATCTACTTCTAGTAAGTCAAATTTTGTACTGGCTCATAATGTAATAAATTGCATACTCTTCATCAGGTGATCCCTTGCTACATGAGAAAAAATTTCCTAGACATGCATGCTGTTCTGCCATTCGAGAACACAAGTTTTCAAACTACTCTAAAAACCAAGGAAGATTTTTCATTCCATGTTGAGCTTACCAGTATTGATGGGATAACCTATGTGAATGGAGAATCTTGGAAAGAATTAGGCAGAGTTTACCAATTTAAGGTTGGTATGGAGCTAATATTCAAGACTGACACACGTACCAAGCAAACTGAGGTCATAACTGGAAATGACCCAATCATCCATCCATGTAAGTTTCATACTTAATTCAACAAATTTACGTTGTGCACATAACAATGACTATATTACTTGGTTGCGACATGTGTACTCCACTAATTTAAGTTGTATTAAATTTATACACAGCATACTACCTGATGTCCCCTGAGAGGCATCCCATTGTTGACTCACTCTCTAGCACTGATGGGACCATGATTAATTGGAGGATGATGGAGACGGTGATCAACACAGTTGAAAACTTGGATTACCTTGTTCTGTTCCACAGAGCTGGAGAGTATGAGGAAGGAGAATTGGTTTTCGGTGTGCTGCATACTCTAAACTGGACAAACAACGTGAACTTCAATAAACATGTGGTAATCATTAAGAACACATCTTCTCTTATGCACAAAGTACTATGTGAGGCCATATATATATTGTACACTAATTCTATTTTCCTGTATTTTAACATGTTTATTTTCCGCTAGATGTTCTCTTGACTTTAAATCTTTGCATGCAACAGAAAATCTCAAGCCGTTTGATTCCTGAAACAATGGAAAAATCTGGTACCATCACAATTTGTTGTCACCCGAAAACAGAGGTGACATCTACATATACAATTTCTGAGCTTGATGGTCGTATGTGTGTCAGCGGATGGAAAGAGTTCATGACGAAGGAAAATCATCTCAAGATTGGTGACAAGATGCTGTTCTTGCTCTACCTGGGGACTGAAGGGCTTTACTTGTTTGCTACCCATGTGCCTAAAATTGGTCTGAACTAGGAAGCCAGTGATGATGGTTTCTCTGTCCAACTATGGATGCAGCCCCGTTGCTACAATTAAAAAACATGTTAAGACTCTATATTAGATTGTCGAATTCCCTGATATTGTCGTGCTGCTAGTTGTAATTCTTCGAACATAGAAGCTGCGATGTTGTTCATCTCGCGTTGCTTAACAAATTCCACAATGAAGAAATAGCTGTCGAATGCCCTGAAATTCCTTCTCTAATACGGATAATATTGAAAAAATATTGAATCCATTACAAGCAACGACCAGGCCCATCTAACTACTCTGAAGAAACGGACACCTAAACCTGACGAGATTCAGACTGTTGTCGAAAACCAGTCTGAACAGCTACAGTACACTGAAACTAACTGAAACTGAAAATTGCAATGACAGGGTTTATGCTAACATTCGCCCCCTAATCCCTGTCATGCTTACATTATTTTAGTAAGCTCCAGTGGTGGCTGCAATGTATTCTGCTTCACAGGTTGTGAGCGCCACCACCTTCTGTTTCTGGGACTGCCAGCTGATGGGGTTGTTGCCGAGGAAGAACAGTACTCTAGTGGTGCTCTTGCGTGAGTCCACGTCGCTGGCCATGTCGTTGTCACTGTAACCGATCAGCTTCCCTCTTTCTCCCCCATAGCTGCAGCCAAACTCGAGTGTTCCTGCAACATACCGCAGGATGTTATTAAGTTAATCATAACATTAAAGATAAATTAAACCTTAAAAATTTGCAATTTTAAACTTACTTGACCATTCATGAATTCATCATCTGTGACGACGACTCTGAAGCTATTGTTCTGACGACCACCAGGTTGGCATATGTTGCTTGGTTGTTGGCATGTATCACAAACTTGAGGCAAATTAGATTTATTTAAAAAATAACAAAAGAAAGCAGAAAAAAATTGCCCGCCAAATCACTGGAGTATGTGAGGGACTCCAGGATTGGACCCACAGGGCAGAACGGCCAGCGTATATGGTATCAGTTGAGAGGAGCTCGATGGCTTACTCTCAGCCGGGTATATAAGCTGGTCGAACTACCAGTCAGTTAGCGAGGTGGGACTAATCTCCACGTCCACATCGCCTGCTACGCGCGAGCCACCAAATTTGGGCCCAATCTTGGGGTGGGCCATGGGCCGAGCGAAAGGCCTACGTAGCTCCGCCAGGTCTCCGCCGAAACTGCCCTGCCCCCACACGACGCCGCCGCCCTATCCGCCCTGCCCCCAGACGACGTCGCCGCCGTATCGGCAATGCGTGACCGACCAATCCGCCACCGCGACCTCGCCGCCATCCGAATTGGATCAGCGTAAACGGTTGCCCTGCCGACTTGTACTCAACCTATCTCTGCTCCCTCCGCCGCTCGTCAGACAAAATTACAAGGTTTGCACCAATACATATGTACTACCTCTGTTCCCCTTTAATTGACGACAGCACCAGCCAAATTGCTCACGTGCTCTGCATTAGCTCGCGTCGATTAAAACTGGACGTATAGATTAGTCAATGGCGATTGCTATTGCTGTCAGATAGTCTAGCTGCTTAGGTTCACATATGAGTGTCGCTCTCATGTATCTGTTGTTTGGAAATACTTACTTGTAAACTAATGCTGCTGCTATTTTATTCTTAACAAGACCGGCTGCAAGGAGATAAGGAATAATGTCACGAGACAAGAGCTGGATGAAAAATGATAGAGAGTCTCTGGAGTGGCAAAGTGGCATCAAGAGTTTCTTGGAATTTTGTTTCGATGGTGCTCACCCAGACTCAAGAATCCCTTGCCCGTGTATGAAATGTCTGAATAATGCTCAGAGAAAGAGAAAGGATGTCCATATGCACTTGCTTCGGAATGGGATGGATCCGACCTACACTAACTGGATATACCATGGTGAACAACCCGATGAGGACAACATGGCTGAAGATTCAGATGATGAAAACGCTGCAGATGATGGTGCTGGGATATGTGACATGCTCCAAACTCTCGTAAGGGGCACAAAAGTGGGAAATAATGCAGGAGACACCGGCGGTGATGGAAATAAACAGGAGCCAAATGCATCAGCCAAGGCGTTCTACCAACTATTGGAAGAGGGAAAAACAGGGTTGTACCCAGGTTGTGAGGAGGTCACAAAGATATCTTTCATTGTGAAGCTTTACCAAATCAAGTGCGTGTCTGGGATGACCAATAGAGCATGCGACTTAATGCTCCAGCTGTTCAAGGAGTTGATGCCAAAGGGTCACTGCATCCCTAAAAATCTTGCAGAAGTAAGGAAGGTCATCCGAGAGCTTGGTCTGGATTACAAGAAGATACACGCGTGTGAAAATGATTGTGTGCTATTCCGTAATGAACATGCTGATGCCCAAGAATGCCCTGTCTGTCGTACGTCTCGATGGAAACCTAGTCGAACCGTAGACAAAGACGATTCATTGAGCAGTAAATCAAAGAATCCAGTGCCACGGAAAGTTCTATGGTATTTCCCACTCATTAAAAGACTGCAAAGGCTGTACATGACAAAAGATATGTCAACTGATATGAAATGGCATAAGGAGAAACGTACCGATGATGGCGTAATGAGGCATCCTGCAGATTCGAAGGCCTGGAAACACCTTGATGAAAAATATAGTGAAAAAGAATTCGCAAAAGATGCTCGCAGTGTTCGGCTTGGCCTTGCTTCAGATGGATTCAACCCCTTTGGGCTCATGAGTATATCACACACTACATGGCCAGTCATTCTGATCCCATATAACTTGCCACCCTAGATGTGTATGAAACAACAGAACTGGATAATGTCGATGATTATTCCAGGACCAAAGTCAGCAGGAAATAACATTGATGTGTACTTGCAGCCTTTGATTGATGAACTGTTAGTTCTATGGGAGGATGGTGCTGAAGCATATGATGCTGCAACTGAGGAAAATTTCACGTTGTATGCATGCGTGTTGTGGACCATCAATGACTACCCGGCTTACGCAATGCTGAGTGGTTGGAGCACAAAAGGCAAGCTAGCATGCCCTTACTGCCACAAGCATACAGATTACTTATGGCTCAACTATGGTAGAAAGCATTGCTACATGGGACACCGACATTTTCTAAATAAATACCACAAATGGCGTCGAAACAAGTGTATGTTCAACAACAACACAGATACTAGAGATCCCCCGGTGCCACTTACGGGCATAGAAGTTCTACAGGAGCTAGATAGCATTCAGCACGCACCATTAGGGCGGTCAAATAAGAGAAAGCGACCGGAAACTAATCCCTGGCACAATTGGCGGAAGAAAAGTGTGTTTTTCCAGCTGCCGTATTGGAGGCACTTGTTAGTGAGGCACAATTTGGATGTTATGCACATCGAGAAGAACATTTGTGACAGCATTCTGGGGACATTGCTTGACATGGATGGGAAATCAAAGGATGGTGCGAAGGCTCGTCTTGATTTGGAGGACTTGAAAATTAGGGTGGATCAGCATGCAAGGCCCACCGGTAAGGGTAAGTACAATTTTAAGAAAGCCGTGTATGCTTTAAAAAAGGAAGAGAAGATGATGCTCCTCAGGTTTCTGCAGAGCATACGGATGCCTGATGGCTATGCTTCACACATTAAGCGATGTGTGGTCCTCGAGCAGTGCAAGTTTATTGGACTCAAAACTCATGACTGCCATGTTATATTACAGAAACTTCTTCCTATTGCGTTGCGCAAGCTTCTGCCAGAGAATGTCCTTCTCCCATTGCTTCAGCTTAGTAAATTCTTTTCTGATTTATGCTCCAAGGAGCTAAGGGATGAAGATTTGGAGAATTTGGACAAGCAAATCGCAGAAATTCTATGTCAGCTAGAGATGATATTTCCACCAGCTTTCTTTGATATTATGATGCATCTCCCAATTCATCTAGCTAAAGAAGCAAAGTTGGGAGGGCCTGTACAGTACAGATGGATGTATCCGGTTGAGCGATACCTGCGTACGCTGAAGGGATATGTGCGTAACAAGGCTCGCCCAGAAGGTTCGATTGCAGAGGGGTACATACTTGAAGAGTGCATGACGTTCTGCAGTCGATTCGTTCAAGGCATGCCTACAAAACTAAGTCAGTCCGAACGCCATGCTGATGGAGGTACAGATGAACCACCAACAGGGATTACCATAATGGGTACAGTTGATTACTCCAAGAAAGGTTTTTCCCGTGAATTAGTCTCTTTGGAAGGTATTAATCAAATGAGGCACTACATCATAACAAACTGCTTGGAAACCGAGCCATGGATTGAGTAAGGATACTTGTGTTTTTTGTTTCATTTCATGACATGCATTAATACTTTGGTGATGAAGTAACCATCATTATTTTTTGAAGGAAACATATTGAGGAGCTCAAAAGGAACAATTGTCCTAATCCTAAAAAGAAACACAAGGAAGAATTTGTTGGCTGGTTCGAGAGACGGGTAACTTACTTTCACATTTTGGTTTAAACCTACCTCTCCTTCATGTTCATAACTTCAGATAGCACGGGGGAATTACTAGTAAAAAAAATTTGTCTACATTACGCTCACACACATTCTATTCCATGAAACAGATCACACAATTCCATAAAGATGGGAAGGTCAGCAAACTGTTGTATGCACTAGCTAAAGGGCCTGATCAAATTACTCATGTGTACAACCATACAGTACTGAATGGATATTACTTTCGAAATGCCTATATAGAGCAGGATTTGAGTACCCAGAATAGTGGCGTCGTAGTCAATGTGCAAGAAGGCAATGGCAGTACTGATCACTATGGGGTGATAAAGAAAATCATATTTCTTGACTTTCCTCCTGATAAGGAGGTTGTTCTATTGCAGTGTGACTGGTTCGACGTGCCTACTGCCAATAGAAATCAGAGTAAGGGATATAAGAAGGACAGATATGGAATTATTGACCTTGACACTACTATACACCGATTCAAGGAAGACCCTTACATTCTAGGCATCCAAGCTGAACAGGTTTTCTACGTGAGAGATGTGAAGAACCCTAATTGGGCAAGTGCTATTAAAATGAACCCACGCAATTTGTTTGCTCCTTCTGTTTTAAATGGTGCAAACGTTGATGATGCTGCAGAAGGAAGTGAACGTGCTGAAGCAGATGTACAGGATGTCGTCGATGCAGGAATTACAGTTCCAGAATTTAATCTACCTGACGAGATGACTAGTTGGTGCAGAAATGATGATGAAGGAACCAGCGTTGATGTTTCAGTCATACAAAGTATAAGGCCTGCTGAGTTTGACGAAGATCAAGTGGAATATGATGCTGATACGGATGATGATGAGGCTTACGTAAATGATGGCCATGTTGCTCCTTTGGTACAAGATGAATCCGATGATGACCTAGGATTCATTTAGTAGGCTGTCTATGCACTATTTGGCTTAAAGGTTTTGCCATGATCATGGACACATTTATGTGCTTGAAAGATCGTGTAATAATATAATTTGAGTTTAAAAGGTCCAGAGTTTCAGTGTCAAGTAATTATGAATTGCGATGCTAAATGTTCAAGTGAAATTTGCGTCTTACACGAGTTCTTGATTGATTATTCAGTACTAGAACTTTTTGCAACACAAGTAAATGCTAAGTGCTTCAGAATTACAGTTGTTCGGACCTACAAAGGTTCAGCTGGTTGATATAGTAAATAACTCTGAAAGTTTTACGTGAATTTTATGTCAAAAAAGGTGACAAAAATGAAGATATATACTGGACCATACATGAACACGTATCCTAAATAAATTTCAATTAGGCTCGGGTGCCAAGGCCCAGGAGGTCTGTTTAAGGTAAACTTGGAAAAAATATCGGCTCACCGAATATTGGTGATACTGGACCATAAATGAATTGTTGTCCTAAGAAAATTGCAATATTAATCAAGGGCCACGGCCCAGGAGGCCCGTTAGCTATGCTATGAACTTTCTCGTTCCAAAAAACTTGTTCGTTTTCGCAGCAGCTGGTGATTGTTGCATTATGGTCAACATATTACCATACGGCCCAAATTGTCGCAGTAAACAATAGTTATTGCCGCAGGATAAATTTGAGGCGAAAAACATATGATATTTACCACGCATACTTATTACGTTGGAAGAACTAGCCTCTAAGGCAACAAAATTGCTACCTCGCGCAACGGAGCTTATTTGTCGCTAAAACGCGATTGTATTCCAACGTGATGCAGATCGTTGCAATAGGCGGCCTCTACCGCAACAAATTTGACAATGTATCGCGACCAAGAATAGTCGTGGAAATATGAGCGGCCTTGATACGTCTCAAACGTATCTATAATTTTTGATGCTCCATGCTTTGTTTTACACCATTTGCCTATTGTTTCGTTACACTTAGTGGCATTTTTATACGCTTTCCGGAACTAACCTATTAACGAAGTGCCACAGTGCCAGTTCCCTGTTTTCTGCTATTTTTGGTTTCAGAAGTGATACACAGGAAATATTCTCCGAATTGGACGAAACAAGTTCCTGAAGTCATATTTCATCGGGGAGCTCCCAAACATCCGAAGACCTGACGGAGGGGGGTCACGAGGCCCCCACACACAGGGGCGGCGCGGCCTGGCCCCTGGCCGCGCCACCCCCGTGTGAGGCCCCGTGGCTCCACCTCTGACAGCCCCCTTTCGCCTACATATACCCCCTGACGAGAAAAACCTAAGGGCGAGATCAGTTTTCCAGAATACATCGCGATCCGCCGCCGCCGTCGACCCGAAGATCGGGAGGGTCCAGAAGCTCTTCCCGGCACCCCGCCGGAGAGGGGAATCGCCACCGGAGGTCTCCTTCATCGCCATGATTGCCTCCGGAGCGATGAGTGAGTAGTCTACCTTGGACTATGGGTCCATAGCAGTAGCTAGATGGTTGTCTTCTCCACCATGTGCTTCATGTTTAGATCTCATGAGCTGCCCTACATGATTGAGATCACCGTTATGTAATACTATGATGTTGGTTTGTTGGGATCCGATGAATATTGGTGTTTATGATTGAGTTGCTACACTGAATTTTATCTTATATTATCTCTATGATGTTTATGATCTTGCATGCTCTCCGTTGTTAGTGGCTATCTTGGCCGAGTAGTTGCTAGTGACTCCAAGAGGGGGTATTTATGCTCGATAGTGGGTTCATGCCTCTATTTCACCTGGGGGAGTGACAGAAACCTCTAAGGTGGTAGATGTGCTGTTGCTACTAGGGAGAAAACAACATTCATATGCTCGAGGGCATATGCTTTGTTTACATTACACACTTTGCTTAATGCAATTATCTGTTGTTCGCAACTTAATACTTCTAGGGTGTTCGGATGATATCCCCGGGGGTGGATTATTAGTCATAGATGCAGTTGGATGGCGGTCTATGTATTTTGTTGTAATGCCCAGAGTGAATCTCATAGTGATCTTCTTGACATATCACGTTATCTTTATTCTATCAATTGCCCAACTGTAATTTGTTTACCCAGCATGTTATTTATCTATGGAGAGACACCACTAGTGAACTGTGGACCCCGGTCCTATTTTAATCATATTGCAATCACCTGTTTACTATTCCCGCACTGTTTACTTCACTAGCATATTACTACTGTTTTTCACTCGATACGCTCATAACCTTTGTTTCAAGCAAACCGGTGAGATTGAAAACCTCATCGCAAGTTGGGAACAAAGTATTTGTCTGTGTGTGTGCAGGTTCCACAAACACCTTCAGTCGTCACCGTCTCCCTTCTCCTGTTCGATATACCTTGGTTTCTTAACTGAGGGAAAACTTGCCGCTGCACTCATCATACCTTCCTCTTGGGGTTCCCAACGGGCTGGTCATTCACCACGCACAAGGACGTCTGCTTTCACTAGGCATCAGCACATTTTCTGGCGCCATCACCACAGTCAGCAGCACTTTTTCTGGCGCCATTGCCGGGGAAGGAAGAGAAGACTTCTGCGAGGGGAGTTCTTCGCACACACATACTTTGCTTTGTTATTTGTTTTGCTTTACTTTATTTTATTTTACCTGCATTGCTTTTTATATCAAAAACCCAAAAAAATTATAATCCTTGGTAGTTGTTATTTCTTTACTTTAGTTTATCATGTCTAGTTTAGTTGCTACTACTATGTCCCCCGCGGACATGATCTTTACTTTTAAGCAGAAAGATGAGGAAAGCTTTAAAGAAGCTTGGTCTAGAATTTATGAATGGCATGGAAAAACTGAACCTAAAATGGCTTTGAGTTTGCTTCTTAGTAGTTTCTACTTTGGACTTTCTCTTCGTTATAGATATGCTTTGGATGCTACTGCAGAAGGAGATTTCCTTCATTGTGATGGAGATCACGCCTTCAATATTATAAGAAAGTTGATTACAATTTATAGCATGCCAACCTATTTTGATTCCTCTCTTGTGAGCATTTTAAATAGACTTAATACTCTTGAGACTCAAACTGCTAGTTTAAATTCTTGCTACAATACTTTGCGCCAGCATTTTGATTATGTGCCAACAAATACTGAACCTTCGAGCTGGTATCCTACAATAAAAATCACCATTAGTGGTGAAACTTTTCATGCTCGTTGTGATATTATGTCTGAATTTTGTCTCATGCCAAAGGATGTTTATGAATCTTTGAGCCTTTGGAAGCTTTCTGAGGGAGGAGAAGAAATTTTTCTTCCTAACAATGCCACCATATCTCCCCTTGGAATAGCTGAAGGAGTCTTTACAAAAATCCTAGGAAGAATGATATCTACTGATTATCTTGTTATTGAATGTGTAGGAAAAGGACAAATCACACTTGGAAGATCCATTCTGAAGCTCCTTGGCGCCGTTATCGATGTGGGAAAAGGCAATATAACATTTACTACTCCACCTTGCAATAACCATGTCTTTCCTAGAGTCAAGAGCAAAGGTAAGAAAGGGAGAGGTAAGGCACGCTCTGATCCTAGTGCTACATCTATTGATATTACTTGATTCGCAATTTTCTGCGCCTAGCTCAAAGGCGTTAAAGAAAAGCACTCTTGGGAGATAACCCATTGTTTACTTTCAGTACTTTTTCTTTTATTTGAGTCTTAGAAGTCATTACTACTGTAATGACCGCTCTTTATCTTGTTTATTTCGTTTTTGTGCCAAGAGAAGCCTCTAATTTGAGTGAGGTAAAGATTTGGGGTTATTGCTGTCCTGAAACTGTTTTCGGTGCTGCACCGTAAAAATTCGTGAAAATTCTCTGTTTATCTTTTGGACCTGCGATTTCTTGTGCATATGCCCCAGGTTATATCCAAAATTTTCTTAGTTGAACACTTTTTGATTTGAGCAACGGAAAATCCCTCAAAAATTCGTCCATTATCAGCTGTCCAGTTTTGACAGATTTCTGCCAATATTTGTTTTTGCCACTTTATCGCTTTCTTTTGAGTTCTTTTTTATCATGGAACTCTTGTGGAAGTTGCTACAGTAGTATATACTTTATATGTGGTGGTTTTGGGTTGAAACCTGAAGCTAAAAGAGGATGAATATATTTTATGCTTGCACTAATGTTGCTAATAGAATTGTGTTTAGTTTTGTATGAAGGAAGTTTTCAAGTGTAGGGATTAGAGAATGATGAGATGAGTTGAAGAATGGACAAAAGCTCAAGCTTGGGGATGCCCAGCACCCCAAGAAATATCCAAGAAGTACAAGCGTCAAAGCTTGGGGATGCCCCCGAGGCACCCCTTCTTCATCGGCAAAAATCAGGTCACCTTTCAAAACACTATATTTTTATTGCTTCATGCACTATGTGTTTTTCTTGGAGCGTCAGTTGTTTTAGTTTTCTTAGTTTGTTTAGTTTGTTTGTTTGCTGCAATAAATGGTTGGACCCCAACAAATTTCCTTTGGAGGAGATATACTCGTTTTCATTTGCAAAGAATGCTCTAGTTTTCACTCTTATTAATCGAGCATTCTAGTTTTTCTGCTACTGCTTTTGGTTTTCGTTTTCGCCTTGATATGCGTTCAGATCTTGTCATATCTCTTCATCAAGGTGTATTTTTGCCTCTGAACTTTATTGGTTTTCATCAAAAGCGGTGTCTTTAAAAATTTCAAATGGTGTTGGAAAAGAGAAAAAGCTTTGTGCAAAATAGTGGTACAAGAAGGAGCTTGTGTAGACTGCGGCTTAGGCTTTTTCATGTCATGCTAGATGTCTTTTTGATAGTATGCTTAGTGGTTTTGCTGTAGCATGACTTGTCTCAAATAACTGAGATTGCTTAATGAGCCTTTGAAAAATCATGCGTTGTTTTTATTATATGGAAGCATTATTTTGGTTTTCTCCTTGATGCTTTATTTGGGTTGACTTGGCGCATGCTCACACATGTTAGACTCTTCCAAAGTCGCCATTAGCCTTCATGATCATTTAGTTTTTGACTTTTGATGCCATCGTATGCTTCTTTTAATGTCGCTTTGTCGCTTTGCATGATTATGGCCATTATTGCTCTCTTAGTTGGTCGCTCCCAGTCTTTTGCTAGCCCTCGCCTTGTACTGAGTATGAGCTCTACTCGTGCATCCAACTCCTAAAAGCCAAAGTTTTCCATTGTGTCCACCATACATACCTACTAGCAATTTGCTATTCCAAGTAAATTTGACTTGCTTTTATATTCTCTTCAAATTAAACTCTTACCAGTGTTATGCGAAATTCGGTCAGTAAAGCTCTCACGAACCGGAAGGCACACTTTACTTTTTCCTGTTCTAAAAATTTGACATTGTGGTCTTTTATGCTGAGTTGTTATGCTTGCAAGTTGTAAGTTGGATTCTAGCCCAACCATGCCGTCATGGGGCAAGCTTTCAACATTGCACTTCCTATTTGAGTTGATATTGTGATCTTTTGTTTATGGATGCCCGCTGTGTGAAATGAATTGGGAATCTTGTAAGGATCATGGAGTTTTTATATGTGTTAGGGAAACGCCGGGCCGCCAATCTAAGCCATGCATAATTCATGGTGGAAATTTGCAGCATACCCATGGTGAACATTCGACGACGCATCTCACAATAAAAAGCTAAACAATATAGCAAATAAAAGAGATGTCGAGGTGTTCATTGTCTGCTTGTCCTGTCATTTTGGTGTGGGCTTGTTCCATCTCATCGGGCACAGAGGTACCCCATTGGCGGTTCTCAATGATATGCATATACTTACAATGACAAGAGCCTTGCTTGGGACTCTAAGTAAACTAGCATAGTTTCGGTACTCGTATTCACGGGACACGAGGTTTTCAACTTATGATTTGTCAAGCATATGCATCATAATTGTTCTCGCATTAACTTTAACCATTCAAGATGCTTATGATGGGGGCAATGAGAGCTCAAAGCCGGTAAGTACCATAATTTTTGAAGGTTATAAAACTTGCAATCACTGCTTCCCTCTGCGAAGGGCCTTTCTTTTACTTTTATGTTGAGTCACCACCTTCTTTCTTTATGCACCATTAAGAGAGCATAGTTGTCATTCTTAGTGTGATATGCATTGTCCCAAGGTTCATTGATTGACTTATATTGTTGGTTTCAGTTGTTCTTAAATTATTTGTATCTAGTCGCCCTCTTAAACTTTGAGGTGTCCTATGCATTTATGTTTTGCTCTCTTTGAAGGACAAGCTGAAAACCACTTGCATGTTTTCCTTATGATTTGAATACACGTTTGACTTTCATTGTTTCATTATCATGATCTTTTGTTTGTGTTCATTTGCATGTTTACAACATGGTTGCTAAGTTCTTATTGTCATGATTATATCTTTCATGCCCATGTTTTAAGTTCTATTGATCCCAGCTCATCAATGCTTACATATATGATCAAGATTGTGTAGGTGCATGTCACCTCAAAAATTATTCTTTTGTTATCACTTACTTACTCGAGGACGAGCAGGAGTTAAGCTTGGGGATGCTTGATACGTCTCAAACGTATCTATAATTTTTGATGCTCCATGCTTTGTTTTACACCATTTGCCTATTGTTTCGTTACACTTAGTGGCATTTTTATACGCTTTCCGGAACTAACCTATTAACGAAGTGCCACAGTGCCAGTTCCCTGTTTTCTGCTATTTTTGGTTTCAGAAGTGATACACAGGAAATATTCTCCGAATTGGACGAAACAAGTTCCTGAAGTCATATTTCATCGGGGAGCTCCCAAACATCCGAAGACCTGACGGAGGGGGGCCACGAGGCCCCCACACACAGGGGCGGCGCGGCCTGGCCCCTGGCCGCGCCACCCCCGTGTGAGGCCCCGTGGCTCCACCTCTGACAGCCCCCTTTCGCCTACATATACCCCCTGACGAGAAAAACCTAAGGGCGAGATCAGTTTTCCAGAATACATCGCGATCCGCCGCCGCCGTCGACCCGAAGATCGGGAGGGTCCAGAAGCTCTTCCCGGCACCCCGCCGGAGAGGGGAATCGCCACCGGAGGTCTCCTTCATCGCCATGATTGCCTCCGGAGCGATGAGTGAGTAGTCTACCTTGGACTATGGGTCCATAGCAGTAGCTAGATGGTTGTCTTCTCCACCATGTGCTTCATGTTTAGATCTCATGAGCTGCCCTACATGATTGAGATCACCGTTATGTAATACTATGATGTTGGTTTGTTGGGATCCGATGAATATTGGTGTTTATGATTGAGTTGCTGCACTGAATTTTATCTTATATTATCTCTATGATGTTTATGATCTTGCATGCTCTCCATTGTTAGTGGCTATCTTGGCCGAGTAGTTGCTAGTGACTCCAAGAGGGGGTATTTATGCTCGATAGTGGGTTCATGCCTCTATTTCACCTGGGGGAGTGACAGAAACCTCTAAGGTGGTAGATGTGCTGTTGCTACTAGGGAGAAAACAACATTCATATGCTCGAGGGCATATGCTTTGTTTACATTACACACTTTGCTTAATGAAATTATCTGTTGTTCGCAACTTAATACTTCTAGGGTGTTCGGATGATATCCCCGGGGGTGGATTATTAGTCATAGATGCAGTTGGATGGCGGTCTATGTATTTTGTTGTAATGCCCAGAGTGAATCTCATAGTGATCTTCTTGACATATCACGTTATCTTTATTCTATCAATTGCCCAACTGTAATTTGTTTACCCAGCATGTTATTTATCTATGGAGAGACACCACTAGTGAACTGTGGACCCCGGTCCTATTTTAATCATATTGCAATCACCTGTTTACTATTCCCGCACTGTTTACTTCACTAGCATATTACTACTGTTTTTCACTCGATACGCTCATAACCTTTGTTTCAAGCAAACCGGTGAGATTGACAACCTCATCGCAAGTTGGGAACAAAGTATTTGTTTGTGTGTGTGCAGGTTCCACAAACACCTTCAGTCGTCACCGTCTCCCTTCTCCTGTTCGATATACCTTGGTTTCTTAACTGAGGGAAAACTTGCCGCTGCACTCATCATACCTTCCTCTTGGGGTTCCCAACGGGCTGGTCATTCACCACGCACAAGGACGTCTGCTTTCACTAGGCATCAGCACATTTTCTGGCGCCATCACCACAGTCAGCAGGCCTATCACCACGACCGGAGAATTTGTGGTAATTTTGTACTACATCGCAACGAAAAAAAACCGTAGCGATAGATTATGTCGCAATAGACCGGTTTTCTTGTAGTGGCATCCCCAAGCTTGAGCTTTTGTCCATTCTTCAACTCATCTCATCATTCTCCAATCCCTACACTTGAAAACTTCCTTCATACAAAACTAAACACAATTCTATTAGCAACATTAGTGTAAGCATAAAATATATTCAACCTCTTTTAGCTTCAGGTTTCAACCCAAAACCACCACATATAAAGTATATACTACTATAGCAACTTCCACAAGAGTTCCATGATAAAAAAGAACTCAAAAGAAAGCGATAAAGTGGCAAAAACAAATATTGGCAGAAATCTGTCAAAACTGGACAGCTGACAATGGACGAATTTTTGAGGGATTTTCTGTTGCTCAAATCAAAAAGTGTTCAACTAAGAAAAGTTTGGATATAACCTGGGGCATATGCACAAGAAATCGGAGGTCCAAAAGATATACAGAGAATTTTCACGAATTTTTACGGTGCAGCACCGAAAACAGTTTCAGGACAGCAATAACCCCAAATCTTTACCTCACTCAAATTAGAGGCTTCTCTTGGCACAAAAACGAAATAAACAAGATAAGGAGCGGTCATTACAGTAGTAATGACTTCCGAGACTCAAATAAAATAAAAAGTACTGAAAAGTAAACAATGGGTTATCTCCCAAGAGTGCTTTTCTTTAACGCCTTTGAGCTAGGCGCAGAAAATTGCGAATCAAGTATTATCAAGTGATGAAGCATCAAGCTCATAATTTGCTCTAAGAATAGAGTCAAAAAGTAATTTCTTTCTTTTCCTAGGGAAGTGTTCCATACCTTTCTTTAATGGGAATTGATACTTGATAGTGCCTTCCCTCATATCAATGATTGCACCTACAGTTCGAAGAAAGGGTCTTCCCAAAATAATAGGACATGAAGCATGGCATTCAACGTCCATAACAAGAAAATCAACGGGAACAAGGTTATTGTTAACCACAATAAGAACATCATTAATCCTTCCCAAAGGTTTCTTCTTAGCAATATCAGCAATAGGAACATCAAAATAACACTTTTCAAGCGGTGGTAAATCAAGCATGTCATAAATCTTTCTAGGCATGATAGAAATACTAGCACCTAGATCACATAAAGCATGGCAATCATAACCATTAACATGCATATCAATGATGGGTTCCCAACCATCTTCTAACTTCTTGGGAACAGAGGCTTTTTGCTTCAACTTTTCATCCCTAATCTTTATAAGAGCATTGGTAATATGCTTAGTAAAAGCAATATTTAAAGAACTAGCATTGGGAGTCAAAGCAAGCTTTTGCAAGAACAAAATAACTTCAGATATATTGCAGCCATCAACATCAAAATCATTAAAGGAAATAGAGCTATCATCTCCCACACTCCGAAAAATTTCAGCACTCTTTTGAGAAAAAGTTTTGGCAGTTTTAGGTTTTTTAACACAAGGAGTGGGAGTTTTCTCTACACCAGTCAAAGTAAGAGGGTTGCTATCAGTAGGAGCAACATCATTAGAGGTAGTAATAGTACATACCTTCATCTCTCTAGCCATCTCATCTTCTCTTTCCCACCTGGCATGCAATTCCGCTAACAATCTAATATTTTCATCAATTCCAACTTGGGTAGCATTAGCGGCAACAACAATATTGCTCACATTCACATCATTAGGAAACACTTTTAATTTCAGAAGTTCAACATCATGAGCAAGGCTATCAACTTTAGAAGCAAGAATATCAATTTTGCCTAACTTTTCCTCAACAGACTTATTAAAAGCAGTTTGCTTACCGATGAAGTCCTTGAGCATTACCTCAAGCTCGGAGGGCGCGGCCCTAGTGTTGTTGTAGGAGTTACCATAAGAATTACCATAACCATTACCATTGGTAGAAGGATACGGCCTATAATTGTTACTAGCAAAATTGTTCCTATAGGCATTGTTATTAAAATTATTATTTCTAATGAAATTCACATCAACTTGCTCTTCTTGGGCAACCAGAGAGGCCAAAGGAACATTATTAGGATCAACATGAGTCCTATCATTAGCAAGCATAGCCATAATGGTATCAATCTTATCACTTAAGGAAGAGGTCTCCTCAACAGAATTTACCTTCTTACCTTGTGGAGCTCTCTCGGTGTGCCATTCGGAATAATTTACCATCATGTTGTCGAGTAGCTTTGATGCGGCGCCCAAAGTAAGGGACATAAAAGTGCCTCCAGCAGCTGAATCAAGTAGATTCCTTGAAGAAAAATTCAGTCCTACATAAAAAGTTTGGATAATCATCCAAGTAGTCAGTCCATGAGTGGGGCAATTCTTTACCATAGATTTCATTCTTTCCCAAGCTTGAGCAACATGTTCATTATCAAACTGAGTAAACTTCATAATATTGCTACGCAAAGCTATAATCTTAGCAGGAGGATAGTATCTACCAATAAAAGCATCCTTACACTTAGCCCATGAATCAATACTATTCTTAGTCAAAGACAGCAACCAATCTTTAGCCTTTCCTCTCAAAGAAAAAGGAAACAACTTGAGCTTAATAATATCACTATCAACATCCTTATATTTCTGCATCTCACATAGCTCAACAAAATTGTTGAGATGAGCTGCAGCATCTTCAGTACTAGCACCAGAAAATTGCTCTTTCATAACAAGGTTCAATAAAGCAGGCTTGATCTCATAAAAGGTGGTAGCAGGAACAGTTGGTGCAATAGGAGTGCAGATAAAATCACTATTGTTCGTGCTAGCAAAGTCACGCAACTTGGTGTTTTCAGGAGTACCCATTTCAGCAAAACGAAAGTAAACAAGTAAAAATAGCTACCAAGGATTCTATTTTTTTTTGGATTTTTGATAAAAAGCAATGCAGGTAAAAATAAATAAAGTAAAGCAAAACAAATAACAAAGTAAAGAATGTGTGTGCGAAGAACTCCCCTCGCAGAAGTCTTCTCTTCCTCCCCGGCAACGGCGCCAGAAAAGTAGCTGATGCTTCAGGTGAATGTGGCAACAGACAGTCCTTGTGCGTGGTGAATGACCAGCCCGTTGGGAACCCCAAGAGGAAGGTATGATGAGTGCAGCGGCTAGTTTTCCCTCAGTTAAGAAACCAAGGTTTATCGATCAGGAGAAGAGAGACGATGACGACTGAAGGTGTTTGTGGAACCTGCACACACACAAACAAATACTTTGTCCCCAACTTGCGATGAGGTTGTCAATCTCACCGGTTTGCTTGAAACAAAGGTTATGAGTGTATCGAGTGGAAAACAGTAGTAATATGCGAGTAAAGTAAATAGTGCGGGAAAAGTAAACAGGTGATTGCAATATGATTAAAATAGGACCGGGGTCCACAGTTCACTAGTGGTGTCTCTCCATAGATAAATAACATGCTGGGTAAACAAATTACAGTTGGGCAATTGATAGAATAAAGATAACGTGATATGTCAAGAAGATCACTATGAGATTTACTCTGGGCATTACAACAAAATACATAGACTGCCATCCAACTGCATCTATGACTAATAATCCACCCCCGGGGATATCATCCGAACACCCTAGAAGTATTAAGTTGCGAACAACAGATAATTGCATTAAGCAAAGTGTGTAATGTAAACAAAGCATATGCCCTTGAGCATATGAATGTTGTTTTCTCCCTAGTAGCAACAGCACATCTACCACCTTAGAGGTTTCTGTCACTCCCCCAGGTGAAATAGAGACATGAACCCACTATCGAGCATAAATACCCCCTCTTGGAGTCACTAGCAACTACTCGGCCAAGATAGCTACTAACAACGGAGAGCATGCAAGATCATAAACAACATAGAGATAACAAAAGATATAATTCAGTACAGCAACTTAATCATAAACACCAATATTCATCGGATCCCAACAAACCAACATCATAGAATTACATAACGGTGATCTCAATCATGTAGGGCAGCTCATGAGATCTAAACATGAAGCACATGGTGGAGAAGACAACCATCTAGCTACTGCTATGGACCCATAGTCCAAGGTAGACTACTCACTCATCGCTCCGGAGGCAAGCATGGCGATGAAGAAGACCTCCGGTGGCGATTCCCCTCTCCGGCAGGGTGCCGGGAAGAGCTTCTGGACCCTCCCGATCTTCGGGTCGACGGCGGATCGCGATGTATTCTGGAAAACTGATCGGGCCCTTAGGTTTTTCTCGTCGGGGGGTACTTATAGGCGAAAGGGCGATGTCAGAGGAGGGACCACGGCCCCTCACGTGGGCCCGGCGCGGCCAGGGGGTTGGCCGCGCCGCCCCTGTGTGTTAGGGCCACGTGGCCCCCCTCCGTCAGGTCTTCGGATGTTTGGGAGCTTCCCCATAAAATATGACTTCAGGAACTTGTTTCGTCCAATTCCGAGAATATTTCCTGTGTATCACTTCTGAAACACAAAAACAGCAGAAAACAGGAAACTGGCACTGTGGCACTTCGTTAATAGGTTAGTTCCGGAAAATGTATAAAAGTACCACTAAGTGTAACGAAACAATAGGCAAATGGTGTAAAAACAAGCATGGAGCATCAAAAATTATAGATACGTTTGAGACGTATCAGCGAGCTCGCAGATGAAGATCCAATCTCCCCCGACAGTGTTTGGGAGAGGAAGAGGACCAGCAGCGTCAAGGGTAAAGAGGCCAAGCGACGGTGAGAATCGGCGCCGGCGGGAAGGAGAATCACGGCGGTGCAAGTTCTCTATTCGGTTGGTCCGACGAAGGAGAGTTTGAGGAGAAGGCGCAGAGGAAGAAGAAGGAGTGGGGGTAAAAAATGAGAGTTACCCCCGCTCCCCTATTTATATCGTGCGGCTGCGGTCGTGGGAACGGTGGTAGTGCTCCACTACCCAGACCGTTTTTGCGAGCATCGCCACGTGGTGGCACGTCATGGGGCGGCGGTTCCTGTAACCGTGCCACTAGGCCAGTTATGGCAATGATGGCAAGCAGTAATCACACTGTGAACCGTCACTTGATGTGACCGTTCGTAGTGGCAGAGCAGTTGCAAGTTTCGATGGAAATTGTCGAACTTAGCTTCTCGAGGAAGCTTAAGCTATCTGCCGGCATGACCATGCGTGAAGCAAATCCTGTCCGGAATACCTTCAGGACCGGCCGTATTAACTTTTAGAGAAGGAAGAGGAGCCAGCATATACGTAGAGGTCTGACATATAATATAATTGCCGGCGTATAATCAAGAGCCGGAATATAAGAAAAGAGATAATATGTTGAACCTGCCAAGGCCCCTCAGTTAAGATTGGGGGACCTCGACAGCTTCGGGGACTAGTGTCAGGGGGATGACCCCCGGTAGGGTTAAGAGACTAGAAAGATATAAGGAATGTGGTTGACTTTGTGTTGGTTGACCAAAGATGGGTCTGGCCGAGATATAAGAGTATCGGCCAGACCTGCATATAAAGGCGTATCCCGGCCGATGTTCAGATATGTCGGTATAGCTGGGATACTTGATGAGGAGTGCCAGCGTATATATAGATATGCCAGCCTAACCTAGTTGTCATATTATGTAGGAACAGGGGAGGCCGGATTACCCGACCTTGGGTCGTTGGTCCGGCACATAGGTCCAGGATATGGCCAACGGCTATATCCGGGATACAGAAGTCAACCAAGGTGTCATATCCCTACAATCAAGGAAGGAAACATCCAAGCATGGAAGCAGACTATGATGACAGGGTGCACAGTGGTGGTTTACCAACTATCACTGTGCCAAGTACAGTCCTTGACATCACAGTAGTAAGGTCACAGTCGAAGAAGTACAAGGTATAGGGATGCTGAGTCCCATCGAGAGCAATCAGGGGCAAAGTCAAGGGTGGCAACCATCGTCAGCTTGTCCTGTTTGGATTGTAGTCTATGTCATCTGCTGGTAGATGACCGTTGTAACCCTGGCCACCACTATATAAGGTGGCATAGGGAGCCCTAGCCAAGGGTTGATCACTTCTTACTCACTCAGTTCATAGTTCGTCTTCCTCCTCTCACAGAGAGCTTGGAAGCACCATTGTTGTGTACTCCATCGATCCAAATATACAACCAGTAGAGCAGGAGTAGGGGTGTTATCTCCTTACGAGAGCCCTGAACCTGGGTAGATCTGTGTTCCTTTCTGTTGTGCTTCTTAGCTCGCTCCCCTCTCCCAAATCCTCCAGCATCTAGTTTGGCCCCCATTTAAGCCATCCCATGGCATATGTTGTTTCACCACGACGACAAGTTCCGAAAGAGTTTAGCCTTGAAAAAGCACATACCTCGATAATATGAGGGCCCTAAATCGAGCTTATCCTTCAATTCCAAAGGAAACCGCTCTGCGAGCCATGACATCAATGATGATGCTTGGATTCTTCGAGTTGTCACGCCATCCTCTGCCAGGATAGACTGACATTGACAAGACCAAACGTCTTGTGGGCCCTCCTGCTCGCGCGTCTTGGCTGTTGACTGAGTTTGACCGCACGTCCCGCGTGTGGGTGAGAAAAGTCCGCCCGGTCTCCTTGATTACCGTGCATAGTGGAGGCCGCGGCTCCCGCGGTGCTGACACATGGACGGCCAGATCTGCTCTACCGTTTCCACTTCATAGTGAACGGCTAGGATCAACCATGATTTTCCAGGAATGAGATAAAAATGGCCGCGGAGGGGTAACAGTTCACCCCACTCCGCCGCCATCATCTTCCTCCTTGCGTTTTGCTCCAGCTATTCCTCTCTCCCATCTCCATTCTCACAGAGCTCCTGCTGCGTGCCGCCTCCATGGGAAAGAGAGGCTCAACCGCGGCCGGCGCCATCGCCGGCGCCGCTGCCAAGAAAGCCAAGACCGCAGACACTGACACCCCAGTTGTCGGCAATTGGGTGCAGACCAAGATCGGGGACAAGAAACTGTCCCACGCCGAGAAGGTCGGCCTCCTCAAGAACGATCCAGCGGAATCGCTCGCCGCTGGCCCGGAGATCATTCCCCGGCCCCCTCCAGGCTTCCGGGTAATTTTCATTGCCTTTATGCTACGGGGATTATCTCTTCCCCCGCGCCCCTTTCTTCGCGGGCTCCTCTTCGCGTATGGGATTCAGCTTCACGATCTGTATCCCAATACGATTCTGCACATTGCGTGTTTTATCATGCTCTGTGAATGTTTCTTGGAGATCGAACCCCATTGGGCGCTTTGGCGCCGGATTTTCGTCGTCCGACACCCACTTCGCTACCAAACCGGCGGCTTCAGCTATCAGGTGTGCCCAGACGTTCCATACTTCAACCTCCAGACGCCCGAAAACAATCCTGGCTGGAGGACAAAATGGTTCTATGCCAAGGACAAATCCTCCACCGGTGAAGACTTCGGTCTCGAGGAATTTCAAGCCACCACCATTCTTCGATCGCGGGTGTCTTGGAAGCATGAGCTTTCTGACGAGGAAATGAGGATCACAGAGCCTCTGATGGAGAAAATCCAGCAGCTTCGAGCCACGCTGAAGAAGGAGCTTTCGGGTGTCCAACTCATTTGAACCTTCATAGAGCGCCGGGTCCAGCCGCTCGCTGCTCGAGCCCACTGCATGTGGGACTACAGCGATCGCCGGGACTCGACACGAATCTCTCACGACGAATTGCATGAAGCGGAGATCGATTAGAGCGTGCGCGCCGTCACCAACATCAAGAAGAAGGCATTCGTGCCGAAAATCTTCGGCGCAGTGGCCTTTAGCAAGGCCTTCCCCCGCACCGAGGTATGCTCGTTATCTTTAGTCGAACATTTCTTGTTCATCGTGAATCAATTGATCTGGGTCTAAAGTGTTGAAAGATGCTTGCTCAGGTTATCAATGTGGCCCGGTGTTATCCGCCCCAGCCCGAAGACGGTGAATACCCAGGGCGCGATTTCATCGAAGCCCCAAAAGAATCGGCCTCCGCTGCTCCGTCGCCATCACGAGCATCGAAGAAGAAGAAACAAGTTGCTGATGTCGTCGATGATTCGGAAGATCTTGACGACACTCACTTCTCTTCGGCCGATGACGACGACAGCGTGATTCTAGCCAAGCCTCTAGACAGCCGCCCTCCTCTTCGACCAGGAAAGAAAATCCTCCCGTAGTTCGGCCTCGATGCCTCGTAAGTTTCTCTGTCGAACTTCCATGCGGCGTAATTTCGTCTTTGATTGACCACATCGTTTTGCTTTTGACTCCGGCTTTAGATCTTCGACTGAAGAGACCACGGCGAGCCAGTGCGATCGCGACCGATTCGAGGTCCGACCCCACAACTCCGCTCTTGAGCAGACCGCGGACTCACAGGAGAAGGCAGCTGGGGACACCGCGCCAGGAGATGATCTCCCGAAGCTGCCGCCCCCCTCCGAAGAAAAAAAGGAGTGAGCCCAAGCTGGTTCTAGTTTCTTCCTCCGGCGAGCCTTCCGGCCCTAAAAGCCATGTAAGCCTGAAAATCCTAGCTTTGCGATTCTTACATTTGCTTGTCAGTAGCCCCCGAGGGTGAGTCTAAGTGTTTACACTTGGGCTTGCCCTCCGAACAATTATTCGAAGTCTTATCTTTGCTTCTGCTTGATTAGCCCGTTGTCAGGGATCTATCGAAGGTGTGCAGGGACTTCCTTGCGCTGGAGGAAGAAAACCGGCAGTTATCCGCATAGTTGGAAGATGTGCGACGTAAGTGGCGTCTTTATCCATCTGATATCTTGTTTCGACGCCTTTACTCCCTTTTTCAGCGCGCTACTCCCCGAATGAACATGGATTGTGACGCAAGGTACCACCGACAAGACGTCATTAAAAGCACAACTAGACGATCTTGCGGCAGAGAAATCCGAGCTGAAGGCCTGATACGTCTCCAACGTATCTATAATTTTTGATGCTCCATGCTTGTTTTTACACCATTTGCCTAATGTTTCGTTACACTTCGTGGCACTTTTATGCATTTTCCGGAACTAACCTATTAACAAGTTGCCACAGTGCCAGTTCCCTGTTTTCTGCTGTTTTTGTGTTTCAAAAAATTTACAAAGGAAATATTCTCGGAATTGGACGAAACCAAAGCGAGCCGTCCAGATATTTCACGGAGCTTCCAGAGTACCAAAGAGGAGACAGAGTGGGGCCACGAGGTGGCCTCACACCAGGGTGGCGCGGCCCAGCCCCTGGCCGCGCCCCCTATGTGTGAGGACGCCTCGGTCCACTTCTGACGCTGCCCCTTCGCCTATAAAGACCCCCCGACGGGAAAAACCTAAGGACCCGATCAATTTTCCAGAAACACATCGCGATCCGCCACCGTCATCGACCCGAGATTGGGAGGGTCCAGAAGCTCTTCCCGGCACCCTGCCGGAGAGGGGAATCGCCACCGGAGGTCTTCTTCATCGCCATGCTTGCCTCCGGAGCGATGAGTGAGTAGTCTACCTTGGACTATGGGTCCATAGCAGTAGCTAGATGGTTGTCTCCTCCACCATGTGCTTCATGTTTAGATCTCATAAGCTGCCCTACATGATTGAGATCACCGTTATGTAATTCTACATGTTTGGTTTGTTGGGATCCGATGAATATTGGTGTTATGATTGAGTTGCTATACTGAAATATATCTTATGTTATCTCTATGTTGTTTATGATCTTGCATGCTCTCCGTTGTTAGTAGCTATCTTGGCCGAGTAGTTGCTAGTGACTCCAAGAGGGAGTATTTATGTTCGATAGTGGGTTCATGCCTCTATTTAATCTGGGGGAGTGACAGAAACCTCTAAGGTTGTAGATGTGCTGTTGCTACTAGGGAGAAAACAACATTCATATGCTCAAGGGCATATGCTTTGTTTACATTACACACTTTGCTTAATGCAATTATCTATTATTCGCAACTTAATACTCATGGGGTGTTCGGATGATATCCCCGTGAGTGGATTATTAGTCATAGATGCAGTTGGATGGCGATCTATGTATTTTGTTGTAATGCCCAGAGTAAATCGCATAGTGATCTTCTTGACATATCACGTTATCTTTATTCTATCAATTGCCCAACTGTAATTTGTTTACCCAGCATGTGTTATTTATCTTATGGAGAGACACCACTAGTGAACTGTGGATCCCGGTCCTATTTCCATCATATTGCTATCACCTGTTTAGTTTACTCGCAATGTTTACTTTACTCGCATACTTTCACTGTTTTCCACTCGATACGCTCATACCCTTTGTTTCAAGCAAACCGGTGAGATTGACAACCTCATCGCAAGTTGGGAACAAAGTACTTGGTTGTGTGTGTGCAGGTTCCACGTTGCTGCTCGCAAAGCAAAGCTTAGACGAGGCGCCTTATAAATTGTCCGGAGCTGTCACGAAGCTTGCAAGCATCACCTTCGGTCGTTTGTCTGCTCTTCTCTTGATCGAGAAACCTTGGTTTCTTACTGAGGGAAAAGACTTGCTGCTGTGCTCATCATACTTTCCGCTTGGAGTTTCTCAACTGCCTGGCCACAATAATCATTAACTACATGCCAGACATCAAGCCCTTTTCTGGCGCCGTTGCCGGGGAAGAAGTAGAAGACCTCTGCAAGGGGAGTTTTTCACACACACATCCTTTACTTTGTTATTTGTTTTGCTTTACTTTATTTATTTTACTTGCATCATTTTATATCAAAAACCCAAAAATAATAGAATCCCTGGTAGTTGTTATTTCTTTACTTTAGTTCATTATGTTGTTCCCTAAGTATGTTTTGGAGGACCTCTCAGTAGGTAGTGGTTCAATTATTGGGAAAGATAACATTGAGGAGTTCTTTAATCACATTAGTATGCATAAAGAAGTTGAGGAAAAGTCTTTGGTTGAGCTAGCTCCTAGTATTGAAGTTGCTTCTGCTTATTTAATTCACATGTTGGAAGCTAGGTTTGCTAGCCTTTATCCTTTTATTCAAAACATGTTCCTTAAGCTTCATGAAATTGAAGATCCTGAAAAGAAAGCTTTCATTTTGGAAACCTTGCGCTTAGAATTTAAAGATGTTGCTATTAAAGCTAGGAAAGTTCTTAAGCGTTTTAATAAGCTTGGTTCACCTATAAAGGTTATTAGTACAAACAATGATGGAACCGAAATACCTACACCTAGCAAGCTCTTGGGATTGTATGAAGCTTTTGGAAATAATTTTGACTGGATCTGTCATGAGAATCTTTTTAGTGATTTGAGTGAACCAAAGCGTGATCACAAAGGGTCTTCAAAAACTTATGTGGATGAAATACAATGCCTTATTGATAAGACCTCTGCAGTTGATCTTAATTCTTTCTCTAAAATTACTTGATTCGCAATTTTCTGCGCCTAGCTCAAAGGCGTTAAAGAAAAGCACTCTTGGGAGATAACCCAATGTTTTCTTTTCAGTACTTTTTCTTTTATTTGAGTCTTGGAAGTCATTACTACTGTAATGACCGCTCCTTATCATTTTTATTTCATTGTTGTGCCAAGAGAAACCTCTAATTTGAGTGAGGTAAAGATTTGGGGATGTTGCTGTCCTGAAACTGTTTTCGGTGCTGCACCGTAAAAATTCGTTAAAATTCTCTATATATCTTTTGGACCTGCGATTTCTTGTGCATATGACCCAGGTTATATCCAAACTTTCATTAGTTAAACACTTTTTGATTTGAGCAACATAAAACCCCTTAAAAATTCGACCTTTGTCAGCTGTTCTGTTTTGACAGATTTCTGCCAATATTTATGTTTGCCGCTTTATCGCTTTCTTTGTGAGTTCTTTTGATCACGGAACTTTTGGTAAAGTTGCTATAGTAGTCTATACTTTATATGTGGTGGTTTTGGGTTGAAACCTGAGGCAAAAAGAGGTTGATTATATGTTATGCTTACACTAATGTTGCTAATAGATTTGTGTTTAGTTTTGTATGAAGGAAGTTTTCAAGTGTAGGGATTGGAGAATGATGAGATGAGTTGAAGAATGGAAAAAAGCTCAAGCTTGGGGATGCCCATGCATCACCCCAAGAAATATCCAAGAAGTACAAGCATCAAAGCTTGGGGATGCCCCCGAGGCACCCCTTCTTCATCGGCAAAAATCAGGTCACCTTTCAAGACACTATATTTTTATTGCTTCATGCACTATGTATTTTTCTTGAAGCGTCAGTTTGTTTAGTTTTATTTATTAGTTTTGTTTTGTTTGCTGCAATAAATGGTTGGACCCCAACAAATTTCTTTTGGAGAAGTTGCCATGCTTTTTATTTGCCAAGAACACTCCGTTTTTTACTCTATTCGTTTCAACGAGTGTTCTTCTTTTTCTGCTACTGCCTTTGGTTTTTGTTTTCGCCTTGATTTGCATTCAGATCTTCTTATATTTATTTATCAAGGTGTATTTTTTCCTCTGGACCATGTTGGTTTTCCTCAAAAGAGTTGGTTTAAAAAAGTTTGAATGGTGTTGGAAAAGAGAAAAAGCTTTATGCAAAAAAAAACTGGTACAAGAAGGAGCTTGTGTAGACTGCGGCTTAGGCTTTTTCATGTCATGCTTGATATATTTTTGATAGTATGCTTAGTGGTTTTGCTGTAGCATGACTTGTCTCAAATAACTGAGATTACTTAATGAGCCTTTGAAAAAATCATGCGTTGTTTTTATCGTTTGGAAGCATTATTTTGGTTTTCTCCTTGATGCTTTATTTGGGTTGACTTGGCGCATGCTCACACATGTTAGACTCTTACAAAGTCGCCAATAGCCTCTTTGATCATTTATTTTTTGACTTTTGATGCCATCTTATGCTTCTTTTAATGTCGCTTTGTCGCTTTGCATGATTATGGCCATTATTGCTCTCTTAGTTGGTCGCTCCCAGTCTTTTGCTAGCCCTCGCCTTGTACTGAGTATGAGCTCTACTCGTGCATCCAACTCCTAAAAACCAAGTTTGCCAAAGTGTCCACCATACATATCTATTAGCAATTTGCTATTCCAAGTAAATTTGACTTGCTTTTATTTTCTCTTCAAATTAAACTCTTACCAGTGTTATGCGAAAATTGGTCAGTAAATCTCTCACGAACCGGAAGGCACACTTTACTTTTTCTCTTTCTTAAAAATTTGACATTGTGGTCTCTTATGTTGAGTTGTTATGTTTGCAAGTTGTAAGTTGGAGACTAGCCCAGCCATGCAGTCATGGGCAAGATTTCAACATTGCACTTCTTATTTGAATTGATATCGTGATCTTTTGTTTATGGATACTCGCGGTGTGAAATGAATTGGGAATCTTGCGGGGATCATGGAGTTTGTATATGTGTTAGGGAAATGCCTGGGCCGCCAATCTAAGCCATGCATAATTCAGGGTGGAAATTTGCAGCATGCCCATAGTGGACATTCGACGACGCATCTCAAAATAAAAAGCTATACAAATGGTAAATAAAAGATATGTCGAGGTGTTCATTGTCTGCTTGTCCTGTCATTTTGATGTGGGCTTGTTCCATGTCATCGGGCACGGAGGTACCCCGTTGGCGGTTCTCAATGATACGTGTATACTTACAATGACAAGAGCCTTGCTTGGGACTCTAAGTAAAGTAGCATGAGGTTTGGGTACTCGTATTCACGGGACATGAGGTTTTCAACTTATGATGTGTCAAGCATATGCATCATAATTGTTCTCGCATTAACTTTAACCATTCAAGATGCTTATGATGGGGGCAAAGAGAGCTCAAAGCCGGTAAGTACCATAATTTTTGAAGGTTATAAAACTTGCAATCACTGCTTCCCTCCGTGAAGGGCCTTTCTTTTACTTTTATGTTGAGTCACCACCTTCTATCTTTATGCACCATTAAGAGAGCATAGTTGTCATTCTTAGTATAATGTGTATTGTCCCAAAGTTTTCATTGATTGATTCATATTATTGGTTTCACTTGTTCTTAAATTATTTGTATCTAGTCGCCCTCTTAAACTTGAAGGTGTCCTATGCATTTATGTTTTGCTCTCTTTGAAGGACAAGCTAAAAACCATTTGTATGTTTTTCCTTATGATTTGAACACACGTTTGACTATCATTGTTTCATTTTCATGATCATTTGTTTGTGTTCATTTTCATGTTTATAACATGGTTGCTAAGTTCTTATTGTCATGATTATATCTTTCATGCCCATGTTTTAAGTTCTTTTGATCCTAGCTCCCAACGCTTACATAGATGATCAAGATTGTGTAGGTGCATGTCACCTCAAAAATTATTTCTTTTGTTATCACTTACCTACTCGAGGACGAGCAGGAGTTAAGCTTGGGGATGCTGATACGTCTCCAACGTATCTATAATTTTTTATGCTCCATACTTATTTTTACACCATTTGCCTAATGTTTCGTTACACTTCGTGGCACTTTTATGCATTTTCCAGAACTAACCTATTAACAAGTTGCCACAGTGCCAGTTCTCTGTTTTCTGCTGTTTTTGTGTTTCAGAAAAGTTACACAGGAAATATTCTCGGAATTGGACGAAACCAAAGCCAGCCGTCCAGATATTTCATGGAGCTTCCAGAGAACCAAAGAGGAGACGGAGTGGGGCCACGAGGTGGCCTCACACCAGGGCGGCGCGGCCCAGCCCCTGGCCGCGCCCCCTATGTGTGAGGACGCCTCGGTCCACTTCTGACGCTGCCCCTTCGCCTATAAAGACCCCCCAATGGGAAAAACCTAAGGACCCAATCAATTTTCCAGAAACACATCGCGATCTGCCGCCGTCATCGACCCGAGATCGGGAGGGTCCAGAAGCTCTTCCCGGCACCCTGCCGGAGAGGGGAATCACCACCGGAGGTCTTCTTCATCGCCATGCTTGCCTCCGGAGCGATGAGTGAGTAGTCTACCTTGGACTATGGGTCCATAGCAGTAGCTAGATGGTTGTCTCCTCCACCATGTGCTTCATGTTTAGATCTCATGAGCTACCCTACATGATTGAGATCACCGTTATGTAATTCTACATGTTTGGTTTGTTGGGATCCGATGAATATTAGTGTTATGATTGAGTTGCTATACTGAAATATATCTTATGTTATCTCTATATTGTTTATGATCTTGCATGCTCTCCGTTGTTAGTAGTTATCTTGGCCGAGTAGTTGCTAGTGACTCCAAGAGGGGGTATTTATGTTCGATAGTGGGTTCATGCCTCTATTTAATCTGGGGGAGTGACAGAAACCTCTAAGGTTGTAGATGTGCTGTTGCTACTAGGGAGAAAACAACATTCATATGCTCAAGGGCATATGCTTTGTTTACATTACACACTTTGCTTAATGCAATTATCTGTTGTTCGCAACTTAATACTCATAGGGGTGTTCGGATGATATCCCCGTGAGTGGATTATTAGTCATAGATGCAGTTGGATGGCGATCTATGTATTTTGTTGTAATGCCCAGAGTAAATCGCATAGTGATCTTCTTGACATATCACGTTATCTTTATTCTATCAATTGCCCAACTGTAATTTGTTTACCCAGCATATGTTATTTATCTTATGGAGAGACACCACTAGTGAACTGTGGATCCCGGTCCTATTTCCATCATATTGCTATCACCTATTTACTTTACTCGCACTGTTTACTTTACTCGCATACTTTCACTGTTTTCCACTCGATACGCTCATACCCTTTGTTTCAAGCAAACCGGTGAGATTGACAACCTCATCGCAAGTTGGGAACAAAGTACTTGGTTGTGTGTGTGCAGGTTCCACGTTGCTGCTCGCAAAGCAAAGCTTGGACGAGGCGCCTTATAAATTGTCCGGAGCTGTCGTGAAGCTTGCAAGCATCACCTTCGGTCGTTTGTCTGCTCTTCTCTTGATCGACAAACCTTGGTTTCTTACTGAGGGAAAAGAATTGCTGTTGTGCTCATCATACTTTCCGCTTGGAGTTTCCCAACTGCCTGGCCACAATAATCATTAACTACACGCCAGACATCAAGGCCAAAGCTGATGGGCTGGTCGACGAGGTTGCCTGGCTCAAAGCCGAATCGACCAAGGCCCAGGAGCTTGCTGAAGCGCGCCGCCTGGAGGCTGAGTCGAGGGAGAAAGACCTGCATCAGCGCTTGCAGTCCTCCCTTGATATCTTGCGTGGTAAGCTTTCACTACCCTTTGAGTGAACGCTTCATGCTAATTAAATCCAACATAGACTGAGGATCTTGTTTCTTTGTGAAGCCGCTGCCGAATTGGATGCCGGGGCGATGAAGGAGCCGGCTGGGCTCGAATCCAGCGTTGTCAGCATCGATCGCCTCTGTCAGGAAGCGTGTGATCTCCTAGCGAAGGTACGGTCGACACTTGACCACGTTCGCGACGTCTCCATCCCTGACTCGACTAGCAATACTATGGCCGGCATCCTCGAAGCCCTGGCAGTGAAGGCGGATGGCGAGGATCCTTTAGTTGTTGCGGTTCGCCGATAGGTAACTATTGGCTCTGAGTCTGTCTTCTCTATGATGATGATGCACGGTGTTGAGTTCGACGAGGACAAGGTCACGGTCATGTATCCGAAGGACAAGGACGGACATGACATTGCTCCGAAAGGCTATCTTGAGCACGCCCGCAACTTGTCTGCTCAGATGACGAGCTTTCTGGCGGAGAGGAATGAAAGGAGGGCTGCAGCGAAGGCCCAAAAGCATAGTGCCTCCAGCGCACCGTCTAGCAAGGCCGCTGACAGCTCTGCATAGTTTAGCCGATGCCTCTGTCGTGTCTCTGTAATTGACTTTGTGGTGCCATATCAAAGGCTGCTGTTTAATTCGTGAACATTGCTTGCTGTAAATTCGCTGCTTCTATTTTGCCATCTTCCTTTGACGTATTCTGCATATGTTTGCTGTCTGGTTGCCAATGACTATGTATGACCGGGGGCCTCTTGTGTAGGATTCGTCCGTGATCTCAAATGCCTGGCCTCTTTCGTAAGAAACAGTTGCTAGTTCTTCCAGCGTCGTTGAGAGGAGAGCACCTTCCACGAGCGAATTATCTTTAATTCAATCCTTGCGCGACCAGCTCAAGAACACACAACATCAACTGAAAACAGTTACTGCTAAGGTCGATGTTGCCCTCTCCAAGGCATCGCGGGCTACGGATGCCGAAAAGTTCCTTCTTGAGGAGGTCGAGAACCTTGGGAAAGCCATGAAATATGAGTCTTCCAAGATCTTGATCTGCTTTGCGGTCTAAGCCTGTCGAGTGTGACATTCTTCCCTCTTCTGCAGATATATGCCTTGACAGTGAAGCCAAAACCCGGCGCGTGAATGCGCACCTTCGTGCAGCTCAGACGCACGCTAATTCGATTGCTGACAGTTTCTGGGCTGACTGATCGAAAGCGTTGAAGTTGACAATCCTCCAGGATAGGATCGCCCAGGCTAGAGTACTGGCCGAAACAAGCTGCAGTGCCCTCGCGCTTGTGCATGAGGCGATGTTTCCTCTGAACAAGCAACCCAAAGGTCTACCTATGCTGCTTGATTGATTCGAGAACGGCGATGCTGTCTACTCCTTCGTTCGAGAACATTTGCGCTGCGGGGCTCTGGTCGCCCTTTCCTTCGTGCGTGTTCATTACCCTGAGATTGACTTGGAGCTGCTGAAGACGCTACCTCCAACTCCCAGCGGCCGTGTTGACATGGATCCTCATTATGCTGCTTGTAAGGACACGGCTGATTGTATCGCCTGACAGATTATCACTGAGAGTGATCGTCAGAGGGCGAATCAGGGCGTCGCGGCGTAATGACTTGGCCAAATATCTGAATCTGGCTTGTCTCTTGCGTGTGTATGTCTCTTGGGAGATTCTTCAGAGTACTTTGTGCGAATTTTGATGGGTCATGTAGGTCGAGGGGCGAAGCCCTCGAGCGCAGGTCGGAGGGCGGGGCCCCCGAGCGTAGGTTGAAGGGCGGAGCCCCCGAGCATAGGTCGAAGGACGGAGCCCCCGAGCGTAGGTCAAAGGGCGACGCCCCCGAGCATAGGTCGAAGGGCGGAGCCCCCGAGCGTAGGTCGAAAGGCGAAGCCCCCGAGCGTAGGTCGAAGGGCGAAGCCCCCGAGCGCAGGTTGAAGGGCGAAGCCCCCGAGCACACGTCAAAGGGCGGAGCCCCCGAGCGCAGGTCGAAGGGCGAAGCCCCCGAGCGCAGGTTGAAGGGCGGAGCCCCCGAGCGTAGGTCGAAAGGCGAAGGCCCCGAGCGCAGGTCGAAGGGCGAAGCCCCCGAGCACAGGTTGAGCGATTTTTTTAAGGCGAAGCCCCCAAGTGCGGGTTAAACAATGATGTGAGGAAGTGTACTTTATTGCTTGGTGCCGAGGGCGCAATGGTTGAGCGTGGTCTGCTGCCGACGCTTAATTACATAGAGATGGGAGGTGGAGGAAGTGTGCTGATTCTAAGGATAGAACCGACGCAACTGCTGTGCGTTCCACAGGTTGTCGATGTCCTTCCCTGTCTTGGGGTTGCGTAGCCGATACGCGCCTCCTGGAATTGCTTTATGGATGAGGTATGGGCTTTCCCATGGTGGCTCCAGCTTTGACGTGCTTGTTTGCTTGAGGCGAAGTACGAGGTTGCCTGGCTCGAAGGACCGTCCGCGTACCCGTCTGCTATGGTAATTGCGGAGGCTTTGCTAGTAAACTGCCGAGCGGGCGAGGGCGACGTCCCGAGCTTCATCCAGCAGGTCTTGGGCATCTGCCAATGCCTTGTCTGCGTCCTCCTCGACGTAGGCCACCACGCGGGGCACACAGTAGCGCACATCCGCAGGAAGCACTGCTTCTGCTCCGAAAAGCAGGAAGAATGGCGTGTAGCCGGTCGAAGAGTTGGGCGTAGTCCGCAAGCTCCATAGGACCGAAGGCAGTTCCTCGACCCAAGCGCCTGCCACGCGTTTGAGGGGTCGAAGGAGTTGCTTCTTCAGGCCTGCGCAGACGAGCCCGTTGGCCTTTTTGACTTGGCCGTTGGACTTTGGATGCGCTACCGAGGCGTACTTGATCTTGATACCAAGGTTTTTGGCGAACTCTTGGAATTCGCCCGAGGTGAAGTTGGTGCCGTTGTCGGTGATGATGCTGTTCGGTACGCCATACAGGTAGATGATGGACACGAAGAACTTGACCGCCGTGGTCGCCTCTTGATTGGTGACCGGGATAGCTTCGATCCATTTGGAGAATTTGTCCACCGCGACCAGCAGGTATGTGTGACTTCCTCGAGATGATTAGGCAGAGGCCCTACTTGATCGAGGCCCCATTATGCGAATGGCCAGGCAACAGGGATGGTGTGCAGCTCTGACGCAGGTGTGTGAGGCTTGGTGGCGAATAGCTGGCATTGAACGGATCGTATGGGCACCTAGAGGGGGGGTGAATAGGTGCAACTCAAATTTTAGTTCTTTTTCAATTTAGGCTTGACACAAAGGTAAATTCTCTAGATATGCAACTAAGGTGAATTTACCTATATGTCAACTAGCAAGCTAACCAAGATACAATATATAAAGGCAATAAAGGATAGAGGTAACCGAGAGTGGAGCACGCGGAGACACGGATGTAATTCCCGTAGTTCCTTCCTTTTTAGGGGAAGTACGTCTACGTTGGAGGGGTGTGGTTGCCACAAAGGCCTAACCAACGCCACAAAGGCTCACCCTATTCTCCGGTGCAAGCTTCCGCCACAAAGGCCTAGCTCACTTTCCACTAAGGGATTCCTCAAGGCGGAACCGGCCTTTACAATCTTGGGGCACGCATCCACAACCGAATTGGAGGCTCCCAAGCACAACACAATGCTGTCAAACAACAAGTAGCAATATATCAAATACACAAACAAGGTCTTGGGACACAAGGGAACCCAAGACACAAGGGCCCTCAAGCAAACGAGAGGGGAAATCAAATCGCTTCGGTGAGGATGTAGATGATGGTCTTCTCCTTCGATTCTCCAAAGATCAAGAGCTTTGGTGGGTTGAGGGAGGAGATCTAGTTGAATTGGTGGCTCAACAATGGTGGTGTTCTTCAATTTGGCTGAGCTACCCGTTGGAGAAGAAGAGGGGGGTATTTATACCCCCCCAAAATATCTGACCGTTGCCAGCCAGGAAGTCCGGCTATAGCCGGAGTTAAGTCCGGCTAAAGCCGGCCACACCGGCTAAAGCCGGCCTCAGACCGGCTATAGCCGGCCCAGCCGGAAATAGCCGGACAAATAGCCGGTTGAGTCCAGAGGCGCAGGACCCCTCTCGAAAACGAGCAGTCCGGCTATAGCCGGTCTGGGACCGGCTAAAGCCGGCCTTCCTGGCCCAGCTTTATATGAAACTTCTCCCAGAGCTTATTTTCACCATTTCCTCAATAATTTCCTTTGGATAATGATAAATATCAAGTATAATATAGGAAACCCAATATCTTGTGCAAGAACATAATTAAATCCTGCAAAGCATAATCACACATTAATAGATAATGTATTGTTAACAAACGCCAAAATCAATTAGGCGGGAAATGCTCTTTCAATCTCCCCCTTTTTGGTGTTTGATGACAATACATAATTTTGCATGTTTCAAACTATATAAAATATAGACGGAGCTCCCCCTTGCTATGTGCCTTATTTTAAATTTGTATTTGAATACAAAGACACATCAACAATAAGAACTCCCCCTAGATTTTATAATGTGATCCATATATGCACAAGATATATATCATAATTCAATAGCACATAATCAACAAACATATAATACGACAAGATAATAGCAAGTAGGATTAATAACGATAAACATAAGTTCTACTACACAATAAGCATATAGTTCAACACATAGTAGATAACGATAAGTTCAACCATGGGACACAAGCAAGCACACGATATAAGAGCTTGTGACCCAACCAAATCCAAATGGAAAGCCTCAAATCCAAATGGAAACACATGCAAATGGGACTTTCTCCCCCTTTGGCATCAAGACGCCAAGAAGGGAGACCACAACAAGAGATCACTCATCAACATCATCAAAGTCCTCATCATCCTCATCATCTTCTTGGTCATCGTCTTCTTCCTCTTCATCATCATCTCCATCTTCTTCCTCATCTTCTTCATCAACGGCTTCCTTACCCTTGGAGGTGACTTCGGCTAACTCCTTCCAATCAAAAGTTGATCCTTCATTCCACTTGCCAAATGAAAAAGTGTCCTCGGATTGATCTTGCTCTTGGGACTCTTCTTCATGGCTAGCACCTTTGCCCTTC
This sequence comes from Dactylis glomerata, assembly GCA_007115705.1. NCBI lineage: Eukaryota > Viridiplantae > Streptophyta > Magnoliopsida > Poales > Poaceae > Dactylis > Dactylis glomerata. The sequence continues at coordinate 324,199 of QXEO01000518.1, forward strand.
TCCACAGCCCTCAAACGTGCATCCAAATCCTTTTGCTTCTTGTGGATGTGCTTGCGGTCCACATAGTCCTTGTATTGAGTGTGACGCACATCATTGTTCATGCAAAACAAAGCCCTTTGCCACCACTTGAGCTTCTTCATCTCTTGAGCCATTCCACCACTTGGTGGATCCGCATTCTTCCTCCTAGAACCGGTAGCATAGATGTTGCCACCCAACACATCACTCGAAGAGGGATAAGCACTTGACGTGCTAGACACCAAATGAGCGGTCTTCTTGTAGAGCTTGTTGGGCTTGTGCACTTCCAAGTCTTCATCAAGCAAATCTTCCTCAATCTCAAAGTCTCCCTCAATGCCTCTGTCAATGATGAGCCTCATGATGAATGGAGCATAAGGAGGGATCTTCCTATCAAGCATAGCAATCTTCATTTCCATGAAGATGAAGTACATCACATCGAGCTCCATCCCTTCACAATCTCTTCCGGCCTCGAAGACAAGCCGAGCATGGTGGAGCAAATGCACAAGACCACCTCTGATAGAATCATTGTTGCCCCCACTTGGAGCAATGTTGGCACGGAATATCCGAAGCAAGATATCATAGAGGGGAAGGAGATTTGCAGTCTCTCCCGCTTTGCCCCCTGGACCATACAAACACTGGATCTTCCCTTTGTTGTACTCGGTGGTGTCGAGATGCAAGCGGGCACCTCTAGGTCGATGAATGCCATCAAACCTATAGCCCAAAAGGTTCCCAAAGCGAGACATGGTCGAGTACTTCCTTACTTCTCCTGACATCCAAGTGAAACCAACCTCATCTCGAGTATCAAACTCCAATGTGGCAAAGAACTGCTGAATCAGATGAGGATTGTAGTCTTGCTTGAAGACCATCAACTTGTGCAACCCTAGCTTCTCGGTGACCCAAAGAGCATCGGCAAAGTACTCATCCCTGGACAGCGATGCAATGTTGGTGACCTTCATGGGGCAAACCTTTGTGCTCATGGTCACATAAATCTGCTCATATATCCGCTGATGCTCTGACCGGTAGAAAGACCCACTATCAATGTCCCTAGGCATGATATAGAATTTCTGCTCACGGAACTCCCGGTACTCTTGCTTGGACAGCTTCTTGAGATCACTAACGTTGGCAAATAGAGATTTCTTCTTCCGTTCTTCCAACCGCTTCTTTTTCATAGCAGCTGTCACACGGGCATCTCGATGCTCTTGACGGCGGGCAAGCGAGGGATCAATATATCTTGACCGCTTGGGTCGAGAACCACCTGCATACAGCACATATGAAGAGAGCATATAGGATAAGCATGCATGCCAGAGGATCAAGGAGCAATAGCATAAAAGGAAAAAGCACGACAGTAGTAGGTGATCTACACCGGCTATTTCCGGCCTCAGGCCGGCTTTAGCCGGTCAGGCCGGCAATAGCCGGTCTGACACCGGCTTTAGCCGGACCAGATGGATGAATTCGAGATCTCAGCCGTAGGTCACCAAAACTTGTCAAACATTTTCAAGCTATGCAATGCAGAAGGGAATCACGAGACCAAACATTCTCAGATGAACAAGGTACCCAAAAAAAATCACCTAACCCTAACCCTAGAGAGACCTAGGGAGAGAGAGAGAGAGGAGAAGGAGGGGGAGGGTACCCTGATCCATAGGGGAGGACGCCGGAGAGGAGGGCCGGCCGAAGAAGGAGCTCCGGCGGCCGGAGTGGAGGCGAATGACGGCGGCGGCGGCGGCTTCCAAGGGAGGGGCTCGAGCGAGGAAGATAGGCGTGGGGGGGTAACTGAGGAAACCCTCACCCCCACGGCCTAAAGTGATGGGCTCGAAATCCCCAGGCCGGCTATAGCCGGGTGGGCCGGCTAAAGCCGCACCCCGGCTATTTCCGGTGTAGGACCGGCTATAGCCGGTCTAGATGGCACAAAACTGATGAATATGATTTCTGGAAGTTCTGGTCATGCACACGAGGATGAATTGGCTTTAGATAAGTGGGCTTAGGACAGAAAACAAGCATGGAGTGGTTCTCGGCACTTGGCATTGCAAAACACAAGAAAACTTTGAAAAACCAATGCGAGTGCCTTCCCATTTCACGGATAGAGATAATGACAAACAAGCTCAATAAAACTCAAATAAGATTTGCAAGGAATCAACTCTTCGAAAAGAAGAGGTCGGTGGCCGAGGCCACCATGTATGAGTGTCATGGCATTGGACCGCGAAGATATATCTTGGGTCCATAACCAATACTCGTTATTGAAGCTCATATATCACAAAAATGATAGAAAGAGAACAATTTTATCACTATTGGCATTATGGGGGGAGGGATAGCCCAATTAATTATGACCGCACTCCCCCTATCTCCATGCCCACAGCTAAACCAAACAAGTATTGAAGAATAGGTGTATTTGCAAGATGCTCAAGCCACACTCCTTGAATCAATGATATTTAGCTCATTCCTCAAATATCCAAATCTTGCTTCATCAAGGGGCTTCGTGAATATGTCGGCAAGTTGATCCTTGGTGCTTACATATGCAAGCTCAATATCACCACGGGCAACATGATCTCTAATAAAATGATTCCGGATCTCAATATGCTTGGTTCTTGAATGTTGCACCGGATTATATGCTATCTTGATAGCACTCTCATTGTCACATAAAAGAGGCACTTTGTCACAATTGACACCATATTCCTTTAAAGTTTGCCTCATCCATAACAATTGAGTGCATCCACTTGCGGCGGCAATATATTCGGCTTCGGCGGTGGAGAGAGATATACAATTTTGCTTCTTAGAAGACCAACACACCAAAGACCTACCAAGAAATTGGCAAGCTCCGGAGGTTGATTTCCTATCATGCTTGTCACCGGCCCAATCCGAATCCGTGAAGCCACAAAGAGAGAAATCCGAGCCTTTGGGATACCAAAGCCCATAAGTTGGGGTATGAACCAAATATCGAAAGATTCTCTTAACCGCCATAAGGTGGCTTTCTTTAGGAGCGGCTTGATACCTTGCACACACACCTACACTCAACACAATATCGGGTCTAGATGCGCAAAGGTAAAGCAAAGAACCGATCATAGAACGGTATACCTTTTGATCCACATCTTTACCATTGGGATCAAGCTCAAGATGACATTTTGTGGGCATTGGAGTGGCGGCCCCATTTAGTTCCTTCATCTTGAACCTCTTGAGCATGTCTTGGACATATTTGGCTTGATAAATAAAAGTCCCTTCTTTCAATTGCTTGATTTCAAAACCAAGAAAGAACTTCATTTCGCCCATCATAGACATCTCGAACCTATCGGTCATAAGCTTTGAAAATTCATCATTAAAAGCTTTGTTAGTAGAGCCAAAGATAATATCATCAACATATAGTTGGCATACGAAAAGCTCCCCATTGACCCTCTTAGTAAAAAGAGTAGGATCGATTTGCCCAACTTCAAACCCACGGTCTACCAACAACTCCCTAAGGTGCTCATACCATGCACGTGGGGCTTGTTTAAGGCCATAGAGTGCCTTATGGAGTTTGTAGACATGGTTAGGAAAGTTGAGATCCTCAAACCCCGGGGGTTGCTTAACATACACTTCCTCTTTCAATGGACCATTAAGAAATGCACTCTTAACATCCATTTGTTGCAACTTAAAATTATGATGAGTGGCATATGCAAGAAGGATACGGATGGACTCAAGACGAGCCATGGGAGCATAAGTCTCTCCAAAGTCAATGCCTTCAACTTGAGAGAAACCTTGAGCAACCAATCTTGCCTTGTTCCTCACAACAATTCCATGCTCATCTTGCTTGTTTTTGAATATCCACTTTGTGCCAATCACATTGCGGCACTCCTTTGGCTTCTCTACTAACACCCATACATTATTGCGCTTGAAGTTGTTGAGTTCTTCATGCATAGCATCCAACCAATCCGGATCTTCAAGAGCTTCAAATACTTTCTTGGGTTCAACCATGGAGATATAAGCATGATGAGAGCTAAATTGTGCCAATTGACGCCGGGTTGACACTTTGCTTCTTAAATCTCCAATAACCCTCTCAAGGGTATGACCTTTAAGTTCCAAGTCCCTTTCAACTCTTTTCTTGCGACGGGCTTCGATCTCCTCATTAGACCTTGGAGGAGTCACTTGATCATCTTGATCATTTTGGTCCCCGTCTTGACCATCAAATTGACCTTGATCATTATTATCTTCATGAGTAGGTTGATCTTGGTCTTGTGAAGAATTGGGGGCGGTTGAGATAACCGGAGAGGATGGTGCCCCTTCTTCTTCATGAAGCTCCTTGTCTTGTTCTTCGGTTGGTGCATTAGTTGCTTCCTTGGGAGAGGCTTGTTGAGCTTGTGAAGATGAAGGCTCCACTTGAGTAGAGCATAGTCCTTCCCGGTCGGCCACAAGGTGTCCCTCAATGGGGCGGAAAAATCCCACGCCCATTCTTCCTATGGCTTCTCGAGGTATTTCATCAGCTACATCACAAGAAACAACATCTCGCCCCCCTTGGGAGCCGTCATTCTCTTCGAATACCACACTACAAGATTCTTCAACACGCCCGGTGGACTTGTTGAAGACTCTATAAGTGTGGGATTCGGCACCATAACCAACAAAAATACCTTCTATTGCTTTCGGATCAAATTTACCTAAACGAACTCCTTTTCTTTTAAAGAAACACTTACACCCGAAAACCCGGTAGTAGGAGATGTTGGGCATGCTTCCGGTGAGTATTTCATATGGAGTCTTGTTTAGGCCTTTGCGGAGGAAGAGCCGGTTTGAAGAGTGACAAGCCGTAGAGATAGCTTCGGCCCAAAAGTTGTATGGAGACTTAAACTCCGCCAACATGGACCTAGCCATATCCATAAGAGTCCGGTTCTTCCTTTCGGCTACACCATTTTGTTGAGGGGTATATGCAGCGGAATATTGATGACAAATCCCCTCATCACTAAGAAATCCATTTAAGGTGTAGTTCTTGAACTCCGAGCCATTGTCACTTCTAATTGCCAAAATAGTTTGCCCATGTTGACGTTCAACTTCTTTGGCAAAGTCGATGACGGTTTGTTGAGTCTCACTCTTATGCTTGAAGAAGTAAACCCAAGTATATCTTGAATAGTCATCAACAATCACCAAACAATATTTCTTCCCACCAAGACTTGCATGAGAGGGAGGACCAAAAAGATCCACATGAAGGAGCTCCAAGATCCTCTTGGAAGAAATGATAGTCTTGCTTGGGTGGGGAGAATCATGCATTTTTCCTAGAACGCAAGCCCTGCACACACGATCTTTGGCAAAAGAAACATTCTCTTTTAGTCCGAGTATGTGGCCACCCTTGTGAAGGCTTTGCAAAGTTCTCATATTGACATGGGCTAGTCGGCGGTGCCAAAGCCAACCCACATCGGCCTTTCCAAATAAACACATTGCACTTGTAGTGGTTTTCCCGGAAAAGTCCACCACATACAAGTTATTTTCAATGTGTCCAACGAAAGCGACCTTTAGAGACTTGCTCCACAAGAGTACCACAATGTCATTATCAATGAAGACGGCAAAGCCCATCTTACCAAGTGCACGAACTGAAAGTAAATTATAACCTAGGGTCTCAACAAGCATGACGTCCACAAGGGAAATATCCGGTGCGACCACCACCTTGCCAAGACCCAATACCTCGGATTGTGACATGTCTCCATAAGTGACGGTTATATGATTGTCATTTGGTCTCATCTCCGTCATAATCTTCTTGCTTCCGGTCATATGACTTGTGCATCCACTATCAAGCACCCATTTTGACCCACCGGAAGCATAGTCCTACAAGAGATCATTGCTTGGTTTTAGGTCCCCATTTTTCAATGGGTCCTCTTTTGTTAGCAACAAGGGTCTTTGGAACCCAAATAGACCATGCAACATAACCATCATTTGGACCAACATATTTTGCATAAACATCACTATAATAATCACGAAATAAAACATAGTGAGGGTTAGCAAATCCCGCATGATCATCATGAGTGGCTTTGCCACTCACAATAGGATCCTTCTTTGCTTGAGCGGGCTTGGTCTTCCTTTTCTTGTTGTTCTTCTTCTTCTTTGTTGAGACATAGCCAATCCCCGTTTTATCACCAAATGCCTTTTGCTTACTCAAAAGGTCATTCAAGTTTTTCTCACCTATGGGAATGGAGGACTTGGCAAGCTCATCTTTCAACCTAGCATTTTCTTCAATAACATTTGCATGATCACAAGTAGAAGTAGAAGAACTAGGCACATTATTCTTAGTCAATTGAATTTGAAGTTGTTCATGTGACTTGGTAAGAATAGAGTGTTCACTTTTCAAGGCCTTGTGAGCCTTGTCAAGATCTTCTAAATCCTTAACAAGTATATCATGACCAACACCAAATTCAACCTTTTCCTTTTTAAGCATTTTTACTTTAGCACGAGCATGGTCACGCTCTTTAGTGAGTTTGGAAACAACTTCATTATTAGATTCCTCAATGGAATCGAGCTTCTCTTCAAGAGTTGCTCGTTCCTCTTGCTCTTCTTCAAGAGACTCGGTTAGTGAGGCAATATCTTGAGCATATTCTCTTTCAAGCCTCATTTGTTCATCTAGTTTTTCAAGAGTTTTACCATATTGGCTCAATAGACGTTCAAAGTGAATCTTATGAACACCATCTACACTAGACACATAATCATCAAAAGCAACAATTTCTTCCTTTACTCTAAGACTAGCAAGATCATTCAAGGAAGCATTATTTGTCTTAGAGGAAGAGAAAGATGTGGGTGATACCTCGGAAGACTTGGCCATAAGGCACTTGACGTTCTTGACAAGAGAGTCCTCATTGGGGGATTCAAAGAGTGATGTGGAGGAAGTTGAGGTGGTTGCCATTGCGGCCATCTCACTAGTTGTAGTTTCTTCTTCTTCACTCTCACTTGCGGAGTACTCTTCTTGAGTCAAGAACACAAACTTTGGTTGCTTCTTCTTTGGTCCACCCTTTTTCACAAATGGCTTCTTGGATGGTGACTTGGTCTTGCTTTTGAAGATGAGCTTTCCACCATGGTCTTCTCTCTTCTCATAAGGGCACTCGGCAACAAAGTGAAATCTATCATTGCAATTGTAGCAAGTCCTCACCCTTTGACCATTGTTGTCATTCCTTTGATAGCCACTTGACTTGCTTCTTCTTTGATTGTCTTCTTTAGCCTTGTGTAGATCAACCCAAAAGGTTTTTCCATAGAAGGCCATGTGCTCATTGTACGCATGCCTTATGTCCTCGGGACACATCTCTAGTCTTGCTTCAATATTCGCTTGAAGAGGAAGCTCCTTCTCAACCACACTTGCTTTCAATGCAAGATTAGAGCTCCTTTGCATTCCTATGGCACGGGCACGGGCATCTTCCGCATTTTGTGCGGAAACCTTGTAGGCTTGAATCTCTTGCATCACTTGATTGGAGGTCATCTCATTGAAGTTGTGCTTTCCTTGAACACTCTTCACATCCGCGGGCTCATATGGAGTGAGAGCAAGAATGTACTTCATCTTGATCCACTCATCATCAATATGGTGAGCACCGAGGTTCTTGAAGGTGGTTGCAATAGCCTTGAGTCTTCTATACATCTCTTGATGATCCTCACCATCCATCATGAAGAAACCCTCCGCTTGATTTGAGAAGGCAATATATCTTGTTTTCTTCATGCTCTCGTTGCCAACAAAGACGTCGGAGAGTCCTTGCCAAGCTTCTTTGGCGGTGGAGAAGTGTTGGATGTGAGGCAAGTCCTTGGATCCCACGGCGACTTGAATCATGTGAAGAGCGGTAGCATTGAGTTGGCTATCGACCGTCTCTCTTCTTGTCATGTTGTGGGGATCCACGGCCTTGAATCCTTCCTCAACGATCCTCCAAAGCTCGATGCAAGAACTGCGCATATGAGAGATCATTTGATATTGCCATTGACCAAAGTTTAATGCATCAAGCTTAGGCGGATCACCTCTATGGTTAATATGAGGATGAGGAACCGGCGGGTCGGGTGAATACCAATGTGGATATTCACCTTTCCCGTCGGCCTTGGTGGAAGACTTAGCATCGCCATTTTTGTCGGCACCCTCCTCATCTATCCCCACATTCTCCACTTGTGGAGTAGCGGGTTTTTCCGGAGGTGGAGACGCATTAGCAGTTTTAGCTTGCATGAGTTGCGCCATCATTTCACGCAACTCACTTATTTGAGATGTCATGGAAGCCATGGATGATTCCAAAGATTTGAATTCACCCATGGAAACTTGACCCGAGCCCTCACTAGGTGATGTTTCCATACTCTTAGGCGGTTAAGCCCGAAATAAGAGCCGAGGCTCTGATACCAATTGAACAGATCGTATGGGCACCTAGAGGGGGGGGGTGAATAGGTGCAACTCAAATTTTAGTTCTTTTTCAATTTAGGCTTGACACAAAGGTAAATTCTCTAGATATGCAACTAAGGTGAATTTACCTATATGTCAACTAGCAAGCTAACCAAGATACAATATATAAAGGCAATAAAGGATAGAGGTAACCGAGAGTGGAGCACACGGAGACACGGATGTAATTCCCGTAGTTCCTTCCTTTTTAGGGGAAGTACGTCTACGTTGGAGGGGTGTGGTTGCCACAAAGGCCTAACCAACGCCACAAAGGCTCACCCTATTCTCCGGTGCAAGCTTCCGCCACAAAGGCCTAGCTCACTTTCCACTAAGGGATTCCTCAAGGCGGAACCGGCCTTTACAATCTTGGGGCACGCATCCACAACCGAATTGGAGGCTCCCAAGCACAACACAATGCTGTCAAACAACAAGTAGCAATATATCAAATACACAAACAAGGTCTTGGGACACAAGGGAACCCAAGACACAAGGGCCCTCAAGCAAACGAGAGGGGAAATCAAATCGCTTCGGTGAGGATGTAGATGATGGTCTTCTCCTTCGATTCTCCAAAGATCAAGAGCTTTGGTGGGTTGAGGGAGGAGATCTAGTTGAATTGGTGGTTCAACAATGGTGGTGTTCTTCAATTTGGCTGAGCTACCCGTTGGAGAAGAAGAGGGGGGTATTTATACCCCCCCAAAATATCTGACCGTTGCCAGCCAGGAAGTCCGGCTATAGCCGGAGTTAAGTCCGGCTAAAGCCGGCCACACCGGCTAAAGCCGGCCTCAGACCGGCTATAGCCGGCCCAGCCGGAAATAGCCGGTTGAGTCCAGAGGCGCAGGACCCCTCTCGAAAACGAGCAGTCCGGCTATAGCCGGTCTGGGACCGGCTAAAGCCGGCCTTCCTGGCCCAGCTTTATATGAAACTTCTCCCAGAGCTTATTTTCACCATTTCCTCAATAATTTCCTTTGGATAATGATAAATATCAAGTATAATATAGGAAACCCAATATCTTGTGCAAGAACATAATTAAATCCTGCAAAGCATAATCACACATTAATAGATAATGTATTGTTAACAAACGCCAAAATCAATTAGGCGGGAAATGCTCTTTCAGGCATGCTTCGCAATGCTGGACGATGTTCCTAGCGTCGTAGAGGGCCGAGAGCCAGTAGAACCCTGATCGAAAAGCCTTAGCAACAAGGGCTCGACTGCTGGCATGGTGCCCGCAGGTTCCTTCATGGATCTCTCGAAGGAGGGCGATTCTGTCCTCTTGCGCTATGCACTGTTGGAGTAACCCTGTGGTGCTACGCTTGTAGAGTTCCCGGTTGATTATCATGAAGGCCTTGGAGCGCCGCATGACCTGTCGACGATGGATGGGATCTTCTGGGAGTTCACCTCGCACCAGGTAGGCGAGGTACGGCTTTGTCCAGACTGCTTCGACGAGCATGACAGTAGCTGCGACTTTGGGGAGGTCTTCTGTTCTCGCTGCTGGGGTGGGGTTTGCCCTCTTAGCCCCCAAGCATGTTGCTAACGCCGGGTCGGTTGCTGGCTTGATCTTGACAGAGCGCTCGAATATCTCCTCGAAGAAGACTCCTGGCAGTATCAGCAGGCACCTCCACTCAATGTTGGCCAGGTTGTCTGCCTCTTCGTTGCCTTCCCTGCCGATGTGTGTTACCTCACACCCCTCGAAATCGCGTTCGAGCTTGTCGTACATGGCGCGATATGCGATCATGTTTGCATAGGTCGCATCGCACTCCTTCATGACTTGCTGGGCGATGAGGTTCGAGTCTCCATGGATCTTGATGCGGGTGGCCCCACAGGCTTTCGCCATGCGCATGCCATGCAGAACGGCTTCATACTCTACCTCGTTGCTCAAGAGGTTCGTGAAGCGCATGCGAAGGACATAGCGCATTGATGTCTACACACGCTTCTGTTCTTGTAGACAGTGTTGGGCCTCCAAGTGCAGAGGTTTGTAGAGCAGCAGCAAGTTTCCCTTAAGTGGATCACCCAAGGTTTATCGAACTCAGGGAGGAAGATGTCAAAGCTATCCCTCTCAAGCAACCCTGCAATTATGATACAGAAAGTCTCTTGTGTCCCCAACACACCCAATACACTTGTCAGATGTATAGGTGCACTAGTCCGGCGAAGAGATAGTGAAATACAAGTAGTAGTGATGATTATGAGTAGCAAATGTGGTCTGAAATAAATATCGCTGCGAGCAAACAAGTAACAAAACAGCAAGTAAACGGTGTGCAATGCTTGGAAACAAGGCCTAGGGATCATACTTTCACTAGTGGACACACTCCCAACAAATATAACATTATTGAACAAATAAACAACTTCTCTTCACTATGGTACTCTGAATTACTCTCCCATTGAACAACACTAATCATTGCGTAGTGGCTACAGAAGCACCCCTTAAAGTTCATCAAGTACTTGACAAACACTACTCATAGAGATATCCAAATCAGATCACAACTCAAGATAAATATTATTGCAACTTAGACCAAGTACTAACACGGTGCACACACTGTCAACATTACACCATGAAAGGAGGAATAGATCACTTCAATACTATCATAGCAATAATTATTCTCATAATCCATAAGAGATCACAATCGTAGCCTAGACCAAGTACCACCACGATGCACGCACTGTCACCGTTACACCATGGCAAGAGGAATAGATTACTTTAATAACACCACTAGAGTACACATAATATCTGAATAATAACATCTACTTGTTCAACATGATACAAAGCTCACGATCACATAAAGATCACATCATGGGAGAGAGAGGTGAACCACATAGCTACCGATAGAGCCCTCAGCCCCGGGGATGAACTACTCCCTCCTCATCATAGGAGACAACAAGGTTGATGGAGATGGCGGTGAGGTCGATGGAGATGGCGGAGACGGCGATGGAGACCGATGGAGATGGCTCCGGGGGGCACTTCCCCGTCCCGGCAGGGTGCCGGAACAGAGACTGCTGTCCCCCGAAATTCGTCGGCGGCGGCGGCAAAGCTACGGAACTCTTTCTGGAAAATTGCCGACTCCCTTAGGGTTTTCCGTCCCGAGGCTTTATATAGGCGAAGGGACATCGTCAGGGGGCAGCCAGGGGCTCCTCACACCAGGGTGGCGCGGCCAGGGCCTGGGCCGCGCCACCTATGTGTGAGGGCGGCCTCTGGCCCCTCTCCGGCTCTCTTTCGGTCTTCGGGAAGCTTCCGGGAAAAATAAGACTTCAGGAACTTGTTTCGTCCAATTCCGAGAATATTTCCTGTGTATCACTTCTGAAACACAAAAACAGCAGAAAACAGGGAATTGGCACTGTGGCAACTTGTTAATAGGTTAGTTCCGGAAAATGCATAAAAGTGCCACTAAGTGTAACGAAACACAAGGCAAATGGTGTAAAAACAAGCATGGAGCATCAAAAATTATAGATACGTTGGAGACGTATCAGCATCCCCAATCTTAAGTCCTGCTCGTCCTCGAGTAGGTAAGTGATAACAAAAGAAATAATTTTTGAGGTGACATGCACCATCACAATCTTGATCATATATGTAAGCATTTGTGAGCTGGGATCATAAGAACTTAAAACATGGGCATGAAAGATATAATCTTGACAATAGAACTTAGCAACCATGTTATAACATGAAAATGAACACAAACAAAAGATCATGAATAATAAAACAATGAAAGTCAAACGTGTGTTCAAATCATAAGGAAAAACATACAAATGGGTTTCAGCTTGTCCTTCAAAGAGAGCAAAACATAAATGCATAGGACACCTTCAAGTTTTAAGAGGGCGACTAGATACAAATAATTTGAGAACAAGTGAAACCAACAATATGAATCAATCAATGAAAACTTTGGGACAATGCACATTATACTAAGAATGACAACTATGCTCTCTTAATGGTGCATAAAAATAGAAGGTGGTGACTCAACACAAAAGTAAAAGAAAGGCCCTTCGCAGAGGGAAGCAGTGATTAAACATGTCCTAGAGCTTTTATTTGTAAAACAGAGAGATAAAAATTGGTTTTGAGAGGTGGTTGTCTTTGTCAACGACTGGCAATGGGGTTCTTACTATCTTCCATACAAAAATGAAGCAAGTTTTTGAGAGAGAGATTGGCACTTTTGTGCTCTTTTATAAAGCTTGGCACTCCTCCCCACCTTTTTTTCTTTCAAAAACCATGGCTAACCGATTCCATCGGGTGCCCACCAACATTCACATTCCATGGAGGAGTGCCTTTTTTTCTTTTCTTTTTTTCTTTTTTTTCTTTTTGGAATAAGCAATATGGAAGATAGCAAATCCGACCACTACGTCCCCATGAGCTGAAAACAGTGTCACAAAACGAGAAGTGTTTTGAAGGTTTTTGAAAGGTAGCACATGAAAATTTACTTTGGAATGGCTTACAAATACCATGCATAGGAATTTACAGTGGACACAATGGCAAACTTGGTTTTTGGGAGTGGGATGCACGAGTAGAGCTCATACTCAGTACAAGGCGAGGGCTAGCAAAAGACTGGGAGCGACCAACTAAGAGAGCAATAACGGCCATAATCATGCAAAGCGACAAAGCGACATTAAAAGAAGCATAAGATGGCATCAAAAGTCAAAAACTAAATGATCATAGAGGCTATTGGCGACTTTGTAAGAGTCTAACATGTGTGAGCATGCGCCAAGTCAACCCAAATAAAGCATCAAGGAGAAAACCAAAATAATGCTTCCATACAATTAAAACAACGCATGATGTTTTCAAAGGCTCATTAAGCAATCTCAGTTATTTGAGAAAAGTCATGCTACAGCAAAACCACTAAGCATACTATCAAAAAGACATCAAGCACGACATGCAAAAGCCTAGGCCGCAGTCTACACAAGCTCCTTCTTGTACCACTTTTTTGCATAAAGCTTTTTCTCTTTTCCAACACCATTCGAACTTTTTATAAACACCTCTTTTGATAAAAACCAATAAAGACCAGAGGCAAAAATACACCTTGATGAAAACATATAACAAGATCTGAATGCAAATCAAGGCGAAAATTGAAAGCTAAACGCAGTAGCAGAAAAAGAGAACACTCGTTGAACGATAAGAGTGAAAACTAGAGTGTTCTTGGCAAATGAAAAACGAGTTCATCTCCTCCAAAAGAAACATGATGTGATCTAACCATTTATTGCAGCAAACAAAACTAAACTAATAATGAAAACTAAAACAACTGACGCTCCAAGAAAAACGCATAGTGCATGAAGCAATAAAAATATAGTGTCTTGAAAGGTGACCTGATTTTTGCCGATGAAGAAGGGGTGCCTCGGGAGCATCCCCAAGCTTTGACGCTTGTACTTCTTGGATATTTCTTGGGGTGATGCGTGGGCATCCCCAAGCTTGAGCTTTTGTCCATTCTTCAACTCATCTCATCATTCTCCAATCCCTACACTTGAAAACTTCCTTCATACAAAACTAAACACAATTCTATTAGCAATATTAGTGTAAGCATAACATATAATCAACCCTTTTTGCTTCAGGTTTCAACCCAAAACCACCACATATATAGCAAATACTACTGTAGCAACTTCCCCAAAAGTTCCGTGATCAAAAGAACTCAAAAAGAAAGCGATAAAGCGGCAAACACAAATATTGGCAGAAATATGTCAAAATAGAACAACTGACAAAGGTCGAATTTTTGAGGGGTTTTCTGTTGCTCAAATCAAAAAGTGGTCAACTAACGAAAGTTTGGATATAACCTGGGGCATATGCACAAGACATCGCAGGTCCAAAAGATATACAGAGAATTTTCACGAATTTTTATGGTGCAGCACTGAAAACAGTTTCAGGACAGCAATATCCCCAAATCTTACCTCACTCAAATTAGAGGCTTCTCTTGGCACAACAACGAAATAAAAAGGATAAGGAGCGGTTATTACAGTAGTAATAACTTCCAAGACTCAAATAAAAGAAAAAGAACTGAAATTAAAAACATTGGGTTATCTCCCAAGAGTGCTTTTCTTTAACGCCTTTGAGCTAGGCGCAGTAATTTACAAAGATGCTCATGTGGGCGCCATATAAGAGCTTGAGGCAAAGGCGCCATATAGGAACTTAAAGCAATAGAGAGCATCAAAAAGCAAGTATGGAACACATTTAAATCTAAACCACTTCCTATGCATAGGAATCTTGTAAGAAAATAAATCAACGAGGCACATAGTAGCAAGCATGGATAGATAAAACAAGTGCCACTTCAAGATTTGCAACATAAAGAGGGGAAACTTAATATTGTTGAGATCCATCAAACCATGTTTCCCTCTCTCATAATAACTTTCAGTAGCATCATGAATAGAACTAACAATATTACTATCACATAAAACATCCCTATCATGAGCCACATGCATAAAAGAATTAATACTCACCACAGGAACAATAGTACTAGGAGCAAATTCAATAGAATAATCATTCTCATCACCATAATCATCATAAATAGGAGGCATATTGTAATCATAACTAATTTTATCCTCAATAGTAGGTGAACTGAAAATATTATACTCATCATGATAACCATCATAAACTAGAGGTTTAGTATCATCACAAGCTAAAGAACAACTATTTCGCAAAGCATATTCTTCAAACATATCATCATAAGAAGGAATATCACATATGGGAGATAAAATATCATCAGAGCAAATTTTCTCCACTAAATCTGGGGAACTAATAATATCATGCTTAACAAAACCAGCTTCCCCAAGCTTAGACTTTTCTATAGCATTAGCAACAACGGTGTTCAAAGCATTCATACTAACAACACTATTAGCATGCAAATTAAGCTCCAAAGGTTTTTCAATTTTCTCTTCAAACACTTCATATCTAAACTCAGGAAAAAGACTACAGAACTCTTTGTTTTCCATTAAGCCAAACTAGTGAAAATAAAAACAAGAAACAAAAAGATGTAATTGCAGAATCTAAAGGAAATAACTTCGAGCACTCACCAGCAACTAAAAGACTTAGTAGCCAAAGGATGTGAGTACCTTTTACCTTACCTCTCCGACAATGGCGCCAGAAAAGAGCTTGATGTCTACACACGCTTCTGTTCTTGTAGACAGTGTTGGGCCTCCAAGTGCAGAGGTTTGTAGAGCAGCAGCAAGTTTTCCTTAAGTGGATCACCCAAGGTTTATCGAACTCAGGGAGGAAGAGGTCAAAGCTATCCCTCTCAAGCAACCCTGCAATTACGATACAGAAAGTCTCTTGTGTTCCCAACACACCCAATACACTTGTCAGATGTATAGGTGCACTAGTTTGGCGAAGAGATAGTGAAATACAAGTAGTAGTGATGATTATGAGTAGCAAATGTGGTCTGAAATAAATATCGCTGCGAGCAAACAAGTAACAAAATAGCAAGTAAACGGTGTGCAATGCTTGGAAACAAGGCCTAGGGATCATACTTTCACTAGTGGACACACTCCCAACAAATATAACATGATTGAACAAATAAACAACTTCTCTTCACTATGGTACTCTGAATTACTCTCCTATTGAACAACACTAATCATTGCGTAGTGGCTACAAAAGCACCCCTTAAAGTTCATCAAGTACTTGACAAACACCATTCATAGAGATATCCAAATCAGATCACAACTCAAGATAAATATTATTGCAACTTAGACCAAGTACTAACACGGTGCACACACTGTCAACATTACACCATGAAAGGAGGAATAGATCACTTCAATACTATCATAGCGATAATTATTCTCATAATCCATAAGAGATCACAATCGTAGCCTAGACCAAGTACCACCATGATGCACGCACTGTCACCGTTACACCATGGCAGGATGAATAGATTACTTTAATAACACCACTAGAGTACACATAATATCTGAATAATAACATCTACTTATTCAACATGATACAAAGCTCACGATCACATAAAGATCACATCATGGGAGAGAGAGGTGAACCACATAGCTACCGGTAGAGCCCTCAGCCCCGGGGATGAACTACTCCCTCCTCATCATAGGAGACAGCAAGGTTGATGGAGATGGCGGTGAGGTCGATGGAGATGGCAGAGATGGTGATGGAGACCGATGGAGATGGCTCCGGGGGCACTTCCCCGTCCCGGCAGGGTGCCGGAATAGAGACTTCTGTCCCCCGAAATTCGTCGGCGGCGGCGGCGGAGCTACAGAACTCTTTCTGGAAAATTGCCGACTCCCTTAGGGTTTTCCGTCCTGAGGCTTTATATAGGCGAAGCGGCGTCGTCAGGGGGCAGCCAGGGGCTCCTCACACCAGGGTGGCGCGGCCAGGGCCTGGGCCGCGCCACCTATGTGTGAGGGCGGCCTCTGGCCCCTCTCCGGCTCTCTTTTGGTCTTCGGGAAGCTTCCGGGAAAAATAAGACTTCAGGAACTTGTTTTGTCCAATTCCGAGAATATTTCCTGTGTATCACTTCTGAAACACAAAAACAGCAGAAAACAGGGAACTGGCACTGTGGCAACTTGTTAATAGGTTAGTTCCGGAAAATGCATAAAAGTGCCACTAAGTGTAACGAAACACAAGGCAAATGGTGTAAAAACAAGCATGGAGCATCAAAAATTATAGATACGTTGGAGACGTATCACGCATCTTATCCCCTTGTGGCGATACAAGGACCACTCTTGCTCCTGCTCTCGAGACCCGCTTAGACCCATCGACGAATATGGTCCAACAATTCGACAGGTCTGGGAGTTCGGGCATCTGTGCTTCCATCCATTCGGCTATGAAATCTGGTAGGACTTGTGACTTGATTGCCGACTGGCGCTGGTACGTGATCTCCCAGGGTCCTAGCGTGATCCCCCATAGCGATACGCATCCTATGGCGTCTGGGTTGTTGAGGATGCTGGACACTGGGTTCGAAGCCACCACTATGATGGAATGGCACTCGAAGTAGTGCAGCAGTTTCTTCCCCGTCATGTAGATGGCATATGCTAGCTTCTGGTAGTGGGGATACCGCTGCTTGGTCGGAGATAAGACGTCGCTGAGGTAGTATACTCGCCTTTGAACTCCGTGCTCTTTGCCATCCTCCGCATGCTCAACCACAAGGACCGAACTAACGTCTTGATTTGTGGCTCCTATGTATAGCAACATTGGCTCTTTCTCTCGGGGGGTTACTAGGACTGGTGATGTCGAAAGGCGACGCTTGAGATCGTCGAACGTGGCTTGCGCCTCTTCTGTCCACTTGAAGTTGCCCGTCTTCCGAAGTAGCCGGTAGAAGGGGAGAGCCTTTTCGCCGAGCTTGCTTATAAAGCGGCTAAGCGCTGCTAGTCGACCCGTCAACTGCTGGACGTGTCGAAGCGTTTTTGGTGGCTGCATGTTGATAATGGCCTCGATCTTCTCTGGGTTGCCCTCGATTCCTCTTTCGGAGATGAGGTAGCCCAGCAGCTGGCCTGTAGGCACCCCAAAGGAGCATTTCTTCGGGTTGAGCTTGATGCTGTAGCGGTCGAGGTTGGCGAAGGTTTCTCGAAGGTCGTCGAGTGCTACTTGTTGATGGCACCAGAAAAGAGGCTGCTGGCGTGTAGTTGACGTGGGAGCAGACGGTCCTTGTGCGTGGTGGATAACCAGCCCGTTGGGAACCCCAAGAGGAAGGTATGATGAGTATAGCAGCTAGTTTTCCCTCAGTTAAGATACCAAGGTTTATCGATCAGGAGAGGAGAGACAGCGACGACTGAAGGTGATGCGGAACCTGCACACACACAACCAAGTACCTTGTTCCCAACTTGCGATGAGGTTGTCAATCTCACCGGTTTGCTTGAAACAAAGATTATGAGCGTATCGAGTGGAAAATAATATAGTATGCGAGTAAAGTAAACAGTACGAGTAAAGTAAATAGGTGATAGCAATATGATGGAAATAGGACCGGGGTCCACAGTTCACTAGTGGTGTCTCTCCATAAGATAAATAACACATGCTGGGTAAACAAATTACAGTTGGGCAATTGATAGAATAAAGATAAACGTTATATGTCAAGAAGATCACTATGAGATTTACTCTGGGCATTACAACAAAATACATAGACCGCCATCCAACTGCATCTATGACTAATAATCCACTCCCGGGGATATCAATCCGAACACCCTAGTAGTATTAAGTTGCGAACAACAGATAATTGCATTAAGCAAAGTGTGTAATGTAAACAAAGCATATGCCCTTGAGCATATGAATGTTGTTTTCTCCCTAGTAGCAACAGCACATCTACCACCTTAGAGGTTTCTGTCACTCCCCCAGGTGAAATAGAGGCATGAACCCACTATCGAGCATAAATACCCCCTCTTGGAGTCACTAGCAACTACTCGGCCAAGATAGCTACTAACAACGGAGAGCATGCAAGATCATAAACAACATAGAGATAACAAAAGATATAATTCAGTACAGCAACTTAATCATAAACACCAATATTCATCGGATCCCAACAAACCAAACATGTAGAATTACATAACGGTGATCTCAATCATGTAGGGCAGCTCATGAGATCTAAACATGAAGCACATGGTGGAGAAGACAACCATCTAGCTACTGCTATGGACCCATAGTCCAAGGTAGACTACTCACTCATCGCTCCGGAGGCAAGCATGGCGATGAAGAAGACCTCTGGTTGCGATTCCCCTCTCCGGCAGGGTGCCGGGAAGAGCTTCTGGACCCTCCCGATCTTCGGGTCGACGGCGGCGGCGGATCGCGATGTGTTCTAGAAATCTAATCGGGTACTTAGGTTTTTTCCGTCGGGGGGTCTTTATAGGCGAAGGGGCGATGTCAGAGGAGGGGCCAGGCGCCCTCACGCGGGCCCCGCGTGGCCAGGCCTCTGGCCGCGCCGCCCATGCGTGTGGGGCCCTGGTGGCCCCCCTCCTACTCCTCTTCGGATCTCTGGAAGCTTCCGGGTAAAATAAGACTTCAGGAACTTGTTTCGTCCAATTCCGAGAATATTTCCTGTGTATCACTTCTGAAACACAAAAACAGCAGAAAACAGGAAACTGGCACTGTGGCAACTTGTTAATAGGTTAGTTCCGGAAAATGCATAAAAGTGCCAGTAAGTGTAACGAAACAATAGGCAAATGGTGTAAAAACAAGCATGGAGCATAAAAAATTATAGATACGTTGGAGACGTATCAAGCATCCCCAAGCTTAACTCTTGCTCGTCCTCGAGTAGGTAAGTGATAACAAAGAATAATTTTTGAGGTGACATGCACCTACACAATCTTGATCATATATGTAAGCATTTGTGAGCTGGGATCTTAAGAACTTAAAACATGGGCATGAAGATATAATCATGACAATAAGAAATTTAGCAACCATGTTGTAAACATGTAAATGAACACAAACAAAAGATCATGATAATGAAACAATGAAAGTCAAACGTGTGTTCAAATCATAAGGAAAAAACATACAAGTGGTTTTCAGCTTGTCCTTCAGAGAGAGCAAAACATAAATGCATAGGACACCTTCAAGTTTAAGAGGGCGACTAGATGCAAATAATTTAAGAACAAGTGAAACCAACAATATGAGTCAATCAATGAACTTTGGGACAATGCATATCACACTAAGAATGACAACTATGCTCTCTTAATGGTGCATAAAGAAAGAAGGTGGTGACTCAACATAAAAGGAGAAGAAAGGCCCTTCGCAGAGGGAAGCAGTGATTGCAAGTTTTATAACCTTCAAAAATTATGGTACTTACCGGCTTTGAGCTCTCATTGCCCCCATCATAAGCATCTTGAATGGTTAAAGTTAATGCGAGAACAATTATGATGCATATTCTTGACAAATCATAAGTTGAAAACCTCGTGCCCCGTGAATACGAGTACCCAAACCTCATGCTACTTTACTTAGAGTCCCAAGCAAGGCTCTTGTCATTGTAAGTATATGCATATCATTGAGAACCGCCAATGGGGTACTTCCGTGCCCGATGACATGGAACAAGCCCACACCAAAATGACAGGACAAGCAGACAATGAACACCTCGACATCTCTTTTATTTGCCTTTTGTTTAGCTTTTTATTGTGAGATGCGTCGTCGAATGTTCAACATGGGTATGCTGCAAATTTCCACCATGAATTATGCATGGCTTAGATTGGCGGCCCGGAGTTTCCCTAACACATATACAAACTCCATGATCCCCACAAGATTCTCAATTCATTCACACCGCGGGCATCCATAAACAAAAGATCACGATATCAACTCAAATAAGAAGTGCAATGTTGAAAGCTTGCCCCATGACAGCATGGATGGGCTAGAATCCAACTTACAACTTGCAAGCATAACAACTCAACATAAGAGACCACAATGTCAAATTTTTAAGAACAGGAAAAAGTAAAGTGTGCCTTCCGGTTCGTGAGAGCTTTACTGACCGAATTTCGCATAACACTGGTAAGAGTTTAATTTGTAGAGAAAATAAAAGCAAGTCAAATTTACTTGGAATAGCAAATTGCTAGTAGGTATGTATGGTGGACACTTTGGAAAACTTTGGCTTTTAGGAGTTGGATGCACGAGTAGAGCTCATACTCAGTACAAGGCGAGGGCTAGCAAAAGACTGGGAGCGACCAACTAAGAGAGCAATAATGGCCATAATCATGCAAAGCGACAAAGCGACATTAAAAGAAGCATAAGATGGCATCAAAAGTCAAAAACTAAATGATCATGAAGGCTATTGGCGACTTTGTAAGAGTCTAACATGTGTGAGCATGCGCCAAGTCAACCCAAATAAAGCATCAAGGAGAAAACCAAAATAATGCTTCCATACAATAAAAACAACGCATGATTTTTTCAAAGGCTCATTAAGCAATCTCAGTTATTTGAGACAAGTCATGCTACAGCAAAACCACTAAGCATACTATCAAAAAGACATCAAGGATGACATGAAAAAGCCTAAGCCGCAGTCTACACAAGCTCCTTCTTGTACCACTATTTTGCACAAAGCTTTTTCTCTTTTCCAACACCATTTGAAATTTTTATAAACACCTCTTTTGATGAAAACAAATAAAGATCAGAGGCAAAAATACACCTTGATGAAAAGATATGACAAGGTCTGAATGCAAATCAAGGCGAAAACGAAAACCAAAAGCAGAAAAAGAAGAACACTCGATGAACGATAAGAATGAAAAACGGAGTGTTCTTTGCAAATGAAAACGAGTACATCTCCTCCAAAGGAAATTTGTTGGGGTCCAACCATTTATTGCAGAAAACAAACAAACTAAACTAACTAAGAAAACTAAAACAACTGACGCTCCAAGAAAAACACATAGTGCATGAAGCAATAAAAATATAGTGTTTTGAAAGGTGACCTGATTTTTGCCGATGAAGAAGGGGTGCCTCGGGGGCATCCCCAAGCTTTGACGCTTGTACTTCTTGGATATTTCTTGGGGTGATGCATGGGCATCCCCAAGCTTGAGCTTTTGTCCATTCTTCAACTCATCTCATCATTCTCCAATCCCTACACTTGAAAACTTACTTCATACAAAACTAAACACAATTCTATTAGCAACATTAGTGTAAGCATAACATATAATAAACCCTCTTTTTTTGCTTCAGGTTTCAACTCAAAACCACCACATATATAGAAAATACTACTGTAGCAACCTCCCCAAAAGTTCCGTGATCAAAAGAACTCAAAAGAAAGTGATAAAGTGGCAAACACAAATATTGGCAGAAATCTGTCAAAACTGAACAGCTGACAAAGGTTGAATTTTTGAGGGATTTTCTGTTGCTCAAATCAAACAGTGTTCAACTAACAAAAGTTTGGATATAACCTGGGGCATATGCACAAGAAATCGCAGGTCCAAAAGATAAACAGAGAATTTTCATGAATTTTTACGGTGCAGCACCAAAAACAGTTTCAGGATAGCAACATCCCCAAATCTTTACCTCACTCAAATTAGAGGCTTCTCTTGGCACAAAAACGAAATAAACAAGATAAGGAGTGGTCATTACAGTAGTAATGACTTCCAAGACTCAAATAAAAGAAAAAGTACTGAAAAGAAAACATTGGGTTATCTCCCAAGAGTGCTTTTCTTTAACGCCTTTGAGCTAGGCGCAGAAAATTGCGAATCAAGTATTTTTAGCAGAAGCATTAAGATCAACAGCAGAGGTCTTGTCAATAAGGCATTGTATTTCATCCACATAAGTTTTTGAAGACCCTTTGTGATCATGCTTTGGTACACTATTCTCATCAAAAAGATTTTCAGGACAAATCCAGTCAAAATTATTTTCGAAAGCTTCACTCAATCCCAAAAGCTTGCAAGGTATAGGTATCTCGGCCCCTTCATCATTTGTACTCATAACCATTATAGGTGAACCGAGTTTATTAAAACGTTTAAGAACTTTCCTAGCTTCAATAACGACATCCTTAAATTCTAGGCGCAAAGTTTCCAAGATAAAAGCTTTCTTTTCGGGATCCTCAATTTCATGAAGCTTAAGGAACATATATTGCATAAAAGGATTAAGATTAGCAAACCTAGCTTCTAACATGTGAACTAAATGAGCAGAAGCAACTTCATAACTAGGAGCTAACTCAACCAAAGACTTTTCCTCAACTTCCTTATTCATACTAATGTGATTAAAGAACTCCTCAATGTTACTTTTGCCAATAATCGAACCACTACCTACTGAGAGGTCCTCCAGAACGTACTTAGGGATCAACATGATAAACTAAAGTAAAGAAACAACTACCAAGGATTCTAATTTTTTGGGTTTTTGATATAAAAACGATGCAAGTAAAATAAATAAAGTAAAGCAAAACAATAAAACAAAGTAAAGGATGTGTGTGCGAAAAACTCCCCTCGCAGAAGTCTTCTCTTCCTCCCCGGCAACCGCGCCAGAAAAGAAGCTGCTACTTGTTGATGGCGCCAGAAAAGAGGCTGCTGGCGTGTAGTTGACGTGGGAGCAGACGGTCCTTGTGCGTGGTGGATAACCAGCCCGTTGGGAACCCCAAGAGGAAGGTATGATGAGTATAGCAGCTAGTTTTCCCTCAGTTAAGATATCAAGGTTTATCGATCAGGAGAGGAGAGACAGCGATGACTGAAGGTGATGCGGAACCTGCACACACACAACCAAGTACTTTGTTCCCAACTTGCGATGAGGTTGTCAATCTCATCGGTTTGCTTGAAACAAAGATTATGAGCGTATCGAGTGGAAAATAATATAGTATGCGAGTAAAGTAAACAGTACGAGTAAAGTAAACAGGTGATAGCAATATGATGGAAATAGGACCGGGGTCCACAGTTCACTAGTGGTGTCTCTCCATAAGATAAATAACACATGCTGGGTAAACAAATTACAGTTGGGCAATTGATAGAATAAAGATAAACGTGATATGTCAAAAAGATCACTATGAGATTTACTCTGGGCATTACAACAAAATACATAGACCGCCATCCAACTGCATCTATGACTAATAATCCACTTCCGGGGATATCAATCCGAACACCCCTGTAGTATTAAGTTGTGAACAACAGATAATTGCATTAAGCAAAGTGTGTAATGTAAACAAAGCATATGCCCTTGAGCATATGAATGTTGTTTTCTCCCTAGCAGCAACAGCACATCTACCACCTTAGAGGTTTCTGTCACTCCCCCAGGTAAAATAGAGGCATGAACCCACTATCGAGCATAAATACCCCCTCTTGGAGTCACTAGCAACTACTCGGCCAAGATAGCTACTAACAACGGAGAGCATGCAAGATCATAAACAACATAGAGATAACAAAAGATATAATTAAGTACAACAACTTAATCATAAACACCAATATTCATCGGATCCCAACAAACCAAACATGTAGAATTACATAACGGTGATCTCAATCATGTAGGGCAGCTCATGAGATCTAAACATGAAGCACATGGTGGAGAAGACAACCATCTAGCTACTGCTATGGACCCATAGTCTAAGGTAGACTACTCACTCATCACTCCGGAGGCAAGCATGGCGATGAAGAAGACCTCCGGTAGCGATTCCCCTCTCCGGCAGGGTGCCGGGAAGAGCTTCTGGACCCTCCCGATCTTCGGGTCGACGGCGGCGGCGGATCGCGATGTGTTCTGGAAATCTGATCGGGTACTTAGGTTTTTTCCGTCGGGAGGTCTTTATAGGTGAAGGGGCGATGTCAGAGGAGGGGCCAGGCGCCCTCACGCGAGCCCCGCGCGGCCAGGCCTCTGGCCGCGCCGCCCATGCGTGTGGGGCCCTGGTGGCCCCCCTCCTACTCCTCTTTGGATCTCTGGGAGCTTCTGGGTAAAATAAGACTTCAGGAACTTGTTTCGTCCAATTCCGAGAATATTTCCTGTGTATCACTTCTGAAACACAAAAACAGCAGAAAACAGGAAACTGGCACTGTGGCAACTTGTTAATAGGTTAGTTCCGAAAAATGCATAAAAGTGCCACTAAGTGTAACGAAACAATAGGCAAATGGTGTAAAAACAAGCATGGAGCATCAAAAATTATAGATACGTTGGAGACGTATCATCGAGCAGGCTGTCTGCTTTCGCGGTCTTGATGATGATGTCATCGACGTAGACTTCGATGTTGCGACCGATCTGTTCCTTCAGGCACGCCTGCGAGCACCGTTGATAGGTAGCTCCCGCGTTCTTGAGCCCGAAGGGCATTGTCATGTAGCAGTACACCCCATGCGGGGTGATGAACGCCGTCTTGTCTTCGTCCTCCATCTTCAGCCTTATCTGGTTGTACCCGGAGTACACGTCGAGGAACGAAAGGCGCTCGCATCCCGCAATAGAATCGATGATCTGGTCGATTCGAGGCAGAGGGAAGTAGTCTTTCGGGCAGTGCTTGTTCAGCGCCGTGAAGTCGATGCACATCCTTTAGATCTTGGTGTCCTTCTTTTCCACCATGACCGGTGGCGAAAGCCAAGTGGCCTCCTTGATCTCCCTGATGAACTTTGCCTCAAGGAGACGGTTGATTTCTTCGCCCATTGACGGGGCCTTTTCTGGGTTGTACTGGCGCATTGATTGCTTGACCGGCTTCGCGTTGGGAAAGATTTTTAGCTCGTGCTCGGTGAGTTCCCTGGGGATGCCTAGCATATCTGCTGGACACCAGGCGAACATCCTCCAGTGCTCACGGAGGAACTCGATGAGCGTGCTTTCCTATGCGGGGGAGAGAGAATTCGACACCCGCACAGTCTTGGTTGGATCTGTCGGGTGGATCTGGTGCTCTCGGGTGTCTTTGCTGGCGTCGAATGATAACTCTGGGGCGTTCTGCTGCGCCAGTGGATCGATGTCCATGACGGTGGCCTCCCTGATATGATGAAGCTCCTCGTGCACTCCGAATGTTTGGGACATACTGTTGAAGTCTTTGTCGCAATTTTTAGAGCGGGCAAAGCTACCGCTGATCGTCAGTGGTCCTCTATTCGCGGGCATCCGCAGGTTGAGGTAAGCGTAGTGTGGCACTGCCATGAATCTGGCGAACGCTGGTCGCCCGAGGATGGCGTGGTACTGTGAGGGCCAGTCGACAACCTCGAACTCAATCTTCTCCTTCCTGAAGTTTGATGGAGTGCCGAAGATGACATCCAAGTGTATTACCCCCAATGGGTACGTCGGCTTCTCTGGGACGATTCCGTGGAAAGACGTCTCTGTCGGCAAGAGGTTGTCCATCGGGATCTTGATCTTTCGCAATATGTCTGCATAGATGAGGTTCAGACTGCTCCCTCCATCCATGAACACTTTCTTCAAGGTGAAACCCCCTATTTGCGCCTCGAGGACAAAGGCGTGGTGTCCAGGGCGCGGGATCTTCGGTGGATGATCTGACCGATCAAAACCAATCGGGTGTTCTGACCAGTTCAAATATTCGGGCGTGGCAGGTGGAGCTTGTTCGGCATGGAAAACCTCCCTTGCACGCTTCCGCTAGACTTTGTTCGTCGGGCGCCCTCTCTGAATCATGGGCACAAATCCTCGTGGTGGCGGGAACGCCTCCTCTTTGACAGCTGGTTGTCGTGGCTCGCCATGCTGGATTGTAGCAGCTTGGTGGCCCTGCTGTACCATGCTTGCTGGCGGATTAGGCGGCGGTGGTGGAG
This sequence comes from Dactylis glomerata, assembly GCA_007115705.1. Lineage (NCBI taxonomy): Eukaryota > Viridiplantae > Streptophyta > Magnoliopsida > Poales > Poaceae > Dactylis > Dactylis glomerata. The sequence goes on from QXEO01000518.1 coordinate 350,573, forward strand.
CATTGTAAGCTATCGCACCGGCCACCAGTTGCTCGATTTGCATCCTTTCTTGAAGTGCTCGACTGAGGCGAAGGAATTCCCTGCACTCGATGAGGAGATGAGCGGGTCTTCGGATTCCATCTTTATCGAGGTATGTGTGTCTTGTGCACCCCCCATCGAGCATCTCTTCCGCTGACAGCTGTGGCTGATCGCGTCGTCGGCGCCACTCCGTTCTTGGCTTCGAATCGCGGCCAGCGCTCCTGCTACTACTGCCATAGTAGTTGTTTCCTCGTCGCGCCCCGTCGCGATTATCGTCATGGTCCTCGTTCACGTAGCCGGTTGCTACCATGTCCGTGGCGTCTGCGTCGTCATAGCGGTTCCGACGACCTTTCTTTCAGGAGCTGTTGTGAAACTGATCTTTCGCATCGACGTCGCGCTCTGCTGATCAGCCCACTTGTTTGCCAAGCTCATGAGGTGGTCGACGGTCTTCGGCTTGCAGCGCCCTAGATCCTCTTTGAAGTCCCGTCGAATGAGGCCGTCCTGAAAGGCATCGATGGCCCTCTTGGGCAAAATATTCTCCGCCGTGTTGCGGAGACTGATCCATCGTGAGATGTATGACCTCAGATTTTCTCCGGTCCTTTGTATGCACAAGCGTAACTCTTCGAACGACGTGGGCCATCATGAGGTACCTCGAAAGTTGGCGATAAAGGCTTGCCGAAACTCTTCCCAAGAGCGAATGCTGTCTGGAGCAAGGTTGTTCAGCCACGCCCTTGCGCTGTCCTTCAAGTGCAATGATAGCAACTGGAGAGCATTATCTCTGGATCCACCGCCGATGGTGACGGCGGTCATGAAGTCATCGAGCCAAATTCGAGGGTCCTGCTGCCCATTGAACTTGACTACACCGTCGCTGAGTTTGATCCCTTTCGGCAATGGTGTAGAATGGATCAGGAGACTAAAGCACTCCGCTCCGCATAGCCCATCGTGATTGCCGGCAAACGCCTCTAGATCGCGTTCCTCCTCGAAGCGACGGGCCTCGCATCGCGCACGCCCGTGGTCGACTCTATTCTGAGCCAAGCCATGTCGAATCTCTTCGTTGATAGGTTCCACCACTTGAGTCCTAGGCGCGACTGCTGGCGCTGCTACTGGGTGTTTGGACTGTTCGACTGGCGGGATGGCCCTTCTCGGCGTCGTTTCGCGTTCTTGGTTAGCTGTGCCTTGAAGCACCCTAACTCCTTCGAGCGCCAGATTTCGCAAGTGCCTCATATGCTCATCGTCGTTGGCTGCGTTTGCAGCAATGTATGCTGCTGTTGCCATGATCGCAGCTTCCTTGGTCTTGGGTAGCAGATCTGCTTCATTAAACTCCGCTTCCAAGTTTTGGGCGACATTGTGCATATCGGCCCCCGACGGGATATGCGACCGTGTCCTATGTTGGACGCTTGACAAATAATGGGACGATAATGCGGCCCTCCTTCTGCTGGACGCGTCGGCCTCATCTCTGCGTCGCTCCAAGATGCGCCTGTTGGCGCTGATCTGGTCCTTCTGCTCCTGGACGACGAACCGGAGCGCAGCTAGCTCCTGCGGGCTCGGGTTAGGGCCCATATCTGCTTCACCTGCGTACACTCTCCTTGCGTACCGGATCTGTTCTTGTGTTATGAATTTTTGGCTGGTGTTTGACCAGTTTTGACCGTCGTTGGCTCTATTCTCGTTCCGAACGGTGGGGTCGAGTCATCGCTGATTTCGCCCAGCGCTGGAGGATAGGTGTCGTCGTCTCTGAGATAAGATTTGACCTCAATCATGAGGTCGGAGTCGTAATCGACCATGTACTCATTGCTTGATGTTGTAGATTCGCTCGAGTACGAGCTATCTGAGTTGCATATTTTCCCCTTGGGGATGGAGGTGGAGCTTCGAAGTCGTTTGACCCTACTAATGGGGTCGAATCCTTCGGCCTTGGTTCCTCCTCTAGCGGCGCCGGCGGTGCGGTCGCCGAGGGATTGCCCTCGGTAACTGGTAATGTGCTTGGGGCCGTCGCGGGCGGCATCAGATCACTGATGGAGATCAGCTCAGTGACTCCGTCGTTGTCCACGTGGAAATTGAACAGTCCGAAGGCCATGTCAAAGCCTCTGGTGGTCGCCAAAACTGCTCCCGTCATGCCTGAGGTTGGGTCGACGATGATTGCGGCCAGAATAAGACCGGCATCGCTCGGTGAAGCAGTGCCGGTGACGGTCGATCCAGCAATGTCGACCTCCGGTTCCAGTGAGGCGGTGCTGATGACGCTCGGCACAGCGATGCCGACGGCGGTGCCGATGGCGAAGTCGATGTCGATCTTGTCATTGGTGTCGACGACGACTGGCACAGCGATGACAGCAGCGGCGTCGATGTCGATCTTGTCGTTGGTGTCGACGACGGCTGGCACAGCGATGACAGCAGCGGCGTCGATGGCGGAGTCGATGTCGAGCGGCGATGCAGAGTCGACGGCCATAGCTGATGCCGGGCCACCGAGCCTTGTCGATGCGGTGAGGTTGTCGATGATTGGTGAAGGAGCCGGCGAATCCGTAGATCCAGATCCCGTCGTCCCCACGGTCAGCGCCAATTGACGAGGTTCTACCCCGGCAATGCCCATGCTTGAGGGCTTTTGATCTATGGAGCGCATTGTGGGATCCGGCAAACTCGACTGCGATCAGACGAAAGCAGAGGAACACGAGGTTTTACCCAGGTTCGGCCCCCTTGGTAGGGTAATGACCTACGTCCTGCTTGTCTGACTTTTATTGATGGGGTAGCTACAATGAAGATGTTACAGTGGTGGCGTAGATTGGATCTAGCCGAGGCAGAGAGCTCTAAGTATCGAGCGCTCCGGCGTGAGGTGGTGGAAAAGTGTCTAGGGTTTTGGGACCTCCCTCCTAGCCTTCTATATGCGAAGGCTGGGTCTCAGGATTGTCCCTCAAGAAAAATACAGATCGGATCGGTTTCGAATAAGCCCTAACCGAGGACTAATCCAACTTGGACTCTTCGAAACCTTGCTTGCACGCCAAGTGTAGCCCCTGGGCCGCGTCCAGCCGCTGTCCTTATGGGCCTTGCAACTCCTTCGACAGTAATCTTCCCTGGGCCGAAAACCAGGTAGGCGAATATCGAGGGCCTATTTGTCATTCCTTCGTCACTTATAGTGACCACTTTAGGAAAAATCTTGATACTAACATTTATGAGACAGATATTTCTATATGGTTGAATCCATTCTTCCTCATTAACCTTAGGTTACAAGATTATCTTGCCAAAATTTACAAGAAGCAATTCTTGTTGTCTGGCATGAAGAAATTAGAACAAATCTAGAACATTTGTTTTAATGGTACGCAGAAGGTTTGGTTAAACTCCAGTAGTAACCCATTCGAACCCGGTGCCTTGTTGTGTTCCATTTGAAAGATAGCCATTCTTAATTCATCCTCGGAATAAGGTGCAGTAAGTAGGTTATTTTCCTCTAATAAAACTTGAAGTATATCATCCTTCGAGATTCATCCATAGTGAAGTTGCCTTTTCTTGTTTTTAGCTACAAGTTGAAGAGCACTAACCAGAAAATATGCACAAATGCTTTATGTCACACACGCTGCCTGTTTTGATCACACACGCTGCCTATGCTTTAATAAACAACCCAATATTCCCTAAGCTGTTTTAATCTGCGCTTTTCCAAGTGCACTGCCTAGTTTATCCCTTTCTAAAAAAATACAGGTGAATAAAGCTGTTTATATTCGTAGAGCAGCATGCATGCACTTAATGGTCCTGTTTTTTTGGGCATTCGCCGAAAATTCTTTTTAACTTTCAGGTGCCGTACGTATTGGTTTTTTCCTTCGAAATGCAGGTTGTCATTTGCATTTGCTTATAAAGTTAAATAAAGTGTACGCACTTCTAAATACTCCACCGCCACATCAAAGATAGGCAGCGACTGAGGATTGACAAGGACTCAAAAGTATTAAAGCATAGCACACAACCGCGCAGATGGTGCACGTTTAACCCGGCCGCCCCTTTCGGAATTGGAAAGAGATAGATGTGATGTGGCTGATGTGAGAGCTCATGTTCATGTCCCAGTCGTCTCTCCCGGTAGCTCGCGGCCTAGCCTATAATACAATCATCGATCATCGAGCGTCACCGACGCTAATCTTCATGTTCGTAGACGTCGACCTTCTAGCCTTTCTCCTCCACTGGTACACCATTCGTCGTGCGTCTCGTGCCGTGCTTAATTTTCCCCGTCCCTCGATGGAAGACGACGTGTTGATGCCGATGGGCAGTGGATGGAATTCTAGCCTTGCAGTAGTAGCAGCGCTGCAATCACCATCTTGTCGCGTTTCGTCAATCCGAATGAAATATATCACCCGAATTGTTCTTTTTAGCTCTGCAAGCTGAAGAGCACTAACCAGAAAGATGCACATGTATATGCTGTAATTGTAAGACGCATTCTATTACGAGACTAGCTCTCAACTCCGCTTTAATCTGATCGAGACGCTGCCTCTGCTTTACTCAGCAACGTCCTAACTAATATTCTGGTTCTTCATGAGCAACACTGGCTGGATTGACGTTTTCATGGAGAATCAACTTTATCTAAAGGAACAACTTCAGTCGAAGATTTCCAGTCAAGTCGAATTCATCGAATAACTAACTTTTTTCCAACATCTAGAACAACAGCCATTGTCTTCTTCTAGAGTAAGGATGGCTGATGCATGCATCCTTCCAGAATGTAGCCCCCATTTGTCTTTTCTTCTGGAATCGAGCAAAGTCTGTGCACGACTCCATCGACGGGCAAAAGAGCATAGTGTCTAGTCTAACTACTCACCCGGACGACAGAGCTGTCCTATGGCTATTCATCATACACGTAAAACTGCTTGTAGGGACAAATCTGTTGGCGACGACGATTTGTGATTGTATAGTCGATAAAAATATTCATACGCACATAACGGTGCCGGCTGTTGTTTATTGCAGTTGATCATGATTTTTTAATCGCAGACTCACCGCCACGGTATTCTGAATCAACTAAATAAACTTTGTGATTTTCCCGGATGCAAGCAACACCCAATACACCGGTCAACCCTAAGTTCACTAGTGGAAATCCAGGTATTAGCACCGGTTTGTAACTGGCATTTGCATCGGTTTTGGAACCGGTGCAACGCATCCGGGACTAAAGCCTTAACCTTTAGCACCGGTTGCGTTACGAACCGGTGCTAAAGGCCCTCCACGTGGCCTCCCACACGCGCCCCCACCGGAGGACCTTTAGCACCGGTTCGTAATACGAACCGGTTCTAAAGGTTGGCGACGTGGCAGCCCTAAACCCTAATCGCTGCGGCTGAAACCCTAAACCCTAGCATTTCAAATACGATTTTTTCGGGTATTTGAAACACGTTGATGCACATATAAAAGAAACCATTATATTACACAATATAGTCATACATATAGAGATCGAAGCTAGTACATGTCTTCTTTTATCGTGCTTGGTCGAACATATTACATAATTGTACATTGTACACGTTCATGCATATATACAATGTAATTTCGGTTACGATTTTCCAAACTCGTAATGCGGATGGTATTCTCCGGTTGGTGCTATGACCTCATCAAGTAAGAATCCCACCAGTTCCTCTTGAATTGCTCGTATACGCTCGGTTGCTAGAAGACGATTCTGCTTCAGTTCGATCTAATGTAAAGAAGGGGATCAATATATATGAATGAAGAAACTCAACATAAATGATGGTAACAAAATAAAATTATGAATATTGTTTACGTACATCTAGTTGTTCTAGTTTGCTCTTCTCACAGCAAGTCTCTCGCATGAACTCGCATACATAGAATCCACATAAATTATTCTCTTCTTCTTGCTTCAAGCACTTTACGAGAATAGAGTTCAATCAAAATAATAATCAAGGATGATAATGGTATTGAAACTAGAACCAAAGAGATTCGCGGACCTAGCTAGTAGTACTTACCGGTACTTGTTTAAATTCAAGCTCCTTTTTCCAGGGACCAGGTGCATTATCCGTAAACCGTTTCCAAGCACTGCCCGGCAAAGAAAATGAATAAAGAAGTTAGTAATTACTTGATATCGGAAAATAAACGAAAGTTGTTGATATAGTGCCATGCATAATGATTGAAATTACCGCTGGAGTGTATCAATCATGTCCCCGAATGTATCAAGGGGTTTTTGTTTCGAGTCCATGACTAGTACTCGTCCTCTATCAAGTTCAATAACTAGCAGAATAAAATGATACCTGCGCACACGCATAACACACACTTAACATCGAGTAACCAAAATAGTAATGTGTATAAGACAGTAACACACTCACTTGAAGTTGTAAGGAAATAGTATTTTCGTCATGGTTTCTTGTTTCCTTAATGCCCGTACCAAGTTATTCTCCGTGTCTTTGATATGGTTATGGAGAGTTAGCTCGTTCATGGTATATGGGTCAATGAACCCAATGTCATAGATTTGTCCTCTTTTGCATTCGAGTTTCTTCAATCTGCATAATATAGTGAGTAAAATTATGCATGCAATGAACGAGATGAGCTAAAGACTTAATTACAAAAATAATACTTACAAACAATAGGCACTGATCATCGATTTGTCGAGGGCGTCATGATTGTATAACTAAAATAATTTAGCAAATTTGATGTTTATGTCGTCGTTTCCACGAAAGTAATGCTCATCATTAATTCTCAGTATGATCCAGTTCTGCCCATGCTGTGAGGCTTCCATGTACCACTTATGCAATTTTCGCATTCTTGTTGGTAGATTCGGAATCTCCTCGGGTCTGACGAGAGGGCTCCCGTGCCGGTATTGGTATGCTACTACTTCAGCCGTGGGGAAATCACACTTGCTTAAGTACTGAGCAATAGACATACCTGCAGCTTTGGCCTCCTCTTTGTACAGTGCTATGATATCTGGATCATACTGGACATCGGGAAACACTTGGAGCGGGGGGCACGAGTTCATCTGTTCTCCGAGCTGAGGAACTGATTTACCTTTCGACCGCTTTGCTGCATCTGACTTGAGAATAGTGCGGTCATAGTCTGATGCAAGCCTTGGCTCGGGTTGGTGAAGGTTCTTCAACATTTTTAACATTTTTGGATCTAGAGGAGGCTGCTCGGCGGACTGCTCGGTCTTCTTTCTCTTCAAATTTTCAAAGAAGTTCTTTGATTTCTCTTGTACTTTCGCTGCATTTTCCTCCGGAGTATAGTCGTAAGGTCTCTTGGGAGGAACCTTAGGTACTCTTGGGAGGGGCTCCTGTCGACGGATCGGTGATCGATTACGACTCATCGATGGAGCGGCGATGGTACGCTTCCGCTTTTGGCTCTGAGCCTCAGTGGGCGGAGGTGGCGGAGACGGCTCACTAGCTGGAGAAGGCTGGTATGCTGGAGAAGGCTGATGCGGCGGAGATGTCGGAGAAGGCTGACGCGGAGATGGCGGAGAAGGCTGACGTGGCGGTGGAGAAGGGTGACGCGCTGGAGACCTTGGCGTCCAATTTGGAAGCACGATGTATTCCTTTAGCCATAGAACGGTGGTCTTCTTGGCTTCTCCCAGCTCATACAAATCCTCTTCACCCGCAGGGTGGTCAAGCTTCAGCTGCTCAAATCCGCCCATAACTTCATCCACCCCGGCAATAGCGTAGCCATGTGGAATCGGACGACAATGATAAGTTGAATCAGGTCCAATGGGTAAGGCATAGCCGACCGCCACCTTCATGGTTATGTTCACGACCTTCACATGTAGCTCGCAAGATGTCGACTCCGTGATATCATCCACTGGGTAGCGGATCGCCGGTTCATCATCATCCTCTGGGAGGTCCGTGGAAGCCACGCTGCTTTTCCGCTGAGATGGTGGGCCGGTAGCATCATGTCTGGCTTCTATCTGTGGCTAAGATGCGGCGATTCCTTGCTGCCTTATTGATATGTCTCCAACGTATCTATAATTTTTGATGCTCCATGCTTGTTTTTACACCATTTGCCTACTGTTTTGTTACACTTCGTGGCACTTTTATGCATTTTCTGGAACTAACCTATTAACAAGATGCCACAGTGCCAGTTCCCTGTTTTCTGCTGATTTTGTGTTTCAGAAAAGCTACACAGGAAATATTCTCGAAATTGGACGAAACAAGTTCCAAAAGTCTTATTTTTCCCGGAAGCTTCCCGAAGACCGAAAGAGAGCCGGAGAGGGGCCAGAGGCCGCCCTCACACATAGGTGGCGCGGCCCAGGCCCTGGCCACGCCACCCTGGTGTGAGGAGCTCCTGGCTGCCCCCTGACGACGCCCCTTCGCCTATATAAAGCCTCGGGACGGAAAACCCTAAAAGAGTCGACGTTTTTTCCCAGAACAGTTCCGCAGATCCGCCACCATTGAAGACAAATTTCGGGGGACAGAAGTCTCTGTTCCGGCACCCTGCCGGGACAGGGAAGTGCCCCCAGAGCCATCTCCATCGGTCTCCATCGCCGTCTCCGCTGTCTCCATCGACCTCACCGCCATCTCCATCAACCTTGCTGTCTCCTATGATGAGGAGGGAGTAGTTCATCCCCGGAGCTGAGGGCTCTACCGGTAGCTATGTGGTTTACCTCTCTCTCCCATGATGTGATCTTTATGTGATCGTGAGCTTTGTATCATGTTGAACAAGTAGATGTTATTATTCAGATATTATGTGTACTCTAGTGGTATTATTAAAGTAATCTATTCCTCCTGCCATGGTGTAACGGTGATAGTGCGTGCATCATGGTGGTACTTGGTCTAGGCTACGATTGTGATATCTTATGGATTATGAGAATAATTATTACTATGATAGTATTGAAGTGATCTATTCCTCCTTTCATGGTGTAATGTTGACAGTGTGTGCACCGTGTTAGTACTTGGTCTAAGTTGCAATAATATTTATCTTGAATTGTGATTTGATTTGGATATCTCTATGAGTGGTGTTTGTCAAGTACTTGATGAACTTTAAGGGGTGCTTCTGTAGCCACTACGCAATGATTAGTGTTATTCAATAGGAGAGTAATTCAGAGTACCATAGTGAAGAAAAGTTATTTATTTGTTCAATTATGTTATATTTGTTGGGGGTGTGTCCACTAGTGAAAGTATGATCCCTAGGCCTTGTTTCCAAGCATTGCACACCGTTTACTTCCTGTTTTGTTACTTGTTTGCTTGCTGCCATTTTTATTCCAGATTGTATTTACTACTTATAATCAACCATACCACTTATATTTCACTATCTCTTCGCCGAACTAGTGCACCTATACATCTGACAAGTGTATTGGGTGTGTTGGGGACACAAGAGACTTTCTGTATCGTAATTGTAGGGTTGCTTGAGAGGGATAGCTTTGACCTCTTCCTCCCTGAGTTCGATAAACCTTGGGTGATCCACTTAAGGGAGACTTGCTGCTGCTCTACAAACCTCTGCACTTGGAGGCCCAACACTGTCTACAAGAACAGAAGCGTGTGTAGACATCAAGCTCTTTTCTGGTGCCGTTACCAGGGAGGTAAGGTAAAAGGTACTTGCATCCTCCTGTGTGAGTGCTCGGAGTTATTTCCTTTAGATTCTGCAATTATATCTTTTTGTTTCTTGTTTTTATTTTCACTAGTTAGGCTTAATGGAAAACAAAGAGTTCTTTAGTCTTTTTCCTGATTTTAGATTTGATGAGAAAATTGAAAATCCTTTGGAGCTTATTTCGCATAGCAATGTTGTTAGTACGAATGCTTTGAATACTGTTAATGCTAATGCTATAGAAAAGTCTAAGCTTGGGGAAGCTGGTTTTGTTAAGTATGATATTTTTAGTCCCCTAGCTTTAGTGGAGAAAGTTTGCTCTGATGATATTTTATCTCCCATATGTGATGTTTCTAATGATGCTTGTGCTCCTCATCCTTTTAAAATACCTACGAAGATTGTTGAATGTGTTAAGAATAACTGCTATTTAGGAGATGGAACTGTTCACCCTGGTGATCATTTGCTCTTTATACATGAATTATGCGAGTTGTTCCAGTGTGCAGGTATTTCAATGAACCAAGTTAAGAAGAAGCTATTCTCTTTATCACTGAAAGGCAGAGCTGAGGAATGGTATAAAACACTGAAGGATGGTCGATCTATTGACTGGGAGGAAATTGTACCTCTCTTTTATTCTAAATTCTATCCTTGTAGTCAGGTTTATAAAGATAGAAATTACATTTATAATTTCCATCCGCATGAGGGAGAAAGCATTGCCCAAGCTTGGGGAAGATTGAAGTTACTAATGCATAAATGTCCTATTCATGATCTTCCCCGTAATATTGTTATTAATAATTTTTATGCAAGGCTTTTAGGATATTACAAGGACTATCTAGATGCATGCTTTGATGGGTCTTTCACAAGCAAGGATGTTGACACCAAGTGGGATCTGCTTGAGACAATTCAAAACAATATTGAAGGTTGGGATAGCGACAAAGGTAAAGGATCAGGTATGAATTACGAGTTTGATTGCATTAAGTCTTTCGCTAAAACTGCTAATTTTCAAGAGCTTAGTGCTAAATATGGTCTTGATCCTCAAATTATGGTTGATTGTTTTAAAGCCTTTGCTTCCCATATGAATGTTCCTAAAGGAAATGGGGACGTGTATCATGAACCTTTTAAGGACACTTGCATAGAAAGTGATATTGTTATTGATGATTGCAATAAACATGCTCAAACTTCTAAAAGCCCTATTTCTTATAAGCATGTTAATTTTTGTGGAATACATAGACCTTGTGAACAGAGTTACAACAAGGAAGATTATTGCATCACCCACGCAAATGAAGAAACCAGTATGTGGCTCAAGGATCTAGATGTGCTTGGTGAAAGGGTTTGTGAGCTTTATCCTTTTCTTTGTGAATTTTGCGATGAAAAGGGTCACTTTAATTTTCAATACGCAATTAACCGAACAAGTACCGCAGATTTGTATTGTGATGATAAGATTACTCTCAATCAATATGATGAGCTTACTTTGTTTTTGAATTGTGAAGAGATATCTAGAAAGATTTCTTTGGTTGATATGAGAGATGTTGATATTAATAGCATCCTTCGTGGTTGTCGGCTCTATTGTGCTAAAGATTGCCTCGCAAATACTTACTTACAAGATCTTATAAAACATGATGTTTTGCCAAGCTATGACAGGACTAATAGATGTTTCGATCTTATTAATAGAGAGGAGGAATCCTCCAAAGTTTCTTCTGTTGTTCCTGTCAGCAAACCAGATTATGCGGAGAAGATGCCTTTCCCTCCTAGAGAATATGTGGAGAAGATGCCCTTCAAGTCTCTCCCTCCTAAAGGAGAGAGTAAGAAGAGTATGAAGAAGAAGAAGAGGAGTAAAAGGCGAGAGGACACGATATCTTCCCCTAAGCGTTATGATCCTGCTATAGATTATGATAATTCTGATTGGGATGATGTTCCTATGCCTGTTACCTATGTTAGTGATCATGATTGGGAAAAGCACTCTACTTTTGATATTGAAAATCTTTTTGGTACAAATTCTAAGGTTAATAATTGTTGTACCATTAGTACTATCCATGTTCCTTCTTATGATGATATGTTTGAAGAATATGCTTTGTGAAATAGCTGTTCTTTAGCTTGCGATGATACTAAACCTCTAGTTTATGATGGCTATGATGATGAGTATAATATTTTCAGTTCACCTACTATTGAGGATAAAATTAGTTATGATTACAATATGCCTCCTATTTATGATGATTATGGTGATGAGAATAATTATTCTGTTGAATCTGCTCCTACTACGATTGTTCCTGTGGTGAGTATTAATTCTTTTATGCATGTGGCTCATGATAGGGATGCTTTATGTGATAGTTATATTGTTAATTCTATTCATGATGCTACTGAAAGTTATTATGAGAGAGGGAAACATGGTTTGATGGATCTCAACAATATTAAGTTTCCCCTCTTTATGTTGCAAATCTTGAAGTGGCACTTGTTTTATCTATCCATGCTTGCTACTATGTGCCTCGTTGATTTATTTTCTTACAAGATTCCTATGCATAGGAAGTGGTTTAGATTTAAATGTGTTCCATACTTGCTTTTTGATGCTCTCTATTGCTTTAAGTTCCTATATGACGCCTTTGCCTCAAGCTCTTATATGGCGCCCACATGAGCATCTTTGCAAATTACTGCGCCTAGCTCAAAGGCGTTAAAGAAAAGCACTCTTGGGAGATAACCCATTGTTTATTTTCAGTACCTTTTCTTTTATTTGAGTCTTGGAAGTTATTACTACTGTAATGACCTCTCCTTCTCCTTTTTATTTCGTTTTTGTGCCAAGAGAAGCCTCTAATTTGAGTGAGGTAAGATTTGGAGATGTTGCTGTCCTGAAACAGTTTTCGGTGCTGCACCATAAAAATTCGTGAAAATTCTCTGTATATCTTTTGAACCTGCGATTTCTTGTGCATATGCCCCAGGTTATATCAAAACTTTCATTAGTTGAACACTTTTTGATTTGAGCAACAGAAAACCCCTCAAAAATTCGACCTTTGTCAGCTGTTCTGTTTTGACAGATTTCTGCCAATATTTGTGTTGCCGCTTTATCGCTTTCTTTTGAGTTCTTTTGATCATGGAGCTTTTGGAGAAGTTGCTACAGTAGTATTTGCTATATATGTGGTGGTTTTGAGTTGAAACCTGAAGCAAAAAGAGGTTGATTATATGTTATGCTACACTAATGTTGCTAATAGATTTGTGTTTAGTTTTGTATGAAGGAAGTTTTCAAGTGTAGGGATTGGAGAATGATGAGATGAGTTGAAGAATGGACAAAAGCTCAAGCTTGGGGATGCCCATGCATCACCCCAAGAAATATCCAAGAAGTACAAGCGTCAAAGCTTGGGGATGCCCTCGAGGCACCCTTTCTTCATCGGCAAAAATCAGGTCACCTTTCAAGACACTATATTTTTATTGCTTCATGCACTATACGTTTTTCTTGGAGCGTCAGTTGTTTTTGTTTTCAGTATTAGTTTAGTTTCGTTTGCTGCAATAAATGGTCAGATCACATCATGTTTCTTTTGGAGGAGATGAACTCGCTTTTCATTTGCAAAGAACACTCTAGTTTTCACTCTTATCGTTCAACGAGTGTTCTCTTTTTCTGCTACTGCGTTTAGCTTGCATTTTTCGCCTTGATTTTTGTTCAGATCTTGTTTTATCTTTGCATCAAGGTGTATTTGGACCTCTGGTATATATTGGTTTTCATCAAAAGAGGTGTCTTTAAAAATTTCAAATGGTGTTGGAAAAGAGAAAAAGCTTTATGCAAAAAAGTGGTACAAGAAGGAGCTTGTGTAGACTGCGGCTTAGGCTTTTTCATGTCATGCTTGATGTCTTTTTGATAGTATGCTTAGTGGTTTTGCTGTAGCATGACTTGTCTCAAATAACTGAGATTGCTTAATGAGCCTTTGAAAAAATCATGCGTTGTTTTTAATTGTATGGAAGCATTATTTTGGTTTTCTCCTTGATGCTTTATTTGGGTTGACTTGGCGCATGCTCACACATGTTAGACTCTTACAAAGTCGCCAATAGCCTCTATGATCATTTAGTTTTTGACTTTTGATGCCATCTTATGCTTCTTTTAATGTTGCTTTGTCGCTTTGCATGATTATGGCCGTTATTGCTCTCTTAGTTGGTCGCTCCCAGTCTTTTGCTAGCCCTCATTTTGTACGGAGTATGAGCTCTACTCGTGCATCCAACTTCCAAAAACCAAGTTTGCCATTGTGTCCACTATAAATTCCTATGCATGGTATTTGTAAGCCATTCCAAAGTAAATTTTCATGTGCTATTGATACGTCTCCAACGTATCCATAATTTTTGATGCTCCATGCTTGTTTTTACAACATTTGCCTTGTGTTTCGTTACACTTCGTGGCGTTTTTATTCGATTTCCGGAACTAACCTATTGACAAGATGCCACAGTGCCAGTTCCCCGTTTTCTGCTGTTTTTGTGTTTCAGAAGTGATACACAGGAAATATTCTCGGAATTGGACGAAACCAAAGCCAGAAGTCTTATTTTTCCCGGGAGCATCCAGACATCCGAAGAGAGGAAGGAGAGGGGCCACAGGCCACCCTCACACAGGGCTGGCGCGGCCCAGGCCCTGGCCGCGCCACCCTAGTGTGAGGAGGCCTGGGGCCACCCCTGACATCGCCCCTTCGCCTATAAGAAGCCTCGGGACGGAAAACCCTAGGGGATTCGGCAATTTTCCAGAAACAGTTCCGTAGCTCCGCCGCCGCCGTCGACGAATTTCGGGGGATAGAAGTCTCTGTTCCGGCACCCTGCCGGGACGGGGAAGTGCCCCCGGAGCCATCTCCGTCGGTCTCCATCGCCGTCTTCGCCGTCTCCATCGACCTCACCGCCATCTCCATCAACCTTGCTGTCTCCTATGATGAGGATGGAGTAGTTCATCCCCGGGGCTGAGGGCTCTACCGGTAGCTATGTGGTTCACCTCTCTCTCCCATGATGTGATCTTTATGTGATCGTGAGCTTTGTATCATGTTGAACAAGTACATGTTATTATTCAGATATTATATGTACTCTAGTGGTGTTATTAAAGTAATCTATTCCTCCTGCCATGGTGTAACGGTGACAGTGCGTGCATCATGGTGGTACTTGGTTTAGGCTATGATTGTGATCTCTTGTGGATTACGAGAATAATTATTGCTATGATAGTATTGAAGTGATCTATTCCTCCTTTCATGGTGTAATGTTGACAGTGTGTGCACCGTGTTAGTACTTGGTTTATGTTGCAATAATATCTATCTTGAGTTGTGCTTTGATTTGGGTATCTCTATGAGTGGTGTTTGTCAAGTACTTGATGAACTTTAAGGGGTGCTTCTGTAGCCACTACACAATGATTAGTGTTATTCAATAGGAGAGTAATTCAGAGTACCATAGTGGAGAGAAGTTATCTATTTGTTCATTCATGTTATATTGTTGGGAGTGTGTCCACTAGTGAAAGTATGATCCCTAGGCCTTGTTTCCAAGCATTGCACACCGTTTACTTGCTGTTTTGTTATATGTTTGCTCGCAGCGATTTTTATTCCAGATTGTATTTACTACTTATAATCATCCATACCACTTGTATTTCACTATCTCTTCGCCGAACTAGTGCACCTATACATCTGACAAGTGTATTGGGTGTGTTGGGGACACAAGAGACTTTCTGTATCGTAATTGCAGGGTTGTTTGAGAGGGATAGCTTTGACCTCTTCCTCCCTGAGTTCGATAAACCTTGGGTGATCCACTTAAGGGAAACTTGCTGCTGTTCTACAAACCTCTGCACTTGGAGGCCCAACAAGTGTCTACAAGAATAGAAGTGTGTAGACATCAAGCTCTTTTCTGGCGCCGTTGCCGGGGAGGTAAGGTAAAAGGTACTCACATTCTTTGGCTACTAAGTCTTTTAGTTGCTAGTGAGTGCTCGAAGTTATTTCCTTTAGATTCTGCAATTACATCTTTTTGTTTCTTGTTTTTATTTTCACTAGTTAGGCTTAATGGAAAATAAAGAGTTCTGTAGTCTTTTTCCTGAGTTTAGATACGAAGTGTTTGAAGAGAAAATTGAAAAACCTTTGGAGCTTAATTTGCATGCTAATAGTGTTGTTAGTATGAATGCTTTGAACACCGTTGTTGCTAATGCTATAGAAAAGTCTAAGCTTGGGGAAGCTGGTTTTGTTAAGCATGATATTTTTAGTTCCCCAGCTTTAGTGGAGAAAGTTTGTTCTGATAATATTTTATCTCCCATATGTGATGTTCCTTCTTATGATGATATGTTTGAAGAATATGCTTTGCGAAATAGCTGTCCTCTAGTTTATGATGGTTATGATGATGGGTATAATATTTTCAGTTCACCTACTATTGAGGATAAAATTAGTTATGATTACAATATGCCTCCTATATATGATGATTATGGTGATGAGAATAATTATTCTGTTGAATCTGCTCCTACTACTATTGTTCCTGTGGTGAGTATTAATTCTTTTATGCATGTGGCTCATGATAGGGATGTTTTATGTGATAGTTATATTGTTAACTCTATTCATGATGCTACTGAAAGTTATTATGAGAGAGGGAAACATGGTTTGATGGATCTCAACAATATTAAGTTTCCCCTCTTTATGTTGCAAATCTTGAAGTGGCACTTGTTTTATCTATCCATGCTTGCTACTATGTGCCTTGTTGATTTATTTTCTTACAAGATTCCTATGCATAGAAAGTGGTTCAGATATAAATGTATTTCATACTTGCTTTTTGATGCTCTCTATTGCTTTAAGTTCCTATATGGCGCCTTTGCCTCAAGCTCTTATATGGCGCCCACATGAGCATATTTGCAAATTACTGCGCCTAGCTCAAAGGCGTTAAAGAAAAGCACTCTTGGGAGATAACCCATTGTTTATTTTCAGTACTTTTTCTTTTATTTGAGTCTTGGAAGTCATTACTACTGTAATGACCTCTCCTTATCCTTTTTATTCCGTTGTTGTGCCAAGAGAAGCCTCTAATTTGAGTGAGGTAAGATTTGGGGATGTTGCTGTCCTGAAACAGTTTTCGGTGCTGCACCGTAAAAATTCGTGAAAATTCTCTGTATATCTTTTGGACCTGCGATTTCTTGTGCATATGCCCCAGGTTATATCCAAACTTTCATTAGTTGAACACTTTTTGATTTGAGCAACAGAAAACCCCTCAAAAATTCGACCTTTGTCAGCTGTTCTGTTTTGACAGATTTCTGCCAATATTTGTGTTTGCCACTTTATCGCTTTCTTTCGAGTTCTTTTGATCACGGAACTTTTGGGGAAGTTGCTACAGTAGTATTTGCTATATATGTGGTGGTTTTGAGTTGAAACCTGAAGCAAAAAGAGGTTGATTATATGTTATGCTTGCACTAATGTTTCTAATAGAATTGTGTTTAGTTTTGTATGAAGGAAGTTTTCAAGTGTAGGGATTGGAGAATGATGAGATGAGTTGAAGAATGGACAAAAGCTCAAGCTTGGGGATGCCCATGCATCACCCCAAGAAATATCCAAGAAGTACAAGCGTCAAAGCTTGGGGATGCCCCTGAGGCACCCCTTCTTCATCGGCAAAAATCA
The DNA here is from genome assembly GCA_007115705.1 of Dactylis glomerata. Classification (NCBI taxonomy): domain Eukaryota; kingdom Viridiplantae; phylum Streptophyta; class Magnoliopsida; order Poales; family Poaceae; genus Dactylis; species Dactylis glomerata. The sequence continues at coordinate 367,624 of QXEO01000518.1, forward strand.
GGTCACCTTTCAAGACACTATATTTTTATTGCTTCATGCACTATGCATTTCTCTTGGAGCGTCAGTTGTTTTTGTTTTCAGTATTAGTTTAGTTTTGTTTGCTGCAATAAATGGTTAGATCACATCATGTTTCTTTTGGAGGAGATGAACTCGTTTTTTATTTGCCAAGAACACTCTAGTTTTCACTCTTATTGTTTCAACGAGTGTTCTCTTTTTCTGCTACTGCGTTTAGCTTGCATTTTTCGCCTTGATTTGTGTTCAGATCTTGTTTTATCTTTGCATCAAGGTGTATTTGGACCTCTGGTATATATTGGTTTCCCTCAAAAGAGTTTCCTCAAAAAGGTTTGAATGGTGTTGGAAAAGAGAAAAAGCTTTATGCAAAAAAGTGGTACAAGAAGGAGCTTGTGTAGATTGCGGCTTAGGCTTTTTCATGTCGTGCTTGATGTCTTTTTGATAGTATGCTTAGTTGTTTTGCTGTAGCATGACTTGTCTCAAATAACTGAGATTGCTTAATGAGCCTTTGAAAAATCATGCGTTGTTGTTATTGTATGGAAGCATTATTCTGGTTTTCTCCTTGATGCTTTATTTGGGTTACCTTGGCGCATGCTCACACATGTTAGACTCTTACAAAGTCGCCAATAGCCTCTATGATCATTTAGTTTTTGACTTTTGATGCCATCTTATGCTTTTTTTAATGTCGCTTTGTCGCTTTGCATGATTATGGCCATTATTGCTCTCTTAGTTGGTCGCTCCCTGTCTTTTGCTAGCCCTCGCCTTGTACTGAGTATGAGCTCTACTCGTGCATCCAACTCCTAAAAGCCAAAGTTTTCCAAAGTGTCCACCATACATACCTACTAGCAATTTGCTATTCCAAGTAAATTTGACTTGCTTTTATTTTCTCTTCAAATTAAACTCTTACCAGTGTTATGCGAAATTTGGTCAGTAAAGCTCTCACGAACCGGAAGGCACACTTTACTTTTTCCTGTTCTTAAAAATTTGACATTGTGGTCTCTTATGTTGAGTTGTTATGCTTGCAAGTTGTAAGTTGGATTTTAGCCCAGCCATGCTGTCATGGGGCAAGCTTTCAACATTGCACTTCTTATTTGAGTTGATATCGTGATCTTTTGTTTATGGATGCCCGCGGTGTGAAATGAATTGGGAATCTTGTGGGGATCATGGAGTTTGTATATGTGTTAGGGAAACGTCGGGCCGCCAATCTAAGCCATGCATAATTCATGGTGGAAATTTGCAGCATACCCATGGTGAACATACGACGACACATCTCACAATAAAAAGCTAAACAAAAGGCAAATAAAAGAGATGTCGAGGTGTTCATTGTCTGCTTGTCCTGTCATTTTGGTGTGGGCTTGTTCCATGTCATCGGGCACGGAGGTACCCCATTGGCGGTTCTCAATGATACACATATACTTACAATGACAAGAGCCTTGCTTGGGACTCTAAGTAAAGTAGCATGAGGTTTGGGTACTCGTATTCACGGGGCACAAGGTTTTCAACTTATGATTTGTCAAGCATATGCATCATAATTATTCTCGCATTAACTTTAACCATTCAAGATGCTTATGATGGGGGCAATGAGAGCTCAAAGCCGGTAAGTACCATAATTTTCGAAGGTTATAAAACTTGCAATCACTGCTTCCCTCTGCGAAGGGCCTTTCTTCTACTTTTATGTTGAGTCACCACCTTCTTTCTTTATGCACCATTAAGAGAGCATAGTTGTCATTCTTAGTGTGATATGCATTGTCCCAAAGTTCATTGATTGATTCATATTGTTGGTTTCACTTGTTCTTAAATTATTTGTATCTAGTCGCCCTCTTAAACTTGAAGGTGTCCTATGCATTTATGTTTTGCTCTCTCCATGAAGGACAAGCTGAAAACCATTTTCTATGTTTTTCCATATGATTTGAACACACGTTTGACTTTCATTGTTTCATTTTCATGATCTTTTGTTTGTGTTCATTTGCATGTTTACAACATGGTTGCTAAGTTTTTTATTGTCAAGATTATATCTTCATGCCCATGTTTTAAGTTCTTATGATCCTAGCTCACAATGCTTACATATATGATCAATATTGTGTAGGTGCATGTCACCTCAAAAATTATTCTTTTGTTATCACTTACCTACTCGAGGACGAGCAGGAGTTAAGCTTGGGGATGCTTGATACGTCTCCAACGTATCCATAATTTTTGATGCTCCATGCTTGTTTTTACACCATTTGCCTTGTGTTTTGTTACACTTCGTGGCGTTTTTATTCGATTTCCGGAACTAACCTATTGACAAGATGCCACAGTGCCAGTTCCCTGTTTTCTGCTGTTTTTGTGTTTCAGAAGTGATACACAGGAAATATTCTCGGAATTGGACGAAACCAAAGCCAGAAGTCTTATTTTTCCCGGGAGCATCCAGACATCCGAAGAGAGGAAGGAGAGGGGCCACAGGCCACCCTCACACAGGGCTGGCGCGGCCCAGGCCCTGGCCGCGCCACCCTAGTGTGAGGAGGCCTGGGGCCACCCCTGACATCGCCCCTTCGCCTATAAGAAGCCTCGGGACGGAAAACCCTAGGGGATTCGGCAATTTTCCAGAAACAGTTCCGTAGCTCCGCCGCCACCGTCGACGAATTTCGGGGGACAGAAGTCTCTGTTCCGGCACCCTGCCGGGACGGGGAAGTGCCCCCGGAGCCATCTCCATCGGTCTCCATCGCCGTCTTCGCCGTCTCCATCGACCTCACCGCCATCTCCATCAACCTTGCTGTCTCCTATGATGAGGAGGGAGTAGTTCATCCCCGAGGCTGAGGGCTCTACCGGTAGCTATGTGGTTCACCTCTCTCTCCCATGATGTGATCTTTATGTGATCGTGAGCTTTGTATCATGTTGAACAAGTAGATGTTATTATTCAGATATTATGTGTACTCTAGTGGTGTTATTAAAGTAATCTATTCCTCCTGCCATGGTGTAACGGTGACAGTGCGTGCATCATGGTGGTACTTGGTTTAGGCTATGATTGTGATCTCTTGTGGATTACGAGAATAATTATTGCTATGATAGTATTGAAGTGATCTATTCCTCCTTTCATGGTGTAATGTTGACAGTGTGTGCACCGTGTTAGTACTTGGTTTATGTTGCAATAATATCTATCTTGAGTTGTGCTTTGATTTGGGTATCTCTATGAGTGGTGTTTGTCAAGTACTTGATGAACTTTAAGGGGTGCTTCTGTAGCCACTACACAATGATTAGTGTTATTCAATAGGAGAGTAATTCAGAGTACCATAGTGGAGAGAAGTTATCTATTTGTTCATTCATGTTATATTGTTGGGAGTGTGTCCACTAGTGAAAGTATGATCCCTAGGCCTTGTTTCCAAGCATTGCACACCGTTTACTTGCTGTTTTGTTACATGTTTGCTCGCAGCGATTTTTATTCCAGATTGTATTTACTACTTATAATCATCCATACCACTTGTATTTCACTATCTCTTCGCCGAACTAGTGCACCTATACATCTGACAAGTGTATTGGGTGTGTTGGGGACACAAGAGACTTTCTGTATCGTAATTGCAGGGTTGTTTGAGAGGGATAGCTTTGACCTCTTCCTCCCTGAGTTCGATAAACCTTGGGTGATCCACTTAAGGGAAACTTGCTGCTGTTCTACAAACCTCTGCACTTGGAGGCCCAACAAGTGTCTACAAGAATAGAAGTGTGTAGACATCAGCTATCTTTCAAAAACCTTCAAAATACTTCTCGTTTTGTGACACTGTTTTCAGCTCATGGGGATGTAGTGGTCGGATTTGCTATCTTCCATATTGCTTATTCCAAAAAGAAAAAAAAGAAAAAAGAAAAGAAAAAAGGCACTCCTCCATGGAATGTGAATGTTGGTGGGCACCCGATGTAATCGGTTAGCCATGGTTTGAGAAAGAAAAAAAAGGTGGGGAGGAGTGCCAAGCTTTATAAAAGAGCACAAAAGTGCCAATCTCTCTCTCAAAAACTTGCTTCATTTTTGTATGGAAGATAGTAAGAACCCCATTGCCAGTCGTTGACAAAGACAACCACCTCTCAAAACCAATTTTTATCTCTCTGTTTTACAAATGAAAAGCTCTAGCACATGTTTAATCACTGCTTCCCTCCGCGAAGGGCCTTTCTTTTACTTTTATGTTGAGTCACCACCTTCTATCTTTATGCACCATTAAGAGAGCATAGTTGTCATTCTTAGTATAATGTGCACTGTCCCAAAGTTTTCATTGATTGGTTCATATTGTTGGTTTCACTTGTTCTCAAATTATTTGTATCTAGTCACCCTCTTAAACTTGAAGGTGTCTTATGCATTTATGTTTTGCTCTCCATGAAGGACAAGCTGAAAACCATTTGTATGTTTTTCCTTATGATGTGAACACACATTTGACTTTCAATGTTTCATTTTCATGATCTTTTGTTTGTGTTCATTTTCATGTTATAACATGGTTGCTAAGTTTCTTATTGTCAAGATTATATCTTCATGCCCATGTTTTAAGTTCTTATGATCCTAGCTGACAAATGCTTACATTCATGATCAAGATTGTGTAGGTGCATGTCATCTCAAAAATTATTCTTTGTTATCACTTACCTACTCGAGGACGAGTAGGAGTTAAGCTTGGGGATGCTTGATACGTCTCCAACGTATCTATAATTTTTGATGCTCCATGCTTGTTTTTACACCATTTGCCCACTGTTTCGTTACACTTCGTGGCACTTTTATGCATTTTCCGGAACTAAACTATTAACAAGATGCCACAGTGCCAGTTCCCTGTTTTCTGCTATTTTTGTGTTTCAGAAAAGCTACAAAGGAAATATTCTCGGAATTGGACAAAACAAGTTCCAGAAGTCTTATTTTTCCCGGAAGCTTCCCGAAGACCGAAAGAGAGCCGGAGAGGGGCCAGAGGCCGCCCTCACACATAGGTGGCGCGGCCCAGGCCCTGGCCGCGCCACCCTGGTGTGAGGAGCCCCTGGCTGCCCCCTAATGACGCCCCTTCGCCTATATAAAACCTCGGGACGGAAAACCCTAAAAGAGTTGACGTTTTTTCCCAGAACAGTTCTGCAGCTCCGCCGCCGTCGAAGACAAATTTCGGGGGACAGAAGTCTCTATTCCGGCACCCTGCCGGGACGGGGAAGTGCCCCCGGAGCCATCTCCATCGGTCTCCATCGCCGTCTCTGCCGTCTCCATCGACCTCACCGCCATCTCCATCAACCTTGTTGTCTTCTATGATGAGGAGGGAGTAGTTCATCCCTGGGGCTGAGGGCTCTACCGGTAGCTATGTGGTTCACCTCTCTCTCCCATGATGTGATATTTATGTGATCGTGAGCTTTGTATCATGTTGAACAAGTAGATGTTATTATTCAGATATTATGTGTACTCTAGTGGTATTATTAAAGTAATCTATTCCTCCTGCCATGGTGTAACGGTGACAGTGCGTGCATCATGGTGGTACTTGGTCTAGGCTACGATTGTGATCTCTTATGGATTATGAGAATAATTATTACTATGATAGTATTGAAGTGATCTATTCCTCCTTTCATGGTGTAATGTTGACAGTGTGTGCACCGTGTTAGTACTTGGTCTAAGTTGCAATAATATTTATCTTGAATTGTGATTTGATTTGGATATCTCTATGAGTGGTGTTTGTTAAGTACTTGATGAACTTTAAGGGGTGCTTCTGTAGCCACTACACAATGATTAGTGTTATTCAATAGGAGAGTAATTCAGAGTACCATAGTGAAGAAAAGTTATTTATTTGTTCAATTATGTTATATTTGTTGGGGGTGTGTCCACTAGTGAAAGTATGATCCCTAGGCCTTGTTTCCAAGCATTGCACACCGTTTACTTCCTGTTTTGTTACTTGTTTGCTTGCTGCCATTTTTATTCCAGATTGCATTTACTACTTATAATCAACCATACCACTTGTATTTCACTATCTCTTCGCCGAACTAGTGCACCTATACATCTGACAAGTGTATTGGGTGTGTTGGGGACACAAGAGACTTTCTGTATCGTAATTGCAGGGTTGCTTGAGAGGGATAGCTTTGACCTCTTCCTCCCTGAGTTCGATAAACCTTGGGTGATCCACTTAAGGGAAACTTGCTGCTGCTCTACAAACCTCTGCACTTGGAGGCCCAACACTGTCTACAAGAACAGAAGCATGTGTAGACATCACTTATCCGATTTAACAAGTCTGATTGCCGCTTCAGCTCTTGTTCTATCAGAGACATGCGGTCTGCCTCCCTTTCCTTTCTTCTCTGACGGCTTCTATCGGGAAATTTCTTCCTTTCCACGGGAAACCCGAGTTTCCACGGTTTGGAGCCTGGTGTGGTTCGTGTTCGTCCTGGGTGTTCATCATTCCCAAGGACGCGTGTGAGCTCGTCCTTCTCTCTTTCGGGATGGAACCTTCCCTCTTCAACATCCTTTGATGCGCTTCTAAGGGCATCAATGGGAAGGGGGTCTTTGTCATGCTTTTTTGTATATACACACTTCCCTTCTGAGTCCAACTTCCCTCCATGCCCGTAAAACCAATCCCTTGACCGATCGTTCCATTTCAATGTCTCCAGAATGATCCCTTTAGCAATTAGATTGTCCTCTATTTTCTTCCACTTAGGCTTGCCAGACTTGTAGCCTCCCATAGTATGGTGATACTTCTTTTTAGCAGCATTTTTCTTATTTATTTCTGACCTTCTCTTAGCTGCCTCCAAAGTCTTGTACTCCACGAATGCGTCCTAGTGGTCATCGACAAAATCCTTTTACAATATTTTCTTCCAGTTGTTGAATTGTATTGCCATCTTCAAAAGAGTCCACTTCTTGACTTTCCGCTCTATGATATTCAGATGACGATCATCATCATCTGAATCCTCCTCATTTGGATCCACCTCATTTCGATCCACCTCTGGCACCTCTGGTAGGGTAAAATTAACCATGAGCTTCTTCCAAAGAATATTCTTCAATCTCTTGCGGACATATTTAACTGGTTCTGTCTTTGTCTTCTTCCATTCTCGAAGGGTGATCGGAATGTTGTCCCTAACAAGAACTCCGCATTGTCTTGTAAATTTACTTGCATGAGCCGTGGGAGCAATCGGTTCGCCATCTTCACCAATTTCTTCTATTCGGTACCTTTCATGTTCTTCCAACCTTCTGGCCGGACCTCTTTTATTTACAGAAGAGTGGCTCGATCCAGAGGGCTAAAAGAAGAAAGAGCGTTAATATACGAATCAAATAATCCATCTATACAACAGAGGCTTAATTTATTAATACACATCTACCTCACCGGCACCTTCTCCCTCACCGGCACCTTCTCCCTCATCGAAGCCGGCGCCTTCTCCCTCACCGGCACCTTCTCCCTCGTCGGAGCCGGTGCCTTCTCCCTCATCTCTTCGGTTTTGATCATCTCCCTCACCGGAGTTGTTTAGAAACAATGAGGTGACATCGTCATCATTATCGCGAATGATGTCCTCAATAATGTTTTCCTGGAATTCGTCTCTTCCGAGATCCATAGTTTCTGCAAAGAATTATTACAAGTTATTGTATAAGAATCCTAATCCTATTCCTATTTCTATTATATAAGAATCCTATTCCTATTCCTATTTCTATTATATAAGAATCCTATTCCTATTCCTATTTCTATTATATAAGAATCCTATTCCTATTTCTATTTCTAAAATTCTAAATTTCCATAATGCTAAAATTCTAAAATTCTATTCATATTTCTATAATTCTAAAATTATATTCATATTTCTATAATTCTATTCATATTTCTATAAATTCTATTTCTATTTATAGAAATATCTAACAATCCTAAAATAACTAACTAATTAATTAACTAATCCTAATCCTATTCCTATTTCTATTATATAAGAATCCTATTCCTATTTCTATTATATAAATTAACTAATAATCCAAAAATAACTAACTAATTAATTGACTAATCCTAAAATAACTAAAGTAATGAAAAATCTAAAATAACTAAAACCTAAAATAACTAAAATAATTAAAGTAAAAAAACCTAGAATAACTAAAAAAAGTGCTCCAACCTTGCAGGAACGCCGGCGACAGGGGGCTCGGCGGCATGGGCGAGCGGGCGGCGCGCGGGTGCGGCGTCGTCGTCGGCGGGCGAGGAGCTTGGCGCGGCGCGAGCGGGCGAGCGGGCCAGCGTCGTCGGCGGCGAGCGGCGCGGGAGAGTGGGCGCGGCGTCGGCGGGCGGGCGGGCGCGGCGCGGCGCGGGCGTCGGCGGTGAGCGGGTGCGGCGTCGTCGGTGGCACGAAAAAATTCGACAGCCTGCCGGTGTCGATCTTGTTCCTTGTGCGGGGACTTAGCAGTTTCGGCGATGCGGCAGGGGAAGGAGACGACGGTTTATAAAGCACAGACCTTTAGCACCGGTTGGTGGCTTCAACCGGTGCTAAAGACCCTTTAGCACCGATTGAAGCCACCAACCGGTGCTAAAGGTCTGACCTTTAGCACCGGTTCGTGCCAGGAACCGGTGCTAAAGGTGCTTTGGCTGGCAACTGCACCGCCACCCCTTTAGCACCGGTTTGAGCCACGAACCGGTGCTAAAGGGTCATTTGAATTGTTTTCCAAATTTTTAGTTGTTCCCGCCCTTTGCATATTGGCTATGATCAACCTTGCATAATACTTTCTAAAATAATTAAATATCAGAATAATACATATAGCATATCAAAATGTTTATTAGAAAAATATCTATTAAATATTCACACATAGAAATGCTGAAAATTATTTTGTTAAAATTAGTAGGCTTGCAAACATTTTAATAGGGTTGAACTACATGTATATGATATAATGCTCATGATTTTTTGTAAAAATCATTTTTAGGTTCACAATATGTTGTTTTATCATAGATCCACCGCAAGTCTAGCGAGACTCAACCCCGAGTTATGAATCTTCATGCCCGCCGTTTTGCATATAATTTCAAACGAGTATACGAATTTAAAAAATAATCCAAACAATGTGAAACCTTCGCGTGGTGTCATATTATGTGTTATAGTTGCAAGGAAAAATATTAAACTTGGAAAATTGCAAACATCGCAAAAAAACCTTCACAAAATGAACTTGGAAAAATATTAAATCATCCGACATTGTTTTTCAATCGGAGGAGTATATGATTGTCTCTCGATTTTTGGGTGATTTTCAGTATATAAAAATATGTGGGAGTGTTTTGTCTTGGTAATGAAAATCCTATACATAACTTTTTATAAAAAGATAAGTTAAGAAAGTAGTTTCGGGGCACAATATGAGACTACTTAAATTAACGTTAAATATGTCACGGTTGTGTGGCTTTACAACCGTCAAACTAGTGACACATGGATTTTTTTTTAGGCAAGACATAGATGACTCCTTTTTTTTTTGTCCAAACCACAAACATTCTTAGCTCATGAATGCATGGTCTTAACCTAAACATAGTGGGGAGGCGGCGATCAGATCTGTTCTTGCCTCCCGCCGGCGCCGCCGCAGATCGCCACGTCTCTGTGGCCTTTGGGCCATGGGGGCGTGGTGGATCTCGGCTCTTGTCGGTGGGAGGGCTCCATCCCTTGTTTTGAGGGCTCCGTTCTTCGTTTTTTGGGTCAAGGTTTGTAGGAGCGGCGTTCAGATGGTGGTGGCGACGTCTCGTGCAATAAGGTCTCCCCGGCTTCAACCCCATCTCGACGGCAACGTCGAGAGGCTTGTGGGAGTGGTGTGGTCTTCGAGGTTTCCGTCTGGCTGTGGGGATCTTCGGATCGTCAAGGAGCTTCATCGGCAGTTCTTCCTTCTTCTTAATCTCTGGGACGGATGTGGTCTTCTTGACCCGTTCGGCGACTTCCCGTCCGCAACCAACAACGTCAGGCCGACTCAGCGAGGAGCGGCAGCGGCGGCGCGCCGTCGACACGGTCTGGAGGTTGAAGATGAAGGACTTCTCAAGGATTTCGTTGTAATTTTTGTTTTTCTTGGGATGTTTTGTACTGTTCGCTATTTCTTTTAATGCCAGAGTTCAATTCGCAAAAAAAAAAAAAAACATAGTGGGGGTTGAACCAAGGTGACCTACCTAGGACTGGTTCCACAAAGTATGGCCGACAAATGAAACAAAGGCATGGACCAACCCTGGCTCGAACCCAAAGAAACCAATGCATGGTTCTTTTATGAAAATTTTGGCGTGGCTTAGATAAACGAAGGGAACAAAAATGTTTGATATACATGTTGCAACCAAATGAACTATGTGGAATGTCATATGAAAGAATGAAATCAATGCAACGACTACAAAAAGGAGGTCGAAGGAATTAAATCATTAGTGAAAGCCTGATTCAACACGACTAAGAAACTAGTTCCCGGGAGACAACTTAAGTACATATGTTGGCACAACTTAGCACTTGTACTAGTAGAAAATAGTGTATGACTGCGACAATTAATTTGGGTCGAAGGGAGTAACTAGTTTTGGATAGCATCGTTAGCTAGCTTTTTTAAGCAATAATAATGTATGTAATATATAACCTTCTAATATGATGAGGATTGGATATTTACACAAAAGATGCATGAATTTTGTTGTCTTTACATGCATCGTGTAAACATCTACTTTGTTCAATGGCAAGACGTGTATAGTGGTGTCATTTTTCACCCAGTCCACTGGATTGCACACGTAGGTGTGAGAGGGAGGAAAAGTAGCGATATCAGCAGAATTCTCCCCCTCCCCTCTCTCACGCATGAACAGTGTTTTGAGAGTCTTCTCGTCTCCTCCGGCTCAAACTGAAGCCTCTCCGGCCAGCGATGCCGGCCGGCGACGGCGGATGGGAGGTGCCGGATCCGTAGTAGTAGCTTGTAGATCTAGGGTTCTTGGCAGTCTGCCTGTAGTTTGGAGTAGGGCACTGAGGTCCCCTGACCGGATCACGTGCAACCGATGCAAGCCCTTCTTCTCCGTCGAGCTCTGGTGGTCGGAGGAGGCGGCGGCATGGCGGCACGTTGGGATCTCCGTCAATAAGGTCAGCTTCCTGGCTCTCTTCCTTCTCGGTGTTCTGCTTGCTTTCCCCTTTTCCTTGGCCGGCCGTGGAGGCGAGGAAGGAAAGGGAGAAATCTCTGCAGTCCAACGATTTGGGGAGGCCTCCGGATGGAATATCTTGCTGGTGGATCGGCGCTGCACCGCATGGTTGCCGACGAGGATCTCTGCCCTGCTTCTCTAGAGGAAGGAGGCGAGATCCTGGGAGGTGCATCCCTCCAATAAGTGTCTGGTTGGTGCCTGCCAAGACTGGCGATGGCGCCATGCTCCCAATCTTTCTCCGGCCTGTCGAGGTGGCGAGGGGAGAAAGTGCGAAGGCCAGCCCTTCTCGGCCTTGTCTTGGTGGTGCGACCAACTTCTGCTGCAACGACGACGAGCACATCACGCGGTGGTCATGTCTGCCGGCCTTATGAGACGCCAAGATGGCGCTCTGTTCAACCTCCAAGATGGAGTCCTCTCCCGGTACTTCAGGCCGGAGCCCCCCTTCTCGCCGCCAAGTGATTCGTTCCCGGCGGAGTCAAGGTGGCCGGCGTTGGAAGCCCTTCTTCGGTGGAGACGACCAGGGACTTGATTGCCTTTTCATATACTTTCCCAAGATCCTTTATGCACTTGTTCAGAAATGCTTTATAATTTCTTACATTCTCAGGATCCTGTATGTAAATATACCCCCCGCTTTAATGGAATGAATGCAGCTCGGGGTCTTTCTAGACCCCTCCCTTGTTAAAAGAAAAACTGGATTGCACGTAGGGCCTTGGCCCAAGCCCGGAAAGAGTGAGCCAGGGCCGAGCTGCCCAAGACTGACCGGGTCCACAAAGTGTGACCGACAAAGGCCATGAAGCCAGGCGAGTTATATATTTGGCGTCTCCTCTCCCCAAATCCCTTTCCATCCTCCGCACCACACGACCGCAACAACCTCCTCCCTCCGTCCGTCCAATGGCCGCCGCCGTCCTCGCCGCCGGCGACGCCGCCAGGTACTGGCTGGCGGAGCACCCGGCGATCGTCGGCTTCCGCTGGAGCCCCTCCAACGGCCTCTGGTTCTCCACCTGGGCCTTCCTCCTCGGCTTCCTCGCCGCCTACATCTCCCTCTGCCTCGTCCTCGACGCCCTCCTCTCCCTGCTCCGCCGCAAGAAGCCCCTCCCGCTCGGCCCCCTCCCGGCCGCGCACGCGTTCCTCCTGGCGGCCGTCTCGTCCGTCATCTTCACGGGCACCCTCCTCTCCGCCGTCGCCGAGATACGCGACACCCGGTGGTCCTGGCGGGGCCGCTCCCGCACCACGCCGCTCCGCTGGCTCCTCTGCTTCCCGCCGGGCACCCGCTCCTCCGGCCGCGTCTTCTTCTGGTCCTACGCCTATTACCTCTCCCGCTACCTCCACGCCGCGCGCGGCCTCCTCGCCGTGCTCCAGCGCCGCCGGAACTGCCGCGCCCGCGTCTTCGCGCACGCCGCCTCCATCGCCATGGCCTTCCTCTGGCTCGAGTTCTCCCAGTCCTTCCAGGTGCTCGCCATCCTCGCCTCCACGCTCGCCCACGCCGTCGCCTTCGGCTTCAGGTTCTGGGTCGGCGCCGGCCTGCCCGCGGCCCGCGCCGCCAGGGGCGCCCCCGTCGCGCTCGCCTGCCAGATGGGGCTGCTGGGCTGCAACCTCTTCTGCCACGCGGGCGTCGTCTGGATGCACTTCGGGGGCGCCGTCGCCGGCGGGTGCAGCGGTATCGGGGCGTGGGTGTTCAACACCCTCCTCAACGCCGCCCTCCTCTGGGTCTTCCTGCATTGCTACGGCAAGCGGGGCGTCTGCGACGACGACGGCGGAGCCACCGCCGCCCGGATCAAGAAGGAGATGTGACATGCGACCGGTTCAGGTGCGAGGTGATCGATTCCATTTTCCACCCCCAGAAAATCCATGTAATATACCCGATCTTTGATGTACATATAGGCAATTTGGCATCCCGATGAGATGAGGATGAGACAATTATAAACAGAAAATAATGATTATAGAGGTCGGGATTCGAGTAATTTCAATCGAATCCCTGCGGCTTGACTTAACCCTGTTCTTCCTGCGTGTTCATCGCCATGGCCAATTTTTGTTTCTTGTTGCGTCTTATTGGATTGCGTTTCTACATCACCTCACCTGAAATCGCAACTCGGTCGGTGATCTGAGCTGAATCCGCAGCTCTTTATGAACAAAAAAATCGATCTTTACGCGATTCTGAAGTAATCTCGATTGACGGGTTCGCACGCGATTAGCGTTGTCTATCTGCCAGTTGCGACCTACAACAGTCTTGATCAGCTAATGCATGTGAGTGATATAGAGGCGTCCAAGCACAAATGTGGAGATGTTGAGGAGCTCCTGAACCTGCAATGTCCCCATATCTTGTTGTTTTGCCCTGTGGTAGCGGATCAGAGCAGAAGAGAACAAAATAAAATGGCTCTGTTTGTGTTCTGTAGTGCAGAAGGAAACAAGTCGGCATGGGTATGGAGATGGAGAAGTGTAGTAGACTGGGGAATCTGTGCCTGCCTTGGTTTCAGTTCGAAGCAAACAAGCTCCTGTGAGTGACCGAGGACACTCACATGCTTCCGTAGTTGCAAGCTCTCTGTTTTGAATATCACTCACAATATTATGTTGAGATGAGATGCCACAACACAGCGACAAATAAACGGACATTGCTGAGTGCCTGCTTCTGAAGCTCTGCATCAATAATCATTCTCAGTCTCTAGTGGGAGCACTCTGAATTTAGGCTGGGACACCAGCATGTCGATGTTGTGAGCTGAACTAATCCGCGTTCTCTGAACCTGTGTAATTACAGGATTTCGATCCCCAATCTCCCTTCCACCCGTCCATGACAGCGAACCAACCGGCCGCAGGGGCCATGGCGGCGACCGACTCCCGGCGCCTCCGTGCCGTGGATCGGACAGGCGCCCCGCTGCGCCGTGTATCTTCCCGCCCCCTCCTCCTCCTAGGCGCCGCCAGGGGGGACCCCAGATCCCGCCGCCTCTCGCCCCCTCCCGATCCCCTCTCCTCCCCTCGCCGCCGCCACAGGGCGCGGCCCGGCAAAGCCGGGGCGTTGCCGGCGGCGGCGGGGACGCCTCCTCCCCGTGCGAGCCCCTGTGCTGTACGGGCGCGGTGCCGGGCCGGGCACCCCGGTGTCTCAGCTATCCTCGTGGCGGCGCGAGGAGATGCTGCGGTGCGATGGGCGGCGCCCCTTCGTCGTTCACGGCGGAGGTCGGATCCCAGGGCGGCGGCCCTGGACATGGTGGCGGCGGCGCGCCTCCTAGCGAGGCTGGTCGCCCTCCTCGACCACGTCGTCAAGCTCTTCGCAGGAGGTGAAGACATGGGCGGCGCTGGGCTTGGTGGATCGGATCCCGATCTTGCGCAAAGATCAGCCTCCGGGGGAAACCCTAGATCTTTGGATCAATCGATGGTGGCGTTTAGCGTCATTTCCTCCTTGGAGGCATCGGTTTGGAGCTTCTTTGTGGTGATCGATTCCTGTCTACTAGTCCGGGGCAACTCCGGGGGAAACCCTAAATCTGGGTCTCCCGGATTGGATGACGGTGGCGTTCAGCGTCGCTCTCCCACTTGTGGGCGTCGTTTTTGGAGTTGATACTGGTTGGAGGATCCCTGAGGCGGTGCGGTGTTCTTCTACTTCATCGACAACACTGGGTCTCGGCAGCGTGGCGCAGCGGGGTCTTGGTGTCGGACGAATGTTGATGGATTCGTGCAGGGCGGAGGCGCTGTCTGGCATCATGGTGGCGTCGACGGGAGGTCTGTCAAGATCATTGCGGAGATCTATGCTTTGAAGAAGATGCGTGGAAGACGGTGGCGGCGACTCCTGTAGCGTGTACATAGGTGCACACTGTCTGTGGTGCCGAATTCAATGATATGCGTAGGTGTGCGGTTAGGGCATAGGTTCTAACCATGGCCATCCCCTTCATTTCTGTTGGTATTGCGATTTGTCGCAAAGTAGGTGGCTTCAGGCTGATCGATGTGTAATCTTGTAAGGCTCTTGCGTTTGTTTTATTGAATAAAATGGCTGTGTGCATCCTTTGGATGCAGAGACCGGGATACCCCATTTCTAAAAAAAATCCAGTGCTTGAATTCCAGTGGACCCGTGGACCATCAATGGCTGCTAGCCAGAATTTATTGATGGCGTAGGAGGGCAGCAGAGCATCCCATGCGGGCACAGTGCCGTTGACGACGACGAGAAAGACCGCACTTTTCATCACCACACTCCCTCTTTCTCTCATTACTCCCCACACCAAACCACTCCCACGGCGGCCGGCGAACTGCAGACTCAGGCGGCGACCACCGAGCTCCTCCGGCAAGCTGACCGAGCTCGAAGCTGTCCGCTAGCGGCTGTAAGCTCTCTCGTCAGTCACCGCCCTGCTCACTCACTCGCCATTGTTCTCCCAGGCCACCAAACCACACCGCTCCGCACACCAAGCCTCTCGAATCCACCGCTCCCCCACTCTGCTAGCAGCAGCCGCCCGCTCCGCCTCCACCATCATCCCCGGCGCAAAACCACCGGCGAGGCGAGGCGGCCGGCGGAGTGCAGATGGACTTGGCTCTCGGCTCGGCGACGTCGCTCCTCGGCAAGGTGTTCACGACGCTGTCCGATGGCCTAGTGGCGGCGTACGTGGACAGCCTCGAGCTCGGCCACAACTCCGAGCAGATCAAGGCCAAGCTCGCGCACACGCGAGGCCTGCTGCACAGCTCCCAGGGGAGCGACGCCGGCCACAACCCTGGCTTACGGGACTTGCTGCCGGCGCAGAGCAAGAATGCCGACCAGGCGGAGGACTTGCTGGATGAGATCCACTACTTCCAGATCCATGACAGGCTCCACGGCACCAACTACGCCACCACCCAAGAGGCCGGGCCAGATCGACATGTCCGCAGCACTGTCCGCCATACTGTCGGCAGTTTGCTCCAATGTTTTTCTTGCTCTCCGACACAAGATGATGGTGATGATTCTGCTCTTGCTGGTGACCCAGGCGGTGCAACCAACTCTGCTAGTGCTGATAGTGATACCCTGCATTTCGACAGAGTGTCCATGTCCAGGAAAATCAAGTCTGTGTTGCAGGACATGCAGTCCCACTGTGGTTTTGTTTCCGATTTGCTCGGCAATATCCCAAGCAACAGCACTGCAGTGGCCTAGCTTCGGCCTCATATTGGATCGCTAATTATACAAGATAAATTGTATGGCAGGGAAGACACTTTTGAGGAAACAGTCAATCGTATCATCACCTGCAAACAGACTGTTTCTGTTCTTCCTATAGTTGGTCCAGGGGGTATTGGAAAGACAACGTTCACCCAACACCTCTATAATGATGACAGGAGTAAAAAGCACTTTGATGTCCGGGTCTGGGTCTGCGTATCGACTGATTTTGATGTGCTTAAGCTCACCAGGGAGATCCTTGGCTGCATAATTGCAACTGAACAAGGAGGAAGCAACAGTGTTGGAAATGTATCCTTACAAGCAAAAACAAATAGTGTTGGAAATGAAACTACCAATTTAGACCAGCTTCAGCAATCCATAGTGCATCGTCTCAAGTCCAAGAGAATTTTAGTTGTCTTGGATGATATATGGAAATGTGACAGCGAGGATAAGTGGAAAACCTTGTTAGCACCATTCACAAAGGGGGAAACTAAAGGAAGCATGGTACTTGTCACAACTCGATTCCCAAATCTAGCACAAATGTTGAAGACATCTGAAACACTAGAACTGGCAGGTTTGGAGTCTAATGACTTCTTCACATTCTTTGAAGCTTGCATATTTCGTGATCACAAGCCCAAGCATTACGAAGATGAGTTAGTTGGTATTGCGGGAAAAATTGCAAGCAAGCTAAAGGGTTCCCCTCTAGCAGCCAAAACAGTTGGTCGACTATTGCAGAAGGACCTTTCTCATGAATATTGGAATGGAGTTCTTCAAAAACATGAGTGGCTAGAGCAGAAAAATGATTATGATATCATGCCATCTTTAAAAATTAGCTACGACCGCCTCCCTGTTGATCTCAAAAAATGCTTCTCATATTTTGGTCTTTTCCCCAAAGATCATCGGTTTGATCATTTAGAAATGAACCGCCTTTTTTTTTGCAATTGGTATCGGGGACTCTACTCACCAAGTTGACAGAAATTTCTTGGAAGAACTAGTGGACAATGGTTTTCTCATGAAGGAATTTTCTTATAGCGGTCGAGACTTCTGCTATGTATTGCATGATTTAATGCACGAACTATGTCAGAGTATTTCTGCAGAAGAATGCCTCAATATAAGTAAGTGAGATTTTAGAGCTGATATCATCCCACAATCTGTCCAACACTTATCTATCAGCATAGAAAATCAATATGATGAAAATTTTGAGGAAGAAATGTGTAAACTAACGAGGAGGATAGACATTGCTAATGTGCGGACTTTGATGATTTTTAGAAGTTATGAAGAAAGAATCTCCAAGCTTTTGAAAGATTGCTTCAAGGAAATTAATAGTCTGCGTGTCCTAGTGATAGTAGTGGACTCTCCAGAATCTTTTCTGGATAGGTTTTCAAAACTTATCCACCTCCAATACCTCAAAATCAGTAGTACATCTTGGGATCGCACATTGAGTTTACCTAGTACGCTATCAAGATTTTATCACTTGAAAGTCTTGGACGTAGATGGTTGGCGCGGTTCTTCTGATTTGCCTGCAGACTTTTGCCACCTCGAAAATTTACATTATTTTTGTGCTGACAGTGAACTCCAGTCCAATATTCGCAATGTTGGTAAGATCAAGCATCTGCAGAACCTAAAAGAATTCTATGTTAGGGAGGAGAGCATGGGATTTGAGCTGAGTGAACTTGGGGCATTAACAGAGCTCGGAGGAGAACTGATATTAAATAATCTTGAAGACGTGAAAACCAAGGACGAAGCTATGGCAGCCAAACTGAGGTTGAAAAGGAATCTGAAGGAGTTGACATTATATTGGAACTACTATGAGCCTACTATGGATGGTATTCTTGATGCTCTTCAACCACACTCTAATCTTAGAGTACTTAAAATTTTGGATCATGGTGGTACCATTGGTCCTACTTGGCTGTCTCTTGACATCTGGTTAACAAGTTTAGAGACTCTCACTCTTGACAGCGTATCTTGGAGCACTCTTCCACCTTTGGGAAACCTACCAAAACTCAAGGTACTTATTTTGAAGAGAAATTCTGGAATATGTCAGTTTGGGCCTCAATATGGTGGCGCTCCAGGCAAATGTTTTATGCGCTTGAAGACAGTGTTGTTCCATGAGATGCCAGAACTTACCGAATGGGTGGTGGAACCAAACTGCCATTCCTTCCCAAGTCTTGAAATGATCGAATGTGTCAAGTGTCCCAATCTCCAGGTGATGCCCTTCTCGGCGGTATCTTGCACCAATTTGTGCAAACTTAAAGTTTCTGGGTGCCCCAAGATGTCTCTGCCCTCCATGCCTCACACCTCCACACTGACAGATTTGGTTGTTGAAGAAGCCGGTTCCAAAGTGTTGACTTATGATGGAAAAATATTGGTTATTCGAGGATATGGCGGTGATGTGGCCTTCCACAATCTGGAAAATGCAGAAGATGTGACTATTGAAAATGGATCGCATGTAGAAAAGCTTAAAGTCCTAAAAGAACTAGCTATGGATAGATGCGATGGCTTGTTACCTGAAGAGCTGAATGGCAGTATCGTCATCCGTTCAGTTAAGAGTCTCAGATTAGATGCATCTCAGCTTACCAGCAAATCATTGCCAAAAGTGTTAAATTGTTTTCCAGCTCTTTCTTATTTGCATATAAAGGCTTTACATCAAGACGGTGACAATGAGGAATGTGTACTGCAGTTCCCATCATCAGGCTCACTGCAGGATCTTGGGTTATACGACTGCAAGGGCCTGGTTTTTATGCCTGTGGAGAATGGAGGAGGAATTCAGGAGGACAATTCATTACTCAAAACACTAGAAATATCACGATGTGGCAAATTATTCTGTCGTTGGCCCATGGGAGAAGCAGGATGTCAGAGCTAACGTCAATGGCCCTCTTTCCCTGCTTCCCTGAGGCACCTTGACGTTAGAGAAGAGCCAAGCATGAAGTCAATGGCTCTGCTCTCAGACCTCACGTCTCTCACCTATCTAGCGCTACAGGATTGCAGTAATTTAACAATGGATGGATTCAATCCTCTCATCACAGCCAACCTCGAAAAGCTAGTAGTTACCGGCAGCAGCATAGGAGCAGCAGATCTGCTCTCGGAGGTGGCGAGGGCCAAATTATTGCCTGCAGGATCCTTCTGATTGGAGCAACTCGAGCTGAATAACATCTCTGGATTGCTTGTTGCTCCTATTTGCAACCTCCTCGCACCGGCCCTCGACACACTCCAATTCATAGGTGATAAAGGGACGGAAAGTTTCACGGAAGAGCAAGAGAAAGCGCTGCAGCTCCTCACCTCCCTCAAAATTCTAGTATTTAATAGATGTGAGGTTCTGCAGTCCCTTCCTCCAGGGCTACAACGCATGTCTTCTCTCGACTATTTATGTGTCCTTAATTGTCCAGAAATCCGATCGATGATGCCCAAGGAGGGCTTCCCTGTTTCGCTGAAAAAGTTATGGATACGGCCTCGCAGCGCAGACATAGACGAGCAAATTGAGAAAATCAAAACAACAAACCCAGATTTATTTGTAACATACGATTGAGGAAATCAAAAGAACAAATGAAGGTTTATCTGTAACCCAAGGTAACACTTGTCGCCTCGCTGTTTTCTTTTCCTGAGTGAGGCTTCTTCGCCATATTTCAACCATCTAAACTTAATATATCTTTCAGGATGGCATGTTCCCCTCCACCGCTGTTGGAATCTCTTGTGCAAAGACTTGTCAAATCAGCAGGTTAGTACAGGAAAGCCGACTTCTACTCCTTCATTTATATGATTTAATTCACAGCCCCATTCCTGATTTATGTGTTTCCTTGTCTACCTTTTTTTCTAACTATAATTCTTAATTTCTTCAACAGACTTGCTTGGTAGCCTTTGTTCTGTCCCAGAATACATTGCCCTTGCTTTTGGAACGACGTATGACTGCATTACAGATTTATCGTAACAAAGTGGGAAAATCAAAAGAATAAATGAAGGTTTGTCTTTAACCCAAAGATAACACTCACCACATCCCAGTTTCTTTTCTTTTTCTGAACTGAGGCTTCTTCGCCATATTTCTAACTTATCTTAACTTGGGGTTTTGTTGCACTGGACCAACAGGGTTTGGCCAGAGGTGCTGGTCCAGGTCACCTCAGTGCTGTTGCCTCCATGGAAGCATTGCATGCAGCGTCAGAGTAGGTAATCATCGCGACTTATTCTTCCAATCTGGTGCGAGCAGTTGATGGCACGGAATTTGATCGAGGAGATATTCGAGCTTTCTGTCGTCTAAAATTTAGTCATATTCTATTTGTGTACTGTCCCCATGATTATAATAAGATCTTCCCACGCCTAAGACTGGTCATATAGTATATAGTAGTATCATGCATATGATACTAGTATATGATACTACTTTTATAATGAATGGTATCATGTTATAGTATCATAATCTTATGATATTTATTGATTTGTAGAATCTCAATGCAAAACAATGTACAAGATTTATATTATTAGGAAGTACTACGTCCATTCCGGTTTAAAGGGCTTCTTAGAGCATCTCCACTCGCCCCCCAAAGGCCCCCCATACGCCGTTTGGGGGCGCCGGCGCCTAAAATCCCGCCCAGCCGCGCCTCTCAAACTGATTTTTCATCTGGCGCGGGATGATTTTTTGTCCGGCGCACCCGGTCGAAATCCCACGGGGGGGGGGGGGGGGGGGGGGGAGCGGGGGGCCGGCTATGCCCAAAAACGCCGCGGGCCATCCCATTCTCCCCTAAAATCCACTATCGCATCTCGCACACCCACCAGATCGCCACCGTGCCGCACCATTCCCGGTGGTACACCTTCCTTCCACCAAATCGCCGCAGTAGCACACCGTATCGCACCACTCGATCAGGGCTCCTATGGGGGCCCTCCCTCAAGGGTTACATCGCCTCTCTTCTCTCAAGGAGTTCCGTCTCAACTCCTGTCCAAGAATTCGAGCGATGCCCGATGAGGGTTTCTCCGTTTCGATGAGAATATTACGGATAAGTCATCGCAGTGCTGAGATAGAAGAGCAAATTGAAAAAATCAAAAGAACAAACCCAGATTTATTTGTAACAGAATAAAAAAGGACAGACCCAGTGCATAGAAGCTCCCACACAAGATGGGGTCTGGCGAGCGATTATATGAACCTAGTCTTACCCCTGCAAAGTGCAGAGGCTGGTTCGAACCCTGCCTATCTGTAACCCAAAGGGTAACACTTGTCACTGTTAAGGTTCATGCACTAGCCACTTGAACCAAAAGTCCGAACTGATGGAAAGGGCTAGTACAATCTACTTATACACTTCAACACCCCCTCTCACGTGTGACGGGAGACGAGAAGACAAGTCAACACGTGTAGAGAGGCAAAGAGGCAGCGGGAGGCCGGGAAAGAGGAGCGGCGACGATGGCCGGAGCTCGCCAACGGCGAGGGAGAGGCGGCGGCGGCGGCCGGACGCGACGGCGGAAGGCCGGGGCGAGCGACGGCGGCGGCTGCAGAGAATTTAGAATAAATTGTGAAAGCCAGGATTTGAACTCGAGACCTGGGGCTCTGATACCATGTTAAGGTTCATGCACTAGCCACTTGAACCAAAAGTCCGAACTGATGGAAAGGGCTAGTACAATCTACTTATACACTTCAACAGTCACCTCCTTGTTTCTTCTTCTATCTGATATGAGGTTTCGTTGCCATATTTTAATATTATTTGAACTTCTTAAATCTTACAGGCTAGCAGGTTCTGCTCCACCGCTGTTGCAGTCTTTTGTGCAAAGAATTGTCAAACCTGCACACCAATCAGCCGGTTAGTACATCGAAAGACGAGTTCTACTACATTCACTGCCCCATTCCTGATTACCATGTTTCCTTGTCTACAAAAGTACGGCCAGACTAATCAATTCTTATGCAACTTATCTTTTTCTAACTAGTATAATTCTTAATTTCTTCGACGGTCTTTCTTGGTAGCCTTTGTTCTGTCCCAGAATACATTGCCCTGACGTTTGGAATGACGTATTACTGCATTACAGCTTGCTAGAGGATAGATGGGCTGCATGCTAAATTTGAAGACTAAGGTGACACCAGATGAACCTAGAGGTTAATATCTGTTCTATTTTTAGATTTAACATTTTAAAATTAACTCATTCAGTAAACAAGCCGAAATCTGCATTAGTCTGGAAATTTTAAGGCAATGCATTCTGCAACCTATTTCAGAAAAGGAAGCAGACCTGGCAACGATGGAACTTGGGACAGAAGATGGAAGATACAACCGACTCTTCATTCTGCAACACTGGTAGCCTTTTCCAGTGTGATAAGCTTTTTGTTTTGAAACATGATGTGCTTGTGTCTGTGTTAGTATAATTCTGATCTTGGTGCTCGTGTGTGTTGCGTGCGTTCACGGGTTGTAAGCTGCATGCACACGCTGAGTCCGTTTCTCGGGCTTGTGGATGAGCTGTTTGTGCGGCTGGTCGTGCATGCGAGTGGGCTGCATGGCCAGGTGTGCTTAGTGCATGGTGTTAGTCGTTGGCTAGGATATGCATGTGTTGGCCTGGTCGTGTGGTAGTGGCATGTGTGGCCGTTGGGGTGTGTGTGTGTGTGTGTGCACGCACCTGGGTATAAACCCCCCTTCCTGTACTGCTCGTAAAACTGGTTCGGTGCCAGAGTTTGAGTAAAAGAAAAGGCCGTTCATAGGCTGGCGTTCATTGCCGGAAAATCTGTGTGTTCCTCTCCTTCCACCTTCGTTCGAGCAACAGAGCGAGAGTGAAGAGGGGCTGCGGAGATGCAGCCCCAACAGTCTGTATGAGTTATGTGCCTATGCTTACTTTTTCATCGCTTCTAAATTCTGACAGGGCATCCGTGTGTACATACTGTGAATCCTTTCAGCCATGTAAAGATTGCTACTTACTCCGGCCCAAATTAATTGGCATGCAGAGTATATATATCTGCATGTGCATGCAAGACATTTCACTTGATTATGATTACACAATCGATATTATGCCTCAAGTCAATCTGCAAGTTGGTACACCGAAACCAAATTTCTGATCCTTAATTCATGACTGCATTCAGGGTGCAAAGCAACCACTCTGGCTTGCTTATTTATCTTTCGCCTGCTTGCTTATAATTAACGTGGCCTACTTTTCAAGCAGTCTTACTTTTTGTATTCGTTTTCTGCTACTAGACTCTATATTGATGGTTAATGCCATCTCCGTTGATTTCACCACCATTAGGTTGCGTAATATGTCCCCTGCGTGAAAAAAGGAGGTGCGAGACCTCACACTTCAGTCACAGGTGCAAAACAAAAAACACAGGGTGTTTTCTTGCCGCTGGAACTGAGGTTGGGGTCAGGGAATTATCCTTCGGCTCTTTTTTGCATGAAGCAGCAGAATTGAGCATGCCAATACAATTGACATCATTAATAGCGAGAGGAGGTATTTTACTGCTATCCAAAAAGATTTCTCTTTCCTTACCATGAATCAAGTGCCTTTATCTCCTCTTAAATCCTTTGACAGGATGTTGATTTGTAAAGGAATGATCTTCAAGCAGCGGTATATCATCTATACTGCAGAGAAGCTATCTTAGTTGGTGGTGCATTTTTGTTATAGAATGGTATGGATGTAACCTCCTGCTATCGTGAAACTGATTTGAGTTACACTCTACAAGAATGCTTCCCGAGCTGTTTGAACCTTGAAAATATTAGGCCTAATACTGAATTATTCCTCTAGGACCGAAGTGCGTCATTTCTGAAGCAACGTGCCACCAAGTTTATGCTGGGCAGAAAACTGAAACTATTGTACCCTGGTACAGTATTAAGCTGAGATTGTATAAAAGCTTATGTTTCACTCGTATTGATCCTTCACACTAAGGTGATGATGGGCATTTGAGAGTCCCTGTTCTGACCCAAGTTCATGTATTAGATCCTGCAGAACAATGGCAGTCCCAGTAGTGACACTGAGTTATTCTTATAGGACTCAAGGTGCTGCATTTCTTATGCAACCAGGATTATTAGCTATTCACTGTTTTGGTCAGCCTTTCCTACCACCCAGGTTATGTTGGGGCGGAGTACCGAAAGCATTGTGCCCAACTTACAGCCCTTTGCTTGCATATGATACAAGATTAGGTTTCACTTGCATTGACCCTTCGCTGTAAGGTAATGAATCATTGCCCATTCATATCCGGGAGTTTTATTTTCCTCATTCTTCATTCTCTGACCCAAGTTTCGTTGCCTGAATTCTGCGGACCAATTACAGCCCAGAAGTGAATGTTGCAGTTGGCGTTCAGGACATAGCTCTTGAATACAAACAGATCACAGTAAATAAAGCAAATAACCATCTTGATATGTTGAAGGAGCTCCCAAAGGTCAACAGGTCATTCCTTCCTCTATTTATTTGATTTCCCAACTACAACTCCACTCCCATCTGGCATAATCGTTCTTGCGTGTTTGGGACTGACTGGTTTGATGTGGCATGATTGTCCAGGTATTTCTTCGCGGCAAAATCCACGCCTGGCTGCAGCTCACAGAATATCTGCATGATCACAGTGGAATGTCCCTGGTTCCTTGAGGGCTTTGTGGAGCGATGGCGATGCAGCTCGCAGAATATCAGCTGATTGCATTCGAAGTTGCATGCATCCCAAAGGGTGCCAAAATGCAAGGCTATTGGGATTCACCCTCTGGGTGGAAAGGAAGGGCGGTATGGCCTCGCCCGCCCGGTCGACTTCAGGAATTTTTGTTTCGCCTTGGTAAATTGGTAGAATCATATTTCTTCATAGAGTAAATTCGCTCAGTTTTGGAATGTAGAGACTCGATGGGCGGCGATCCAGTTCCTCCAAGAATTTGAGGTTGTTTGTTTTTCCTGTGTTCTAAAAAATCATGATCTTGTGTTCCATAAGCATGGACGAACTGATCGGTGATGCCGCTGTTGCTCGGCGT
Source organism: Dactylis glomerata (assembly GCA_007115705.1). Taxonomy (NCBI): domain Eukaryota; kingdom Viridiplantae; phylum Streptophyta; class Magnoliopsida; order Poales; family Poaceae; genus Dactylis; species Dactylis glomerata. The sequence goes on from QXEO01000518.1 coordinate 392,661, forward strand.
AATTGTTGGTAAGCACGGTGGTAGCCAGCACATTCCCTGATTGTAAAACTAATTCATGCGTCAGGCAGCACTTTTGCATATTCCTTTCTGCTAGCCAGTTATCTTGTTCAGATTGTTTCATCTTACACATCATCTCACTTGCAGAAATCTCAGAAGTATTTCTCCAAACACCGGACTTAGAATTTTGATGCCATGTCATTTTTAATTCTACATGACTGAAATGATTTTCAAATGCTCACCGGAAAAACACGACAATTTACTAAGAGGCCAAAGTCATTGCGATACAAATGAAGTGTTTTTTACTGAATACAGATATACTGTAGCAGAGACAGAACAATGCATTTCCGTACAAAAATGTCAGCTAAGAGATGATCATGCCATCAGCACCAGGTTCCCAAATGCTCAAACTGCATACCCAGACTCCCACTCAGCATTCACACATGATGAGAGAAGAGCACTTCATCCAACCGATTTTTTTACAAATATACACCTCTGCCCAATCAAACTGTCGAAGATGACCCCCGCCGAATTTTATTGCCATTTCTGACCTGGCGGGAGCGCCTAAGGGTGACACGTGGCTGTTTCCGCCATTGGGTGTGGTGGATATGAGTTCACGCCATTGGGACTGGCGGAATGTTGAATCCGCCATTGACATTGGCGGAAATTCGTGGTTGCCACCATCATGGCTGGCAGCAAGTGGCTGAGCCACGTCGATGCTGGCGGGAAGAAGCGATGACATCATCCCGCCATTGGCAGTGGCGGGAAGTTGGTGTCCGCCAGCTGCAATGGCGGAAAGCATGCGCGCCAAAGTAGCGAGCCAGCCATGCCGCGTCATTTCATGTCCCCGTTCAGCCAAGGCATGCAAAGCATTGAGCCAAATCAAAAGCATGGGAATCATTGCTGCATGTATGTCTGCCAAAGCATGCAAAGCATTGAGCCATGCGCGTCGACAGTGCTGCAAATAAATGGACCTAATCAATCCAGCTCCTGCCAAGCATTCCGCCATAGGCTATGGTGTTTTTCTACTTTCCGCCATAGGAATCAGTGGGATGATGTCAGCGCGACTACCCACTAGTTCACGACGTGGATCAGCCACTTTCCGCCAGACATGATGGCGGAAACATGACATTCCGCCAATGCCAACGGTGGATTTTACTGTCCGCCAGTCCCAATGGCGGATTCTACTTTCCGCCTTAGCCGCTGGCAGACTGTGACACGTGTCGCCTGTCGGCGCTTCCGCCAGGCCAGAAATGTCAATAAATTTCAGCAGGGGTCATTTTCAACAATTTGATTGGGCAGAGGTGTATATTTGTAAAAAAATCCATCCAACCAGAGAATGCGCTGTCCCCTCGCTCAGACTCTATCTGAGATTAAACGGCAACATCGACAGCGGGAGAGACAAATGCATGAACATCGACATGGCTGCTTGTTTACATACGAGATGCAGACATTGTCATCACTGCATGAACTTATACATAGTAGACTCAAATCAGTTGTACATGATACATTGTTTTGGTACATCCAAACAGAGGTTCCAAATCGTTGATGAATCGGCATGGAAACTAGAGTATGCAAGGGACCCCATAGGACCACATTTAAGTAGGGTACTCCCTCTGATCAAAAATAAATATTAATAATTTTAAACTAACTTAGTACAAAGTTTATATTAAATTACTGACACTTATTTCCAATCAGAGAGAGTAGTATATACAAGAGGAGCTATACCAACAATGCGCTGACACTCGTTTAGACCAGGGCTGGTATGGGGGCTTTAGGATAGTTCACACAACACGAGAGAGTATCACGATAATGGATTATCTCTTATTATGAAGATCATGTTAAAAAAAAAATTATTATGAAGATCAGAGCTAGAAGGTGACGACGAAGCCAACCAGGATAAGCAGACCCGGCGTGGGCTCATGAACCAATTTCTTGAGGAGAAAAGGGACTTTTTTTTAGGAGAAAAGGAACTACTCACGTACGTAGTTTTGTTTTCCTTTTTTTAGGAGAAAAGGAACTAGTCGGAGGAACTAGTCACGTACGTAGTGCACGTAACCATCCACGCCGTGCCACTTTTTTTTCCACTAGCATGGCGGCCCTCGCAAATGCCATGGCACCACCTTTAATTGTTTTCTTAAGAAGAATAATGTCTTTAGTGTGTCTAAACTTATAAAACACATACATAAATTCATGAAAGTCGCAATATGAGATAGAAAGTAATATATTATATGGACACCATTTGTATATATACGTATTTAATTAGATCACATGCATTATGTGTGATGTTTAATCCATGTGCAACAGTAACATTCATATTGTTAAAAAATTCAGGTTTATTTGAGCAATGACTATACGATGTTTTATCATTATGATGCAATAGAAGATATGTTTTATAATTATGTTACAAAGGAATTTATCCTAATTATTATATAGGTCAACTAAAAAGTAAGAGAATACCTTGTGTATGTCTCATTTTCTATTTTGCATTGCATATAGAAAAGAAAATTATTTGTGTGATTCCTAGTAACATTATGATGAGTTGATGGCCATGGTATACTACATACACCTATAAAGATCTGTCGTTTTTGGCTACAATGAAAATATCTCCATTTCATTAACAAACATATGTTTTACTTTTCATGCTAACTTGCGGCATGTCTCTTGTTTCCAAACATACTAAGCTTTTTATATAGTATTATAGATGATGTGAGGATTTGTAGATAATGGTAGGTTAATGTGGTGGATTTTAGTTATTTTCTCTATGAATAATATCGTGGGTATGTGGCTATATGGACCATAAACTTAATTTTAGAGAAATAGAAAATTGGACAGTCTTGATTTCCATTTTGTTGGCATATGAATTTGTATATTTTTTATGTAAATATGGAACTTTCAAAAATGTTAGCTCACATAAAAATAGGCTGGGGGAGTGATGCTCCACCGGTACAACCAATAGGTTTGAGAGCTACATAGAACAATATTTTGTCATGCAGTTTAGTTATTATGTTCATTAGTTTGTATGTTCTTTGCAGAGTCATCCTTGCAGTTGAGTTTGTGTCATATAAAATAAGATTGCAATGCTCCATCTTTCACTATTGGGCTACTTCGACTTTCTAGAGCGAATGGTTCTCGCAGCTTGTATTATTGCTTTTATTTTCTTTCTTGGCACTTCGGTAATGGAGCGCCAGTTTGGTAGCATGCTTTTCAAGAGGTTTGTCCTAGGCCAAACTGTGTTATGTTGCAGTGTAACTCATTAAGGTCGATGATTCGCGTAGATTTTAAAAAACTACGAGGTTAGCTCATGTTTTCTAGATTTTATTTTCTGAAATTTTGTCACTTTTGTATAAGAGAAGCGACAGAGCAGTATCGACACGTTAGTTATGAGAAACATTGATCAATCCTTTAGATTTATTAGGAATATTTAATGTTGAGGTCCTTTCTAATTCTCGGGACATTGTTTAAAAATAAGATATTTTTCTTGTTAATAATTACATTTTGTAAATTAAATCGATTTATATTTTATAACCTAGCTTGTATGTAATGTTTCATGTGTAGTTCTGTAGGATATATATGTGTTGATATTGACATGTACATGTCAGTAGAAAAAGATTTTTTGTGGATCAGCTTTTTTTTCAAGCTTTACGATTGTTTTACGTGCTACCGCTGGACTCTATTTTATATATGCATGTACCGGTCATTTTTTCCTTTTAGAATTACCGATCTGTCTTTCGTTTTTTAAGTTGGATCTGTCTTTGCGTTGCCTTCCAGTTATGTGCTTTTAGTTTTTTTAAAAAAGTGTTCTCAATGGGCTAGCCCTAACGTGACAGACCCAAACCATGTGACGTGTCTACAGTTTTGCGTATAGTTTTACGTAACTCTTAGATCTATTAAATCTGAACCGTTAGTAATACAATCAACGGTATATTTATTTTTAGCCTATGTGGATTAACATGGTGGCTCTATTTTAAGACCCCGTATTGCGGAACGCGAGGTGGACATCATCCATAGGATTAATCAAGAGCTTGTTACCAAGTACAAGAAGGAGACTACAGAACTCTGGAAGGACATCTTTTCGCTCCATGAGACCACTAACCAATTACAAGCACAACTCTACGACTTGCAGAACCAAAACTGTGAGTATGAAGCTAGATTTTGACAAATGAGTGCTGCTGCAAGTTTTAGGATATTGGAGACCAAGACATCCTTCCTTGACGGGGGACCTCTGCCTTGGAAGTACGATGATGATAAAGACTCACCATCACCGCCGAAGGAGTAATTCGTCATCGGTATAGGCATCCCCTTGGCTTGTTCCAAGCTTGGGGGGAGTGCCGCGGTATCACATCATCACCTTTTTACTCATTTACTTTTCAAGTAGAGTCATATCATGAATAGAGAAATTATCCTATAGAATAGTTTACAGTTTGGAAGTATCCTCCTTAGTTGGTTATCTATGTATCCCTTGGTGTGAGTTGCGGTAATGAAATATTAATGAGAAGTTTTATCATTTACTTTCCGCACACTTTATTTTAGTTTGCAATGTTTCTTATATGATTAGTCTTGTTGATTAGTATTGGTATCACTTCGGGAGCACGAGTAAATTTAGTTGGTTTTGGCAAACTTAGCTTGGTCAGTAGCAACATTACCTTGAGGTTTGACTTGAGTAGAAAAGAAGAAAGAAGTGCTTGTAGTTACATCACTTCAGTTTTTCTTTATGGCTTATAAGCATTATTATTCTTAAAGTTAAAATCATTGTATCTTCAAGGAAGTTTGCATGATTGTTCTTATTATATGTATGTTTGTTTTTTTCATGCAACTCTTATGCTTGTTACCCAGCCTTGCTAGCCAAAGACCTGTACTGAGAGGAAATACTTCTCGTGCATCCAATTCCTAAAAACCAAGTCACTTCCAAAGAGTCCACTATAAATTCCTATGCATGGTATTTCAAGCCATTCCAAGTAAATTTTCATGTGCTACCTTTCAAAAATCTTCAAATACTACTCATTTTGTGCCACTGTTTTTTGCTCATGAGGACGTAGTGGATAGGTTTGTTATCTTCCATACTAAATTAAGTACCCATCGACTAGTCAGCTTCATCTGCTCGTCACTAATTTTGCAAGGGAGCTGGTCAGACCATTATAATCTCAAAAAGAAAGAAAAGAACACTCCTCCATGGTATGTGAAAGTTAGTCGGCACCCGATGGAATCGGTTAGCCATGGTTTGAGAAAGGAAAAGGTGGGGAGGAGTGCCAAGCTATAAAAGAGCACCAATGTGCCAATTAATTAAACATCTCGGAACCGCTTTCACTTGTTTAGTATGGAAGATATCAAGAACTCCGTTGCTAGTCGTTGACAAAAGCAACCACCTCTCAAAACAATTTTTATCTCTGTTTTACAAATAAAAAGCTCTAGCACATGTTTAATCCCTGCTTCCCTCTGCGAAGGGCATGTCTTTTACTTTCATATGAGTCAGCCTATTTCCCTTCTATCTCAAGCAAGCATTTGAGTTGTTATGTTTCACTCATCCATATGTTGATCCGTTTAATCATGTTTACTAACTTCTTTTGTTAGTACAATGCTTTTGTCTGAAGGAATATATCTTTGAAAGATTTCTATGAATGCAAAAAGTTTGTTTCGTTGAGCATATGGTTTTTGCTATTTTAGCTCTGTTTTAAAAAAAGTGCTCCATTCAAAGGCTAGTATAGTTTGTTTATTGTTCTCTGACCAAGAATTAAGGTTTGCCACCACCAATTATAGTTTACTTTGTGCATCTTTATATGTGATTCCCTTTACTTCTTGCAAGTCTATATTATATAAAGGGAAGTTGCTGTCTATTATAACTTGTGCCTTGGTGAATGTGATGCTTCTTGTCTGTATTTTGATTATCGACACTTCACTCCATAAACCTATGGTCATGTTTACCGAGTTTAGTTTTTGCTTGGGGACAAGCGAGGTCTAAGCTTGGGGGGGTTGATACGTCCATTTTGTATCACTATTTTGTATCATAATTTACTGTTATTTATTGATATATTTCATATTTAGAGATGATACTTATGTTGTTTCCTCTGTTTTTACATGTTTGATGGTCGTTGGAGGATTTGCTGCCGGAGTCAGGATTCTGCTGGAAAAGGACCGTCAAGACACCATATTTTGGAAGATCAGGAAAATTCCGGAAAAATACCAGAAAATTATATTTCACCGAAAGACCCCGAAAGCCAGAAGGAGGAGGCGAGAGGAGCCAGGGGGTAGGCTCACACATAGGGGGCGCGGCCTGGCCCCTGGCCGCGCCGGCCTAGTGTGAGGCCACCCTGGCCCACTTCAGGTCTCGCCCCTTCGCGTACTTCATCGTCCCCGAAAACCTAAGTCAGGGGGGCTCAGAGATAGACACCGCCGCCTCTACGGGGCGGAAAACACCAGAGAGAGAAAAGCTCTCTGGCAGAGAGAAATCTGCCGGGGAAATTCCTTCCCGGAAAGGGGAGATCATCGCCATCATCATCACCATCGCACCGGACTTCATCGGGATCATCATTATCATCTCCATCATCAGCACCTTCATCTCCACCATCACCACGCCATCCCGCTGTAACATCTTGAGTTGAATCTTGTCAAATTCTTAGGGGAAAATTTCTCGGTGTTGATTACTCTAGTGGTTGATGCTATTGAGTGGAACCGTTGAATTAAGGTTTATGTTCAGATTGTTATTTACCATTATTTCACCTCTGATCATGATCCATATAATGTCTTGTGAGTAGTTCGTTTAGTTCTTGAGGACATGGGAGAAGTCAAGTTGTTAGTAGTGGAATTATGTTGAGTAATATTTAATGGTTTGATATTTATTTGTTGTGGTGCTATTTCATTAGTGGTGTCATGTGAACGTCGACTATATGATACTTCACCATTTATGTGCCTAGTGAGATGCATTGTGTATTTGGCTACCAATTGTGGGGTTGCTGGAGTGACAGAAACCTAAACCTCCGTTGGGAAACCATTGCACCAGGGAGCGTAGGATCTTAGAGTTTAAGGCTGTGGTTAGATTTATCTTAATTACTTTCTTGTATTTGCGGATGCTTGCAAGGGGTATAATCACAAGTGTGTATTTATCCTAGTAAGGGTAGTGCGCTAGCATAGGTTCACCCCCATAACACTTATCAAACCAGTAAAGATTATTTAGCGGTATGAAGCGAAAGCACTTGACAGAAACTCCCGTGTGTCCTCGAGAACGTTTGGTCATCATAAGTTACACAACCAGCTTGTCCTTTGCTAAAGAAAGGATTGGGCCACTTGCTGCAATTATTACTACTGTCTTTTATTTACTCGCACTTTATTTATTTGCATTACCAAATACCTCTGAAAACCCGTTTGCTAGTATTTATAGTGAATCCTTGATCAAAACCACTTGTCAACACCTTCTGCTCCTCGTTGGGTTTGACACTCTTATTTATCGAAAGTACTACGATACACTCCCTATACTTGTGGGTCATCAGGCAGCCAGGATCTGCTCCGCCGATCAACTTCAGGGATTCAGGGAATCAAGGCGACGGCCGATAGGGCCTGGCTGCCCGGGCACGATCTGCTCTGCCTCTACCGATCTCCACTTCTTTAGACTCTATGCGAGGCGGTCGACTCGACCGCTGCGATCGGTTCAATGATGTTTTCACTCTTTGATCATATCGCTAGGCAGGGCCTTGTGGCATGCGGCTGGGCCTTTTTTTCAGCCAAATAGAAGAAAACTACTTATAGCGGCGTTATCGTCCCACACCGCACGCGGACTCCTTCCGCGGGGCCGCGGCTAAAATAAGTGGGCCGGCCCATTAACCATTTGTTGCAGTGCAAGTTTAGTTCAAAAATTAATCATTTTCTAAAACTTGAACAATTTTTTAAATCTGAACATATTTTAAAATTTGAACACTTTTATAAATTGAACATTTTTTAAAATATGAACAATTTTTTGAAAATGAACAATTTCACATTTTGAACTTTTTCCATATTTTGAACATTTTTTTGTATTTGAGAATTTTTCACATTTTTAAATTTTGAATATGTTTATATTGAACTTTTTTTATTTCTCAAACAATTCTTGAAAAAACAGAAAAAAAATAAAAAAATGAAAAAAAAACATCCTTACAAGGAAAAAAACACAAGAACCCTTACTAATGGGCCTGGCCCACCTGACTCACGCGCCTAAAAAACTTGTGCGGCGTGGGACGGTAGCGGCGTATAGGATTTCACAGGATATACCCTATAGAGGAGGAGACGCAGATGGGCCCCTCCAAGGCATGGGCCCTTGGACGTCGCCAGGGTCAGAGCCGGCCCTGAAGCTCCTGAAGTCGGTGTGGAAGTACCGGCCCTTTCTACTACATCTCCTTCCACAAGTACTGTGTGCAACCCTAAAAAAAACAAGTACAGTGTGCAAGGGTTGTACAAGAACAAGTTCATGTGGCTGACCTTCGTGAGTGACCTGACCTTCGCGAGTGACCAGTTGGTTTAGATTTCAGAGCAACGTAACCATTAGTGGAGTTCAAGTGATAAAGTAAAATACCACTCCTTTGCTTTGACATTTGACGAAACACTATTTTTGAACTAATCACATTTACTTTTTGAATGATAGAGAAAATTATCATTTTTGTTAAGGTTGCCACATCGGATTTTTGCTTAGCTATGATAGGGAATGCCGAAAGAGAAAATTGTCTTCCCTCATCTAAGGGGAATAAAAAGAATACTATTTTCTCCATTAATACTCCATTAATACTGTATATAATTATTTGTATTAATTGCTAGAGATGACTCACTTATATATTATTTATTGTATTTCTCAATGATATGAAGGGCTATGAGAAAACATGTCTTCTCTAGAATTGTATATACCCTTAAATATGTACTATGATAGAGAAAACATGCCTTCTTATCATCCTCCAACATCTGGAGAAAGAACTATAAATACAATGCAACAAGAAAACTTCTACAATGCATTATTTTTTATTACTAAAGCAGAGAAATATGGGGCATTTTATCAATTAGCCCTTGATTATTTGCGTCAGACACGGGGAGGCTCTAATGGTGTCCTCAACATGTTCTATCTATGTGGAGGCATGAGACTCCTAGTCCATCCTTCTGGGTCTCTTTCTTCGTGAACACTGAAAAATCGCAGGGTGTTGTCATAAGGCATAACAGAATAATTCAAAGTAAGAGTCCTGGTCCATTCACTGTGGTTTCATTTAAATTCGCAGGGTATTTTCATGACAGAATATTTCAAAGTTAAGGATTGCTTCACCCTTTTGTTGATGCTTTCCGTGCAGAGGGTAGATTTGGATTGAGTGGGCACATCTGCACAAGGCAGAAGCAATAATACTTATATGATGGAGACATGGGGTGCAAAGCTAGTGGGGAATATATGCTCGGCACTGGCGTGGTGAGTTGGCAATCAGAGGGTGATGCTTAAAGTGAAGCTTGATGATCTTTTCATATATTTTTTGAAATCATGCTATCTGCTGCAATTATTTACTTTTTGAGCGAAAATAGTGGTGCAAATCTGAAGTGATGCATCAATAACGAAATAAAAGGCCATACAAATCAATGATGCAGGGGCCGGGTTTTCCTCTTTTTGAAAAAAAAAGAAATCTGAAGTGATCCTGAAGTCTTGGTCTCCTCCAGTCCTCCCAACTTGCATATATAGTACAACATATATGTTCTCCTGTCCTGACATCTACAAGCTATCATCCAACATTGACATCATCCAAATCCATACATCCATACGTACTAGAAAGGATTAAAGCAAGAGAGACCGGCGAGATGGAAGCTGTGGTGAGCGCGTCGACAGGGGCGCTGCAGGCTGTCCTCCCCAAGCTGATCAACCTGCTCACCGAGGAGTACAAGCTGCACAAGGGCGCCAAGGATGGGATCCGGTACATCAAGAGTGAGCTGGTGAGCATGCAGGTCGCCCTAGAGAAGGCGGCGGAGGTGTCGGATCAGCAGGTCAAGCTCTGGGCTAGGGAGCTGCGGGACATGTCCTACGCCATCGAGGACACCATCGATTCCTACATGGTGCGTGTCGGCGAGCCTGGATCCGCCGATACCACTACATGCTGGTGCAGCATCAGTACCAGAGTGTACAAGGCTCGCCGCGATATCGCCACCGAGATCGAGCGCATCAAGAAGGAGGTCGAGGAGATCAGCAGGCGCCGTGAGCGAACCAAAGTTGATGGCGTTGCTGCTGTAGCCCCAGCCACATCTGATCCCCGCGTGCTGGCTCTGTACGAAGACGCAGCGAAGCTCGTCGGCATCGATAGCCCGGCGGAAGAGATAATCGAGAAGCTCTCCATGGAAGGCGAAGGTGCGTCGGCGCAGAAGCTCAGGCTAGTCTCCATCGTTGGACCCGGTGGGATGGGCAAGACAACCCTGGCTAACTCCGTGCATCAGAAGCTCCATGAGCAGTTCACATGTACAGCTTTTGTTTCGGTCTCACGCAAGCCAAATATACATAAGATCCTCAGCAGCATACTTCGTCAAGTCACCAGCAAAATCAAAGACGTCTCCAAGGCCAAGGATAAGAGGTAATAACCCATTACACTTGTCTTCGGTAGCTTCACAAAATCATTCGACTATCAAATTGTACAAAAGTTACACTAAATTCTTAAGCCTAGAAAATAAAAACGCAAATTATCTGTCAAGAATTGCAGTTGCACTCCAGCTTGTTCACCCAAAAACACAACATTGCTCCTTAATTCTGAATATGGACCGAATGTGGGCCGTAATTTTTTTATTTATATATGGGCATGCTATTTCTTTAACTCTAGATCTCCTGGTTTTGATATTTCACATTAAATTTCACTATTTTGGAGAAACCGCAAATGACCTTTGCGTTTCTTTGCATTGAAATAGAAGTTTAGAGATGGAAATACTTATTACTGTACCATTAATTTTTCAGCATACGCCAAGAAAGTCACCGAGATTATGGGAACACTGAGATATGGACCGAACACGAGGTTATTGAAAAAATCAGAGATGTCCTCGTGGACAAGAGGTACATCGATTACTGTCTCTATCTCATCATATAAAGTTACTCATATATATGAACAATTGTCGAGATTCATCTACTCTGAGCTAGCCACAGCAGTTTAGCCAGACTAGTAATGTTGCACGTGTTATGCTTAAAAATCTAGAGTACATTTTTTTATATTTTCTTAGACAATTTTTAGATAATAATATGTATCTCTTAATTAATAATGAAGAAAATATTTATGTTGATAGATAATTTTAAGTAAGAAAAATAATCATGTTTCCATTGTCTTTTTGATGGAATTTTGTCCATTACTTCCACGAATAATATTTGACACGTTTGCATGTGGTGTTCCTTACTCAAAACAACTTACGTTGGCAAAATAAATAAGGGCACTGCTAGGGATCCACTCCCTTATATTGGTCTCCGATATAAGGTTTCAAATTATAGCCAAGAATTTTCTCATTAAACTGTGCTTTAACGGCCCGTTCAATTCTATAATTAATGTGAGGACCTAAAGCAACTTTGCATGCTCACTTTCTTCGCGCATGCAGTTTTGCGTTTGCATGCCATAGTATTTTTTTTCATCTAAAATGGTAAGGATCTTTGTCCATCACTTCTCTTGATGAAATTTTGTCCATTTGTTCCTTAAAATAAATTTACTTTGGCAAAATAAATAAGGGCACTGCTAGGAATCCGCTCCTGATATTAGTCTCCTGACATAAGGTCCTAAATTATAGCCAAGATTTTCTCCTTTTAAACTGTCCTTTAACTGCCGTGAGATAATTACTGCATGCATAGTGTCTCCTCTAATTCCCCTAATTTAAGCAATATTAATTGGTAATTGATAGTAGGCTGACAATGTTTTATCACGAAACATGGGTGCTACGTGAACCGTTGGATGTAGTATTAGACGGTCAAGATCTTTTGGATCACCACCCTCTGTGCCTTTTTATATCGATATAGATAGATGGGGATGCCCTCAACCAACCTATACCCCTATCCCTCACACCAAACACACACCCTAAGTTAGGGTTGGGTCTCTTGGTTGCCCTTCTTCTCTTACTATCTCCCTTTAATGCTTGTTTAACCAGTTCTAGAGAAAATTTATTTCTTTACTTAGTATCATGTCAGATCAAGTCCTTGATTTATGGACGAATTAGTAATTGGTTATGTGGCCTTGTTTTTGTACTCACATGCATAATTTCCATCCCTGAAACTGTAAACCTACTGACTACTGGTTCGCGTATTGGATCCTCTTTGAATTGGAGGATTAAAATAGGTTCCAACAACATTGTTACATAGTTAGTAGGTTCTCGCATTATTTTGTTGCACATTTCAAGTTGATTGTACATAGCAACATTTGCCAACTAACCTCATTTTAAATGTAGGTACCTCATCGTAATTGATGATATATGGGATGAATCAACATGGGAACATATAAAATGTGTTCTAATTGAGAACAAATGTGGCAGTAAAATAATAACTACAACTCGTATTGGTAAAGTTGCTGGATTTTGCATCTCTTCTCACACTGCTGATGGTATTATACATGAACTACGACCTCTTTGTAAGGTTGACTCTGAAAAACTATTTTGCCGCAAAGTATTTCATGAAGATAGTTGCCCTGCTGAACTTAACGATGTATGTCAGAAAATTTTAAAAAGATGTGATGGATGACCATTAGCTATTGTTACTGTAGCTAGTCTACTTGCAAACAAACAGACACATGCAGAAGATGACTGGTATAACGTATACAACTCAATTCAAACTGGACTCGCGGGTAGTCGTGGTGTTCAGGCCATGCGGGAGATATTATCTCTTAGCTATTATGATATGCCCTCACAGCTAAGGGCTTGTTTTTTGTATCTAAGTATGTTCCCGGAGGATCTTATAATAGGGAGAGATGAGTTGATATGGAGGTGGGTGGCTGAAAATTTTGTTCATGGAAGAGATGATGATAACTTGTATGAAACAGGAGATAAGTACTTTAATGATCTCATTAATAGAAGCTTGATCCAACCGACCCAGGTTGACAGCTTCGGGAGGGCACAAGCTTGTCGTGTACACGACATGGTACTTGAGTATGTCACTTGGCTGTCAGCTGAAGAGAACTTTGTTACAATATTGAGTGACCAGCATTTTCCAGCTGAACCAGACAACATCCATCGTCTATCCCTCCGATACAGAAAAGAAGAGCATTGCATACCTCACGCAATAAAGAGTTTGCCTCATGTTAGGACACTTGGTGTATCCTCACGCGCCATTGACTTGATGCCATCCCTCTCCATCTTCCCAGTCCTACGTGTCTTGGATTTAGAACAATGCACGAGTTCTAGCATTAAGGGGTTGGAGAATCTGGTTCACTTGAGGTATCTGAGGCTAAGTCAGACATATTATGGTCATAATTGGATTAACCTTCCCAAAGGAATTGGGAATCTATTGTTACTGCAAATATTGGATCTAAAGGAGGCCAGGATAAAAGAATTGCCAGCAACTGTGGTTCAACTTAGACACCTGAGAGTGCTAGTGCTTTCAGTCTATAGATGGGACAAGGAATATGAGAAGCATTTGCTTCAGTGTTTGTGCAATTTGAAGAAACTTGAAGCTCTTGATATCTTTGCTAGAGGTTCATCCCTGGATTTCATGTTGAAAGTAGATTGTGCCCCTTCACAGCTCCGAAGATTTACAACATGTTCTCGTGAACCGGCTGAACACATATTGAGGCCAGGGTCCATATGGACAGAGTTCAGCCCGTTCTCCACACTCCCAAGGTGGATAAATTCGTCACTCTCCAGACTCTCTGATTTATCCATCACAGTGCAGATACTGCAGCAGGGGGATGTTGAAGTGCTTGCAACTGTGCCAATGCTTCGTACTTTGGATTTGGAAGTAATAGAAGCAACAGAGGGAAGGTTGGAGATCACAAAGAGCAATGGCCATGCTACAACATTCCGGTGTCTAGCAAACCTCAGGTTTGTAAGCCGTGCATTGGGGCTGGTGTTCAGACCAGGAGCCACGCAGAAACTTCACAGGCTTTATCTTTGTTTTGATCTAGCACAAACAAAAGATGTTTATAGTAATTTCGATTTGGGCTTGGAGAATCTTACCTCCCTTGAGATTGTGGAAGTTGAAATGGACTGTCGATGTGCCAGACTTTGGGAAGTAGAGGCTGCAGAGGGTGCACTGCGTAATTCAGCCAACGCTAATCCCAACTGTCCTACTGCTTATTTGAGGAGACATTTCGAAAGAGAGATGATATATGATCAAGAAGAAGATATCGCTGACGAGCTTGTATCAAGAAAGAAACAAGATGTACTGATTTACCCGTAATCCCTTTGGTGTCTATTTATTTTGTTTGATCTTCTCCTTTCTAACTTGGTTATCCTGTGGTCAGGCTCTGCTTGCGACTATTGGGCCGTTTGGTGGAAATGGAGGCAGGGCTCGTGACATCATGGTGGCGCCCTACCGTCTGGAAACCGTGACAATTAACTTTGGAGGCATCATCGATTCTCTTGCATTTTCTTACACTGACCACAATGGGCAGCATCACTCTGCAGGGCCATGGGGCCCTGGGGGTAGGAGTGTTTCAACGGTGAGTGAATAAATCTTAATTGATGTTTTCACTCTTCATGTGCATGTATGTGCGGTGTTTGTCTAGGTCCCATTAATTACCACGTTGTACAAATACCAGGATGTATATGTTAATTATTGCTTTTCTTCTCTTACAGACACTAGTAGAAAACGGGCCTTTGGCCAGGACCCTTTAGTCCCGGCCTCCATCTGGGCCGGGACTAAAGGCCCGGCCACGTCGCCCGAAATTCGCCACCCGCCCGGGAGGCTTTAGTCCCGGCCCGTAACGATCCTTTAGTCCCGGTTTGAGACACAAACCGGGACTAAAGGGCTTTGCGCGGAGCGGCCCGCGTGTGCGCACCCTTTAGTCCCGGTTTGTGTCTCAAACCGGGACTAAAGTATTCTGCCTATATATATGGCTGCAGCAGCCCCTCTCTCCCCTCTTGCATTTTTTTGGATGAAAGTGTGTGAGTGTGTGCTAGCTCTCCTTTTTGCTTGGATGCACTAGAGGTGTTTGTTGAAATATTTGTTAGAGCGATGCCGCTTCAGTTCACCGAACACAACTACGATATGAGGTGCCCGAGCCACGCTTAAGCCTCTTCCTCTTTATTTCCACTTATTCTAAAAGGTTAGCAACTATATTTCCTCGTTTAGACCGTGCGGTACTAATTTTTAGGATCGTGATTGTGTTTGATATACTGTTGCATGACGCAGATGAGCCATCCATGGATGTACGGTGATCGACGCACCGCCGCTTACAGAGAAGGCGTGCATTCTTTTCGAGATGCAGCCGATGCGAACAAGCATGGTGGTGGCTATATGTTTTGTCCATGTGTTGAATGTCGGAATGAGAAGGACTACACTTCCTCAAGAGTCATTCAGAGCCACCTGCTTCGGTCCGGTTTTATGTCGGGCTATAATGTTTGGACCAAGCACGGAGAAAGAGGGGTTATGATGGAAGACGACGATGAAGAAGAAGAGAACGATGATGACAACTACCGATCTATGTTCCCTGAGTATGCTGATACCGCAATGGAAGACAATGAAGAAGAAGATCAGGGTGCAGAACGGGAACCAGATGAGCCCGCTGATGATCTTGGCCGGGTCATTTCTGAAGCACGGCGAGGCTGCGACACAGAAAAGGAGAGGTTGCAGTTCGAGCAGATGTTACAGGACCACAACAAATTGTTGTACCCAACTTGTGAAGATGGCCAGAAGAAGCTGGGTAGCACACTGGAATTGCTGAAGTGGAAGGCAGAGACCGGTGTGACTGACTCGTCATTCGAAAAGTTGCTGGTACTGATGAAGAAGATGCTTCCAAGAAAGAACGAATTGCCCGCCAGCACGTACGAAGCAAAGAAGCTTGTCTGCCCTCTAGGATTAGACGTGCAGAAGATACATGCATGCCCTAATGACTGCATCCTCTACCGCGGTGAGAAGTATGAGAATATGGATAAATGCCCGGTATGCACTGCATTGCGGTATAAGATCAGAAAAGATGACCCTGGTGAGATTGAGGGCGAGCCACCCAGGAAGAGGGTTCCTGCCAAGGTGATGTGGTATGCTCCTATAATACCACGATTGAAACGTCTGTTCAGAAATAAAGATCATGCGAAGTTGTTGCGATGGCACATGGAAGATCGTATGAAAGACGATAAGTTGAGGCACCCCGCCGATGGTCGGCAGTGGAGAAAAATCGAGAGAGAGTTCCCGAGATTTGCAGGTGACGCAAGGAACTTATGGTTTGGTCTGAGTACAGATGGCATGAATCCTTTTGGGGAGCAGAGTTGCAGTCACAGCACCTGGCCCGTTACTCTATGTATCTACAACCTTCCTCCTTGGTTGTGCATGAAGCGGAAGTTCATTATGATGCCAGTGCTTATCCAAGGTCCAAAGCAACCCGGCAACGACATTGATGTGTACCTAAGGCCATTAGTTGACGAACTTTTACAGCTGTGGGCCGAACCAGGTGTACGTGTGTGGGACGAGCACAAACAAGAGGAATTTGACCTTCGAGCCTTGCTTTTCGTAACCATCAATGATTGGCCTGCTCTTAGTAACATTTCAGGACAGTCAAACAAGGGATACAATGCATGCACGCACTGTTTAGATCAGACAGAAAGTATATATCTGGACAAATGTAGGAAGAATGTGTACCCGTTCAATCGTCGTTTTCTTCCGCCCAAGCATCCCTTAAAGAAAAAAGGCAAGCATTTCAATGGCAAGGCAGAACCCCGGGGGAAGCCTGTCATCCGTACTGGTGCTGAAGTATTTGATATGGTCAAAGATTTAAAAGTAATCTTTGGAAAGGGTCCTGGCAGCCAACCTGTTCCTAACGGCCCTGATAAGCGCGTACCCATGTGGAAGAAGAAATCTATATTTTGGGAGCTACCCTATTGGGAAGTCCATGAGGTCCGCTCCGCAATTGACGTGATGCACCTGACGAAGAATCTCTGCGTGAATATTCTAGGCTTCCTGGGCTTGTATGGGAAGTCAAAAGATACACCGGAAGCACGGGAGGACCAGGAACGTCATAAAGGAAGAGATGGCATGCATCCAGGGCAGTTTCAAGGGCGTGCCAGCTACGCTCTTACTAAGGAAGAGAAGGAAATCTTCTTTGAAGTCCTTTTCAGTATCAAGGTCCCGACTGGCTTCTCGTCGAATATAAAGGGAATCGTAAATATGAAAGACAAAAAATTCCAAAACCTAAAGTCTCATGACTGCCACGTGCTTATGACGCAATTGCTTCCGGTTGCATTGAGGGGAATTCTACCGGAAAATGTTCGCCTGGCAATTGTGAAGGTATGTGCATTCCTCAATGCAATTTCTCAGAAGGTAATCGATTGAGAAAGTCTATCAGGGTTACAGATTGATGTGGTCCAATGTCTGGTCAGCTTTGAGTTGTTGTTCCCGCCATCCTTCTTCAATATAATGACACACCTCCTAGTTCACCTAGTCGAAGAGATTAGAATTCTCGGTCCTGTATTTCTACACAATATGTTCCCCTTCGAGAGGTTCATGGGAGTCTTAAAGAAATATGTTCGTAACCGTGCTAGGCCAGAAGGAAGCATCTCCAAGGGCTATGGAACAGAGGAGGTCATTGAGTTTTGTGTGGACTTTCTTCCTGACCTTAAGCCGATTGGTGTTCCTGAATCTCGGTATGAGGGTAGGCTGACAGGAAAAGGCACACTAGGAAGGAAAGCAAAAGTATGTATGGACGGGCATTCTTTCTCTCAAGCACACTACACAGTTCTACACAATTCCACCGTGGTGGCTCCGTATATCGTGAGACACAAGAATATTCTACGCTCCGAAAACCCGGGGAAGACTGACTCTTGGATTAAAGGGGAACACGAGAAGACTTTCGGCAGTTGGTTGCAGACACATCTCATGAATGATGACACCGTTGGAGATCAGCTGTACTGTTTGGCCAGGCCACCATCTTCTACTATATGTACTTTCCAAGGGTACGAGATAAATGGGAATACATTTTACACGGTTGCCCAAGATAAAAAGAGCACCAACCAAAACAGTGGTGTCCGCTTTGATGCAACAGACGAGAATGGGCACTGTTTGGAAACATATTACGGGTACATAGAGGAGATATGGGAACTTGACTATGGACCTACTTTTAAGATCCCTTTGTTTCGGTGCAAATGGGTGAAGCTGACAGGAGGCGGGGTAGTTGTAGACCAAAAGTACGGTATGACAACAGTGGATCTCAACAATCTTGCGTACATGGATGAACCATTCGTCCTAGCCAACGATGTCGCTCAGGTTTTCTATGTGAAGGACATGTCTACAAAAACGAGAAAAAGAAATCAGCAAAAGAAGACATCGTCCGATGAGCCAAAGCGCCACATAGTTCTTTCAGGGAAAAGAAACATCGTGGGAGTAGATGACAAGACAGACATGTCAGTAGATTATAATAAGTTTCATGAAATTCCGCCCTTCAAAGTGAAAACTGACCCAAGCATCCTACTGAATGATGAAGATTCTCCATGGCTACGACCCAGAAGAAAACAGAAATAATAGATAGGAATGTTGGTGCAATAATGTAATAATGTATTAAACCTTTTATGCAATGCATGATGAAGATTCTCCATGGCTACGACAGACACGGTTACATGGATGGCTGGATGTGAATAATGGTATGGATCGGTCATCACCGCTCTTTAGAAAAAAAGCCGGCTCACTAGTTCTTTTCCCGTCCTGCTCTTTATACACACCGTGCTGCGTCTTCCTAAAGCGCCTCCCCTCAAAGCCAAAACAAAACCAATGGCCGCCGTCTCCCGCCTCAACCCCTGCCGCCGCTATACCCAGTCCTGATTTCTTCGCCTCGCAGTTCTTGTACCCACAGCCTCCACATAGAAAATTGTTTTGAATTACTTATTCAATTTTAAACACTTTTCATATTCATAGTTTTATCAGATTCTAAAATATACATAAAGAATATTAATCAATATAGTTTTAATTGAAAATGGCAAACTAGTTAATAGTTTGGATAGTTAAAATAATTAATTTTGAAAATAGAAAATAGTTTTGAATTATTTATTTAATTTCAAACACTTTTCATTTTTATAGTTTTATCAGATTCTCAAATATGCAAAAAGAATATTAATAAACATAGTTTTTAATTGAAAATTGCTAAATAGTTAATAGTTTGGATAGTTAAAATAATTAATTTTGAAAATAAAACATAGTTTTGAATTAGTTATTCAATTTCAAACACTTTTCATTTTCATAGTTTTTTCAAATTCTAAAACCTTTCAAAAGAATATTAATCAATATAGTTTTAATTGAAAATGGCTAAATAGTTAATAGTTTGGATAGTTAAAATAATTAATTTTGAAAATAGAAAATAGTTTTGAATTAGTTATGCAATTTCAAACACTTTTCATTTTCATAGTTTTTTCAAATTCTAAACTATACAGAAGTTATTCAATTCAAATTTCAAATAAAATAGTTTTGAAATGAAATCTGAAAAATTCAGAACTGGCGCGCATTTATGGCACCTTTAGTCCCGGCTGGAGCCACCAGCCGGGACTAAAGGGGGGGCTAGGGCGCGAACTGGAACCGCCCCCCCAAAACCCTTTAGTCCCGGCTCGGGGTTTGAACCGGGACTAAAGGCCCCCCTTTAGTCCCGGTTGAAGCCCCGAGCCGGGACTAAAGGTCCCGGGGTATAAAAGCTAGTCCTTCGTCCCCGGTCGGTTCCACCGACCGGGGACTTAGGATTTTCGCGCGCGAGGAGCAAGCAGAGACGCCGCCAGGCTGCCCGACGCCACCGCCGCCCAACGCCCGACGCCACCGCCGCCCGACGCACCGCCTCCGCTGACGTCCTCGAGCCTGACGCGCCGCCGCCGCCGAGGCCCCCGAGCCCGACGCCTACCGCCGCCCGACGCGCCCACCGCGGCTCGAGCCCGAGGCGCCCACCGCCGCCGGACGCCTCCCACTGCCGCTGCCGACCGTCCCGAGGTGCCCGACGCCACCGGCCGCCCGACGCCACCGCCGCCCGACGCCTCCCGTCACCGCCGACCTGCAGGTATGTTAGGGTTAATTAGTTTTAGGTTAGGGTTAGTTTTAGGTTAGTGTTAGGGTTAGTTTTAGGGTTAGTGTTAGGGTTAGTGTTAGGGTTAGTTAGTTTAATTTAGTTGTTAGTTAGTTTTAGGGTTAGTTAGTTTAATTTAGTTAGAAAAAAAAGAATAGATTTGTTAGTTATTTGTTAGTAAATTTGTTAGTTAGTTTAATTTAGTATTTGTTAGTTAGTTTAATTTAGTATTTGTTAGCTAGCTATTTGTTTTTGTTAGTTAGTTTAATTTATTAGTATTTGTTAGTGATTTGTTAGTTAATTTGTTAGTATTTGTTAGTTAGTTTAATTTCCTATTTGTTAGCTATTAGAGTTAGATATTAGGTTAGAATTTGTTAGTGTTAGGGTTAGATATTAGGGTTAGAATTATTTAGTTAGAATTTATTTGCAAATAAAAATAGAATTATTTAGTTAGAATTTATTTGCAAATAGAAATAGAATTATTTAGTTAGAATTTATTTGCAAATAGAAATAGAATTATTTAGTTAGAATTTATTTGCAAATAGAAATAGAATTATTTTGCAAATAGAAATAGAATTATTTTGCATCATATATAGTTTGTTAGTTTATTAGTTAATCAAATGTTCGTTTTTTGCAGAACTATGGATCCACATAGCAGGAACCTCGAAGAGGAAGAACTTCTCGAAGATATAATCAAAGACGCCCTCGACGTTGAACCTGCTGAATCTCCGTCGTCATATCTAAACCCCTCCGGAGATGGAATGGAGGTTGATCGACCCGAAGATGAAGCCGATGGGGCCGGAGATAGCTCCAATGACGGAGAAGCCGGTGGAGAAGCCGGTGGAGAAATAATAAAGTCCGGCGAGGTATACATATGAAGTTCGACAATCACTTGTAATATGTGAAAAATATTGGAGATAGCTCTATATTGTATACATATACATTCATTTGACGAATGTTTCTCCCTCTTAGGCCTCCACATCGAGCAAAGCTACGAAACGAGGCCCGACTAAAAAGTTGGACGCACGGACGCATTACACCTTTGAGGTGATATTGCCTACGGGCGAACCAAAGCTTCCTAAGAATGCTGCTGACACATTCAAGAAGCAATGCGGAGTTCTCGTTAGGGATCACGTCCCGATCAGCGTTCGGGAGTCGAACAAGCGCAAAGGGGCAGCCGATAGTGACTATGTCGCCGAAAGGTACAAAGATAATCTTTGGAATGATATCATGTCACATTTCAACCTGCCAGAATGTGAGAATCAAGACGCCGCAAATAAACTGAGGGCCAAAGTCAAGCAGTGGACTCTAAAGAAGATGGCCGAACTGTTCCGTAGCTGGAAGAAGAAGCTATGGAAAGACTATCTGAAGACAAAGAAAGTGCCAGTATTCGAGGGGTATCTAGCCAAGCAGGCGAATCACTGGAAGGCATTTCAGGAGTACAAGCAGTCAGAAGATGCCAAGGCATTATCAGAAAAGAACAAGAAAAATGCCGACAAGAAGAAATATCACCACACGCTGGGGCCAGGGGGCTATGAGATTGCCATCCCAAAGTGGGATAAGAAAGAGCAAGATCTGCTAGCTAAAGGCATCGTACCTGAACCCATCCGTGATGAGTGGGAAATGAGAGCAAGGAATTGGTTCCTTGCGCATGGTGGTTCGTACGACGAAGAAACAGGGGACCTCATCTGCAGTGGCGGTCTTCGGATACCCAGGGAGAATTGGAAAAAGATAGTGAAAGAAATTAAAGAGGGAAAAAGACAGTTCACTGCAGATAGAGAGAAAGATTTGCTCACACTGGTCCTCGGCAATGATGAACATGGAGGACGAACGCGAGGCTTCGGTCCTTCTTACCCGTGGTGGCTTGGGTTTGCCAGAGACCAAGACACTTACAGAAGCCGGGCGAGAGCAAAGAAGCGACAGCAGAATGAGGAGAATGACAAGTTCAACCAGTTGCTTGCCAGGCTTAACGAGCAACAGAAGCAGATTGACGAGCTTAGAGGAGTAGCGCGCCAGGAAGATCCTGGACTCGATATTATCGGCGCCCCATCTAAGCGGAAAAGCAGCGTGGCTGAATCTGAGGCCCCGCCCGACGATGCACGAAGAATGATAGAGGGCGGTCCCGGCTACCCCGTGGATGGAATCAAGGAGTCAACATCATGTGAACTCCATCAGAAATTCAAGAACATATCCATGAAGGTGGCCGTCGGACAAGCTTTACCTTCTGGCCCTGATGCACGCTGGCATGGCCGTGAGATTCCAGCTGGCTTTGCTAAAGTCGGGGTGGATGAAATCATGGCGGGGTTTCATGATATGGAGCTCGACATGGCTGGACCCGAAGATGAGAGGACACTCGGAGAAGTACTGGGTGGAGTCATCCTATGGGACAAGAACTACATCAAGCTTCCAGGCTCGGCCCCAAGGACAACACCGCCTCCGAGTCGTCGCAGGTCACCTACACCTCCATCACCTCCAAGCCCTCCACATGACGACGGCCACCACAACACGAGTCCATCTCGATCACCGCCGCCGGACTTGGGTCGGCCGTCTCCGCCGCCGCCCGCTAAGGATACTAAGCGGAAGCGTGCTAGCAAGAACGCTCCGTCCATGAGTTCTAAGCGACGGAGCTCCCCAAAGCGCAAACTGTCGCCCCTCCCAAAGGTACCTCATGCTAATCTTCCTATCAGACCTTATGATCGTACCGACGAGGAAAACGCCAGGATAGCAAAGGAACATTATGAGGCGCAGATGAAAAAGAAGGAACCCGAGCCCCGCCCGGAATACACCGAGAAGCAAATAGCATATGCAAAATACTTCATGACCCTTCCATCACAGTATGACTTACACCATAAGCCTGACGACTATACACGCACATTGCAGAAGGAAGGGCAAAAGAGCAAGTCACGTGCAAGTGCAAGTGCAAGTGGGAGCAAATCAAGTTCAACTACAAGCAAAATAAGATCAGACGTTCCTCAGCTTGGACAACAGGCCAAACAGTCGATCCCACCCCTCAGGGTGTTACCCGAGAATGTTCCCTCTCTGGTGCAGGGGCAAGATTTGGGATTAGCAAAGAAGTGGGCGGATGAATGGGGTATCCCGGTTGAAGTCATTCTGGCTTCCCAAGACGACGTGGTACCCAAGGCTGTGGTAGCCCCTAAGCCACAGTTTGTCATGGGAGCGCCTTTGGTCAGCAAAGATAAGTTTGATGATCTCCCAACAAATATGCGTTACTTGCATACATGGTACTTAAGTGAATCAAAGAATGGGAGAACGATGATCGTGGCGCGTGTCCCACGGGAGTACTACGGCCGCCCCGAAGACATCCATATCGACTTTGATGAACTCTTCCAGATGTACAATGCCGACGCCCTCGACAAATCGCTTATGAGTTGCTATTGTCTGTAAGTTTTTTAATTTGTTGTCTACATATAACTTGTTCAGTTATTTCAATTCATTGTCTACATATAACTTGTTCCGTTCTGACTTGTACTCTATTATGCAGAATGAAGATTCTGGAATGTAAAAGTAGGAACATCCTAAATATTGGGTTTATTGACCCAGATAAAATACATATAAAGACGCTAACTGATAACCCCAAGGAGACAGAGGAAAACCTTCTAAGGTTTCTAACAGATCAAAATTTCTGTGACCACATACTGTTTCCATACAACTTCAGGTGAGGGTCTTACTCTGTTGTGTCCATTCACTTATAAGTGTAATTGATAAGTTACTGACACATATATATATACATGTGCAGCTACCACTGGATTCTGTTGGACATTCAAATTGATAAGGGAAGAGTTGATGCCTTCGACCCATTATCGAGACCCTTGGAACAGTTCCAAAGCCTGCAGGACATGCTCCAAGGGTAATTTCAATCATTCTTGCGCTCTATCGGTCTCTTTCGATGATTTTCTGATATATCAATTAATGAAAAACTTAGCAAATCATTTTCCTTGTCGGGCAGGGTTTGGAAGCGGTTCAAGTGCGTGACTCCCGGTATCCGGCATGAGAAGCTGACCTTTAGAGCGGCTCAGGTAAGTAGTAGTATGATATACTTCTATTTTCAATACTTTTGTAATGCTAGATTATTATTTTGATTATATATATTCTATTCTCGTAAAGTGCGACCAGCAGCCACGGGGGACGCATCTATGTGGATACTATGTTTGCGAGACCATTCGCACGTTTACCTCTGAGCACAAGGATTACAGATACGATGTAAGCAATAAACATTCACACCTCTATTTTTACTCGTCATTCTTTGTTATCATGATTGATATTCATATTCATCTCCTCTTCTTATATAGTACACGGCCATGCGGGAGAAGTACCTACCAGAGCAACGCGCGATTGCTGTTGCAGAGGAGCTGGCGACCTTTCTGAGAATAGAAGCTATAGACGACAAAGGACGATTTAGTGTAGCTAGGGGCCATTACTAATGTTGGTCCATGTAATCGAATAGACGGGCTCTTGTCCCGATAATTCTGATCTCCATATAATTGTATATATATGCTCGCTTGTAAGATAAGTTAATCTTATATATATGCATAAACTAATTCCCGAACACCAAGGCACCAAACGAGGCATCACGTTAATCCCCCACCTAAAACCCTAAAACCCCTAAACCCTAAAACCCTACAGCAAAAAACAAAAATCTGCAGATGACCTTTAGTCCCGGTCTGTGTTACAAACCGGGACTAAAGGTCCTGGCCCTGATTCGCTCCGAGGTGCCCACGTGGACACCCTCCAGTCCCGGCTGGTAAGCGGGCCGGGACTAAAGGTTCAGCCTTTAGTCCCGCGGCTGGGGTCCCGGTTTGCAAACCGGGACTAAAGCCCCTTACGGGCCGGGACTGGAGGCCCCGTCCCCACTAGTGAGATTAAGCTTCGCCCTTCGGAGTATGTAACAAAAGTTACAGGGACAATTGGTCCATGTTATGGAATACCCAAACTTATAACCTCGCTCACCTTCATCACAAATATGACTTCCTATGGACCTTTTGGAGAAGCAGTAGGAGATACGTTCGTCACTCCAGATTCAGAGCTAAATAGTAGTAGTATTGTTGGCTTCTTTGTCCGTGCAGGGACTGCTGTCGACGCAATTGGTTTTTACGTTCGACCGTTGTGACTGCAGCATGTTCCACATTGTTTTCTTGTGAGTGGCCTTTCCCTCGCACTTTCCCTTCAGGTTATACGACTTTATTTGAAAATGTTTTGGTACCAAAAGCAATAAAGTTTCTTGCACCAGTAAATATATGGATCCCTCACATTGGTGACCGATGCTAAAGACATATAAATGCATTACGGGTAAGCTTCAAATATTGCATCCCTACAACCAATTACATGGCCCTCCATGTCATCCTTTGCCTTGACGTGGCTCAAGAAAACCGGGCCCTCTCCCTTGAAGAGATAGACATTCGCAAAAGGCTCAAGAAAAGGGTGATTAGCTTGGCGGTTCTAGAGCGCTCTAGAAAGAGGCAATGTGCGCGCATCCGCTTCTTGAAAGATGGAGACGCCAACACTAAGTTCTTCCACGCCATGGTGAACGGCCGAAAGAGGAAAAATTTCATCCATAGAATCGCCAACAATCAAGGATGGGTCACCGACCATAATGGAAAGGAGAACTTGATCAAAACCCACTTCTCGGTGGTCATGGGCAAGGGGCCTCCATGCTCTCGGGACTTCAATTGGGGGGGCATGGCCTTCCCACCGTTGGATCTTGAGGATCTTGGAGAGAGCTTCTCGGAGGAGGAGGTGTTTGCGGCGATCAAGTCCATGCCATGTGACAAAGCTCCCGGGCCGGATGGCTACACGGGAGCCTTCTACAAGACTTGTTGGCAAACGATAAAGCATGACATTATGCCCGTCGTCCACCTCTTCTCCAACCTTCACGCGGAAAACTTCCATTGGCTTAACTCCGCAAATGTTGTTCTCATCCCCAAAAAGGAGGAGGCGGAGGCAATTTCGGACTTCCGCCCAATTAGCTTGATCCATGGGGTCGCCAAAATCGTGGCCAAGATGATGTCAACCCGGCTTGCCCCCCATATGAACACCCTTATCTCCACGTCCCAAAGTGCCTTCATCAAATCTAGGAGCATCCATGATAACTTTTTGGGAGTTCGAAACTACATAAGAAGATTACACCGCTCTAAGACGCCAACCATCCTCCTCAAGCTAGACATTAAGAAGGCTTTTGACTCGGTGAGGTGGGACTATTTGCTTGACCTTATGCAACGTTGCGGCTTCCCGGCGCGGTTTAGAAATTGGGTGGTGGCTCTTCTCACCACCTCCACATCTCGAGTCCTCCTCAACGGAATTCCGGGAGACCCTATTGCTCATGGGAGAGGCCTTAGGCAAGGAGACCCATTATCTCCGTTGCTCTTCGACCTCGCCATCGACCCGCTTCAACAACTACTTGACATAGCCACTCGCAATGGAGATCTTCACCGCCTCCGTGGTCGGGGTCCTACGGTTCGCACGTCCCTCTACGCCGATGATGGCGCGATCTTCATCGCGCCTTTCAAAGAGGATTTTGACGCGTTGGCTCGCATCTTGGACGGCTTCGGTGTGGTCACGGGACTTATCACAAATGTGCACAAGAGCATCGCCGTCCCCATTAGATGCGCCAATATTGATCTTGAAAACATTATGCAAGGCTTGCCGATCCAACGCATGACTTTCCCGATCAAGTACCTTGGATTGCCTCTCTCCCATAGAAGCATAAAGAATGTTGATGCTCAACCTTTGGTGGACAAGGCGGCGTCCAAGCTTGTCCCTTGGCATGGGAAGAATATTGCGGCCGCCGGAAGATGCACTCTCATCAAATCCGTCATCACCTCTCAAGCCATCTTCCACATCACACCGCTCTACCTACCTCCCGGCACTCTTCTAGCCATCAACAAGATTGAAAGGGCTTTCTTTTGGGCGGCAACGGACAAAGTTTCCGGAGGAAAATGTAAGGTGAAGTGGAGCATTGTTTGTAGGCCTAAGGAGAAGGGGGGTCTCGGAATTCTTGACCTTGACAAGTTCGCACGGGCACTTAGGCTAAGATGGCCATGGCTTCGTTGGAAAGACCCCTCCAAGGCTTGGATTGGAAATGAGCACCCGTGCAACGAGGCGGACATGGAGTTTTTCTATGCGGCAACAATAATCACCATTGGGGATGGAAAAACGACAAATTTTTGGCACACGCCATGGCTTCAAGGGAGAAAGCCCAAAGAAATCGCCCCATCCATCTTCGCCATCTCCAAGCGCAAAAACTTCACGGTATGGGAAGGGTTACAACAAGACTTTTGGATCAACAAGTTAGACTCCCATAAGATCTCCACACCAAATCATATTGGTGAGTTCGTCGAGCTTTGGGCTTTGGTCAATGAGATAAACCTTGATGAGGACACCAAAGATGACATCAAGTGGAAATTCACCGCCAATGGAGAATACACGGCGGCCTCGGCCTATAGCGCCCAATTTGAGGGCATGGTCAACTCGTTCATGATGGAGGCGGTTTGGAAGAGTTGGGCTACGCCCAAGTGCAAGCTCTTCGCTTGGCTCATCTTGCAAAATCGTGTGTGGTCGGCCGACCGGCTACAAAAGCGGGGTTGGCCAAATTGCGGGAATTGCCAACTTTGCAAGCGGGTGCCCGAAACGGTGGCCCACATCCTCTTCAAGTGTCGCTACTCCTTGAGAATTTGGAACTCCATCTTTCATTGGCTTGGGATCACCTCGGTGAACACCGCGACTTGGGCAAACCATGACTCCGTGAAGGAATGGTGGATGAGCTTCATATACTCCAATGGCGTGCGAAGGAAATCTCTTGTCTCCCTTATCATGCTTGTCTCTTGGGAAATTTGGAATGAGCGCAATGCTAGGGTGTTCCGGAACATCGCTATGCTTCCCAATGTTGTGGTCGAAAAAATTAGGGGGGAAGCGGCTCTATGGAGCCTAGCGGCGGCTAAAAACTTGAGCTCAATATTGCCGCGAGAGTGAGGCGTTGTATCCCGAGCTTTGCTCGGATGTAAAACTTTCTAAACTCCTTCTTAATTAATGAATGGGGCAAAGCTTTTGCCCCCTTTCACCCCTACAACCAATTACAGTCTAGTTGTTCTCCCGGCGCCCCTGAGGGGTGCTTTGCATGTGGATTGCCCTATGTGGGTTGTAAAACTTTTTCATCTCGCAAGCTTAATATATTTACTCTCAGATCTCCTGCGGGTTCTCGAAAAAAAAAACAATTACAGAGATCACTGCTAGTTGAACTTTTAACCGAAAGCGGTTTCTAACCGAAGGACAAAACTTAGAGGAGTAAATTTATTGATTACCGCAAAACTCGACCAAATTTAACCGAATTTTAATCGATTGAAACCGAATTTGAAACCTACTACTTCGTTATGATTGATTTGTACATATTACACCCAAAAGTCGGTCGAATTTCACTAAATTGAACCGAATTTGACCTGAAACTAACCTAATCCTCATCTCAGTCGTAGTAGGAGTCGATGTCGATGTTGATCACGGTGGCCGTCCTCGATGGTCCCGCCGAGCTTCCGACGTCCTCCTCCTTCACCCTGACCGGCGTTGGAGCTGCCGATGGCCCCGCATCACCGATGTCCTCCTCCTTCACCCTGACCGGCGCCAAAGTTGTCGACGGCCCCGCATCGCCGATGTCCTCCTCCTTCATCCTCTTCCCAGGCCTCCCACTCCCTTTGACGCATGCCGCGGTAGAACGCCGTGGCCAGCATTGGCAGATCTAGGGTGCTGGCGAAACGGCGGGGCTGCCGCCGGCGCCTCGGTGGCGCCAACTGGAGAGGGGAATGGTGGCGGGGAGTGGGAGCGATGCGCGGCTGCCGCGGGGGGCTGTGGTGGCGGCGAGAGCTGGGAATGGGCGGCGAGAAGATCCAACCATCTGGGGAGTGTAGGGGTGGCTGTGGTGGCGGCGGGGGCGTCGGTGGTCGTCGGAGGTGGAGGAGAAAACGAGGAGGCAGTGTGGACACGTGGTGGAGGAGGAATCTTTTTACTCCTCCACCGCTCGGAGGAGTAAAAATAGGAGTCGGCGACCGCAATGAGTAAAACTTTTACTCCTCTAACGCTGATTGGGGTTCGGTTCGGTGGGGGTTAGAGGAGTAAAACGACATCTTTTACTCCTCTAACCTGCTTTTGTACATCGCGGTTAGAGTTGCCCTTACTATACTACAATGTGTGCAACACAAGCGGGCGGATTATCTGGGAATTGATATCCCTGCTTGGGTAACAACTTAGATGCATGTTCCAAAATATCTATTGTCACGTTTGTTGATTAGGCTGAACCTTTATTCCCTGTAACTAAAAAAAACACTTGTAATAAGTTGGTCAGTCGATTGTGTATGCAGATTGATAGAAATATTCTAGAAGAGTGTATGTGGAAGACGTCGGCGTGTCTGTGTCGTGATCGGCGGAGATCGGGAGTGCCGACGCGGGCGCAAGTATGTAGACGAGCCGCCGCCGGCCGTGCAATTCGTGAGGACGTTGTTGAGCGGCTGCCAGCAACGTGCTGCCTGAGGACGTCATCGTAGAGACGCCGGCGACGACGCAAGGCGCGGGAGGACGTCGATGAGCCGCCGCCGGCCACACGATGCGTGAAGACGAGTCGCCGGATCTGCAGACGGCCTGATAGATACGAACATGGAGTTGAGCTTCATACACATCCTCGGCAAAAACTCATATAACACCGGTGCAGTATATACCTGGAGTAGCACGAGGTGCTTGCTTCTGCCACATCTCAGACTCGCCGCCGGGAATTGATGGACGGCCGCCGGTAGCCTGCTAGATAGGAACGTGGCCGATCTAGATGATATCGAAACAGTAGTTGCGTAGTTGCCGGCAGCTCGCTCGTGTTAGATAAGATCGAGAGATTATAGGCATGGGTATGATTTTTATTTGGCAAGTCTTTTTTTGGCAACTGATAATTTTATTCATTTAGTTCATTGACAAATTACAGACAGTAATGTGCAAAATTGCACATTTAGATCGCTATTTACAGCTTTAACAGGGCAAAGATCCGAGGGGTGTCTAGTTCCTTTACAACTGAAAGCACAAGCTCCTATAGTATTGGAAGTGATCGCCTCGTGCACATTCCTGTGGGCAACAATATTGTTCTCCCTCTTGATCTTCAAGATTCTAGCTTGATTTCCCTGTGTATGGTTGAGAAACTGAAGAAGGTTGGGTCTTATTGTCAAGTGACCAGGATGGTTTTTCGGGTCTCTCTTTGTTAGTGCATCCGCTAAGATCTGACTATCAGTTAAGAAGTTTGGCTCTTGAACCTGTAATAATTTACCAATTTGCGCCGCTAGTTCCAACGCCTGAGCTTCCGCTTGTAAAGCCGAACATGCAAAGGAGAATGCCTGCACATAGATAGCATGATGATCTTCTCTATTCCACTGGAAGAAAATTCTAAGTCCTGCCCTCTCCTTATTGAAGAAGCCTGCATTTAGAGGGGAAACAATGCCTTTCCAAGCAGCATCAGTGTAAATTTTTGGGCCCCTTCCTATCTTATTCCAGTCTGGTTCTGAGTGGCTTATCTTTATATTTGTGCTTCCTGCAATGGCTATATCTTGTGTTTCTCTGTCGAAGTTAATTTCTTTTTCTGTCTGAAGAGCTTTAGCTTTAAACAAAACCTGCAATGGGCTGCAATTCTTTTTATTAAACAAGAGATCATTTCTAGCCTTCCAAATGCACCAGAGGATAGTGAGTATTGTTGCTAGTGCATCATCATTCTTGTAAATGGCCAGGACATAGTGGATGATATCCTGTATGTGGGTGGTTTGTAGCTGTTGAAGCCCTTCAACTCTAAGCCCAAGGGAGGAAGCAAACCAGACAGCATGAGTGAATTTACAGTCAAAAAATAGGTGGAAATCATCTTCGTTCTTGCCGCATCTAACACATTTTGGATTTATGTGTTTAGATCTTACTGTAACTCTCATTCCTGTAGCTATGGCTCATCTCATCAACCTCCATCCAAATATTTGGACTCTTGGAGGAACGGTACCACATTTCCATATCTCCTGAATAATGGTTCTTGACTGCGGGGAAATAATTTGGTGGGGTCCTGCGTTGAGTCCATAGAAAGAAGGACAAAATAGTTGGAATGCACTTTTAGAAGTACAAAGGCCTGAAGGTGTATATTTCCAAACAAGAATGTCATCACCATTGTCATTGCTGATAGGTATATTAGCAACAACATTAGCCTTATGGGTCCCAAACAGAGTAGTGAGCAAAGTCAAATTCCATTCTTTCGTATTGGGTATCCAAAGATCCGACACAGTGGCAGGATAAACAAAGTTGTTATCTTGGATGTTTAAATGATTATGAATATCTTTCCAAAAGGGGCACCAAGGATCTGACCATATACTAGTATTACCTCTAGAAAATTGATAAGTGGTTGCATCAACAAGGTAATCTCTAATTTTGAGAATAGATGTCCAGAAAGCAGCACTACTAGGGAAAAGGCTACCCGCAGCGCACGTGTTTTGGTTACCCGTAGCGCATGGCTCGGCGCTGCGGGTACCACGCCACTAGTAATTAATTACCCGCAGCGCATGGTCTGGTGTGCTACGGGTAATTTACTTACCCGTAGCGCACCAGGCCATGCGCTGCGGGTAACGTGGTTCGTGCGCTACGGGTATTTTTTTCAAAATTCAAAAAAAAATGATTTTTTTACATACTCGTGGCGCACTAGGGCCGATGCGCTACGGGTATTTTTTTTGAAATTCAAAAAAAAAGCCGTCGGAGAGGCCGCCGGAGAGGTCGCCGGAGAGGCCGCCGGAGAGGTCACCGGAGAGGAGCTGCCGTCAAAGAGGAGAATGGGAAGGAGGTCACCGGAGAGGATGTCGCCGGAGAGGACTTCATCGGAGAAGAGGTCGCCGGAGAGGAGGTCGTTGGGAAGGAGGTGGTTGGGGAGGAGCTCGCCGGAGAGAAGGTCATCGGGGAGGAGGTCGGCGGAGAGGAGAATGCGAGGAAATAAACTTTATTATCTATAAAAGTACTAATTATTTATTAATTATCTTATACAAATAGGTTTTTCTCCTATTTACCCTCTTGGTGGAAAACGTTTTACAAATTCTCATGGGTCTCTCCGATACTAATTAGTGACATAGATTGGAAGAGAAGTTTTATTTTTAAGAGGTTTTTGTTGATACACTACCAATACTTCCTGCAAAAAAAATACTGTCATATTAGTGCTAGTATGCAAACATATAGTGATCAAAATTTTAGATTAGCCTCATTCCTACTTTCTCCAAGATATTCTTTGTTTTAGAATCATTACTTTCTATTTTTCATGTACATAATATAAGTTCAAATCCGCCCTTAGTTGTTTTAAAAAGGTTGTTGTCGATACATCACAAATAATTTTTGCAAAATCAATTTACATTGGAGTATCATTGCAGGTAAGTAAATATGTAGCAAACTAAGTTTTTCTATTAGTTTTATTATCAATCTTTGCACCGTGCAATTCATTGATAGACTTTATATATCAGGTACTTATTTTTTTATTTGGCATATCGCGATCCCGTTCAAATGCATATGCATAGTCATATGATATCGCAGGTATGGATCATTTATTTATTTTCTTAGGACACGAGCAATCCATAGCTGGCTCGGACACGGGGTCATCCTTTTTATATGGAGGAGGCCTTAGTTTGGCCTGAAAAAGGTTGTAGTTAGAGTTTTATGTAGGTACCTCTTTATCATAGAACGTGTCAGATTTAGATTATTTTAGTTTTTTTACATTTTATTATCTGGCATGACTATGTACACAATACGTGACTATTATTAAGTGATATATCCTAGCCGTAAATTCTAAATCTAACTGTAAAACTAAATTTAAATAATATGGGTTAACATGGTGGCTTTATTTTACATTTCATCCGACAACTTGGGATCCTACTCTTTGAAGCTAACTTCATGCCGGTGAGATTATTTTAATTTTTTAAATCTTATACTTAAATTTTTATATATGTATTAATAAAAATTATATATAGATATGTGTTTACTTTTGAAGTCTCTCGTACACATTTCCTGTCAAGCTTTTGAATTTTATATACATGTCTGCCAAAATTATATGCTAGCGATCGATCAGTATTGTAGTCTTTTTCACGTCACCGAACCAGGAGTCAGCTTCCGGTAGGTAAGCTTTGGATTTTTTTTTCTTATTATTGACATATACGATTGTAGTCTCTAAGCTTTGAAATTTTTTTTATGAATGAGATGAGACATACCGTGTGCACGTACGTGCTAGTCTCAAACTCTCATCTTTAAAGTCAGGATTGCACGTACAATATTGGAAATCGGGCCCATGGCAGATAACGTGTTAGACGTTACGACTTTCGCGTTACGTAACGGTCTTTGGTTAAATCTTAGCCACAAATAGTAGATTTAACTATCAAAATAATTCTGATGATGTGGATTAACGTGGTGTCTTTATTAACAAATCCCGCATTGTGCTTTTAGTATATAGTAGACTAGAGAGTTCACACTGCACCCTCTGACGCCCAAAGATGCAACACTAGTTTGGGGCAGCCCACAGCGGCAAAGAAAGCTTGGCATGCCCAGTTAGCATGGTCCAGGAGGGAGACACTATCGTTATCGCGTAGTGCCGGCTACTGAAATTGTTAAAAATGAACTTTGGATTTTAGTGTACTTTTGAATTTTGATTTCTACTTCTTCCAATCTAAAACGTGTGTTGAATGATTTAGTTTAACTTAGTACAAAGTTTACATTAAGTTACTAACAGTTTTTTATGAACGGAGGAAATATGTTTTATTGTACTTCAGATTTCCAGTGTACTATCAGTTAGTACTTTGTACTTTTCGTTTTAGTAGCATAGTTTGTATTTTGTACCTTGGTTTTAGTGTACTTATACCTGGAATACACTTGTACTTGAAATTGATTCCAGTCATTCTATTCATGTATTTTTTATAATTATGAAGATATTGTGTAAATTTCATGCAAAAAAACGTCCGAGGCAACTTTTAGAAAAATATATATCTAAATTTATACAAGTAAAACAGACGAAACATTGGGGGAGTATGAAAGGTATCATGTAGAAATTGGTTTATTGGCTGCTCCGTGCGGATAGGAGGTGTACCAATCTGACAAGAGGGAAGGACTAGTGGACAATCGAATTCAATACCAGTCCGACAAGAGGGAACAACACCAAACCAACATGTACCCGATTACAGCATAAGACTATCATAGCAAGTACGATAAGACTTAGTCAGCATGCTATAAGAATTAAAATATTATATTTGTGTTTGGCTGAAGGATAGATAATACTCTCTTCGTCTAAGGCTCATTATAGTGGGGAGTAACATAGACTAGTGTCATGCAGATGTTACTAGTCTATGTTACTATCTTTATAGTGGGAAATAACATATATGTGGTATCATGTAAGACCTTATTTATTAGGTTATAGACTCATTGTGTATTAGGGTGTGTGATGTTACAGTAACATAATAATTACCAATAACACTCTCTTTCCTCACTTAATAGCATGCCATATCATCAAAATACATTGAAGTATGTGATGTTACTAGCTATGTTACTCCCACTATAAGTAGTCTAACAACTTAAGGCGTAAAAAATTTAGCGCGAGGATTAAGAAAACTTGTCGTGCTTCATTCTTTTTCGAAGGTGCCCCTCGTTATTAGCTAGTTACGGTCAATCTCTCTCTCCCTGGTTGGTTGTATGCATGTCCTTGTTTTATGGACAACCACTCACGGCTAATGAAGATAGGATTGATCTCTTTGATTCCAGCGCCAGGTAGGGGCAAAACTATATGGTTAGCTATTTTCACTCATCTGCACCTTAAGCTTTGACAAAAAACTGGCTTTTTTACGCCTTAAGCATTAGGACGGAGGGAGTAGGAGAGAAGAGAAGTGAGCTCTCATGCAAGAGCTAGCTCTAACACGTGCTCCTAGACATATTGTGAGAGTGTTTTTTTTTTAACAAGGGCGGGGTCTAGAAGACCCCAGAGAATCATTCATTCATCACACGTGGTGGGTACAAATTGCAAAGAGGCTCTTTTACAACTCTCGCACTAAGAAACCTAGAATTTGAAGTAAGGGCCTCTAGAAAAGCAGAAAACACCTTGAAACCAAAAGATAAAAAGCGATCAGGTCCTTGGGTGTCGCCACCACCTCTCGCTGGCGATCTCAAGACATGACCGTCGAGATCCGATGCCAGAGTGCTCGACAGCATGCATCCGGCGATGCATCGCAACCGCCGGCCACTTCTCCTCCTCCGCGGACAAACCACTTGTCGGTGGAGAAGCATCGAGCTCCGATGATGGATGCAGAGAAGGGCCTCCATCCTGGAGGTTGAATAGAGGCCGCCATGCCGGCCAAAGATCACGACGTCATCGACCGAGGACGCAGTGTGTTCTGCTCGAAGGAGCCCTGGAAGAGGAGCTCCATAGCACCGCGAAGGCAGGCGCCGATGCAGAGCAAGAGGAGAAGCCGCGCTGCTGATTCCCTCCTCGCCACCACGGCAGGCCAGGGAAGAAGGCAGCCTAGAGTTCCTCCACCTCGAAAAACATCGGCGACGAGGACAGGATCCCCCTCCTAGAACCAGAGCACCGCAGCTCCACTCCCCCTCGCCGCCATGGCCGACCGGGAGAGAAGCAGCAGGGCCCCTCACTGCTCCCATTTGGCCCTCCTCCATACCACCACGGCTGGCAGGGAGGGCTTCTTCGTCGCAGCAACGTTTGGGAGGCACATAGCATGGAGTCACCAATTTATTGGGGAAGATGGTGCCGCCCTCGCCACAACCTCCCTCCAGCCATAAGAGCAGAGGCGCGACCAGCAGCAGCCCTAAGGTAGCCTGGATCAGGCGACGTCAATCCAAGCCTCCGCCTCATCTACGGGACAAGCGCCCAAACACTGGCAACATGCCTAAAACGGGAAGGAAACCTAAGGATCTAGAGCTAATCTACTCCGGCGCCAAACCTAGACCAGCTCCAGCCAGCTATTCCGGTGGAGTGGCCGTCGGCGGCCCAATCAACGGAGGCGGGGGTGCAAAGGTACTGTAGCAGGGGGAGAGCCCGGGGAGGGGAAAGTGCGCAGATAAAAATGCCTCTCCGTGAGAGTGTAAGATGGGTCATGCATCAATAAAGTAGTGACTTTTTATACCTTGCTTTTATACATGTTATCTTCCTATAGCCAGCATTTGGCTATACTCTTGAACATGATCTCGCTTTCGTGTCACGTTTTGCGGTTGATGACCTCCTTGGCGAGCACTACAGGCGCTCATCCTCCTCCGATTTAGTCATGCCCCCGCAGAGTAGGCGTTTTGCGGCTGACAATCTCCTTGGCGAGCACTACAGATGCCGTCCCGTGGTGATGCGGCCTCATCCTCCTCCGCCGTCGCTATTCATTTTCTTCTGCATGAATTCAATTTGGAAAAATTGTTAGACATGGGTAACCCTTTTTGTTTCTAAAAATATTCAACTGGAATGGATTACCAAAATAAAATAGCCATCGTGTGTAGTACTCCACCAAAATATTAGCCTGTTATATCTGATTTGCAACAGGTTTTGGGTCTTAGTCCACCAAAATATTAGCCTATTAGGAGGGGTCATCCTCAACTTGATAATAAGTTGTTTCACATCTCCTTCCACAGACAAATAAAAAATCTCCCCTCACACATCGGTCACAATGGCCCCCCTTAACAAATCGTTTCCACCCCACCACTAGGACCAGCCACCATGAGTACACATGCGATTTGCATTCGCGCACCCGGGCTTTGATACCAACCACTTGTTATCGTTGTAGGCAAACACAGTCGATCTACCAAGAGAAAATTATTCACAACACAATGACGATACCGAGATTTGTTGATGCATTTTGGTGAACTCGACTACTCTGCGGGACATGACTACGGGCACTCCTCCCCATTGATGATGCAATACCTGGCCGCCCTAGGCGTAGACATAATCCGCCAGCTCCCCATGCATGTCTGTTGCTATCAGTTTGTCATAGGTTACATTGTGTGACACCCCTCACATTATATAAGAGGTCTAGGTTATAAGAATCCGACTCTAATAATACTTATGTCCAATCCAAACCTAACACAACTCCAAGTCGAACGTAACCGAAACATGTATATAATATTTTCACACAACCACAACAAACTTCACCTTGAGTTCGTCCAAGCGTCAATTTTCTATGTACTCCGGAATTGAGTTATCTGCCATGAACTCCACTATTACTCCAAGCCTCCATGCGACTCCACTTGCAACTATAGTCCCTTCTTCTCGTTCAGCACTATCACACGCCGACCACTGATCTATGTGAAAGCTATATAACTTGAAGTAATTTCAATGTCGCCCTTGAGTAACCTTGAGTCAAATTCACAGTTGTCCACACATTCTTCATGGCCAACTCTTTCCCATCAATTGATGTCAATTCCGATAGACCCAATCACCAACTATAACATAGTACTCGTCAACACTGCTTCAGTAGCCATGTACGCAGTCAAACCACATGTTTGACAATCTATGCCATGGTCTGCCACTATATCTCATGCTTACCGCATGCCTTGCTATTATTACCTTATCGAGCATTCACAATATTGGCCAAGATCTACCGGGTCGTGAACCCACACCATCTCAGGCCTCGCCGCAGATAACCATCAGTCATACCCAACCGATGTCGATTTCCACGCATCCCTTAAACCCTAAGCTCTAGTTCCATCCAACGTTCTTCTCACCTTCCTGATGAATAAGTTACAATTATCCACATACTTACGCCATAACAACTTCATCAATCGAGTGAAATTTTCCATCAAACTCTAGCTACA
This sequence comes from Dactylis glomerata, assembly GCA_007115705.1. Lineage (NCBI taxonomy): Eukaryota > Viridiplantae > Streptophyta > Magnoliopsida > Poales > Poaceae > Dactylis > Dactylis glomerata. The sequence goes on from QXEO01000518.1 coordinate 430,601, forward strand.
CCTTCAAGATGACTCCGTGCCCTGGCGAGTTCTAGTTCCCATGCATATACCATCTTGAATCAACTCTGCGCCATCACATGTTGAAGCACACAACCCTCAGGCATGCGCCACATGTTGCCACGCCACCGATTTCACACTTCATCAACCATCACGCTCACGTACCACTATCGCCGATCTTCACCGTCTTCTGTATCCGTTAGACTGTCCAGTCTAACCCAACCGAACATATCCGATTGTAACAATGTGCCACCTCACGTCATATCAACCCAAACACCTTTATGTACTATTTAATGCCTTTCGGCACATGATCCTTCACGATGCACCCAAGAACGTCGCTAATCTACCAACCTTCCAGTAGAAACCCGTGCAAACTGAGCATCAAATTAAGATGAAAATGCTTCTTGGTAGCTCCCTGACTACACCTAGCATGTTGAAAGGATCGATGGTCTAACCTAGGAGGGGGGGGGGGGGGTGAATAAGTTTCTACAAATTTTACTTCTCTTTTCACTAGTTTTAGGATTTGCGGAATATAAGTGTGAGCCTAACAACTAGGTGAGCAACCTATATGATGCTATGCAAAATACTTCAAGCACGAAGGCTATCACAAGGATAAATACACAAGTAAAAGGACTCGAATAGAAATAACCGAGGCACGCGGAGACGAAGATGTAACCTGACCTTCACTCTCTTGAGAGAGAGAGCTAGTCACCGTTGGAGAGATGTGAATTCCCACGAAGGGTACCCAAACGCCACGAAGGCTCACCTTTTTCTCCTTGAGCCTCCTCCACGAAGTAGGAGCCCAAACACTTGTGGTAGACCTTAGGGTGGTCTCCAAACCCTCACAAACTTTCCACGGGGCGAATCACAAGCCGAAGCCTCCGAGCGACCCTAGCCGCCTAGGGTTTCCCACAAACCCAACAGTAACAAGAAATACTCGATGAACATAAGGGGGAATGAGATTTGGCTTGGTGGAAACGTAGAACGGGGTCTCCTCTATCTTTTTACCAAAGGGATATGAGATTGGATGGGTAGAATGGGAGATCCTCTAGCTTTGAGAGCTCATTAATTGAGGAGAGAGAGAGTGAAGGCAAAGATGTGATTTAAATGGCAACCTTATCCTCTCCAAGGTAGGTGAAGGGGTATTTATAGTCTAGGGGAGAAGTAGCCGTTTGGAGCAAAAATCATGGGCCCAGCCAGCGCAAAGTCGTCACCGGCCCCTCCGCCGGACCAGCCGGCGCATGGCCCGGTCAGATCGGCTCAGCACCAGGCGTCCGGCATAGAGCCCGGTCGTGCCGGCCCTGTACCGAGCTGCCGATTAACACCGGGGCATGACACCACAGATCCGGCTACTGCACCGAAACTTAACCAATACCCTATGCATAGAGGGTTACCGGTTGAGTCCCGGCGCAGCGCCTGGTCACGCCGGGGGTTTCACCAGGGCGCCGGTGCATAGCCCGGTGCGACTGAATGAAAACCAGATTTAGGTTTTCTGCTTCAAAAATGCCATTCTCCCTACGAACTTTTTCGAAGTGTTTAGGCTTATTTGAGTGGTGGGATGTGGAGAAAGAAAGTAGGTTACCTTCCCACTGAGCTCATCGAGATTACCCCTCTTAATACTGCAGAATTCCTATAACTCAAAAAGTAAATAAAGCGAAAAAGGAACTACCGCCTCTTCAAAATAAATGGGGGGGAGGGTCTCTCAACTCCGTCCATCAAACATGATGAACTAGAACCTGTAAGTAAGACTAGCAAGACACATTAGATCATCACTAGCTCGTGTGTCATCGTTAATCAAAATAATGGTTAAGGGTAAAATACCCTTCCAATCTCCCCCTTTTTGGTTAACGATGACAAAGCGAGCTAGAGTTCATAAAATATTATAATAAGCATTTAACAAATGTTTCCACACATATTAGAGCAGCTCCCCCATAATATTTGCACATGGTTGAGTTTGCGTTGGAATGCAATGTGCAACATATATAGAATGTGGGAAGCTCCTCTAATATATAGGAACAAACATGATATAGGCAAGTATAACAAAAAAGCTAGACTATCCATGCATAAGATTAAACAAGATAGATAGGACGCATAGATAATTTAGTCGCATACAATAGTTAAACAAACTTGCCCATACACATGGGACTTTCACACAGTTCACCACACATAAAGTTCCACACAAAGACCAAATGTTCGAAAACCCACTAAGATAGCAAGCACAAGCCACTAGAAAAGCACCAAATAACGATGGCTTGTGCAAAGAACTCTACTCACTTCTCCCCCTTGGCATCGAAATACCAAAAAAGGAGGGATCAAGGTAGAGTGGAAAATGAAAGCAACTAGGCAAATGGATGAGGAGTAGACTCGGCATCGGCTTCATCTTCTTCCTTGCCTTCATCTTCACCTTCGTCTTCATCTTCATGGATGTCATCATCATCCAAATTCTGAGTGCATGAGGTACGAGAGCAGTCTTGAGAAGAAGGCATAGAATATCCATAGAACATCTGATCGTCAATCAGAGGCATCACATAGTTGACATAGGGCACCAGGTTCAACTCTGCACCGGGAGCTAGATAAGAATAATTCTTGGAAGCAAAGAACTCATTCTGTCGGGCCCTTGTATCTTGAGAAATCACTAAAACTTGGTGAGCCACATCATGAGTAGACTTGCACATATCCCACAGATTCTTGAAAAACTTGGCAGCCCCACTTTTCTTTCGAGGAGTGGCATGGCGAGAGCTAGAGGCCATGGGAGAACTGTGGGAAGCCTCAGCGAGGCGACGCATAGTAGGAAGCTCCAACCATCCATCACTAAGCCCAAGAGAGAAAGTGGAGTGCTTGTGGCGCTCTCGGGTATGGGCAAACTTGGTATCCACCTTGGAGTCAATGAACTTCTGAACAAAAGCACAATATCCTGGAGTCATGCGGGAAAGCACGGACCTCTTCAGCTTGCAGAAGATGAAATCACACACATCAATCTTCCTCTGATGACCAGGCTTGCACCAATAAAGGAGGTTGATATGATAGCCACGGATGTCAGAAGTGTCCCCCTTCTTGCAAACTAGATTCTCACAGAAGAGCTTGGCCAAGGCGTTGAAAGAGTAGTACATGCCAGAAATAGCAGGAGGCTCTACCACACAGTATGAAGTAGGGTAACAGAAAGAAATGTTGCTCACCGCCTTGACTGCCTCGGAGTCAACCTTGTACTAGGGGTGAAAATGGAGCAGATACGGATGGATAGTAGTGAAACCGTATTTGTTACCATATTTTTTTCGGATTCGGAATCGGAGCGGATAATGTGCGGATATGAATATGGAATCGGAGTCTATCGGTAACGAATACAGACCGAATATGGAGCGAATACGGTTCGGTTGTGGATAAACATTTTATCGGATCTCCCGTTGATAATAAAGTAAAATTAGCTCGTAATTTTTTGTATATACATAAATATATATTCATATAAAACTAGTTTGTGCCTTGCATGGTGCTATTTGTGTACCATAAGACAAAACATATAACTCTCTTTTAACTTCTCTCCCCAATCACGTACTCAACAAGTCTTTGACGGATATTTTATCGGATATTGTCCGGATATAACCGTGAAATATGGTATATTTACGGATACGGTTGGATATTAGTAAAACCATATCCTTTTCCGTATCCGTTAAGCACTAGCCGTATCCGTGACCGTATCCGCTAACTATCCGACCAAATCCGTTTTTTCGTTCCATAAGCATTCGGTCGGTCGGTCAGTCGGAAATAATCTGTTCCGTTTTCACCCCTACCTTGTACCCAGTGGCACGCCCGGTGCCAAATCCAAGAGCCTCACATAACTCATCATAAGTGCCATAACACTGCTCAGAGCCAGTCATCCAAGTCATGTTGTGTTCTTCATCAAAGTAGATGGTGCAGTGGAACTGGCGAATGACATTAGGATAGCAGTCATATTTGAAGGCTGCAATCTCAAGGATACCAAGCTTCTTCAGGCACTCATCAATGAAGTGAAAGTCATCCTGAATGTGATTGTTGAAGTGCGTCATGTGGAGTGCGTGTTGATGCACAACCTAGCCTCTCTTGAAGTGTGTCTTCTCATTGTAATGGTCATCCCACATCTGCTTGTGTCCCTCAGTCCAAAATAGCTTGTCTCCTCCAGTGTAGGTTCTCTTCTTGAAATGGTAAGGATCATGGAGACGAAACTCCCTCCACAGCTCATCATGCATGTCTCCAAAGTTGCCTTTCGGAATCATTTACAGATCATCGGGCTTCAAAGGTCTCTTCTTTTTACCGGTTGACTTCTTGATCACGGGATCATCTGCAGTCCTCCTTGGCTGAACAATTCTTCCACTTGTGCGAGTACCTTCTTGCCTCTCTGTACAGGGCCTCTTGCCGAGCACCTCATCTCCAACCTCAAAATACTCATCTGAAAACACATCGAAGACAAAAGAGAAACCATGTAACAATTGCACAAGTCAGAAAGGAAGCCAAGAGTTAACTAGCACGACGTACGAGTGTACATAGCAGAGTGAGTTGGAAGAGTAAAAACCCAGGCAGGAACAAGGTGGTCGGTGAAACCCGACATGCGCCGGTGCTGGCGCCAAGCAGCCAGTTTGAGTCCGGCGTGCGTCGGGCCCTATGTCGGACCGACCGGTGCAAGGGCCGGTGCACACCGGGATCTCACCGGCGAGTTTGAGTGCATGCATGAATTTTTAATACTACAACAAAATCGACTATAATTCTCATATTAACTTGTACAACAACTAGTTACTATGAGAGTAGAGGCCATGAGATGAAGAGTGTGACCTCCAATTGCAAAAAGATCTAACCCTAAATCTCAAATCCACATATAGTGTAGCACAAAAAGAGGGGATTTGAGAGGGAGAGCGACAAAATTACCCGAAGACATCGCTCCTCTTGCCCTAACTCGGTGGAGAGGAACTTATATGGAGGTCTCTTGGAGGGTGGATTCCTAAGATCTCCAAAAATGGAGCGAGAAACAACTAACCCTTTGGTAGAAGTCTTCCAAAAGGCCCGATCTATCAATGAGTTGAGTTTGAGGAGATTCTATTGGAGGGAACTACCTAGATCTTGAGGGGAAGCACGCGGGCGGCGACCACGGAGGTTGGGAGAGGTGGTGAAGAAGAACTCAACGGATTAGGGTTCCCCAATCTAGTTTTTATACCCTGAATCTAGCCTCCCGGTGGAAAGCCGTTGGCGCCGGGCCAGGCACCGGACGCTCGGTTACAGGCCGGTCAAACAGGACCCTGCACCGGAAGCCCGGTGAGAACCCGGTGTCACCAGGCCTTGCGCCGGACCACACGGTGCTAAAGGCCGGTGTTCGCCGGGTATGCGCCAGAAACCTATTTAGAGAAGGTTTCCGGTGCAGACCCGATGCTCATCGGGCCCTGCGCCGGGCAGGCTGGTGCCAGAGCCAGCGCCGCCGGCTGTTTTGCAGAGACACTAATTCCTCCTCAATTTTCTTCAATGAATTCGCACCGGTTTCAAGGATTTGTGCAGGAGTGACATGATTCTAAAAAATGCAACACAAACTTGAAGAATATTCAAGAAATTCCAAATTGATCACGAATAAAAAAAAACTCACAAAACTCAAAGAGCACATGATCAAAAGCCTCAAAGAATTGCACAAGTTCAAGAGAGGAGGCAAAATATTTGCGGAGGATTTCCTCCCTATGTTTAAGCACAAATGTCATGGCACCGCAAAGATAGATGCTTGGGTCCATGTCATGACATTGGGTCTAATTAATGTAGCATGCATAGGTATGTATTATGCCAAGACGTGGCAAAATGACTTTGGCCTATGTGTGCGGTGTTTCTAAGCTAGACACAAGATAAATGCAAGATTGTAAGAAAGTAAATCAATCCAAGTTTTTAGGATCAAGAATACCAAGTTCATTCCTGAGCTCAACAAACCGGGCTTCATCCAAAGGTTTCATGAAAATATCCGCCAATTGTTGATTGGTGCTTACATGAGACAGAGCAGTATCACCTCTTGCGACATGGTCATGTAGGAAGTGGTGGCGAATGTCAATATGTTGGTGCGGGAGTGTTGAAAAGGGTTGTTGGCGATCTTTATTGCACTTTCATTGTCACATAGAAGAAGCATCGTACCAAGAGACACACCATAGTCTTTCAAGGTTTGCTTCATCCACAACAACTGAGTGCACCAAGATGCCGCGGAAATGTATTCGGCTTCGGCGGTGGATAGGGAGATGGAGTTTTGTTTCTTGGATGACCAACTCACCAACGACCGGCCAATGAATTAGCAAGCCTCGGAGGTCGACTTCCGGTCAACGCTATCACCGGCCCAATTGGAATCTGAGTAGCCCACAAGTTCAAAAGTTGACCCCTTTGGATACCATAGCCCGAGAGTTGGAGTGTGAATGAGGTACCTTAAAATCCGTTTGACCGCCAGAAAGTGGCACTCCTTTGGAGCGGATTGAAAACAAGCACACAACCCGACACTTAGCATTATGTCCGGCCTAGAAGCACAAAGGTAGAGAAAGGATCCAATCATGGAGCAATATACCTTTTGATCCACCGGTTTTTCACCTTCACCAAGGTCAAGTTGCATTTTGGTTGGCATGGGGGTCTTTGAACTCTTGTCCTTGGTCATCTCAAAACGAGCAAGCATGTCTTTCACGTACTTCTCTTGAGAGATGAAAGTTCCTTTCTCAAGTTGCCTTACTTGAAAACCTAGGAAGTACTTCAACTCTCCCATCATGGACATCTCTAATCTCTATGTCATCAACTTCTCAAAAGCTTTGTTATGTTTTTATTAGCCCCACCAAAGATAATATCATCAACATAGATTTGGGCAAACCCTTGTGCCACTAACCTTGCCTTGTTTCGAGTGATGTCTCCATTCTTGTCTTGCTTGTTTTGAACACCCACTTGGTGCCAATCACACTGATCCTATGGTCCTTGGGCCTCTCAACGAGAGACCACACCTTGTTGCGGGTGAAGCATTCTAACTCTTCTTGCATGGCATTCACCCAATCTGGATCTCCCAAGGCTTCATGTACCTTTTGAGGTTCAAAACTAGACACACAAGCATGATGGCCACAAAAGGTGGCAAGTAAAGCAAGTTGTCTACGAGTTGAAACTCCCTTAGAAATGTCACCAAGAATCTTGTCGACTTGAAGGTCACTAGCCTTGGTGGAGGCCTTGATGCGCCTCTTCAATCATAATGACCAACAAATTCTTCTTTTGGCTTGTCTTGGTCATGACCATCTTCTTGAGCTTGATCTTGAGTGGAGGGGGTTTGATCTTGCTCATGAGGTTGAGGGCTAGATGGTTGTTCTTGGGCTTGCGTCTCCTCTTGAGAATCTTGTTCCACTTGAGATGGTGATGAAGGTTCAACTTGAGTTGAGCTAAGCTCCACTTTAGTCGACCTTGAATCTGCTTCATGAGGAAAGTCTTGGCATGGAGGATCTTCACATGACAAGATGTGGCCAGTTCCCATAGACTTGATGAGTTGAGAAGATTATTCATAACCTACATCACTTGGAACAACTTGCTCCTCTTGGGAGCCATTAAATTCCTCAAATACCACGTCACAAGATACTTCAACACATCCGGAGGACTTGTTGTAGTATCTATAGGCGGGGGAATTGTCCGTATAGCCAACAAAAATACCCTCGATTGATCTAGACTCGAATTTACCAAGTCTCTCCTTTTTGTTATTGACAAGGCACTTGCATCCGAAGACGCGGAAGGAGACGTTTGGCTTGTTCCCGGTGAGGAGCTCGTAGGGCGTCTTGTTGTACACCGGGAGGATGAAAAGGCGATTGGAGACATGAACCACGGTAGCAATAGCTTCTCTCCAAAAGTTATGGGGAGACTTGTACTCGTCCAACATGGTTCTTCCCATCTCAATGATCTTCCGGTTCTTCCTCTCCACCACACCATTTTGTTGAGGGGTGTAAGGTGCGGAGAATTCATGCTTGAGCCCCTCTTCACTCACAAAATCTTCCATGGCATAGTTCTTGAATTCCGACCCATTGTCGGTCCTTATGGTCTTGATCACTTCTTAAAATGTATGTTCCGCTTGCTTGGCGAACTTGGTGAAGTACTTGTGGGTCTCATCCTTAGACTTAAGGAGGAACACCCATGTATATCTTGAATAATCATCAATATGACAAGACCATATCTTCTACCTCCAAGAGTGTCATAGGTGGATGGCCCAAAGATATCCAAGTGAAGGAGCTCCAAAGGCCTTGTCGTTGAGATCACACTCTTGGCCGGATGATTCTTCCCAAGTTACTTCCCGGCAACACATGCACTACACACACAATCTTTTTCAAAAGTTCCATTGGTTAGTCCAACAACATGTTCACCCTTTAGGAGTCGTTTGAGATTTCTCATGTTGATGTGGTCTAGCCGGCGATGCCATAGCCAACCCTCGTCAACCTTGGCTATGAGGCATGTTGAGGAGGAAATGCTCTCTTTTAAGAAATCAACTACGTAAAGGTTGTCCTCAACACGACCAACACAAACCAATTTGAGGTTATCACTCCTAAAGACTTTCACATGATTATAGGTAAAATAGCAATCATAACCAATGCTTGCAAGATGACGTATTGAAAGAACATTTATAGCCAAGGGTGTCAACAAGCATAACATTCTCAAGGGACAAGTCCTTTGAGATTGCCAACTTGCCTCGACCCAAAACCTTTCCTTTTGAGTTATCTCCAAAGAGGATGCATTGAGTTGAGTTTACATCTTCAATGAATTTCTCAAGCACCTTGCTTCCTCCGGTTATATGATTAGTGAAACCACTATCAAACAACCACTTTGGCCCACCGGAAGAATAGCCCTACAAAATCAATTCTTGGGTTTAGGAGCCCATTGGGTAATGGGACCCCTAGCATTAGCAACAAGAGATTTAGGTACCCAAATCAAGTACCATCTATAGGCATAATCATCATGAGGACTAACATATCTAGGAAATACACTTCCATCCGTGTCCTTACACAACACATAGGATGGGTTGGTCTTCCCGACAAAACTATGGTTAGGATTGCCCCTATTGGCATTCCCACCATAGTGTCTTTCTTACCATTGCTATTCCCCTTGTATCCTTCCTTCACAAAATTGATATTCTTGGGAGGAATGGCATAGTTGTTGTTGTTCCTTGGATTGAATCCAAGACCTTGCCCACGAGGCCTCTCCTTTTGTTGAGCAAAAAGCTCATGGGGAGGTATCCCAAGTTGAGGGTAGGCGAGACGTTTTTTCTCAAGTTGAGCCTTTAACTTAGCTTTTTCCTCAGTGAGGATTGCTTGATCTAAGAAGAGTTAGTAGCACAAGCAATATTCTCAACAATTATGGGCACACTTGATGAACCTTGGACTTCATTATGAATAGCTTGAAGTTACTCATATTTCTTGCTAAGTCTATTGAGCTCATCCTTGACTAGCTTGTTAGCCATTTCAAGGTGCTCAAGATCCTTAGTAAGAGAAGCATGAGCAACTTCAAGTTCCTTCTTATAAGCATCAAGTTCTTGTGCCATTAACAAGGTTTTATCCATAGTATCCAAGTCCTTAGTTTTATCAAGTTGATATGTTTCAATTTGTTGAGATAGAAACAAACTAGTGTTGTTCTTCTCGATTAGCTCTTGCACTAGGAGATTGAATCTCCGTTCCCCATCTTCAACATGAGATCCCACTTCCTCGAGGGACTCATTGCGTTGAGCAATAGTGTCCATCAAGTATTCGAAATGGGCACGAGCATCACCACGAAGAGAACATATAGTCTTGTAAAGGGTAGCAAGTATAGTCTCTTCAGCCATATCATCATTAATGGGACAAGAAGGTTGGGAGGGAAGTATCACCTTAGCCTCCATTGCCATAAGGCATTTATGAGGAGTGCTCTTGGTTGAGATCTCATAGTCCTTGGTGTAGTCGTACTTGAATAGAAACCTGGGATTGGAAAGAGCCAAGCCAGACACATCGACCATGTCCTCCTGATCACTATCCTCTTCATCAACATCGGAGGTGTACTCCGTGCCAACAAGAGCCTTGACATCCTTAAGCTTGTTCTTATTCCTCAAGTTGATAGGATTGGGATTCAATTTCGTCTTGATACCTTTACATACTTTGGCTTGTCTTGTCTCTTCTCATAGGGGCAAGTGTCGGCGAAGTGCCCCGGCTCATCACAATTGTAGCAAGATCTTCTCTTCTTCTTGGGAACAAAACTTCCTCTCTTCATGGAATGCTTTCCATACTTCTTGGTGAAGAAGGCTAGATCGGTATCTAGCTCACTTGTTGAAGTCATATCTTCTTCTTCTTCAAGATCTTCTTCAACTCTCTCTTCCTTCTAGCTTCCCATGCCTTTGATTGAGTGACGTTGGCATTCCAAGCAAGTGATGGGTTCTTGTTCATGGCGCAAACAATCTCCTTGGTTCTATTGGCCTTGGCAATCATGTCGTCATGAGCAACAAAGTACCCAACAAGCTCATCCGCGGTCACCTTGCGGCAATCTCAATGAACTTGTTCTTCACGATGCTATCATTCATGTGGAAGCCATCATCAATGGTGTTTCCTCCAAGAAGAATGATCTTTTCCTTGAGGGCTTGGAGTCTTGAGTAGGCACTTGTGATTGACTCCCCATCATTCATCAAAACAAGTTCATGTCTTGTTTGGCGGCTTCATACTTGGTCTTTTGTATTGCCGATGTCCCATCAAACTTGACCGAGAGCTGCCCCCAAAGTTCCTTGGTGGACTCGATGCTTGAGACTTCATCATACACTTTATGCTTCAAACTTTGGCGAATCTTGTCAAGGGCGGTGGAGTTGAGTTGAAACTCAATTCTCTCTTTGGCGGTCATGTAATTCTCATTAAGGGGAGTGTACCCATTCTCGACGATGCCCCAAAGCTCCACACAAACACACCTAAGATGAGAGCGCATGCAAGACTTCCAATAGGAATAGTTAAATTCATCAAGCATGGGAGGAGCACTACATGAGGGGTTCATATGAGGCATATGCACGTGTTTGAGGGGATATTCATATGGCTTTGCATGAAGAGGATGTCCATCAAGCTTAGGTAGAGTTTCCACCCTAGCTTTATCCGAGTTTGGCTTCTCCTTTGGAGGAACCTCAACAACCTCGGGATGGGCATTCTTTTCATCCAAAGTCGAGAATCTCGCTTCCAACACGGCAAAACATTCGTTGACTTTGTTGCGTTGCTTATCAAGCATCGCTTGGACCTCAACGGCCATGAAGACTTTGTCTTCACCCTCTTCGCTAGGTGAAACCATCTTACTCTCAAGGCGGTTAAGCCGTTACAAGGAGCCCTTGTTCTGATACCAATTGAAAGGATCGATGGTCTAACCTAGAGGGGGGATGAATAGGTTTCTACAAATTTTACTTCTCTTTTCACTAGTTTTAGGCTTTGCGGAATATAAGTGTGAGCCTAACAACTTGGTGAGCAACCTATATGATGCTATGCAAAATACTTCAAGCATGAAGGCTATCGCAAGGATAAATACACAAGTAAAAGGACTCGGATAGAAATAACCGAGGCACGCGGAGACGAAGATGTATCCCGATGTTCACTCTCTTGGGAGAGAGCTAGTCACCGTTGGAGAGGTGTGAATTCCCACGAAGGATACCCAAACTCCACGAAGGCTCACCTTCTTCTCCTTGATGCCTCCACCACGAAGTAGGAGCCCAATCTCTCGTGGTATACCTTAGGGTGTTCTCCAAACCCTCACAAACATTGCACGAGGCGAATCACAAGCCAAAAGCCTCTAGGCGACCCTAGCCGCCTAGGGTTTCCCACGAACCCAAGAGTAACAAGAAATACTCGATGAACACAAGGGGCAATGAGATTTGGCTTGGTGGAAACATAGATCAGGGTCTCCTCTATCTTTCTACCAAAGGGATTTGAGTTTGGATGAGTAGAATGGGAGATCCTCTAGCTTTGAGAGCTCATTAATGGAGGAGAGAGAGAGAGTGAGTGAAGGCAAAGATGTGATTTGAATGGCAACCTTATCCTCTCCAAGGTAGGTGAAGGGGTATTTATAGTTCAGGGGGAGAAGTAGCCGCTTGGAGCAAAAAATATGCGCCCAGCATGCGCAAAGTCGCCATCGTCGGCCCCTGCGCCGGACCAGCCAGTGCACGGTCCGGTCAGACGGGCTCAGCACCGGGCATCCGAAGTAGAGCCCGATCGCGCTGGCCCTGTACCGGGCTGCCGGTTAACACTGGGGCTTGACACTGGGGATCCGGCTACTGTGCCGGCCCTTAATCGAAACCCTATGCAGAGAGGGTTTCCGGTTGAGTCCCGGCGCCTGCACCGGGCTGCCCGGCGCAGCGCCCAGTCACGCCGGGGTTTCACCGGGGCATCGGCGCATAGCCCAGCGCCACTGGGTGAAAACCAGATTCAGGTTTTCTGCTTCAAAAATGTTGTTCTCCCTACAAACTTTGTCGAAGTGTTTAGGTTTATTTGAGTGGTAGGATGTGGAAAAATAAAGTAGGTCACCTTCCCACTGAGCTCATCGAGATTACCCCTCTTAATAGTGCAGAGTTCCTATAACTCAAAAAGTAAATAAAGCGAAAAAGGAACTACCGCCTCTTCAAAATAAATGGGGGGGTCTCTCAACTCCTTCCATCAAACATGACGAACTAGAACCTGTAAGTAGGACTAGCAAGACACATTAGATCATCACTAGCTCGTGTGTTGTCGTTAATCAAAATAACGGTTAAGGGTAAAATATCCTTACACATGTGCCCCACAACTCCCAGTGGCCTTTTTCCTCACCATGTTGCTTTTCTAGGTACCGTATCCACCACACATTGTAATTTTTTTCATGTACATGCGTGTTCTAGCAAAACGTTGCATCAGATTCGAACAAGGTCTTGTAGCCTCCCACACACATCAAGTCTGGACCGAGTGCCTGGGCCTTGCTCCTGTGCGCAACACTCCAACTGGGCCGCTGGCCTTTTGGGCCACTTCTATGCTTTCTTGGGTCGCCTGCGCATGAACTAAGCTAGCCCCCTTAAAAAAAGAAAAATACGGTGGATACTATGCTCAACACGTCAGTTATCCTCCGGACGCATACCCCTCCATCCTTCTGTTTGTGCTTTTGGGCCAGCCCACAGGGTAAATTGGAGAAGAAAGGAGGCAGTGGCTGGAGAATAAGAGGACGAGGAAGACGAGGTGCATGCGGAAACCTCACCGGACATGGAGAGGATGTAGTTAGCGGCGATGTCACTATCAGAAGCGAGGCCTACAACTTAGGGTTTCAGTGCAGGTGCGGGAACTTAGGGTTTTGGGGTCACCGTAGCCAGACATGTGGGCAGGATTTAGAGGAAGCTTGGGTGCGGCGGCGGATCAACGGTGGACTACGGTCGAGGAGGGCAGGGCGGGAACACCACTGGCCTTGGGTGGCGGCAACATGAGGTTGGGGCATCGAGGGCGGTAGAGGGATCAGGGATTGTACTTGTACGCTGCAGATGTTGGGAAGAATGGAGGAGCAATAGGAATGTCTGGAATAACAGAGGTAGAAGACGACGTCTATCATGTTGGCGAGCGGTTGCCCATGGTGAAGCTGGGTGCATCAACTCCTTCGATGACACATTTAGTATCAAATAGGAGATCCATGTTAGACTGCCTCCGCCAATCGATCGATCGATCTTGTTGATGCTGCGAGCTGCTGCTCATGCGCTGGTGTACCGGAACGATCCCATGACGACGTGCCGATACGAGATCAGATAGATTTGTTGCCTCATCCAGCGTACGTGTGTGTACCACATGTCGATTGCCGATTCGATGTTACCTTCACGCAACGATCTCCGACAGCTGCAGCAGCCGTGATCTTTGTCGTCTTCCTCTAGATCAACAATCCGTGCAACCTTCAACCTTAGTCTGATATCACTTGTTACCGTTATAGATGCATAATTGATCTATGAAGATCAAGCAATCACAACACGAAATTTTATAACGCAGTTCAACGATCTTGCCTAGTCTGTGGGGCATGACTACTCGCGATCCTCCCTTTTGATATCACAACATCGTCTGCCTTGGGTGCCGACACATGCCGTCCGCTCCCCTGCGTGCCTGTCGCTATCAAGTCATGAGTTATATTGTGTAGCACCTTCACATTATAGTGTGTCATATTCCAATACTCTATTCTATATACACAATATAACAAAAGCACAATCGTAACCAAACTTGTACATAATATTTAACACAAACTCAACGACACGTGTGCATGTAAAGAGTGTGCTAGTAACTAACTAGTAGTACTAGTTGTTAGCACACACCCAGTCTAGTCCAGCGAGGGATTCCAAGTTCATTCTGCTGTATTTTTGGTGTCTCATCGACCTACGGATTACACACTTTCTTTATATCTCTTTTGCCATCTCTAGTAGAACAAGTGTGTTCGGACTGGTGATTGCAAATGTGGATGATGAGCGATTCGCAAATCCTTCCGCACGCCACCTCATTTATACTCTCCTGTCCCTTTAGACAGGACTGAATACAAGTGGAAGCTGTTTGAAAGCTATTGTTGCTTGATGAAAATCTAGCAACGGGCGACTTGAAGATTCGACTGGTATGTGAAGTCTTACTTTTCAAATGAAATTGCCACCAAGGCGTCCTATGGATTAGCTTAGCTTTGGTCCCATCTGCAGGACCACGAGGATGTGGAAAAATCTGCAATGTGTTTCTTGATAAGAGAAGAACAAGGAGAAAAGGGCCCCCAGACTTTGAACTAGCTACCAGGGAGAAAATGACCCCAGCCTTCTATCCTGGTGCTGTGGTGCACTTGCCAAATTGCGAAATAGGACACTCACTGAAGTATTGAACGTCAGATAGTTACAACTTACAGTCATGCGCCCCATAATCTTGACCGGCTGGCATATCGTCTATGAACAAGATGCCGGGCTCAATAGCCATATATCTTGTTCGAAACAAGTCATTGTCCAGCGACCAAGGTGGGCTTGTATCAGCATCTGCAGCCACAAGAAAAATCAACTACACTGCCGTAAGGGCCTGGGAATTCAACTTTTTTCCTCCATGCGACAGTACTGCTAAGATGATGCTGTATATTCCACACATCTTGTGTGGCCCTAAAAGCAAGTCAACATTGTCTTCTTCCTAGTGACAAACTGGAGAAGAAATTTGAGCGTTCTTTTGTATGGACTTAAAACACGTCCACATCTTTGACTCTGGAACTAAATGAGAGCGAAAAAATGATTTGCAACTTAAAAGTTCTATAATACATCTCAGAATTGATTCTGCTGGCCGCTCCCTATACACTCCTACATTCTATCAGTAAGCGATCCATCTCATACCAGCCAAATGGAGGACTCCTTTTGCGGTACCCTTTACAATCCACGTGAGGTGAGTAGAAGTATAATTTTAAGATCTAGCAATTGATTTATCGGGGTATTATAGACATTTTAAGAAGCAAAACAAATTTGATAAAACTAACCCCACTAATTGTCCTACCAAAACCACGTTAACTAGATCTCATATTACGATTTACATGCTCTTTTTATAAGAGAGTAGACAAGTGAACTCATGAACCCGGTCCAATTTTAATCATATGAAACACATTTTCAACACTTCCACGTGTCTTTTTATTTTTAGTCTTAATTAAATCTGAAAATACCGAAAATATTTTTACCTTTTGCAACTACACTAAAATCCAAAAATATCTTTACTTTATAATATTAGTCTTAGTTTACTTTTTGTTATTTCATTTTATTAGTTGTACTTATTTCGAAACCTTGTGGTTGACAAGCACTCGGTGTAGTTGGGGACACAAGACAAGGAACTTGTTTTACAGGTTTCCCAAAGAGAGCTTTTTTGACTGTTCCCGAGAGTTTGATATGAAACCCCGAGTCACCCTTGTGGGGAAGATCTCATGCTACAACAGTCTGCACTTGAAGTCCCAACAAAGTGACACACTTATTTAGTGTCATGACACCAGAAATTTCTCAATGTCGGAACTGGTGAGGGGATGGTGTTAGCGAGCCACGTGTTATGCACAAATACAAACTCTATGGATCCTACTGGGCTCGCTGACACCATCCCTGGACTTTGTGTGTCTAATATAAGTATGAGGCATGTTCTTCATTTGTTCCTACTAGATAAGCTGGAATTATGTGTGTCTAATCTCAAATCATACTACTTTATTTTCATACAGGAAATGGATGTGTGTGATCACTTCTGGCTATCCCGCATGTGGATAGAAGAGGATTAATTGTCATAGATCTCCCCCAGATCCTTGAAACGGTACAGTGTATTAGCAGTGTGCATGTTGTGATGACCTCGTTCATATATAGTTACTTCCAAAAATATATAGCTAATTGTTCTTTTCTTACAATTTTGCTTATCCCATCCCCTACCACTCAAGGCGCGACTTATGCGACCAAGTTCAGAGAGATATTCATCAGAAGGGATAATTTGAAGTCAACCTAGTCCACTGGATAGTGCCAGCACGACAGTTCAGGGTTCAAGCGACCAACGAGGTAAATTAAATGTACTTTAGTGGTCCTGCTTGGAGAGGATTTACCCAACACTACCAGATGGTACCCAAAGAGAAGTTCATTCTTTATCTCAACGAAGGTGATCACAACATTATCTTTGTTAACTCGCACCCTCACGACTAGGAGACTTCTACAGACGAGCGTGAACCAAGAGCTGAAGATGACCACATCATTGTGCATAATCCCGCGCCCTAATTAGCTAAGCAAGTGCTATCTTAGTAGATTAGTTGAATAATATGTTTGTGATGATCATGGTGAACTTGTTGTGACCTAGGTCGACAATATATTTCTGTTGCTAAAGTTCTTATGAACTCGGTCGATAATATCTGTGAATTCATGTTGCTGTTTTGTTATACGATATTGCTGCAATATACAACTCGCACGGTGGCCTTCGCAAATGCGAGGGCGTTCTCTTTATTGCGTTAAAAATATCAATTATTTATATTCCAACCAATAATACATGAGTACAACACAATGGTTATAGAAAATGTTTCTTTTGCAAAACTAAATTGTATTATATTCTATAACTATGTTTTTAGTATTTTCGACATGAATCAATTTCTGTAAGTGTTTTTAAATTGATTACAATTGCAAATAAAAGCTACTGTTATTTTCTATCCAGTGGTACCTGTTTCAAAAATTTATGAGATTACAAAAAGTTTGTAGATCTCATTAAAAGTCTATTGGATCTCTATTTAATAAATATCATTTTTTTTATAAAATGCCTTCAAATATATATTTCCTTCTGGCATGCATGCATTCTGATATTATGTGTCTTGTTTGATTGTGATCTCTAGTTACTCATTGTGAAATTCTTTTCAAATATTTACATTTTTCAGAGTGCCATCCGTGCGAGTGTTGCAAGTGCGTAAACAAGGAATTCAACCAAGGCAATTGTCACTTTCACTCTTCTATTATTTTCCTATGCATATAGAGTTTTCAGTAGATTGCATGTGTAGGAATATTTATTTGTAGGGATTTCTATTTTCGTGCCCTCAGGTCGTTAGTTGTACTCAGTTTTCCCCAGCCGCTTAACTTTTCCTCAGTTTTCCCCTCGCTCTAGTTTGAAACCCCTCGCAGACGCTCGGACGGGAGGGTTGCGGTCTGGTCAGAGGCCTTGACTGTTAGCGGTGACGGTTAGGGAGCCGCGGTGGTTGTGAATTGAACGATGCTTTTGAATGGTGCTGGCGGGTAGGGTCAGGAGACACGTCGGAGCAGCCATCCATCTATTGCTGACGTGTGGGCCGTTTTATTTCCTGATTGTATATGCGGTGCTGCCAATGACAAATGGGGCCGCTCTATAGGGCTGCCGCAGCCAATGACCAGTGGGGTCATGTAATTTTCAGGAAAAGACATATATTGCCGTTCTGTGGGGTTGCCACAGCCAATGACCAGTGGGGTCGTCAATTTATTTAGAGAAAATCATATATTGCCGCTCTGTGGGGCCTCCGCAGCCAATGACCGTTGGGGTCGTCTATTTATTTAGAGAAAATCATATAGAGCCGCTCTGTGGGGCCGCCTCAGCCAATGACCGCTGGGGTCGCCCTTAGTGAAAAGGCATATATCCCTGCTTTTATTTAGAGAGAAGCAACAAGTTCGCTAATTAATTTTTCTTAAGCTAGACCCAGCTGGTGACTATTTTCGCAGCTTAATCTAAAGTGAATCTTGTGCTAAACATGGCTGGAACCTAGTGTTGTGCATCTCATTAGTCATCGGAGAACCGCTGGCAGCTCGTTCCCCACCCTCGGACGGAGCAGCCATCACCGGTGCCTCGTCGCGCCGCCGGCTCTGTTCCCCGGCGGTGTCGGACGGACTGCGGCGCTGCACGTCAACCACGGCTCCAGCACTTGTTTCGTCCGCACGCATTGTACCCACCGCAGGAAAGTCCGCTGCAAGCAGAACCGCCGCCCACGACGACCGGGATTTGCTCCGCCGCAAGCAGATCCGCCGCCCACGACGACCTCCGCTTCCGCCTCCCCCGCCCCCTAATCGATTCGGTTCCCGTAATTTATTTGGAGTTCGCAGGTGCGAAATAGTCCTCAATGTCTGGTCGTAGCGGGTACACCGGCGAGGGTGGGGATTCGATCATGTCGTGGCCACGTTCTACTTCTCCTACCTCGTCGGAAGTGCAGGTATCGAGCTTTTGCTCTCTGTACTACCGTTGAATTTGAAGTGCCGCCATGGCCTGTTGGAGTGATTTCAGTTGTTCTTTTTTCCATTATTATTGTTGCAGTTCGCCAGACAAGCCGATAATCCATGGTACATTGCATACCAAGATGAATCAACCCAGTGGTGTAGCCAGAGGATGGATTTGGAGGAGAAGGTGGCCAATTTAGGTGATGAATTGGCCCGTAAAAACCTGATGATATTCGAGCTGAAGCGTACTGTGGAGGAAGAAAAGAAGAATTCAGAGCTTATTCGCAAGGAGAAGTTGATACTTGAGACAGATCTTGCCGTATTTGATCAAGTGGTAGAAAATCTAGAACATGAACTTCAAGTGATGGGAGAGGCAAAAAGTAGATTCATCTGGGCAGTTTTATTAGGTGTCATCCCTGTCCTAGCAGTTATGTGGTTGTGGTAGATGATTTAGATAGTATAGAATTGTTATTCAGTAGATGGCTCTAACCACTGTATTTTG
This sequence comes from Dactylis glomerata, assembly GCA_007115705.1. NCBI lineage: Eukaryota > Viridiplantae > Streptophyta > Magnoliopsida > Poales > Poaceae > Dactylis > Dactylis glomerata. The sequence continues at coordinate 449,749 of QXEO01000518.1, forward strand.
GTGTGGCTCTAACCACTGTATTTTGTCGTACAATTTCCTAGTTGTGCTAAGTAATGCGCGCGATAATTTTCATGCATGAACATCTTATAAAAGTGAAGGGATCCCAAAAGTGAAAGCATGTACCAGCCTCTCGGATCAAATACATATCAATCTTCCCAATCAAGTTGGGATAGAATTCAAATCATACATTCAGATGTACAGGGACACATCGAGAAAGTGGAGAAGCTTTTTTTGACACGGAGGTAGTAGTTCGAACAATTTTATCCCAAATTGAAATTGAAAAATACAAATTTATCATAATTTATCCCAATTTGCGGCGTCGAACACGGCTGAGGGGGCTGGATCTGCGCCATCCGTAAAGTCGGACATGGAGGAGGGCTGGATCTGCGCCGTCGCAGCGATGTTGTGGATGATGGCTTCAATCGTCTTGTCATCGATGACCACTGTCGACACGGCCGCCGTCTTGGTGTCCATCAGCAACAGATCTGAGGAGGGCAACAGAAGTGAGACATCGGCAGGCTCCGATATTGAAGGCTGGATCTGCGCCGTCGCAGTGATGTTGTAGGTCGCAGCGATGTTGTAGGCGATGGCTTCAAGACGATCGCTGAGCACTGTGGACACGGCCGCCGTCTTGGTGTCCATCAGCAACAGATCTGACGAGGTTAACGGAAGTGAGACATCGGCAGGCTCCGACATTGAAGGCTGGATCTGCGCCATCGCAACGATGTTGTAGGTCCCAGCGATGTTGTAGGCGATGGCTTCAAGACGATCGCTGAGAACTGTCGACACGGCCACTGTCTTGGTGTTCTTCATCATCAACAGATCTGAGAAGATAAACGAAAGTGAGACAGAGAGAGACATTTCAACTATTTCTGAGGGTTAGATCCTCACCGGCACTCTTAGATCCACGCCGCCGCACGGTTAGATCCGCGCCGCCGCACGCACGGTTAGATCCGCGCCGCTGCACGCACGGTTAGATCCGCGCCGACACTCTTAGATCCACGCCGGCACTCTTAGATCCACGCCACCGCACGGTTAGTTCCGCGTCGCCGCACGCACGGTTAGATCTGTGCCGCCGCACGCACGGTTAGATCTGCGCCGCCGCACACACGCACGCACGCTGCAGATCCACGCCGCCGCGACCGCCAGAGTAAGAGAGGAAGATGCGACTGGAATATGCGACTGCCAGGGTTGGTAGGTATGTTCTCTGCAGATCCGCGCCGCCGCGACCGCCAGGGTTGACAGGCCGTCCGATCATAAATGATCCAACGGTGCAAGCGTGCGTTGAGCTATCAACCAACCAAGATTCGTGTGAAATACATCTTGACCAATCAGAGATCAGCCAGTGAGTACAAGGGAGGAAAACTGAGTATAACTAAGAGGGGGAAAAGTGAGGAAATGTTTATCGGAAGGGCAAAACTGAGTAGGACTGAATAAAACAAGTGGACCCGGAGGGGGAAAACTGAGTAAAACTAAGTAAAACAGGGGCACCCAAATAATAAAGGGAGTAAGGGAAATTGAAGCTTTTGGCATAAAAATTGTTAGATTGTGTTATTTGAACAATATAGTACATTTTGGCCGACGTGATATTGTTTGCAATTCAAAGATACACAAGTGTGACGAATTTGGACTCATTTGGACAAAGTTTGTAAGCATTGTGGGCATTTGGGAGGTGTGTTGAGTAGAAAGCCCTGCATCTTCATAGCTAGTAGCTCATGGACTAGGAAGTGGTTTTGGGAAAGGGAAACTTCATATCTCTATATATCCTTTTCCATTATTATTTCTCTAGGTTGTAGGTAACATAACAAGAATCCATGGAAAGGTTCCACCATGTTTTGAATTATTATGAATTAAAATAAACCCAAAACTATATTTTTTGAGTTTAGTCACTAAGAGGGGGAAAAGTGAGGAAACCTCAAGCGATGAACTATAGCTAGTAGCTCATGGACTAGGAACTTATTCAAGCAAATAACACATATATTCAACATACAAACTTGGGAATGTCACACTAGTTTGAATTCAATACAAAGGGATCCCCAACACAAATTGTTCATACAAATTCAAATTAATAGTTCAAAATAAAATCTTTCTCTTGCTCCTGGTGTGACTCACTGGGTCCACCACCTTACTCCGGGTAACCCTACCAGGGATATTACCGGTGTCTACCTTCCTTTTGCCATCTTTCTTGTTCTTGTTCTTCTTCTCTTCGGGTTGTGCCAAGACCGAGACAACCATATCATACGAAGCTTGTGCTCTTTCTTCTAATGCATTTTCTTCAAATGCTTCAAGCAGCTGTCGATCCATTGCTTCCAAGGCCTCTCGATCCATCTGTTCCCTCTGCTCTCGATCCATCGGTTCAAGCAGCTCTCGATCCATCTGTTCCCTCTGCTCTCGATCCATCGGTTCAAGCAGCTCTCAATCCATCTGTTCCCTCTGCTCTCGATCCATCAGTTCAAGCAGCTCTTGATCCATCGGTTCAAGCAGCTCTCAATCCATCAGTTCAATCTGCTCTGGATCTATCGGTTCAAGCAGCTCATGATCCATTGCTTCAATCTCCTCATAATCCATTGCTTCAATCTCCTCATGTTGAATTGCTTCTTCATTCTCCTCTGCATTTGCTGCTCCCGCCTGATCTTCCATTCCAAAAGCTGGGTCAACTGGATTTTTACAAAGCCTAGCAATGTGTCCAGGGATTCCACAACATTTGCACTTACGTCGTCGAATCGGTGGACCACCCTCTGCACTAGCTCTGATCCTATTCTTCCTCGGCCTACCTGCCGGTCTAGTCAAAACTGGAGAGTACAGTTTGAAGCCTGGATCGACTTTCATCCATTGGTCTTTTCCCAACAAGGTAGGAACATTCATAGCATATGCAGCCCTAAATTTGGCAACAGAGAAATACTCTGACACATACTGATCAACTTCACCTTCTGCACCCGCTATAACACTCATCAAAAACAATGCGTGTATGCAGGGTATCCCACGGATCTGCCATCGCCTACAATGGCATGTCCTATCAACCAAACTCACCGGATACCTCCACTGCCTGTTTTTACTGTCAGTGTAGGTTACCTCAGCCTCCATTCCTTTTCTGATGCATTTCATCTTCAATTGTTTTGCCCTGGCATGCAAAGACTTAATCAAAGATGGGAGCATGAGATGGCCAACATATTTTGTGGCTGCAATTCTTTGACGCAGATCGATTTTTATCATGATCATCTGCCTAATCTTATCAAATATTTGCCACAGCATAAGCCCTTTCAATGACTTGACCTTTGCATTGAAACTCTCCGCAAGGTTACTTGTTACATAGTCTACCTTGCAAATTTCATTGAATTGGCTTCTTGACCACACCCTACCATGATGTTCATCCAAGTACTCCTTCACCCTAGTTTTTTGTTTATACAACACTTCCAAATGAAACAGATGCTTCCTAATGCTGCATGCATATGCAGCTGGCCATAGGTTGTCAGTATAAACTTTACCCTTGAATTTCTTTGTAAAATTCTGTACCAAGTGTCGCATACATTCCCTATGCTCCACTCCAGGGAATACTGCTTCTACTTCACTCTCCAAACCTTTGCAAGCGTCTGTGTGGATAGTAAGTCCTGGTGAATGACCTATAAGGTCGCGCAAATTCTGCAGAAACCAAGTCCAACTTTCCTCTGACTCAACCTCCAAAACTCCATAAGCAACAGGGAACATCCAATTGTGTCCATCAATTGCAGTAGCAGCAACTAGCTGTCCTTTAAACCTGCCATGGAGAGCTGTTGCATCCATGGCCAAATAAGGCCTGCAACCGTCTAGAAAGCCTTTCCAGCAAGCTTTGAAACAAACAAAAGCCCTTCTAAAACATTCCTTCTGCATCATCCTCCCGCTTTTCAATTTGTAGGGAACTGTATGCTTGTCTATCGCTACAACACTGCCTGGACTAGCCATCTCCACTTCAGCTTTGAAAGTGTAAAGCAACTGAAAGCTTTCATTCCATGGACCATTTATCCTGTCAAGAGCCATTTCCTTTGCATAGAACATCCTCATGTAAGGTATGTTTATAGTAAACTTATCAGATATCAATTTTATGAGTGCTGTTGGACCAAGTGTTGGAGTTTCTCTCAGCCAATCTATGATTGCATCTGCCAACCACCTAGTCTTCGCTAGCTTTGATTTCTCCTCTGGCGCTCCCGCTCGAGGTGGACAAGTATGGTCGATCGAGTTCTTCTTTATCTAAAACATAATTATAAGGGATGTCAGTAACAGTTAACAAATTTTACACCGTGATCTAAAATACACAACTTGTTGGCGTAGTACCTGAACCACGGTGCTTCTGAGCATTGTGGATGCATGCAGCCTCCACCTACACCTCTTGTATGGGCACTTAACTATGAACCTACCTGGCTCACTTTTAATAACCTCATAATCATTCTTAGTTAGAATGCAATATGTAGTAATTGCATTACGGCAGTCCATCATTGTTTGAAATACAGTGCCTTCTGCAAGCTGAGGATCCTCCCTGTTCCACTCAATTGTCGGCAAGTCATCGTCTTCGTAATCGGCTAAAACAAGGCTGTCATTGTTCTCATCCTTCTCTTCATCATAAGTGTCATCAAATCTGGCACCTTGTGCAATATCTTCCATGTATTGATCCTCCATTGCATGCTTACTGTATCGATCTACCAATTCAGGAAATATCAACTCATCCTCATCATCTTGAGGAGACGGATCCTCAATCTCTGCATCGTCCTCCATATCGACCGCAGGAACAATCTGGCTACCACTAGCACTGGGGACAGATGGTGCTGCTGTGGACCTACAAGGAGCGGGGCGGCGCACACGATTAGCAGAGGCAGCAACACTAGAGAGACATGATGCCCGACCACCTGATGATGCCCCAACACCAGATGATGCCTGGACCCTGTCCACATGGATTTGAATTTTACCGACACGGCAAGAATCATTTAAAGCAAAAAGAATTCCCAGATTGTCATCGGAAATTAGTGGAACAAATCTTCCCTCCGTGCTGTTGAAATATTGGAAATCAATTGAATCGCCAGCGCCCCAGGGGTACCGAGTGCAGATGTTATCTTTTAAATCCCTCAACGAGATGGTAGTTGCAACCACCGCTGGGATGTAAAATCCGGTCACATTGCGTTTAGAATCACGCAAAAAGCTAGTATCCAGCCTAACCACCAGCCAAAAAGCCAGCGCTGGATCAATCCTATTCGAAAAGCAACGCAGTTAGTTGAGCAACAACGATTCGTGCTCAAAAACTGCGTACTCTTAATTCACATAGGCAGACGATGCTTACCCAGATGGAATCCATGCGTTAGATCCCTCCGATTCCCAATCTTCTCTGCTGTTGAGGGGCATAATCGGCACATTAGACGGATGTACAAACTCTACCGCCATAGGGGTAGATCTAGATCTAGTGGAGGCGGAGCCCTCTCCGCCTCCCGGGGGTGGTGGTGGGGGCGGGGGCGGCTCGGTGGCGGACGACGCCATAAGGTAGGAGGGCAGGACGGCGTGGCGGTGGAGGGGCGGTGTGTGAGCTCTTCCAGTCTCGGGCGGAGGGGAAAGCTTTGGGTGAGTGACAGACCGCCAGTCCGACGTGTCTCATTGGGTCAACAGTCAACACAATTCAAAAGCAACGGTCCATTCAAAACCACCGTGGCTCCCTAGCCGTCACCGGTAACGGTCTAAGGCCTCTGACTAGACCGCAACCCTCCCGTCCGAGCGTCTGTGAGGGGTTTCAAACTAGAGCGAGGGGAAAACTGAGGAAAAGTTAAGCGGCTGGGGAAAACTGAGTACAACTAATGAACCAGGGGCACGAAAATAGAAATCCCTTATTTGTATTATGCTATGATATGAAACACATGTAGGATAGCCATATGTTTCCACACCACGATTCTTTGTCGCCACCATATTGTAAAATGCTAAGACTTGCTAAAACTTGATATGTCATCGGGATTTGACGACATATTGTTGATACTGGAAAATTATGGTTTACTTAAAATGACTAGATTTAATGAATCCCTTGGGTGAATGACAATAATATTTTTGAGGATGAGAGGCAAACATGACCATCTCTATGGGGCCATGTCTATGGTCGCACCATCATTTCTATGATGGCCATGTCTATGGTTTGCTAATGTCTTATGCACACTACGAAAGCACATAGGACCAAAAATATTGGACATATTTCCATTTTACTAGCTTCCAGGACAACCACATGTTATACGAGCTTTGTCTTGACTAAATAAATTATAGAACTATGACCCGTCATATATCAGCTGTAGTGAATGTTGTAGGTTTAGTATGATCCGAGGTGTGGAACATGGTTCTACTTCCCAAAGGTCTCGACTAGTCTTCTATGAATTATATAGCAAATGTGTGATATGGTAGAAGGGGTTGACTGAGTCATGTGAGTGAAGTTTACAAGCTCCCGAGAATGTCAAACTAAATAATAAAAAGTCGAGGATGACATTTCCATAAGTATATTATCCTTCTTACTGAATCCTTATCCTGCCCTCTCTACTCGGGAACAATTGATTATTAACTCATACATAAGTTCCGGGTGTAAAAAAAAAGAGTTAGCGATCTACAGCTAGTTCGGTGGAATGGTGGTGACACGGGCGGGTCCTCTACTTTATTTTCTGAATCCAATCGATCATGGGCGGCCCTCTTCGTTTAGTCTTTTTTCCCTTTTGAATCCAATTGTTCAAATTTGGCCAAAGAGCAATTCATCGAAATCATTCAAGTCACCTTTTTTTAAGCACTTGACCAACCCTATTTTTTTTATAGAAAAGGACATGAATATATTGACTTTGAGTCGGTCTCCTACTATGAAATTGTATTATATATAACTATGAGTGTATAGATTCTGAAACTGTTTAGAAGATCTCTTCATCCCAATTTCTTTAATTTAAAATCTATAGGGTAAATATGGGTTGCCAATGTGATAATAGATGGATAGATTTTGCCGAGTGTCAGTGACAAGGGTATGACTACCGAGGCCCATTATCTTAATACCCCTAGGATCCGTTCGGGTAGAGGCCCATGGAAACTAGGCCCAAGTATAATCATAGTTGAAATAAGAGATTGCATTGTAACTCGTATTGTAATTTGTATCAGACCTGATCGGTTCCTCGAGACCTGGCCACCTATAAATGGGGTCAGGAGAGGCCGTCCAGGGGGACATTGAGGTTGAGCCAAGATTGATTATAGTTTACTCTTGATACACAATATTTGCCTTGTTTGTTTGAAACCCTACCTTTGAGTTCATCCGACGTCGTCTTCCCCCAATCCTAAGTCCTTCATCTAGGACATTTGCCGAGTTAACCCTTGTCAATTGGCGCCGACCGTGGGGACTTTGGACATCAGAATCATGAATTTGACGACTCTTTTGCTTCTTTCAAGAAGCAACTCTAAAATCGACGGAAACCAGATCGCCCTTGGAGCCGTAGATTTTCAACCAAATAAACCAACCCTAGCTCCGGCCTTCGCAAGTCTAGACTTGCAGATGGATCTGATGATCAGGAGCTTCAACTTTCGCACCGGATCTTTTGGCTCAGTTCGCCTTTCAGATCCAAAAAAATCGGGTCCGTCAGCAGGAAGAATCGCAATTGCAGCAACTCCAGAAGCATCGGTTGGCTCATGCGGCAAGGTAAACTCGCTGGTCAGCATCAAGCCGAAGAAGGGAAGCACAGTGGAAGATCTCAGAGAACTCATGGAGAATCTAGACCTAGAGGAGTCATCAGGTTCGACGGATACAATCACTAGCAAAAAACTCGATAATATCTTGAAAAAGGACATCGTCACCACCTATGGTGATGTCTCCAAAATCTTCCATGGCGTAGTTCTTGAATTCCGACCCATTGTCGATCCTTATGGTCTTGATCACTTCTGAAAATGTATGTTCCGCTTGCTTGGCGAACTTGGTGAAGTACTTGCGGGTCTCATCCTTAGACTTAAGGAGGAACACCCATGTATATCTTGAATAATCATCAATATGACAAGACCATATCTTCTACCTCCAAGAGTGTCATAGGTGGATGGCCCAAAGAGATCCAAGTGAAGGAGCTCCAAAGGACTTGTCGTTGAGATCACACTCTTGGCCGGATGATTCTTCCCAAGTTACTTCCCGGCAACACATGCACTACACACACGATCTTTTTAAAAAGTTCCATTGGTTAGTCCAACAACATGTTCACCCTTGAGGAGTCATTTGAGATTTCTCATGTTGACGTGGCCTAGCCGGCGATGCAATAGCCAACCCTCGTCAACCTTGGCTATGAGGCATGTTGAGGAAGAAATGCACTTTTTTGAGAAATCAACCACGCGTAAAGGTTGTCCTCAACACGACCAACACAAACCAATTGAGGTTATCACTCCTAAAGACTTTCACATGATTATAGGTAAAATAGCAATCATAACCAATGCTTGCAAGATGACGTATTGAAAGAACATTTATAGCCAAGGGTGTCAACAAGCATAACATTCTCAAGGGACAAGTCCTTTGAGATTGCCAACTTGCCTCGACCCAAAACCTTTCCTTTTGAGTTATCTCCAAAGAGGATGCATTGAGTTGAGTTTACATCTTCAATGAATTTCTCAAGCACCTTGCTTCCTCCGGTTATATGATTAGTGAAACCACTATCAAACAACCACTTTGGCCCACTGGAGGAATAGCCCTACAAAATCAATTCTTGGGTTTAGGAGCCCATTGGGTAATGGGACCCCTAGCATTAGCAACAAGAGATTTAGGTACCCAAATCGAGTACCATCTATAGGCATAATCATCATGAGGACTAACATATCTAGCAAATACACTTCCATCCGTGTCCTTACACAACACATAGGATGGGTTGGTCTTCCCGACAAAACTATGGTTAGGATTGCCCCTATTGGCATTCCCACCATAGTGTCTTTCTTACCATTGCTATTCCCCTTGAATCCTTCCTTCACAAAATTGATATTCTTGGGAGGATTGGCATAGTTGTTGTTGTTCCTTGGATTGAATCCAAGACCTTGCCCATGAGGCCTCTCCTTTTTTTGAGCAAAAAGCTCATGGGGAGGTATCCCAAGTTGAGGGGAGGCGAGATGCTTTTTCTCAAGTTGAGCCTTTAACTTAGCTTTTTTCCTCAGTGAGGATTGCTTGATCTAAGAAGAGTTAGTAGCGCAAGCAATATTCTCAACAATTATGGGCACACTTGATGAACCTTGGACTTCATTATGAATAGCTTGAAGTTACTCATATTTCTTGCTAAGTCTATTGAGCTCACCCTTGACTAGCTTGTTAGCCCTTTCAAGGTGCTCAAGATCCTTAGTAAGAGAAGAATGAGCAACTTCAAGTTCCTTCTTATAAGCATCAAGCTCTTGTGCCATTAACAAGGTTTTATCCATAGTATCCAAGTCCTTGGTTTTATCAAGTTGATATGTTTCAATTTGTTGAGATAGAAACAAACTAGTGTTGTTCTTCTCGATTAGCTGTTGCACTAGGAGATTGAATCTCCGTTCCCCATCTTCAACATGAGATCCCACTTCCTCGAGGGACTCATTGCGTTGAGCAATAGTGTCCATCAAGTATTCGAAATGGGCACGAGCATCACCATGAAGAGAACACATAGTCTTGTAAAGGGTAGCAAGTATAGTCTCTTCAGCCATATCATCATTAATGGGACAAGAAGGTTGGGAGGGAAGTATCACCTTACCCTCCTTTGCCATAAGGCATTTATGAGGAGTGTTCTTGGTTGAGATCTCGTAGTCCTTGGTGTAGTCGTACTTGAATAGAGACCCGGGCTTGGAAAGAGCCAAGCCGGACACATCGACCATGTCCTCCTGATCACTATCCTCTTCATCAGCATCGGAGGTGTACTCCGTGCCAACAAGAGCCTTGACATCCTTAAGCTTGTTCTTATTCCTCAAGTTGATAGGATTGGGATTCAACTTCGTCTTGATACCTTTACATACTTTGGCTTGTCTTGTCTCTTCTCATAGGGGCAAGTGTCGGCGAAGTGCCCCGGCTCATCACAATTGTAGCAAGATCTTCTCTTCTTCTTGGGAACAAAACTTCCTCTCTTCATGGAATGCTTTCCATACTTCTTGGTGAAGAAGGCTAGATCGGTATCTAGCTCACTTGTTGAAGTCATATCTTCTTCTTCTTCTTCTTCAAGATCTTCGTCAACTCTCTCTTCCTTGCTAGCTTCCCATGCCTTTGATTGAGTGACGTTGGCGTTCAAAGCAAGTGATGGGTTCTTGTTCATGGCGCAAACAATCTCCTTGGTTCTATTGTCCTTGGCAATCATGTCGTCATGAGCAACAAAGTACCCAACAAGCTCATCCGCGGTCATCTTGCGGCAATCCCAATGAACTTGTTCTTCACGATGCTATCAGTCATGTGGAAGCCATCGTCAATGGTGTTTCCTCCAAGAAGAATGATCTTTTCCTTGAGGGCTTGGAGTCTTGAGTAGGCACTTGTGATTGACTCCCCATCATTCATCAAAACAAGTTCATGTCTTGTTTGGCGGCTTCATACTTGGTCTTTTGTATTGCCGATGTCCCATCAAACTTGACCGAGAGCTTCCCCCAAAGTTCCTTGGTGGACTCGATGCTTGAGACTTGATCATACACTTCATGCTTCAAACTTTGGCGAATCTTGTCAAGGGTGGTGGAGTTGAGTTGAAACTCAATTCTCTCTTTGGCGGTCATGTAATTCTCATTAAGGGGAGTGTACCCATTCTCGACGATGCCCCAAAGCTCCACACAAACACACCTAAGATGAGAGCGCATGCAAGACTTCCAATAGGAATAGTTAAATTCATCAAGCATGGGAGGAGCACTACATGAGGGGTTCATATGAGGCATATGCACGCGTTTGAGGGGATATTCATATGGCTTTGCATGAAGAGGATGTCCATCAAGCTTAGGTGGAGTTTCCACCCTAGCTTTATCCGAGTTTGGCTTCTCCTTCGGAGGAACCTCAACAACCTCGGGATGGGCATTCTTTTCATCCAAAGCCGAGAATCTCGCTTCCAACACGGCAAAACGTTCGTTGACTTTGTTGCGTTGCTTATCAAGCATCGCTTGGACCTCAACGGCCATGAATACTTTGTCTTCACCCTCTTCGCTAGGTGAAACCATCTTACTCTCAAGGCGGTTAAGCCGTTACAAGGAGCCCTTGTTCTGATACTAATTGAAAGGATCGATGGTCTAACCTAGAGGGGGGATGAATAGGTTTCTACAAATTTTACTTCTCTTTTCACTGGTTTTAGGCTTTGCGGAATATAAGTGTGAGCCTAACAACTTGGTGAGCAACCTATATGATGCTATGCAAAATTCTTCAAGCATGAAGGCTATCGCAAGGATAAATACACAAGTAAAAGGATTCAGATAGAAATAACTGAGGCATGCGGAGTCGAAGATGTATCCCAATGTTCACTCTCTTGGGAGAGAGCTAGTCACTGTTGGAGAGGTGTGAATTCCCATGAAGGATACCCAAACTCCACGAAGGCTCACCTTCTTCTCCTTGATGCCTCCTCCACGAAGTAGGAGCCCAGTCTCTCGTGGTATACCTTAGGGTGGTCTCCAAACCCTCACACACATTCCACGAGGCAAATCACAAGCCGAAAGCCTCTAGGTGACCCTAGCCGCCTAGGGTTTCCCACGAACCCAAGAGTGTAACAACTCAGAATTTGTAACCCACTCCTTATTAATTAAAAGACCAAATTCTGGACCCAGCTAAAACTTTTTATCTATTATTTTATGCATACATGTATTTTCTATTCTATGTATTCTATGATTTCATGTGTGTTATTTTTGATTGTGTATTGTCTAGTTAATTCTAAGTGAACCAACAGAATCAATTGAGAAAGATTATAAGAATCAAAGAAACCAGAAATAAAAATAAGAAAGAAAAAGAGAAGATTGAGATGATCTAGGAAATCTGTTTGACTACACCACTTTTGAGCCCTTGGTTTAAGAAATCTACAACTCACCTTCATGTTTGGTCTGTTAGTTGAGCTTAACCAAGTTACATACTAACTCAACCAACAAAAATCTACTCAAAATTCAAACTAGAGCATCACTCAAACTTGAACCAAAGTTTGAATCTGAAACAGTGACTATACCAAAATTTGAAATAAGATTTCTGCAAAACTTCTTCTTTCTTTATAACAAAAATATGACAGGACACCTTGGCCAATATGTGGACCACTCAAACTGGAAAATTTCAAAAATTCAAATTTCAAGTTCTTGCGGGCATTTCGTCGAACACTGGCAGAGAGAAATCAAACCAAATCGATTTTACTGTGGCTGCACTGTTCTGGTTCGCTCCACGCCTGTAGCCATGCTCCTTGGCATCTCCACGGTCGACTCCAGTGCCCCCAGCCCCGACCCAAGCCAGGAGAAGCGGAGGGAAGACGAGGTTTGCGCCCAGGGCCCCGTCCCAGTCATCTTCTTCCCTGCACGATGCCGACCACCCTGGAGGCGCCAGAGCAGACACACAACACTCCGCGGCCGAGCCAGTCCCCTCCCAGCACGCCCCCGAGGCCCCCGTGCACGCTATGACCTTTGAACGCTGCCAGGGCCCCCGAGCCGGCGAGCTTCTGGCCGCGCTTACCCTCGTCGCTCCGGCCTATAAAAAGCCCCGCCGATCAAACGAGGAGAAGCACCCCACTCCCAGCTACCTCCCAGACAACCCCGTTTCACCCCTCTCGCTCTGGTTCGTCGACACCTGCAACGCCGGCGAGGTACTGGACGAGCGGAGTGCCGCCGCGTTCGACCACCTGGGAGCAAGCCGCCGCTGGGAATCGGTGGAGGAGACGCACCGCAGCCGATTCCGCACGTCGCCGACGGGCTCTGCATCCTCTACGTCACTCCCTCGCCGTCGATCATTCTTCACTGCAACGCAGGTGAGCCCCGCCCGTGCTGAGGTAGACGATGAGCCCGAGCCGTTCGATCTTGATCCAACGCTAGCGTACCGATTCGGGATTCTAATTAGATCTGACCAGTAGGCCCCACCTGTCAGGCCCCGTTTTATTTTCCCCCCGCCGTGCGAAACGTTTTTCTGGGCCGGCCCATTCGGGTTCTATTCAGACTTGGCCCAGCTAGTTAGAAATCGGTCCGTTTAGTTTTTAATTATTTTCCCGCCCGTTTGAATTAATTCAAATATGATTCAGATGTGTTTTTCAAACTTAAATTCCAAGAGTTTTAGAAATCCATTTGTAGCAAATGAATATGCGTTGAAAAGCTTGTAAAATACTCTACACAGTAGAACTGGTTAGAATTCAATCTGAATTAGGAATAAAATGAGATATGAATAGTGTGACCATAGCTTTATTAACCATAGAATATTTCTAGAAAATTGTTTAAGCCTCCATAAATCATGAAATTTAAATTGTGAACCCACCAATGAGCTATCTTGCTATGAGTCAACCCTAATCAACCCCAAACCCTATTAGTGTTAGCAATTAGACCTTAACCCCAATCCTATCCTGTAGCATAAAATGATAGATCACTATTGCACACTTAGAGTTAAGTTGCCCTCTTTACCAAATCACTTAGTGGATCCATCCCACTTGAACTAGTCTTAGTACCTCCAAAACCAATACCAATGCTTAGAAAGTGAACAACTTATGACACCTAGTAGAGAATCTAACTTGCACACTTGAAGAAAACTTAGAAGAAAAACTTACCTTCCCAACACCATAAAGTGCAACATGAGTGCTATTGTTAGCAAAAAAAAATGTGTGCTTGGTGTGTTAATAGCATTATGTAGTGATTGTGTGCCTTGTGTTTCTTCGTTATTAGACGCTAGTGTTGCCGAGGAGGATATTGGAGGGGATTATTATCAAGAAGAAGAAGAATACCCCGGACACTTTGCCAACCAAGGCAAGCCATCTTTTGATTCATACTCCCAATGCCTAGTTTTAATATTGCATTCTACTTGTTTTAAGTAAATTGCATGATTGAATTGCTAGAGTAGAATGATAGAAGAATAGTGATATCTTGCTTAACAAGAGCATCAAGTTGAGTTTATCCAACTCTATTTAGTGGTCATCACTCAATGTAGTTGCTTAGTCGCTAATAATATTGAGGCCATCTATAAGGGGAACTCTAGTTGAAATTGGTGACTTGAACTTGAAACTTGAATTGGAGATTGCTCCTACATAATGGCTTTATGAAAAAGAGTAATCTTGACTAAGAACTATGAAATGTATTTCTCAATGACAACGAGTGATGTACTATGGGAGCCAACCCTACCGTACGACCACATTACCCCTGAATGGGAAGGGGCTTATTCCTAGCTTGTTCATTTTAGTATGGGAGGTCTTGTTTCATCCTTTATAGAAGCATTCCATGCATGGTTGCTTCCGAACCAAGTGGTTATTGGAAATTTTCCTTCCTGAAGATTTCCATCCGTCCGGCATCCCGGAGTGGGCAAAACTAGAGGCGCCGGAACGGGGAAATCCGTGTCTCGGGCTCTAGGGAAGGATCCCATACTAGAGTAGACAAGTGAAAGAGTTTGTTTGATTATCTGAACCTCACATACTTTGTGTATGACGATCCGTGGATTCTCCCGGCAGATGTATCGATTCTTGTGGGTAAAGTGTACCCCTCTGCAGAGGTTTTCAAACTATTCGAATAGATGAGTCCGCGGTTATGGACAGTTGGCAAGCTGTACTTGACTTTTGTCAGGACTAAAAGTGACAATGGTGAATGACTTGACTTGACAATGATGTTGACACACTTGAAGTCCTCTTTAGATGGAACTTAGAGAACTAAAACCTCTTTCCTACCAATGAACATTCTTGGGAAATAAAACTAGCTTTTGCAAATAAACTTAGTGCTTAGTCCACTATACCAAACTTGCATACCTCTTTTATCATTTCATTATAAGATGGTTTGCGAGTGCATCCAATGTACTCATGGTTGTGTCCCTGGCTATCAACTTGGCCAGACTATGGGGAAGAATACCAGGAGGAAGAGTATGAGGAAGAGTACCAGAACTAAGCTCGTCTCCATGAGTCGCCATTGCCTGTAGGGTGAAGGCATGGACCCGAAGACGTTATTTCCGCTGCTATATTGTGTTGTAATATGACTTGGTCTATATGGCCATTGTATTTGAACCATCGTATTGTAATGTCTATGGAACTGGTTACCAACTACGTTATGTATATCGCAACAATGGTTCTGGGATTGCGGTGGAATGCATAACGGGCACTTCGAATTTGTATCAAATTTGAGGTCGTCACAAGTTGGTATCAGAGCCTAGGCTGACCATAGGAGACCTTAGTTAGAATGGGCGTTAAATGAAACTTTGATGAAAGCAAAGATATAAGTAATGGTTGCAAAATTGCTTAGTCTTTCCTCTCTATTTGCAAAGTTTTATACATACTTCAGTTTTTGCCTACTTAAAATTTTGCACACTTGAGTTGGTCACTAACTTAATCTAATCTAAAATTTTGTAGATGGCCCCGGTATTTGTCGAGCACTACCAGTTGGGCCATGGTGGCAGCCTTTGTTTCGAGCGCGACCTCACCACCTTGCCCTTGTTCCTGGATCGTTTGTATCCGGAGTTCAAGGGAGCCGTGCTTAATGAGCACCCCGATGGAGAGCTACGGTGGCTCATCCGAGCTAGTTGCCGTGGCAAGAAGGGAAACTTGAGTTCTCCAAGGGTCAAGTTTGAGCTTGTGGAGAACACTTGGGCCGATGGATTGGTCCGAGCGATGCAGGAGATGCACGCCCGCTTGTGCGGACTGCATGTTGAGGAGGTTCAGGGAGAGCACTTTAGGAACTTTGCTCGGCGTGATGCGGACGGGCGTCCCGCAAACATGCCCGGGCAGAATGAGCCGAGTACCTACATCGATCACATGGACTTCTTGCTGTACTCCACTCAGCAGGAGGCCGATCGTGCTCGTTCCAAGGCCAACCTTGAGCACTTCGCACTGGTGGAGGTGAGGAGCACTATCAGGATTCTTGCGAAGGAGCGCAAGAGCCTTCGTCGCCAGCGCGATGAGAAGGATCAGGACATTGAGGAGTTGAAGGCCAATGTGGCTGAACTGACTGAGTACATTGAGAGTCTTGAGGATCACCTTGGTGAGGAGGAAGGCATTGATCTCCGCAAGTAGGATAATGCCCTCATTAGTGATGAGGATGACTTCATGGAGGACCTTGATGATCCGGAAGATGGTGGGCACAATGGATTCATTGTGAGTGACGAGGAGGAAGACCCCGAGGAGCCCGCTGTTTAGATCTGAGATCCACGTGTTATCTAGCTATGAGTTCCACTTTATGTTCACTTCGTGTAGGTGTGAGTTGTATCCCCCTCTCTAGTAGACGAGTCGCAATGGTTTGATGTAAACCATTTGTAATGTGTGAACTCGTATGTATGATATGTTTGATGAGTGTTGAATGAAATATGAATTTGGCCCTTAAGGCCTTAGTAAAACACAAATTGCATCATCCATATTACCTTTAAATCTTAGCAAAAATTAGCTTTTCCCTCTTGTCTTACACACCTTATCTTCAGATGCCGCGAGCACCACCACCCCCGAACCCGGAAATGGCCGAATTGCTAAGGTTGATCATGGAAGACCGGGAAGCAGCCCGAGCTGAGCGCCAAGCTAACTTGGCCACTCTTCAGCAGATAACCCAGATGGCAATGAACCACAACAATGGCAATGGCCATGGCAATGGTGAAGGAGAAAACAATGGCAATGGTGATCACCGATCCAAGTTGAGGAATTTCCAAAACACCAACCCTCCTATGTTCACTAAGTCTGAAGAGCCCTTAGATGCCGATGACTGGCTTCGCACGATGGAAAACAATCTGGCAGTCGCCGAAGTTGGTGAGAATGAGAAGGTCTTGTACACCACCCACTACCTTGCTGGAGCAGCAAGAGCTTGGTGGGATAGCACTCGTGCAATGCAAGCCCCAGGGTATGCGATGCCTTGGGAGGAGTTCAAGAGCAAGTTTAGCAAAGCCCATGTCCCTTTGGGATTGGTTAAAAGGATGAGGGATGAGTTCAGAAATCTGAAGCAAGGTTCCTTGTCTGTGGTGGATTACCGTGACAAGTTCCTTACCTTGTCTAGGTATGCCCCAGATGACACCGACACCAGGGAAAAGAAGCAAGAAAGGTTTCTGGATGGACTGCATGATGAGATGCAATGTGTCCTGGTCAGCATCCCCTTTGCCGACCTGGAGTCATTGGTTGATTCTGCTATTCAGATGGAAGGCAAACTCAAGCAAGCTGCAGAAAACTGCAAGCGCCGTATGATGTATCAGGGCAATTCGAGCAACTCGCAGAAGCCAAGGGGAAATGCACCTATGGGTTTCGCCCCTAGACCTATGAGGCCGTCTGCACCTGCTCCACGTCCCAACTATCCCAACCGTCCACCCGGCAACAACTTCAACCGTGCACCCCCAAGACCTAGTGGCAACAACTTCAACACCAATACTCCAAGGCCAAATGGCGCCCCTGTGTTACCCAAGCCTGGTGACAAGTCTGGAGTTACCTGTTATGAGTGCGGACTCAAAGGGCACTACTCCAATGAGTGCCCCAAGAAGCTGAATGATGCATCCAAGACCACTGCCCCTGCTCAGCAGCAGCGCCGTGTGGGAAATGGCAAGAACTATCCCCCAAGGAACCAGCCTCACTCTCGAGGCCGTCTGAATCACATGAATGTTGAAGAAGCTCAGGAAGCAACCGACGTTGTGCTTGGTATGTTCCCTGTTAACTCAGTTCTTGCAAGAGTTCTGTTTGATTCTGGAGCTTCACACTCTTTTGTTACCCAATTATTCGTTGATAAAAGTGGACTTCAACCCACACCCTTGAAAGAGTTCATGTCTGTGCAAATTCCCGGGTCAATAACCAAAGCCAGTTGTACCTGCTTGGCAGTGCCTATAGAGATCCATGGGATCTTATTCTTAGCCAGTTTGATCGTGTTAGGAACCAAAGGATTGGAAGTGGTCCTAGGTATGGATTGGATGTCTCAACACCAAGGAATTATAGATTGTGCAAGAAAGACCATCACCATGAGGAGTAGCCATGGAGTTTTAGTAAAACATGTGTCAGTTAAACCCACCCAAGGCCCCAGATGTCATAAGAGTATCTCCGGGCCAACCATAAAGGAAGTTCCCATCGTCTGTGAATACCCGGATGTTTTTCCCGATGAGCTACCCGGAATGCCACCGGATCGGGATATTGAGTTTATCATTGAGCTTATTCCCGGAACTGGATCTATAGCCCAACGACCCTATCGCATGAACCCAGCTGAACTAGTAGAGTTGAAGAAGCAATTGGATGTCCCAAAGATTGAAGATTTGTTTGACCAATTGACTAGAGCTAGAGTCTTCTCAAAGATAGATCTTAGAACTGGATACCACCAACTGAAGATTCGTGCAACGGATATCCCCAAAACGGCCTTCACTACCCGATACGGATTGTATGAGTACACCGTAATGTCATTTGGATTGACCAATGCCCCTGCTTATTTCATGAACCTCATGAATAAGGTTTTTATGGAGTTCCTGGATAAGTTTGTTGTTGTCTTCATTGATGACATTCTCATCTACTCCAAGTCTGAAGAAGAGCATGCAACCCATTTGAGATTAATCTTAGAAACCCTAAGAAAGCATCAGCTGTATGCCAAGTTCAGTAAATGCGAGTTCTGGTTGAAGGAAGTTGGATTCTTAGGCCATGTACTATTAGCAGGAGGAATATCTGTAGACCTCAAGAAGATCAAAGCAGTCATGGAATGGGAAGCCCCTACCACTCAAACCGAAGTTAGAGGTCTTCTCGGATTAGCCGGATATTACCGCAAATTTGTTGAAGGGTTTTCAAGCATTGCCCGGCCGATGACCCAACTGTTGAAGAAAGACAAGAAGTTTGAATGGACCCCTAAGTGTGAAGAGAGTTTTCAAGAGCTCAAAAATCGATTGGTGACCGCACCCGTCCTAACCATGCCCGATATCACCAAAAACTTTGATG
Organism: Dactylis glomerata; assembly: GCA_007115705.1. Classification (NCBI taxonomy): domain Eukaryota; kingdom Viridiplantae; phylum Streptophyta; class Magnoliopsida; order Poales; family Poaceae; genus Dactylis; species Dactylis glomerata. The sequence goes on from QXEO01000518.1 coordinate 468,735, forward strand.
TCTATTGCGACGCTTCCAAACTTGGACTTGGTTGTGTCTTGATGCAAGAAGGCAAGGTCATAGCTTACCTCTCTCGGCAGCTTCGACCTCATGAAGAAAATTATCCAACCCATGATCTAGAGTTAGCAGCCGTGGTTCTAGCTCTGAAGACCTAGAGGCACTATCTAATGGGCAACCGTTGCGAGATCTACACTGATCACAAGAGTTTGAAGTATATTTTCACCCAAAAGGAGTTGAACATGAGGCAAAGAAGATGGATAGAGTTGATCAAGGATTATGATCTGGAAATTCACTATCACCCCGGTAAGGCCAATGTAGTGGCCGATGCATTGAGTAGGAAGCCGTGTTCGTTGAATATGATGATCAAGGAAGAGCAACCTATGTTGCACCAGGAGTTTGAAAGATTTGGATTGGAACTAGTCAGTCAAGGATTCCTAGCCAACCTTGAGTTTCAACCCACCTTGATGAGCCAAATCAAAGAAGCCCAGAAGGGAAATGAGAGTATTGACGGAATTAGGCGCCGAATTAGTTCCGGCAAGGTGCCAGGATTTGAAGAAGATAATCAAGGAGTTCTTTGGTATAAAGGACGTATTTGTGTGCCTGCTGATTCAGAATTGAAGGAAGTGATTATGAAGGAAGCCCATGAGACACCTTACTCCATCCACCCCGGTGGAACTAAGATGTATCAAGATTTGAAGGAACAATTTTGGTGGCATGGAATGAAGCGTGAGATTGCATCGTTCATTTCTAAGTGTGACATTTGCCAAAGAGTCAAAGCTGAACATCAACGTCCTGCGGGATTGCTACAACCTTTGCAAGTTCCGGAATGGAAGTGGGAATCTGTTGGAATGGATTTCATCACTGGATTTCCAAGGTCTAGCCGTGGAAATGACTCTATTTGGGTCATTGTGGATAGACTGACCAAAGTTGCCCACTTTGTTCCTGTCAAGACCACTTACAACTCGGGACAGCTAGCAGATCTGTATCTATCCAGAATTGTTAGTTTGCATGGAGTCCCTAAAACCATAGTTTCCGATCGAGGAACCCAATTCACCTCAAGATTTTGGAGAAGCTTACATCAAGCCTTGGGAACCAAATTAGCCTTCAGCACCGCTTACCACCCTCAGACTGATGGACAGGCTGAAAGAGTGAATCAAATACTTGAAGATATGTTGAGAGCCTGTGTTCTAGCCTACGGAGCTAAGTGGGAAGATTGTCTGCCCTTCGCGGAGTTTTCCTACAACAACAGTTATCAAGCCAGTTTGCAAATGGCCCCATTTGAAGCTTTGTATGGAAGAAAGTGTCGTACCCCTCTGAATTGGTCAGAAACCGGAGACAGTCAGATTTTTGGACCAGATATTTTGCAAGAAGCCGAGGAGAAAGTTCGCATGATTTGTGAATACCTCAAGGCAGCCCAGTCGAGACAGAAGAGTTATGCCGACAAGAGACGTCGAGAGCTGACTTTCAAGAGTGGAGACTTTGTTTATCTTAGAGTATCACCTCTCAAGGGAATGCAGAGATTCCAAGTGCGAGGAAAGCTTGCCCCAAGATATATTGGACCCTTTAGGATACTAGACCGCAAAGGAGAAGTGTCTTATCAGTTGGAAATGCCCCCGGAATTGTCTGAAGTGCACGATGTCTTTCACGTGTCTTTACTTCGGAAATGTCTTGAAGTGCCGGAGAAGCCGGAAATTTTCAAGAACATTGATCACCGTTCTGTGGACATCAACAAGGATTTGACCTATCGTGAAATGCCTATTCGTATCCTCGAGGAAGCTTATAGAACCACTCGAACCCGAAGCATCAAGTTTCTGAAAGTTCAGTGGAGTAATCACACCGAAGATGAAGCCACTTGGGAACGAGAAGACTACCTTGAGAAAGAGTTTCCCAATCTTTTCAGTTCTTAACTAGTGAATCTCGGGGACGAGATTCTTTTTCAGGGGGGAAGATTGTAACAACTCAGAATTTGTAACCCACTCCTTATTAATTAAAAGACCAAATTCTGGACCCAGCTAAAACTTTTTATCTATTATTTTATGCATACATGTATTTTCTATTCTATGTATTCTATGATTTCATGTGTGTTATTTTTGATTGTGTATTGTCTAGTTAATTCTAAGTGAACCAACAGAATCAATTGAGAAAGATTATAAGAATCAAAGAAACCAGAAATAAAAATAAGAAAGAAAAAGAGAAGATTGAGATGATCTAGGAAATCTGTTTGACTACACCACTTTGAGCCCTTGGTTTAAGAAATCTACAACTCACCTTCATGTTTGGTCTGTTAGTTGAGCTTAACCAAGTTACATACTAACTCAACCAACAAAAATCTACTCAAAATTCAAACTAGAGCATCACTCAAACTTGAACCAAAGTTTGAATCTGAAACAGTGACTATACCAAAATTTGAAATAAGATTTCTGCAAAACTTCTTCTTTCTTTATAACAAAAATATGACAGGACACCTTGGCCAATATGTGGACCACTCAAACTGGAAAATTTCAAAAATTCAAATTTCAAGTTCTGGCGGGCATTTCGTCGAACACTGGCAGAGAGAAATCAAACCAAATCGATTTTACTGTGGCTGCACTGTTCTGGTTTGCTCCACGCCTGTAGCCATGCTCCTTGGCATCTCCACGGTCGACTCCAGTGCCCCCAGCCCCGACCCAAGCCAGGAGAAGTGGAGGGAAGACGAGGTTTGCGCCCAGGGCCCCCTCCCAGTCATCTTCTTCCCTGCACGATGCCGACCACCCTGGAGGCGCCAGAGCAGACACACAGCACTCCGCGGCCAAGCCAGTCCCCTCCCAGCACGCCCCCGAGGCCCCCGTGCACGCTATGACCTTCGAACGCTGCCAGGGCCCCCGAGCCGGCGAGCTTCTGGCCGCGCTTACCCTCGTCGCTCCGGCCTATAAAAAGCCCCGCCGATCAAACGAGGAGAAGCACCCCACTCCCAGCTACCTCCCAGACAACCCCGTTTCACCCCTCTCGCTCTGGTTCGTCGACACCTGCAATGCCAGCGAGGTACTGGACGAGCGGAGCGCCGCCGCGTTCGACCACCTGGGAGCAAGCCGCCGCTGGGAATCGGTGGAGGAGACGCACCACAGCCGATTCCGCACGTCGCCGACGGGCTCTGCATCCTCTATGTCACTCCCTCGCCGTCGATCAGCCCGAGCCGTTCGATCTTGATCCAACGCTAGCGTACCGATTCGGGATTCTAATTAGATCTGACCAGTAGGCCCCACCTGTCAGGCCCCGTTTTATTTTTCCCCCGCCGTGCGAAACGTTTTTCTGGGCCGGCCCGTTTGGGTTCTGTTCAGACTCAGCCCAGCTAGTTAGAAATCGGTCCGTTTAGTTTTTAATTATTTTCCCGCCCGTTTGAATTAATTCAAATATGATTCAGATGTGTTTTTCAAACTTAAATTCCAAGAGTTTTAGAAATCCATTTGTAGCAAATGAATATGCGTTGAAAAGCTTGTAAAATACTCTACACAGTAGAACTGGTTAGAATTCAATCTGAATTAGGAATAAAATGAGATATGAATAGTGTGACCATAGCTTTATTAACCATAGAATATTTCTAGAAAATTGTTTAAGCCTCCATAAATCATGAAATTTAACTTGTGAACCCACCAATGAGCTATCTTGCTGTGAGTCAACCCTAATCAACCCCAAACCCTATTAGTGTTAGCAATTAGACCTTAACCCCAATCCTATCCTGTAGCATAAAATGATAGATCACTATTGCACACTTAGAGTTAAGTTGCCCTCTTTACCAAATCACTTAGTGGATCCATCCCATTTGAACTAGTCTTAGTACCTCCAAAACCAATACCAATGCTTAGAAAGTGAACAACTTATGACACCTAGTAGAGAATCTAACTTGCACACTTGAAGAAAACTTAGAAGAAAAACTTACCTTCCCAACACCATAAAGTGCAACATGAGTGCTATTGTTAGCAAACAAAAATGTGTGCTTGGTGTGTTAATAGCATTATGTAGTGATTGTGTGCCTTGTGTTTCTTCGTTATTAGACGCTAGTGTTGCCGAGGAGGATATTGGAGGGGATTATTATCAAGAAGAAGAAGAATACCCCGGACACTTTGCCAACCAAGGCAAGCCATCTTTTGATTCATACTCCCAATGCCTAGTTTTAATATTGCATTCTACTTGTTTTAAGTAAATTGCATGATTGAATTGCTAGAGTAGAATGATAGAAGAATAGTGATATCTTGCTTAACAAGAGCATCAAGTTGAGTTTATCCAACTCTATTTAGTGGTCATCACTCAATGTAGTTGCTTAGTCGCTAATAATATTGAGGCCATCTATAAGGGGAACTCTAGTTGAAATTGGTGACTTGAACTTGAAACTTGAATTGGAGATTGCTCCTACATAATGGCTTTATGAAAAAGAGTAATCTTGACTAAGAACTATGAAATGTATTTCTCAATGACAACGAGTGATGTACTATGGGAGCCAACCCTACCGTACGACCACATTACCCCTGAATGGGAAGGGGCTTATTCCTAGCTTGTTCATTTTAGTATGGGAGGTCTTGTTTCATCCTTTATAGAAGCATTCCATGCATGGTTGCTTCCGAACCAATTTGTTATTGGAAATTTTCCTTCCTGAATATTTCCATCCGTCCGGCATCCCGGAGTGGGCAAAACTAGAGGCGCCGGAACGGGGAAATCCGTGTCTCGGGTTCTAGGGAAGGATCCCATACTAGAGTAGACAAGTGAAAGAGTTTGTTTGATTATCTGAACCTCGCATACTTTGTGTATGACGATCCGTGGATTCTCCCGGCAGATGTATCGATTCTTGTGGGTAAAGTGTACCCCTCTGCAGAGGTTTTCAAACTATTCGAATAGCCGAGTCCGCGGTTATGGACAGTTGGCAAGCTGTACTTGACTTTTGTCAGGACTAAAAGTGACAATGGTGAACTTGGTGAATGACTTGACTTGACAATGATGTTGACACACTTGAAGTCCTCTTTAGATGGAACTTAGAGAACTAAAACATCTTTCCTACCAATGAACATTCTTGGGAAATAAAACTAGCTTTTGCAAATAAACTTAGTGCTTAGTCCACTATACCAAACTTGCATACCTCTTTTATCATTTCATTATAAGATGGTTTGCAAGTGCATCCAATGTACTCATGGCTGTGTCCCTGGCTATCAACTTGGCCAGACTATGGGGAAGAATACCAGGAGGAAGAGTACCAGAACTAAGCTCGTCTCCATGAGTTGCCATTGCCTGTAGGGTGAAGGCATGGACCCGAAGACGTTATTTCCGCTGCTATATTGTGTTGTAATATGACTTGGTCTATATGGCCATTGTATTTGAACCATCGTATTGTAATGTCTATGGAACTGGTTACCAACTACGTTATGTATATCGCAACAATGGTTCTGGGATTGTGGTGGAATACATAACGGGCACTTCAAATTTGTATCAAATTTGAGGTCGTCACAAAGAGTAACAAGAAATACTCGATGAACACAAGGGGCAATGAGATTTGGCTTGGTGGAAACATAGATCGGGGTCTCCTCTATCTTTCTACCAAAGGGATTTGAGTTTGGATGAGTAGAATGGGAGATCCTCTCGCTTTGAGAGCTCATTAATGGAGGAGAGAGAGAGAGAGTGAAGGCAAAGATGTGATTTGAATGGCAACCTTATCCTCTCCAAGGTAGGTGAAGGGGTATTTATAGTTCAGGGGGAGAAGTAGCCGTTTGGTGCAAAAAATATGCGCCCAGCCGGCGCAAAGTCGCCATCACCGGCCCCTGCGCCGGACCAGCCGGTGCACGGTCCGGTCAGACCGGCTCAGCACCGGGCATCTGAAGTAGAGCCCGGTCGCGCCGGCCCTGTACCGGGCTACCGGTTAACACCGGGGCTTGACACCGGGGATCCGGCTACTGTGCCAGCCCTTAATCAAAACCCTATGCAGAGAGGGTTTCCGGTTGAGTCCCGGCACCTGCACTGGGCTGCCCAGCGCAGCTCCCGGTCACGCCGGGGTTTCACCGGGGCGTCGGCGCATAGCCCAGCGCCACCGGGTGAAAACCGGATTCAGGTTTTCTGCTTCAAAAATTTTGTTCTCCCTACAAACTTTGTCGAAGTGTTTAGGCTTATTTGAGTGGTAGGATGTGGAAAAATAAAGTAGGTCACCTTCCCACTGAGCTCATCGAGATTACCCCTCTTAATAATGCAGAGTTCCTATAACTCAAAAAGTAAATAAAGCGAAAAAGGAACTACCGCCTCTTCAAAATAAATGGGGGGTCTCTCAACTCCTTCCATCAAACATGACAAACTAGAACCTGTAAGTAGGACTAGCAAGACACATTAGATCATCACTAGCTCGTGTGTCGTCGTTAATCAAAATAACGGTTAAGGGTAAAATATCCTTACACATGTGCCCCACAACTCCCAGTGGCTTTTTTCCTCACCATGTTGATTTTCTAGGTACCGTATCCACCACACATTGTAATTTTTTTCATGTACATGCGTGTTCTAGCAAAACGTTGCATCAGATTTGAACAAGGTCTTGTAGCCTCCCACACACATCAAGTCTGGACCGAGTGCCTGGGCCTTGCTCCTGTGCGCAGCACTCCAAGTGGGCCGCTGGCCTTTTGGGCCACTTCTATGCTTTCTTGGGTCGCCTGCGCATGAACTAAGCTAGCCCCCTTAAAAAAAGAAAAATACGATGGATACTATGCTCAACACGTTAGTTATCCTCCGGACGCATACCCCTCCATCCTTCTGTTTGTGCTTTTGGGCCAGCCCACAGGGTAAATTGGAGAAGAAAGGAGGCAGTAGCTGGAGAATAAGAGGACGAGGAAGACGAGGTGCATGTGGAAACCTCGCCAGACATGGAGAGGATGTAGTTAGCGGTGATGTCGCTATCGGAAGTGAGGCCTACAACTTAGGGTTTCAGTGCAGGTGCGGGAACTTAGGGTTTTGGGGTCACCATAGCCAGACATGTGGGCAGGATTTAGAGGAAGCTTGGGTGCGGCGGCGGATCAACGGTGGACTACGGTAGAGGAGGGCAGGGCGGGAACACCACTGGCCTTGGGTGGCGGCAACATGAGGTTGGGGCACCGAGGGCGGTAGAGGGATCAGGGATTGTACTTGTACGCTGCAGATGTTGGGAAGAATGGAGGAGCAATAGGAATGTCTAATATAATAGAGGTAGAAGACGATTACGCACTAGTGGAAAACAAGGCATCATTCCCGGTTGGTTTCGGCCTTCAGTCCCGGTTGCGCAACCAGGACTAAACAACCGGGACTGGAGCCCAATCTTTAGTCCCGGTTGCTATATGAACCGGGACTAAAGAGCGACCACCTTTAGTCCCGGTTCGTGTTACGAACCGGGACTAAAGAGTCCACACGTGGCAGCCTCTGCTGCTTCTTTATTTTTCTGGATTTCAATTGTTATTTAGGGGTTTAGGGTTTAGGGTTTATTTGTATTTTGCTCCATTCAATTTTTTGATTCATTTCAAACAAGTTTTCTTATATACTTATTCATACAGCATTACAACATAATATACAAGCCGATACATATATAATATATTTGGTCCGCCAAGCATATATATACAAGTATATATACAACTTGTTCACACAGATAAGATCACGACTTGTGTTTAATTACACACATTGTCTAATCAAAACTGACATGAAATTCACCCTTTGGGTTAATGACATGGTCAAGCAGAAATCCGGCTATTTCCTCTTGAATTCCTACTATGCGTTCAGTCGGTGAGAGCCGATTCCACTTTGCTTCGAACTACGAAGAAGAAGATTAATATGAATATGAATCATCATAACAAAATTGATGCCAATAAATGAATTTGTCAGTATATTGTTTACTTACTGTTTGAAAATCAATTCCTTCAGTGACCTCTGCACGAAGGTTCTCGCAAGCGTAGTATGCACATAGATTAGTCCCCGATGGCTGATGCGACCGAGTTGATGAAGTAAATAACCGGCCCGTTGGGAACCCTAAGAGGAAGGTGTGATGAATATAGCAGCAAGATTTTCCCTCAGTTAAGAAACCAAGGTATGTCGATTAGGAGAAAAGTGGACAATACGACTGAAGGTGATGCGGACTGGCTTAGCAACAGCTTTGGACAATTTATATATGGCGCCTCATCCAAGCTTTGCTTTGCTACCTGCAACGTGAACCTGCACACACACAACCAAGTACTTTGTTCCCAACTTGCAATGAGGTTGTCAATCTCACCGGTTTGCTTGAAACAAAGGTTATGAGCGTATCGAGTGGAAAGTGATAATAGTATGCGAGTAAAGTAAACAGTACGAGTAAAGTAAAGGTGATAGAAATATGATGGAAATAGGACCGGGATCCACAGTTCACTAGTGGTGTCTCTCCATAGATAAATAACACATGCTGGGTAAACAAATTACAGTTGGGCAATTGATAGAATAAAGATAAACGTGATATGTCAAGAAGATCACTATGCGATTTACTCTGGGCATTACAACAAAATACATAGACCACCATCAAACTGCATCTATGACTAATAATCCACTTGTGGCAAATCAATCCGAGAACTCCACAAGTATTAAGTTGCGAACAACAGATAATTGCATTAAGCAAATTGTGTAATGTAAACAAAGCATATGCCCTTGAGCATATGAATGTTGTTTTCTCCCTAGTAGCAACAGCACATCTACAACCTTAGAGGTTTCTGTCACTCCCCCAGGTTAAATAGAGACATGAACCCACTATCAAGCATAAATACCCCCTCTTGGAGTCACTAGCAACTACTCGGCCAAGATAGCTACTAACAACGGAGAGCATGCAAGATCATAAACAACATAGAGATAACAAAAGATATATTTTAGTATAGCAACTCAATCATAACACCAATATTCATCGGATCCCAACAAACCAAACATATAGAATTACATAATGGTGATCTCAATCATGTAGGGCAGCTCATGAGATCTAAACATGAAGCACATGGTGGAGGAGACAACCATCTAGCTACTGCTATGGACCCATAGTCCAAGGTAGACTACTCACTCATCGCTCCGGAGGCAAGCATGGCGATGAAGAAGACCTCCGGTGGCGATTCCCCTCTCCGGCAGGGTGCCGGGAAGAGCTTCTGGACCCTCCCGATCTTTGGGTCGACGGCGGTGGCGGATCGCGATGTGTTCTGGAAAATTGATTGGGTACTTAGGTTTTTTCCGTCGGGGGGTCTTTATAGGTGAAGGGGCATCGTCAGAGGTGGACCGAGGCGGTCTCACCCATAGGGGGCGCGACCAGGGCCTGGGCCGCGCCACCCTGGTGTGTGGCCACCTCGTGGCCCCACTCCGTCTCCTCTTAGGATCTCTGGAAGCTTCCGGGAAAAATAAGACTTCAGGAACTTGTTTTGTCCAATTCCGAGAATATTTCCTGTGTATCACTTCTCAAACACAAAAACAGCAGAAAACAGGGAACTGGCACTGTGGCGACTTGTTAGTAGGTTAGTTCCGGAAAATGCATAAAAGTGCCACGAAGTGTAACGAAACAGTAGGCAAATGGTGTATAAACAAGCATGGAGCATCAAAAATTATAGATACGTTGGAGATGTATCAAGCATCCCCAAGCTTAACTCCTGCTCATCCTCGAGTAGGTAAGTGATAACAAAAGAATAATTTTTGAGGTGACATGCACCTACACAATCTTGATCACATATGTAAGCATTTGTGAGCTGGGATCATAAGAACTTAAAACATGGGCATGAAGATATAATCTTGACAATAAAGAACTTAGCAACCATGTTATAAACATGAAAATGAACACAAACAAAAGATCATGAAAATGAAACAATGAAAGTCAAACGTGTGTTCAAATCATAAGAAAAAACATACAAGTGGTTTTCAGCTTGTCCTTCATAGAGAGCAAAACATAAATGTATAGGACACCTTCAAGTTTAAGAGGGCGACTAGATACAAATAATTTGAGAACAAGTGAAACCAACAATATGAATGAATCAATGAAAACTTTGGGACAATGCACATTATACTAAGAATGACAACTTTGCTCTCTTATGGTGCATAAAGAAAGAAGGTGGTGACTCAACATAAAAGTAAAAGAAAGACCCTTCGCAGAGGGAAGCATTGATTGCAAGTTTTATAACCTTCAAAAATTATGTTACTTACCGGCTTTGAGCTCTCATTTCCCCCATCATAAGCATCTTGAATGGTTAGAGTTAATGCGAGAACAATTATGATGCATATGCTTGACAAATCATAAGTCAAAAACCTCATGCCCCGTAAATACGAGTACCCAAACCTCATGCTACCCAACTTAGAGTCCCAAGCAAGGCTCTTGTCATTGTAAGTATATGCATATCATCGAGAACTGCCAACGGGGTACCTCCGTGCCCGATGACATGGAACAAGCCCACTTCAAAATGACAGGACAAGCAGACAATGAACACCTCGACATCTCTTTTATTTACCAATTGTTTAGCTTTTTATTTTGAGATGCGTCGTCGAATGTCCACCATGGGTATGCTGCAAATTTCCACCATGAATTATGCATGGCTTAGATTGGCAGCCCAGACGTTTCCCTAACACGTATACAAACTCCATGATCCCCACAAGATTCCCAATTCATTTCACACCGCGGGCATCCATAAACAAAAGATCACGATATCAACTCAAATAAGAAGTGCAATGTTGAAAGCTTGCCCATGACAGCATGGTTGGGCTAGAATCCAACTTACAACTTGCAAGCATAACAACTCAACATAAGAGACCACAATGTCAAATTTTTAAGAACAAGGAAAAGGTAAAGTGTGCCTTCCGGTTCGTGAGAGCTTTATTGACCAATTTTCGCATAACACTGGTAAGAGTTTAATTTGAAGAGAAGGAAAAACTGAGTGTTCTTGGCAAATGAAAACGAGTACATCTCCTCCAAAGGAAATTTGTTGGGATCCAACCATTTATTACAGCAAACTAAACTAAACTAACTAAGAAAACTAAAACAACTGACGCTCCAAGAAAAACACATAGTGCATGAAGCAATAAAAATATAGTGTCTTGAAAGGTGACCTGATTTTTGCCGATGAAGATGGGGTGCCTCGGGGGCATCCCCAAGCTTTGACGCTTGTACTTCTTGGATATTTCTTGGGGTGATGCATGGGCATCCCCAATGACAAGGGTATAGTTAATAGATCCCGTTAGTTGAGTACCCCTGAGGCCCGTATAGCTAGGCCCAATTGTAATGATAGTCGAATACGAGTTCCTACCGTATGTCGATATTTGTAATCTGTATCGGACCCTACCCGATCCTCGAGACCTGGCCATCTATATATAGGGGCCAGGAGGGGACAATGTAGGCCAGATTGAAAGCAAGCCAGGTTTAACACCCAAAGTTTACTTTCGACACACACCTATTTCGACTAACTTTACCTTCGAGTTCATCCGATGCCCTATCTCCCCGATCCTAAGTTCTTCATCTAGGACATTTGTCGAGTTAACCCCTCGTCAATTGGCGCCGACCGTGGGGACCTTGGGCGTTGGAATCATGAATTTGACGGATTTTTCGCTTTTAGCCAACAGCAGCGCAGGAGTCAACGAAAATCAAGAGATGGAGTTGACAATTGGAAGTTTGAGCATCCTCATCGGGCCATCAGGTTCATCTCGCCTTTCAGATCCGATGAAACAAGATCCGTCGGCAAGAGAGACCGAAACAGTAGCAATGATGGAGTATTCCGACAGCTCATCCAGCGAGGTAAACTCGCCGGTCAGCTTAGAAGAAGTGCTAAAGGAAATTGAAGAAGACAGCAAAGCAAGGGAAAAACTCGACGAAGGAGTCCAACTCAATGATCTTATGATCTGCCTCGACAATATCTCAGACAAGTCAACAGACACATGGAAGACAGGGTTGGAGCTTTCTGAAGATGGTAACTCGATCTTCTCAAGCTTCAACAGTAACATCGGCAAACAATGCCAGGTGCTCGCCATCGTGGGAGACAACTCAGAAGAATTCGATGAAAATGACAACCCAGTGCTAAACCCAGCAAATATCGACAGAGGAGCAAATCACCTAGCAGAAGGGCAAACAGCAGAATCCCTCACAGCTAGGGAAAAAATTCGACTATCAGTCAACGAGTGGAGGATAATAAGAGAAGCCGTAGAACACGGCATGCCAATACCACCAAATTCCAGCAAAGATATGCTTTTGGGGTATCATTACGCCCTAAGGCAACAGGCAAAGCAATTAGCAAAGGAGAAAATAGAGATACAAAGAAGAAAAGATTCAGCCATTGCAGCTAGCGAAGCTACTCGTAAAGCACGATGCGACGCATCATACAGCAACGCAAGGAAAAATCATCGACACGGTTCAAGGTACGACAACCTCGAGTATTCTGACAGGCAAAGTATTTCTAAAAACCTCGACTCGTCCTTCCTATCGGTCGACGAGCAGGGAAACATCTTACCGAAAACCCCTGAAGCAGCACTAGTTGCAGCGCAAGCATATCTACTTACAACTCGACCAAGTCCAGGAGATCCTAGAGAACATATGCATAGAGCAGCACTGAACGGACTCAACATGGTGGGCCACAAGCTATCAGCAAAAGGAGAAGAAGCATATCACCACAAGGAAGTGCACAAAGCAAGGTCACCTCGCCGTCACAATAGTCCTCGGCGCAGAAATAACAAACACCGATCTCGATCGCCATCACCAAAACAGCACGGTGGAACTCGAAGATCGCGATCCCCAAATGAAAAACGCGACTATGAAGACAACGAAAAAGAGATGGGGGCATCGTGCTTTACCCGCAGGGTTCGCACCACTCCAGTTCCCAAGGGATTTAAGCTACCTCATGATCAGCAAAAGTACGACGGATCACAGGAACCACAATCATGGCTCGCAGATTACTTACAAGCAGTTCAAATATTAGGAGGAACCAAAGAAACAGCAATGCAAAGTTTGCAACTACACCTCACCGGCGCAGCAAGGTCATGGTTGAGCAAACTAGAGAAAGAATCTATTGGAAGCTGGGAAGACCTCACAAAGCAATTTACAAGCAACTTCAGGTCGACATACAAACGACCAGCATCAATAGAAGAAGTCAAAGCATGTGTGCAACAGCGCGACGAAACACTGCGGGCATACATCCAAAGATGGAGCCTTATCAAAAATTCAGCAGTCGAAGTTTCAGATGAAAGAGCAATAGATGCGTTCATCATTGGATTAAGGCGAAGAGACCTAGTCGAGGAGATGGGCAGAATCAAGCCGAAAATAGTGTCAGACCTCATGGACACAGCAAACAGATTTGCAGATGGAGAGGATGCGTGCAACAACAAGCGGACGAGATCTCTAGAGGACGACAGAAGAAACAGATATGGAAGTCAAAGGAGACGACCTCAAAATAACGACACCTACGGCTCCCATAGCCAAGTCGCCGCAGGATATAAAGACAACAGCTATCAGGGAAGTGATCGCAGAAGCTCGGGATATCGAAGCTACGGAAAGGAGGACTATAAAAAGTTCCCTACAAGAGAACCCAGAGAGTACAACCCATCGCCAGAAGATATGCTCAACGGGCCTTGTCATATACACTCAGCGTTCGTCGATGGGAAGCGAGTATCAAGGCACGCAATGAAAGACTGCACAACATTCTTAAAACTACAAGAGGCAGTGCTAAACAAGCAAACCGAAGCAAGGCGACAAGGATTTGAAGGAAGCAACAATCCTCCGGCAAAACAGCAAGGAAACAACGGAGCTCCTCAAGGACAAGACCAGCAAAACCAGGGACACGACGACGACGAAGGGTATGTCCCATCAAAAGGACACATCACAGCAATGATACAACCTGTGCCCAAGTCGAACAAAGAAGAGAAGAGTATAACTCGACAAGTCAACCTAGCAGTCATCTCACCGCCAGCCACAACGGAGTATCTGCACTGGTCAGAACAGCCAATCGAATTCAACAGAGAAGACCGCCCTATAACAGTACCTCGGCCGGGAAACGCACCTTTGGTACTCAAAGCTCAAATCGGCGCGTATGATGTCGACAGAATATTCATGGACGCAGGGAGTGGAATTAACCTGATATACGCAAAAACACTCCGAGCAATGCATATATCACTAGAGTTCCTGAAACCAACAGATTGTTCCTTCCACGGGATCGTGCCAGGAAGTGCCAATTACCCACTGGGTCGAATAGCACTCAATGTTTGCTTCGGCAACCAACAAAACTATAGAAGAGAAAAGCTAGACTTCCAAGTCATGGACTGGCCATCTCAATATCACGCGATCCTCGGACGACCCGCGTTTTCGCGATTCATGGCAGTGCCTCACTATACATATTTGGTACTTAAAATGCCAGGACCAAGAGGAATAATTACAGTGAAAGGAAGTTTTGAAGTTTCAGATCTCTGCGACAGGGAGTTCCACAAGATGGCGCAAAATTTTGGTGTAATAGCCAACCATGCAGAAAAGGCAAAAAGCGCGACTACAGAGGGCGTCAAGCTACTCGAAGGACGCGTCGCGGAGCCCGAAACGAAGAAACTACGAGTAGGAGCATCAGGAGAAGACACAGACGCAGAGGAAAAAGGGAAAGCCATGGCGGCATAAGCATCAAAAGACAATAGAGTAGAGTAGAACAATACGGCTGTAAAAGCCACGAGTTATACCAGGGGCAATGCCCTCTAGATCCAGAACACAGGTCACAGGCCAGATCTCTTGGGTCACCCCATGTATCTTACATTACAAGTATAATAAAGACGAAATGTTCCTCATATTCGAGTTTACGAGTCTTTCAAAAGAGAAAGTGCGGCAAACACACGAATCATACAATAACGCCCTGAGAATAAGTTTCAGACGTATAGTCGTGAAATAAATAAACTCTCGCGTTCCATATACACCTTACAACATCGGGTTGTCAGAATCATCTACACCTAAAGGGTCTAAGTAGTGAAACTCGCGGAAAAACGCAGAGTCTTCTTGCAACAACCTGGCTATAATTCGTCGGGCAGGCTGCAAGGTACTCTCTAAGTGTACTCGAAGGCTTGCCCCACCAGGAGGATAGCTCAGCGACATAGAACTATAATTGAGTCTTGGCTGCCACTTGCGTATCCACCCAAGAGCAAAATTGGCACCTGCCACTAGGTTCAGTTCTATCAACCGATGGACTCGCTGGCTGGATCTAAAAACATCAAGAAGCAATGGAAAAGTAGCAGGCAGAGGATTACGAGGAAGCATGACCGAGTGCATAGTTACGAGAGCTCTCCTACAACCATCCACTGCCTCTCCAATATGCTGGGCACGGTCCTGAAGCAATACAATAGCGCTTCGGCGTCGAGGATCAGACCATAAATTTTCAACACCTGCGGACATCTTTTCCAGAGCCGCACTTCGCTCGGTAATCCGACGATCTTCAGCAGCGAAATCCAAGCAAGTGCCTATAAGGGCAAAGGATATCATAAAAGTAACAGTAGAGCAACAGGCAAAGAAAATAAGTCGAGAGGAAACTTACATCGCAACATTTCACTGGCGGATTCAACGATACCAAGAATGAAAGAATTGCATTCTTCGTGATGCAAAATCTTTGCCGTCAAGCTGGACACTTCATCACCAAGAATCGATACCTGCTTCGTCAGGGCAGAAGTTTTGCTAGCCTTATCAAACGCCATTTGAGCTTGGCATTTGGCTGAAGTCAAGCGAACCTCAAGGTCAGAAATCCTTGAAGAATATTCTGCGCATTGATCGCATCGACTAGGAGGCGACGGAATCCTCGAATTCAATGTATTGGCAGAGAAAGGAGCAGGCCCGCAAGTCAAAGGGTCATCGACATGCGTCAACTGAAAGCGAAAGAAAAGGAAGAAGAAACATTTCAGAAAGGCAGCACAGGACTTCATAAGAAAGATATATTTACATGAGATCACAACCCTATGACCAAAGTTCTCGGGTTGCACGCAACTAAAAGTTTTTACATTCAAAAAGAAGAAAATTGAAACTACAAAAGAGCCGAGTCTACGCCACCTCAGCATTTTGCTCCGTGGCAGAAGAGGGCACGGCAGATTCCTCGCCAGAAGTCGACGGTGGCACTGGATCTTCCACAGCTGGAGGTGGTGCAGCAGATGCCGCAGAGGATGCTGAAGGGGAAATAAGTGTCACCAATGCAGGTGCCAACTTCTTTGCCTTCTCGAAAAAAGTCTTCATCTCGTCGCGGGTACGGCCATGGGGAGTGCTCACCCTCTCCCAGTCGAAATCCGTACCATGCGCAAGGGATAGTGCGATAGCACCCTCGGCGCCACGCTTAATAGAAAGCCCTTTCAGCTGGAGGGTGGGATCTTCAGTTGTATCAAAGGACTTGGCAAGATTACTCAGGTCGTCCTTCGGAACTGCTGCCCTTTTCTTCGGCCACAACCCGACAAAGAGTCGTGAAAGAACGCGGTTAACTAACTCGAAAGTTTCCTGGATAGATATCCAGTTTTCCTCGAGTAGGTTAACCGCAGTCATCAGAGGGTCATCGTCCGGTTGCAGGGCCGATGGAGATACCCCAGTAAATCCTGCACGACACAAAGAAGGTAGAAAAGAAAAGAAGGAGGAAGATGTCAGCACGTACAACAGTGCAACAGAAGTCGAAAATAGGAGACAAGGCGAAACACTTACTTTCAGCAGCAGTGGACATTGTGTGGAGACGCTCCGCCACGGCTTGCTCTCGCTGGGCATGATCCTTGTTGGCATCAGCTAAAGCTTTTTCAGCTTTCTTCGCCTTACCAAGCGCAGATTTCTGTGACTTCTCAGCGTTTGCCTTGGCAGTGGCCGCAGCATCGTAAGCTTTCTGAGAAGCACGGAGCTCCGCCTCCAGCGACGCAATCCGGGCATTGGCTGTTGCTAGAGCAGCTACAATGGAAGAAGAAAGGAAGTCAGATAAATAGCACATGATATGCAAGGAGGAAAAACCATGAATGGATGTACAACATACCTTCGGAAGCTTTCGCAACCTTTAGGTACTCAGTGCATTCGGTACCCAAGGCGACAAATTTCTTCAATAAAGCCTGAGAAGAAAAAGAAAAAGAGTGAGAAAGAAGTGCAAGCGTATGCAAGGGAGATAAGTCAGGAGAAATTACTCACATCATGGGGGGAAGCCGAGGATTCATGGGCTTTCAGAGAAACTTCGGGTTCTTTAGCCTTCTTCACGCGCTTGGGGTTTCGGGGCACAGGAACCTTCTTTACAGAGGCCCTGGTAACCCTAGGCGCAACTTCTTGAGCCGGGGGCTCATCGTTAACAGCAGGAGAAATTGAAGGAGTAGCTGTGGCAGCTTTTGATGGCTCTTCGTCATCTCTGCACGAAGCAAAAAATTTATGAGTAACATGACGGAAACAAGGCAAGAAAAGATGCAATTGAGGAACTTAAGTAAGAACACTTACGACGCCAGGAGGTCGAAGAGATCCATATCTTCTGTCAAGACAGGAGATTTCTCTGCAACTGCTTGTTGCAAAGAGGAACTCGAAGAAGCAAATTCGTCGACTCGTTTCCTCTTCTTGTCCAAGCCAGTGTCTTCAGGCAACACAGGAGGAAGCGATGTCGACGAACTAGTATCCTCTTCTGATTCTTCGGCATCATCTCCGTCCTAATTGTCATCAGCCTCGGGGGCTTCAGATACAGACCTGGCCAGATCAGCCGGAAGGGGCCCTGCCTCTGGAAGAGGGGGGCGTGAGAGGAGAAATTGGTGTTCCTACACGCGAATGCGTTATTAGAGTAAGTAAGGAAAAAGAAAAACATAGTTCGAGAAACACGAAAATTGACAACAAGAAGTCAGGAAGTAAGCAGATATATACCTCAGGAAGAGGGTGCACGGAGTCGAAGAAATCAGCAGTCAAATCAGCAACTGCATGTTCTTTGGTGAGCTTGGTGAGATTCCTGACCCGCTTGTCGACATCTTCTTTCGATATCAGATCTTCAGAGACGCGAGTAGGATCTTCCAAGTCGGAGTAACTCCAAAGTTTGGTAAGGCGGTGTTGTAGGGGTTGAACTCGGCGTTGAATGAAAAACGCCATGAGTTGAATACCCGATAGAGCGCCTCCTTGACCTCCTTTTAAAGCTTTGATGCGAGAAAGAAGAGGAAGAATTTGTTCGACTTCCGCATCTGAGGGGAGCGTATCCCACGACGCTAATTTCTTTACCTCCTGGGAAGCATCAAAAGGAGGTAGGCCGTATTCATCTTCAGGAGAGGATTTGCGGTCCTTGATATAGAACCACTTGGTCCTCCACCCTTGGATAGATGCGGCCATAGAAAATTCAAGGTATTGTGCTTCAGGGCGCACAGAAACGACGACCCCGCCCAGTTCGGGTTTTCTAGCCAACGCAACATTGGGGCGGAGCCGAAAAATTAACCTCCAGAGAAGAAAGTGGGGCTCAATGCCCAAGAACGACTCGCAAAGAGTCACGAAACACGCAATGTGCAGAAGAGAGTTAGGTGTGAGCTGGTGAAGCTGCACACCGTAAACAAAGAGAAGCCCACGAAGGAATTCATGGGTAGGAAGAGACAGACCACGGAGGAGGAAAGCGAGGAACATTACCCAATAACCACTCGGGGGCTTCGGGATACGCTCCGTGCTTGGAAACTTGATCGAATCTTGGGCGGAGATGAGGCCGTCCGTCCGGGCCTTCTCCGCCTCCTTCTCCGTGATCGCAGAGGTCACCCAGCTGGTCGCAGCATTCGATTTTCCCTTGGCCATGGCGTTCTTGCTCGCTAGGTGCTTCACGCGTATCTATCAGATCTGTGCCTGGGGGCTATGCGCGAAAGGAGAAGGAAGCAAGAGCGGCAATGGCGGCGGTGGCGGAGAGAAAGAGCTGGTAAACAGTTACATTCCCCATGGTCCCCCTTATATATCTTCTGGGAGAAGGATCGTGGGCTGAGACGTGGCGCAAAGATAGGAAACGGTAAGCCCACTAACGGTCAAAAGTTAAGAAATTTACAGTACTGCCCATGCAACGGTTCACAATGGTACAGAGTGACGTACTCATTGATGTCATAAAGAAGATAATATAAGAAAGAGGAAAAGATGGCGCCGACAAGTGCAAAATAGGTGCACAAGACTGTATACGAAGGAGTTTCGATTATAGCCATGGGGGCTACTATTTTCAAGAATGGTGAATACAACTTCTCTCTGAAGTGGTGGCTTAGTATTCGACGACAAGATGTTCTTACAAGTATCTTGAAGTTGAAGTATCTCGAGTTAAAGTATGATGGACTACGCTATATTTTGAGCCTATACTCGAAAAAAAGTCTTTTTTCGACTATAGCCTCGGGGGCTACTCCCATCGGGAGCGCTGAGCGCGCACCCGACGATATTTCTTGGTAAAAGCATTAGAGTTGGAGAAGTGCAGGAGTGTTACTCCCATCGGGAGCAAGTTTTATGGTTGAAAGAAACCCGAATATTTTCAGTCAAAATTTGACTGCGACATAAGATTCTCGAGTTGCGTTATCGCAACGCAACTCGAATGCCGTGACTTGTCACGAAGGTAAGACCCCGGGATCCATCCTGTGTGGCCTGGTATATGCACATGGATGCGCTCTGCTGGAATGTATCCGTGTCAACGACGTGAAGAAAATCCTGGTGGACGCACTGGGTACCCTGAGAATCACTGGGATTCATTCTTTGTAAGTCCTAAATGCGGCAAAAGAATGGGTTTGACCGGTATCCCGAATTCAAGTCCAAGGGGATTGAATTTGAAGTAGGTGGCAAGTATCTGTTCCGGTAGTTAACTGACCTCTTGATCCGTCAGAGTTGTCAGGGTTGTTCATCAAAACCCCTTGCGAAAGAATATCATGAAAATAAGTTGAAAGACCAAGTCGAAGATTTGAAGATAAGAAGAAGTCGAAGAATCGATCAAATCAAAGATTTAAAGATTAGAGATTCAACCCGAATCTGCGATTCTGGTAGAATCTCAGGGGCTACTGACAAGGGTATAGTTAATAGAGACCGTTAGTTGAGTACCCCTGAGGCCCGTATAGCTAGGCCCAATTGTAATGATAGTCGAATACGAGTTCCTACCGTATGTCGATATTTGTAATCTGTATCGGACCCTACCCGATCCTCGAGACCTGGCCATCTATATATAGGGGCCAGGAGGGGACAATGTAGGCCAGATTGAAAGCAAGCCAGGTTTAACACCCAAAGTTTACTTTCGACACACACCTATTTCGACTAACTTTACCTTCGAGTTCATCCGACGCCCTATCTCCCCGATCCTAAGTCCTTCATCTAGGACATTTGTCGAGTTAACCCCTCGTCACCCAAGCTTGAGATTTTGTCCATTCTTCAACTCATCTCATCATTCTCCAATCCCTACACTTGAAAACTTCCTTCAAACAAAACTGAACACAATTCTATTAGCAACATTAGTGCAAGCATAATATATAATCAACCTCTTTTTGCTTCAGGTCTCAACCCAAAACCACCACATATATAGCATATACTACTGTAGCAACTTCCCCAAAAGTTCCATGATAAAAAGAACTCAAAATAAAGCGATAAAGCGGCAAACACAAATATTGGCAGAAATCTGTCAAAACAGAACAGCTGACAAAGGTCAAATTTTTGAGGGGTTTTCTGTTGCTCAAATCAAAAAGTGTTAAACTAAAGAAAGTTTGGATATAACCTGGGGCATATGCACAAGAAATAGCAGGTCCAAAAGATATACAGAGAATTTATACGAATTTTTACGGTGCAGCACCGAAAGCAGTTTCAGGACAGCAATATCCCCAAATCTTTACCTCACTCGAATTAGAGGCTTCTCTTGGCACAACAATAAAATAAAAAGGATAAGGAGCGGTCATTACAGTAGTATGACTTCCAAGACTCAAATAAAATAAAAAGTACTGAAAATAAAACATTGGGTTATCTCCCAAGAGTGCTTCTCTTTAACGCCTTTGAGCTAGGCGCAGAAAATTGCGAATCAAGTAACATCAAGTGATGAAGCATCAAGCTCATAATTTGCTCTAAGAATAGAGTCAAAAAGTAATTTCTTTCTTTTCCTAGGGAATTGTTCCATACCTTTCTTGAGTGGTAATTGATGTTTGATAGTGCGTTCCCTCATATCAATGATGGCACCTACAGTTCGAAGAAAGGGTCTTCCCAAAATAATAGGACAGGAAGCATGGCATTCAACGTCCATAACGAGAAAATCAACGGGAACAAGGTTATTGTTAACCACAATAAGAACATCATTAATCCTTCCCAAAGGTTTCTTCTTAGCAACATCAGCAATAGGAACATCATAATAACATTTTTCAAGCGGTGGTAAATCAAGCATGTCATAAATCTTTCTAGGCATGATAGAAATACTAGCACCTAGATCACATAAAGCATGGCAATCAAAACCACTAACATGCATATCAATGATGGGTTCCCAACCATCTTCTGACTTCTTGGGAACAGAAGCTTTTTGCTGCAACTTTTCATCCCTAATTTTCATGAGAGGATTGGTAATATGCTTAGTAAAAGCAATATTTAAGGAACTAGCATTGGGAGCCAAAGCAAGCTTTTGCAAGAAAAAAATAACTTCAGATATATTGCAGCCATCAACATCAAAATCATTAAAAGAAGTAGAGCTATCATCTCCTACACTCTGAAAAATTTTAGCACTCTTTTGAGAAAAAGTTTTGGCAGTTTTAGGCTTTTTAACACAAGGAGTGGGAGTTTTCTCTACACCAATTAAAGTAAGAGGATTGCTAGCATTAGGAGCAACATCATTAGAGGTAGTAACAGTACAAACTTTCACATTCCTAGCAATCTCATCCTCTCTTTCCCATCTAGCATGCAATTCTGCTAACAATCTAAGATTTTCATCAATTCCAACTTGAATAGTATTAGCAGTAGCAAAAACATTGTTCTCTTTCACATCATTAGGCAACACTTTTAATTTCAGAATTTCAACATCATGAGCAAGGCTATCAACTTTAGAAGCAAGAATATCAATTTTGCCTAACTTTTCCTCAACAGACTTGTTAAAAGCAGATTGTTTTACCATGAAGTCTTTGAGCATGACTTCAAGTTCAGAGGGCGTGACCCTAGTGTTGTTGTAGGAATTATTATAAGAGTTACCATAACCATTACCATTGGTAGAAGGATACGGCCTATAATTGTTACTAGCAAAATTGTTCCTATAAGCATTGTTGTTAAAATTATTATTTCTAATGAAATTCACATCAACATGCTCTTCTTGAGCAACCAAAGAGGCTAAAGGAACATTATTAGGATCAACATGAGTCCTATCATTAGCAAGCATAGCCATAATGGTATCAATCTTATCACTCAAGGAAGAGGTTTCCTCAACATAATTTACCTTCTTACCTTCTGGAGCTCTCTCGGTGTGCCATTCGGAATAATTTACCATCATGTTGTTAAGTAGCTTTGTTGCGGCGCCCAAGGTAAGGGACATAAAAGTGCCTCCAGCAGCTGAATCAAGTAGATTCCTCGAAGAAAAATTCAGTCCTGCATAAAAAGTTTGGACAATCATCCAAGTAGTCAGTCCATGAGTGGGGCAATTCTTTATCATAGATTTCATTCTTTCCCAAGCTTGAGCAACATGTTCATTATCAAACTGAGTAAACTTCATAATATTGCTACGCAGAGATATAATCTTAGCAGGAGGATAGTATCTACCAATAAAAGCATCCTTACACTTAGCCCATGAATCAATACTATTCTTAGTCAAAGACAGCAACCAATCCTTAGCTTTTCCTCTCAAAGAAAAAGGAAATAACTTGAGCTTAATAATATCACTTTCTATATCCTTATATTTCTGCATCTCACATAGCTCAACAAAATTGTTGAGATGAGCTGCAGCATCTTCAGTACTAGCACTAGAAAATTGCTCTTTCATAACAAGGTTCAATAAAGCAGGCTTAATCTCATAAAAGTTTGCAGCAGGAGCAGGTAGTGCAATAGGAGTGCAGATAAAATCACTATTGTTTGTGCTAGTAAAGTCACACAACTTGGTGTTTTTAGGATTAGCCATTTCAGCAAAACTAAAGTAAACAAGTAAAAACAACTACCAAGGATTCTAAATTTTTTTTTGGTTTTTGATATAAAACGATGCAAGTAAAAATAAAGTAAAGCAAAAGAATAAAACAAAATAAAGGATGTGCGTGCGAAAAACTCCCCTTGTAGAGGTCTTCCACTCTTCCCCAGCAACGGCGCCAGAAAAGAGCTTGATGCGACCGAGTTGATGAAGTAAATAACCGGCCCATTGGGAACCCCAAGAGGAAGGTGTGATGAATATAGCAGCAAGATTTTTCTCAGTTAAGAAACCAAGGTATGTCGATCAGGAGACAAGCGGACAATGCGGCTGAAGGTGATGCGGACTGGCTTAGCGACAGCTTCAGACAATTTATATATGGCGCCTCATCCAATCTTTGCTTTGCTAGCTGCAACGTGGAACCTGCACACACACAACCAAGTACTTTGTTCCCAACTTACGATGAGGTTGTCAATCCCACCGGTTTGCTTGAAACAAAGGTTATGAGCGTATCGAGTGGAAAGTGATAATAGTATGCGAGTAAAGTAAACAGTACGAGTAAAGTAAACAGGTGATAGCAATATGATGGAAATAGGACCGGGATCCACAGTTCACTAGTGGTGTCTCTCCATAGATAAATAACACATGCTGGGTAAACAAATTACAGTTGGGCAATTGATAGAATAAAGATAAACGTGATATGTCAAGAAGATCACTATGTGATTTACTCTGGGCATTACAACAAAATACATAGACCGCCATCCAACTGCATCTATGACTAATAATCCACTTGTGGCGAATCAATCCGAGAACTCCACAAGTATTAAGTTGCGAACAACATATAATTGCATTAAGCAAAGTGTGTAATGTAAACAAAGCATATGCCCTTGAGCATATGAATGTTGTTTTCTCCCTAGTAGCAACAACACATCTACAACCTTAGAGGTTTCTGTCACTCCCCCAGGTTAAATAGAGACATGAACCCACTATCGAGCATAAATACCCCCTCTTGGAGTCACTAGCAACTACTCGGCCAAGATAGCTACTAACAACGGAGAGCATGCAAGATTATAAACAACATAGAGATAACAAAAGATATATTTCAGTATAGCAACTCAATCATAACACCAATATTCATCGGATCCCAACAAACCAAACATGTAGAATTACATAACGGTGATCTCAATCATGTAGGGCAGCTCATGAGATCTAAACATGAAGCACATGGTGGAGGAGACAACCATCTAGCTACTGCAATGGACCCATAGTCCAAGGTAGACTACTCACTCATCGCTCCGGAGGCAAGCATGGCGATGAAGAAGACCTCCGGTGGTGATTCCCCTCTCCGGCAGGGTGCCGGGAAGAGCTTCTGGACCCTCCCGATCTTCGGGTCGACGGCGGCGGCGGATCGCGATGTGTTCTGGAAAATTGATCGGGTACTTAGGTTTTTTCCTTCGGGGGGTCTTTATAGGCGAAGGGGCATCGTCAGAGGTGGACCGAGGCGGTCTCACACATAGGGGGCGCGGCCAGGGCCTGGGCCGCGCCGCCCTGGTGTGTGGCCATCTCGTGGCCCCACTCCGTCTCCTCTTCGGATCTCTGGAAGCTTCCGGGAAAAATAAGACCTCAGAACTTGTTTCGTCCAATTTCGAGAATATTTCCTGTGTATCACTTCTGAAACACAAAAATAGCAGAAAACAGGGAACTGGCACTGTGGCGACTTGTTAGTAGGTTAGTTCCGGAAAATACATAAAAGTGCCACGAAGTGTAACGAAACAGTAGGCAAATGGTGTATAAACAAGCATGGAGCATCAAAAATTATAGATACGTTGGAGACGTATCAATGGCTGCCTCGCACACTTTACGAGAATAGATTTTAGTCAGTGACATATCAAGATTGATATACTTAATGGTATTTGAAACTAGAATTAAAGGGATGTGTGGACCTAGCTCGTACGACTTACCTTGATCGTACGGTACATCAGCTCATTTTTCCATTCACCTTTTGCTATGCGTATAAACCGTTTCCAAACACTGCCGAGCAAACAAAATGAATAGATGAGTTATAGATGAACGAAAGAGACCGATATAATGCCGTAATGATTGAAATCACCTATCCATCATATCAATGATGCTTTGGTATTCATGAAGTTTTTTATTCAACGAGTCAAAGATTTCAACCTTTCCATAGTCAGGTTCAATCTTTAGCAATATCTACTGGTAACTGCGTGCAAGTTTAATTATATAAGTTAGTAACTCATCAATTACACTTATAACATCGAGTAAGGAAAAGTAACTGTGTATAAGATAGTAATACTCACCTGCAGTTGTACAGAAACAGTATTCTAGCTCGGTATTCCTGTGTAAGTAGGAACTCTAGCAAGATATCCTCCGTCTCCTTGCATTTGTTCTGAATCATCGCTCCGTTAACTCGATTTGGATCAATGAATCCAACTTGGAAGTCATTCCTTTTCTTACATTTCATATTCTTCATTCTGCATAATAAATAGCGTAGTGAGGATAATTACATGCAAAGAACGAGTTGAGCTAGAGACTTAATAGAAATAATGAATCACTTACAGAACATAGGCACTGACGAGAGATTTGTCGAGCGCGTCTTGATTGAATAGCTGAAAGAATTCATCAAACTCAATATGCACCAAGTCTTCACCTAAGAAATGGTTTTGTGTGATTTTCATAAGGAGAAATTCTTGCGTGCCCTTTGCGGCTTGCATGTACCACTTATGCAATTTTCGCATTTGTGTTGGTAGATTTATTTCAATCTCAGGTGGGACCAGACTCTTCCCCTTTTCATATTGTCGTGCTATAGGCGCCTTTGGGATATCTTCATGTATCAATTGAGAAAGAGTCAAACCAGCTTCAGCAGCAAAGTCGGCGGGATTGGGTTGAGCAACACTCCCACCAGCATCACTAGCAAAGACCTTTAGCGGGGAGATCGATTTCTTGGTCTGTGCTCCAAGCTGGGCAACATCTCTTTTCCCTCTTGCAGTTGCGCTTGTCTTATTAGCTTCATTTTTTGCATCTACCTGCTTATCCAAAGAACGCTTGTAGTCATCTGGCTTACGCAATTCATATTGCGAAGGTTGGGTAAGCATATCAAAGGCCCACTCCTTCTGTTCCAGAGTATATACCTGCTTTGGTGTAGGGGTCGGGCATAGCGCTGTGAGCTTTCTTTTCACTTTGGCTCTATCCTCCGCCTCAATTTCTTCAGCAGTCTTCTCGACAGGAGGAGGCGGCACCGCCTTAACTTTCTTGGCCCGTTTCTTCGGAGAGACATTGCTAGTGGACATAGCAGCAGACTTGCCATAACTCTGGGACTTATGAGTCGGCAGAGGCGGCGGAGGTGGCGGAGGCGGCTGACACTGAGGCGGAGATCGATGTAGACTCGGGGTATGGTGGTAGTCGTCCCTGTCATCGCCGGGAGGTGGTGAATTGCGAGGACTCGGAGGAGAGGGTGGCCGCCTTGGCGCCGAGCCTAGAAACACGATGTGTTTCTTATCCCAAAGAATGATACCACCCAATACCTCTCCAAGTGTTGCTTCCTCTTCAGGTCCAGCGACGTCAAGATCGAGGGACTCATACCCCCTTTCAATTGCATCCACCCCGACCTTAGCATAGCCAGCTCGAATCTCACGGCCATGCCAGGTTTGTCCAGGTCCAGATGGTAACACATAGCCGACCGCAACCTTCATCGATATGTTCTTCATGGGAACATGCAGCTCACAGTTTGTCTTCTTGGTGATATCACCCATGGGGTAGTGATCCATCGGTACCTCCGTGGAAGCCACGCTGCTTCTCCGCTGAGATCGGTCGCCTGATGCATGTTCTAGGTGTTGCTGATGCTGAGTTGCCCCTTGCGACTTTAATTCCTCCAGTGCCTTCTGCTACAGTAAATACAACTCTCTCAGCTCAGCCTGTTGCCTTTCTATGCTCTCTATCTGTGTGGCCTCCTCCGGCGCCTTTCGCTTCTTCGCTCTCTCTCAGCTTCTATAAGTCTGGCTCTCTTCGGCGAACCCAGACCTCCACGGAATGGCAGAACCCAGACCCCATGTTCGTCCTGTGTGTTCTTTGTTCCCGAGGGCCTTTGTCAGCTCGTCGTTCTCTCTGTCCGGCTTGAACATCCCCTCTTGAACCTCGGCGATTGTCTTGACAAGTGCTCCCAGGGGTTCAACAATTTGCTTCTTCTTTTCGACTAATTTTCATGTTCTCTCATCATAGACAGCCCCATGGGCAAGTGCCCAATTTCTTGACCTTCTGGGCCATTGTTCTGTTTCTGGTTCGATGCCTTTTTCTCAGAGGGCGGCCTCTTGCATATCCCACTTAGGCTCAGCCCTTTTGTAGCCACCTGGATCCAACGTATGGTGATATTTCTTTTTCGCGGCATTTAACTGATTTTTGTTACTCCTTAGCTTACCCAGCTCGGACTCCTTGTACTCCACAAATGCGTCCCAGTGATCCCGTAGGAACTCATTGGGGCCAGTAAATTCTGGAGCTTGTCGATCGGCGTTGACATAGGCGTTCCATAACCTCTTCTTGTGGTTATTGAACTGTGCATCCATCTTCTTGAGAGCCCACTCCCTGACTTTCTCCTTCTGTTTCTCTGCATCTTCTAGGGACTCGGTGACCGGCAGATTGAAATGTGGAATGAGGGATTCCCAAAGTCTGTCTTTCAAGACCTTGGTGACATAATTGACTATTGCACCCTCTTCTGGCTCTGGCTCTGCTGGCTCTCCCTTTGCCGCCTTGGGCTTATACCAATACTGAATGCTTATCAGCACCATGTCCCTGACAAGACATCCACATTGATGTGTGAACGCATTTGCGACACTCTTGGATTCCAATGGTTCGCCTTCATTTGAGAGACGCCCAATCGTGTAATGCTGATTCGATGCCAGCCGTTTGGCCGGCCTCGCTTCTTTCTAGAAGATTCAGAGGTCTAAAATAAGAAAACACTCGTTAATATATATACCACATAATGCATCGTCATCTACTGATTCATGAATAGAGTCTTCATATATATATATATACCTCGCCAGACCGTGTTATTAAGTCACGTCCAGTCCCTTGTGAGCCGTCCTCGCAATAATCATTTTCCGATTCATGCGGCTGCTCCTCCTCCATTCCCTCACCCGACTCGTTCAAAAATTCTGAGCCATCTCCTTCTGCACGGGTGGTACCCTCTCCTATAATATTCAACAACTCTTCTTCACCTTCTCTTCCGGCGCCGAAATCAATAACTGAAATCCATAACATAGATCAACAACATTACTCCATATTTTTATATTACTATTTCTATTACTAACAATTTCTATTACTCCATATTTCTAACTATTATTTCTAACTAGTATTTCATTTTTGCTAACCCTAAATTTTGCATTTTCTAATTCTAAATCTATTTCAAATAAATTCCTATTACTATTTTCTATATATCTATATAGCATTTCTAATAAACTCTATATATCATTTCTAATAAAATCTATATAGCATTTCTAATAAAATCTATATAGCATTTCTATATATCTATATAGCATTTCAAATAAAATCTATATAGCATTTCTAATAAAATCTAACCTAAATAAAATCTAACATAAATAAAATCTAACATAAATAAATTCTATTACTATTTTCTATATATCTATTTTTTCTAACTACATTTGCTAACATATTTTTCTATAATAAAATCTATATAGCATTTCTAATAAAATCTATATAGCATTTCTATATATCTATATAGCATTTCAAATAAAATCTATATAGCATTTCTAATAAAATCTAACATAAATAAAATCTAACATAAATAAATTTGCTAACAAATTTTTCTAACTACATTTTTCTAACTACTTTTCTAACTTATTTTTTAACTATTTTTCTTTCTATTTTTCTTTCTATTTTTCTAAATATTTTTCCTAACATTTTTTTTCTAACTATTTTCGGAGGGGGCCGGCGGCCGGCCGGTGCTCACCTGCGCGGGGGCGTCGAAGGGCGGCGCGGGCGATGCGGCCGCGGCTCGGGCGGCGCGGGAGCAGGCGGCGTGTCGCGCGGCGGCTCGAGCGGCACGGGCTCGGGCGCGCGGCGGCGGCGGCTCGGGCGGCGCGGCGGGCGCGGGGGCGATGCGGTCGGCGGCGGCGCGGACGTCCGGCGGCGGCTCGGCGGTCACGGAATCGGGCGACCGCAACGCTCCTGACGATGAACTCCTCCGCGCGGTCGAAACTGCTAAGTGTTCGAGTGGGGAAGAAGGAGGAGGGGCGGCGGGGTTATATACCTCCCCCTTTAGTCCCGGTTCGTGGCTTCAACCGGGACTAAAGGGGGGTCTTTAGTCCCGGTTGAAGCCACCAACCGGGACTAAAGGGTCTTTAGTCCCGGTTGGTGGCTTCAACCGGGACTAAAGATTTTTCGGCGGTTCGCACCCGAGTCCCAGACCTTTAAAGGTGTAATAAATGCGCGCCAATGGATAGATTTTTTCAGATTTCATTTGAAAATACAAATTTTGAATTTCAAATTGAATAACTTCTGCAGATTTTAGAATTTGATAAAACTTTGAATATGAAAAGTGTTTGAAATTGAATCACTAATTCAAAACTATTTTCTATTTTCAAAATCAATTATTCTAACAATTCAAACAATTAACTATTTTGCCATTTCAATTAAAACAATATTGATTAAAATTCTTTTTGCAGATTTTAGAATTTGATAAAACTTTGAATATGAAAAGTGTTTGAAATTGAATAACTAATTCAAAACTATTTTCTATTTTCAAAATCAATTATTCTAACTATTCAAACAATTAACTATTTTGCCATTTTCAATTAAAACAATATTGATTAAAATTCTTTTTGCATATTTTAGAATTTGATAAAACTATGAATATGAAAAGTGTTTGAAATTGAATAACTAATTCAAAACTATTTTCTATTTTCAAAATCAATTATTCTAACTATTCAAACAATTAACTATTTTGCCATTTTCAATTAAAGCAATATTGATTAAAATTCTTTTTGCATATTTTAGAATTTGATAAAACTATGAATATGAAAAGTGTTTGAAATTGAATAACCAATTCAAAACTATTTTCTATTTTCAAAATCAATTATTCTAACTATTCAAACAATTAACTATTTTGCCATTTTCAATTAAAACAATATTGATTACAATTTATAGCATGCCAATTGATTTTGAATTCCTCTCTTGTGAGCATTTTTAATAGACTTAATACTCTTGAGACTCGCACTACTTGTTTGGGTAATTGCTATAGTACTTTGCGCGAGCATTTTAATTATGTGCCAATAAATTCTGAACCATCGAGTTGGTACCCTACGATAAAAATCACCATTAGTGGTGAAACTTTTCATGCTCGTTGTGATATTATGTCTGAATTTTGTCTTATGCCAAAGGATGTTTATGAATCTTTGAGTCTTTGGAAACTTTCTGAGGGGGGAGAAGAAATTTATCTTACTAATAATGCCCCTATATTTCCCGTTGAAATAACTAAAGGAGTTTATACAAAAGTCCTAGGAAAAATGATATCTACTGATTATCTTGTTATTGAATGTGTAGGAAAAGGACAAATCACACTTGGAAGGTCTCTACTAAAGCTCCTAGGCGCCATTATAGATGTTGGAAAAGGCACCATAAGATTCATCTCTCCATCTTGCAATAATCATGTGTTCCCTAAAGTTAAGAGCAAAGGTAAGAGAGGAAGGCGTAAGGCACCCGTTGACCCTAATGCTTCATCGCTTGATATTATTTGATTTGCACTTTCTGCGCCTAGCTCAAAGGCGTTAAAGAAAAGCACTCTTGGGAGATAACCCATTGTTTTACTTTTAGTTCTTTTTCTTTTATTTGAGTCTTGGAAGTTATTACTACTGTAATAACCGCTCCTTATCATTTTTATTTCGTTGTTGTGCCAAGAGAAACCTCTAATTTGAGTGAGGTAAGATTTGGGGATATTGCTGTCCTGAAACAGATTTTGGTGCTGCACCGTAAAAATTCATGAAAATTCTCAGAATATCTTTTTGACCTGCAATTTCTTGTTCATATGGCCCAAGTTTTATCCAAACTTTCATTAGTTTTACACTTTTTTATTTGAGCAACAGAAGACTCTCGAAAAAATCGACCTTTGTCAGCTGTTTAGTTTTGACAGATTTCTGCCACTATTTGTGTTTGCCTCTCGATCGCTTTCTTTTTGAGTTCTTTTGATCACAGAACTTTTGGGGAAGTTGCTACAGTAGTATATGCTTTATATGTGGTGTTTTGAGTTAAAATCTGAACAAAAAAGGGGTTGATTCATTATTATGCTTACACTAATGTTGCTAATAGAATTGTGTTGAGTTTTGTATGAAGGAAGTTTTCAAGTGTAGGGATTGGAGAATGATGAGATGAGTTGAAGAATGGACAAAAGCTCAAGCTTGGGGATTCCCACGCACCCCAAGAAATATCCAAGAGGTACAAGCGTCAAAGCTTGGGGATGCCCCCGAGGCACCCCTTCTTCATCGGCAAAAATCAGGTCACCTTTCAACACACTATATTTTTATTGCTTCATGCACTATGCGTTTTTCTTGGAGCGTCTTTACTTTAGTTTTCAGTTTTGTTTAGTTTTATTTGCTGCAATAAATGGTTGGACCCCAACAAATTTCTTTTGGAGAAGTTGCATTGCTTTTCATTTGCCAAGAATACTCTGTTTTTTACTCTTATCGTTCAACGAGTGTTCTCTTTTTCAGCTACTGCGTTTAGCTTTTATTTTTTGCCTTGATTTTTGTTCAGATCTTCTTTTATCTTTGCATCAAGGTGTATTTTGACCTCTGGTCCATGTTGGTATTCATCAAAAGAGTTGTTTCAAAAAGTTTCGAATGGTGTTGGAAAAGAGAAAAAGTTTCATGCAAAAAAGTGATACAAAAAGGAGCTTGTTTAGACTGCGGCCTAGACTTTTTCATGTTGTGCCTGATGCTATTTTGATAGTATGCTTGGTGATTTTTGCTGTAGCATGACTTGTCTCAAATGACCGAGATTGCTTAATGAGCCTTTGAAAAAATCATGCGATTGTTTTCATTATTTGGAAGCATTAATTTGGTTTTCTCCTTGATGCTTTATTTGGGTTGACTTGGCGCATGCTTACAACATGTTTGACTCATACAAAGTCGCCATAAGCCTCTATGATCATTTTGTTTTTGACTTTTGATGCCATCTTATGCTTCTCTTAATGATGTCTTGTCGCTATGCATGATTATGGCCGTTATTGCTCTCTTAGTTGGTCGCTCCCAGTCTTTTGCTAGCCCTCATTTTGTACTGAGTATGAGCTCTACTCGTGCACCCAACTCCCAAAAAAAACCAAGTTGTTCCAATGTGTCCACCATACATACATATTAGCAATTTGCTATTCCAAAGTACATTTGACTTGCTTTTATCTATCCTTCAAATTGAACTCTTTTGGTGTTATGCGAAAATTGGTCAGTAAAGCTCTCACGAACCTGATGGCACACTTTACTTTTCTCGCCTTTAAAAATTTGACATTGTGGCTCTTTTATGTAGAGTTGTTATGCTTGCAAGTTGTAAGTTAGAAATTAGCCAAACCATGCCGTCATGGGGTAGGCTTTCAACATTGCACTTCTTATTTGAGTTGATATCGTGATCTTTTGTTTATGGATACTCGCAATGTGAAATAAGTTGGGAATCTTGCGGGATCATGGAGTTCGTATACGTGTTAGAGAAATGCCTGGGCCGCTAATCTAAGCCATGCATAATTCATGGTGGAAATTTATAGCATGCCCATAGTGAATATTCGACGGCACATCTCAAAATAAAAGGCTATACCAATGGTAAATAAAAGAGATGCCGAGGTGTTCATTGTCTATTTGTCCTGTCATTTTGATGTGGGCTTGTTCCATGTCATTGGGCACGGAGGTACCCCGTTGGCGGTTCTCGATGATACATGTATACTTACAATGACAAGAGCTTGCTTGGGACTCTAAGTCGAGTAGCATGAGGTTTGGGTATTCGTACTTCACGGGACACGTGGTTTTCAACTTATGATTTGTCAAGCATATGCTTCATAATTGTACTCGCATTAACTTTAACCGTTCAAGATGCCTATGATGGGAGCAATGAGAGCTCAAAGCTAGTAAGTACCATAATTTTTGAAGGTTTATAAAACTTGCAATCACTGCTTCCCTCTGCGAAGGGCCTTTCTTTTACTTTTATGTTGAGTCTCCACCTTCTACCTTTATGCACCGTCTAAGAGAGCATAGTTGTCATTCTGAGTTTAATGTGCATAGTCCCAAAGTTTATCATTGATTGATTCATGATTTTGGTTTCACTTGTTCTTAAATTATTTGTATCTAGTTGCCCTCTTAAACTTGAAGGTGTCCTATGCATTTATGTTTTGCTATTCCATGAAGGACAAGCTGAAAATCATTTGCTATGTTTTTCCATATGATTTGAACACACGTTTGACTTTCATTGTTTCATTTTTCATGATCTTTCGTTTATGTTCTTTTTCATGTTATAACATGGTTGCTAAGTTTCTTCTATCAAGATTATGTCTTTCATGCCCATGTTTTAAGTTCTTTTGATCCTAGCACTCAATGCTTACATAGATGACCAAGATTGTGTTGGTGCATGGCACCTCAAAAATTATTCTTTGTTATCACTTACCTACTCGAGGACGAGCAGGAGTTAAGCTTGCGGATGCTTGATATGTCTCAAACGTATCTATAATTTTTGATGCTCCATGCTTGTTCTTACACCATTTGCTTAGTGTTTTGTTACACTTCGTGGCGTTTATATGCATTTTCTGGAACTAACCTATTAACAAGATGCCACAATGCCAGTTCCCTATTTTCTGCTATTTTTGTGTTTCAGAAAAGTTACACAGGAAATATTCTCGGAATTGGACGAAACAAAAGCCAAACCTCCTAATATTTACCGAAGCTTCCAGAAGTCTGAAGAGGAGACGGAGGGGGGCCACAGGCTGGCCACAACATAGGGCAGCACGACCAGTCCTGGCCTGCGCCCCCTATGGGTGAGGCCACCCTGGCCCACCTCTGACGCTGCCCCTTCGCCTATAAAGACCCCCCGACGGAAAAAACCTAAACACCCGGTCAATTTTCTAGAAACACATCATGATCCGCTGCCGTCATCGACCCGAGATCGGGAGTGTCCAGAAGCTCTTCCCGGCACCCTGCCGGAGAGGGGAATCGCCACCGGAGGTCTTCTTCATCGCCATGCTTGCCTCCAGCGCGATGAGTGAGTTGTCTACCTTGGACTATAGGTCCATAGCAGTAGCTAGATGGTTGTCTTCTCCACCATGTGCTTCATGTTTAGATCTCGTGAGCTGCCTTACATGATCAAGATCATCTTTATGTAATTCTACATGTTGTGTTTGTTGGGATTCGAGGAATATTGGTGTTATGTTAAGTTGATGCGCTAAATATTATCTTATGTTATCTCTATGTTGTTTATGATCTTGCATGCTCTTCGTTGTTAGTAGCTATCTTGGCCAAGTAGATACTAGTGACTCCAAGAGGGGGTATTTATGCTCGATAGTTGGGTTCATACCTCTATTTAATCTGGGGAGTGACCGAAACCTCTAAGGTTGTAGATGTGTTGTTGCCACTAGGGAGAAAACAACATTCTTGTGTCCAAGCACATTCGTTTTGTTTACATTACACACTTTGCTTAATGCAGTTATCTGTAGTTCGAAACTTAATACTCGAGGGGTGTTCGGACAATATCCCCGCGAGTGGATTATTAGTCATAGATGCAGTTGGATGGCGGTCTATGTATTTTGTTGTAATGCCCAGAGTAAATCTCATAGTGATCCTCGTGACATATGCACATTATTTTTATTCTATCAATTGCCCAACTGTAATTTGTTTACCCAGCATGTTGTTATTTATCTTATGGAGAGACACCACTAGTGAACTGTGGACCCCGGTCCAATTTCTTTTACATTGCTATTACTGTTTACTTTTACTCGCACTGTTTACTTTCTTGCATGCTACTATTGCTTTCCACTCGATACGCTCAATCATTTCTTTACAGCAAACCGGTGAGATTGACAACCTCATCGTAAGTTGGGAGCAAACTACTTGGTTGTGTTGTGTGCAGATTCCACGTTGCTGCTGGTGCAAAGCAAAGCCCTGGATGAGGCATCTTATAAATTGTCCGGATCTGTCTGATACGTCTCCAACGTATCTATAATTTTTGATGCTCCATGCTTGTTTTTACACCATTTGCCTACTGTTTCGTTACACTTCGTGGCACTTTTATGCATTTTCCGGAACTAACCTATTAACAAGTCGCCACAGTGCCAGTTCCCTGTTTTCTGCTGTTTTTGTGTTTCAGAAGTGATACACAGGAAATATTCTCGGAATTGGACGAAACAAGTTCCTGAAGTCTTATTTTGTCCGGGAGCTTCCAGAGATCCAAAGAGAAGTACGAGAGGGGCCACAGGCCAGTCTCACGCCTGGCTGGCGCGGCCCAGGCCCTGCCCGCGCCGCCCTGGTGTGAGGCCACCTGGCTCCACCTCTGACATCGCCCCTTCGCCTATAAAGACCCCTCGACGGGAAAAACCTAAGTACCCGATCAATTTTCCAGAAACACATCGCGATCCGCTGCCGTCGTCGACCCGAGATCGGGTGGGTCCAGAAGCTCTTCCCGGCACCCTACCGGAGAGGGGAATCGCCACTGGAGGTCTTCTTCATCACCATGCTTGCCTCCGGAGCGATGAGTGAGTAGTCTACCTTGGACTATGGGTCCATAGCAGTAGCTAGATGGTTGTCTTCTCCACCATGTGCTTCATGTTTAGATCTCATGAGCTGCCCTACATGATTGAGATCACCGTTATGTAATTCTATATGTTTGGTTTGTTGGGATCCGATGAATATTGGTGTTATGATTGAGTTGCTATACTGAAATATATCTTATGTTATCTCTATGTTGTTTATGATCTTGCATGCTCTCCGTCGTTAGTAGCTATCTTGGCGAAGTAGTTGCTAGTGACTCCAAGAGGGGGTATTTATGCTCGATAGTGGGTTCATGCCTCTATTTAACCTGGGGGAGTGACAGAAACCTCTAAGGTTGTAGATGTGCTGTTGCTACTAGGGAGAAAACAACATTCATATGCTCAAGGGCATATGCTTTATTTATATTACACACTTTGCTTAATGCAATTATCTGTTGTTTGCAACTTAATACTCATGGGGTGTTCGGACGATATCCCCATGAGTGGATTATTAGTCATAGATGAAGTTGGATGGCGGTCTATGTATTTTGTTATAATGCCCAGAGTAAATCTCGTAGTGATCTTCTTGACATATCACGTTTATCTTTATTCTATCAATTGCCCAACTGTAATTTGTTTACCCAGCATGTGTTATTTATCTTATGGATAGACACCACTAGTGAACTGTGGACCTCGGTCCTATTTCCATCATATTGCTATCACCTGTTTACTTTACTCGCACTATTTAATTTACTCGCATACTTCTACTGTTTTCCACTCGATACGCTCATACCCTTTGTTTCAAGCAAACCGGTGAGATTGACAACCTCATCGCAAGTTGGGAACAAAGTACTTGGTTGTGTTGTGTGCAGGTTCCACGTTGCTACTAGCTAACTCGTTTTATCATGAAACGGCGCCCTTGTTGGAGTGTCACTAGGCTAACAAGCATCACCTTTAGTCGAACTGTCTGCTCTTCTCCTGACTGACAAACCTTGGTTTCTTAACTGAGGGAAAACTAGCTCCTATACTCATCACATCTTCCTCTTGGGGTTCCCAACGGGCTGGTCATTCACCACGCATCAAGCTAATTTTCTGGCGCCGTTGCCGGGGAGGAAGTAGAAGACTTCTGCGAGGGGAGTTTTTCGCACACACATCCTTTACTTTGTTAATGTTTTGCTTTACTTTATTTATTTTACTTGCATCGTTTTATCAAAAATACAAAAAAATAGGTTCCTTTTATAGTTGTTATTTTTGTTGGCCTATCTTGCTTTATCATGCTTTCTATCAATGGTTGGTTTCTTTGAAACTAAATCTTTTTGGCAAGGTGGGTTCACGGAAGAACAGCAAAAATATTATGAGGAACACCGCTTGTCACAAAAAGGGAAACACTTATGGGAACAAATCAATAGATTGTATATCATTGCTAGAAATGTGTGCTCTACTTATAATGTTACTTATTGCTTTGATAGATCTTGTTGCTGTAGGAGGTATAAACACCTCCCTTTTCAATGTGAGTACAATGATGATGTTACCATATCTTCTTATATTAATGGAAATTATGACTTTTACGATGTGGAACAAATTGAAGAATTTATTGCTTGGAAGGGTGCATTCGAACTTGCTTATCTGCTTGAAGATACTGATGATGCACCGTATAAATATGAGGTTTATGATATACTTATATTTTGCTTTGATAATTACAAGGAAGAAAATGGCTATATTCTTAAATATCTTAATTGATGCTCTCCAACGGAAGAGACTAATGCCTTGAAGGAGCCTATGGAAGAAGAAATTGCTGAAACTAGAAGCTCATTGGATGAAAAAGAGGAGGAGAGTGATGATCAAGAGGAGGAAAGATGGAGCTACCCATGTCTACCTCCCAATAAGAGTAACTCTTTAACTAATACCTTATTTGATAGCCCTCCATGCTTAACAAAGGAGGATGAGTGTGATATTTATATTATTGTGTTTGTTCATGATGCTACTAAAAATTATTATGAGAGAGGAAAATATAGTTGTTGGAATTCTCATGTTCCTAAAACACCTCTCTTTATATTGGAAGTTCCGAAGTTGCTCTTATTTTAGCTACCCATACTAGTTACTATGTGCTTCTTTGATTTATTTTCTTACAAGATTCCTATGCATAGGAAGCGGGTTAGACTTAAATGTGTTTTATATTTGCTCCTTGATGCTCTTTTTGGCTTCCATTCATATTTCTTATGTGAGCATCTTCGCAATTTTCTGCGCCTAGCTCAAAGGCGTTAAAGAAAAGCACTCTTGGGAGATAACCCAATGTTTTATTTTTAGTACTTTTTCTTTTATTTGAGTCTTGGAAGTCATTACTACTGTAATGACCGCTCCTTATCTTGTTTATTTCGTTTTTGTGCCAAGAGAAGCCTCTAATTCGAGTGAGGTAAAGATTTGGGGATGTTGCTGTCCTGAAACTGTTTTCGGTGCTGCATCGTAAAAGTTCGTATAAATTCTCTGTATATCTTTTGGACCTGTGATTTCTTGTGCATATGCCCCAGGTTATATCCAAACTTTCGTTAGTAGAAGACTTTTTTATTTGAGCAACAGAAAACCCCTCAAAAATTTGGCCTTTGTCAGCTGTTCTGTTTTGACAGATTTCTGCCAATATTTGTGTTTGCCGCTTTATCGCTTTCTTTTGAGTTCTTTTGATCACGGAACTTTTGGGGAAGTTGCTACTGTAGTATTTGCTATATATGTGGTGGTTTTGGGTTGAAACCTGAAGCAAAAAAGAGGTTGATTATATGTTATGCTACACTAATGTTGCTAATAGAATTGTGTTTAGTTTTGTATGAAGGAAGTTTTCAAGTGTAGGGATTGGAGAATGATGAGATGAGTTGAAGAATGGACAAAAGCTCAAGCTTGGGGATGCCCATGCATCACCCCAAGAAATATCCAAGAAGTACAAGCGTCAAAGCTTGGGGATGCCCCCGAGGCACCCCTTCTTCATCAGGAAAAATCAGGTCACCTTTCAAAACACTATATTTTTATTGCTTCATGCACTATGTGTTTTTCTTGGAGCGTCAGTTGTTTTAGTTTTCCTAGTTAGTTTAGTTTGTTTGCTGTAATAAATGGTTGGACCCCAACAAATTTCCTTTGGAGGAGATGTACTCGTTTTCATTTGCCAAGAACACTCCATTTTCACTCTTATCGTTCATCGAGTGTTCTTCTTTTTCCGCTACTGCTTTTGGTTTTCGTTTTCGCCTTGATTTGCATTCAGACCTTGTCATATCTTTTCATCAAGGTGTATTTTTGCCTCTGATCTTTATTGGTTTTCATCAAAAGAGGTGTTTATAAAAATTTCAAATGGTGTTGGAAAAGAGAAAAAGGTCTATGCAAAATAGTGGTACAAGAAGGAGTTTGTGTAGACTGCGGCTTAGGCTTTTTCATGTCATGCTTGATGTCTTTTTGATAGTATGCTTAGTGGTTTTGCTGTAGCATGACTTGTCTCAAATAACTGAGATTGCTTAATAAGCCTTTGAAAAAAATCATGCGTTGTTTTTAATTGTTTGGAAGCATTATTTTGGTTTTCTCCTTGACGCTTTATTTGGGTTGACTTGGCGCATGCTCACACATGTTAGACTCTTACAAAGTCGCCAATAGCCTCTATGATCATTTAGTTTTTGACTTTTGATGCCATCTTATGCTTCTTTTAATGTCGCTTTGTCGCTTTGCATGATTATGGCCATTATTGCTCTCTTTGTTGGTCGCTCCCAGTCTTTTGCTAGCCCTCGCCTTGTACTGAGTATGAGCTCTACTCGTGCATCCAACTCCTAAAAGCCAAAGTTTTCCATTGTGTCCACCATACATACCTACTAGCAATTTGCTATTCCAAGTAAATTTGACTTGCTTTTATTTTCTCTTCAAATTAAACTCTTACCAGTGTTATGCGAAAATTGGTCAGTAAAGCTCTCACGAACCGGAAGGCACACTTTACTTTTCCTATTCTTAAAAATTTGACATTGTGGTCTCTTATGTTGAGTTGTTATGCTTGCAAGTTGTAAGTTGGAGACTAGCCCAGCCATGCAGTCATGGGCAAGCTTTCAACATTGCACTTCTTATTTGAGTTGATATCGTGATCTTTTGTTTATGGATGCCCGCGGTGTGAAATGAATTGGGAATCTTGTGGGGATCATGGAGTTTGTATATGTGTTAGAGAAACGCCGGGCCGCTAATCTAAGCCATGCATAATTCATGGTGGAAATTTGCAGCATACCCATGGTGAACATTCGACGACGCATCTCACAATAAAAAGCTAAACAAATGGCAAATAAAAAGAGATATCGAGGTGTTCATTGTCTGCTTGTCCTGTCATTTTGATGTGGGCTTGTTCCATGTCATTTTGAGGTTTGGGTACTCGTATTCACGGGACACGAGGTTTTCAACTTATGATTTGTCAAGCATATGCATCATAATTGTTCACGCATTAACTCTAACCATTCAAGATGCGTATGATGGGGGCAATGAGAGCTCAAAGCCTGTAAGTACCATAATTTTTGAAGGTTATAAAACTTGCAATCACTGCTTCCCT
The DNA here is from genome assembly GCA_007115705.1 of Dactylis glomerata. Classification (NCBI taxonomy): domain Eukaryota; kingdom Viridiplantae; phylum Streptophyta; class Magnoliopsida; order Poales; family Poaceae; genus Dactylis; species Dactylis glomerata. The sequence goes on from QXEO01000518.1 coordinate 509,023, forward strand.
CCGCAAAGGGCCTTTCTTTTACCTTTGTGTTGAGTCACCACCTTCTTTCTTTATGCACCATTAAGAGAGCATAGTTGTCATTCTTAGTATAATGTGCATTGTCCCAAAGTTTTCATTGATTGATTCATATTGTTGGTTTCACTTGTTCTCAAATTATTTGTATCTAGTCGCCCTCTTAAACTTGAAGGTGTCCTATGCATTTATGTTTTGCTCTCTTTGAAGGACAAGTTGAAAACCATTTGTATGTTTTTCCTTATGATTTGAACACACATTTGACTTTCATTGTTTCATTTTCATGATCTTTTGTTTGTGTTCATTTTCATGTTTACAACATGGTTGCTACGTTTCTATTGTCAAGATTATATCTTTCATGCCCATGTTTTAAGTTCTTATGATACCAGCTCACAAATGCTTACATATATGATCAAGATTGTGTAGGTGCATGTCACCTCAAAAATTATTCTTTTGTTATCACTTACCTACTCGAGGACGATTAGGAGTTACGCTTGGGGATGCTTGATATGTCTCCAACATATCTATAATTTTTGATGCTCCATTCTTGTTTTTACACCATTTGCCTACTGTTTTGTTACACTTCGTGGCACTTTTATGCATTTTCCAGAACTAACCTATTAACAAGTCGCCACAGTGCCAGTTCCCTGTTTTCTGCTGTTTTTGTGTTTCAGAAGTGATACACATGAAATATTCTTGGAATTGGACAAAACAACTTCCTGAAGTCTTATTTTGTCCGGGAGCTTCCAGAGATCCGAAGAGAAGTAGGAGAGGGGCCATAGGCCAGTCTCACGCCTGGCTGGCGCAGCCCAGGCCCTGCCCGCGCCGCCCTGGTGTGAGGCCACCTGGCTCCACCTCTGACATCGCCCCTTCGCCTATAAATACCCCCCGACGGGAAAAACCTAAGTACCCGATCAATTTTCTAGAAACACATCGCGATCCGCCGCCGTCGTCGACCCGTGATCGGGAGGGTCCAGAGGCTCTTCCCGGCACCCTGCCGGAGAGGGGAATCGCCACCGGAGGTCTTCTTCATCGCCATGCTTGCCTCCGGAGCGATGAGTGAGTAGTCTACCTTGGACTATGGGTCCATAGCAGTAGCTAGATGGTTGTCTTCTCCACCATGTGCTTCATGTTTAGATCTCATGAGCTGCCCTACATGATTGAGATCACCGTTATGTATTTCTACATGTTTGGTTTGTTGGGATCCGATGAATATTGGTGTTATGATTGAGTTGCTATACTGAAATATATCTTATGTTATCTCTATGTTGTTTATGATCTTGCATGCTCTCCGTCGTTAGTAGCTATCTTGGCCGAGTAGTTGCTAGTGACTCCAAGAGGGGGTATTTATGCTCGATAGTGGGTTCATGCCTCTATTTAACCTGGGGGAGTGACGGAAACCACTAAGGTTGTAGATGTGCTGTTGCTACTAGGGAGAAAATAACATTCATATGCTCAAGGGGATATGCTTTGTTTACATTACACACTTTGCTTAATGCAATTATCTGTTGTTCGCAACTTAATACTCATGGGGTGTTCGGACGATATCCCCGTGAGTGGATTATTAATCATAGATGCAGTTGGATGGCGGTCTATGTATTTTGTTGTAATGCCCAGAGTAAATCTCGTAGTGATCTTCTTGACATATCATGTTTATCTTTATTCTATGAACTAGTCGTCAACCCGTGCTACTGCACGGGCTAGAATTTTTGTAAGGAAAAGAATAGATTATAGGAAGTTCCATGCATTAAATTTTGTTCAAAAAATACTCTTCTATCAAAATATAGGGAATGGACTTTTTTTGAGAGGTGACTTTATAACCATGTAATAGTTTATTGTCATTCCATGTAGATTACTTTGCGAGTACTTTGAGAAGCTCCAATTATATCGTGATGCACGCTTTACTAATACTTTTAGCAAACTACTCAAAGAGTCTGTGAAGACCGCATAAGAAATGAATACCAATGAGAAATTCAGAAGCTACGGGCATAAGAGAGACATAGTCCAGATAAATAAATTGGAGCAAACTTTTAATTAATATGAAAATTTATTTATATTCAAAAAATTATATGAAAAATATATATAATATTACTTCTTAATCATTACCATGGAATTCGGTATAAACTTTAGAAATATTTATAAGATAAAAGGAGGGTACTTAAACACCTGATTTTGTTGACCAGATGTTTCATATTTGTTCTTAACAATACTATCTTTTACGCGTATAAATGAAGCGAAAGAAGTCAATTAGGTCATCTATTTTCGTCATACCGTGGTGTATTGCTTGCTTCTTCTCATTGTACAATTTTTTTCTTGATTACGCTGTTCTAATTAAGTAGCATTACACTACGTGGGGAGTAGTTACGACATGACGGATTCCACACATCCACCATATAAATTTAAAGCCTTCAAGTAGAATTACTTGTACGTCTGCTCACCTAATGACACCAGATTTATTAAGACTATATTTTGAACTACAAAAGTATTTCCTAATCAAAAAAGGAACTGACATTTTTGTCAGTGACATAATATACTGCAATTGTGACCTAAATAATAATTAAAACTGCAATTTGACATATAAAAAAAGAGGAGACACACCTCATTGAAGACCAATGTGGTGTCTAAAGAAGACTGCAGCTTCGGCGAGATGATCGAATTGTGCAAGGCTTGCAGGTCGGTGGGTGCATATATAGACTCCCCAAGGACGCAAGCTAGGAGGATCAATCTGCGCCCTCGTAAATTAGACTGGATGGATACTTGGAGAGGCAAGGCAACGCAACATTTTTTCATACCATCAATTGCTAGACAATGCGGTGCACAAAATCATTGGCACTGCATGGCTGAGGGTACGACATTGCAATTCGTTGTATAATAATTCTGTAGAACTGGTAGAGGCAGCCGACCACCAAATCTATCGAGTTCTTCTTGCATTGTACCTTGGGCCGATGAGACTTTGCCAACTTGCGCTGCCGTATATTATAAATCCATAGGAGAAGGATTCGGAGAAAACGATTTGCTACCGGATCAAACTTGTTGCCATTAGCTGGAAGAAAAGGCTGACATCCGTGATCTTTTCTTGGATCACGAAGAGCGGAAAAAGCTTCTCACCGCCGCCAGATCGATGAAAAGCCAGGGATGGGAGATTCTTTTTCTAGGTTAGCTAATACAGAAAGACAGAAAAGTTATGCGACGGGAAGAGTTGATCGGGCCTCATTGTGTATCCTATTGCTTAAAATAAATTACATGCCGATCTAATGGTTGACATTCTCTTAACTCCAAGGATTAATGTGATGCTTCGTACGGTGCCTCTAATTAGTAAATATAAGATAGTGAAGCGGTGAAACCCAAATTGTTAATTTTAGGTAGATTTCGATCAAAGTAGATACCGATGGTTAACAATAATCAAAGTTTCACATGTAGAGATCTTATATGCTGCAGAACATCATGTAGCAGAGCCTGATGTTTTAACAGACAGGGAAGAAGTGTTCATGTGTGAATCTTTGTGTTTAGAGACGGCACATAACTATTTTTTCTAGAACATGCAGGAGATATGCGTGTCGTTTATATTAAGCTCGAAAAGGAGGGAGAATTGTTACACGCCTGACGGCCACGTCCACATTGGAGCACAACTTGTGTGCCCGCGTGAAAAAATCCTGTGTGATAGCACATAACTAATAGTTATGGAACCAAATCCCTTTTTCTAAAGATATAAAGTCCTTTAAAATCTAGAGCTCTAGGACTGAATAAAAATCATAGATCTACATTGTTGAGAATTATCATCTGAGAACTTGTTTTTGAAGGAAGTTTCATAGTTGAAGAGACAAATAACTAACCAAACGGAGACATATAGAGAAATAATATCAGAGTAGTTACTGTTTAGGGGAATAACTTACTGCTATTTTTCCTTCAAATTCATCTTCGCCATTTTAATTTGATGTGTTTCTTCCATGGCATGGATCTAAATCCATGTAGTCTTTTCTCTTCGGCCCAGACGGAGCCGCTGCCACGCAGTCAATCTGCTGACAGTCGAGACTCCAATGGCCAAAATTGATCAGCGGAGTACACAGGTAAAAAAATCAAACAACAGCTGCACCCGAGAGCATAAAATACCAATGGCTGAGTAACCCAAGAATCTAATAGGAAAGAGAAAGTAGATTGCTTACATGTGCCTGGCGATTCTACTCCCAGCGCCAATCGCCATCTAGCATTGTCGCAGATGCCCGGCCAAACGCGTAGACTCTGGCCGCCGCTACCGCTGAGGATCATTGCTTGCATGGGTAGGAAGAGGTGGTGTGGCCTCTCCACGTTACACACCCGTGAACACAAAACCAATCGGAAACAATTTAGGAGATGCACGTGAAGACCGGATCTAATACGCCCCGCTGTATCGTACGTAGTAGAGATGACGATGAGATATCTTTCTTTTTGTCGAAGAAGAAGAGACACGACCGGGTACGATGTCTCCTAGAGAAAATATAACTCTTCGCTCGGCTATTCGATCCCGACCGCGTTATTTAGATCCTACGGTTACTTTTTTACAGTTTACAAGGATTAACGTGGGAGCTCGTATGGTGCCTCCAATTAGTAAATATAAGATTGCCCAACTGTAATTTGTTTACCCAGCATGTGTTATTTATCTTATGGAGAGACACCACTAGTGAACTGTGGACCCCGGTCCTATTTCCATCATATTGCTATCACCTCTTTACTTTACTCACACTGTTTACTTTACTCGCATACTTCTACTGTTTTCCACTCGATATGCTCATACCCTTTGTTTCAACCAGACCGGTGAGATTGACAACCTCATCGCAAGTTGGGAACAAAGTACTTGGTTGTGTTGTGTGCAGGTTCCACGTTGCTACTAGCGGAAGACGCGCTAACTCGTTTTATCATGAAACGACGCCCTTGTTGGAGTGTCACTAGGCTAACAAGCATCGCCTTCAGTTGAACTGTCTGCTCTTCTCCTGACCGACAAACCTTGGTTTCTTAACTGAGGGAAAAGTAGCTGCTATACTCATCACACCTTCCTCTTGGGGTTCCCAACGGGCTGGTCATTCACCACGCATCACTGTTATGAAGCTAGCAGGCATCACCTTCTGAAGTTTGGCTTTTTCCTACTGGTTCGATAAACCTCAATTTCTTACTGAGGGCAAACTTGCTGCTGTGCTCATCATACCTTCTCTTGGGGTTCCCAACTGGTCGGTCATCTACATCAACACCGCACCGCAATCAGCGTGTAGATGACCGCCCAGTTGGAAACCCCAAGAGGAAGGTATGATGAGCACATCAGCAAGTCTTCCCTCAGTATGAAACCAAGGTTTATCAAACTAGTAGGAGAAAGAACCAACTTACGAAGGTTGATGCTTGCTAGCTTCGCGACAGCTCCAGACAATTTATATATGGCGCCTCGTTTGGGGCATAGCTTTGCACCAGCAGCAACGTGGAACCTGCACACAACACAACCAAGTACTTTGCCCCAACTTACAGTGAGGTTGTCAATCTCACCGGTTTGCTGTAAACAAAGGATTAAGCGTATCGATTGGTAAAAGATAGTAGTTTGCAAGAATGAAAGTAAAGCGAGTAAATGGTAAACGGTAATAACAATGTAAAAGAATGGACCGGGGTCCACAGTTCACTAGTGGTGTCTCTCCATAAGATAAATAATATGCTGGGTAAACAAATTACAGTTGGGTAATTCTATACCTAATAATAAAATACGTAAGGGTTCCATGGTTTGGTTCTTCCCGTGTCCGATTCATGGGCCATGGCCCAATTTTGAGGATTTCACCTTTCTTCAAAATTACAAGGACTGCCACCGGTAAGTGAAATTATAAATCAGCAAGGGTTTCATGATTTGGTTGATCCGTTTTTCTTTGCCACTGCTGTCTAATAGAAATTACAAACGTTGCCACCGCTTAAATCAATTAACGGTTCGACCAGTTGTTCTGTTCCTGTTCGTCTAACTCACGCAGCTCCCTCCCTAAAAAAACTCACGCAGCTCCCCATCGTGCCCCTTGCTCAAATCCCCACAGCAGGGCAGCTCTTCCCTCCTTGATCCCCTCTCCTTTCTCGATCGAATTCCCTGTGTGGGTGTAGGCAGAGAATCTCGGCCACGCGCATGCAGGTGCTGGCGAAAGAGCTTGGCCGATGTCCTAAGTGTCGTTGGACCGGCCACTGGCATGACGTCGGTCCAGTGCTAAAGAACCCGGTGGCCGGCGCGCTAGGAGAACTCAGTCCTCACCGCCCTCCTCTCTGTCTCCCTCGCTCGTCCCGACGGAGGCAGACTCAGACCTTGCCCGCAAGCTAGGAGAAGAGATCAGGGCCTCCACGTTGGCGCCCCTCCCTTTCCTCCGCAAACCATGCGACTCCGATGGTGGGAACTCAGGAGGCGGGGCAGTTCCAGGTGGGCGCGGATGGCATATATGGCCGGTGCCCCTCCCTTGCCCTCTGAGACTAGGCGACTCCGGTGGTGGGAGCCCGGGCGGTGGGCAGTTCCAGGCGGGCACAGGCGGTGTGCAGGCTCGCGGGCGCGTTCATCCACTTCAACGGGAGAGACTGCAGCCATGCAGCGCCAAGTGTTCGATTGCAATCTCGATGACGGGCAACGTTGTGCACATTATCCACGAACTCGGGCACTAACTCCAACTCCAAGACAGGGGATTGAGTGCGCCGCTACCAAGCCGAGGACGCCAAGGACCGCTGCCGATGCTCATGAGCTCAGCCCTCCATGAGCGGCAGCAGCGACCAAGCGTGCTAGATGCCTGGATATCAATCTGGAAATAGTCAGGTACACAATGAACTTTTTCCTAACCATAACCTTAAGCTGCTCAGTATGGTCTCAACGTCAACATCTGCATCGACCCATCTGACGACCGATGCCGATTCCACATGCCGATGAGCTCACCTCCTAGCTAGCTAGCTTGATCTCCCGGTGATTGATTTTGCACACAAGTGCATATCTGCGTGCTCACGTCAGATTTTATCCCCGTCGTTACAGACTTGTAGTTGTACTTTGCTAAGCTTTCAGAAAATAGCTTTGTATATGTAGTCCGGCCTACTAGCCGTTATGATTTAATTAGGGTGAGTGATGCATGTAGTAATTAAAGTCATGTATACAACTTCTTGATATGTAACCTCATGATAGAAGTATCAAGATTTATACATGCATGTTCTTCGTCCGAACCACACTTTCTAGCATAATTATTTCAGGAACAATTTTATGTTGAATTATGCATGCATGCATCTAATATGTATCCATCTTTGTGCAGATTTAACATGGACTTGTTCTCCAAAAAAATAATTTAACATGGACTTTGCAATCGTATAAGCATCACACTGATGTATCTCTATATAGATGGTTCACTTACCACATTTTCTTTGAGATGCTCCTTTTCCTCGTACAATTTGGCATGTTGTTAGTTAGGCCGTTAAGCTAGATACAACCTGGCATGTCATGTAACAAGTAAAGGAGCAGTTTCGTGTCATAGTTGCCAATATAGATGGTATAGAGAAACACAAGTTTGCAGGCTGTGTGGAAAACTAGCTGCTCCTGTTATTAGAGGTGCGAATTTTGCTAGAGAGGAGAGAAAATTTGACTAATATATGCCACATGATTACTAGCTGTTGTTAGATCTAAGAAATCTTGAGTGAATTTTGCTAGATGATTATTTGTACTGAATTTTGTTACACGATTTCTTGTACTGAATTTTGGCATTTGTGCAGATGAAGAACTCACAGCAGAACAACAATGGATTTCTAGAGATAATGAATGTGGCATCCGGATACATGAATTAGATTGGCAAACTAGATTAGGGTCGACAGGTGGTAACAAGATGTTTCTACATCTGCAAAACCAAGATTGACAAAAGGATCCTCCACAAAAAGAAAAAATTGGTGCTAAGTGTATGGTCATCGAAAGAGGTTTTGAAGCTGATTACTTTCTACGTTTTTGCGGCACATATTTTTGGTCCCGTTGCAACGCACGGGCATGTTTCCTAGTGATAGAATAAAGAAAGTGTACAAATGTCATGAGGATCACTATGAGATTCACTTGGGTATTACAACATAATACATAGACCATAATCCAACTGCATCTATGACTAATAATCCACCCGTCGGATGTCGTCCAAGCAACCGTTGCGTATTAAGTTGCAAGCAACAGATTATTGCATTAAGTAAAGTGTGTAATGTAAACAATACAAATGTCCTTGAACACAAGATTATTGTTTTCCCCCTAGTAGCAACAGCACATTTACATCTTTAGAGGTTATTGTCACTCCCCCAAGTTACTAGAGGCATGAACCCAATATCGAGCATAAATACTCCCTCTTGGAGTCACTAGCGTCTACTCGGCCAAGATATCTACTAGCAATGGAGAGCATGCAAGATCATAAACAGCATAGAGATAACATAAAGATGATGAATCAATAGATCAACTTGACAAAGTACCAATATTCATCGGATCCCAACAAACACAACATGTAGAATTACACAATGATGATCTTGGTCATGATAGGCAGCTCACAAGATCTAAACATGAAGTACATGGAGGAGATGACAACCATCTAGCTACTGCTATGGCACCGTAGTCTAAGGTAGACTACTCACACATCACTCTGGAGGCAGCCATGGTGATAAAGAAGGCCTCTAGCGGTGATTCCCCTCTCCGATACAGTGCCGGGAAGAGCTTCTAGACCCTCCCGATCTCGCGTCGATGACAGCGGTGGCTTACAGTATGTTTCATGGAAAATTGATCGGATCTTAGAGAGGAAAATATAGGCGGAAATGCGGCATCAGGAGGTGGGCCAGGTGGCCCCACCACCTGGTGGCGCGGCTAGGGGCTGGCCCGTGGCACCCCATGGTGTGGGCGGCCCCTGGTCCCCCTCCGTCTCAGCTTTGGACTCCGTCACGCTTCGGGAAAAATAGGAACTTCGGCTTTTGTTTTGTCCAATTCTGAGAATATTTCCAGTGTAGCTTTTCTGAAACAAAAAAACAGTAGAAAATAGGGAACTGGCACTATGGCATCTCATTAATAGGTTAGTTCTAGAAAATGCATAAAAACGCCACGAAGTGTACCAAAACACAAAGCAAATGGTGTATAAACAAGCATGGAACATCAAAAATTATAGATACGTTTGAGACGTATCAAGCATCCCCAAGCTTAACTCCTGCTCGTCCTCGAGTAGGTAAGTGATAACAAAACAATAATTTTTTAGATGACATGCACCAACACAATCTTGATCAAACGATGTAAAGCATTGAATGCTGAGATCAAAGTACTCTAAACATGGGCATAAAAGACATAATCTTGACAATAAAACTTAGCAACCATGTTATAACATGAAAAGTAACACAAACAAAGGATCATGAGTAATGAAGCATTGAAAGTCAAGTGTGTGTTTCAACCATACAGAAAAACATAACAAAGTGGTTTTCAGTTGTCCTTCATGGAATAGCAAAACATAAATGTATAGGACACCTTCAAGTTTAAGAGGGCGACCAGATACAAATAATTTAAGAACAAGCAAAACCATAATCATGAATCAATCAGTAATAAATTTTGGGACTATGCACATTAAACTCAGAATGACAACTATGCTCTCTTAGAAGGTGCATAAAGGTAGAAGGTGGAGACTCAACATAAAAGTAATAGAAAGGCCCTTCGCAGAGGGAAGCAGTGCTAGAGCTTTTCATTTGTAAAACATAGATAAAAATTTGTTTTGAGAGGTGGTTTTTCTTGTCAACGACTGGCAATGGGGTTCTTACTATCTTCCATACTAATCAAGTTTTTGAGAGATAGATTGGCACTTTTGTGCTCTTTTATAAAGCTTGGCACTCCTCCCCACTTTTCCTTTCACAAACCATGGCTAACCGATTCCATCGGGTGCCCACCAACTTTCACATACGATAGAGTGCCCCTTTTTCTCCTTTTTTTCTTTTTAGAATAAAACAATATGGAAGATAGCAAATCCAACCACTACGTCCCTATGAGCTAAAAACAGTGTCACAAAATGAGAAGTATTTTGAAGGTTTTTTTTGAAAGGTAGCACATGAAAATTTACTTGGAATGGCTTGTAAATACCATGCATAGGAATTTATAGTGGACTCTTTGGAAAACTTTGGTTTTTGGTAGTTGGATGCACGAGAAGTATTCGCTCTCAGTATAAAATCAAGGCTAGCAAAAGACTGGGAGCGACCAACTAAGAGAGCAGTAACGGCCATAATCATGCATAGCGACAAAACATCATTAACCGAAGCATAAAGTGGTATCACAAATCAAAAACCAAATGATCATAGAGGCTTATGGCAACTTGTTAAATTTAAACATGGTGTAAGCATGCGCCAAGTCAACCCAAATAAAGCATCAAAGGAGAAAACCACAATAATATGCTCCCATATAACAAAAACAACGCATGATTCTTTGAAAGGCACATTAAGCAATCTCACTCATTTGAGACAAGTCATGCTACAGCAAAAAATACTAAGCATACTATCAAAATAACATCAAGCATGACATGCAAAAGTCTAAGCCACAGTCTAAACAAGCTCCCATTTGTACCACTATAGGCATGAAACTTTTTTTCTTTTCCAACACCATTCAACCTTTTTGTAACCACTCTTTGAGATGAAAACCAACATAGACCAGTGGTCTAAATACACCTTGATACAAAGATATAACAAAATCTGAACAAAAATCAAGGCAAAAAACAAAAGCTAAACGCAGTTCTAGAAAAAGAGAACACTCATTGAACGATAAGAGTGAAAACTAGAGTGTTCTTGGCAATGAAACAGGGAGTGTGTCTTCTCCAAAAGAAATTTGTTGGGGTCCAACCATTTATTGCAGCAAACAAAACAAAATAAAACTGAAAGCGAAAGTAAAGACCCTCCAAGAAAAAACGCATAGAATACGAAGCAATAAAAATATAGTGTCTTTAAAGGTGACTTGGTTTTTGCCGATGAAGAAGGAGTGCCTCGGGGGCATCCCTAAGCTTTGATGCTTGTACCTCTTGGATATTTCTTGGAGTGACATGGGCATCCCCAAGCTTGAGATTTTGTCCATACTTCATCTCATCTCATCACTCTCCTTTCCCTACACTTGAAAACTTCCTTCATACAAAACTTCACACAATTCTATTAGCAACATTAGTGTAAGCATGATAGTAGTAAATCTACTCTTTTGGTTCAGTTTCAAACTCAAATATACCATCCATTAAAGCATAAGCTACTGTAGCAACTTCCTCAAAAGTTCCGTGATCAAAGGAACTCAAAAAGAAAGCTATCGAGAGGCAAACACAAAAAGTGGCAGAAATATGTCAAAACAGAACAGCTAACAAAGATCGATTTTTCCGAGAACCTTCTGTTGCTCAAATCGAAATGTGCAAAACATATGAAAGTTTGGAAATAACCTGGGACATGCGCACAAGAAATCGCAGATCAAAAAGATATTCTGAGAATTTTCACGAATTTTTACGGTGCAGCGCAGAAATCTGTTTCAGAACAGCAACTTCCCCAAATCTTACGTTCCTCCAATTAGAGGTTCTTCTTGGCACAAAAACGAAATAAAAATGATAAGGAGATACAATAGTAATAACTTCCAAGACTCAACAAAAAGAAAAAGTACTGAAAATAAAACATTGGGTTATCTCCCAAGAGTGCTTTTCTTTAACGCCTTTGAGCTAGGCACAGAAAGTGAAAATCAAGTATTTTCAAATGAAGCATTAAGATCAATTGTAGAAGTGTTTTCAACAATGAATTGTATTGTATCCAAATGAGTTTTTGAAGATCCCTTATGAACACTCTTGGGTTCACTACTTTCATCAAAAGGGTTTTCAAGAACAATCCAATCGAAATTCTTTTCCAAAGCTTCATGCAATCCTACAAGTTTGCAAGGTATTGGTACTTTGATTTCTTCCTTGTTTGTACCAACAACATTTACACATGAGCCAAGCATATTAAAATGCTCAAAAACTTTCCTAGCTTCAATAACAACATCTCTAAATTCTCTACGCAAAGTCTCCAAAATAAAGTCTTTCTTTTCGGAGTCTTCTATATCATGAAGCTTAAGAAACATTTGTTGCATAAAAGGATTAAGGTTAACAAACCTAGCCTCCAACATGTGAACTAAATAAGCAGTTGCAACTTCATACCTAGGAGCAAGCTTGGCTAAAGATCTATCTTCAACATCTTTATGCATACTAACATGATTAAAGAACTCCTCAATGTTACCTTTCCCAATTATAAAACCACTACCTATTGTAAGGTCCTCCAGAGTATACTTAGGAAACAACATAATGAACTAAAAGTAAAAGTAACGGAATGCAAGCTATCAAAGGAACTAATTTTTTTGTATTTTTGATAAAAAGATGCAAGAAAAAATAAAATAAAGCAAAACAAAAACAAAGTACAAGATTGGAAGCGAGAGACTCCCCTTGCAGAAATCCTCTTTCTCCCCGGCAACAGTGCCAGAAAAATTCTTTATTGGCGCGTAATTGACGTGGGAGCGTGTAGTTGATGTGGGAGCTTCTTCTTCTTCAATCCACGGCAACGGCGCCAGAAAAATTGCTTGATGGCATGTAGATGACCGTCCAGTTGGGAACCCCAAGAGGAAGGTATGATGAGCATAGCAGCAAGTCTTCCCCCAGTATGAAACCAAGGTTTATCGAACCAGTAGGAGAAAGAACCAACTTCTGACGGTTGATGGTCGCTAGCTTCGCGACAATTCCAAACAATTTATATATGGCGCCCCGTCTAGGGCGTAGCTTTGCACTAGCAGCAATGTGGAACCTGCACACAATACAACCAAGTACTTTGCCCCAACTTACAGTGAGTTTGTTGATACGTCTCCAACGTATCTATAATTTTTGATGCTCCATGCTTGTTTTTACACCATTTGCCTAATGTTTCGTTACACTTCATGGCACTTTTATGCATTTTCCGGAACTAACCTACTAACAAGTCGCCACAGTGCCAGTTCCCTATTTTCTGCTGTTTTTGTGTTTCAGAAAAGTTACACAGGAACTATTCTCGGAATTGGACGAAACAAGTTCCTGAAGTCTTATTTTCCCCGGAAGCTTCCAGAGATCCGAAGAGGAGACAGAGTGGGGCCATGAGGGCCTCACACGCCAGGGCGCGCCCCCTATGTGTGAGGATGCCTCGGTCCATTCCTGACGATGCCCCTTCGCCTATAAAGACCCCCCGACGGGAAAAACCTAAGTACCCGATCAATTTTCTAGAAACTCATTGCGATCCGCCGCTGTCATCGACCCGAGATCGGGAGGGTCCAGAAGCTCTTCCCGGCACCCTGCCGGAGAGGGGAATCGCCACCGATGGTCTTCTTCATCGCCATGCTTGCCTCCGGAGCGATGAGTGAGTAGTCTACCTTGGACTATGGGTCCATAGCAGTAGCTAGATGGTTGTCCTCTCCACCATGTGCTTCATGCTTAGATCTCATGAGCTGCCCTACATGATTGAGATCACCGTTATGTAATTCTACACGTTTGGTTTGTTGGGATCCGATAAATATTGGTGTTATGATTGAGTTGCTATACTGAAATATATCTTTTGTTATCTCTATGTTGTTTATGATCTTGCATGCTCTCTGTTGTTAGTAGCTATCCTGGCCGAGTAGTTGCTAGTGACTCCAAGAGGGGGTATTTATGCTCGATAGTTGGCTTCATGCCTCTATTTAATCTGGGGGAGTGACAGAAACCTCTAAGGTTGTAGATGTGCTATTGCCACTAGGGAGAAAACAACATTCATATGCTCGAGGGCATATGCTTTGTTTACATTACACACTTTGCTTAATGCAATTATCTGTTGTTCGCAACTTAATACTTATGGGGTGTTCGGATGACATCCCCGAGAGTGGATTATTAGTCATAGATGCAGTTGGATGGCGGTCTATGTATTTTGTTGTAATGCCCAGAGTAAATCGCATAGTGATCTTCTTGACTTATCACGTTATCTTTATTCTATCAATTGCCCAACTGTAATTTGTTTACCCAGCATATGCTATTTATCTTATGGAGAGACACCACTAGTGAACTGTGGACCCCGGTCCTATGTCCATCATATTGCTATTACTTGTTTACTTTACTCGCACTGTTTACGTTACTCGCATACTTCTATTGTTTTCCACTCGATACGCTCATACCCTTTGTTTCAAGCAAACCGGTGAGATTGACAACCTCATCGTAAGTTGGGAACAAAGTACTTGGTTGTGTTGTGTGCAGGTTCCACGTTGCTGCTCGCAAAACAAAGCTTGGACGATGCGCCATATAAATTGTCCGGAGCTGTCGCGAAGCTTGCAAGGATCACCTTCAGTTGTATTGGCTTTTTCTTCTTCGAACGATAAACCTTGGTTTCTAACTGAGGGAAAAACTTGCTGCTGTGCTCATCATACCTTACGCTTGGGGTTCCCATCTGCCTCGCCATAATCATCATCATCAACTACACGCCAGCCATCAAGTCTTTTCTGGCGCCGTTCCCGGGGAGGAAAAAGAAGACCTCTGCAAGGGGAGTTTTTTGCATGCACATCCTTTACTTTGTTTTATTGTTTTGCTTTACTTTATTTATTTTTACTTGCATTTTTTTATATCAAAAACCCAAAAATAAAAAAATATTAGAATCCTTGGTAGTTGTTATTTCTTTACTTCTAGTCATTATGATGTTCCCTAAGTATGTTTTGGAGGACCTCTCAGTAGGTAGTGGTTCAATTATTGGGAAAGATAACATTAAGGAGTTCTTTAATCACATTAGTATGCATAAGGAAGTTGAGGAAAAGTCTTTGGTTGAGCTTGCTACTAGTTATGAAATTGCTTCTGCTTATTTCGTTCACATGTTAGAAGCTAGGTTTGCTAGCCTTAATCCTTTTATGCAATACATTTTCCTTAAGTTTCATGAAATTGAGGATCCCGAAAAGAAAGCTTTTATCTTGGAAACTTTGCGCATAGAATTTAGAGATGTTGCCATTGAGGCTCGAAAAGTTTTTAAGAAATTTAATAAGCTTGGCTCATCTGTAGCGGTTGTTGGTACACCCAATGAAGATCCTAGAATGCCAATACCTTGTAAACTTGTAGGAAATCATGATGCCTTGGAAACTAATTTTAGTTGGATTTGTCCTGAAAATCTTTTTGATGAAAATAGTGTACCAAGGCGTGACTACAAGGGGTACTCAAAACCTCATTTGGATAGTATTCATTTCTTTGTTCCTATGGATCTTAATGCTTCATCTCTTGATATTACTTGATTCACAATTTTCTGCGCCTAGCTCAAAGGCGTTAAAAAAAAGCACTCTTGGGAGATAACCCAATGTTTTCTTTTCAGTATTTTTCTTTTATTTGAGTCTTGGAAGTCATTACTACTGTAATGACCTCTCCTTATCCTTTTTATTTTATTGTTGTGCCAAGAGAAGCCTCTAATTTGAGTGAGGTAAAGATTTGGGGATGTTGCTGTCCTAAAACTGGTTTTGGTGCTGCACCGTAAAAATTCGTGAAAATTCTCTGTATATCTTTTGGACCTGCGATTTCTTGTGCATATGCCCCAGGTTATATCCAAACTTTCATTAGCTGAAAACTTTTTGATTTGAGCAACAGAAAACCCCTTTAAAATTCGACCTTTATCAGCTGTTCTGTTTTGACAGATTTCTGCCACTATTCGTTTTTGCCGCTTTATCGCTTTCTTTTTGAGTTCTTTTGATCACATAACTTTTGGAGAAGTTGCTACAGTAGTATATGGTTTATATGTGGTGGTTTTGGGTTGAAACCTGAAGCAAAAGAGGTTGATTATATGATATGCTTACACTAATGTTGCTAATAGATTTGTGTTTAGTTTTGTATGAAGGAAGTTTTCAAGTGTAGGGATTGGAGAATGATGAGATGAGTTGAAGAATGGACAAAAGCTCAAGCTTGGGGATGCCCATGCATCACCCCAAGAAATATCCAAGAAGTACAAGCGTCAAAGCTTGGGGATGCCCCCGAGGCACCCCTTCTTCATCGGCAAAAATCAGGTCACCTTTCAAGACACTATATTTTTATTGCTTCATGCACTATGTGTTTTTCTTGGAGCGTCAGTTGTTTTAGTTTTCATTATTAGTTTAGTTTTGTTTGCTTTAATAAATGGTTGGACCCCAACAAATTTCTTTTGGAGAAGTTGCCTTGCTTTTCATTTGCAAAGAACGCTCTAGTTTTCACTCTTATCAAAAACCGAGTGTTCTTCTTTTTCTGCTACTGCTTTTGGTTTTCCTTTTTGCCTTGATTTGCGTTCAGATATTCTTATATTTATTTATCAAGGTGTATTTTTGCCTCTGGACCATGTTGGTTTTCCTCAAAAGAGTTGGATTTAAAAAGTTTGAATGGTGTTGGAAAAGAAAAAAAGCTTTATGCAAAAAAGTGGTACAAGAAGGAGCTTGTGTAGACTGCGGCTTAGGCTTTTTCATGTCATGCTTGATGTCTTTTTGATAGTATGCTTAGTGGGTTTTCTGTAGCATGACTTGTCTCAAATAACTGAGATTGCTTAATGAGCCTTTGAAAAAATCATGCATTGTTTTTATCGTTTGGAAGCATTATTTTGGTTTTCTCCTTGATGCTTTATTTGGGTTGACTTGGCGCATGCTCACACATGTTAGACTCATACAAAGTCACCAAGAGCCTTTATGATCAGTTAGTTTTTGACTTTTGATGCCATCTTATGCTTCTTTTAATATTGCTTTGTCGATTTGCATGATTATGGCCATTATTACTCTCTTAGTTGGTCGCTCCCAGTCTTTTGCTAGCCCTCGCCTTGTACTGAGTATGAGCTCTACTCGTGCATCCAACTCCTAAAAACCAAGTTTTCCAAAGTGTCCACCATACATACCTACTAATAATTTTCTATTCCAAGTAAATTTGACTTGCTTTTATCTACTCTTCAAATTAAACTCTTACCAGTGTTATGCAAAAATTGGTCAGTAAAGTTCTCACGAACCGGAAGGCACACTTTACTTTTTCTTGTTCTTAAAATTTGACATTGTGGTCTCTTATGTTGAGTTGTTATGCTTGCAAGTTGTAAGTTGGATACTAGCCCAACCATGCAGTCATGGGGCAAGCTTTCAATATTGCACTTCTTATTTGAGTTGATATTGTGATCTTTTGTTTATGGATGCCCGCGGTGTGAAATGAATTGGGAATCTTGCAGGGATTATGGAGTTTGTATATGTGTTAGGGAAACGCCTGGGCCGCCAATCTAAGCCATGCATAATTCATGGTGGAAATTTGCAGCATACCCATGGTGGACATTCGACAACGCATCTCAAAATAAAAAGCTAAACAAATGGAAAATAAAAGAGATGTCGAGGTGTTCATTGTCTGCTTGTCCTATCATTTTGATGTGGACTTGTTCCATGTCATCGGGCACGGAGGTACCCCGTTGGCGGTTCTCGATGATATGCATATACTTACAATGACAAGAGCCTTGCTTGGGACTCTAAGTAAAGTAGCATGAGGTTTGGGCACTCGTATTCACGGGGCACAAGGTTTTCGACTTATGATTTGTCAAGCATATGCATCATAATTGTTCTTGCATTAACTTTAACCATTCAAGATGCTTATGATGGGGGCAATGAGAGCTCAAAGCCGGTAAGTACCATTATTTCTGAAGGTTATAAAACTTGCAATCACTGCTTCCCTCCGCGAAGGGCCTTTCTTTTACTTTTATGTTGAGTCACCACCTTCTATCTTTATGCACCATTAAGAGAGCATAGTTGTCATTCCTAGTATAATGTGCATTGTCCCAAAGTTTTCATTGAATGATTCATATTGTTGGTTTCACTTGTTCTTAAATTATTTGTATCTAGTCGCCCTCTTAAACTTGAAGGTGTCCTATGCATTTATGTTTTGCTCTCTATGAAGGACAAGCTGAAAACCATTTGTATGTTTTTCCTTATGATTTGAACACACGTTTGACTTTTACTGTTTCATTTTCATAATCTTTTGTTTGTGTTCATTTGCATGTTTATAACATGGTTGCTAAATTTCTTCTATCAAGATTATATCTTTCATGCCCATGTTTTAAGTTCTTATGATCCCAGCTCACAAATGCTTATATATGTGATCAAGATTGTGTAGATGCATGTCACCTCAAAAATTATTTCTTTTGTTATCACTTACCTACTCGAGGATGAGCAGGAGTTAAGCTTGGGGATGCTTGATATGTCTCCAACGTATCTATAATTTTTGATGCTCCATGCTTGTTTTTACACCATTTGCCTAATTTTTCGTTACACTTCGTGGCACTTTTATGCATTTTCCGGAACTAACCTACTAACAATTCGCCACAGTGCCAGTTCCCTGTTTTCTGCTGTTTTTGTGTTTCAGAAAAGTTACATAGGAAATATTCTCGGAATTGGATGAAACATGTTCCTGAAGTCTTATTTTTCCCGAAAGCTTCTAGAGATCCGAAGAGGAGACAGAGTAGGGCCACGAGGGCCCCACACACCAGGGCGGCGCGGCCCAACCCCTGGCCGCGCCCCCTATGTGTGAGGATGCCTCGGTCCACTCCTGACGATGCCCCTTCACCTATAAAGACCCCCCGACGGGAAAAACCGAAGTACTCGATCAATTTTCCAGAAACACATCGCGATCTGCCGCTGTCGTCGACCCGAGATCGGAAGGGTCCAGGAGCTCTTCCCGGCACCCTGGCGGAGAGGGGAATCGCCATCGGAGGTCTTCTTCATCGCCATGCTTGCCTCCGGAGCAATGAGTGAGTAGTCTACCTTGGACTATGGGTCCATAGCAGTAGCTAGATAGTTGTCCTCTCCAACATGTGCTTCATGTTTAGATCTCATGAGCTGCCCTACATGATTGAGATCACCGTTATGTAATTCTACATGTTTGGTTTGTTGGGATCCGATGAATATTGGTGTTATGATTGAGTTGCTATACTGAAATATATCTTTTGTTATCTCTATGTTGTTTATGATCTTGCATGCTCTCCGTTGTTAGTAGCTATCTTGGTCGAGTAGTTGCTAGTCACTCCAAGAGGGGGTATTTATGCTCGATAGTTGGGTTCATGCCTGTATTTAATCTAGGGGAGTGACAGAAACCTCTAAGGTTGTAGATGTGCTGTTGCCACTAGGGAGAAAACAACATTCATATGCTCGAGGGCATATGCTTTGTTTACATTACGCACTTTGCTTAATGCAATTATCTGTTGTTCGCAACTTAATACTCATGGGGTGTTCGGATGATATCCCTGAGAGTGGATTATTAGTCATAGATGCAGTTGGATGGCGGTCTATGTATTTTGTTGTAATGCCCAGAGTAAATCGCATAGTGATCTTCTTGACATATCACGTTATCTTTATTCTATCAATTGCCCAACTGTAATTTGTTTACCCAGCATGTGCTATTTATCTTATGGAGAGACACCACTAGTGAACTGTGGACCCCGGTCCTATGTCCATCATATTGCTATTACCTGTTTACTTTACTCGCACTGTTTACTTTACTCGCATACTTCTATTGTTTTCCACTCGATACGCTCATACCCTTTGTTTCAAGCAAACCGGTGAGATTGACAACCTCATCATAAGTTGGGAACAAAGTACTTGGTTGTGTTGTGTGCAGGTTCCACATTGCTGCTCGCAAAGCAAAGCTTGGACGAGGCGCCATATAAATTGTCCGGAGCTGTCGCAAAGCTTGCAAGCATCACCTTCAGTCGTATTGGCTTTTTCTTCTTCGAACGATAAACCTTGGTTTCTAACTGAGGGGAAAACTTGCTGCTGTGCTCATCATACCTTACGCTTGGGGTTCCCAACTGCATGGCCATAATCATCATCATCAACTACACGTCAGCCATCAGTTGTCAATCTCACCGGTTTGCTGTCAACAAAGGATTAAGCGTATCGAGTGGTAAAAGATAGTAGTTTGCAAGAATGAAAGTAAAGCGAGTAAATGGTAAACGGTAATAATAATGTAAAAGAATGGACCAGGGTCCACAGTTCACTAGTGGTGTCTCTCCATAAGATAAATAACATGCTGGGTAAACAAATTACAGTTGGGCAATTGATAGAATAAACCAAGCGTACAAATGTCATGAGGATCACTATGAGATTCACTTGGGCATTACAACATAATATATAGACCGTAATCCAACTGCATCTATAACTAATAATCCACCCGTCGGATGTCGTCCGAGCAACCGTTGGGTATTAAGTTGCAAGCAACAGATTATCGCCTTAAGCAAAGTGTGTAATGTAAACAATACAAATATCCTTGAACACAAGATTGTTGTTTTCCCCCTAGTAGCAATAGCACATCTACAACTTTAGAGGTTATTGTCACTCCCCCAAGTTACTAGAGGCATGAACCCACTATCGAGCATGAATACTCCCTCTTGGAGTCGATAGCATCTACTCAGCCAAGATATCTACTAGCAACAGAGAGCATGCAAGATCATAAACAACATAGAGATAACATAAAGTTGATAAATCAATAGATCAACTTGACAAAGTACCGATATTCATCGGATCCCAACAAACACAACATGTAGAATTACACAACGATGATCTTGATCATGATAGGCAGCTCACAAGATCTAAACATGAAGCACATGGAGGAGATGACAACTGTAGCATACCTGTGCTTTATTTGTGCTAGTCCCGGATCAACTGCTAGCACACACAGTACAAGATGTAATATCAAGAATACAAAGGTCTTTATTACAACGCTTGATCCACAAATAAAATAGTTCTTTTACAACTCAAATGGCACAAGCCACAACTTATTACAACTCGAGGGAAATGACTAAGTAAATAAACTACAAGTCTTCTTTCTTCATAGTTCCACAGGCAGATGTGTTGGACGAAGACTCGTGACCAAGGCGCGGCAATCTTTAATCTTCATAGTAGTAACCTGCAACATGATATGTTGCAGCCACAGAGGGTCAATACTTTGAATGTATTGGCAAGATGTCACTTTGGTGGACTCAATGGCACCTACACTTATATGCTATTTGGCCAGGTGCAGTTTGACTTTGCAAGAGCAAGCTTCAATCCTATCTTTTGTAAAACTCAAATTTTCCTTAGCAAAATTTTAGTTTTAAGAGGAACTCTTTCCTACCCAAGTTTACCCATCAAGTTTTAACTTAAAGAAATTGGGATGAGGAGATTCTTGAACAGCTTCAACATCATGTCACTCAGAATTGTCCGTAACCGGGGACACGGCTAAGTACTTAGTTCTAACACTCTGCAGAGGTGGTGCACTTTTCCCACAAGACTTAGTCATTCCTTTTTCCCATGAAGCTCATTTTGCATCAGATGGGCAGGTGGAGACCAAGACGAGATCTTTCAGAAGGAATCCCTCAGACCAACCCGGACGCGCTCCCACCTATCATCTCCTACCACCCTCTGTCTGTCTGGTTGAGTTCTTGCAGCTTAGTTGATCAAGACAGAGCCCATTTGACTTGTGGTTGCACTGGAAGCTTCATGACTTGAGTGTCTCCAATCTCTTTGCTCCTGGGTGGCCGTACACAAGTGAGATACACCTGGTGGTTCAGAGGTTCGACGACATGACCCCAGGGAACCACTCAACATAACCCATTCAAGCCACTTCCACCCAGGTGGTTCATTAACTTAGTTGTTTTCTTAGTTTTTGCAAAACAAGGTTTTTTCAACACTTAGCCAAAATATGTGATAACCCTTCCCACAACAAGTGTAAAGCAAAACCTATAGCAGCAGCAGTTCTACTAGGAGATGCAAGGGCTAGACAAGCTAGGTAAAAGACTTAGCATAAAAACTAGCAATTTAAAACATACACTCATAAAACCACCTACACATGCATTTTCTACTAGAAAAGCTACAAGTGATAAAACTTTAAATAGGACAAGGAATATGGTGACACTTGCCTTGGTGAGGAGGGGAGTTGGTGCACTCGTCATAAAAGCACTCGTTGCACTCAGCACAATCTACACATGAAATAATACAACCATAAAAACATGGCATTCATAACACTCATGAAAGGGAAAGAAAATATGTATGCAATGTGTGTTTTAAACACCACAAAGGCACTTAGTTGTTCTCTGGTTGGTTGCTATATGCATGATGACATGATCAAAATTTTAGAATTATTTATAAAACTTAGAACAAAAATTTAACACACAAAGAACTACACATACAAGTTAAATCTACAATTGCAAGGGAAATAGTACTAAACAAATATTCTACACATGTTACAGTATAGAGGGACATCATATTGATCAAAGGCAAAAAGAATTACTGCAAAATAAAATTTGCAACTATTTTTATTAGCCAAAACACTTAAATAAAGCAATCTGTAATAAAATGTTTTTAGCAGTGGCAAAAGTGAAATTTTATGCCAGAATTAGGTTCTTCACATTTTTCTGAAACCAGGGACATAAAGTTTGCTAAATTTGAATATGTAGAACTCAAGATATGAAATTTTGAAGTTTAAACATGTTTCTGAAATTTTAAAACGAAAAACAGATCGGGTTAAATCTCAGGCTGCCACGTGGTGCGTTTTAACTGGTCAATACCGATTCGGCCGGATGTACAATCTAGAGCGTTGGATCTAACTTAAAATGGACGCATCAGATCCACCGTAACGGTTTAGATAAGTGATCTAATCGTGTCCATGCAAACAAGATCTGATGGCTGGAAAAGAAAGGGGAAGAAGCTCACAGTGGGGGCTAGGGTTCCGGTCGTCGGCGGTGAGGTCACGGTGCTGGCAACAATGGGGCCGGCGTTTGGAGGGTTCCTAGAGACCATCGAGTGTACGACGGCGTGTAGCGTGAGGAGGTGAAGACGATGGCAAGATCTGCAGGTTCGAGGGGGCCTGGGGCTCAAGCTATTGCCCGCCTGAGTCTCTGTTGCGGACATGGAGCTCGGTCGTGGTCGTCCTGATCAACACTGGATGCAATCGAGCATCAAAAGGTGTCAGTAGTGTGCGCCAGGAAAAAGAGAGAAGAATGGAACCGGAAGGGGGTCCAGGGAAGCACGGTTCTTACCGAATCGGTCGTCGAAGTCCGTCGGTGTCCGCGGGATGGCGTGCGTTAAATCGAGCAGCCTGGTGGCTCTCTGGTGAAATTGGGAAAGGGGAAACGGAGAGGAGGGTGAGGGCTTTATATAGGCGCGGAGCAGGGACGAATCGGGTAGGGAGTAAAGGGGATTGAAGAGGGAGGAATGGCGCTATCCCCGGGCGTGATTCTCGGCTGGAGGTAGATGATGACTACGCTGACAGCCGGGCCCCACCGGTCAGCGAGGAAAAGAGGAAGAAGGGGATACCGTTTGGGATTATTTCCTGCTAGGCCGTGGGCTTCTTCTTATTCTAGGCCGAATCGTGTCCCCGCAACCCTTTTACTCTTTTTACTTTTTCTTTTCTCTTTTCTTTTTCTGTTTTCTTTTGTGAAATTTGCAAAACACCTCAAATTTATTCAAATCAACTTTTGACTTTTTGTAAATTATTTTCCCATGTTTGTTTGAACTACTGGGAAAGGTTTGATTCAATTAATAGTCAAAACCTTTGGTAAATATGCACATAAGATGATAAAATGGAGGCATATGCATGAGATGAATTTATGATTTCATGTGTGCAGAAATTTCAAATTCTTTCCAATTTTTTTTTTGGGATGTTACAAGTCTAACCCCCTTAAGATGAATCTCGCCCTCGAGATTCGGGTTGGCTAGCAAATAGGTACGGATGATCTTCTCGAAGTTCATCTTCTCGTTCCCAAGTTGCTTCTTCCTCAGTATGTTGACTCCACTGAACATTGCAAAACTTGATTGTCTTGGTACAAGTAACTCTTTCTGATGTCTCCAAGATTTTGATGGGCTTCTCCTCATATGTGAGGTCACTTTCCAACTGAACCTCTTCCAATGGTATTGTGTCTCTTAGTGGTGTATCTGCCATCTCTGGATGACACTTCTTCAATTGGCTCACATGAAACACATTGTGTACTGCAGACAAGGATTCTGGCAGTTCTAGCTCATATGCAACTTCCCCTTTGCGAGCCAAAACTTTGAATGGCCCTACAAAACGAGGTGCTAGCTTTCCTTTGACTCTAAATCTTTTCACTCCACGAAGTGGCGGTACCCTAAGGTATGCTCTATCGCCTACCTCATAGGTCACCTCTCTATGCTTTGAGTCAGCGTAGCTCTTCTGTCTGGACTGAGCTATCTTGAGTCTATCCCTGATCAAACGAACCTTTTCTTCGGCATCCTTTATTAAGTCTGGCCCGAAAAGACTTTGTTCTCCAACACCACTCCATAGCAATGGTGTAGTGCACTTTCTTCCATATAGAGCCTCAAATGGTGCCATCTCAATGCTAGCTTGATGGCTATTGTTGTAAGAAAACTCTGCATATGGAAAATTATCATCCCAGCTAGACCCATAGTCCAAGGCACAAGCTCTCAACATGTCTTCTAGAACTCGATTCACCCTTTCTGTCTGCCCATCAGTCTGAGGATGAAATGTTGTGCTGAACTCTAGTCTGGTGCCCATGGATTCATGGAGTTGGCGCCAAAAGTGAGAGGTGAATTGAGTACCTCTATCAGACACGATGCTCTTAGGTACTCCATGTAAGAATACTATCCAGTTCATGTATATCTTGGCTAGTCTGGCACTGGTATAAGTGGTCTTCACAGGAATAAAGTGAGCCACTTTGGTTAAATGGTCAACTACAACCCAGATGGAGTCATATCCAGACTTGGTCCTTGGTAGTCCTGTTATAAAATCCATGCCAATGTTATCCCATTTCCACTCTCGTATAGGCAATGGTTGTAACAATCCAGCTGGCTTCTGATGCTCTGCCTTGACTCTATTACACACGTCACATAGGGCAATGTACTTAGCTACATCCCTCTTCATGTTGCTCCACTAGAATCTACCCTTCAAGTCCATATACATCTTGGTGTTTCCAGGATGAATGAAATAGGGTGAATCATGTGCTTCTTGCAGGATCAGCTTTCTGAGTTCAGGATCTTGCAGTATACAAACATGCTTCTCAAACCATACAATTCCTTGCTCACATTCGCGAAATCCCTTCGCCTTTCCTTCCTGCATTTTACTCTTTATTTCTCCTATATCCTTGTCTATTTTCTGAGCTTCCTTGATCTTGTCCATTAGTGTGGGTTGAACTTCAAGAGATGCCAAAAACCCTTTTGGCACAATTTCCAGTCTGAGCTCTTTGAACTGTTCACACAATTCTTCAGGCAACTCTCCTGCCGTAAGCCCATTTATGTAGCTTTTACGACTTAAGGAGTCAGCTACAACATTTGATTTTCCCGAATGGTATTGCAAGCTCATATCATAATCTTTTATGAGTTCCAACCATCTTCTTTGTCTCATGTTCAGTTCCTTCTGAGTGAATATATACTTCAAGCTCTTGTGATCGGTCAACACATCACAATGCTTACCCATCAGATAGTGTCTCCACACTTTTAGAGCATGAACAACGGATGCTAGCTCTAAGTCATGGGTGGGGTAATTTCTCTCGTGATGTTTGAGCTGGCGCGAGGCATAACTCACCACCTTTCCATTCTACATTAGAACGCCACCAAGTCCTTGACGAGAAGCGTCACAGTAAACTTGGAAATCCTTCTGTATGTCTGGCAGACATAGAACTAGTGCACTTACTAGTCTTTTCTTTAGTTCTTGGAAACTAGCTTCACATGAGTCGGTCCATTCAAATTTCTTGTCTTTCTTCAATAGTTCAGTCATTGGCTTTGCGATCTTGGAGAAATTTTCAATGAATCTCTGATAGTATCCCGCAAGGCCTAAGAAACTCCAGATGTCTCCCGCATTTTAGGGTGACTCCCATTCGGTAACGGATGCTACCTTGCTTGGATCCACCACGACTCCTTCCGCGGAAACTATGTGTCCAAGAAATCCTACCTTGTTCAGCCAGAACTCACACTTGCTGAATTTGGCATACAGCTTATGCTCCCTGAGCTTTTCCATGATTAAACGTATGTGCTTCTCATGTTCCTTCTCATCCTTGGAGTAAATCAGAATGTCGTCAATAAACACCACCACGAATTTGTCCAAGTATTCCATGAACACTTTGTTCATCATGGTCATGAAGTATGCCGGGGCATTGGTTAGTCCAAAGGACATGATGGTATACTCATATAGACCATATCTGGTGGTAAAGGTTGTCTTGGGTATGTCTTGTTCTTGGATCTTTAGTTGGAAGTATCCTGATCGGAGATCAATCTTGGAGAATACTTTTGCCCCTTTCAGTTGGTCGAACAGATCGTTGACGTTGGGCAATGGGTATTTGTTCTTGATTGTCACTTCGTTCAGCGAACGGTAGTCCACAACCAATCTCTTGCTAGAGTCTTTCTTCTCCACAAACAAAACAGGGGCTCCCCATGATGACGAACTTTGTTGGATAAAACCTTTGTCCAACTGCTCCTTGAGCTGTTTCTTTAATTCTTTTAATTCTTCTATGTCCATCTTGTATGGCCTCTTAGCTATGGGTCCTATTCTAGGCAGCAAGTCAATAATAAACTCGACATCTCTGTCTAGTGGCATTCCGGGTAGCTCTTCCAGAAACACATCAGGATACTTCTTCACAACTGGCACTTCATCCAAGCTAATCCCCTTAAGAGAATTAACCTTAGACCCTTTAAGCTCGAAGGTTGATTTGAAATGAATGCGTTTCTTTTCAGGGGTTGTGAGAGTGATGGTTCTTTTTGCTATATCTATGACACCCTCAAAAGCTGTCATCCAATCCATGCCTAGGATGACATTCAGTCCTTGAGACTCCAGAACTATGAGATGAGCGGGAAATTGGTACTTCCCGATTCCTAGGGTCAGATCTTGACACCCAAAGGCTGCTACTAACTCCCCTCCCAGAGAACTTACCTTAACTGGTCTGTCTATGGTTCTGGTTGGTATTTTATTTTTATCCACAAATGCCCTCGAGATGAATGAATGAGATGCACCAGTATCAAAAAGAATAAGTGCTAAAAAGTCATTGAGCTGAAACGTACCATATATAGACAGCATCAGGCTCATCATAAATTTCCTCCACATTGACATGGTTAACATGCCCCTTCTGGAATGGGTTGGGCTTGTTCCCTTCATCCTTCTTCTGTGGGCAATCATTTGCATAATGCCCAGTCTTGTGGCACTTAAAGCACTCCACTTGGCTAATATCCCTCTTCTCGGGAGCATTGTTGTTTCTGCCATTGTTGTTGCCATTCTTATGGCCATTTGTCCTTGATGAATTATGATTGTTATGACTCCTGTGGCCATTATGGTGGTGGCCATTTCCCCTGTGATGCTGGTGCCCATTTCCACCATTATTGTTGTGGCGGTTTCCTCCATTCTTGTGGTAACCAGAACTCCCACTACCACTATGGAAGCTCCTCTTATGCACATGCTCTTGGTACTTGCTGGCATGATGCTTTCTCTTCCTATTTTCAGATTGTTTCACCTTGCTCTCAAGAGTTATAGCTTGATCCATCAAGGACTGAAAGGTTGGAGTGTAAGCAACAGACAGAGGGATTGGCAGTTCGTTGTTGAGGCCCTCTAGGAACTTCTCTTTTATTTTTGCATCAGTGTCAATGTCATCCGGTGCATAGCGGGACAGATTGGTGAACTCATCGATGTGCTCAGACACGCTACGGTACTTCTGTCAGAGATCACGGAACTCTTTCTTCTTCAGGCCCATCACACCAGAGAAAATGTGTGCAACCCGAAATCCTTCCTGGAATGAATTCCAAGTCACCTCTTCAATGGGGTGAGTGATCTGGTAAGTGTCCCACCAGCTTGCTGCTGGTCCTTCCAACAGATGAGCTGCAAACCTGACCTTTTCAGCATTAGTGCAACCAGTTGTCACCAAGTCCTTGTTAATAGAACGGAGCCAATCCATGGCCTCTAGTGGTTCAGCAGCACGTGAGAACTTGGCAGGGCGAAGCCTTAAGAATCTTGCAAGCATGTCAACCTAAGGGGGCGGTGGTGGTGGTGGAGGGTTGTTATTATTGTTGTTGTTGTTCTGAACGTTGGCAAGAAACTGAGTCATGACTTGGATGAGTTGAGCCTGGGCTTCCATCATCTACTGCATCTGTTCCTCAGGAGCGCGACGAGGAGGCATCTGTTGGGTTTGAACATAGATAAGGTTGGACTTAGAGATAGAGTCTAAAGGAATAAAGTTTCCTACCCACATGCATATAAACAATCCTTAAAAGAACATCATGCACAAGAACACACAAGCATAGGAGAAAACTTTAAACCAAGCATGCGATAAACAACTCACAAATAGTTCGAAAGTACGCAAACGTTTAAGTCTTAAGGGATACAATGTCTAATGCCATACCACAAGCGGTCACGGGCATAAGCGCAAACTCATAGATAAAGTGGGGTAGTCTCTCTAACTACTCTACTCTTCCATGATGACCACTTCCTCAACATCGAAGCCATTCTCCTTGAGTAGCCTCTTATAGTCCTGCAGGTCTTCAATTAGGGTGTCAATCTTCTCTTGGAGCTCCCTCTTGTCGGCGCGTAGCTTCTCGATCAGATCGTGGTCCGCTTCAATCTCGAAGTCATTGCACTCTAACTTCTGCTTCAGCTCTCTAACTTCTTTGTTCTTGGCTTGGATCCTCTTCTCTTGGCTCTTCTGCTGCTTCTCTTGAGTCTCAAACTTTTCCTCCATCTCCTTGATCCTCTGCTCCTGCTCCAGGTGTTGCTTGTCCTTCTCGGCAAGCTGGGCACGTAACTCATCGTTGTTAAACAACTCATTGTACCTCTCGACCTCGGCGTCCCTGATGAGATACTCTAACTCGGCGAGGTGAATGCGCATGGGGTCTTGCTCGCTGTCAGGTAGCACTATGGCCAAGCCCTCCTCGTCACGTCGGCCATAGAGGTGGGAGTAGTGGTTCTGGAGCTCGGAGAAGTGACGTCCGCAGAGGCGTGCTATCAGTTCTTGCATGAGAAGATGGGCACCCGCCTTTTTGTCGGTGTGGAAAGTCTTGAACTTGATCTTTTCAGTCTTCAGCTCAGTCTCGCGCCCTGGCTGTGTGATGTGGATGACCCAGACACCCTTCTTGTAAAACTTGGTCATGTCGCTCCCATTGATGAACGGGGTAGGCAGGGACAAGCCGGTGACGATGTTGATGAGGCGCTTTCCGAAGCTGTAGTTCTTGAAATTGTCGGGCTTGGTGATGCGGAAGGTTGACATCTTTAAGTTAGAACATGACAAGTTAGTAAGAGAAAAACTTAACAAAAGCGCTGAACAAAAGTTAAAGAGATTTCTAACTTAGAGAAGTCAAAACTATTCCTAAGTGTTAGCAACAAAGAGAAACAAGAACAACTCCTAAATTTTTCCTAAGGGTTTTCGTCCAATCCTAGGGTCATGAACCTAAGGGCAACACTTTGCTCTGATACCATCTGTAGCGTACCTGTGCTTTATTTGTGCCAGTCCTGGATCAACTGCTAGCACACACAGTACAAGATGTAATATCAAGAATACAAAGGTCTTTATTACAACGCTTGATCCACAAATAAAATAGTTCTTTTACAACTCAAATGGTACAAGCCACAACTTATTACAACTTGAGGGAAATGACTAAGTAAATAAACTACAAGTCTTCTTTCTTCATAGTTCCACAGGCAGATGTGTTGGACGAAGACTCGTGACCAAGGCGCAACAATCTTTAATCTTCATAGTAGTAACCTGCAACATGATATGTTGCAGCCACAGAGGGTCAATACTTTGAATGTATTGGCAAGATGTCACTTTGGTGGACTCAATGGCACTTACACTTATATGCTATTTGGCCAGGTGGAGTTTGACTATGCAAGAGCAAGCTTTAATCCTATCTTTTGTCAAACTCAAGTTTTCCTTAGCAAAATTTTAGTTTTAAGAGGAACTCTTTTCTACCCAAGTTTACCCATCAAGTTTTAATTTAAAGAAATTGGGATGAGGAGATTCTTGAACAGCTTCAACATCATGTCACTCAGAATTGTCCGTAATCGGGGACACGGCTAAGTACTTTGTTCTAACACTCTGCAGAGGTGGTGCACTTTTCCCACAAGACTTAGTCATTCCTTTTTCCCATGAAGCTCATTTTGCATCAAATGGGCAGGTGAAGACTGATACGTCTCAAACATATCTATAATTTTTGATGCTCCATGCTTGTTTTTACACCATTTGCTTAGTGTTTCGTTACACTTCGTGGCATTTTTATGCATTTTCCGAAACTAACCTATTAACGAGATGCCACAGTGCCAGTTCCCTGTTTTCTACTGTTTTGTGTTTCAGAAAAGTTACACAGGAAATATTCTCGGAATTGGACGAAACAAAAGCCAAACATCCAGAAATTTACCGAAGCTTCCAGATAACCGAAGAGGAGACGGAACAGAGCCAGGGGGTGGCCTCACCACCAGGGGGCGCGACCTAGGGCCTGGTCGCGCCGCCCTATGGTGATCCCCACCTGGCCCACTTCTGACGCTGCCCCTTCGCCTATAAAGACCCCCCGACGGGAAAAACCTAAACACCCGATTACTTTTCCAGAAACACATCGCGATCCGCCGCCGTCATCGACCCGAGATCAGGAGGGTCCAGAAGCTCTTCCCGGCACCCTGCCAGAGAGGGGAATCGCCACCGAAGGTCTTCTTCATCGCCATGCTTGCATCCGGCGTGATGAGTGAGTAGTCTACCTTGGACTATGGGTCCATAGCAGTAGCTAGATGGTTGTCTTCTCCACCATGTGCTTCATATTTAGATCTCGTGAGCTGCCTTACATGATCGAGATCACCGTTATGTAATTCTACATGTTTGGTTTGTTGGGATCCGATGAATATTGGTGTTATGATTGAGTTGATGTGCTGAATATTATCTTATGTTATCTCTATGTTGTTTATGATCTTGCATGCTCTCCGTTGTTAGTAGCTATCTTGGCTGAGTAGATACTAGTGACTCCAAGAGGGGGTATTTATGCTCGATAGTTGGTTTCATGCCTCTATTTAATCTGGGGGAGTGACAGAAACCTCTAAGGTTGTAGATGTGCTATTGTCACTAGGGAGAAAACAACATTCTTATGCCCAAGGGCATATGCTTTATTTACATTACACACTTTGCTTAATGCACTTATCTATTGTTCGCAACTTAATACTTGTGGGGTTCTTGGATTGATTCCCCGTAAGTGGATTATTAGTCATATATGCAGTTGGATGGCGGTCTATGTATCTTGTTGTAATGCCCAGAGTAAATCTCATAGTGATCCTCTTGACATATCACATTATCTTTATTCTATCAATTGCCCAACTATAATTTGTTTACCAAGCATGTGTTATTTTATCTTATGGAGAGACACCACTAGTGAACTGTGGACCCTGGTCCTATTTCCATTATAATGCTATCACCTGTTTACTTTACTCGCACTGTTTACTTTCTTGCATATTACTATTGCTTTCCACTCGATACACTCATTCCTTTGTTTACGGGAAACCGGTGAGATTGACAACCTCATTGTAAGTTGGGAGCAAAGTATTTGGTTGTGTTGTGTGCAGGTTCCACGTTGCAGCTAGTAAAGCAAAGCACTGGACGAGGCGCCTTATAAATTGTCTGGAGCTGTTGCGAAGCTAGCGAGCATCACCTTCTTGAGTTTGGCTTTTTCCTGGATTCGACATACCTTGGTTTCTTATTGAGGGAAAATTTTGCTGCTGTACTCATCATACCTTCCTCTTGGGGTTCCCAACTGGACGGTGAAAAACCATCAACACCGTGTCGCATCAAGACTCTTTTCTGGCGCCGTTGCCGGGGAAAAAAAAGACTTCTGCAAGGGGAGTTTCGCACGCACATCCTTTACTTTGTTTATTGTTTTGCTTTACTTTATTTTTGCTTGCATCATTTTATCAAAAAAAATATAGTTCCTTTTATAGTTGTTATGTTTGTCGGTCTGTTATTGTCTTACTTTATCATGCTTTCTATCAATGGTTGGTTTCTTTGAAACTAAATCTTTTTGGCAAG
Organism: Dactylis glomerata; assembly: GCA_007115705.1. Classification (NCBI taxonomy): domain Eukaryota; kingdom Viridiplantae; phylum Streptophyta; class Magnoliopsida; order Poales; family Poaceae; genus Dactylis; species Dactylis glomerata. The sequence goes on from QXEO01000518.1 coordinate 541,006, forward strand.
GTGGGTTCACGGAAGAGCAACAAAATTATTATGAGGAACACCGCTTGTCACAAAAAGGGAAACACTTATGGGAACAAATCAATAGATTGTATATCATTGCTAGAAACGTGTGCTCTACTTATAATGTTACTTATTGCTTTGATAGGTCTTGTTGCTGTAGGAGGTATAAACACCTCCCTTTTCAATGTGAGTATAATGATGATGTTACCATATCTTCTTATATTAATGGAAATTATGACTTTTATGATGTGGAACGAATTGAAGAATTTATTGCTTGGAAGGGTGCATTCGAACTTGCTTATTTGCTTGAAAATACTGATGATGCACCTTATAAATATGAGGTTTATGATATACTCACATTTTGCTTTGGTAATTACAAGGAAGGAAATGGCCATATTCTTAAATATCTTAATAGATGCTCTCCAACGGAAGAGACTAATGCCTTGAAGGAGCCTATGGAAGAAGAAATTGCTGAAACTGGAAGCTCATTGGATGAAAAAGAGGAGGAGAGTGATGACCAAGAGGAGGAAGAATGGAGCTACCCATGTCTACCTCCCAATAAGAGTAACTCTCTAACTAATACCTTATTTGATCGCCCTCCATGCTTAACAAAAGAGGGTGAGTGTGATATTTATATTGTTGATTTTGTTCATGATGCTACTGAAAATTATTATGAGAGAGGAAAATATGGTTGTTGGAATTCTCATGTTACTAAAACACCTCTCTTTCTATTGAAAGTTCCAAAGTTACTTTTGTTTTATCTACCCATACTTGTTACTATGTGCTTCTTTGATTTATTTTCTTACAAGATTCCTATGCATAGGAAGTGGGTTAGACTTAAATGTGTTTTATATTTTCTCCTTGATGCTCTTTTTGGCTTCCATTCATATTTCTTATGTGAGCATCTTATCAAATTACTGAGCCTAGCTCAAAGGCCTTAAAGAAAAGCACTCTTGGGAGATAACCCAATGTTTTACTTTCAGTTCATTTTCTTTTATTTGAGTCTTGGAAGTTATTACTACTGTAATAACCTCTCCTTATCATTTTTATTTTGTTGTTGTGCCAAGAGAAGCCTCTAATTTGAGTGAGGTAAGATTTGGGGATGTTGCTGTCCTGAAACAGATTTTGGTGCTGCACCGTAAAAATTGGTAAAAATTCTCAGAATATCTTTTGGACCTGCGATTTCTTTTGCATATGCCCCAGGTTATATCCAAACTTTCATTAGTTATACACTTTTTGATTTGAGCAACAGAAAACTATCTAAAAATTCGACCTTTGTCAGCTGTTCTGTTTTGACAGATTTCTGCCAATATTTGTGTTTGCCGCTTTATCGCTTTCTTTTTGAGTTCTTTTGATCACGGAACTTTTTGGGAGGTTGATACAGTAGTATATGCTTTATATGTGGTGGTTTTGAGTTGAAATATGAAGCAAAAAGGGTTGATTGATTGCTATGCTTACACTAATGTTGCTAATAGAATTGTGTTTAGTTTTGTATGAAGGAAGTTTTCAAGTGTAGGGATTGGAGAATGATGATATGAGTTGAAGAATGGACAAAAGCTCATGCTTGGGGATGCCCATGTCACCCCGAGAAATATCCAAGAGGTACAAGCGTCAAAGCTTGGGGATGCCCCCCGAGGCACCCCTTCTTAATCAGCAAAAATCAGGTCACCTTTCAACACACTATATTTTTATTGCTTCATGCATTATGCATTTTTCTTGGAGGATCAATTGTTTTAGTTTTCAGTTTTGTTTAGTTTTGTTTGCTGCAATAAATGGTTGGACCCCAACAAATTCCTTTTGGAGAAGTTGCCTTGCTTTTCATTTGCCAAGAACACTCCGTTTTTCACTCTTACCATTTCAACGAGTGTTCTCTTTTTCTAGAACTGCGTTTAGTTTTCGTTTTTCGCCTTGATTTGTGTTCAGATCTTGTTATATATTTTAATCAAGGTGTATTTTGACCTCTGGTTCATGTTGGTTTTCTTCAAAAGAGTTGTTTCAAAAAAGTTCGAATGGTGTTGGAAAGGAGAAAAAGCTTTATGCAAAAAAGTGGTACAAAAAGGAGCTTGTGTAGACTGCGGCCTAGGCTTTTGCATGTCATGCTTGATGTCTTTTTGATAGTATGCTTAGTGGTTTTGCTGTAGCATGACTTGTCTCAAAGGACCGAGATTGCTTAATGAGCCTTTGAAAAAATCATGCGTTGTTTTAATTATTTGGAAGCATTATTTTGGTTTTCTCCTTTGATGCTTTATTTGGGTTGACTTGGCGCATGCTCACACTTGTTTGACTCATACAAAGTCGCCATAAGCCTCTATGATCATTTAGTTTTTGACTTTTGATGCCATCTTATGTTTCTTTTAATGTCGCTTTGCATGATTATGGTCGTTATTGCTCTCTTAGTTGGTCGCTCCCAGTCTTTTGCTAGCCCTCATTTTGTACTGAGTATGAGCTCTACTCATGCATCCAACTCCTAAAAACCAAGTTGTTCCAATGTGTCCACCATACATACCTATTAGCAATTTGCTATTCCAAAGTACATTTGACTTGCTTTTATCTATCCTTCGAATTAAACTCTTTTGGTGTTATGCGAAAATTGGTCAGTAAAGCTCTCACGAACCTGATGGCACACTTTACTTTTCTCGTTCTTAAAAATTTGACATTGTGGCTCTCTTATGTTGAGTTGTTATGCTTGCAAGTTGTAAGTTGGAAATTAGCCCAGCCATGCCATCATGGGGCAAGCTTTCAACATTGCACTTCTTATTTGAGTTGATATCGTGATCTTTTGTTTATGGATACTCGCGATGTGAAATAAATTGGAAATCGTGCGGGATCATAGAGTTTGTATACGTGTTAGAGAAACGCCTGGGCCGCTAATCTAAGCCATGCATAATTCATGGTGGAAATTTAAAGCATGCCCATAGTGAACATTCGACGACGTACGCATCTCACAATAAAAAGCTATACCAATGGTAAATAAAAGAGATGCCGAGGTGTTCATTGTCTGTTTGTCCTGTCATTTTGATGTGGGCTTGTTCCATGTCATCGGGCATGGAGGTACCCCATTGGCGGTTCTCGATGATACGTGTATACTTACAATGACAAGAGCTTGCTTGGGACTCTAACTAAAGTAGCATGAGGTTTGGGTATTCGTACTTTACGGGACAAGAGGTTTTCAACTTATGATTTGTCAAGCATATGCATCATAAGTGTATTCGCATTAACTCTAACCATTCAAGATGCCTATGATGGGGGCAATGAGAGCTCAAAGCTAGTAAGTACCATAATTTTTGAAGGTTTATAAAACTTGCAATCACTGCTTCCCTCCGCGAAGGACCTTTCTTTTACTTTTATGTTGAGTCACCACCTTCTACCTTTATGCACCGTCTAAGAGAGCATAGTTGTCATTCTGAGTATAATGTGCATTGTCCCAAAGTTTTCATTGATTGATTCATGATGTTGGTTTCACTTGTTCTTAAATTACTTATATCTAGTCGCCCTCTTAAACTTGAAGGTGTCCTATGCATTTATGTTTTGCTCTCTCATGAAGGACAAGCTGAAAACCATTTATATGTTTTTCCATATGATTTAAACACATGTTTGACTTTCATTGTTTCATTTCAATGATCTTTCATTTGTGTTCTTTTTCATGTTATAACATGGTTGCTAAGTTGCTTCTATCAAGATTATATCTTTCATGCCCATGTTTTAAGTTCTTTTGATCCCAGCGCACAACGCTTACATTGATGATCAAGATTGTGTAGGTGCATGTCACCTCAAAAATTATTTCTTTTGTTATCACTTACCTACTCGAGGACGAGCAGGAGTTAAGCTTGGGGATGCTGATACGTCTCAAACATATCTATAATTTTTGATGCCCCATGCTTGTTTTTACACCATTTGCTTAGTGTTTCGTTACACTTCGTGGCATTTTTATGCATTTTTCGGAACTAACCTATTAACGAGATGCCACAGTGCCATTTCCCTATTTTCTGCTATTTTTGTGTTTCAGATAAGTTACACAGGAAATATTCTCGGAATTGGACGAAACAAAAGCCGAACATCTAGAAATTTACCGAAGCTTCCAGAGAACCGAAGAGGAGACAGAACGGAGCCAGGGGTGGCCTCACCACCAGGGGGCGCGGCCCAGGGCCTGGCCGCGCTGACCTATGGTGAGCCCCACCTGGCCCACTATTGACGCTGCCCCTTCGCCTATAAAGACCCCCCGACGGGAAAAATCTAAACACCCAATCATTTTTCTAGAAACACATCGCAATCCGCCGCCGTCGTCGACCCGAGATCGGGAGGGTCCAAAAGCTCTTCCCGGCACCCTGCCGGAGAGGGGAATCGCCACCGGAGGTCTTCTTCATCGCCATGCTTGCCTCTGGCGCAATGAGTGAGTAGTCTACCTTGGACTATGGGTCCATAGCAGTAGCTAGATGGTTGTCTTCTCCACCATGTACTTCATGTTTAGATCTCGTGAGCTGCCTTACATGATCGAGATCACCGTTATGTAATTCTACATCAACACCGTGCCGCATCAAAGACTAAGACGAGATCTTTCAGAAGGAATCCCTCAGACCAACCCGGACGCGCTCCCACCTATCAGATCCTACCAACCTCTGTCCGTCTGGTTGAGTTCTTGCAGCTTAGTTGATCAAGACAGAGCCCATTTGACTTGTGGTTGCACTGGAAGCTTCATGACTTGAGTGTCTCCAATCTCTTTGCTCCTGGGTGGCCGTCCACAAGTGAGATACACCTGGTGGTTCAGAGGTTCGATGACATGACCCCAGGGAACCACTCAACATAACCCATTCAAGCCACTTCCACCCAGGTGGTTCATTAACTTAGTTGTTTTTTTAGTTTTTGCAAAACAAGGTTTTTTCAACACTTAGCCAAAATATGTGATAACCCTTCCCACAACAAGTGTAAAGCAAAACCTATAGCAGCAGCAGTCCTACTAGGAGATGCAAGGGCTAGACAAGCCAGGTAAAAGACTTAGCATAAAAACTAGCAATTTAAAACATACACTCATAAAACCACCTACATATGCATTTTCTACTAGAAAAGCTACAAGTGATAAAACTTTAAATAGGACAAGGAATATGGTGACACTTGCCTTGGTGAGGAGGGGAGTTCGTGCACTCATCACGAAAGCACTCATTGCACTCAGCACAATCTACACATGAAATAATACAACCATAAACACATGGCATTCATAACACTCATGAAAGGGAAAGAAAATATGTATGCAATATGTGTTTTAAACACCACAAAGGCACTTAGTTGTTCTCTGGTTGGTTGCTATATGCATGATGACATGATCAAAATTTTAGAATTATTTATAAAACTTAGAACAAAAAATTTAACACACAAAGAACTACACATACAAGTTAAATCTACAAATGCAAGGGAAATAGTACTAAAAAATATTCTACACATGTTACAGTACAGAGGGACATCATATTGATCAAAGGCAAAAGGAATTACCGCAAAATAAAATTTGTAACTATTTTTATTAGCCAAAACACTTAAATAAAGCAATCTATAATAAAATGTTTTTAGCAGTGGCAAAAGTGAAATTTTATGCTAGAATTAGGTTCTTCACATTTTTCTGAAACCAGGGACATAAAGTTTGCTAAATTTGAATTTGTAGAACTCAAGATATGAAATTTTGAAGTTTAAACATGTTTCTGAAATTTTAAAACGAAAAAAAGATCGGGTTAAATCTCAGGCTGCCACGTGGTGCGTTTTAACTGGTCAATACCGATTTGGCCGGATCTGCAATCTAGAGCGTTGGATCTAACTTAAAATGGACGCATCAGATCCACCGTAACGGTTCAGATAAGTGATCTAATCGTGTCCATGCAAACAAGATCTGATGGCTGGAAAAGAAAGGGGAAGAAGCTCACAGTGGGGGCTAGGGTTCCGGTCATCGGCGGCAGGTCGCGGTGCTGGCAACGACGGGGATGGCGTTTGGAGGGTTCTCAGAGACCATCGAGTGTACGACGGCATGCAGCGTGAGGAGGTGAAGACGATGGCGAGATCTGCAGGTTCGAGGGGGCCTGGGGCTCGAGCTATTGCCCGCCGGAGTCTCTGTTGTGAACAAGGAGCTCGGTCGTGGTCATCCTGATTAATACTAGACGCAATCGCGAGCATCAAAAGGTGTCAGTACTATGCGCCAGGAAAAAGAGAGAAGAATGGAACGGGAAGGGGGTCCAGGGAAGCACGGTTCTTACCGAATCGGTCGTCAAAGTCCGTCGGTGTCTGCGGGATGGCGTGCGTTAAATCGAGCAGCCTGGTGGCTCTCTGGTGAAATTGGGAGAGGGGAAATGGAGAGGAGGGTGAGGGCTTTATATAGGCGCGGAGCAGGGATGAATCGGGCAGGGAGTAAAGGGGATTGAAGAGGGAGGAATGGCGCTGTCCCCGGGCATGATTCTCAGCTGGAGGTAGACGACGACTATGCTGACAGCCGGGCCCCACCACTCAGCGAGGAAAAGAGGAAGAAGGGGATACCATTTCGGGATTGTTTCTTGCTGGGCCGTGGGCTTCTTCTGATTCCAGGCCAAATCGTGTCCCCGCAGCCCTATTACTCTTTTTCCATTTTCTTTTCTCTTTTCTTTTTCTGTTTTCTTCTGTGAAATTTGCAAAACACCTCAAATTGATTCAAAACAACTTTTGACTTTTTGTAAATTATTTTCCCATGTTTGTTTGAACTACTGGGAAAGGTTTGATTCAATTAATAGTCAAAACCTTTGGTAAATATGCACATAAGATGATAAAATGGATGCATATGCATGAGATGAGTTTATGATTTCATGTGTGCAAAAATTTCAAATTCTTTCCAAATTTTTTTTTGGGATGTTACAACAACCATCTAGCTACTGCTATGGACCCGTAGTCCAAGGTAGACTACTCACACATCACTCCGGAGGCAGGCATGGTGATGAAGAAGGCCTCCGGCGGTGATTCCCCTCTCCGGCAGGGTGCCGGGAAGAGCTTCTGGACCCTCCCGATCTCGCGGCGATGACGGCGGTGACTTACTGTATGTTTCATGGAAAATTGATTGGGTCTTAGGGTTTTCCCATCGAGGGGAATATATAGGTGGAAGGGCGGTGTCAGGAGGTGGGCCAAGTGGCCCCACCACCTGGTGGCGCGGCTAGGGGCTGGCCCGCGCCACCCCATTCTGTGGATGGCCCCTTGTCCCCCTCCGCCTCAGCTTGGACTCCGTCACGCTTTGGGAAAAATAGGAACTTCGGCTTTTGTTTCGTCCAATTCCGAGAATATTTCCTATGTAGCTTTTCTGTAACACAAAAACAACAGAAAATAGGGAACTGGCACTATGACATCTCATTAATAGGTTAGTTCTAGAAAATGCATAAAAACGCCATGAAGTGTAACAAAACACAAAGCAAATGGTGTATAAACAAGCATGGAGCATCAAAAAATATAGATACGTTTGAGACGTATCAACCGTCATCACGTAACTGGTTGACTGAAAAATGTGTCTCTTAGGTTCTCCAAAGGGGTAGGTTGAGGCATTTAAACCAAGAGCGGATTTGCTCATCCGCATGACAGATATGACTGAGAATACATCAATGTTGCGAAGCATGTGACTAGGTCACGGAGATGGATTGTCACGAATGAGTAAATATCATTAGCCAGTGATAAGATTGAATGAGGTATTTGGAATACCGACGATCAGATCTTAGGCTATGCTAGTATTAGCGAAGCAATGGGAAAGGATCATCGACTCTTACGGTTCAACAACTAAAATAACTTCGAAGAATGCATAGGGGTCTTCACAGATTTCCAGATCCGATTGAAGATTATTTATCAGAGAGAGTTCTCGGTAATATCTGTCGCGTTCTCAAACCATCAGGTAACGCACTTAAGGGATCACGATGCTAGAGACAATTTAGTATTATCCGGAAACACCGTGTGATGTTATCTGAGAGTGGAAAAGTTCCAATTAAGTCTGAAATAGTTTCGGTGGAGTCCGAAATAGTTTCGGTGAAATCTGGAATAGTTTCGGTGGAGTCCGGAATGGTTCCGATAGAGTCCAGAAGTGTTTCAGAGTAGCGGGAAATTAATAATGAGTGAATTAATATTAATTATATGAATTAATATTATTATATAATTAATAAATCAATTATTCATCTAATGGGCCAATTTACCGAAAGAATCCGATTAGGGAAGAAAGAAAAAAGGGGCGCCTAAGCCCTGGCCCAGGCCGGCCAGGTTAGCGTTTCTAGGGGGTGGCCTGGCCCCACCCTTGGCTGCCGCCACCTTTGCTCCCCGCCTTGTCCGCCGCCTCCTGGCTGCCTTGGTGGAGGGGTAAGGTGCACCCCTCCCCACTATATAAAGGGAGGGCCCTTGGAGGAAGATATGCAAAACACCATCCATGAGCCCTCCTCCACAACCACTTCCTACCACCTCTAGGCCACCGGACACACTCTAGCTGCGGCCCTCTCCCTATCTCACTCCCGCGTGACCTCCCGAAGTGCTGCGTAGAGAAGAAATCACCACCGCTACATGTTGTCGTGTTGCAGAGTTTTCGGATCCCTGTCCAAAGCCGTCTACTTCCACATCTCGGCTGGAAACGGGATTCCGGGAGTCATCATGGTCCTCGTACGTGTTCGAGTATGTGGAGTGCCGCTCGTGTAGTGTCGGAGTTGTTGCTCCAAGATCTTCACGACCTTGAGGTCGGATACATCATCTTCATTATCAACGCTTGTGCGCGAGTGTAATCACCGCGTTTCGGTCTACGAGGGTACGTGTCCGAACTCCTACCGTTACAACATTACTAATAGATAGTTCCTTGGGCATATTCGGGGTTGCGTAGCACATAAATTTTTGTTTTTTGCACCGAACCCCAACAATTATTCTACAAAAATAGTGAGCCTAGCTCACTTGGCTAGGGAAGTGGATGTAAAACCCAGCCACCCAGGTTCAAGTCCCCACAGAGACGAATTTGGGTTCTTATTTTCAAAAAACAAAATCGCTGTAGGGGCTTCCCCTACCGCATTTCCTTTCAAAAAAAATTATTCTACAAAAACCCTAATGATTATTCCTAAGGCCATTTTTATGATCACTTAGGGATACACTAAAACATAAATGTCGAACCATCCATAAATTTCTAAGGTCCTCGATCAAGAACCCCTATAAAAATAACGCCAAGTATAAAAATAGGTTTATGTCTCTCCCTCATTCCTCAAGCTCTTTATTACTCTAACGTGCATCCCTATGAGCCCATAAAGATGAAGTAATATGCAATTGACGTTCGTACATTACCATCATGGAACTACATAAAATATTAAAACTTAACCAAATACTCATTGCATATTATAAAGAAATCATAGCCATTTCATCCTATGCCCTCAAGAACAACGGGAACTACTCACAAGTGTCAAACGTGATCATGATTAGTGGGTTATGGATTACAACACAATCTGAAAGTATAAATTCACCATAAGATAATGACAAGATACCAAGCACCAACATGAACACAAACTATGAGGGTGATGACGTCAGATCTCGAGGTGGAGATGGTGCTAATTTTGGGGATGGTGAAGATGGTGATGAAGATGCTCCTCCCACGCCAAGGAGAAGTTGGCGAGGATGGCGGCGATTTCCCACCGGCGGCAGTAGCAAGATGGTAGGATCAGACCACTCTGGAGGTGGAAGAAGGGTTCCTCCTCCATCGCCGCCTTAGAAAAATCTTGGAAAATTTTGGCCGAGGTCTTCTTTCGAAGAAAAGACGGCCATAAAAAGATGGAGCTGAGGCAAAACTTGATGTCCAAACGGGCCTAGGTGGCGCGGTCCAGGGTGGGGCCCGTGCCACCAGGTCTTGTTTGGGCCTCATGGCCCCCATCGTGTGATTCTGGTGCTCCAGCTGCATCTCGTGCAAAAATATTGGCATTGTAGATATCCCCAAGCTTTTTGAATTCCGTAAGGTTCCTGAAATATTAAAATACAAAAAATAAGGTTTTTTGCATCCCGGGAATTAAAAACCCAAAAAGAGAGACTTTGTAGGAAAGTCCCGTAAATCATCGAAAAAGGCTTAATAAAGAATGATCAATGCAAATAACAATGTAAACTACTCCTATATGATGCCAATATGCTGATGCAAAATGCACGTATGAGTGACTTGCTTTGCAGGGATCAAGGGGAGTGACTCCTCTACTAGATGGTCTACTCGACAACCTTCTCTATAACCCGATGGGCACAGTTACACATACAAAAAAGAGAACTTGAGGCATGTATAGAGAATGTGGGACATGCTTTTAGAGCTAGGTCTACTCGGTGAACTTCTGATCTGGTTGTACCTTGACACCGCATGCATGGCTTCAAGCTCTGCCATTATCTCCTTCAACACTATCTTTGTGTCATTCCGACATTTAGTGCTTGCCGAGATAGCAGATTTAAGATCCCCGATTTCCTTCCAAAGGACAGAGGCACACTACTCTTGTAGCTCCAAATTATCATGCGTCAGCTTCTCAATATATATCTTGGTGAGGGATTCAGAGGGGGAAATCGCTAAAGGCATCCATCACCACCACTGCTCGGATCTTTAAGGCTTTGGCATCTATCATCATCAACAACATCATCACCTTCATCCATATCGTTTTAATTCCAAACTCTATGTGTATTTGCACGTGTACTTGTTTGATCCTTCGTACTTCATTCATATCATTAAGATGATGCTGTTTGCCTCATGTGTGAGTAGTTTTGTTTGTTTTTTGGGGAGATGGAGAAACCCTAGCACCGTAATGAAATAAAATAAATATTATATTGTCTTCATTTGTAGTATGTGTGTAGTGATCTTCTTCAATGATGTTATGTGAATTTCAACCGCACAATATTTGGGCGGTTGGAGGAAATTATCGTTGCGTGTAGTCGGTGATACGTCAGCGTTGGTGACAGTATTCGCCGCACCTGCCAACTATGCATTAATGAGGTAAACAAAGGTGGCCAAGGAACCTAGGATGGCGCAGCCCCCTGCCCCGAGAAAGGTCTTCCCTTATACGCACGCCTCTGTCTCACTTGTGAAATATGTGGTCCGGTTGCAGTACGACATATCGCCAAAGACCGTCGGTTGATGAGAGAACATTTGTCCTGCCACCCTAAGCTGACCATCAGCCGAGTCCGACCAGTAGATCCGGAGGCATACCTGGATGAGCCAGGCGGCATATAAGGTAGGCCGGGCCGAGAGGACGGCCGAGCGGGAAATCTTCCACGTCAGCCCTTCCACACCAACCTAGCTACCTCAGATTGTCCAAGGTCCCGATCACCTTCGACCGCCAAATCATGCGGGCAACATCCCTAACCTAGGCAGCGGCGGCCTTGTATTGGCTCTTTTGATTGCGGGCATTAGCTTGTCCAAGGTCCTCATCCATGGGGGAAGTGGCCTCAACGTTGTATACGTAGGCACCCTTGTGAGATTGGAATATGCCAGTCCAAGATCTGCACTTACAACGTCACCCCGTTTCATGGAGTGGTACCCGGCGTGAAGGCTTTTCCATTGGGAGGATCGCCCTTCAGCTGAGGTGGCCGACTTCAAGGGAAAATACCATGCCATCCTGGGAAGAAGGCCGGCTTCCGTCAAGGAAAAATCGAACCAGACGAGATTGACTTGGCCGACGAATGGTCGAGCTCTGCGCACGGGCTGAGCTTGAAGCGGCCAAGAAGAGGGTGGCTAGAGAACCCCCTCTCCACGATCTCTTCCGGCCTAAGGCCACGTTCAATGGAAGTCCTTAGAAATGGTGCTTATGAAAATAAACCAAGCGTTTTTGTTAAGCACTGATACTTATTTGTAAAGGAGAGGTGCTTAGTTAGGCATCTGCCTAGCATATATAAACACCAATGCTTAACTAAAAACCGGTTTATTTACCTAAGCATCTAGCATTGTAGATACCCTTAGGCCATGTACAATGGGAGTGCTTAGAGAGGGTGCTTACTAAAATAAATCAAGCATTTTGCTAAGCATTGGTGCTTATTTGTATAGAAGAGGTGCTTAGTTAGGCATCTCTCTAGTCTATATAAGCACTAGTACTTAACTAAAACCGGTTTATTAACCTAAGCATCCCCTAAGCACCTAGCATTGTAGATGCCCTTAGGAAGCCAGCCCACTAGTCCACCTTCACGCTGCCTAGGTTGAAGACCAGCCAGTCGATATATACACCCCATGGATGGTGCCACACAGTAACAAGTCCAATAATCCCGGCCGGGAGGTGAAAGAACGCATACAGGTAGACATGGACAAGGCATACGTTGCCATCATCTCCTTGCCTTCCTCTTCTTGCTGCACTACGTTCTAGGCAAGGTCAGCAATGGCAGGCACCAGCGCAACAAGGGCAGCGCGCAGCCGCCGCCGTCCCCACCGTCCATCCCGTTCCTCGGCCATCTCCACCTCGTCAATAGACCCGTCCACACCTCGCTGCGCCGCCTCGCCTCGCGCCTCGGCCCGGTCTTCTCCCTGCGCTTCGGCTCCCGCCGCGCCGTGGTGGTCTCCTCCGCGGAGGCCGCCAGGGAGTGCTTCACGGAGCACGACGTGGTCTTCGCCAACCGGCCCAGCTTCCCCTCCAGCGAGCTCGTGTTCCCCGGCCACTTGCTCGCCACGGCGAACCACGGCCCGCACCTGCGCCACCTCCGCTCCGTCTCCGCCGTGCAGCTGCTCTCCGCGCACCGCGTGGACAGCATGTCCGGCGTCATCGCCGCCGAGGTGCGTGCCATGATCCGCCGGCTGTGCCGCGCGGGTCCAGCTGAACCGGAGGCTGTTCGAGGTGTCGGTCAGTGTGCTCCTCGAGGCCATGGCGCACACCAAGGGGACCAGGCCGGAGGACGACAGGGACACGGAGGATATGTCCGTGGAGGCGCAGGAGCTCATGGAGGCGGTGGCCGAGATCATGGCGATCCTCGGCACCGCCAACATGTGGGACTACCTGCCGGTGATGCGGTGGTTCGACGTGTTTGGGGTCAGGAACAGCATCCTCAAGTCGGTCAATCGGATGGACGCCTTCATGGGGCGGCTCATCGACGCTGAGCGACGGAGGCTGGCCGACCTCGGTGGCGAAGGCGACAACAAGAGTATGCTCGCCGTGCTGCTCACTCTCCAGAAGAGGAAACCAGATGTCTACACTCCTAGCATGATCACGGGTCTCTGTGTGGTGGGTGCATCTTCTCTTCCACTTCTTTATGTTGTCGAGCAATCTCAAAACCAATTAATTCAGTTGATTTATGTATTTCCTTGTCAATTTCTTCACAAGGGAGCAAAGAGATTAGCTTTTTCGTTTTCTGCACACCTATAAGTCAATGCATCGTTTAACTAACATCACTATTCTTTCAAAAAAAACTAACATCACTATTTTTTCGTTAAAGAGCGCTTTATTATTTAAGAGTTTTAAATTTATATCTATGCACACAACTATAATCCAGTTGAGATAAAAGAATACAAAATGGCGAAATTGCATATCATGATTACCAATTGCAAAATCGCCTAAGCAGAAGGTCCTATGCGCAGGCTATGCGGCCATCTATATTGGATAAAAGTATCCCTCAGCGTAGCGCAATCGTGCATATATAGACCTCCATAAATAGGTATCAATTCTCCATGTTCTATAAAAACGATTATAAACGGAGAATATTTGTACATCGGTAAATAACCTGCAAAATAGAAGAGTTTTTTCGTTAAGCACTTTATCACTATTTCAGTGGACTCTCCTTTCTCATTGAACTCTTTGCAGAATTTATTTGCGGCCGGGACGGACACCACGTCAATCACGACGGAGTGGGCGATATCTCTCCTGCTGAACCACCCGGCGGCGCTGAAGAAGGCCCGTGCCGAGGTAGACGCACACGTCGGGACCTCTCGGCTGGTGTCCGCCGACGACGTGCGCAGCATGCCCTACCTGCAGTGCGTCATCAGCGAGACCCTCCGGCTGCACCCGACGTCGCCGCTGCTGCTGCCGGACGACTGTGTGTTGTCCGGCTACAGCGTGCCGATGGACACGATGCTCATCGTGAACGCGCACGCCATTCACAGGGACCCGGCGGTGTGGGAGCACCCCAAGGAGTTTATGCCGGAGAGGTTCGAGGACGGGAAGGCGGAGGGGCTGTTCATGATACCATTCGGCATGGGGCGGAGGAAGTGCCCCGGGGAGGCCCAGGCCCTGCAGACGATCCAGATGGTCCTGGCAACCATGTTGCAGTGCTTCGAGTGGGAACGGGTGGATGGTGTTGAGGTGGACATGAGGGAGGGAGGAGGAATCACCATGAAGAAGGTTGTGCCGTTGGAAGCAGTGTACAGGCCGCGAACGGTCATGCGCGACGTTCTTCAGAACCTCTAGATGAACACTGCTATCTTTGGAGATCGTTCGATGTAGGATCGTATACGGTTGGATAGCATGTTGCTCTCTCTACCAAATAAAGTGCATATGTAGTCACGCTATTGCTTGTTTGTTACACTAGTTATTTTTAAACAGTGATCATGTAACGTGCAATTTTAAATTCATGCTGTTTTATGCTAATTACTCTTTGTATAACTGTATTCAATCAATCTTGTTATTGATATTCTAGATCATTATTTTCCAAAATGGAGGATGACGGCAACCTCTGCATTGAAAAGATGCATATAACGTTTTTTATTAACTAGTAGCCATGCACGCGCAACGCGCGTCTCAACTAATCAGTTCATAACACATAGTATTTGAAATAATTTTCTTGAAACTAAATAATCTAGTGATGTCGATGCAAAATGGCATAATGTAGCGCGATAGAGTATGTTCGGTACCCAAATTGGATGGGCCTACCCAATAAGGAAGAATTCATCTCCACATAACTTTCAGCCAACATGATTACGTAACTATAATTCACTAATTTTAAATAGCAGGCAATCTTGGCATGTTTTGCTGCACATCTGTATATGGAGATTTTTCTCTTCACATATTAAAATAACTCGAGTTCTCTTGTTTTTCTTTATAGCAACAAGCTCCCTTAGTACCAATGTTGTTGTCAGTGATGCTGCAATGCTCAAACTGGCAAAGTGACACTCGCAAATATTTTTTTTATTACCAAACTCGTTAAATGAAATACTATAATTCAAAACTCATCTGTAGCAATACTGCACCTCGGTTGTAAACCAACTGCAGAATTATTTGAATATATATATTTTTTAACTGCAAACATATGGTCAGCTATCAAGCATGAAGTATCAAGTACAAGGTGCAAGAAACGAAACTGCAATTGGCTGCATCGATTGTTAGTTAAAATAACAATGTGTAGCACACATGATGAATGGGGAAGAATTAAATAGCTTGAGGGAGGCTGCCTGGCTCTCACCGTCTAACGTGCTCCAATCTCCAGCTGACCTCGCCTCGTATCTTTGCGGGAGTTAGCTCCAATTACAATGCGCAATTCAGCAAGAGGAGCGACGCTCCAATTAGAATACACCCCAGGCAGAGATTGGATGGCGGGGCCATCGGGCTGACTGCTGAGCGGCGGCCGCGACATCCCCGGTGGCCTAACTGAGACGGGGGAGTCGCACGGGCAATAGTGCGAGCGAGTGGAGAATTCGATCGGGATGCCTTCATCGGTGTGGCGCTGCCGCGTAGGTAGGAGAAGCCTTGACGGGCAACGCAAGGGAAAATTGCAAGCGGCGGAGGAGGAGAGGAATTACGGTAGGAAGCGAAGATTGAGGTGGTAATTAATCGTGGGCTGGGTGTTTCCTTTGTTTCATCGTGCGGGACAGTCCGCCTGGCAGAACATTGGATCTCGACCGTTTATTTGTATGGCGTAATATGGGCAGTAGGATGCGTGTAAATTGATTAGATCCAAAGGTTCTGATTATCCCGTGTACGATTTGTTGTGTAGCTTTAGAGTAATTCAAGTTTACTCTTTTATTAGTAGCTTAGATTATTCAATAAATGATGGACAAAGAACATACATTAAAAAACCTAAAGCCTCCACTCAACACCTATAGACCCGACAATAGGTAAAGATCATGCCAACATAGCCTTGTGCCCAGAAAGCAACAAAATCCCTCCATCAGCTATAAACAGAACTATCGCATACCCCGAGACGCCCCCTAGACGACACGAGAGCGCTAATCTAATTTAACAGAAACTTAGTGTGCACATCATGTAGATGCTACAGATGACATCACCACCTTTGAACCGCCAAGTAATCTTCAAGTTTAATAACAACGCAAAGTTCGATGATCCAGTCGATGACGCCTCCATGGCACCAGATAGCACGTCCTCCCCGCACGAGCACCTCAGCACACGTCCTCTATCAAGACTCTGCGGTGCCACGCCGCCGATACCCACCGTCATTGACTAGGGAAGAGACACGCCGCTCCACCTCAAATGCACCTCACCTATTGCTTGCTCCAAAAACAATGCCCCCATCTGGGAGAATGGTGCACAACGTCGCCATCGTCTAATCCAGGAGGCCTAGATCTAGGGTTTCTGCCGAATCAAACGGTCCGTCGTGAAGCCTACAGGTACCTCCAGCAGTCGGTGATACTGCCACCATGACGATGCCCTCCAAGAAGGTGAGCGACGCGCACATGCGTCACCGCATCATCCCCAACATTAGCCAGGCAAAATATTTCTCCCGGTGTAGTCCCGAGCTAGGAGATCTACAGGCTTAGCTTGTCGGAGGCGCCCACCAATCGCACTAGGAAATACACTTCTCGAGCAGATCAGGACATGGCCCAAATCCATCCGACTTCACCTAGTAGGAGGTGCCCCCATCGACAGGAAGAAGAATCCGGCGCGTCCGCCGGGTATCCGCTGTCGCATGTGGCCCATTGTTGTTGGCCTTTATACAACACCTTCACCACCTCTGCTCAAGTGCCATAGAGGGAACTGTTAGACTACATGTACGGTTAGGTTAGATTAGGACTCTAGGTATCTTGTCTTGTACTCCAAGTCTAGGTATCTTGCCTTGTACTCCAAGTCTCTACCTACCCCTTTGTACCGCTTATATATACCCAAACCTGGCCAACGGGCCGGGCCGGCACGGCACAGGCCCGTTTACACAGTCCACGTGCCAGGCACGGCCCGGCTCGCGACGGCACGTTTAGTAACGGGCCGTGCCGTGCCAGCCCACGGGCTAGCATAGAAGGCATGGGCATGGAACAGGATGGAAACGGGCCGGCCCGCGGCACGCGAAGGCACGTGTGCCTAAATTTGGCCCATGTGTCTGAACGTGAATTTGACGTAAAATTAGTCATAAAAAATCAGAAAAATAGGAAAAAAATAGGGAAAATGTAGAAAATGATGCAACATTTCATATGGGATAAAAATAGAGCTTTATTAGTAGCTGTCTCATTAAAAATCTTCTATTTCTAAAAAAGAAAAAGAGTGCTTAAAAGGTCGGCCCGCGTGCTTTGACAGGCTGCCAGGTCCACGTGCCGTGCCGGGCCGGCCCGCGTGCTCGAAGCCGCGGCCCAGGCACGGCCCCAGGCCTTTCACGTGCCGGCACGGCCCGTTTAGTGGCGTGCTGTGCCGGGCTTTCAACGGGCCGTGCTGGCGTGCTTTGGGCCGGGCCGCGAAAAGCACGGCCCATTGGCCAGGTTTGTATATACCCCCACCCGGGTCAGATCAATATAACACAAAATATTAGGGATTCACAACTTTCCACATGGTATCAGAGCGGTTTGTCTCACGACGCCGACCCTAGAGTTCCTCACCACTTCTGCATCTGCGCCGCCCCCGAGGAGATTTCTCCTCGGGGGCGCGGCACCCAGTTTTGATCAATGATCAGATCGGTTCCTTTAGATTAGATCTTAGATTCAATTTTCGAGATTCCAATTTCCAGTTCCTAGATTAGATTCAATTTTAGCCAAAATAAATCCTTAATTTCTATACATCGAGCCGTCAAATCCCCGGTGAAAACCATTGAAGTCGGTGCATACGGCGGCTATCATCGACGCCAGAGTCTCCATCGCCTCCATCTGCATCCCCGCGTCCACAACGGACGCCACGCGCCACGAGCGTGCAGCACAACAGCAGCAACAACATGCATGCACATGTGACAAGGTATGTGATCTCCTGTTGATATGCATGCATGCTGATATCAAGTGCTCCAACGTCATGGACACCGCCAAGATCAACTTGCTCCGCGCGCTCGGCGTGGCGCACGCTCGGCAGGTCGTTACTGCAACAACCACATGCACCCGGTGTCAAGATCATCAGCGTCGCCCGATCTACACTACATCCAGCCGAACAACTTCACCGACATCAAGATCTTCACTGCATCAAGCCGGACATCAGTGACCCGAACACACGACATCAAGCTGTACGACTACATCAAGCTACGTCAAGATCATCGTCGAGTTCTACATCGCCAACAAAAATCATCGCCAAGGTCTACATCCAAGTGGTCTTCCGCCGCCGCCGATAAAAACCCCGCTGCCGCCGTGATCTTCGATCGCCGCTGCCGCCTACGACAAAACCTGCCGCCGCCGCAGAACCGCTGCTGCCGCCGCAAAGACAAAACCCGCCGCCGCCGCAGAACCGCTGCCGCCGCCGCACAAGACAAAACCCGCCGCCGCCGCAGAACCGCTGCCACCGCTGCCCATGACAAGACCCGCCGCTGCTGCAGAACCGCTGCCGCCGCCTCCTAAAAACCTGTCGCCGCCGCCTCCTGAAGACAATAACCATATGCAAAATAAAGGTCAACATTGCACCATAAGGAACAAAGCGATTATAAGGAACAAAGGCTGTAATATAAGGAACAAAGCGATTATATAAGATAAATATTAATACATTTGACACAGTACACAAGATCTTCTCATCTTTGCGTGGAACCTCTCTCCATTAATTATAATCTTATAATATAAGTTCTTATCGAGCCGTAAAGTATTTTTTGAGATATTCAGACCTTGACCTCGCATTTGCGAGGGCCGCTGTGCTAGTTGTATTAAAAGAAATATACAGACTAGCTCTTTCTATCAGTTTGGACTTTTGGAATAGTTGGCTAGAGCATCAATCTAATGTGGTATCAGAGCCAGGAGGTCTCAAGTTCAAGCCCCGGCTAACGCATTACTTAATCTACTCTAAATAGTTGCGCCCCATCTACCCACGTCTAGTGTCTTTCCGTTTGTCTAGCCTAGACGTGAGGGGGAGTGTTATAATATAAAGCCTAGCCCTTTCCATCAGTTCGGACTTTTAGAATAGTTGGCTAGAGCATCAATTCAATATGGTACCAGAGCCAAAAGGTCTCAGGATCAAATCCTACACAACGCACTATTTAATCTACTTCAATAGTTGTGTCCCCCGACTACCCACGTCTAGTGTTTTCCCGTTTGTCCAGCCTAGACGTGAGGGGGGGTGTTAAAATAAATATACAGTCTAGCTTTTTTCATCAGTTCGGACTTTTGAATAGTTGGCTAGAGCATTAATCCAATATGGTATCAAAGCCAGAAGGTCTCAAGTTCAAGCCCCGGCTAACGCACAATTTAATCTACTCTAAATAGTTGTGCCCCCATCTATCCACGTCTAGTGTCTTCCCGTTTGTCCAGCTTAGACATGAGAGAGAGTGTTATAATATAAAGGCTAGCCCTTTCCATCAGTTCGCTAGGCTGGACAACAGGAAGACACTAGACGTGGGTAGATGGGGGCGCAAATAACCTTAAGCACGTAGCAGGGACGCGCTTGCCCCCTGGTGAGGAGATAGAGCTTAAAACATAACTGAAAGAATATATCGCAGATGTTCTTTGGCAGGAGAAGTACATTCACCTTACAAGCGTTGGCAAGATTAATTTTGATGTGTGATCTACTTGCGACACAAACATGCACCTTCTAACGCCGGCTAGACCATATTGGAGATAGTTTTGGAGATGACCTACGCAAGAACCTCCTTTGTGAGGGATTTTTTTTTTAGATAAAAAATATATATTAATATTAAGATGATACCAATTACATGTAGCCTGTTGTGGATATACCAAACGGGTATACCAATGACGTAGTCTCATACAGGCAAACCAGGGTGGCCCATGGAAGTGGTATGGCGGATAACCAACCGGGCGGCCTAGTTGCTGGTGGCATGGCAGATTTCGCGCTGCCATGCCATGGCAGATTCCGCGCTGCCATGCCATGGGAGATTCCCAGATGGCAGGAGCTTATGGCAGATTCCACGCTGCCATGCCATGGCAGATTCCCAGACGGCAGGAGCTTATGGCAGATTCCACGCTGCCATGCCATGGCAGATTCCCAGATGGCATGAGCTTATGGCAGATTCCACGCTGCCATGCCATGGCAGATTCCCAGACGGCAGGAGCTTATAGCAGATTCCACGCTGCCATGCCATGGTGGATTACTGGACGCAGGAGCTTATGGCGGATCCGGAGACAGGCCCATGGCGGACCACCGAAGACAGGCCCATGGCAGGTTGCCTTGTAGTGCACGCATAGGACTTAGTCTAGGACTCCATATTGTATCCGCCCTGGAACCACCGTGATGCCCACGCCAGGCGCCTTTATAAGCCGGCGTGGAGGAGCCCTTGAGGCCATAGTGACTTAGCCAGGACATAGCTAGAATAGCTAAGACATAGCAGATCACATAGCGACTTAGCCAGGAGATAGCTAGAATAGCTAAGACATAGCAGATCGCATAGCGACTTAGCCATGAGATAGCTAGAATAGCTAAGACATAGCAGATCGCATAGCGACCAACCTCATCATTGTAATCTGTACACATTGTGCCATTATAGTGAGTTGTAGTAGGATGTAGCGATCCTCCACCGCGGGGACGTGAACCTGGGTAATCCCTGTCTATCACCGTCCCGGGCACCAGATTGCCTATCCCCTCTTTCTATCGCCTTGAGGTACCCCTCATGGCATACGTGTCGTAAGAACCACGACAGTTGGCGCCCACCGTGGGGCCAGGGCGTCTGGAATCGATCCGGGCGGATTTCTCACCGTCTTCAATGGCGGTCGGATCGGATCGCTTTCATCTGCAATACCGGCGGAAAGTTCATTACCGCCGCAGGCTAGGCAATCGGGAGCTCGACGTAACAGCCCTCACACTGGCGGATTGTCATGATCCCTTGTGTTCGAGGCGGCGCCGATTGTATCTGATTGTCGATCTGCTATATCACTACCTCTGCTCGACGTCGCTGGCCTCGCCGCCGCCGCCGCAGATAACCACTACTTCAAGGCCCTTTGGACTGGCGGCCGGCTCTGACTTTGTCCTGCCGTTGCTGCCATGTACCTCTGCTACGGCTCGCTTCGGCATCGCTGCGGATTACCGCGCAGCCGTTTTCCGCCGTCGTAGCTGCCACGTCTCCACATCTGCTAGGTGTTGCTGGCTTTGCCGTCGCCACAGATTTATTTAGCCACAGCCGGCTTCACCGCTATGGCAGAATTTATACTTCATTGTTGGAAGGCAGAATACTTCATCGTCGCTGGGCTACAACTTCGAGTCCGTCGTGAACAATACCGCCATCCGCCACGTCTCAATACATGTTCGGCGTCGCTGGCTTCGCCGCCGTCGCAGATAATCCTTCACAAAGGCCGGCCTAGCCTCTTGTGTTTAAGATTTTGGTTTCCGCCATCATCAACTTCGTCGCTGCTACGGATTGCTCTCCGCCATAGCCGGCTTTTCTGCCATCGCGGACTACTTCGTCGCGACCCACATCGGCTTTGTTTAAACAGCTAAGTCCCTATTTATATTTTATATTTATTATTTGTTTATGATCATGAGATAAAGATTGGTTCACTCATCTTCTGAGTCTTTTACCGCTTTCGTTTTGATCATAACTTTTCCACGATTTGCCTTGCGCTCGTGAGTAAAATTTTGACTGGCTTGCCTCTAAAGGCGCTGGTATCATGCAAAAATTCGTCATCCGGCGTTAGCTTAAGTTTTCTGGCCTACACGTTTTCTGATGTTTTATATGTGGATTCCCGAGTAGTGACATTTTGACACTTTAAAGCCGCCATCCGTTTCTAAGGTTTTGGACGGCTGCTATTAAGCGCTGTCGCCTTGGCGGATTGTTCGTGCAAAAGTTTGCCATCTCACGAAAAGTCAAGCATATAAACCGGAAGAACGGATAAACCAGCACTTGCTAAAATCATATTAAATGCACATGAACTGTTCAAGATAGTCGAGTTTTTTCCGCCTTGACAGTTTTATGTTGTTCAACTGATGCATAGTTTCAGCTTTAAAACATCTGTTCAATGGCCGTGTTTTACCCGCCTTGCATTTGTTCGTTGAACACAAGAACGATTTAATACAATTGTGTTTTGTTTTCATGTCACAGGTACATATGACGCTTGGACGCTTTGCTGGTGCCCGATCTGAGGTGTTTTCGAGCCATTCAGCTCAAATACCCGGGGGCTACCTTTGATGGCAGCCCAAATTTGCCATGCAGCGGCCACTGTCGACAGCAGCCCAAATTTGCCATGCAGCGGCCACTGTCGACAGCAGCCCAAATCTGCCATGCAGCAGTCACTGTCGACAGCAGCCCAAATTTGCCATGCAGCAGTCACCTTTGATGGCAGCCCAAATCTGCCATGAAGCGGTCACTTTCGATGGCAGCCCAAATCTGCCATGGAGCGGCACCCTGGAGAAGTCCGCCATGAAGCAGACCGCCTTGAGTCCGCCATGGAGCGGCCACCTTGGAGCAGTCCGCCATAGAGCAGGATGCCTTGAGACCGCCATGGAGCAGGATGCCTTGAGACCGCCATGGAGCAGGATGCCTTGAGGTCACCTTGGAGCCGGCCGCCATGGAGCTGGCCGCCCGGGGGCTGCGACTATAATATGTTGATCTAATAACTGGTGAAGTTCTCTAAGAGCATCAAGCCGGATTTTCAAGTAAATTCCACCTTGACACTCGGGGGCTACATCGATGCTAAGTTTTGTGAAGTTCTCTTAGAGCATTGCACCGGATAGAAATCCGCCATAACGCTCGGGGGCTACTCATCACATTTTAGCTACGTAGTTCTCTTAGAGCCCTATGCTAGATAGAAATCCGCCATAACGCTCGGGGGCTACAGCTAGCAAAAAATCCTAAGTCTTCTGAGAGCACCGCTAGGAAAATTGCGTAGCGGTGCTCGGGGGCTACAGGCTAAATATTCTAAGTAGTTTCTCTAAGAGCACCCTGATGGATTCTCTATGAGAACCCGCCATGGCGCTCGGGGGCTACACATGGTGTAAAAGCATCGAAGTTCAAAAACAGAAGCAGTGCGGTAATTTTGCGCTCACTGTTTGGTAAGCTTCGAGGCAACATCTTATACTGGAAAGAACGTTCCTTGAGCTCGGAAAAAAATACTAGTTATCCGCCTTGGATTCATTCGCAGTAGCATACAAGCCTGTATCTGGAGAATTGCCCTGCAAGTATGAGACGTCACTGGTCCGCCTAAAGTTCTAGGCGGATAAAATTTATTCTTTGGGAGCTCTACGAGATCTTTCATGCGACTATATTGAAGACGAAGATAAAAAGCCCATCAAGCATTGAAGACAGAAGGGAAGATCTCAAAGAACTCCGGGGGCTACTGTTGTGGATATACCAAACGGGTATACCAATGACGTAGTCTCATACAGGCAAACCCGGGTGGCCCATGGAAGTGGTATGGCGGATAGCCAACCGGGCGGCCTAGTTGCTGGTGGCATGGCAGATTCCGCGCTGCCATGCCATGGCAGATTCCCAGACGGCAGGAGCTTATGGCAGATTCCACGC
The DNA here is from genome assembly GCA_007115705.1 of Dactylis glomerata. Lineage (NCBI taxonomy): Eukaryota > Viridiplantae > Streptophyta > Magnoliopsida > Poales > Poaceae > Dactylis > Dactylis glomerata. The sequence continues at coordinate 564,685 of QXEO01000518.1, forward strand.
TGCCATGCCATGGCAGATTCCCAGACGGCAGGAGCTTATGGCAGATTCCACGCTGCCATGCCATGGCAGATTCCTAGACGGCAGGAGCTTATGGCAGATTCCACGCTGCCATGCCATGGCATATTCCCAGACGGCAGGAGCTTATAGCAGATTCCACGCTGCCATGCCATGGTGGATTACTGGACGCAGGAGCTTATGGCGGATCCGGAGACAGGCCCATGGCGGACCACCGAAGACAGGCCCATGGCAGGTTGCCTTGTAGTGCACGCATAGGACTTAGTCTAGGACTCCATATTGTATCCGCCCCGGAACCACCGTGATGCCCACGCCAGGCGCCTTTATAAGCCGGCGTGGAGGAGCCCTTGAGGCCATAGCGACTTAGCCAGGAGATAGCTAGAATAGCTAAGACATAGCAGATCGCATAGCGACTTAGCCAGGAGATAGCTAGAATAGCTAAGACATAGCAGATCGCATAGCGACTTAGCCATGAGATAGCTAGAATAGCTAAGACATAGCAGATCGCATAGCGACCAACCTCATCATTGTAATCTGTACACATTGTGCCATTATAGTGAGTTGTAGCAGGATGTAGCGATCCTCCACCGCGGGGACGTGAACCTGGGTAATCCCTGTCTATCACCGTCCCGGGCACCAGATTGCCTATCCCCTCTTTCTATCTCCTTGAGGTACCCCTCATGGCATACGTGTCGTAAGAACCACGACATAGCCTCTGCAACAACGGAGTGCCCTAGTGGCAATACGGATGCGCACAGCCAAAAAAAGAAGAATTACAGGAAAAAAAGCCCCACTACAGTGATAAATTCCTTGTAGTATCAACACTAACACCACCAAGACAGCACCAAAAGTCCAACATCTCCAAAAGACAACGCCTCAAAGAAGGGAACAGTGCACAAACACCATCGTCGCCCGATCATAGATCTTAGATTTTCACGCTGGAGAAAAGTCCGCGCTCACAAAATAATGCCTTCAACAAGGCAATTGCCAGGCACAACCAATTAAGGTCGGACCTTGGGTTTTCACCCTGCAAGGTCGGACCTTGAACTTCTCTTGTATTGACGCCCCCACTAACCATGTCACTGCTACAAGTCACGAATCACGAAGCAAGTTCCTCTTTGCCACAAAGACTCAAACCACCAATGCAATTCTCCTGGACTCGGCAGCCATGTCATTCCCCACCAGCTGACTTCACCATGGAACGATAAATCACGTCGCATGGTGGAAACAGTAAGCAAAGCTTCGCAACACTCCCTCTGAAACCAAACGGTCAGATAAAAACATGGGTGCGCCCGACCGAATCCCATCTGATCCAGCAATCTCCAGGCATGATCGCCCAGTGGAGTTCGCTGGCGGAGCCTTCCGGAACACGCCACTCCTGCCAGATCCATGAAGAAGGGCCTCCGGTAGATCCTCATACTGGCGCGAGGAGGAACCATAGGACCACCTCCTTTATTCATGACGAACCAGCAGTCCCCACACTGCCGGTCGGCTACGAGCCTAAGGTAGCCCCAGATCAGGCCCGTGAATCGAGCCTAGGAGATGCAGCGAGGCTGCCATGAAGGGCAGGCCACTCCGCTGCCTCCGGCCTTCTCCACGACCTTCTCTGCCTCCTCCGCACCTCCCAACCGCCACGTCGCCCACCACGTAGCCACCGCTCCAGATCGTCGTAGCTTGCGCCGCCGCACGCCAGAGAGCAGCCGCACCATGGTGCCCGGCGGCCGCACCACGCCCACGCCATGAAGGAGACAGCCCGCTCCATCCCTAGCACGCGAGGGGACCAGTAGTCCCCGCCGCTGCCGGCAATGGCCAGGCTTTGACCGGCCGCGCCCTCGGGCGGTGGCAGGAGGAGGAGAGAGAGAGGTGGGAAGGGGGGTGGCGGCGGCGGGATTAGGGTTCCCCCCAGCCACCACGCGGGGGCGAGAGGGGGGCGAGAGTGCTTGCTTCCCCTTTGCGAGGGAATTGATCGGGTAGGGCAAGATTTATTGATCCTGCAAACTTCATATAGTGTATGCTAGGTTGTCGGTGTCCCTCTAGGGATCTTCTTGATTGGAGCAAGGATCGTGCCATCAAGGTAGCCCAAGAGATGTGCATCATGGATTGCAGGGAGAACTTGAACCTTCCAAGGGAGATAGTTCTCCCACGTCAGCTTCTCGTCGATGGATTCTTCTAGTGCCATGAAAGTTTTCTACGTCATGAGATCTTCCAGATTGAACCCCAGGTGTAGATGAACAAAAGGGGCTCTAATACCTTGTAAGTTTTTTACGTCCTTTTGCGAAGCATTAAACCCTTTTCTTGTGCCATGCTTAAATTTATATGAGAGATTGATAGACTCACTTCTAGGAGCGCACTATACAAGTCCAACTTTGTCGCTGGAGAGTGACTTGTTTTCAAGAAGAAATCTGATTATTTCATGAGAGTCCTAGCATTCAAACAAAAGAATGTTGACTCACTTATAGGACCATGATGTTGAAAATATAAATTATTACAAACGAAAAATGGATAATACGTAATAACTTCTACTTTGAAATTGGTTTGTCGCTGTAGAGTAACTAGTTTCTAAAAACAAAGCTAGTTATTTGTGAGAGTCCTAGCATTCATACTAAAGAACATTGACTTGCTTTTAGGTCCACACAAAAGGTGTGGAATAAACAAATGTGATAGCAAGAAGAAACAAGTAACGTCTTAGCCGCCGCCTCCAAGAAAAAATCCTAGCCGCCTCCATCTCCGCATTCTCCATAGATCGGTTCTCCCTTCTTTGGTCGCCCTCACCGGCGTCAGGTGGACCGGGGAACCCAATTTATGAGTGTAGTTTTTAATAAAATTAGTCTTCTTAATAGATTATGTTAGGTTTTGGTAGCCGTCGTCTTTTGCGCCTCCGCGTCAATGAAGATCGTATCGTCTATAATAAGTGATCTTTGACTATTCGTTCGACAATGAAATCTTTTTCCCATCATCAACGGTATTAGAAGATTATAATACTCTAGGTAAGGGTCTTCAATCTTGCTTTGCAAGATCGATTTTGGAGATTTTCTCATGGTTGTCGCAAGTAGCATTATTCTTGCAAGATTTGTCCCGACTGCTACATCCATGATAATGGTGATTCGTACTCTAGACTCCCTAGTGATGTCAACCAGGCTTTCGGTTGTTATTCCCTGATATACTGGTGTTGGTACTATTGCCGATGTTGATTGATGATTTTAATTGTTAGAGCATGCACATAGCCTTGGCATTGTGGCTCAAACTAAAATTATGGGAGAACCTTTATTGGTATTTTTAGGTTTATGGTTGGTATCTATCTTTGACTGGCTTCAGAAAAGTACAAGATTGTGTCATGAAAGAATGAAAGAAGAAAGAGTTTGAGGACCTTAAAGATTGCTTATTTCTTTTAGATTTTATTTTATAATAATTGAAGACAGCTTATGTATCTCTACCAAGTACTATTTGTTACTATAAATATATATAGTATTGATTGTCAATAGAAAACAAATATGATAGCAAGTTCTGATCGTGACCTCTGAAAAAAAAGGTAGTTGATCTTTCTTCGAGACAACAAGTTCTTTCTAACAAGAAATCTGGCTGTTTCTTAGCCAGCCATCTGGTTGAGAAACCATAAATGATACCCCATGTCAGCCTGGTAATTTTGCAGCCATATATAATAGAGTGCATATCCCAAAATAAATTTAGCGAAGAATCTATTGTGTATCTCTTGAATGCTCAAAGATGCATGTGTGGAATATACGACAGAGTGAAACATGCAAAAAGATAGAAGTCCGTCAACCTCATGGCGGGCGGTCATTGATTTTTCCTGTTGCTACGATGCTGATACAAGTCCAACTTTGTCGCTCCATAGTGACTCGTTTTGAAAATAAATCTGATTATTTCTTGAGAGTCCTAGCATTCAAACAAAAGAAAGTTGACTTACTTTTAGGACCATACAAGATGTTGGAATAAACAAATATGATAGCGTGAACTCTGGAAAAAAAGGTAGTTGATTTTGTGTGTGGATAATGAGTTCTTTCTAGCAAGAAATATGGCTGTTTTTTTAGCCAACCATGATCTGGCTGAATTTTTTTAAGTGATACCTCGACACTAGTTTGTTAGTTTTGCAGTCATATATAGTATAGAGTACATATCTCGTAATATATTTAGTTAGATGGCAAGGGATTATTTCACTAGTCACAAACAGCTAGAATTTTTAATTATAAATTATGACAAACAAATATATAAAATCACTTTATGTAATAATAACATCTACTTTGGACTCGGTTTAACTCTGGAGATTGACTTGTGTCTAATAAGAAGTCTTGGTATTTATTAAGAATCCTAGAATTCAAATTAAAGAACGTTGACTTTCTCTTAGGATCACACAAGATGTGTGGAATAAATAAGTATGATAGCAAGCACTGATCGTGAAATATGGAAAAGGTGGCTGATTTTTCTTGTGGACAATGAGTCTTTCTAATAAGAAATCAGTACTCTTTTCTTAGTCAACAATCTGGTTGAGAAATTATAAATGATACCTCCACGCCAGCCGGTTAATTTGGTAGTCATATATGTAATTGATTAAATATCCCAAGGATATTTAGTGAGGACTCTGTTGAGAGTATCTCTTGAATACTCTAAGATGTGGTGACATCATGAACCATGTCATATAAAGAAATTAGCGAGGAATATATTGAGAGCACCTCTAGAGTGCTCAAAGATGCATGTGTAGAACCGTGCAAAAAGATCGATCCCGTCACCCTGATGGCGGGCGATAGTTAATTTTTCTTGTGGCTACCGATGCTTATACAAGTCCAACTTTGTCGCTGGAGAGTGACTTGTTTTTAAGAAGAAATCTGATTATTTTATGAGAGTCCTAGCATTAAAAAAAGTTTTTTGGTTGACATGCCAACCAAAAACATATATATCTAGTTGATTCTAGAGAATATATCCTTATCGAATATAGCAAAGAGAGTGGATTTGGTGTTCACCTGGGTAGCTACTCACCCCCTGATCACCGTTGGATTCTTTCCACCACCATTGGATTCTTCCAACGACTCACGGCCATTTAACGGCATGCATGCGGAGAAGTGACATTAGAGAGATAATAAATAAATAAAAGATGCTCCACATCTTCTCGCCAAGTGCCTTGTCATTGAAACTATTGTCCAGGATTCGATTCCATCCCGGAATGCCAAACTGCCTCAACCAAAATAAGTCTCCGCTAATTACCAGCTAGTAGAGCATCTAGTTAGCAGCTTAGTAGAAAACTGCTAATTAGCAGCAAAATAACATCCTTGAAATAGCTAAATAACTTACTGCTTTATACTTCAAATCAGAACCGACTGATATAATCCCTAATTAGTATCTCCTGTTAGCCATTCATGAACATCGAAATCAGCTGATACAACATGAAGGGGAAAAGCGAATCAGAAACAAAACAGATCTCCAGCCATCAGAGGAAAAGAGGATTTATGGGCTAGAGCTCGTTGGCCGCGTCGCTCGTCCCGAAGGTTGCCACCGATGGGCGACGAGATCCCGATGGATCCGGCAGGTCCGGGGCAGAGGAGGAAAGGTGGACCAGTTGTCTGCCGATGGAGGGGACCCTGACGGGGGTCGCAAGTGACGAGATCTCGATGGAAAGGCCAGCGGCCGGCAGGGCAGAGGCAGGGAGCCGGGACCACGGCGACCTCCTCGAGCTACGAGACCCCAAGCCCCCACGCCGAGGCCACCCCGGTCCCCCGCCTTCCCCCGACGGACAGGACGACCGCGTCGAGCGCGCCACCTGCGACATCCACCACTCATTGAACGAGTCGAGGAAGACGTTGTTGTGGCGCACGCCGGCGAGCTCCGCCTTCTCGGCGACCTTCACCAGGAGCGGCGACCAGAAGATGGACATGGTGGCGTTGTGCTCGCGGAAGACCCACCGCCGGAACTTGTTCTCCTCGCCGTCCCGGTACACGAGGTCAGGGCGAGGAGGCAGAGCAGCGACTCGCCCTGGTTGCGCACCAGTGCCGACCTCTGGCGCACTCCCTATCTCGCCATCGCCGGGCGAGGCGAGGACGGATGCCCCGGCCCCGGTTCAGGTGACGCTGGCGCCGCCCAGTCCCCCATTTTCCCCACACTCCATCGTGCCCTCCCGTGGCGGCAGGTCCTCCTCAACCGCCGGCGCAGGCCATCGCTGGCAGAGCAGAGCGCCCAGCCGCCCCCCGCCTCCGGCGTATGGCTGCTAGCACTAGTGGAAAACAGGGCATCAGTCCCGGTTCGTTTGGGCCTTCAGTCCCGGTTGCGCAACCGGGACTAACCAACCGGGACTGATGCCCAATCTTTAGTCCCGGTTGCTATACGAACCGGGACTAAAGAGAGACCACGTGGCAAGGGCCAGGCGCTCGTGGGCGTAGGATCTTTAGTCCCGGTTCGTGTTACGAACCGGGACTAAAGTGTCCCCACGTGGCAGCCTCTGCTGCTTCTTTATTTTTCTGGATTTCAATTGTTATTTAGGGGTTTAGGGTTTATGGTAGATTTGTATTTTGCTCCATTCAATTGTTTGATTCATTTCAAATAAGTTTTCTTATATACTTATTCATACAGCATTACAACATAATATATAAACCGATACATATATATAATATATTTGGTTCACCGAGCATATACATGCATACAAGTATATATACAACTTGTTCACACACATAAGATCACGACTTGTGTTGTATTATAAACATTGTCTAATCGAAACTGACATGAAATTCACCCTTTGGGTTAATGACATGGTCAAGCAGAAATCCGGCTATTTCCTCTTGAATTCCTACTATGCGTTCAGTCGGTGAGAGCCGATTCCACTTTGCTTCGAACTACGAAGAAGAAGAACAATATGAATATGAATCATCATAACAAAATTGATGCCAATAAAATGAATTTGTCAGTATATTGTTTACTTACTGTTTGAAAATCAATTCCTTCAGTGACCTGCGCACGAAGGTTCTCGCAAGCGTAGTATGCACATAGATTAGTCCCCGAAGGCTGCCTCGCACACTTTACGAGAATAGATTTTAGTCAGTGACATATCAAGATTGATATACTTAATGGTATTTGAAACTAGAATTAAAGGGATGTGTGGACCTAGCTCGTACGACTTACCTCGATCTGACGGTAAATCAGCTCATTTTTCCATTCACCTTTAACTATGCGTATAAACCGTTTCCAAACACTGCCGAGCAAATAAAATGAATAGATGAGTTATAGATGAATGAAAGAGACCGATATAATGCCATAATGATTGAAATTACCTATCCATCATATCAATGATGCTTTGGTATTCATTAAGTGGTTTATTCATCGAGTCAAAGATTTGAACCTTTCCATAGTCAGGTTCAATCTTTAGCAAAATCCAGTGGTAACTGCGTGCAAGTTTAATTATATAAGTTAATAAACTCATCAATTACACTTATAACATCGAGTAAGGAAAAGTAACTGTGTATAAGATAGTAACACTCACCTAATGTTGTACGGAAACAGTATTCTAGCTCGGTATTCCTGCGTAAGTAGGAACTCTAGCAAGATATCCTCCGTCTCCTTGCGTTTCGTCTGTATCATCGCTCCGTTAACTCGGTTTGGATCAATGAATCCAAGTTGGAGGTCATTCCTTTTCTTACATTCCATACTCTTCATTCTGCATAATAAACAGCGTAGTGAGGAAAATTACACGCAAAGAACGAGTTGAGCTAGAGACTTATAGAAATAATGAATCACTTACAGAACATAGGCACTGACGAGAGATTTGTCGAGCGCGTCTTGATTGAATAGCTGAAAGAATTCATCAAACTCAATATGCACCAAGTCTTCACCTAAGAAATGGTCCTTTGTGATTTTCATCAGGAGAAAATCTTGCGTGCCCTTTGCGGCTTGCAGGTACCACTTATGCAATTTTCGCATTTGTGTTGGTAGATTCATTTCAATCTCAGGTGGGACCAGACTCTTCCCCTTTTCATATTGCCGTGCTATAGGCGCCTTTGGGGTGATATCTTCATGTAGCAATTGAGAAAGAGTCAAACCAGCTTCTTTAGCAAAGTTGGCAGGATTGGGTTGAGCAACACTCCCACTAGCATCACTAGCAAAGACCTTTAGCGGGGAGATCAATTTTTTGGTCTGTGCTCCAAGCTGGGCAACGTCTCTTTTCCCTCTTGCAGTTGCGCTTGTCTTATTAGCTTCTTTTTTTGCATCTACCTGCTTATCCAAACAACGCTTGTAGTCATCTGGCTTACGCAATTCATATTGCGAAGGTTGGGTAAGCATATCAAAGGCCCACTCCTTCTGTTCCAGAGTATATACCTGCTTCGGTGTAGGGGTCGGGCGTAGGGCTGCAAGCTTCCTTTTCACTTTGGCTCTGTCCTCCGCCTCAATTTCTTCAGCAGTCTTCTCGATAGGAGGAGGCGGCACCGCCTTAGCTATCTTGGCCCGTTTCTTCGGAGAGACATTGCTAGTGGACATAGCAGCGGACTTGCCACAACTCTGGGACTTACGAGTGGGCTGAGGCGGCAGAGGTGGCGGAGGCGGCTGACATTGAGGTGGAGATCGATGTGGACTCGGGGTATGGTGGTAGTCGTCCCTGTCGTCGTCGGGAGGTGGTGAATTGCGAGGACTCGGAGGAGAGGGTGGCCGCCTTGGCGCCGAGCCTGTAAACATGATGTGTTTCTTATCCCAAAGAATTATACCACCCAATACTTCTCCCAGTTTTTCCTCCTCTTCAGGTCCAGCGACGTCAAGAAGGAGGGACTCATACCCCCTTTCAATTGCATCCACCCCGACCTTAGCATAGCCAGGTCGAATCTCACGGCCATGCCAGGTTTGTCCAGGTCCAGATGGCAACACATAGCCAACCGCCACCTTCATCGATATGTTCTTCATGGGATAATGCAGCTCACAGTCTATCTTCTTGGTGATATCATCCACGGGGTAGTGAACCATCGGTACCTCCGTGGAAGCCACGCTGCTTCTCCGCTGAGATCGGTCGCCTTATGCATGTTCTAGGTGTTGCTGATGCTGAGTTGCCCCTTGCGACTTTAATTCCTCCAGTGCCTTCTGCTGCAGTAAATACAACTCTCTCAGCTCAGCCTGTTGCCTTTCTATGCTCTCTATCTGTGAGGCCTCCTCCTGCGCCTTCCGCTTCTTCGCTCTCTCTCGGCTTCTATAAGTCTGGCTCTCTTCGGAGAACCCAGACCTCCACGGAATAGCAGAACCCAGACCCCGTGTTTGTCCTGTGTGTTCTTTGTTCCCGAGGGCCTTTGTCAGCTCGTCGTTCTCTCTGTCCGGCTTGAACGTCCCCTCTTGAACCTTGGCGATTGTCTTGACAAGTGCTCCCAGGGGTTCAGCAATTTGTTTCTTCTCTTCAACTAATTTCCCTGTTCTCTCATCATAGACAGCTCCATGGGCAAGTGCCCAATTTCTTGACCTTCTGGGCCATTGTTCTGTTTCTGGTTCAATGCCTTTTTCTCGTAGGGCGGCCTCTTGCATATCCCACTTAGGCTCGGCCCTTTTGTAGCCACCTGGACCCAACTTATGGTGATATTTCTTTTTCGCAGCATTTGCCTGATTTTTCTGACTCCTTAGCTTACCCAGCTCTGACTCCTTGTACTCCACAAATGCGTCCCAGTGATCCCGCAGGAACTCATTGGGGCCAGTAAATTCTGGAGCTTGTCGATCGGCGTTGACATAGGCGTTCCATAACCTCTTCTTGTGGTTATTGAACTGTGCAGCCATCTTCTTGAGAGCCCACTCCCTGACTTTCTCCTTCTGTTTCTCTGCTTCTTCCAGGGACTCGGTGACCGGCAGATTGAAATGTGGAATGAGGGAATCCCAAAGTCTGTCTTTCAAGACCTTGGTGACATAATTGACTGCTGCACCCTCTTCTGGCTCTAGCTGTGCTGGCTCTCCCTTTGCCGCCTTGGGCTTATACCAATAGTGAATGCTTATCGGCACCATGTCCCTGACAAGACATCCACATTGATGTGTGAACGCATTTGCGACACTCTTGGGTTCCAACGGTTCGCCTTCACTTGAGAGACGCCCAATCATGTAATGCTAATTCGATGCCAGCCGTTTGGCCGGGTCTCGCTTCTTTCTAGAAGATTCAGAGGTCTAAAATAAGAAAACACTCGTTAATATATATACCACATAATGCATCGTTATCTACTGATTCATGAATAGAGCTAGTCTTCAGATATATATACCTCGCCGGACCGTTTTATTAAGTCACGTCCAGTCCTTTGTGAGCCGTCCTCGCAATCATCATTTTCTGATTCATGCGGCTGCTCCTCCTCCATTCCGTCACCCGACTCGTTCAAAAATTCTGAGCCGTCTCCTTCTGCACGGGTGGTACCCTCTCCTTCTGCACGGGTGGTACCATATCCTATAATATTCAATATCTCTTCTTCACCTTCTCTTCCGTCGCCGAAATCCATATCTATATAGCATTTCAAATAAAATCTATATAGCATTTCTAATAAAATCTATATAGCATTTATATATATCTATATAGCATTTCAAATAAAATCTATATAGCATTTCTAATAAAATCTATATAGCATTTATATATATCTATATAGCATTTCAAATAAAATCTATATATCATTTCTAATAAAATCTAACCTAAATAAAATCTATATAGCATTTATATATATGTATATAGCATTTCAAATAAAATCTATATAGCATTTCTAATAAAATCTATATAGCATTTCTATATATCTATATAGCATTTCAAATAAAATCTATATATCATTTCTAATAAAATCGAACCTAAATAAAATCTATATAGCATTTATATATATCTATATAGCATTTCTAATAAAATCTATATATCATTTCTAATAAAATCTAACCTAAATAAAATCTATATAGCATTTATATATATCTATATATCATTTTTTCTAACTACATTTTTCTAACTACATAAAATCTAACATAAATTTTTCTAACTACATTTTTCTAACTAGATTTCTCTAACTATTTTTCTAAATGTTTTTAACTTATTTTTCTAACATAAAATCTAACTATTTTTCTAACATAAAATCTAACATAAAATCTAACTATTTTTCTAAAATCTAACTATTTTTCTAACATAAAATCTAACATAAATCTAACTATTTTTCTAAAATCTAACTTATTTTTATAACATAAAATCTAACATAAAATTCCTAACATTTTTCTCTAATTTTTTTTGCAGGGGCTCACCTGCGCGCGTGGGGGCTCGGCGGCGGCGGCGCGGGGGCTCGGCGGAGGCGACGGCGCGGGGGCTCGGCGGCGCGGGGGCTCGGCGGCGGCGCGGGGGCTCGGCGGCGGCGCGGGGGCTCGGCGGCGGCGGCGGCGGCGCGGGGGCTCGGCGGCGGCGGCGCGGGCTCGGTCTCGGTGTCGGGCGCGGCGGCGCGGCTGATTGGCCGGTCTCGGGCGCGGCGGCTCGGCCGGTCTCGGGCGCGGCGTTGCGCGGCGGGTAGGGCGGGCGGCGACGCGGCGGCGGCGGCTCGGCGGTACCACGAAAACGAGCGACCGCAACGATCCCGCGATGAACTCCTCCGCGCGGTGTCGATCGAAACTGCTAAGTGTTGTGTTGGCCGGGGAAGAAGAAGGGGGCGGCGGGGGCTTATATACCCCACCCCCCCTCCCTTTAGTCCCGGTTGGTGCCTCCAACCGGGACTAAAGACCTTGGGCGGTTCGCGCGCCCAGATCCAGACCTTTAGTCCCGGTTGGTTAAACGAACCGGGACTAAAGGCGTAATAAATGCGCGCCAATGGTAGATTTTTTCAGAATTCATTTGAAAATATGAATTTTGAATTTCAATTTGAATAACTTCTGCATATTTTAGAATTTGATAAAACTTTGAATATGAAAAGTGTTTGAAATTGAATAACTAATTCAAAACTATTTTCTATTTTTAAAATCAATTATTCTAACTATTCAAACAATTAACTATTTTGTCATTTTCAATTAAAACAATATTGATTAAAATTCTTTTTGCATATTTTAGAATTTGATAAAACTTTGAATATGAAAAGTGTTTGAAATTGAATAACTAATTCAGAACTATTTTCTATTTTCAAAATCAATTATTCTAACTATTCAAACAATTAACTATTTTGCCATTTTCAATTAAAACAATATTGATTAAAATTCTTTTTGCATATTTTAGAATTTGATAAAACTTTGAATATGAAAAGTGTTTGAAATTGAATAACTAATTCAAAACTATTTTCTATTTTTAAAATCAATTATTCTAACTATTCAAACAATTAACTATTTTGCCATTTTCAATTAAAACAATATTGATTAAAATTCTTTTTGCATATTTTAGAATTTGATAAAACTTTGAATATGAAAAGTGTTGAAATTGAATAACTAATTCAAAACTATTTTCTATTTTTAAAATCAATTATTCTAACTATTCAAACAATTAACTATTTTGCCATTTTCAATTAAAGCAATATTGATTAAAATTCTTTTTGCATATTTTAGAATTTGATAAAACTTTGAATATGAAAAGTGTTTGAAATTGAATAACTAATTCAAAACTATTTTCTATTTTCAAAATTAATTATTCTAACTATTCAAACAATTAACTATTTTGCCATTTTCAATTAAAACAATATTGATTAATTTTTTTTTGCATATTTTAGAATTTGATAAAACTTTGAATATGAAAAGTGTTTGAAATTGAATAAGTAATTCAAAACTATTTTATATTTTTAAAATCAATTATTTTAACTATTCAAACAATTAACTATTTTGCCATTTTCAATTAAAACAATATTGATTAAAAAACTTTTTGCATATTTTAGAATCTGACAAAACTTGGAATATAAAAAGTGTTCAAATTTGAATAACTAACCCAAAATCATACATTTACATCAAAGGTTTAATACATTATTACACATCACCAACATCCCCATCTAGTGTTGGGGTTTCCTTCTGCACCGTAACCATGGAGTATCTTCTTTGTTTAAGAGGAGGGTTGGGTCAGTGTTTACTCTGAAGGGCGGAATTTCATCAAACTTGTTATAATCTTCTGACATATCTGTCTTGTCCTCCACTCCCACGATGATTCTTTTCCCTGAGAGAACAATGTGTCGCTTTGGCTCATCATGTGATGTATTCGTTTTCTTATCTTTTCTCTTTCTCGGTTTTGTAGACATGTCCTTCACATAGAAAACCTGAGCGACATCGTTGGCTAGGACGAATGGTTCGTCCATGTACGCAAGATTGTTGAGATCCACTGTTGTCATGCCGTACTTTTGGTCTACAACTACCCCGCCTCCTGTCAGCTTGACCCATTTGCACCGAAACAAATGGACCTTAAAAGATGGTCCATAGTCAAGTTCCCATATCTCCTCTATGTAACCATAATATGTGTCCTTTGTCCCATTGTCGTGTAATGCATCAAAGCGGACACCACTGTTTTGATTGGTGCTCTTTTTATCTTGGGCGACCGTGTAAAATATATTCCCATTTATCTCGTAACCCTGGAAAGTCAATATAGTTGAAGATGGTTTCTTGGCCAACATGGACAGCTCATATCCAACAGTGGCATCATTTATGAGAAGTGTTTGCAACCAACCACCAAAAGTCACCATGTGCAACTTTGTAATCCAGGAGTTTGACTGCCCAGGGTTTTCCGAGCGTACAATATTCTTGTGTCGCTCCATATACGGCTCCACCAACGTAGAATTTTGTAAAACTGTGTAGTGTGCTTCACTCAAAGAATGTCCGTCCATACAGTATGCTGATTTCATTCCTAGCGTGCCTTTTCCACTTAGTCTCCCCTCATGCCGCGATTGAGGAAGACCAATCGGGTTCAGGTCAGGAACAAAGTCAACACAAAACTCAATGACCTCCTCTGTTAGATAGCCCTTGGAGATGCTTCCTTCTGGCCTAGCACGGTTATGCACGTATTTCTTTAAGACTCCCATGAACCTCTCAAAGGGGAACATATTGTGCAGAAATACTGGACCGAGAATGGTAATCTCTTCGACTAGGTGAACTAAGAGATGCGTCATAATATTGAAGAAGGATGGTGGGAGCACCAACTCGAAGCTGACAAGACATTGGGCCACATCATTCTGTAACCGTTGTAGATCTTCTGGATTGATTACCTTCTGCGAAATTGCATTGAGGAATGCACATAGCTTCACAATCGGTACTCGAACATTTTCCGGTAGAATCCCCCTCAGTGCAACCGGAAGCAATTGCGTCATAAGCACGTGACAGTCATGAGACTTTAGGTTTTGGAATTTTTTCTCGGCCATATTTATTATTCCCTTTATATTTGACGAGAATCCAGATGGGACCTTGACACTGCTCAGGCATTCAAAAAAGATTTCCTTCTCTTCTTTGGTAAGAGCGTAGCTCGCAGGACCCTTAGAATCCTCCGGATGCATGCCGTCTCTTCTTTTCATACGGTGCTGGTCCTCCCGTGCTTCTGGTGTATCTTTTATCTTCCCATACAAGCCCAAGAATCCTAGTAGGTTCACGCAAACATTCTTCGTCACGTGCATCACGTCGATTGCAGAGCGGACCTCTAGGAATTTCCAATACTCAAGCTCCCAAAATATAGATTTCTTCTTCCACATGGGTGCATGTCCGCTAGCGTCATTCGGAACAGACAGACTGCTAGGACCCTTTCCAAAGATTACTTCTAAATCTTTGACCATATCAAATATATCATCACCAGTATGGCGTTTAGGCTTGCCCCGGACTTCTGCCTCGCCCTTGAAATGCTTGCCTTTTTTCTTCAATTGATGTTTGGGCGAAAGAAATCGACGATGCCCGAGATACACCACCTTCTTACTTTTATCCAAATATATACTATCGATCTCACCTAAACAGTGCGTGCATGCATTGTATCCCTTGTTTGTCTGTCCTGAAAGGTTACTAAGAGCAGGCCAATCATTGATGGTCACGAACAGCAACGCTCGTAGATCAAATTCCTCTTGTTTGTACTCATCCCACACACGAACACCTTCAGTCTGCCACAGCTGTAAAAGTTCATCAACTAATGGCCTTAGATACACATCAATGTCATTACCGGGTTGCTTCGGGCCTTGGATAAGCACTGGCATCATAATAAACTTTCGCTTCATGCACAACCAAGGAGGAAGGTTATATATACATAGAGTCACGGGCCAGGTGCTATGACTGTAGCTCTGCTCCCCAAAAGGATTCATGCCATCTATACTTAGACCAAACCTCAGGTTGCGTGCGTCTTCCGTAAACTCCGAGAAATCTCTGTCGATTTTTCTCCACTGCGACCCATCAGCGGGGTGTCTCAACATCTCGTCACTCTTACGGTCTTCTTTGTGCCACCTCAACAACTTGGCATGCTCTTTGTTTCTGAACAAACGTTTCAACCGTGGTATTATAGGTGCATACCACATCACCTTGGTAGGAACCCTCTTCCTGGGGCGCTCGCCCTCAACATCACCAGGGTCATCTCGCCTGATCTTATACCGAAATGCACTGCACACCGGGCATGCATTCAAATTCTGATACTCACCGCGGTAGAGAATACAGTCATTAATGCATGCATGTATCTTCTGCACCTCCAATCCTAGAGGGCAGACAATCTTCTTTGCTTCATACGTACTGGCGGGCAATTCGTTATCCTTTGGAAGCATCTTCTTCATAATTTTCAGCAACTTTTCAAATCCCTTGTCAGATAAACCACTCTCTGCTTTCCATTGCAACAATTCCAGCGTGCTTCCTAGCTTTTTCTGGCCGTCTTCGCAATTTCGGTACAAATCCTTTTTGTGATCATCTAACATGCGTTCCAACTTCTCCCTCTTCTTTTCACTTTCACAGTCAATCTGTGCATCAACAATGACCTGACCAAGATCATCAGCGGGCATATATGATGCCCGTTCTTCACCTTCTTCTTCTGCATTATCTTCCATTGCGGTATCGGTGGTTTCAGGGAACTCAGGATAGTTGTCATCATTCTCTTCTTCATCGTTGTCTTCCATCATAACCCCTCTCTCCCCATGCTTGGTCCAACAATTATAGCCGGACATGAAACCGAACCGGAACAGGTGGATGTGAAGGGTCTTTGTGGAGGGGTAATCCTTCTCATTTCGACAACCACCGCATGGACAACACATAAAACCATTCCGCTTGGTTGCCTCAGCCACCTTGAGAAAAGAATGCACGCCTTTAATGAAATCTCCAGAGCGTCGATCGGCGTACATCCATGCTCGGCTCATCTGCATTATATAAGTACATATCAAACGCAAATCAAATATATAATTTCTATTTCCACCTCAAAACTTTAGTTTGATAAGTAAGAATAAGTTAACAAAACTTTAGTCCCGGATGGTGGGTACAACCGGGACTAAAGGTGGTTTTTGTGTCATCTAACAAAACCGTCGGTGGGATAAGGACATGTGGGTAACCTTTAGTCCCGGCTGGTGGGTGCAACCGAGACTAAAGCCCTTGGCAGGATAAGTATGCATAAAGGGTTGGGAAAAGGGTAACCTTTAGTCCCGGCCCGTGAAAGACTCCATCTCCTCTAACAGTATTGCGTAAAGGGTTGGAAAATCTCCCGTGGTGGAGCTTCTCGAAGATGTCGTTGGTGCTCACGCCCTACGGCATCTTCGAAAGCTCCGCCCTACGTCATCTATCTCTATTTCTATCGATATTTCTATTTTTCTATCTCTATCTCTATTTCTATTTCTATGTTAGCTATGTCTACTTCTATTTTTATTTTTAATTCTAACATTTCTATTTCTAATAACATTTCTATTTCTAATAAAATCTAACATAAATAAAATCTATATAGCATTTCTATTTTTACCTCTATCTTCACCTATTTGTACACATAATCAAATAAACATCTAATAATTGCTCCCATAAAAAAATCACAAATCTCTCTACTTCTAGAGCAATAAATGAGCTAAATTACCAATGAAAGACAAAAGCACAAAATTCCTCACCTTTTAGTCCACTTAGATTGAAGTGGGGACATCAATTTGTGACAAAAAATGGTAGTCAAAGAGGATGAACTCGAGTTGCATGAAGAACACTGAGAGTGGAGAGGGGGAGTGCCTGGCTCGGGGAGGAAGAAGGAGCTGCTTTATACAGGGAAGTCATTAGTCCCGGTTTGTAATACCAACCGGGACTAAAGGCTGGGTCTTTAGTCCCGGTTGGTGTTACCAGCCGGGACTAATGAGTCTGACAACGGTCGGATTCGACCCCAGAGTCATTAGTCCCGGTTCATATTACGAACCGGGACTATAGGTTCAAAACGAACCGGGACTAATGAGTTCGGGGGTCCTGCGGCCGAAAAAGCGGTAGGGCCCGGGGCATCAGTCCCGGTTCAAACAGCAACCGGGACTAATGCTCTGGAATATTAGGCCGGTTTTCTACTAGTGTAGCGTCAACGCTACAGCTCTCCTCGAACCCGTCGCCGGACGCCGCGGGCCAACTTCCAATCGAGGTGGTGATGGACGCGGTAGGGAGATGAGAGAGTCAGAGAAATGAGAGAATGGGAGGATAAGGTTGAGGGAGTGGCTCGGGCCATGAACGCTTGTGCGGTTAAAAGATTCCATAAAACTAACGGTGTTAGACACGTGTTAGCTGTTGGGTAGGTGAGTAGCTACCATAGTGCATATAGTTTTGTTTTTGATATAGCAAAATCAAACAATCCAACTGTCGGTGCTATTATCTTTTGCGCCCTTGTTCTGGGTGTACACCAGCCCACCAGCGTGAGAGAGGGCATCGGCAGCTTCAAATTCCTATAGTATATAGTAGTAGTGTAAACAAAGAAAAAGCCCCCCTTTCCACATAACCTCTCCTCCAACACTCCGTGCCACCAACGGAAGAAGACAACACACGAAGCACCGTGTGGGGGATGGCGGACAGCGGGTCCTCAATCCTCATCTCCCTGACCATTCATGCGGCGAGGCATCTTTGTCCGAATCACGTCTGCGGCCTAGTCGTTGTCCGTGTATACCAAGATGCCACTGTGTTGCATGCGGTGTAGCGGCCGAAGCTGGCCATGGCGGTGGTGTCGAGGTTGGGGTGGCCAACTTCTTTGGGTCAACGAAGCACAGTCTCTAGCGACTTGCGGCTGGATCCTGGTGGCTACTGCTACTGGAATCCAGTGACGTATAACACCAAGAGGTCGTCAACAATATGCATGCAAGCTCCAACGAAGGCAAAATTAGCCGTGCTCACTAATTTTTGGAAAGAACCAGGGACATGTATTTAAAACTGTATGTCACTGCTATACCCTAAATCCGTGACGGATATAAATTGACCATTGTCACTGCCTTTTCGTTAGCCTAGAATAACCATCGAACGAATTGCCAACGATGTATTTTCATTTGGCGTGTCATGGTTAGGCGCGGCGGATCCAGGTCACGACCTACCGGTGATGTATCATTTTGTATTTGTCATCTATACTGATTAACAGTGACTATCTTTTTGTATTACTAGTGACAACGTGGCTATAAGTATTTTTTAGTAGTGAAGCTACCATATAAATTTCTACAAGAAATTTCAAATGATTAACTACCGCCCGAAATTTCAGATTTCTTCTTAATAACATGTCACTCTCCAGTGACAAAGTTGGACTTGTATAAGCATCGGTAGCCACAGGAAAAATTAACTACCGCCCGCCATCAGGGTGACGGGATCGATCTTTTTGTACGGTTCACTATGTCGTATATTCTACACATGCATCTTTGAGAATTCTAGAGGTACTCTCAATAGATTCCTCGCTAAATTTCTTTATATATATGACTACCAAATTAACCGGCTGGCATGGGGTATCATTTTTTTTTCTCAACCAGACGGTTGGCTAAAAAGCAGCCAGATTTCTTGTTACAAAGAACTTATTATCCTGAAGAAAAATTAAGTGCATTTTTTCCAGAGTTCACGATCTGTACTTGCTATCATACTCCCTCCGTTTCAAAATATAAGATGTTTTAGGTTTGTGAAGCGAATGTATCTAGACATGTTTTAGTGTGTATATTCGAGTGAACCTACACACTAAAAGATGTCTAAATACATTTGCTTCACAAAGCTAAAATATCTTATATTTTAAAACGGAGGGAGTATTTGTCTATTCCACACATTTTGTGTGGAACTAAAAGCAAATCAACTTTATTTAGTTTGAATGCTAGGACTCTCAAGAATAACTACAGTAGCTTTCTTCCTAGAAACAGGTCCATCTACCGCGACCAACCTGTTTCAAAGTGGAAGTTATTATGTACTCCCTCCTTCTTAGTTTATAGGTCTCTAGGTTGTTAATTTGACCACCATAATATAAGATATAAATTATGAAAAATATATTATTAGAAACATTAGATGTTCTACTTTCTAATAATATAATTTTTATATTATAAAATTTGTATTATAATGGTTAGAATAGCAACCTAGGGATATGTGTAGGCCTTATAAACTAAGAAGGAGAGAGTAAATTGATTTTATTTATTTTTGTATGTAATAATTTATATTTTAAATTCTATCTAGCACAAATCATGGTGTCACTAGGGAAATAAACCCTATCCATCTCACTAAATATCTTATGGGATTTGTAGTCTATTATGTATGACTACAAAATTAACCATCTAGCGTGCGGGTATCATTTATGATTTCTCACCCAGATGGTTGGCTAAAAAATAGTTAGATTTATTTTCAGAAAGAACTCTCATTGTCCACAAGAAAATAAAATTCATTTTCCAAAGTACACAATCAGTAGTTGCTATCATATTTGTTTATTACAAATATCATGTGTGGTACTAAAAGCAAGTCAACATTCTTTAGTTTGAATGCTAGGACACTCAAGAAATAACCAAATATCTTGCAAGAAACAAGTCACCGTCTAGCGATAAAGTTGGGCTTGTATCAGCATTTGCAACCATAGGAAACATCAACAACTGCCTATCGTACGAGCAAAGGAATTTTTTTTTTTTTGCATTCAAGATATACTCTCAACAGAGTCCTCTCTAAATATCCTTAGGATATTTACTCTATTATATATATGATTACAAAATTAACCGGCTGGCGTGGGGTATCATTTATAATTTCTCAACCATATGTTTGGCTAATTGGGAACCTTCCAGAGGTGCATCTGGGGGGCTCCTTATGGGAGTTAGGGAGGATAAATATGATGTAGATGTGTGTGTTACAAATAAATTTTTTTCTCGCATGGTGCTTATGGATAGGCAATCCGGTTTTAAGTAGAATTTGTTAAATATTTATGGTCCTTCTAATTCTAAAGATAAGGCTGATTTTCTCGTTGAATTGGTTCATGTCTTGAATGTCAATTCTTTTCCTTCTATGGTCGGAGGTGATTTTAATCTAGTTCAGCGATCTAGTGAGCGAAATAAAGTGAAAAGGTTATCTAAATGGTATGCTTTATTTAATTCCATTATTGAGCACTGGGGTTTGAAAGAATTGGCTTTGTTTGGTTGATCTTTGTAACATCCCAGGATGTGAGACTAGAAATAAATAGGAAACCGAAGTGTGCATTGCATTCATGCATAGAAAATCTGAGAAATTTTTTGCGCTTTTAAATAAAACTTGTCAAAGTCATTGAAGTTTCACTTTAGTTGATGGAATTGAAGTAGCTCATCAACTGAAGCGTGATAAACTCCAACATGACATTTGTTAAAACTATTATTCTGGGTAGAGGGGTTTACAATAGAATTTAACCACTTAAATAATTATTTGGTACTTCTGGGTATTATATAATTCACTCTTAAACTTGTTACAAAAAATTGGTAAACCACATGGTCTAGAGTGCATAAAAGCCACACATTCTTATTTAAGTCATAACTTATCAACTGTATGAGATATAACAAAACTAAACTCATTTACATTACATTAAATAGTTCAAACTATTTGAATAAAAATAACTATGATCATTTTGAAACTCTTATGATCATGTCTTGGTGAAATCAAATAAAATCATTTAAAATTTGAACATGACCTTTGCTAACTTTGGATATTTTGAGCACAACTGATAATAGGAACAAATAAGATATGACAATATGCATAACTCACAATAACATGATCATTTCAAATATGAACTTTGGAAGTTAAACTTCTAAACAATTAATACAATATCCATTGATAATAATTCAATGATAAATTATAAATATGTATAAGAATATGAATTGATTCAGTCACAAGTCCATTTAGTGTCAAATGCCACTTGGCTGTCCAAAATAAAGATTATTAGAGGATAATCATCATGCCACCTAGGATAGTTATCCACTTAAAAATATCTTCCTATACTTGAACCCTAAGTAATGCTCATGCATGAGAGCATAACAACCAAGCACCTTACTCACCTTGCTCAAACAAGAGTCACCACTTGAGGTGTCAACTTGTGGTGGGCATCAAAATGCTATAAAAGGAACCTCATGGCATCCATTTGACCCCATAAAATCATGGTATAAGAAAACCAACGAAATTGGGCCACTCCGTACATTAGATAGGACCAAGATGAAGCAGCTAAGAGGTGCAGGCATGCCACAAGACGCAGGTTGTTCAGATTACCCAAAGAACAAGCTTCACAAGACCCCCAGGTTGGTCTAGGATGAGAGGAGAGGAGTGTACTTAGTGGGAAAAGGGAAGAACTCACCATAAGCAAGAGAAATATATGCCTTTGATCTGAAATTATAAATGGCTAGGCCTAGGAGTCATTGGATCCTATTCTTGCTCATTTCTACTAGAGAGGAAAGGAGAGGGGTGTTGTGGAACACCAATGGAGCAGTTGGACAACAACTAATTTTGTCCAGAAACATATCTTTAGATCATTTGAGCACATCAAAATCAATAGAAATCATCTAATAAAAACATATACATGATCTCAGGGCATATCACATACATCTAAATGATCATATGAGCACCAAGAACAAACAAGTAAATTTACTAGGAAGCAAATTAGACCCAGAAAAATGTAGAGTAGCTATTCATATCATGCATATGTCTGTACCAAGAAATCACTATCAACTCATGCATATTATTCACACACCATGTCTATTTAGACACCTATTGAAATCCCAACCTATACTAGTTATTATATGTGTTGGTGCACCTACAAATTCTTATAATACGTTGTATTGGACCAGTATTGTATTATCTTTATTTCAAAAGAATTTCAAAATCTGAAACTCTTGCAAACCAGATTCAAATTCAAACTACAAGTGGAAACAGAAAACCAGAAAAAGAAAAAGAATCAAAATAGAAAAAAGGCATATTGGCTTACCTGGCCGAGGCCTGCTATCTCGGCCCAGAAAGCCAGCCCATTGGGACCCTGGCCAACTTACCGTTTTGGTAAGGTGCCGATAGGCGGGACCCAGCAGTCAGAAGAAGAAGTCATCATCTTCTTCCTCTCTTCTCCATAGGGCCAACACGCCGACAGCGAGCTCCATGTCCCGGCCACTTTCTATGACCACCGACGAGCTTCTTTGACTGACACCTCCTCGTACTTATCTGTACCGGTCCACTGGCAAGTTTTGCAAGGAGATCCACGCCTAGAGCAAGATCAGCACCGACGCTGCATCTGGACCGTCGTCGACGGTGAACTGCCGATTCAAGCCCCGCCGTGTTCTATAAAACCTCCTGGAGCTCCGCAACAAAACCCTAGTTCACCCTATCCGCCTAATCTCTCTCTCTCCTCTTCTGCTCTCCTCAATTAACTGAAGGGTGTTCGCCGGAGTTCATCGTGAGGCCATCGATTCTGACCACCTCAAGCTCCAAGAAGTGGTGTGGGAGGAGCGTCGGGCCTGGTAGATCATATAGGAGGAATTATGCATCCACGGGAGGACTCAATCCGAGGAATTTAGCCATTCCCTTTCTATAGACCTCGTCGGAGTTCTTGATCATTCCGGCGTCTCCGACCTCAATACTCACTGGCGAGCACATTACTGGAATCAGGGTGAGTCTCTGCATCTCTGGATCCTAACATCGCGACCTAGAATCGACTATAGCTCGAGATAGAAATCGGTCATCGAGCTCTGCCGCAGTAATGGTTCGCCAGAGCTACTCCGGTGACCAATAGGTGGCGGCGCGACCATCATTGAGTTCCCTAGTCTCCTCATTCGAAATCTGTAACCTAATTGTCCTAAGAACCTCTGTAACACCGATTCCGGCGATCGTCGGCGGTGAGCTAGGCCTAGTCAGCCATTTGGACTATGTCCATGCCGACGTGGCATCTGACTAGGCATAGCCCCACCAGTCAGTGGCTAGGGTAGATTTTAGGTTCGGTAAGAAAAAGTTTCCCGGTTATTCAGAAAAACCAGTCCATGTTTGACTTGGTCCTTGTCAACGAGGCAGCTGACCAGTATCTGGACCCACTAGTCAGTAGCACTGGCTAGGTACAGCCTCGGTAGAAAAAGTTCTCCCTATTAAAAAGGAATTCCACAAAACATCCAAACCTTTGAAAATTCATAACTAATTCATTTTAAGTCAGAAAAATACAAATAATATATCAAAATGACCCTAAAAATGATATCTAATTGTTTGTACTATAATATCCTATGCTTATGTGGAATATTTTTGAGTGAGATTTCAACACATGTTTAAGTACTATTTGGAATATGAATTTGAAAAAATTTAGGAATCAAGTAACTTTTATAAATGAAAAATAAATGTTTATAAACTCAAATTTCATTGTTTAAATATATTATTTTAAGACTTTACTATTAGTATTTAAAAACCTAAAATTATTTCCCTAAATAATTTTTAAATAGTCACATCAAGAAAAATCGTAAATAACTATTGGCTTGCATTAAAATTTATTTTCAACTATAATCTGGTAATTGAAAATTGTCTTATTAAGAATTACTTTTAATCATGAAAATGTCTAAAATCAATTTAGAAACCATTTAAAATTGTGATTCAAACCCTAACAACTATTTATTAAAGGAATTATGTTTTCTTAACTACTTAAATGTTCTTATAAGGTAATTAACTAAAAATGAATTTAATTAGTAAGTATCCATTAAGGATATGTTCTTCAAAAGTTATTCTTTTGAAGAACATCAGTTAATCACCACAACAACCCTTATGCCATCAAACAAATACTTTCTTATATATGTTAAGATTGTTGTCAACCCTAAAACTAGTTAGATATTGTTGTGAAATATGCTTTACTTCCACTTTACATATCCATGTGCAAACTAGTTAATTGCTAATTGTAAGATGCAACTTAAAATGGTTAATTTCGTGTCTTCGCCATTAACCATCATTCTCTTGTAGCAAGGGATGGTGCTACACTTTGAAATAGTAATCTTCTTTTAAGCTTTAGTTTGTTACTTATAAAACATTGTAAGTAACCTAAAACCCTTAACAACTTATGTATGCAATTGAACTTAAAAGTGCAACACACCACAAAAAGATCACCATTCAGTAATAACAGATCATCGGGGTTAGGTTACGCTTAGAGCGAAGCATAGCATCTATTATGAATTTCATGCTGCAGGTTTCTAACATCATCCCTACCGAATGATGATTGCTATTTCAGAATTGGGATTTCTTTCGTATCGAAGACCTTGACTCGCATAATCTCGCAGTCAAAAAGACAAGTTCACTCTTGCTCATATCTCTTGTGTATTTTTATCAAATTACTTGCAAATATATACCTATGGTATTACTATTGCATTTAAAAGCAAAAGGTTCTGTTTTCATAATTAATATGAAGTAGTGGTTTCAACCGGAATGGTTGTTGCCCTAGGATGGTGGGCAGTGGGACTATGGTATGAGTATGGTGGAGGTCCCACTGCAACTGGAAAGTTCACCTAGGATTAATAACAAATATCGCCAGTGATTCTAGCGCCATAAATAACGGTCAACCATAAGATCTGGAATGGGACGGAGAAGTCAGCCGTATCTTTTTCCTCTCGCATGTCAACGAACACGCTGTTCGGTAGCAGTTGTCGTCCTGCTGGGAGCAACGGGAGGGTGGAATCCCCCTCAAGATTCCACGGTTCTGGCGGTCTATGATGGATTGTAGCAACAACGGGGGTTGTTTACCGAGGTCGGATATTACCAAAGTGTAAGATGACCAGCAGGGGTAACTTATTGTCGAGGTCGGAATAATACCAAAGTGTAGAGTGCCCAGCGAGGATAAGTATACCGAGGTCGGAAACTACCAAAGGGTAGGACGCCCGGCATGGGTAGCGTACCGATGTTGGAGCTACAAAAGGGCGGGTATGCAGGGTCGCGGGAAAGGACAGTGATTGGCTTGGATCATCGACTGGGCCCCACACCAAGGAAGTGTGGATGAAGCTCGCGGCTCGGTTGTGCAACAAGGGTTTGATCTCTTATGGGTACAAGTGACCACCTCTGTAGAGTGTAAGAAAGTATCTGGATACTCCCTGTTCCGGGAAGGAGCTGTGAACGCGGCAGAAAAGGAGCCCATCGAAGCTCTAATCAACCTGTGAAGGCTAGCGGACATAGTTCTTCTGAATAAAAGCAACCTCTTGAAGAAATGTTTATGAAAACTTGCATTGCCAAACAACTCTTGGGTCTAAGGCTATAGATAGTGCATAAAACACCTTATTCCTTATATAAACTTGCTGGGTAACGCTTGTTACTCAACCCACTCCCTCTTAACCCTTGCTTAGATTGGAGGCAACACCAGGAGACAATCTCAAGACACTAATGATGAAGATGAAACCCTATATCAATGTAAGAACTTTCAATGGAGTCAACGACTATGCCAAGCATGCTGGAAAACTAGAATAGGAATAGAAGGGAACCAATTCCCTAATCCTAGAACCTAAGTAGCTAGGGTAATTTTGTAGCAAGCCAACTGCATTGTTGTTAGCTCTAGTTTAGCCTTCAATGTACTCTTTCTCGATTGTAGTCGCCAGGACTAAACCTCTACCTGTTGAAGAGGTTCTGAAGATCTTCTGTATGATGAAATTTGTAATCCTATGCACCTACCTTGGACCTGCGATGCTTCTGTTGTACCACTTTGATCGATGTAATACAAGTGAGATGGTGTTTCATTGGTGTTATGTCAACGACTTACATACTACACATACAGTGGTATGCTGGGTCACCACAATCTTTTACTTGGTCGAATAATCAAGTGGACCCTTTATTTGAGATGTTGGACAGAGTGTTAGTGTCCCCAGAATGGGAATTACAGTTCCCGCTGGTAACTGTCAGGACCCTGGTTAGAGGGGTGTCTGATCATGCTGCACTCTTAGTGAGCAATGGCATTGTTGCTCCTGTCATTACAAAACCCTTCAAATTTGAATTAAGTTGGTTTATGCGGGATGATTTATTTTCAGTGGTTAAAAAAGTGTGGAAGGCGCCTCACAGGGGTCGTAATGCTTTGGATAGGTAGCACAATTGCTTTGTTAAATTGCGCAGTAATTTGAAAGGGTGGAATAATAATGTGGAAGGGCGGTATAAAAGGGATAGAGATTTGATTGCTGGTCAATTGGATTTTTTAGATAAAAACAGTGAGATTGCAGGGCTCTCTGCAGCTGACTATGAGCTTAGGTGTACTTTACAAGAGAAACTTTCTAAAATTCTTAAAGAAGAGGATTTATAATGGTTTCAACGGTCTAAGGAAAGAGACCAATTGGAAGGAGATAGTAATTCGAGATATTTTATGCTTAAAGCCAGTGGTAGAAAACATAGAAATAAGATTTTTAGATTTTGTTATGATGGTGATTTTATCGAAGGTGACCAGAATCTTCTGTTTTTTGACACCTCGTGACCAAAATCTTTTAGAATATGCTACAGATTTTTAAAAGGACCTTTTTGGTTCTATTGATTTGTTGCATGTTTCTCTTGCTGATCCTATTCCTATGGCGTTAAACGATGTGGATAAGGAAATGTTGATCACTCCATTATCTATTAAAGAGATAAAAGAGGTAATTTTTTCTATGGAGCATAACCGGGCCCCTGGTCCGGACGGATTTCCTATTGAGTTTTTTCAAAGATTTTGGGACTTAATCTATTTAGACCTGGTTGCTTTGTTTCAAGATTTTTTTGATGGAAAATTGGATATTAAGCATTTTAATTATGGCATTATTACTCTAATTTCAAAAGGGCAGGGGTGGACAAGATTCAAATGTTCAGACCGATATGTTTATTGAATGTTGTTTTTAAAAAATTTACTAAGGTTTTGAATCATAGATATGTCTTGCTGATAAAATTATTAATGAAATTCAATCTGCTTTTATTAAAGGCAGATATATTTTGGATAGTGTGGTAATTTTACACGAGACGATTCATTATATGCACAAGTCTAAGAAATCTGGTGTTATCTTTATGGTAGATTTCGAAAAAAGTGTACAACAATATTAATTGGGAGTTTATGTTCTCTGTCATGGAAATGAAAGGGTTGCTTGGAAAGTTTATCCAGTGGACTAGGGCAGTGGTTACTGAAGGTAAGGTGTGTGTGATGATAAACGATGTTTTGGGTAAATACTTTACTACTAAAAAGGGGCTCCAGCAAGGCGACATGTTTTCGCCTTTATTGTTTGACATTGCTGCTTGATACGTCTCCAACGTATCTATAATTTTTGATGCTCCATGCTTGTTTTTACACCATTTGCTTAGTGTTTCGTTACACTTCGAGGCATTTTTATGCATTTTCCGGAACTAACCTATTAACGAGATGCCACAGTGCCAGTTCTCTGTTTTCTGCTGTTTTTGTGTTTCAAAAAAGTTACACAGGAAATATTCTCAGAATTGGACGAAACAAAAGCCAGACATCCAGAAATTTACCAAAGCTTCCAGAGAACCGAAGAGGAGATGGAGAGGAGCCACTGGTGGGCCACACAACCAGGGGGCGCGGCCTAGGGCTGGCCCGCGCCCCCCTGTGGTGAGCCCCACTACGTCCACTTCTGACGCCGCCCCTTCGCCTATAAAGCCCCCCGACGGGAAAAATCCAAAAGACCCGATCACTTTTCCAGAATACATCGCGATCCGCCGCCGCCATCAACCCGAGATCGGGAGGGTCCAGAAGCTCTTCCCGGCACCCTGCCGGAGAGAGAAATCGCCACCGGAGGTCTTCTTTATCACCATGCTAGCCTCCGGCGCGATGAGTGAGTAGTCTACTTGGACTATGGGTCCATAGCAGTAGCTAGTTGGTTGTCTTCTCCACCATGTGCTTCATGTTTAGATCTCGTGAGCTGCTTTACATGATCGAGATCACCGTTATGTAATTCTACATGTTGTGTTTGTCAGGATCCGATGAATATTGGTGTTATGATTGAGTTGATGTGCTGAATATTATCTTATGTTATCTCTATGTTGTTTATGATCTTGCATGCTCTCCGTTGTTAGTAGCTATCTTGGCCGAGTAGTTGCTAGTGACTCCAAGAGGGGGTATTTATGATCGATAGTGGGTTCATGCCTCTATTTAATCTGGGGGAGTGACAGAAACCTCTAAGGTTGTAGATGTGCTGTTGCTACTAGGGAGAAAACAACATTTATATGCTCAAGGGCATATGCTTTGTTTACATTACACACTTTGCTTAATGCAGTTATCTGTTGTTCGCAACTTAATACTTGTGGAGTTCTCGGATTGATTCGCCATAAGTGGATTATTAGTCATAGATGCAGTTGGATGACGGTCTATGTATCTTGTTGTAATGCCCAGAGTAAATCTCATAGTGATCCTCTCGACATGCACGTTGTCTTTATTCTATCAATTGCCCAACTATAATTTGTTTACCAAGCATGTGTTATTTTATCTTATGGAGAGACACCACTAGTGAACTATGGACACCGGTCCTATTTCTATTATATTGCTATCACCTGTTTACTTTACTCAAACTATTTACTTTACTTGCATATTACTATTGCTTTCCACTCGATATGCTCATTCCTTTGTTTCAAGCAAACCGGTGAGATTGACAACCTCATCTTAAGTTGGGAGCAAAGTATTTGGTTGTGTTGTGTGCAGGTTTCACGTTGCTACTAGTTGAAGACGCGCTGACTCATTATCATAAACGGCGCCCTTGTTGGAGTGTCACTAGGCTAGCAAGCATCACCTTCTGGAGTATTGAATTTTTCCTAGACGATTAAACCTTGGTTTCTTACTGAGGAAAAAACTTGCTGTTGTGCTCATCATACCTTCCTCTTGGGGTTCCCAACTGGACGGTGAAAAACTATCAACACCGCGCCGCATCAAGACATTTTTCTGGCGCCGTTGCCGGGGAAAAAGAAGACTTCTGCAAGGGGAGTTTCGCACGCACATCCTTTACTTTGTTTTAGTTTTGCTTTTACTTTATTTTTGCTTGCATCATTTTATCAAAAACACAAAAAAATTAGTTTCCTTTATAGTTGTTATTTCTTTACTCTAGTTCATTATGTTGTTCCCTAAGTACGTTTTGAAGGACCTCTCAGTAGGTAGTGGTTCAATTATTGGGAAAAGTAACATTGAAGAGTTCTTTAATCATATTAGTATGCATAAAGATGTTGAGGAAAAGTCTTTGGCTGAGCTTGCTCCTAGTTATGAAGTTGCTTCTGCTTATTTGATTCACATGTTAGAAGCTACGTTCGCTAGCCTTAATCCTTTTATGCAATACATGTTTCTTAAGCTTCATGATATTGAGGATCCCGAAAAGAAAGCTTTTATCTTGGAAACTTTGCGCATAGAATTTAGAGATGTTGCCATTGAAGCTAGAAAAGTTCTTAATCGTTTTAATAAGCTTGGTTCACATATAAAGGTTGTTAGTATAAACAATGAGGGAACCGAAATACCTATACCTAGAAAACTCTTGGGATTGTATGAAGCTTTTGAAAATAATTTTGATTGGATCTGTCCCAAAAATCTTTTTAGCGATTTGAGTGAACCAAAGCGTGATTACAAAGGGTCTTCAAAAACTTATGTGGATGAAATACAATGCCTTATTGAGAAGACTTCTGCAGTTGATCTTAATGATTCACTTGATATTACTTGATTCACATTTTCTGCGCCTAGCTCAAAGGCGTTAAAGAAAAGCACTCTTGGGAGATAACCCAATATTTTTACTTTCAGTTCTTTTTCTTTTATTTGAGTCTTGGAAGTTATTACTACTGTAATAACCTCTTCTTATCTTTTTTATTTCGTTTTTGTGCCAAGAGAAGCCTCTAATTTGAGTGAGGTAAGATTTGGGGATGTTGCTGTCGTGAAACAGTTTTCGGTGCTGCACCGTAAAAATTCGTGAAAATTCTCAGAATATCTTTTGGACCTGCGATTTCTTGTGCATATGCCCCAGGTTATATCCAAACTTTCATTAGTTGAACACTTTTTGATTTAGGCAAAAGAAAATCCTCTAAAAATTCGACATTTGTCAGCTGTTCTGTTTTGACAGATTTCTGCTAATATTTGTGTTTGCCGCTTTAACGCTTTCTTTTTGAGTTCTTTTGATCACGGAACTTTTGAGAAAGTTGCTACAGTAGTATATGCTTTATATGTGGTGGTTTTAGGTTGAAACCTGAAGCAAAAAGGGTTGATTCAATATTATGCTTACACTAATGTTGCTAATAGATTTGTGTTTAGTTTTGTATGAAGGAAGTTTTCAAGTGTAGGGATTGGAGAATGATGAGATGAGTTGAAGAATGGACAAAAGCTCAAGCTTGGGGATGCCCGTGTCACCCCAAGAAATATCCAAGAGGTACAAGCGTCAAAGCTTTTGTTGGCACGCAAAACTGGCGCGCAACACCAGGATAATCGTCGTACTTTCGTGACGACGAACGGATGCTTTCCGAGCAAAGCAACAAAGATTCCCTCTCTTTCGTGGAGGAGAGACGACCACTTTTTAGCGCAAAGCGGCAAAGATCAACCAAACCCTAGGGCTGCTAGGGCATGACAGAGAGAACGATAGAAGATAAGAACGATAAAAGAGAATAACGATAAAAAGTAGTAAACTGTATTGATAGATCGATTGGTTCGGGACCCCTTTCAATCGGCCACGACCTGATATATAGGCACACCGGACTTGGTGTTTACGAATAGAGGACTCCAAAACCAATTGTGATTTGATTCGGTCACCTCTAGACTTCCTAATATGTAGTACTAGAACGTAACAAAGTCCAAACTAGGCCGATGTACCAATACAACCTGGCCCGTAAAGAATAAAATATCTGGCCATAGTGCTAATCCCACCGATTACGTGATGTGCATTTAAATTTGCTGTTGCACCTTTCATCACGTATCTTCACAAACATTGCCAAATTCCTTCAGCTAAGCTTTGCATAATTTGGCATTCAGAACTTACTACGACCTGTCCTAATTAGCAGCTATAGCTCAAAAACGTTCCTGGGTATATGTAGGAGACGTTCGATGTAGCTTCTGGTCCATGCTTGATGTAGCTTCTGGTCCATTTAAAATCCCATATAATTGTCCGGAGTAAATAACCTCGTATGCTTGATGTGCTGCTGTAGTATTTATATGCGGGTCTGCTTATGCCTGCAATTTGAACTAAACAACAAGTCCAAATATATATGTCAATCAATAACCAATTGACACATATTTAAATTAATTTGGCTGATCATAAAGCTAGTAGACAAATTACACAATCAACACATGCCCCCCCCCCCCCCCCCCCCGTTTTTGGTACAATTGAATTTACCGAAAACACATCTGTAATACCTTAGGATGATGCCAATAACTTCACCGGCCATATAACTTCTTAGGCGATGTTCAAAGAACACATCGGCCAAATTTTGCTTACGGCAATATGCAAATAAATCATCAGCCATATTTTCATTGGGCGATATTTCAAAATAAGACATCGGCCATAATTTCTTCAAGCCTACATCGACCTGCTAGAATAATACCTCTTCTAACATTTTTCATTAAGACATTTTTGGAAATCTTTCCCTGCAAAGATTGTACAAGCTATGAATTTTTAGGAACAATCTATACAACTCTATATAAGCCTTCACAACTCGGCGATCATTTGCCGAATTTGTATTTATAACCCCAATAGGTCACATTCCTTTTAGTGCAAAAATAATAATCTAGTAACAAAGTCGGCCAATAAAAACTCACTTTTTTCTAATAACCATCACACTTTATGAGCCGACTGATGTATCTTGCATATTCCTTCATGCACCTCACCCATAGATATTCTAGAGTGATCAGAATCCAAGCACTTAAAAAGTGAACCTCTATTGTTCGGTGATACAACTCATCATTCAACAAAGTACATTTTAAAGCTTTTCGCCGAATTTTCCTATCTCTTGGTGGACCTGGACCTTTAAATAATTAACTAAAAAGAACTCTCAGTCACCTGGTTCTAAACTACTCTCGCTAATTTGGTTATTTGGGAATCAGGTACCGAATTATGCTTGTTCTATACTGTTAGTTGCTGACTTGAAACCAGGGACAGCTGCACCTGTACCGAACTGAAAACCAACAGATCGGCCTCACGTTTGCCAGCAGCTAGCATCGGTCTTCCTAATGTAAAAAGTTATCCCTTGCTAATACGATAACCTGAAGCCTATTATGCTAAACAATTTGCTCTAGAATTTCCATCCCTAGCTATATGATAGATAGAAACTTAACTGTTTTCCAAACATCGGTCCAAATAACTATTTAGTAATCCATCCAAACATGGAAATTTGCCTTTAAATTGCTGCACTACCAGAGGCGAATCCCAGAAACATCATCCTTTACACCCATGTCTATCAAATCTTGCAAACCAAATTGTAAAGCTTCATACTCAGCTTGGCTATTTGCACAAGGATATTTTAAACGGACCGATGTTCTGTAATCAAGATTGTTGGACGAAATTAAAACAATAAAATCGGCAATAACCCTAGTAGCATGCAGCGATTTATATGCAAAGTGATATTCTATTTTCATGCAATCCTATCACTAAGAATCGGTTGTTGTACACATACACTAGAAAGTGGATAATGCGGAACTATTGTACATGCATTACTGTTTAGTAAATACATACCGATTTTTGCTTCGAGCAAGCGACGTCCTGGATATGCAATGATGTATTCCTTCTCATCGCCTTCTTACGCCAAAGACTATGCCGATAACTATATACTTGTTGTTTTTATCGGCTTCCATATTAGAATTAACAAATATAGACATTGAAATGCTTGCATCACTAACAGCTATTTGTTCAAGTAGGTCAACCGATGTCCAAGCTTCATAAAAATCTTTAGTTATCTCATGCATATCGCTCTTTCCGGAACGATATTCATTAGTGCACCTTTGCAGCCACTTATTGCTAGCATCGGTCAAATAATATATCTCACTATATTGCAACTCAACCGATGCCTCTGTCAACGTGATGAATGTCGGGTTATCCTCCTTGATCAACATCCATATCAGTAGGTGCATCTATATTATTTTCACAATTTTGAGCAGCAACTATGTCATCCACATTTTTATTTTCCTCCGTCATGATGAGCTTCTTCCTCCAAGCCATTTTAAGAGGCACCGGTTTATCTTGATTCAACCACTCATCGCATCTTTTCTCGGCTATCTCTTCTTTGATCACCAAAGCTCGTAGTCGTTGTAGCCGATGTTTTTGAGTGTGTGTGAGTCCGGTCGGGCACCATTGAGGTTCTTGTTTAGTTCCCGGCATGACTGACTTAATTTTGTTGCCCCCCGAGTACCTCGGCCTGTACAGATGAACTAATGTTATTGGCGCAAACAATCTGTCCCTGGCCGAGAAAACCTTTCGCTGATCAGATGGACTATCACTAGTAGAAAACGGGGCTAATATCCTGGGGCATTAGTCCCGGTTGCAATATGAACCGGGACTGATGCCCTGGGCCCCACTGCTTTTTCGGCCGCAGGACCCCAGAAACCATCAGTCCCGGTTCGTTTTTAACCTTTAGTCCCGGTTCGTATTACGAACCGGGACTAAAGTTCCTGCGATAGAATCCGACCGTTGTCAGTGACATTAGTCCCGGCTGGTAACACCAACCGGGACTAAAGACCGGACCTTTAGTCCCGGTTGGTAATACCAACCGGGACTAATGACTTCCCTATATAAAACAGTCCCTTCTTCCTCCCCGAGCCAGCCACTCCCCCTCTCCACTCTCAAGTGTTCTTCATACAACAAACCTACCTCGAGTTTATCCTCTTTGACCACCATTTTCTATCACAAATTGATGTCCCCACTTGAATCTAAGTGGACTAAAAGGTGAGAAACTTTGTGCTTTTGTGTTTCATTGGTAATTTAGCTCATTTAATGCTCTAAAAGTAGAGAGATTTGTGATTTTTTTCATGTTAGATTTTATTCATGTTAGATTTTATAGATTTTATTCATGTTAGATTTTATTCATATTAGATTTTATTCATGTTAGATTTTATTAGAAATAAAAATGCTATTAGAAATAGAAATGTTAGAATTAAAAATAAAAATAGAAGTAGACATAGCTAACATAGAAATAGAAATAGAGATAGAGATAGAAAAATAGAAATACCGATAGAAATAGAGATAGAAATACCGATAGAGGTAAAAATAGAAATGCTATATAGATTTTATTCATGTTAGATTTTATTAGAAATAGAAATGCTATTAGAAATAGAAATGTTAGAATTAAAAATAAAAATAGAAGTAGACATAGCTAACATAGAAATAGAAATAGAGATAGAGATAGAAAAATAGAAATACCGATAGAAATAGAGATAGAAATACCGATAGAGGTAAAAATAGAAATGCTATATAGATTTTATTCATGTTAGATTTTATTA
Organism: Dactylis glomerata; assembly: GCA_007115705.1. Classification (NCBI taxonomy): domain Eukaryota; kingdom Viridiplantae; phylum Streptophyta; class Magnoliopsida; order Poales; family Poaceae; genus Dactylis; species Dactylis glomerata. The sequence continues at coordinate 599,360 of QXEO01000518.1, forward strand.
GAAATAGAAATGCTATTAGAAATAGAAATGTTAGAATTAAAAATAAAAATAGAAGTAGACATAGCTAACATAGAAATATAAATAGAGATAGAGATAGAAAAATAGAAATACCGATAGAAATAGAGATAGAAATACCGATAGAGGTAAAAATAGAAATGCTATATAGATTTTATTTATGTTAGATTTTATTAGAAATAGAAATGCTAAAGTTTTGTTAACTTATTCTTACTTATCAAACTAAAATTAGAGATAGAAATAGAAATTGTATATTTGATTTGCGTTTGATATGTACTTATATAATGCAGATGAGCCGAGCATGGATGTACGCCGATCGACGCTCTGGAGATTTCATTAAAGGCGTGCATTCTTTTCTCAAGGTGGCTGAGGCAACCAAGCGGAATGGTTTTATGTGTTGTCCATGCGGTGGTTGTCGAAATGAGAAGGATTACCCCTCCACAAAGACCCTTCACATCCACCTGTTCCGGTTCGGTTTCATGTCCGGCTATAATTGTTGCACCAAGCATGGGGAGAGAGGGGTTATGATGGAAGACAACGATGAAGAAGAGAATGATGACAACTATCCTGAGTTCCCTGAAACCACCGATACCGTAATGGAAGATAATGAAGAAGAAGAAGGTGAAGAACGGGCATCAGATATGCCCGCTGATGATCTTGGTCAGGTCATTGTTGATGCACAGATTGACTGTGAAAGTGAAAAGGAGAGGGAGAAGTTGGAACGCATGTTAGATGATCACAAAAAGGATTTGTACCCAAATTGCGAAGACGGCCAGAAAAAGCTAGGAAGCACGCTGGAATTGCTGCAATGGAAAGCAGAGAGTGGTTTATCTGACAAGGGATTTGAAAAGTTGCTGAAAATTATGAAGAAGATGCTTCCAAAGGATAACGAATTGCCCGCCAGTACATATGAAGCAAAGAAGATTGTCTGCCCTCTAGGATTGGAGGTGCAGAAGATACATGCATGCATTAATGACTGTATTCTCTACCGCGGTGAGTATGAGAATTTGAATGCATGCCCGGTGTGCAGTGCATTTCGGTATAAGATCAGGCGAGATGACCCTGGTGATGTTGAGGGCGAGCGCCCCAGGAAGAGGGTTCCTGGCAAGGTGATGTGGTATGCACCTATAATACCACGGTTAAAACGTTTGTTCAGAAACAAAGAGCATGCCAAGTTGTTGAGGTGGCACAAAGAAGACTGTAAGAGTGATGAGATGTTGAGACACCCCGCTGATGGGTCGCAGTGGAGAAAAATCGACAGAGATTTCCCGGAGTTTACAGAAGACGCACGCAACCTGAGGTTTGGTCTAAGTACAGATGGCATGAATCCTTTTGGGGAGCAGAGCTGCAGTCATAGCACCTGGCCAGTGACTCTATGTATATATAACCTTCCTCCTTGGTTGTGCATGAAGCGAAAGTTTATTATGATGCCAGTGCTTATCCAAGGCCCGAAGCAACCCGGTAATGACATTGATGTGTATCTAAGGCCATTAGTTGATGAACTTTTACAGTTGTGGCAGACTGAAGGTGTTCGTGTGTGGGATGAGTACAAACAAGAGGAATTTGATCTACGAGCGTTGCTGTTCGTGACCATCAATGATTGGCCTGCTCTTAGTAACCTTTCAGGACAGACAAACAAGGGATACAATGCATGCACGCACTGTTTAGGTGAGATCGATAGTATATATTTGGATAAAAGTAAGAAGGTGGTGTATCTCGGGCATCGTCGATTTCTTTCGCCCAAACATCAATTGAAGAAAAAAGGCAAGCATTTCAAGGGCGAGGCAGAAGTCCGGGGCAAGCCTAAACGCCATACTGGTGATGATATATTTGATATGGTCAAAGATTTAGAAGTAATCTTTGGAAAGGGTCCTGGCAGTCTGTCTGTTCCGAATGACGCTAGCGGACATGCACCCATGTGGAAGAAGAAATCTATATTTTGGGAGCTTGAGTATTGGAAATTCCTAGAGGTCCGCTCTGCAATCGACGTGATGCACGTGACGAAGAATGTTTGCGTGAACCTACTAGGATTCTTGGGCTTGTATGGAAAGACAAAAGATACACCAGAAGCACGGGAGGACCAGCACCGTATGAAAAGAAGAGACGGCATGCATCCGGAGGATTCTAAGGGTCCTGCGAACTACGCTCTTACCAAAGAAGAGAAGGAAATCTTTTTTGAATGCCTGAGCAGTATCAAGGTCCCATCTGGATTCTCGTCAAATATAAAGGGAATAATAAATATGGCCGAGAAAAAATTCCAAAACCTAAAGTCTCATGACTGCCACGTGCTTATGACGCAATTGCTTCCGGTTGCACTGAGGGGGATTCTACCGGAAAATGTTCGAGTACCGATTGTGAAGCTATGTGCATTCCTCAATGCAATTTCGCAGAAGGTAATCAATCCAGAAGATCTACAACGGTTACAGAATGATGTGGCCCAATGTCTTGTCAGCTCTGAGTTGGTGTTCCCACCGTCCTTCTTCAATATTATGACGCATCTCTTAGTTCACCTAGTCGAAGAGATTACCATTCTCGGTCCAGTATTTCTGCACAATATGTTCCCCTTTGAGAGGTTCATGGGAGTCTTAAAGAAATACGTGCATAACCGTGCTAGGCCAGAAGGAAGCATCTCCAAGGGCTATCTAACAGAGGAGGTCATTGAGTTTTGTGTTGACTTTGTTCCTGACCTGAACCCGATTGGTCTTCCTCAATCGCGGTATGAGGGGAGACTAAGTAGAAAAGGCACGCTAGGAATGAAATCAGCATACTGTATGGATGGACATTCTTTGAGTGAAGCACACTACACAGTTTTACGAAATTCCACGTTGGTGGAGCCGTATATGGAGCGACACAAGAATATTGTAAGCTCGGAAAACCCTGGGCAGTCAAACTCCTGGATTACAAAGTTGCACATGGCGACTTTTGGTGGTTGGTTGCAAACACTTCTTATAAATGACGCCACTGTTGGATATGAGCTGTCCATGTTGGCCAAGAAACCATCTTCAACTATATTGACTTTCCAGGGTTACGAGATAAATGGGAATACATTTTACACGGTCGCCCAAGATAAAAAGAGCACCAATCAAAACAGTGGTGTCCGCTTTGATGCATTACACGATAATGGGACAAAGGACACATATTATGGTTACATAGAGGAGATATGGGAACTTGACTATGGACCGTCTTTTAAGGTCCCTTTGTTTCGATGCAAATGGGTCAAGCTGACAGGAGGCGGGGTAGTTGTAGACCAAAAGTACGGCATGACAACAGTGGATCTCAACAATCTTGCGTACATGGACGAACCATTCGTCCTAGCCAACGATGTCGCTCAGGTTTTCTATGTGAAGGACATGTCTACAAAACCGAGAAAGAGAAAAGATAAGAAAACGAATACATCACACGATGAGCCAAAGCGACACATTGTTCTCTCAGGGAAAAGAATCATCGTGGGAGTGGAGGACAAGACAGATATGTCAGAAGATTATAACAAGTTTGATGAAATTCCGCCCTTCAGAGTGAACACTGACCCAACCCTCCTCTTAAACAAAGAAGATACTCCATGGTTACGGTGTAGAAGGAAACCCCAACACTAGATGGGGATGTTGGTGATGTGTAATAATGTATTGAACCTTTTGATGTAAATGTATGATTTTGGGTTAGTTATTCAATTTCAAACACTTTTCAAACACTCCAATGGGGCTACAGGGGTAGGAGAGAGGTAGTAGGGCGAGGCAACGGGGTTGAGGCGGAAGACGGCGGCCATTGCTTTCTTTTGAACACTTTTGAAGACAGGGTTGAGGCGCTGCAAGGAAGAAGCACCACGGTGTGTGTTTTAATTGAAAATGGCAAAATAGTTAATTGTTTGAATAGTTAGAATAATTGATTTTGAAAATAGAAAATATTTTTGAATTATTTATTCAATTTCAAACACTTTTCATATTCAAAGTTTTATCAAATTCTAAAATATGCTAAAAGAATTTTAATCAATATTGTTTTAATAGAAAATGGCAAAATAGTTAATTGTTTGAATAGTTAGAATAATTGATTTTGAAAATTGAAAATATTTTTGAATTAGTTATTCAATTTTAAACACTTTTCATATTCAAAGTTTTATCAAATTCTAAAATATGCTAAAAGAATTTTAATCAATATTGTTTTAATAGAAAATGGCAAAATAGTTAATTGTTTGAATAGTTAGAATAATTGATTTTGAAAATTGAAAATATTTTTGAATTAGTTATTCAATTTTAAACACTTTTCATATTCAAAGTTTTATCAAATTCTAAAATATGCTAAAAGAATTTTAATCAATATTGTTTTAATAGAAAATGGCAAAATAGTTAATTGTTTGAATAGTTAGAATAATTGATTTTGAAAATTGAAAATATTTTTGAATTAGTTATTCAATTTTAAACACTTTTCATATTCAAAGTTTTATCAAATTCTAAAATATGCTAAAAGAATTTTAATCAATATTGTTTTAATAGAAAATGGCAAAATAGTTAATTGTTTGAATAGTTAGAATAATTGATTTTGAAAATTGAAAATATTTTTGAATTAGTTATTCAATTTTAAACACTTTTCATATTCAAAGTTTTATCAAATTCTAAAATATATAGAAGATATTCAAATTGAAATTCAAAATTCATATTCAAATGAAATCTGAAAAAGTGTGCAGCATTGGCGCGCATTTATTACGTCTATAGTCCCGGTTGGTAACACCAACCGGGACTAAAGGTCTGGGCTCTGGCGCGCGAACCGCCCTAAGGTCTTTAGTCCCGGTTGAAGCCACCAACCGGGACTAAAGGGGGGGGGTATATAAGGCCTCCTTCTTCCCCACGACACTTAGCCGTTTCCATTCATCGCGCGCGGAGGAGCTCTTGTGCTGGATCGTTGCGGTCGCCCCGAGCCGTCGCCGAGCCGCCGCCGCCGCGCGCAACCGCCGCCGCGCGCGCCCTAGCCTAACCGCCGCCGCCGCGCGCGCCCAAACCCTAGCCGCCGCCGCGCGCGCCGCCCGCGCCGCCCGGGCCGTCCGAGCCGCCGCCGCCGCCGCCGCGCCGGAGGAGGCGCCGTCCGCTGCCGCCCCAGACGCCCCGAGACGCCGACGAGCCGCCCGAGACGCCCCGCGCGCGCAGGTGAGCGCGTGCAGCCCCGCCGGCCGGCCGGCCTGCAAAAAAAAAGTTATTTATGTTAGTAATAGTTAGAAAATAAGTTAGAATAATGTAGTAATAGTTAGTAAATAAGTTAGTAAATAAGTTAGTAATAGTTAGTAAATAAGTTAGAAAATAAGTTAGAAAATAAATTATTTATGTTAGTAAAATGCAGATTTTATGTTAGCTTTTATATGTTAGAAAATAAGTTATTTATTTATGTTAGTAAATGCAATTATTATTAGTTAGATTTTATGTTAGATTTTAGGTTAGAAAATTTTAGTTAGAAACATTTAGATAACTAGTTAGATTATATGTTAGAAAAATGTAGTAATAGAAATGCTATTACTATTAATTAGATGAATAGTAATAGAAATGCAATTACTATTAGTTAGATGAATAGTAATAGAAATGCTATTACTATTAATTAGTAATAGAAATGCTATTACTATTAATTAGTAATAGTAATGCAATTACTATTAGTTAGATGAATAGTAATAGAAATGCTATTACTATTAATTAGTAATAGAAATGCTATTACTATTAATTAGTAATAGTAATAAAAATGAATAGTAATAGAAATGCTATTACTATTAGTAAAATGCTAGTTAGTAAAATGCAATTTAGGTTAGATAATAGAAATGCTATTAGTTAGACAATAGAAATGCTATTAGTTAGGTAATAGAAATGCTATATAGATTTTATTTATGTTAGATATACTAGTCATCAACCCACGCGACTGCGTGGGCTGGCTACTTTGATTTATTTAGAATTTAAATTAATTAAATTAATGGAGTACTGAGTAAACTTATCAATTGTTGTGCTGATTTCAACGTGAGGAGGTAATACGTACTTGTAGCACACTTTCTCTTATTAAACTTACTTTACATGGACTATTGCACTTTTGGCAGTTATTATTTTGAAAAGATATCTAGCTAGTTCACTGAACCGCTAAATTATTCAATAAATCTGAATTTAATTATCTGAAAACATACTACAGAACAAATTTACACATATTTGTCGGACATTCCACCTCATATATCGTACTACAATAATCAAAGTTGCTATCGAAAGCTTTCATGTACATATAACATGATAAATTGAACCGCAGAATTCAATGTTACCTATTCTTAGGTTTGAAACATTCTGAATATAGCTAGTTTATAGTATATAATGCACATTAAAAAATAGGAACCACAATATTGAATTAATCTGATAATTATGTTGTGGCAAATTATTCACAAAATCAGTTAATTGAGGGGCGATGCAACTAAATCAAATGTTCACATGCAGCAAAGGCAAATCATGGCAGGCTTGTTCTCACACGAAGTACCACACCACACCACGGTAGAAAATAAAGAATAGTAGGTGCGGGGAGCTTACAGGCAGCTGCTTTGCCTAGAGAATTCATCTTCCATCCTTTGAGTTTATGTGTTCCTTTCTCAAGCAATCAAGGTTTTTTCTCATCTAGATGGATGAGACTGTCGGCAGTCACCATGATTAAATTAGTACGGTTATTAAAAGCATTGTGTTTGTACCTGAAGAAGGAGAATGCTTGCCTTGTTGGGAACCCGCTGACTCGTGAGAACAGCTGCAGTCGATATATATGCGCGCATTTGCTCCCCCTTGTGCATGAAGAAACTTACTTGGCCGCCGCCGTACCACATCCGCACCATGCGGGCAGCTCCAGGGGAGGAAGAGACAGCTTCTCTTTACTATCCAGCTGAGACTCGTTGTTCGCTGAATTGGAACTCGCTGGCCGCCGCCGCCAGATCGGAAGGAAAAGATCCTTCTCGATTTGGGCGAACGATACGGAGAAGAGGCGTGTTCGCGACGGGAGAGACCAAGCATACTAAGTCTACTAAATCCATCTGCGCATTGATCTTTCGCGAAACAGACCCGTGGGACATTAATCCTACGGCTAAAAATATGCTTGTAGCTAGATCGGACGTATAATTATCTGAGTTTTGTAGAATCAACGTGGAGCCTCGTATGGTGCCTCCAATTAGTAAATATAAGATAGAGTTAGAAAGTGAATAGATCGAAATGTTGTTGATCTATATGTTATGGATTTCAGTTATGGATTTCGGCGCCGGAAGAGAAGGTGAAGAAGAGATACTGAATATTATAGGAGAGGGTAGCACCCGTGCACAAGGAGAGGGTACCACCCGTGCACAAGGAGAGGGTACCACCCGTGCAGAAGGAGACGGCTCGGAATTTTTGAACGAGTCGGGTGAGGGAATGGAGGAGGAGCAGCCGCATGAATCGGAAAATGATGATTGCGAGGACGGCTCACAAGAGACTGATCGTGACTTAATAAAACGGTCCGGCGAGGTATATATATATATATGAAGACTAGCTCTATTCATGAATCAGTAGATAACGATGCATTATGTGGTATATATATTAACGAGTGTTTTCTTATTTTAGAGCTCTGGATCTTCTAGAAAGAAGCGAGGCCCGGCCAAACGGCTGGCATCGAATCAGCATTACACGATTGGGCGTCTCTCAAGTGAAGGCGAACCGTTGGAACCCAAGAGTGTCGCAAATGCGTTCACTACTCAATGTGGATGTCTTGTCAGGGACATGGTGCCGATAAGCATTCAATATTGGTATAAGCCCAAGGCGGCAAAGGGAGAGCCAGCACAGCCAGAGCCAGAAGAGGGTGCAGCGGTGAATTATGTCACCAAGATCTTGAAAGATAGACTTTGGGATTCCCTCATTCCATATTTCAATCTGCCGGTCACCGAGTCCCTGGAAGAAGCAGAGCAACAGAAGGAGAAAGTCAGGGAGTGGGCTCTCAAGAAGATGGCTGCACAGTTCAATAACCACAAGAAGAGGTTATGGAACGCCTATGTCAACGCCGATCGACAAGCTCCAGAATTTACTGGCCCCAATGAGTTCCTGCGGGATCACTGGGATGCTTTTGTGGAGTACAAGGAGTCAGAGCTGGGTAAGCTAAGGAGTCAGAAAAATCAGGCAAATGCTGCAAAAAAGAAATATCACCATAAGTTGGGTCCAGGTGGCTACAAAAGGGCCGAGCCTAAGTGGGATATGCAAGAGGCCGCCCTACGAGAAAAAGGCATCGAACCAGAAACAGAACAATGGCCCAGAAGGTCAAGAAATTGGGCACTTGCCCATGGAGCTGTCTATGATGAGAGAACAGGGAAATTAGTTGAAGAGAAGAAACAAATTGCTGAACCCCTGGGAGCACTTGTCAAGACAATCGCCGAGGTTCAAGAGGGGACGTTCAAGCCGGACAGAGAGAACGACGAGCTGACAAAGGCCCTCGGGAACAAAGAACACACAGGACGAACACGGGGTCTGGGTTCTGCTATTCCGTGGAGGTCTGGGTTCTCCGAAGAGAGCCAGACTTATAGAAGCCGAGAGAGAGCGAAGAAGCGGAAGGCACAGGAGGAGGCCTCACGGATAGAGAGCATAGAAAGGCAACAGGCTGAGCTGAGAGAGTTGTATTTGCTGCAGCAGAAGGCACTGGAGGAATTAAAGTCGCAAGGGGCAACTCAGCATCAGCAACACCTAGAACATGCATCAGGCGACCGATCTCAGCGGAGAAGCAGCGTGGCTTCCACGGAGGTACCGATGGTTCACTACCCCGTGGATGATATCACCAAGAAGACAGACTGTCAGCTGCATTATCCCATGAAGAACATATCGATGAAGGTGGCGGTTGGCTATGTCTTGCCATCTGGACCTGGACAAACCTGGCATGGCCGTGAGATTCGACCTGGCTATGCTAAGGTCGGGGTGGATGCAATTGAAAGGGGGTATGAGTCCCTCCTTCTTGACGTCGCTGGACCTGAAGAGGAGGAAAAACTGGGAGAAGTATTGGGTGGTATAATTCTTTGGGATAAGAAACACATCGTGTTTCCAGGCTCAGCGCCAAGGCGGCCACCCTCTCCTCCGAGTCCTCGCAATTCACCACCTCCCGACGACGACAGGGACGACTACCACCATACCCCGAGTCCACATCGATCTCCACCTCAATTTCAGCCGCCTCCGCCACCTCCGCCGCCTCAGCCCACTCGTAAGTCCCAGAGTTGTGGCAAGTCCGCTGCTATGTCCACTAGCAATGTCTCTCTGAAGAAACGGGCCAAGATAGCTAAGGCGGTGCCACCTCCTCCTATCGAGAAGACTGCTGAAGAAATTGAGGCGGAGGACAGAGCCAAAGTGAAAAGGAAGCTCGCAGCCCTACGCCCGACCCCTACACCGAAGCAGGTATATACTCTGGAACAGAAGGAGTGGGCCTTTGATATGCTTACCCAACCTTCGCAATATGAATTGCGTAAGCCAGATGACTACAAGCGTTGTTTGGATAAGCAGGTAGATGCAAAAAAAGAAGCTAATAAGACAAGCGCAACTTCAAGAGGGAAAAGAGACGTTGCCCAGCTTGGAGCACAGACCAAAAAATCGATCTCCCCGCTAAAGGTCTTTGCTAGTGATGCTGGTGGGAGTGTTGCTCAACCCAATCCCGCCGATTTTGCTAAAGAAGCTGGTTTGACTCTTTCTCAATTGCTAGATGAAGGTATCACCCCAAAGGCGCCTATAGCACGGCACTATGAAAAGGGGAAGAGTCTGGTCCCACCTGAGATTGAAATGAATCTACCAACGCAAATGCGAAAATTGCATAAGTGGTACCTGCAAGCCGCAAAGGGCACGCAAGATTTTCTCCTTATGCAAATCACAAAGGACCATTTCTTAGGTCAAGACTTGGTGCATATTGAGTTTGATGAATTCTTTCAGCTATTCAATCAAGACGCGCTCGACAAATCTCTCGTCAGTGCCTATGTTCTGTAAGTGATTCATTATTTCTATAAGTCTCTAGCTCAACTCGTTCTTTGCATGTAATTTTCCTCACTACGCTGTTTATTATGCAGAATGAAGAGTATGGAATGTAAGAAAAGGAATGACCTCCAACTTGGATTCATTGATCCAAATCGAGTTAACGGAGCGATGATACAGAGGAATCGCAAGGAGACGGAGGATAACTTGCTAGAGTTCCTACTTATGCAGGAATACCGAGCTAGAATACTCTTTTCGTACAACATCAGGTGAGTGTTACTATCTTATACACAGTTACTTTTCCTTACTCGATGTTATAAGTGTAATTGATGAGTTTATTAACTTACATAATTAAACTTGCACGCAGTTACCACTGGATTTTGCTAAAGATTGAACCTGACTATGGAAGGGTTCAAATCTTTGACTCGATGAATAAACCACTTAATGAATACAAAAGCATCATTGATGTGATGGATAGGTAATTTCAATCATTACGGCATTATATCGGTCTCTTTCGTTCATCTATAACTCATCTATTCATTTTGTTTGCTCGGCAGTGTTTGGAAACAGTTTATACGCACAGTTAAAGGTGAATGGAAAACTGAGCTGATTTACCGTCAGATCGAGGTAAGTCGTACGAGCTAGGTCCACACATCCCTTTAATTCTAGTTTCAAATACCATTAAGTATATCAATCTTGATATGTCACTGACTAAAATCTATTCTCGTAAAGTGTGCGAGGCAGCCTTCGGGGACTAATCTATGTGCATACTACACTTGCGAGAACCTTCGTGCGCAGGTCACTGAAGGAATAGATTTTCAAACAGTAAGTAAACAATATACTGACAAATTCATTTTATTGGCATCAATTTTGTTATGATGATTCATATTCATATTGTTCTTCTTCTTCGTAGTTCGAAGCAAAGCGGAAACTGCTCTCACCGACTGAACGCGTAGTAGGAATTCAAGAGGAATTAGCCGGATTTCTGCTTGAACATGTCATTAACCCAAAGGGTGAATTTCATGCCGGTTTCGATTAGACAATGTTTATAATTAAACACAAGTCGTGATCTTATGTGTGTGAACAAGTTGTATATATACTTGTATGCATGTATATGCTCGGTGAACCAAATATATTATATATATATATGTATCGTTTTATATATTATGTTGTAATGCTGTATGAATAAGTATATAAGAAAACTTATTTGAAATGAATCAAACAATTGAATGGAGCAAAATACAAATATACCCTAAACCCCTAAATAACAATTGAAATCCAGAAAAATAAAGATGCAGCAGATGCTGCCACGTGTGGACACTTTAGTCCCGGTTCTTAACACGAACCGGGACTAAAGACCTACGCCCACGAGCACCCAGCCCCTGCCACGTGCTCTCTCTTTAGTCCCGGTTCGTATAGCAACCGGGACTAAAGATTGGGCTCCAGTCCCGGTTGGTTAGTCCCGGTTGCGCAACCGGGACTGAAGCCCCAAACGAACCGGGACTGAAGCCCTGTTTTCCACTAGTGTATCAATTCCAATTTTTTGGCTACCCCTATTGGTTGAACCTCCACGTAGTATAGAAGTACTAGTAGTAGACTTGAGAACCATTGGAGGCCCGTTCTTTGATGTTCTTGTACTGCACCTTCCCATGACTATATCGTCAGGTAAACTAGCCGATCCAGACTTTTGACTCATGCTAGAAGATACAGCAAGTATATTGTCAAAACATTTCCCTTCTGAATCGGCATCTTTCCTCTGGACTGAACTACCCCTCGCCGCATCAATTTCTGGATTGCAATCAACACCTTCAGGTGATTGGTATTCAGCAATTTTCAAAAAATGACCAGATTTACCATCAGCTCCAACTTTCACGCTGCTTCCCATGAATAAATCAGATAATGCTTCAGCCGACTTAACAATACTTGCAGGTACAACAACTATCTCTGGACACGTCTGCATACCAGGCTCTGTATTAACATGTAAGCTATTACCTTTTTCTGCGTTAATCTTGATGAAGCGACACTCAGTTCCATTAGGTGCTTCTTCTCATGTCTTACACGTTTTCTCGGTACCCACTTCAATTTCTGACCATCTCTATAAACCGTGCCATCTGTATTTTGCCTTGAACTTCCATAGACCAGCTTCTTATCATTGCCACGAATACCATTAGCATCACGTGGTCTAACCTCTAGATGAAACCGAGCTCTTTTTTCATGCAAGTGTGGCATGGGCATAAGCCTTGACGGAAACCATCCCGATTGAAAATAAGTTGATGGCCCTGTAGGATGCAGCGTTGACGGAAGATATGGAGGATACATATGAGGTGAACAACCCCAGTATGTCGGCGCTACTGAGAAATATGGTTGCTGGTTATACAGACTTTCTAGCTCGCACTTATGCCCCCTGGATCGAGAAGGAGACCTAATACCCTTGGCACCTCCAAGCCGACTAAACACGTTATTGGCCTTGTGTGAAGTGTTTTTGTCCAATAATTGTTCAACAGTCGGCTTTGGTCTTGGAGCTGACTTTCTCTTTCTTTCATCGACTTTCTGCAGTCCTACTTCTGGATTTATTGGTTTGATCATCCACGGAGAAGCGTTATCATCGACAACGATATTTTTTTCTCTTGCAGACTCGGTCTGATCTGACCGAATAAGCATTTTCTTGTTCTCAAAGTCGATCACATTAGGACAGTATGGGTATTGCACGACCTGAACATTATCTTTCTCCACTTCTTGATGATCTTCCAACATCTTGTCTTTCTCCTTTCCTGTATCTTGTGCCACTTCACTCTGATGCTTTTCAACCGAAGGTGGTTCAGGTATATTTTCTTCTTGTTGATGTTCATCAACTTCTTTGGCACAAAATTCATAGGGCAACATAAAAGCTCCCTTACATCTAGAAAAATCAAGCACCGTCATTTCATATTCACCATGTTTTTTTCTCAACAAAGCTTGTATCTTCTGGCTCGACAAACTCAGCGTGTGTGTCCGACTTAGTTTTACCCAAATTTAATTCAGCTTGAGCTAAGTTGGTCATGGCAGACGTATCAATCATCTTTTCTTGATTAGACTCAGCACATGTATTATCCAACCCGGCCTTAGCCGGATTAACTGTACTAATTGAGTCAACCTTTTTCCCATGGTTGGCTCGCATCGCTATGGGTTCGAGAACCTTTTCTACAAGATCTTCAGCCCACTCCTTTGATGACCGCCCCTCAGATCTCTCAATATTTTTCGGCAATGACACTTGGTTGTTACCGAAATTCTGCAATTGTTCAGGGGGTGTATCACATGCTATTGTATTAGATGAAGGCACATGAGCTCCTATTGAATTTTCATTTATTCGGCTGTAAGCATTGTGAAGGTGTGTAGCCGAATTAAAATCATCTGGAGATGCACATGGTGCTGAAAAGTTAGTAACATAAGGTCTAATATATGATGGCTCGGAACAATTGTCCAAATAGCTAGTAGTACCATAGCCAGCCGCGATGTCCATCGGCATGTGCGAAGGTGAAGCAAAAAATTGCAAGTTATTTGCCGATGAATAAAAGGGTGAAACATTATTTTGCATATTATTAAAATTTATAACATTAGGTGCTTCATATTGGTTAACTGAATTCATCACGTTGTTCATCGGCATATGAACTTCCGGGGCTGCCGATGCATGAGAATTTGAATATACATGCTGCAAATTGTCAAAATTATAACAAGTTGAAGAATGCAGATTATTTTGAATCGGTGTTTGCACATAGCAAGAATTAGGGCTAGCCGATACAGTACTCATATTAAAGAATCTAGCAACTTCAGCATAAGAATTATTTGCATCTACAAAAGAAGATTGAGAATTCATGTTACCCTTGTAGACTGCAGCTTCTTGATGATGCTCTTTACGTAGCAGGAACGGGCCGGAGACCAGTCGATGCTTCGTCCCCAACGGAGTCGCCAATTATGTTGGCACGCAAAACTGCCGCGCAACACCAGGATAATCGTCGTGCTTTCATGACGACGAACGGATGCTTTCCGAGCAAAGCAACAAAGATCCCCTCTCTTTCGTGGAGGAGAGACGACCACTTTTCAGTGCAAAGCGACAAAGATCAACCAAACCCTAGGGCTGCTAGGGCATGGCAGAGAGAACGATAGAAGATAAGAACGATAAAAGAGAATAACGATAAAAAGTAGTAAACTATATTGATAGATCGATTGGTTCAGGACCCCCTTCAATCGGCCACGACCTGATATATAGGCACACCGGACTTGGCGTTTACGAATAGAGGACTCCAAAACCAATTGTGATTTGATTCGGTCACCTCTAGACTTCCTAATCTGTAGTACTAGAACGTAACAAAGTCCAAACTAGGCCGATGTACCAATACAACCTGGCCCGTAAAGAATAAAATATCTGGCCATAGTGCTAATCCCACCGATTACGTGATGTGCATTTAAATTCGCTGTTGCACCTTTCATCACGTATCTTCACAAACATTGCCAAATTAGAAACAGCCTCTGAACGGATAATTTGGACATGCAGGAGTAGAAGTCCATGTCCGAATGACTTTTCAAAACAGATAATCAAATCAACAGAGGAAGCGATCGACATCAAAGTTGATTGCCGGGAAAATTCACATGCGGGAGGTACCGTCTTCTTTTGCCCTCTACCCTCACCGGGATGACGACTTCAACCGTACCTATTGCATGTGCCAGTGCTCTATGATATGTTAGACGGGCGTGAAAAGGCGTGTGGTGGAGATTTCGTTCTCTGTGGAAGTAGATGGGTGCTACGGGCAGAAATAGCCGTCATCCATGTCGACTGATTGATAGCGCACCGCAGCCATCGCCGGCGTTCCGAGGAAGTTGCGTCTCCGGCTCTCCGCTGGACAAAATTAAGTCGCTAGCTAGAGCGCATTGTTTTACAGCCATTTTGAGAGTTGAATGGAAGTTTTACAAGGTCAAAGAAGACAACACGAAAGTTGAATTGATTCAGGGTTCCAAGTTCGGATTTAGGTGCAAGATTCCCTCTAACTTCTCTTGCGAGTAGAAGCAGCTAATTTTTGGGCGATAGTGCCAACTCATCATTTTATGTCACCCGAGGACATGGTAGACATCGACAAGTTTTCTTTTGCCTTGAGTCTGATGTATTAGCATTTCTTTTGCTTTTACCAAAATCACTTAGTGATATCAAAACGTGCATTGCATGCGTGTACATACTAATGGTATGTAATTTGAATGTGCAGGTCCAACCCGTGACACGAGGTGGAGGTGCAACTTGCTTTCTTGCGTCTCTTAGCCGCCATCCTCCTATATCTCTAAAGAGATCTAAGCTCCCTAGCTTTGAGGGCCTGTCGTGAATTCACATGTCGCTTTCGCTAGGCCCACTACCAAGGGAGGTAGAGAATTTGGATTTTATTTTGATTTTGTTATGGTCATGAACAGAATAGAAGAAACTAGGAATTTTGGATATTTTTTAGAAACTTTCGAACGCAAAGTGCAAACTAAACTTGAAATTTTGAACAAAATTTCAAAAAAAATGACCAAAATCTGCACATGTTTTAAAAATCAAGAATCAATAGAATATATATTAGAATAATATGTGCAAAACATTAAATTAAAAAGTAAAATCACAAAGCATTCACACATCCAAAAGAACCAGATGCTTAAAGGACTCATATTGTCAATTTGCCTATGCAATGACCCGTACATCAATTCAAAGTCTAGAATCTAATCTTACTAAACATAAGAATAGCAACAAAACTTGGTGTGGCCGTCATCGAGTAGGAAAAAGGGTGTCCACGCTCCTTGTTGTTATTGTCCATGCAGCATAGAGAAAATCGAGGATGCGCCATGGATAGAAAGTGAGCTGGGGTCGCAGATGGAGAACGAAGCTGGTGGCCGGAGTACCTGCCGCCCGGTCTGTGTGGCACACCACCGTAGCTCAGAGAGGACAGGGGAAAATGAAAATGTTAAGGTTTGAAGCATGATTTGTAACTTTTCTACCTTCAAAATGTCAAGTGAGTGTGGGATGGTGGTTTGGTTGGGCCAGAAAGTCAAAACAGGCAAAGATATTTTGTCTAATAAATTTTCTTATCAGCCCTAAAATATTGTTTTCCGGCCAAAATACTTAGCTTTCGGTCGAGTTGAGCATCTTTGGTTCATCGCAATGGCACTCTTGTTGGTCCTATTTGCAACGCTTGGCTATTGGTGGAATTGGGAGTTTGTGGTTTCTTCGACCGTGGATCCTTGGTTGGGTCCTAGATGTTGGCTTGTGAATGTTTTGTCTAAGGCGTGTATGTCATTGCGGTGTGTCGTATGGAGGTTCAAGTGGTCAACATGGAAGCGAGACAAGAGACATTTTTGTATTTTTATGGTGGTGCCATGGTGGCTCAGGTGGAGTGTGCCACGGCGAGCAGCAATACAACGACCATGTACTGTCCTACAACACGCGCCTAGCCTCACGTGCTGCACATATGGTCAAAACTTAGCGAGCTGACAACAACACTATGTACACGCCAACAAAACAGAAACCACTTCATATAAATTTAATGTCGGTAGGAAAAGACGGTGCGGCAGAGCGCGCTAGGTCCATCTAGTATATAGGAATTAGGGAGTGGGCACAACACTTTGCAACTCTCAGTCCAAAACCCTAGCCCTAGTCCACTATCCGGCTACTTATCCCTGCTTAAGTTAGTCGAATCCAATCGGCCTAGCTTCACTCACTCAAGTTTTGGAAACTTCCTTGATACCCTAGGGGCTGGCCGGGGGAACTATCCCACCAACACCAAGTGGTCTCGCCTATTAGTACCAAGGCAACATATTGTGTTATCACCCGTAACCAAGGTGCATGCAGGCATGGAGGTGTTACTAAGCTTTTGCTTGGTATTGTTATCCACCATACTGGCCCTTTGGCTTCTCAACTTGATCTACAGCCCCAAGGGCAACAGCAAGAGCAACATCGCTGGCAACAGCAAGAGCAAGCCCCATAGGGGCGGGCCCACTTCAATTCATGGGTATTCAGTTGAATACCTAAATATTTTGGCTAAAATTTTGTAGTTAAATATTCTATACAGTAAATATAATAAACATGAACTTTCATCTAAGGACATAATGTGTTAATTAGCTGAACTGGCTTTGTTTGCATGGAACAAATGTTCATAACGTTAGGTTCAGGATTCAAAACCCCTTCTCCACCTTTTCTTATTTCTCGGGATTATTTTTTTGCATTCATTATTGGACACTCACATAGTATTTCTTGTACTATCTTCGTTATTAGGAAATTATATGAAGATACATATTTAATACATTTGAATTGGTATATCAATATGCTCCGCAAGAACAATTTTCCTTCATATATTGTGTTGGTTTCTCAACCAAATATTAGATACATATGATCGTTGTTCACACTTCACACTACAATAGCTTTTATTTTATTTTACAAATTTTCTCATAATTTTGAATACCACTCTCCAAATTTTAAGATATAGTAAATAAACAACAACTAATATGAAAGGGAGAGAGTATCAATTTCTAAACCCCCTCATGTTTTGAATTTTTTTCCTGTAACTTTGAATACCCATTATCGAAATCCTGCGCCCGCCCCTGAAGCCCCAGCTACCGCCGGGGCCATGGACTCTCCCGATTATCGGCAGCCTCCATCACCTCGTCAGTGTCGTGCCACACCGAAGAATCACAGAGCTGTGTCGCCGGCATGGCCCACTCATGTTCCTGAAGCTAGGCGAGCTCAACACCATGGTCATCTCCAGCGCGGAGGCGGCGGCGCTGGTGATGAAGACAAACGACATCAAGTTCGCCTCCCGGCCAAGCAACCCCACGCAGGTTATCATCGGCTGCGGTGGCAGGGGGATCGTCTTCGCCCCCTACGGCGAGCACTGGCGCCAGATGCGCAAGGTGTGCATCGTGGAGCTCCTCAGCTCCACGCAGGTAAGGTGCATGGAGGGCATCAGGCCGGAGGAGTTGGGCAGCCTCCTCCGCAGCATCACCGCCGCCGCCTCCACCGGCGCCACAGTCAACCTCAGCGAGATGGCCATGTCGCTCACCAACAACGTCGTGTCGCGGGCTGTCTTTGGCGGCAGGTTCATTCAGCAGGATGAGTACATCCGCGAGCTGGACGTGGTGCTCACCCTGCTGGGCGGCTTCTGCCTCGTCGACCTCTTCCCGTCGTCGCACCTGGCGCGGCTTCTTAGCTCCAGCGCACGACAAATGAAGAGAAGCTATGGTAACATGCAACGCATCATCGAAGACGTCATCGACAAGAGGAGGAAGGGTGCCTTTAGCAACGGCACCGACGACGAGGACCTGCTGGACGTTTTACTTAGGCTGCAGAAGGAGGACTCATTGGAATTTCCCATAACCAGAGAGACTATATGCGCCGTATTGTTTGTGAGTATTTTTAACCATCGTCCTTCATTAATACGCTTACTCAAATTTGATTTGTATAATAGCCACACCTTAAATTCAGTGATAATCTCATTCTCGTTTCACATCATCTCTTCAGTGGAGACGTTATCAACCCTGCGGGCAGCGGAATGCTTTTTACTAATCTGTATTAAACAATATAGTACATGGCATATATAATATGGGATTTAGGATTCAAGTATAATTAATTAAATGTAACTTTCTTCAAGATAACATTCAATTATATTTTCATTATAAGAATGTAAATAGCACCCTCTAACTATACATATCACAACCCTTCTTTCCAGGATATATTTTCAGCGGCAACAGATACAACAGGAACTGCTTTAGAGTGGGCTATGTCTGAGCTTGTGCGCCATCCGGAGGTCATGGCTAAGGCACAAGTAGAGATCCAACAGGTGCTAGGTCAAGATCAAGATGTCATCACTCACAGAGACCTTGCCGAACTACACTACCTGAGAATGGTTATTAAGGAGGTCCTTAGACTACATCTTCCAGCTCCACTAATCCCCAGAATGACCAGAGAAGACTGTAAGATTCTGGGTTATGACATGCCGAAAGGCACCATTGTGTTAGTTAATATCTTTTCTGTTTCCAGAGATCCAAAGTACCGGAAAACCCCAGAGGAGTTTGTGCCCGAGAGGTTTGAGAACGGCATGGACTACAGCGGGACAAACTTTGAGTTCACCCCCTTTGGGGCTGGGCGAAGGCAATGCCCAGGGATGATATTTGCGACATCAACTTTGGAGATAGCTTTGGCAAACCTTATCTACCACTTCGACTGGGTGCTTCCCCGTGGGGCGAGCCCGAAGTCACTGGACATGTCAGAGAAATTTGGGATGACGGTAGGGAGGAGATATGACCTTGAGCTCATAGCAATCCCACGAGTGGACGCTTCCAGCCGCAAGCATATATAGACATGAGTATATAGACGAATATCACACGAGTATACAGAGTGGACGAACAAAATGAAGTCATCTTGACCACTTGTTTCCCGTTAGATCTCATCTAAAAGCTATGTTTAAAGGAGCCTGAAACAAAACACTGGCAACCCAAACTTGTTATCATTGCGCAATGTTGTACAAAGATTGGTATTGACGAGACAATCGCTCACCCCAGCCATGTGTCCTCCCAAGAAGAATTATCCCATCCAAAACCTACCTTGAAAGAACCTCTCTCAAAGAAGTCATCTTTGACTCACATGTGGCCTTTCCTAAAGGGGGAGTCAGACGGTATTGATTTAACTTGAGATGGTGACTTGGAGTTGAGATATTTATATCATATTAGCTCAGGCTACACTCCATGCTCTGGTAGAATCTTAAAAAGCCACTTGCTCAAATAAACATTTATTTTTGTTTTAAGTCCTCGCACCTCGACAACAAGACAACCTTAATTTTTTTTGTTCTACAAATGATATTGCATTTAGTAAGTATATGAATTTTTTTATGACCATCGCTTTTCCACCAAGACCTTGATCTAAAGAAGTCCAATCTTTTCCTTATCTCTTTAGCTATTTCAAAGAAGGATAACATAACCATCAAAAGGCTAATTATCACTGAATTAATGAGAGAAATTTGATCCCCATAGGATAGAAGTTTGCCCACCAAACCAGCAAGTGTTCTCTCAAAATGATCATCCACCGGTTTCTACTCGTCATTTTTAAGCTTTCTGCGGTGAATAGGAATTCCCAGATATCTAAAAGAGAACGATCCATACTCACACCCAAACAAATATCTATATGATACTCCTCTTTTTTCAGCCACCCCTTGCAACCCATCCACAATCCAACATCTCGTTGTAGCTTGTAGCCGCCGCTCTCATCGCCTCCACAATTCTACTTCCAGCTGTTGGTATCGGTTGTCGCCTCTCTTATGCCCTCCAATGCGATAGTGAGAGTTGTCGGGAGAGGTTGGGGAAGTGATAAGTATAGTGGTGTGGAAGACATACATGCGGGATTAATAATAGGAAAACAAACAGCTCAGCGGTGGTGGATCACATTAGTATGTGAGAAGCGCCTAACCAGTCAAGGCGAGGTGTTTGACAAGTCACCAGCGTGCTACATATTGTAAACATCATGTACAAAACACTAGCAGCCAAAATTTGTTTTTGTTGTGCAATGTTGTATAGATATTTGTATTGATGATACAATGGCTAACCCCAGCCATGTGTCGTCCTCCCAAAACGAATTATCCAATCGAAATCCTACCTTGAAAGAACCTCTCTCAAAGAAATCAGCTTTGACTGACATGGGGCCTTTCCCAAAGGGGGAGTCGGTCGGTATTGATTAAACTTGAGATAGTGAGTTGGAGTTGAGATATTTATTTTGTATTAGCTCATACCACACCCCCTGCTCGAGAAAACCTTAAAAGCCACTTGCTCAAATAAGCATTTATTTTTATTTTAAGTTCTAGCACCTCGATACCAAAGACCCCCTTGATTTTTTTGTTCTTCAAATGATATTCCATTTAGTAAGTCTATAAATTTTCTTATGACCATCGTTTTTCCACCAAAACCTTGATATAAAGAAGTCCAATCTTTTCCTTACCTCTTTAGCTATTTCAAAGAAGGATAGCATAAACATCAAAAGGCTAGTTAACACTGAATTAATGAGGGCAAGTTAATCCCCATAGGATAGAAGTTTTCCCATCCAACCAGCAAGTTTTCTCTCAAAAAGATCGTCCACCAGTTTCTACTCTTCATTTTTAAGCTTTTCGTAGTGAATAGGAATTTAGATATCTAAAAGAGAACAATCCAGACTCACACCCAAACAAATTTCTATATTGATCCTCCTATTCTTTGTAGCCACCCCTCGCAACACGTCCATGATCCAACATCTCCCTATAGCCGCCGCTCTTAGCACCTCCAGGATTCTGCTTCCAGCTATCATCGTCAGCTGCCGCCTCTCTAATTCCCTCCACAGCAATAGTGAGAGTTGTCAGGAGAGGTTGGGGAGTAGATAAGTAGAGTGATGTGGATGACATACATGCCAGATTAATAATAGGGAAATAAACAACTCAACGCTGGTTAATCGGAAACAATGTACCATTTCTGAACAAGGTGAAATATTATTTGAAAATTAAAATTTCAATGAAGGACTTAGGCGAAGCTGCATACATATTGGGCATTAAGATCTATAGTTATAGAACTAAACGCCTAATAGGGCTTAGCCAAGATACATACTTTGAAAAAGTGGTGAAATGGTTTCAAATGAAGAATTCCAAGAATGAAACGCTACCAATGATAACTGGTATACCACTGAGTAAAGCTCAACGTCCACATATTGACGAAGAGCAACAATACATGAGTGAGGTACCATTTGCTTTGGGTCAATCATGTATGCTATGAGTACGTACTCGTCCTGATGTATCTTTCGCTCTAAGTGCTACGAGAAGACACCAGAGTGATCCTAGAAAGGAGCACTGGGTTGCGGTGAAGAGAATCCATAAGTATTTGAGAAGGACTAAGGATCTATTTGTAACTTATGGAGGTGACAAAGAATTAGTTGTAAAGATTTACACTGATGCAAGTTTTGTCACTAATCCAGGTGATTCAAAATCATAACCGGGCTATGTGTTTACACTAAACGGAGGTGCGTTTAGTTGGAAGAGTTTTAAGCAAGGAACTATCGCACAATCTAGAATAGAAGGAGAGTATATCGCGGCTTCAAAAGCAGCAAAGAAAGGCGTTTGGATCAAGAAGTTCATCATTGAGCTTGGTGTAGTTCTAAGTGTGCAAGGACCAATAGAGATATATTGTGACAAAAATGGCGCCATTGCCCATGACAAGGAACCAAGGTCTCACCAGAAGAACAAACATATACTTCGAAAGTATCACTTAATCCGAGAGTATGTGCATGAAGGTGAAATCAAGCTATGTAAAATTCATACAGACCTGAATGTGGCAGATCCGTTAACTAAGCCTTTATCGCTTGCAAAGCATGTTCAACACCGTGAGGCCGTTGGTGTAAGACACCTATTCGTTAACTAGATGACTAACTCTAGTGGAAGTGGGAGACATATGGGAATATGTTCTAGAGGCAATAATAAAGTGATTTGGAGGAAAACCTAATTACACATGTGAATAGTAAACAACAAAGATTTCATTAATCTTGCCTCTAATATTAGTTCGCATATTACCCAATTGTCTTGTTTTCCTGACTATGGGCATAAGTAAGTTTTTACGAGGTTGCCGATAATAAGTGAGAGCATATTTGTTTGGGAGAATGGTGCGTAGACCAGTTGGGAACCCTAAGAGTAAGGTGTGATGAGCACAATGGTAAGTTTTCCCTCAGTTATAAAACCAAAGTTTAATCGACCAGTAGGAGAAAGAAACCACTTTCGAAGGTTGTCGCTAGATGACTTTGGCAATGACACCAGAAACTTGTTGCCGACGCTTGGAAAATGTCTGGTGCGTAGCTTCGGCGCCAGCAGCAACACGGAACCTGCACACAACACAACCAAGATACTTTGCCCCAACTTGCAGTGAGGTTGTCAATCTCACTGGTTTGCTGAAAATAAAGGATTAAACGTATCGTGTGGAAAAGGATATTTGTTTGCAGTAGTAAATAAATAATGCTTGCGGAAAGTAAACGGTGCTTGCAGTAGAAGGTAATATATGTAAAAGAATGTACCGGGGTCCATAGTTCACTAGAGCTGTCTCTCCATAAAGATAAATAACATGCTGGGTAAACAAATTACAGTTGGGCAATTGACATAATAAAGAATGCAAAGCAATGCATGTACATGTCATTAAGATCACTATGAGATTCACTTGGGCATTACAACATAATACATAGACTGTAATCCAACTGCATCTATGACTAATAATCCACCCGCATGATAACATCCGAACAACCCTTGGGTATTAAGTTGCAAGCAATAGATTATCGCCTTAAGCAAAGTAATGTAAACAATACAAATGTCCTTGAACAAAAGATTGTTGTTTTCTCCCTAGTAGCAACAGCACATCTAGAACCTTAGAAGTTATTGTCACTCTCCCAGATTACTAGAGGCATGAACCCACTATCGAGCATAAATACTCCCTCTTGGCGTCACTAGCATCTACTCGGCCAAGATATCTACTAGCAACGGAGAGCACGCAAGATCATAAATAACATAGACATGATAAATCAACAATCAACTTGTGTAACATCCCAAGATTTTAGTAAATTTTGGGGGAAAATTTTTGTTTTTGTTTTGCTTGTGTTGATTGAAAATTCACAAAGTTTTAAAACATTTGAGTTTATTTAAAAGCTTTATTGGAAAAACTATTTCAACTTCTTGTTATTGCTTGAAGAACTTCTTTGAGAAAGAACAAGTATCAAAATGTTATTTTCATTCTTCTTTATTCAAAACCTATGCAAGCTCTTTAGCAAAGGGAGTGTTTATTAAAAGGTTTATATCTGTTAAAGATTGCTTTTTCAAAATTAAGTTTGAAAGATAATTTCAGACACAAATCCTAAAGAGAATTAAATTCAAACCCTAATTCATATTTTATGTGTGCAAGCAAACCCTCCTTACTTTGTTCATAAAATATTATTGAAAATTTCCATTTATCTTAAAAACTTGTTTTATTACTGGTTTGGAACATAGCTTGAAATATTAGAAGAATATAGAAATTTGTTTGAATTGATTTGAAGCATTTTTGCAAATTATATGAAAGAAATAGAAATCCGAAAATAGAAAAGAGAAATAAATAAAGAAAATAGGAAAAGGCCGCGGGGACCGATTCGGCCCAGTCGCAGAACCGGCCCATGGCCCACTCCGGACAGAACCCGAAATGGTACGCCACCCTAGCCTCCCCTTCCGCTGACAACCTGGCCCGCCTGTCAGGCTCGCCCTCAACCTCTGGCTGGTATCCTGGGCGTGCACGGCGCCCCTGCCAGCCGTCGATCGACGCCGCCCCGCGAAACCCTACCCCCTCCTGCACGTCATCCTCGCTATAAAACCTCCCCGCCACCGTCTCGCCTCCTTTTTCTCATCTTTTCGTAACCCTAGCCTCCAGATCGATCACGTACCAGAAGCCCCGTCCACCGCCCAAAACTTACGGCGAGAAATCGCCACCTCTCCCGTCCACCTCAAGCCTCCAGATCTCACCACCGTGTCTGCGTAGACGTCCGCAATCTTGTGTTGAACTATTCAACTTGCAAATGTGCTAGTTGAGTACTTCAAGCATTCTTAAAACCTAGCCTGGTGCCTAAGTGTGATGTATGCTATTTAAAGAATAAATGTTGTTACACTTATTCAAATAGTATTGTTGTGGCACTATTCCACACCTATGTGATCTAATTCGCATGAGCCATTCTAAAGCTTCATTCATGCTTTCTTAAAGCATAAAGACCTTGTCAATATTATTTTGCCTAGTCCAATTCTCTCCAAGCATGTTGATCTTCTCCCAAACTAAGCTCTCAAACCCATATCTCACAATTCATGATCCTTTACCAAATCTTTCTATCATAACATCTCAATAAAACTAAATTGTTGAACAAACACTTTTCAATTGTTTGATCTGTTTGGTTGTGATTGTATTGTATGTTTATGGTATGTTATTTCTGTGTTATAGTTTGTGCGAAGAGCTACATGCTTAGTTGAGAGAAGTGGAAAGATCGTATTCTTCAAAAAGGCAAGTGACACACATGTTTCCCTACCTATTTTTATTATGCACTAGTCTCTTTTAGTAGTATGCATGATAGGGGATCACTCAACTGCTTTATAAATTGCTAGATCCTAGTAGTGTGTAGCCAACCTCAAACCCCACCTGGTAGGATGCTAAAGATACATGAATACTGATGCTATGCTATGATCATTTGATAAAGTTGTTTTGTGAATAAAAATTAACAACTTCAACTAAAAAGAACTACCTGGGTGGAGTGGTTTGATAAGAGGAGGTCGGAGTAGGTGGGTTCTGGGGCACATGCTTGTACAGATGTGTAGCTCAGGATACTGCTCGGGATTGCCACTCAGGATTAAAGAGATTAATATGGCTTCCATGCTTAGATGTACTTCCAGTGCAACCTTATGACATTATGGGCTCTGTCTTGATTGAGTATGATTAAGGGTTCAACCATAGGTACTGACAGAGGGTGGTAGCATAATATAGGGGGTACGGTCAGATCCGTTTGGTTGAATGCTTTTTCTGAAAGGTCTTGTATTATTTTATTCTTCGGGATAAAATAATTCTTAAGGTGAAAGTGCACAACCCTTGCAAGGTGATTAAAAATCTAATCGATTAGCCGAGTCCTCGGTTATGGACATTTGAGTCTCTAGTCATGGAATGATCGGAAGAATCTCATCATCTTTTCTGAATGCTTTAAAATTTGACTAGTAACCCCTAGAAGAGCTCAGGCTCATGCCCCTGAAAGGGTATGGTTGTCTGGTTGGTCCAAAAACTTTGTTGAGTTTCGCCCAGAACTACATGCCTAATTAACATGTAGTGTATGGGGGTTGTCTTGACCCTTATAAACTAAAATTTTGAAAGAAAGAGTTTTGCTAAGATTGTAGGATAAAATTATCCTTATGCAAATTAGCCTTTGAGATCCACCAGCCAAATATCATATAGTTTAGTCTTTTTTACAAATGCCACAAAATATGTGTCATTTGCTAGTACGTTGTTGTACTAACCCCTCTGGGGCTGCATATTCAAACGTGCAGGTTCTATTTCGAATAAGGAACCAGGAGTAGGATCTTGAGCTTACATTTCAACATGTCTGCCTGTGGCACTTGATGAAGATGGAGGCTCATTGCAACTATGCTTTATGTTGTGTACTCGTAAGGTTGAAGACCTATGTAACTGGATTTACGTTATATTATTGATGCTATTGCAATGATTACTTATTTTATACTGTGGTGATATCTACTGATCCAGGGAATGGCACAGATACACAGGAGTTCTATCTTTTGATAAGGCAGGGCGCTACAGAATTGTATCAGAGCATAGTGTTGCCTGTAGGTTCGAGACCCTAAGTTTGGAATAGACTAGGAAGCCCTTAAGATTTGTTTTCTTCTTTCAAAATAAAATAAAAAATTTATTTTGGTTTTCTAAATGAAATCTATCTCATCTTACCTCCATATGTACAAAAAATGTTTGCACCTTGAAAACTTCTTGTAATCTCTCCCACATCATTTCTCAAAGGTTTTCCTTTTACTTTGAATGACCCAACACTAGAACCATCAAGAAAGGACAGAAGATCACAATGTGCCAGAAGGGTGATACTGATACTCTATGTGGTATCCCTTGACTTAACATGAAGCACCACTTGGAAGACCAATGAAGAACCTGGAGAATACTAGTACGAAGACCGCACAACACCCAGCAATACAATGTGGAAGTGGAAATGAGAACAGGGAACAATGAAGACAGCAATAGAATAGACCACCAATAATTCTAGTTTGTCACTAGTAGAGAAAAGGCTATCCCTGGCACACTAAAATAGGTTATCCCTGGCGCATTTAGGTTCGCCAGCGACCTACATGCCGGCGGTAATGCTTACCGCTGGCGAATTTTTCGGTGCGCCAGGGATAAAAAATTTACCGCTGGCGCATATGGATGGGTGCGCCGGGGATAACATTTTATCCCTGGCGAACTAGTAAAAGTGCGCCGGGGATAAAATTTCAGAAATTTCAAAAAAATCCAAAAAAAAAGTCCAAAATATTTTAAAATTGTAAAAACCTAAATAAAATGAAAAACTATGCATATATGATTTTTTTGACCATTTTATCACACATCCTATCACCTGAATTCACACCGAAACGATGACTTCCCGCTCGGTCACCGATCCTCAAAGTGCTCCGGGTCTAGCACGCTTAACTTCCGAGTTCCATTTGCATGAGCTATCCCTACACCCATTATACCTTATTGATACTATTACCCTTATAAGCCTTATGTGTCTGAGTGTGTGAGTGTGTGTATGTGAGTGTATGAGTGTGAGTATGTGTGTATGTGAGTGTGAGTATGCGTGTATGTGAGTGAAGTGTGTGTATGTGCGTGTGTCCTGTCAGCACTAATCTTGATAAGTTGTATCTGCATATTCTGTTTCAGTTTGCATGTAGTTTGGTTATAGAGTACTCGTGTAGCTTGGCGAGCAGCTTGTATGTGAGATGCGTACAGGTACAGTTTCAGCAGGGGATGCAAGGCGAGATGCCGGAGACAGTCGTGAGATACGACTCGTGGTGAGATGCCGAAGTAACCGTGTGATGCGGTGCTGCATGCAAGAGCTGAACTGAAATGTACTGCATGGAAGCTAGCCGAGAGACTCGCATGAAGTTTGTTAGCTGGTGTGTTCGCATGTTGGCCTGATCGTGTGGCTCCTAGAGAGAATCCAGGAGAAAGAGATCAAGTCAAGTACTAGTGCGTGTGTGGATAGAGCTAGTGGAGTTAGTGGGTGAGTGGCTCCTGGCCGTGCGTGGGTGTGAGCCTATTTAAGGCACTGTAATCAGCATGTTTTGTATTAGAGAACAGAGAAAAAGAGAAGGATGTAGTTACGGTGGTACCAAGGGAGAGTGTCTATGCAAAGCTTGTTCTTCTTCCTTGGTTGGGTGCGTGTGTGTGTTCTTGAGAGAAACACAAGAGAGTTTGAGAGATAGTTCAGAGGTAGAAGAAGAGGCGCTGCGGGTTGCAGCGCCAACATGTCCGTGAGTATGTGTGTGCAAAAATCTCAAA
This sequence comes from Dactylis glomerata, assembly GCA_007115705.1. Taxonomy (NCBI): domain Eukaryota; kingdom Viridiplantae; phylum Streptophyta; class Magnoliopsida; order Poales; family Poaceae; genus Dactylis; species Dactylis glomerata. The sequence continues at coordinate 627,412 of QXEO01000518.1, forward strand.
AATCTCAAAAAATTCAAAAATCTCAAAAAAATTAAAAAAAACTCAAAAAATTAAAAAAAATCTCAAATAATTCAAAAAATCTGAAAACATTTAAAAATCTCAAAAAACCCACATAAATGATAAAGAATCCAAAAAATCTTTATAAAATCCCAAAAATCTTAAAATTTCATAAAACTAAAAGTGCAAAAAAGTCCATTTTCCCTTTGGAATTTGAGAAATCTAAAAATTGTCGAAATGACCATAGGTCATTAAATTTGGATGTAACTTTTCGTTCTAATACTTTTTCATATAAAAAACTTTTTAATCCGACGTCGTATGCAAAAGTTATTACTGTTTTACTATGACACAATGTTTTTTTGCAAAATATATCAAAATTCAAGTTTTTTATTTTTGGTAATAACTAGAACACATAATATATGGAAATCTCAAAGTTTTAATTTTTTTGAATTTTTTTATCATTTTATTTTAACTAGTTAGCATGTACGTGCAATGCACATCTCTCTTAATATGTGCTGACACAACATGTAGCCCACCAGCATCCCGTTGTCATCCACATGTCAGAACACTATACTCGTGTTCGGCTTGCTTCAGACTTGCTTCAGACTTCGGCGCTCGGTCGGTTGTTATCGATTTGGAGGGAAGGAAGGAAAGCATCAACGGAAAAAACTCAACTGCTGGAGACTGCATAGATATATGGATGCGTACCTTGTATCGATCTGCCGCACGATCATTATCGGCAAATACTTCTAGTACATGATGCATGACACACATATACCGCACGATCCGATCCTAACCGTAGACCTATCTATACCCTGGATCTATACCGTAATTCTGATATAAACGATAAACCCTCTAATACGAGAAAATAAAAATATCTTGAGATACGTGACCACATGATACCCCTATAAACCCGTCGACGTAGCCTTCGACTGGGCCGACGGCTGACATCGGGCCCACTTGGGCCGTTGGCCAAAGCCGCGACACATGGCAGGCGTTTTGGGCCGTGACGGCGTCGGACCTACGCAGATGGCCTAGCCGTCGGTCAAAGTATTTTTTTGGCAGGTATTTATAATAATTTATTAATTGCATATATTTTAATGTGGATATTTTTTTTTTGCTGTTACGGCCCCCTGAAACCCATTCTATGGTGAAACCCTAGCCTACTGCCCCCGCGAGGTCTACCCCCTAGATTTTTCTGAACGGCGGTATGTCAGTGGACTAGTGTATTCCTTTGAATTTGGTTAGGACATATCAACATAGAAATCAAAGGTTTGGCCATGCCTACCACAATATTCCCCCGGTGCAACCGACGAGGGAGTTTGCACCTCCAAGTCAGGAACCGAGCCATATATGTAGGTGGAAGGTCACACTTGCCGGAGGACCTATAGCTATTGCATCTCCAAGCACACAAACATACATGTTAGGTCAACATGCTTACTCTAGTTGGGTTTCGGCCCCCCGAAGCCCGTTCTACGGTGAAATCCTAGCATGCTGCCCCTGCACGGTGTACCCCCTAGATTTTTCTGAACGGCGGCATGTCGGTGGACTAGTATGTTCCTTTGGATTTGGTTAGGACCACTAGTAGGGAAAACCTCTTCTGTGGCGCACCAAAATATGCATTCTGTGGCGCATGGGTGGTGCTCCACAGAATCTTCGCCACAAAAATAAGCATTTTGTGGCGCACCAGCACATGCGCCACAGAAATAAGGAATTCTGTGGTGCACCAAGACCTAATGCGCCACAGAATTAAGGAATTCTGTGGCGCATTTTGGCTTGGTGCGCCACAGAATTAGGTGCGCCACAGAATTACAAGTTAGTGCGCCACAGAAATATTACAGGTTTTATACAGAAATTATTCTGTCTGGCGTATATATACAGGTATTAACAGATATAATATAGCAGTATACAGATATATCAACAGATTTCATGTAGCATAATTATATATCTCCATATACAACTCATTTCATATAGAATATTAACAGATTTCATATAGCTCCATGCATATACAACTCATCATACATATATATCTCCATACAACGCATAATCCATGCAAATTAAGTGCATCATCTCAAGATACAAATGAAGTGACACCGGCCGCCGCCTACACTAGGATGAAATAGAGTACCGCTCCGACGATGGTGAGCAAGAGCGAGAGCACAATGAAGGTCTTCATCTTGCTCTTGTTCGACTGGTGCTTCCTCCACTTGGCAACCGCCTCTTGTTGAGTCGGGTAGCCTTTGTAGCAGTTGCCGCTGAACTTGTGCACCTGTTCCTTGCAGTCCGTCCACTCCTCGTAGACTCCTGGAACCCGCCCCTCGAACACGACGTACCACGTCATCTTTATGGACACAAGGCATATTAGTATATAATGCAATGGAAAGAATTAGAGGGTTCACATGCATACATATTCACAAGAATTAAAGCAAGGAAATAATAATAAACCTAAAAGTCATATAGCATCGGTATCACATAAGTAATCAAGTTCAACTACATCGACTACAATAGTAATTGAAGTCGAACAACAACACTAAGCAAGTTTATTTACAACACAGTAGGCACACCGGCCTCTCGATCAACGAGACGTCTTGTTCATGGGCTCCGGGAACGGTTTGTACATGTCCTTCGTCGTCCACGTCCTTCCATCACCCTGCCTATGTAGGCGTTCTTCTATATCCCTCTTACACAACCCTCTGAGTTGGTGTAAGAGCCCCGATCTGTTGCATACATCTTCTACGATAATTTCCGATAGCTTTACTTGGATGCGATGGAAGTCTTCTCTAAGATCAGCATCGCTGATCTCCCCCGCCATTTTTTTGGGGTCTCGCTTACTAGGTGGCAGACGCATCATCTCTGCATCCGCGACAAACCCTTTAAGGTGATGGAGGACATAGAAGGCCTCCTTCATGCTGTCATCTGGCTGCTTGATGCAAGGGAAGTTGATCACGTGCTTGAACCCCTGCTCTTTAGTGTCCGGCCTGATAAATTTCCCCTTCTCGTGGAAGATGCCTCCATTTTTGGAGTAGAAAAGGATAGCCTCATCAAGAACACTCCTTATTCTGTTGTAGTCTTTCTTCGTCGTCGTACTCGACGAGTGGAATACTGGGCTAGGGACCACTTCGGGCAAAGAACGACGAGTGTGCAGTATGTGTCCCTGCTCAACACATGCAATTTAAATGGAATGTTGGAAATGATCGGCAATGGAAGAAATATATAAGAAAGCATAAGTTACGACGGCCGAGAGCGAATGTGTACTTACTCGGGAAAGAAAGGCAGAAGAATGGTGTTCTTCTCTTTGTTCATGAGCATGAAGCTCTGGAGGTACCGCACCGCCGCGGTCCGTGTGCTTGAGCCATCCACCAGCTGGCTATCGCGCATGTAGTAGGGATCCGCTACCGCGACGTTGGGGGGTCTCTCTCTCTTGATCTTCATCTGAAGATTGATCGCGTATAGGCGAACCAAGTTATAGTCGAGCCGTTTCCAGTGAAATAGATTGAAGACGTCCTCGAACGCTATGAAGAAGATATCCGCGGGGTATGCTTGGACGAAGTTCGGGTCTGCTGCTGGCACCCTGACCGTGAACACCAGGTAATTTGGATCCTTGTCTTGAAGAAGGAGGCTCTCTAGAAACTGAATATTTTGCTGCAAACTGATCATTGGTCCACTTGCGAGGTGTTCGAGGTCCTCGGGCAGTATCAGTTTACCAGCTTCATGAAGCCGGGACAAGCCACCAGGTGCCCGTGGTACCATGTCGTCGGCCCGCATCTTCTTAGGAAGAGTCTGGCTCGAAGATGTGCCCTTTTTATTTCCTCTCTTCCTTGGCTTCTTCACCTGACCTGCTGGTGGTGCTTCGGGTGCTGGTGGTGCTGATGGTGGGGTTGCTTGGGGTGCTGGTGGTGATGATGGTGGTGCAACGGGTGCTTGGGGTGCTGGTGCTGATGGTGGAGCTTGGGGTGCTGGGGTTGATTCGCGTGGCTCCCCGACGATCGTCTTATACAGCGTGTTAGGGCTGAAAATGGTAGCCGGCTTGACTTGAGCTGGATTGCCAGCCTCCGGAGGAGTGTCTTGCAGAGAAAGACCCGTGAAGGTCAGGCGCTGCGTGACTGTAGTGGGACGACCAAGTTGATCGCCGTGAGTGCGGAAGGCTTCTTCATCCATATGAGGCATGTACATATCTTGGCTGCAGGCGCCAGTGTTGATGTAGGCATCGACGTCATCATCATCATCGTTGCCATCAAGCGGCGCCATGTCCTGGAAGTTAGGTGGTGGCGGTTGCGATGCCGCCGCTTGGCGTACCTTGCGTTTGGTCGATGGTCGTTGCGGAAGCTTTCCCAACAGCTGTTGGTGGCGTGTGGTGGTAGCGGCGATCGCCGGTTCCTTCCGGGTGGCGGCGGCGACCGCCGGTTCCTTCAGGGTAGTGGCGGCAGCGACCGCCGGTTCCTTTCGGGTGGCGGCGGCGACCGCCGGTTCCTTCAGGGTAGTGGCGGCGGCGACCGCCGGTTCCTTAAGGGTGGGGCCGGCGCCGGGCCGGACGACCTTGGGCCGGATGATAGGGGAGGTGGCGCCGATGTTGCGCCTGACACTCGGAAGACCCCCACCCAGACGAATCTGGTTCTTCGGCCATGTCTTAAGCCAGCCGATGCAATTCCCAAGGACCATAACGTCGTCCTCGTCTGTGCCCGGAGGTTGATCGGGGGGGAGGAGGTTGTGGTACTCCGGCACTACCATTGCCAACTTCACCTTCACCAAATGATCTGCAATGTTTCTGTGGTGCATAGTTCGGCTGGGCATGACAGTGCCACTAGCAACATCCATCAACTTGCCGCCGGGCTCCACCACATGCAGGAGTATGCAAGGTTCGTCCTGAGTCAGGGGCATGTTGGATAAGATCAGCGCAAGGCATATATAGTTAAAGAAGATGACGCGGAGGACTAACTAATGAGTTACCTTCTTGACGGCGTTGATCTCTGCTAATGTTGATACAAGGGCGTCGGTGCCGGCGCCCGGCCGCTCACTCTCGAGTGCATTATCAGGCACCACCACCCTATCAGCTTCCGCGGTTGGGGGCGTCGATGCGACCAGGTGGAGCGGCGGCGTCGGGGTCACCAGCGGTGACACTTGGTGACTTGAGTTACTGCCGCTGACGCTGGGCACATATATCGGCCCCTGTTGACCTGCCGCATTCCAAGCAGCTAACCCCTCCATCAAACCAGGCGGGATGATCTGCCGGAGCCTCTCCTGCAGCTTCTCGTCCAGTAACTTACTCATCTCGGTCGGGTCCACTATTTTCTCTAGTGACTCCACCTTCTTCTTCAGCTCCTGAACCTCGGCTTTATCCTACTTAGTCGACCTCCTCTCCTTTCTCGACTTGGCATCCGATCCGTAGTACTCGGATACCTTCATACTTGTGCCAAAGCCGGACACACGGCCAGCCGACGTCGGTGGCTTGTCCAGGTCCCGTTCCTTGTATGCGTTCGTCGCCCTGTTGAAAGGCGTGTCCCACGGTTCCGTCGACCCCTGGGACGACGGGCCAGCCGTAGTACTAGCCTTCAACTCATCGTCCTTCAGACAAAGGAACTTAAGGTTGGCCCATTTGGCTTCATTGCTTAATAAGATCAGCGCAATAATAATATAGACTATCCTTACCAGGAGTTTCTCGAACTTCTTCACGTCGGGGTAATCCGTAACAAATTCCCCCGTCTCCCAGTCTAAGTAGTAGCGGGACCGAACATAGTTCCTAGTCTGTATATCCACGATTTTTAGCCAGGGGTTTTCTTTGCCCAGACGTATCATCTCGGCATCCTCATTGTCCCAAGTGGGCTGTTTTCCTCGGTAACCGCCGCTTCCGCAACGGTGAGCCCCTAAGTTCAATTCCTGCATTTTCTTCCCCCAGGCGGTCCATTTTTTAGCCTCATCAGTCTCTAAGGACGACTTGAATGCTTCGAAGTCTTCTCTAGAGAGCGTCGGGTCTTTGTGACTTATCTGCTCCCAGCTTTTACCTTTCTTGATCTTGTCCTTCAGCCGGGTTTTCCAGCTGCTCAAGGCGGTGCTCATCTTCGTGAGAGCTAAAGAGTCCACCTTTTTATTGAACGGCTGTGGGAACGTGTATCGTTGGTGAAGCTTCTGGAGGAGGGTTGCGGCCAAAGCCGCGTTGGCCTCGCTTCTGAGGTCTTGAGTGTTGAGCGGCACGGTTTCACGGACGATGCACCCTAGTTGCATCGCGTACCCTTTGGCAACCTTAGAAGGCTCCAAGGGTAGGCCACTTTCGGAGACCAACGTGAAAGGATCGGTGATGTTGGCTAGCACTTGCGGCCTCCGATCCGCCCTTGGCCTCTTCGCCTTTCTCTTCTTCTTGGCCTCCTCAGGGTTGCCGCCGCTATCACCTTCCGTGCGGTCGGTGGTCTCTTCACCGGTCTCGGCGGCGTCATCCCGGCCCTCTTCCTCATCGCCGCTCTCGGAGGCGGCCCCCCAGCTCTCTTCCTCATCGCCGCGATCGGCGGCGCCCCCCCGGCCCTCTCCCTGATCGTATTCCTCCCACCATTCCTTGTTGGCCTCTCTGGCGACTTCCTCCTGGCTCTTAGGGTTAGAAGTGCCCGACATGTTTATTTGCACTTCATTAAAAAGAGGCAAATAGTTATTAGTACATAATGCAACGGAAAAATTCAAAATTTCGGCATGACTTTTGCTAATTTTTCTACCTATGAGTGCCCATTTCTCAACCGAAACGGAAGCGAATCAACACTTCGGGAGAAATGGGCAACTCAGTTTATTCATCCACACTTGACAGCATCTCATAAGCATATATAACAGCAGATTATGGTCAAAATATCTCATTGCATAACACATAACAGCAGCAATATTCACAGACTAGCATAAGATATTAATTAAAACCAAAATGTATAATGTAAACCATATATTCCTTGCGATGAATTTACCACAGCAGCAATATTCACAGACAGCTACTGGGAGTCTACATCGCTGTCATCCAATACTACAGAAAACCATTATCATGCGTTGTCATATATCCACAGAGCAGCATAAAAAATATTCACAGACAGCTACTGGGAGTCTACATCGCTGTCATCCAATTCTACTGAACCACATGCAAATTCAACATACCTTGAAGGATCCCCCGACGCTGGAGCTCCTTGTCCACTCGAGCCCGAGCTGCTTCGTGGAGGCCTGGTAGGTGCCCCTCACAGCGTCCCCGCCGTCGAACCTCCTGGCGACGGCGAACTCCCAGGCCGTTCTTGGCGTAGGTGTACTTGACTCGGCAGCCGCCCGAGCCGAGCGCGTGGGAGACGCTGACCTTGTTAGCGGGGTCGAAGGCGACGGCGAGGTCGAGCGCCGTGCGGCTCGGAGGCGGGGCAGGCTTTGGTGGGGCGGGGGAGGGGGTGGTGGCCGGCGCCGTGGGCGAGGTCGAGCGCCGCGCGGCTCGGAGGCGGGGCAGGCTTTGGTGCGGCGAGGTCGAGCGCCGTGGGCCGTGGAGGGGCGGCGCTCCAGAGGGGCGAGGAGCGGAGGAGGGACGACGCTCGGGAGGGACGACGCTCGAGAGGGGCGGCGGTGAGGGTGGACGCGATGCAGGGAGTCGATCTCGATCTGGCAGGGGAACAGAGAGAGAAGAAGCAGCATGCGCGGGGGAGGGGATCGATCCCCAGTTTTACTAAGTGTCAATATTCTGTGGCGCATCTACTGGTGGGATGCGCCACAGAATTAGCTAATTCTGTGGCGCATCCCACTAGTAGATGCGCCACAGAATTTATTTCCTTTTTTTAGCTAATTCTGTGGCGCATCCCACTAGTAGATGCGCCACAGAATTTATTTCCTTTTTTTTAATTATTTTAGTTATTACTCCCTCTGTTTCAATGAATAAGGCTTATATTTTTTCTAAAAATTCAAAGAACATGAAGTTTGACCAAATTTCAATATGATGTCTATATAATATTATAGTTGTCGATAGTTTCTAAAAATATAAGCCTTATGCTTTGGAATGTGCATACACAAAAAAGTCTCGATCACACACACCAAAAAAGTCTTCTCCGTCCGGTTCCGAGCTAGCTTAGCGTTTCTTCACGATCTTCTTGCCCTTCTTGTTGGCGGTTGAATACTTTATGCCGGCCACCTTGAGATTTCTTCGTGTGAACGGACAACCTTTAGTAGGTAGGGAGGTCTTCCTTCTTACTTTACTAGTAGTAGGCATGTCGAAGTGCTTGTCGAATTCCTCCTCGATCTTTGGGTCACCGTTCTTGTCCAAGTCTTCCTCGTTTGCGTCTCCTTCCATTCCTATGATGCTCCTCTTGCCCCTCCTCACGACAACACGGCTAGGCCTCGACGGGTCGGTGATGAAGAAGCATTGGTCAACTTGGCTACCGAGTACCCATGGCTCATTTTTCGCGGATGTGTTCTTCGATTTGGCATCCGGTATAACCATGGTGGTGAAATATCGGCCTTCTTTTTCGACCTTCTTGGCCCATCTCACACGGAACATTGGCACCGTCTCTCCACAGTAATTGAGCTCCCATATCTCCTCGATCCTTCCAAAAAATCTTTCCTTGACACTAGTCTCGTCATCGGCGTATGATAGCATAGTTACTCCTGAGTTTTGATTTTCACTATTTCTGTCCTTTTCCTCAGTGTAGAATCTGTAACCGTTGATGTCGTACCCCTGATAGGTCCTTACGTTATGCCCGGGGCCCTGTGATAAGGTGTATATGAGTTTTTCATCTTCGGTAGAAGGCCTTCTGCTCTGTGCTTGAAGCAGTTGACTTTGCTTAAACCAAAGCGTGAAGCCGGAGTTGTGCTCTTTGGTTACGTCTCCCATCTTCCTTGGCCGGCTCATATCGATGTAATTCTGCTCGATTATGCTTTTGTGCTCTTGCACAAAAGGTTCGACCAATTTTAAGTGTTGTAGCGCGACCCGGTGAGCCCTTTCAAAGTCGTCGCGTCGATTGACAATGCCCACATGGAATGAGCGGTAGCCCTCGCGGTGACCGACTCCAGCGAGCCTGCCGAGGTGCGTCCTGGTGGGCAGACCAACATGATCCTGGTCGTCCTCGGTGCTTAGATAATTCTGGCAGAAGGAGATGCACTCGTAGGTTAGGAACCCCTTGGCCATGCTTGCATCTAGACGGGCCCTGTTGCGAACGTATCCTTTCATGACACAGTTTTGCCTTTCGAAAGGCATCATGTTGTGGAGGAACGTCGGGCCGAGCTGCCTGATGTCATCAACGACATGGAGAAGGAGATGGACGCATATATCACAGAATGCGGGCGGGAAGTAAATCTCGAGCTCACATAGTATCACCACGATCTCATCCTGTAGCATCTTGAGCTGCCTCACGCCGATCGACTTCCTGGTGATAACGTCAAAGAAGTTGCAAAGGCCAAACAGCGTATCACGGACGTGCTCGTCCATTATCCCTCGGATCGCAACGGGAAGTATCTGCGTCATGAGCACGTGACAATCGTGAGACTTCATCCCGGTGAACCTCTTCTTCGCTACGTCTAGATATCTGCTTATATTCCCCGAGTAACCGTGAGGAAGTTTCACTCGTAGGAGGCACCTGAAAAACTGCTCGAGCTCCTCCGGACTCATTGTGAAGCAGGCAGCGGGAAGCACCACCGCGTTCTTCTTAGCCCTTTTACGGAGACGTTGAGTCCCTTCCGTCTGATCATCATCATCATCGTCGTCGTTGTCATCAGTATCGGGGGCTTGAAGAGCTTTTCTGATGCCTAAATGTTTCAGATCGTATCTTGCTTTCGGCCCATCCTTGGACTTTTCCGAGTTGCAAAGAGTGCCAAGCAGACTCTCGGTAACGTTCTTCGTAATGTGCATGACATCGAGGCTGTGGGGCGTGCGGAGGACCTTCCAGTACTCCAAGTCGTGGAAAATAGACCTCGCTTTCCATACACCGAGCAGCGGCTCTGGCTTCGGTCGCTTCTTTCCCGGCGCTGGGCACTCCTTCCAATTTTTTAGAAGATCGTCGATTTCTGCACCGCTCCTCTGTCGTGGGGGTCCATCGGGTTCATCTTTACCATTGAACAGATCACCGCGTTTTCTCCATGGGTGATCCAAGCGAAGCCACCTTCGAGCACCTGGGTACACAGTTTTCGAGGACCCGGGATCCCTTGGTAGCTATAGATGCGGGGTCTCGTCCATGCACTTCACACAGCCGCAGAATCCGTGGCTGACCTGGGCAGATACGTATGCGCAACCAGGATAGTCTGTGACCGTCGTGATCAACGCGGCTCTCATATCGAAATAAGTTCTACTGTAGGCGTCCCACGTACGGGGTGGCGTCTTCCACAACGTGTCTAACTCCTCTTTCAGCAGCCCGAAATACAAATGCATGTCGACACCTGGTTGTTTCGGCCCCTGAATGAGAATACTCAGGTGTATGTACCTTTGCTTGGTGCACAGCCACGGGGGTAGGTTGTAAGGCCATACAAACACAGGCCAGGTGCTATGCGTGCTACTCTGGTTGCCGAACGGATTGAGTCCATCGGTGCTCATACCCAGCCTGATGTTCCTTCCGTCGCCCCCGAACCTAGGGAAGGCAATGTCCAATGCTTCCCACTGGCCAGCGTCTGATGGGTGTGTCAGCATATAGCCCATCTCCGGATCTTCTTCGGGCTTCTCCCTTTCCGCGTGCCATTGCATGAGCTTTGCCTCCTTAGGGTCCACGAAATACCGCTGCAGACGGGGAGTGATACGAAAGTACCATACCACTTTTCGAGGTACCTTCTTGTTCCCAACCTTGTACCGTCCGTGGCCGCACACCGGACATGTGGTCATGTCCTTGTACTCTCCCCGATAAATCATGCAATCATTGATGCAGGCGTGGTATCTTTCATGCGGTAGGTCAAGAGGGCACACAACTTTCTTGGCCTCCTCGATACTACTTGGCAATGTGTTCCCCTCTGGGAGACGATCGTGCCAGAATTTCATGTTCTTGCTGAAGCTGGAATCGGTCCATTTGTTCTGCGTCTTCATCTGCAGACAATCAAGCGTCACATGCAAGCGCGTATCCTGCGGACGGCACCCAGGAAATATCGGAGTCATCCCGTCTTTCTCCATTTGCGCCAGCTTGGCTCTCTCTCTGGCTGCAGCTCTGTCGTTGCTCGTCTCATGGAGGAGCAGATCTTGAACATGAGAGTCCCGCAAGGCCGAAATTAGCGGAGTCGCGCCAGAATCTTCTTCTTCATCATGATCTTCTCCGCCGGCAACTTCTACTTCATGATGATCTTCTCCGCCGACTTCTTCTTCATGATGATATTCTCCACCGACATGTGGTGCTTCGTCATCTCGCTCGCCACCATGGTCTTCATGCGCACCATTTGTTGGGGCCGGCCGCGCCTGGTTGTCCTGCATGAAACCGCGCCTCAGCAGGTGCTCCTCCAGTTGTCCGGAATCAGGGTTGATCCAGCGCTCGAGTTTGCATGATCGACACGGACATCTTATCTGGCGCCTATTGTTCTGAATCATGTCCTCCTTCGCGTCTTTCTTGTATCTACTAATTCGAGCGGAACTCATCGAGAGGACCATGGTTGTCTGCAAATGGTACACATAGAGCAGATAATTAAAACCGCAACACATGCACACACATGCATGGAACTCTCCTAAAGGTATACATAGAGCGAAAAATTTCGGCATGACCTCTCCTAAAGGTAGGACGTATGGGTAGTACAAAAATTTGCCGAAACGGAAATGAATCAACGTCTCGACAAACATCCATGCACCACACCGGCACACACACAAGCGCTTCACGTGCAACAATCATCCATACACAAGATCGACATGCGCATGCATGTCCCCTCCAAATACTCACCTTGTAGATTTGATACCGAGACGAGACCGCGATCGATGAGTTGGAGAGGAGGAGAGAGTATGGAGAGGCTTCTCCTCACCGCCAATTATGTATCAACCAAAGTAAGTACAATAAGTACCAAAGAAAATGAAAACTATGGCCAAAATGGGATGAGAGGGAAGGGAGCTAGAGCTAGATCTAGATGGAGGAGAGGAAGATGAATGGCTTGGGAGTGTGGGAGGTGTGGTAGGTTGCCACTTTAAAGGTGTGGGACGAGCTAATTCTGTGGCGCATCTGGTCAAGTGCTCCACAGAATTCCACTAATTCTGTGGCGCACCAGACATGATGCGCCACAGAATTAGTGGAACCAATGATTGGGGCTGGCAGGGAGTGGGCCCCACCAGAATTCTGTGGCGCATGTCCTTCTGGTGCGCCACAGAAATGTTGTATTTTTGTGGCGCACCACGCCAGGTGCGCCACAGAATTTTTTTCTGTGGCGCACTGCTGGCTAGTGCGCCACAAAAATACATCCCACCTATAAGGGTTTTCCTACTAGTGGACATATCAACATGGAAAGCAAAGGTTTGGCCATTCCTACCACAATATCCCACTGGTGGAACCGACACGAGAGTCTGCACCTCTTAAGTGAGGAACCAGGCCATATATGTAGGTGGTAAGTCACACTGGTCGGGGGACCTATAGCTATTGCATCTCCAAGCATACAAACACACATGGACACATATGTTTGGTCAACATGCATGCTCTGGTTGGGTTTCAGCCACCGAATCCCGTTATACGGTGAAACCCTAACCTGCTGCCCCCACGCGGTCTACCCCCCTAGATTTTTCCGGACGGTGGCACACCAGTATACTATTGTGTTCCTTTGGATTTGGTTAGGACATATCAACATGGAAAACAAAAGGTTTGGCCATGCCTACCACAATATTTCCCCCGCTGGAACCGACGCGGGAGTTTGCACCTCTAAGTGAGGAACCGAGCCATATATGTAGGTGGCAGGGCGTGGGACCTATAGCTATTGCATCTATTAGCACACAAACACATATGCACACACATGTTAGGTCAACATGCATGCTCTAGTTGGGTTTCGACCCCCGAAGCCCGTTCTACATTGAAACCCTAGCCTACTACCCCCACGCGGTCTATCCGGATCCCCCTAGATTTTTCCGGACGGTGGCACGCAGGTGGACTAGTGAGTTCCTTTGGCTTTGTTACGACATATCAAAATGAAAAGCAAAGGTTTGGTCATGCCTACCACAATATTTTCCCCGGTGAAATGCTAAGATGGTCGAATGTAGACCAATGATCGAACACAGACCAATGTAATCAAAGCATGCCAAAAGAAGTTGCAGTCAGAACCAACAAAAGATAGCATTTAAGGACACCATATAACTCGCTATAGCACCAAACATCAGCTCAAGAATGGAAACAAAAGATACCCACAGACCAGATGGCCGGATCCTTGCAATCCACCACCAGCTCCACTTCTCTTTTCCCTTGCTGCTGCTGCTATTGTACCCACGGACGCACCGCTCCTCCGGTTCAACACCGTAGCCTCCGCGGGATGATCTGTCCATCACCTGCACAAAGGACAACAAAGTAAGATAGATAGATATAAATGATACATATATAACAGCGAAAAATGCTAAGATGGTTGAATACAGACCAAAATAATCAAAGCTTATTCTTGCACCGATTGAAGATGCAGATGGCACAACAATCTTAGTGGTCCAGAGGTGCAACAGTGTGAACTGACTAACAACTGCTGCTACCTTCTCCCTAGTAGCAGGTGGAGCTCATGCTGCTGCTCCCCTCGTCTGCTGCTAGCTCCTCTATGAAGAAGGTATAGGTTACTGCATTTAATCAAATCTTGAAATATGCTTGAAAAATGAAATCTGAGAGAAACACACCAAAACGACAGAGGAAGTACATACAAAGTAGAGAATGCCACTCACACCTCGCTGACCGATGAAAAAACGAAACACTAGCCTACAATAGTCGGAATATTCAGACTTGTTTTGACCACGAATCCTACAATTGACAACCTATAGGAAACCACACTAAAACATAATATGTAAACGGAAGGTTGTAGCCCTTCCATGCTGGCATTCCTAATGGATTCTACGCGAGAAACAAGACAAAACCAGCTAAATCACATTACTTACTAGTGAACTAAAACGTTGACTCCATAAACTCTAGACTTGTATATTGCACAATACAATCAGAAGCAACATAAAACCAAGCTAAGCATGATCTGCAGATGGATGGTTGCACACCTCACATTTTGTCAGCTTAATTGATGATTATACATATGAATGGACAAAAAACTGAGCTCACAGTTCACATAAACAGATGGTTGAACACTCTATCTCGCTTTGTACATACGGTTCATGGCAAATAATAAACTTTACCCCTTGAGATGGGTAACTCTTGATTTCTGAGCAATGCAATGGTGAATTAGCAACGCATGGTCCACTTCAATTGTTTTTAGATGTTTGAATTTACATATTCCCTTTTACTTTATGTGTATTTTTAGCACCAGCTGCAACACATGCATGAAAACTAACTTCGCTCCCTCGAGCAACACCACCAAATTTGAACATACAATTTGATTCTAGCAACTAGAAGTAATTCAGTGGTTGCTGACATGAAATAAAAGTTTGGAAAAGGAATTTTGGGCTTAACCCATGGAACAGGGAAGCACTCGGACATCTACAGGTTACCAAGTTTATCAGCATGTCACCTGTATGGAATTACTGTAAACATCAAAAGATTTTTCTCTATAAATAATTACATTGACTACTATTCCTACTTGGCCAGAGATCAACTTGTTATTAGTTATAACCTGACAACAAAATAGGCATCATCGCCACAAACCAATATGAGAGGTAATCCACTTGATGGAAGGAGCAAATGCTATCACAGAGCACATACTCGATACTACCACAGAGCACATGCTATGGCAGAACCCTGAAGCATAGTGTGATTGGCTAGCACAACAAGCACTGACAGCAGTGGCACGAAGGCCATGACCAAGAGCACCATGCAAAACACTACTACATAGCATGTCAGCAATCGACTCAAGCGCGACGAAGAGAAAAACATTTACCTTTGGGTGGTGATGTGACAAGCTCCTGAACAACGACATCAAGGTCACTGCAGTGGGCCTTGGGGGTGACAAACTTGACACTACTTGCATACAACATGATACTTGGAATGAATAAAGTATATCCCCAGAACCTACTTTTTCATATACAAGCATAGCTATTTCAGAACGTTGTGACTTATAGCTATTTAAATGTCAGTTTTGTTTGACCTCTAGCAAGATATCATGCCAAAATCAATTTATCAAATAATCAAATCATAAGAACCAAAATTTGGACACTACCAAGTCAGAAACTGTAGCTGAGGGATCAAGACTCTGAAGCCACGAAAAATGGACAAATCGACGCAAGATGCATGGACATGTTTCCATGCCACTGCACAAATTTACTAGCGCACTCACTACGTGGCTTTGATCGTGACGGCACAAAAGTTGTGTGCCAACTGCCTCATTAGACTAATCTGCATGGAAAGAAAGAAACGCAGTGGGGATAAAGTGCAGATGTCTTGTACTAACTCTGATCCAAATTAATTGTCATAGGTTCAATGATTAAAATTTTAAGCAATATTTGGCCTAATATAGCATAAATAATTTGGATCAAAGGGAGTAAAATGATTAATTAGTACTCACTGCCAAACCTCATACCATTTCAACTAGAAACGGAGCAGGGAAAATTGATTAACCAAAGGGAAAGAATATATAAAAGATTTCAGTTTGGCTTTTGTTTCAATAGGAACTAGGTGCACCTGAAAAGGGATAGAGACCGACTGATAGGCACCACGACGACGCACCTAGCAATATGGAATTTATCACAAGATTGGCGGTATGTAATTAATTGGAGTTGTTCGTAAATGTAGGGTTGTGCTTGGTTTATGCTCTTGGTTGTCCTACCAAGATTTGGCTAGCCAAATTTTGGTTCATGTCTTGCTTATGCATGAATTGCCCAACATTGACTAAGAGATAAACTAGAATTGGTAGTGAGGCATTGTCATGCCAAATATTGACAACCATCGAATTTTTGATCATGACCAATAAATTTGTAAGGTATAGTTTGGTCACAATTCAAGCAAACCATAAATAGATATTTTGGACATTTGAAAATGATCTTAACTTAGGGTTGACCGCTGTACTGGGGGTTGCTTGCAGCCGGGAAAGTCACAAAGTTTATCTAGTTGATTCAGCGTACCTTGGCGGTGACTCTGCATTTTAATAATCGTACGTGTTCAACTGCAATAAACAACGGCCGACACCGTATGAATATTTCTTCTAGATTATATCTTCCCAAATTGTCGCCGTCAGCAGATTTGTCCCTACAAGCTACGTGTGTGTGATGAGTAGCCATAGGTAGACTGCTCCGTCAAAGTAGTTAGACTAGTAGCTAGACACTATGCTCTTTTGCCCGTCGATGGAGTTGTGCACACACTATGCTCGATTCCAGAGAAAAAAAGACAAATGTGGGCTACATCCTGGAAGGATGCATGCATCAGCTGGTTGGTTCTTCCGAAAACTTGTTCTAGAAGACGAGCAATGGCTGTGGTTCTAGATGGTGGAAAAAGTTAGTTAGATGCATTCGACTTGACTGAATGAGGTTGTTCCTTTAGAATAAAGTTGATTTTTCCTTCTAGGCCAGGAAAAGGTCGATCAATCCTTCCGTTGTTGCTGATGAAGAACCAGAATATAAATTAGGTTGCTGACTAAAGCAGAGGCAGCGTCTCGATCGGATTAAAGCAGAGTTGGGAATTACAACTAGAGCATATATATCATTCTTGTTAGTGCATGCTCTTCATTTTGGAGAGCTCGGAGAACAATTGGGCTCACCATGCATGCATACATCTTTCTGGTTAGTGCTATCTACTGCAGTGCTAGAATTCCATCCATCGTCTTGGCCATTACCCATCGACATCCACACGTCGTCTTCCATCGAGGGGACGGAGAAAATTAAGCACGGCAGATACGCAGGACGAATTCTTCAAAATATTGCCGCCAGGAACCCTCAGCTCTCAGGCCATCTGAGACCACAGTTGATCTGCACCGTCCGATTTAGATGGCCTACTTGATCCTGACCGTCCATTCTCCTTCTATTTTCTTTTTTCACACGCGTCGTTCTAGCCTGTGCTATTGAAAGGTGGGCCAGCTTTGTGCAAGGGCCGCTCGTCAGTGACCGTCCCACGTTTCGTCCTTGGTGCAGATGGAAGGGAGCGGAGAGAGACGCGGTGGCATACTTGTGGTTTTGCGAGTGTACATGGGTAAAATCGTCATTTCAGGTGCCATTTCGTCCTTCCCCTTCCCAGCCCGTGAGCGCGTGGCGGATGGCGAGGCGCCGCCGTACGACATGCTACACCGCGGCCTCCCTGCCTGGACGAGCTGCCCTTGCCAGTCTCGCGCGGGCATGTGAAGGCATGGAGATTAGTCCAGTGGTACCCTAGATCTAGATGCAGCTGCCACAATTTTCTCTTCTCCCGTTTCCCTCCTCCTCTCACCCGCTAGGGTTCCTCAGCCCAGCCGCCGGAGCTTCAGTGGAGGAGGACGGCGCCGCCGGAGCTACTTGCTGCCGGTCGACCCGCGGCACCGCCCGCAGGGTGCCCAAGGTGGAGGATCTGCTCAAAGACCTCGTGTGCGAGGTTGAGGATCGTGAGAGAACGCCGACAACAGCCTCCCTCGCCGGCACCTCTCCTCCCGCATCCTCTCCCCATCGGGCATTGCCGCTGGAGCGTTCTCGTCCAAGGAGGAGAGCCCCATCTAACTCTACCGCGACCAGGAGATCCAGCGGCGCCACCCCTCTCCAGCTCAGGTCGTCAACAAGGTCACCCCACCCCTCCCACTGCCCTTTCTTGTTCTTCCTTGTGCAGTGGATGGATTCTAATCTGCAAGGTTTTGTGATGTGATTTCATGAACTATGGGTGTCCTCTTGTGATTGTGTTTTGCTTTGCTTTGCAGATTAGTATCCATGCTGATTGAATATCTGCCCAGCTCGTGAGGCTATCCGTCAAGGTTCCATGTGTATAGGGTAAACACTTCTAAGTCTGGTATTTTTTTGTTTGCGTAGCTGATTTCCTCCAATGATTGCCATGAGTTTAAGGATTGTTTAGACTGATGTATGTAGTTGTCTACTACCAAACCGTACCAAACAAGCTCTTTATAGTTCCTTTTCTCTGTTCTATGCCAAAAGAACAATAAATTTAGCATTACCATCTATCGATAATATTTTTCTGCATTGGAATGTGATTTCTAGACTGAATATTTAATGTGTTGTTTGAAGTAAACATCTTCTAATATTTCAGGATCATGTGAAGTCATGGATGCCATGAATTTAGAGGCTTATAGATTCTTCATCTCACAGGTCACGGCCTTTGACTCCACATTCTCCTTAACTTGTATAACTCTTTTAAAGATGATACGATGTAGGTTGATTCCTAGATAAGCTGTGCTGCCTATCTTATGGCCACTAGAAAATGTACCGGGCCATTTCCCCTTTGCTTTTATCAGCTGCTATGATGTTCATGCATTTGCTGTCCATGTCATTTACCATTGACCTAGGCGATGTTCCTTTTTCTTTAGTTGTCAGCATGGTATCAACTGTGTTCATTCATTTGCATGAATTGATCATCAGAAGATGAACGAACCAATGTCTGCAAAAAATGAGGATCTGAGATTCCCATCAACCTATCATGGTATAGATTTTACACTCATTTTTATAAGTCTGTTTAGCCTCTGCTAATGAACGTCAACTTATGATCATGGTAAAAAAAAACATCAACTTTGCTTACATAGTTATGCCTTCCTATGCATATACGTTTGTGCTTGTGCTTTTAAGTAGAGCGGGTTAAGTTGCTTACTATGGGTCTTCAATCTTCATATGATTCCAGGAAAAGGGCACTTTAACTATTAGTAAGTTCAAAGAACATCAACATACTCACTTATATCAGGTGAGGACAAGCAATCTCTGTATTTTACTATTTTTTCATCTGTTAGACGACTTCTTTGGGTTATCTTTACTTGGGTTTTGAGCACTTTTCTGTCTTGGTGAATAGTTCCATGATTTTTCATGCATTTCAATCTACTTGGTATCCAAGCCTGATGTACAATTCAGCTCAGTATATTTTATCGATAGTTCTTGTGGAGTAGTGGTTATAGTCAGTTTTATTTGTCTTACATTTTAGTACCATCGTTGCTGCCCGTCTCTAATCAACATAGTTAATTTCTTGCGGTCCTTGATTGACTCCTTTTTGATTGTGTGCAAGCCATCAATTTGACTTGCACTAAGAGAAGCAAGGAGATCATGCTCCAGGGAGTCCTGCTTGCCTCTGTTTTGACTTGCACTAAGAGAAGCAAGGTTTCATGCTGAGCTTTACTCTAAGCTGCTTAACTACTTGGACGTCTTTGCTGTCCTTTTGGGGTTTTAATATCAGCGTCCTAATCCATTTAGAAGAGATTTATGAAGGTTTGATTTGGTCCACAAGTTGACCAATTAAGAATTACTGACTTTAAGTATAGTTTGCTTGAGAAGCGTAGCTCTGCTGCGCCCCTCTGGTGACAACACATCATAGAGATACTTTTTAATCATATTTTCATGTATTTTTAGTTCCTTTTGGAATTTAATTTATGTTGTGCACTTGTAGCAGTAGAAGCGACATGTCTTGATTATGGGATTAGGACATTATTGACCATAAAGCACCAAATAGTTCATGTGGCAAAAGGGATTGTTTTAGCTGTTTTCTCCTGTAATTCTTATTGTTCATATCGATTCCCTTTAGGGTTCTCCTTTCACCAAAGAAAAGGAAATATGATAATAGGTCGCCATAAGGTGGGTCACTAGAATGCTTAACTGTGTGGTGGCTTGAGTTATTCATTTGGGAAGATTGCATGATTATATTTGTACGTTCCGTAGGCAGCTTTTGATCCAGTGGGCGTGGTCTGCCTCAAAGCTTCCAGTTTTGGTATGAGTGAATGTATTTGCTCTTGAAAGATGCATGTGTATTATTCAAAATTTAATGCGCTATTTGCCTATTTTATTTAGTTACAGAGTTTGGAAACTGCCATACATATGAATCCATCTGCTCAGTATAAGTATTCAGTTAATGTAATTTCACTCTCTTTCTTAATTGTTGTTAATTAAGTATTATATTAGTCATGACTATGCACTAATTGCACTAAACATTAACTATCATTACGCTTTAGAAATCTCTGACTTTGGACTTATTATATCACTATTACCTATTTCTCAGCAGGATATCATTGTTCTTTGGATACTTGTGACTTTGGACTCTTCATGGTATCATTATGCTACTCTTGTCCTCGTCAGGGCGGACATGGTACTGCAAAGTTTGTGTAATTTATTATTTGGAAAAATTCTTCTCGTGATTCAGCGAGTGTAACTTCAGTAACCTGCAGTTGCGGTACTTGTGCATGCTACTACAGGTTGTCTGATATGAACATGCTGAATTTGAATATATGAATGTCGGTAGCATTCTTTTAGAATCTTTAGAAGTTCCCAGATTAATTCTTTGTATAGCTTTTTAGAAATCTAATTGTTTCTTCTTCTGGTGCTTTTTTGGTGATGCAGAAGTTTTTCATGCTCTGCGAGTCAAATTTTTTGGTGATGCAGTGTAATTATGTCGTAAACTAGAAAAGTATTTTAGCATTTTTTTATTATAGTATGCTCCTTAGTTCTTCTATAACTACCGTGAACTACAGTTGTGGTGCTTCCGTGCTTGTGCATATTGTTGTGTGTATTTAGATTTTGAAATTCTTGCGGGAACTTTTGTACATATATCTATCTACTTTTTGAATGCATTCCGTAGAAAAAGTTTCAATGCTTGTGATCCCTTATATCTTCCTGAATTGTTGTTCTTCTTCTCTTCCTTTAGTCTTATGCAATCTATTCACAATGTATTGCTATTACTGCTGATTGGAGACCTTTGAATAAACCAGTTGGTATGAGGTTCTGATCATATATATATTTTTTTTTTTTGGTTAACCACATCAAGTTACATTTCTTTCCTCCCTCTTGACCCCAGTTCTCCCACTTATATGTTCTAACTTGGGTGTGTAACATTTTGTCAGAGTTCCTATTTCTTGTTTTCTTCATCAGTATTTAACACCTACTGATTTCTATATCAAATATAAAAAGTTTGGTTAAGGTGCATTTGGTTAATGACATTGTGATAACTTACTAATATGAGTACTTGTTCAAATATATCTTTGATTAGTTTAACATGCTTGCTCTTTGTATCACAATTGCAGATTTAGAGATGGAAAAGGTATGCTTTGGGGTTTGTTACCTTGCTTGACAGCATGCTACCTATTGCCCGCTTTTGGATTGAAACAATAATCTGCTACTGTGTGTTTGTAAGAATCTGTGGTAGACGCCGCGTTCATATTTGGTAGCTTAATTAAGATCAGCTATGCATAGGACATCTATGTTTTTTGTGCACGATATAAGTTGTGGCGTTTCTGTGTGGTATAGCGTTTGCACTAGGGTACATAATAAAAGTACAAAACTTTATGGATCATACTTAGTTGCTCGATACCAGACTTGTGAGTTGCATGTTTGTTTATGGGTCCTCGGTGATCCTCTAATTTGATGTGTAGAAAACAATGATGTAGTCTTTTTCGTTGGGGCAGGCAGGAGTTGTAGTAGACATAAAGATGGATTTCTAAGCTTTGGCATTAGAGGATGATTGATGGATGCTACAAACGAGCCTAGACATAAGTCTAACTAAAGGCACCTACGATTGCATATGTGGTTAGTATTCATCTATTTTTGCATTCTCCTAAAATCTGAGAGATCAATAGAATGTTGATTAAGCTCCCTACTATGTAGGTTTGTCATGTAAGATAAATGTATGAAATTTTTATTTATACCAGCAAGGACTCAGAGATGATTCTTTTATCCATGTGATCTTAAACTATAGATCAAAATTTTGATTTTTAATCTGCATAACATAATTTGTCTATTTGATTGGGAAATTGGAGTGAATCTTCTGCTTGGAGATACCTAATTTGGTCTAATTTTTGTGCTGTTTGGCAGGCAAGAATGCGGCAAGTCGCGTCTCCTATCCATTCTTCAGTAGACCTGTTGTTTATATTCAGTTAACACTATGTTTCTGAAACACTTGGAATAGATCTGTCCAGTCAAATCAGTTAATAGTCTAACCAACTACCAAGAACTTTATTTCATTTGCTCTTTGCTGAGCCTGCTTTTTGAATCGATTTGTTTGGTCAAATTAGTTCACAATCTAAAGGTCGTTGCTACCTATATGATCGTCCATGCCATCGATGTTTGCCCTGGGTCACTACCGTTAGTTTATTAGCACATGCACTTTTAAGAACCCTCTTAACACATATCATTCGTAGACCGGTAAATGCAGGTGTTATTAACCGATGCTTATTTTTATTTTAGTTTTATGTAGCCTGCAACTGTCATAGAATTTGTATTGCATAAAGCAGAGCCCCCTTGTACAAAATTCAAATTCAACTATACACCTTTTAGCCCTATCTATCCTACGTACCACAATCACTGAACCACCATTAGGTCGTCGCCATGGATGCTCTCTAGGTTCTTGCTATAATTATACTGGATACTATGCTCTCCAGGTTTATTTTAACCTGGGCCGGCTCAGCGAAGTATTATATTGCCCTAGAGCATGCCTTTCTTGAAATTTGTGCTCGAACTAATTAATTAGATGCTCAGTTGCATTTGTATGTCTCTCTTTTTGAGTTTAACATGTGCATTTTTTTTAGAATTTCTTGAAACAGGTTCATGCCAGAAATCAAGCTCAAGCTGAATTGTAGTGGTTGCTTTTATGCAGCCTCTCTGTAATGAAACATGAAAGTGAAGGAGAGCAAGAAAATCACCAGAGAGGTGGAGCTGAAGTGGTCGGGGAGGGGTATGGAGCTGAAGTGGTCGGGGAGGCGTCGCGGGCGTGTGGCAAGTACCTATCTGATGAAGAGGGAGAATATGAGCTTGCGTAGGATGGATTGGCGGTTCTGCATGTAAGTGATCTGAACATTACATTATCTTCTGTCAACCTAATACTCTCAATGAATGATATCTTGTTCGTTACCTTTCATTTTGTAGGTCACACTTTTTCTGATGTTGCACCATGCAACATGCTTGTATTATCTTACTGCTGACCAGCATCCAAACCCAAACGAAACATGGATTGGAAATAGCGTGGGTTGGTGTGTTGTTTTAAGGTGATAGTCTTGTGTGACTAGATCTTCCTTTCTTAGTATGACTCGTGTGTTGTTTTAAGGTGCTAATATTGTGTGGCTTGATCTTTCTTTCTTAGTACGATTGGTGTGTTGTTTTGTTGTCTTCTTAGGTTTACTTGGTTCAGTCTTCTGGTGCTAAATTGTCAAGGATCATGTCTGCAAGACGTCCACGCTGGATGACTTTGTCTTCTATGATGACCGTGGTAAGATAATGCAAGAGAAAAAATCCAAGCGACTATGCGATATGTACATTTAAACTTAGTTTGGTGGCTCAAAATAACAACACATAATAGTAACTATTTATTTGGTATGAGAGCTAACTTGGTTTTCCTCAGTAGAGCTTTATTTACAATGATGAATAGTACTCTTCACTATTTACCATTTCTGCCTGCC
Organism: Dactylis glomerata; assembly: GCA_007115705.1. Classification (NCBI taxonomy): domain Eukaryota; kingdom Viridiplantae; phylum Streptophyta; class Magnoliopsida; order Poales; family Poaceae; genus Dactylis; species Dactylis glomerata. The sequence goes on from QXEO01000518.1 coordinate 650,947, forward strand.
ATCTAGAATTGAGTACCCCTTTTGTAGGGAATGATTTTTATGGTGTCCATTGCGTGATGATTTTTTGCTTTCTCTAGAATACAGATTAGCAACTGCAAGTTTTATTATATTTCTGGTTTTAGATGAGTAGTCCATCGTTCTTTGCTGGTTCGCTAGAATTATATTGTTGTTCAAAGAAGGCTCTGTGTGCACGTCAATTACATGATACTCGAGTCCCTTTTCATCTTTTCATGGTATAATTATGCTTTGCATGGTCCCAACTTCCAACTAGCTATATCACTACTTATATATTTAATTTGTATCAGTAGTCTGAAATATCCAATAGAGTATACATGTATATCCTAATTATACCCTTACACCTTCCATTTTGGCACCACCTGCCACCGGTTTTTCTTTTCTTGGTATATTCTCTCTATTTTGACTATCTCATTGCATTTGCTTCATCAGCTTTCATATGTTCTTAGAGTTGGTGCATTTGCTGACTTGCTAATTTGTGGCATTAAGTTGCTGTAATGGTCGGCGAGTCTGCGGATGTGTCTAATCTGGTATTTACGTTCTGCACTTATGCTCCATGCATAGAGATTGTGTTACTTAGTCTATACTGTGATAGCTGTGATTTTTGTAGTTAAACAATATTAGGCTTGGGAAGTTGTCTTATGTAACCACACAGTTAGATGTTGGTGTTCCTTTGGGTGGTTTTGAATGAGTACAAAAGATAGCTTCTACGATGTCAAACTTTTGTTATCTTCTCACTCCACGTCTAACTGCACAATATCCCTCTGTTATTTATTTGTTTCCAATATAGTATTTATTGCATTTACTTTGTTAAGATTCTTTATGACACCCAATATAGACTTTGTTACAAGTTCATCATTCTTCATTCTTTCAGTGAGATTTATATCATTTCATTCACAGTGCTGGTGTGTTGCTTCATTGCCACCTTTACTTGGCATGATGATTTGGTTATTCACAGCTAAGGTCTCTAAAATTCTTATGATGCCTTTCACAGACCAACCGGGTGTATATCGACCATCTATTTTTTTTTCAGTGAAGTTACACTGTTGTGTTCACTACTCTACTCCCAGGATATTCATTTTCAATAGGGTTGGAAGATTTGCACTTGCTGCAATGAAACTTATATATGTCTTATCTTTGCACGAATAGCGGTCTAAAAAATTGATCTATTGACAACTCTGTTTAATAGCTATAGAGCTTAGTACAAAATAGTCTTTTTCTTGCCGAGACCAAAGTCTTGGCACAAACAAAAGTAGCACATATATATGAAGCAAGACTTTGAGGAACATGGTTGTACGTGGCAAGCTGTTCCCCTATGATCATGATGCTGCAGTCCCAAGGTAATTTGCTATACAGCTGACATCAGTATGCTTTATCATAAATTTATTGTGTATAGCCTTCTCATATGAATGCCAGAATTCTGGCAACAGATGTAGGAGGTGGTCCTTGTGTAGAGGACCAACATGACCTAGAGAATGCTCGACGGAAACACTTGACGAAGCGGTTATGAGGACCAAGATTTCATATGATGCAAGTGAAACCCCTCTATCACCTGTGAATGATGTTGTTCTTGCTCTACAATTCCTTACACAGACCGATGTCGAGATATCTCTTAGAGCCTTTGCAAAGACAATGTCATAACTCATGTTGAAATATGTATGTGCACTGCAGGCTCGATGAACTCCTTAGCCATCTTATATTCTACTAATATGATGTGCATAATATAGGAACATTGATATAACATAAATTTTACTTGCCAACCTGATGGTAATTCCAATTATATATATTTTTATTGGTTATTCATATTGGCTTGCCCGCAGGCGGGCAAGCGCGCGGCAAGCCGCGTCTTCCTACCTAGTGGTATATATAGCAGTGGAGGAGAAGTGCTAGCAGGTGGACGTCTACGAACAGGGACGGTTATTAGTGTCGGCGACGCTCTAGACGATAGAGTTTTTTTTTTGAAAGTAAAATGCAAATATATTAGGCAAGCAAGCCGCCTCATTAAAAACCTTCCAGTCCCCTTAGGTACCCTGGTAAGGAAAAGAGTGCGTCTGAAACTTGCTGCCGAGAATCATAGTATCATTACATCGTTTAGTAAGCTATCAAGAATGAAACTAGGGGGTTCATCGACCCAATTACAAGTGACTCTAGAATTGTAGCAATCTCTAGCTAAGCTATGAGCAACTTTATTTAAATCTCGGACGCAGTGGATAAACTCAACCTTTCCAATAGCTCCCACACAAGACATAATCTCAGCATAGACTGCAGTAGCCTCGTTCCATATACGGTCCTCACCTGAGCAAAGATTGATGACCTCCAGGGAATCCGACTCAGCGACAATATCATGATATCCCAAGGAGTGTGCAAATAAGAGGCCATGAAGCATGGCTAACGCTTCAGCCATGGTAGCAGATGATACATGCGGTATGAAAGAGGAAGATGCAGCGACAAACACACCTTGGTTATTTCTGAGGACTGCCCCTGAGGCTCCCGCCTGATCTTCAACAACAAAGGCTGCATCAACGTTGAGTTTTAGTCTATTTCCAGAAGGTTTGCTCCAGGACATTTTCGCCAGACCTTTAGAACTCTCAGACTTTGCCGCATTTGCAGTGATTGCACAGATAGCAGTGGAGCAATTCCTAACTGGAGGAATCTGCTCACCCCGAGTTTGTCGACGTCTAAGCCACCAAATATACCACGCCGCCACCGCTATAAGATTATGGACTTGGATAGAAGTGTACCCTGGAGCACAAGCATTCGGAGCTCGGAGGAGGACCTGAATAACCGCAGCACCAGATCTGCCATCAATACAAGCATCCGTAATTAGATGTTCCAAACCCAAACTTCTCCAAATATTCATAGCGCCCTGGCATTTAAAAATCATATGCAAGCTATCCTCTGGAGCTGATGAGCATAACGGGCACTGAGGGTCAGTACCAACATGTCTTTTTACCAAAATATCTTTCAGAGGCAGGATTCCATGCAGAACTCGCCAACAAAAGATTTTAACCTTCGCTGGCACCTTCAATTTCCATAAAATCTTCCAAGTAGGATTGTTCAGAGACGTACCAGTAATTAATGATCTACAAGTGAGACCGTTAAACTGATGTTTCCACTCAACATGGTAAGCCGATCGGACAGAAAAACAGCCAGACTTTGTCCCATGCCAGGCAATGAAATCGCTAAAACCATTTATAGAAACTGGGATTTGCAAGATTCTAGGAACGTCAATTGGGTGAAAAATATCCCGGATCAACGGTTCATCCCATGTACCCGTGACGGGGTCAAGTAGATCAGCCACCTTTGTTAACACACAGTCACCTCTAGGCGTAATGATTTTCCGGTCAGGGCTCATAGGGATCCAAGGATCCTTCCAGATTTCGATAGAAGAACCATCACCAACTCGCCAAATACATCCTCTCTTAAAAGTTTGGATCCCTGCAACAATGCTCTGCCAAGTAAAAGAAGAACCAGCCTTTGGACCCGCCTTCAAAATATCACCGGATGGATAGTACTTAGCTCTCAGAATTTGTGCGCAAAGAGAATTCGGCTCATCAATTAATCTCCAGACCTGCTTTGCTAACATAGCAAGGTTAAAAGAGTGCAGATCCCTAAACCCCATTCCTCCTTCCTCCTTTGGGAAGCAAAGTTTCCACCATGCGTACCAATGCATTTTTCTCCCTTGATCATCATCCCCCCACCAAAATTGAGAGATAATATCCGTAATCTTCTTACAAATCTTTTTCGGCAGCAGGAATACAGACATTGCATATACAGGAATCGCTTGGATCACCGCTTTAATAAGGAGCTCCTTCCCACCAATGGAGAGCAGCTTTTCTTTCCAACCCTTAATTCTTTGCAGTACCCTCTCCACAAAATGCAAGAAACAGTCACTTCTATCTACACCGACAATTGCTGGTAGACCCAAGTATTTGTCTGATATGGCTTCTGTATTGATATTCAGAGTATTACAAATCTGGACCTTCACATCAACCTGAGTATTTGGACTAAAGAAGACACTAGATTTGTCCACACTTATCAATTGTCCCGAGTTTGCACAATAGTCATCAAGAACTTGTTGCAACGAGATTGCATTATTCAAATCTGCTTTTAAGAGAATCAAAGAATCATCAGCAAATAAAAGGTGTGAAACTGATGGTGCATTTCTGCACACCTTGATTCCTTCAATGCCACCAATCTGCTCAGCGTGCAACAAAAGACTAGACAAACCTTCTGCACAAAGCAGGAACAAATAAGGGGACAACGGATCCCCCTGCCGAATACCACGAGTTGGGATGAAACCATCTGTCATCTGGGAGTTGAATCTGACAGAATAAGACACCGACGTGACACATGCCATAATAAGATCCACCCACTGAATATGGAACCCAAGCTTAATCATCATTTTCCTCAAAAACTCCCATTCAACCCTATCATAAGCTTTGTGCATATCAAGCTTGATTGCACAAAGGCCATTCTTACCCTTTCTCTTATTTTTAATTTTATGCACACATTCGTAAGCAACCAGAACATTATCTGTGATGAGCCTCCCAGGGACAAAGGCACTTTGGGTAGGAGAGATTATATCAGGGAGAATCACTTTCAACCTAGCTGCCAACATCTTGGAAATGATTTTATACACTACATTGCAAAGGGAAATAGGTCGAAATTGTGATACCTCCTCTGGGTTTTCCACTTTGGGTATCAACACAACCACCGTTTCATTCCAACCAGGTGGAATGATTCTCTCATTTATTGCCTTCAACACAGCAGCAGTAATATCATCTCCTACCAAATTCCAGAATTTCTTATAGAAAATTGCATGCAACCCATCTGGTCCAGGGGCCTTAAGATCACCAATCTGGAAAACCGCTTTTTTGACATCCTCCGCTGTAAACGGGGCAATCAGTCCTTCATTCATCTCCTCCGTCACTTTTGGGACAATTTTATCCAAGAAAGCCGGGTCTATAACATTATTCTCAGAAGAAAACAAGTTAGTAAAAAACTGAAGAATAATCGGATTCAGATTATCCGTACCTTCGACCACCTGTCCTGTAGGATCTTTCAGTTGCTTAATGAAATTTCGCTTCTTCCGAGCTGAAGCAAAACTATGAAAAAAGGATGTATTTTTATCACCATTTTGGAGCCAGTTTGCACGGGATCTCTGGCACCATTTAATCTCCTCTTGTTCCAGCAGTTTCTCAATCATACATGCCAACTCCTTCTTCCTCTCTTCATTGAAGTCCGCCACTGGGCCACGCATAACTGCTTCGAGCTCACGTTGGGCTTGCCGGAGTTTCTTCCTAGGTTTCTTGAGCACACGAGCATCCCACGCATGCAGCCCAGCATGCATGTTTTTCAGCCGAGTGAGTACGTCGATCTCAGTTCCGTCACCCGTAGCAGCATTCCACTCCTCTTCAACAACTTCACGGAAACCTTCCTCTTTAAACCATTTTGCCTCAAAAGAATTTTGTTTACCAACTGGTAAGCTTGAGGAAGCCGCGTAATATTCTGTATCTAAGAGTAAAGGACGGTGATCCGAATGATTAAATTGCAGATGCAATACCGCAGCATGAGCATGCATCAGTCTCTAGACGATAGAGTTGATCGAGTATTATATGAACTCTCACATCAACCGGGTTGGCAATACTTTTAGGAGTGGCCATGTATGAAGCACGATACGCATGCTCGTTTTCTTTTGAGAGACCCGTCCACACCACCATCTTAGATTTTGTTTGCTGTCACAGGAGTTAATCAAGCATGTCTTGCCAAAAAATGATTCTACTTGTGTACAATATTGTCCTCATGAACCCGAATGCTGCGCGTTCTGGCTTGGTTCAGACTTCGTTTTCAGAGATTAATTTAGCTGGGGGTTGTTAGCCTTAGGTTGTTGATTCAGCAATATTTTTTAGCTGCAACTCGGCAATAAAAAAAATCCATGACTAAAGACTGCTCCCGCTACTATAATTATAAAATGGTCAGTACCGGCCGTTATTTAGATTTGACAAATTCTCCCACTTGTTTTTATTTCGCAAAACCGTCGCCACCCCGTGTTATTATTCGTCTGATATGGTTGAGAGCATCGCAGTTGCACATCTTTTTGTGGTCACAGGATCGTCAGCTGCTCATACGGGACTGTTTCGTTTGTGTCCACAGCTTACACTATCAAAAAGTTGGTCATGCCATATATCTTTTTTTGTGTTTGGTTTATTGCTAATTATTTAACTGTTAATGGACCATTTGATATCTCCTTCACTAATTCTTGCCACAATTTTGTCAACCCATAAACGGCCTAATCCTGCGCTAAAAAATTAGCTAGCCAACTTTGGTAAGGCTGCTTGTGGGCACAAACCAAACAAGCCCTGTATACTCCATCTAACAAAATTCGGTCCTTCTAAATAAAAAAAATTCGGTCGGTTGCAACCCAAAAAATACAAAAAGTTTTGTCGTTCGAGACACCTATACGTGCGTACGGCGGCCTGACTTGTTAGCCCGTGTGATGGGTTCCAGATTAACTGTACTGAAGGCTTGATCCGTTAGTGAGACCGGACGAGTGACACGCCATGCATGCATGGTCTCTGTCCGAAAACTGAACATAGTTTTTCTCTTAGATTTGTTTGTTTACAACAATCTGACGACAATGGTACAAGTGTCGGAGGTACACCAATACATCATATATATCCACTTTGTATGGGCGTGTACATGTGCACATGGCATATTATGCCCCTAATTCAACTTAGGTAGCTTCGGCGTGGTTGGGTGGACAGATATTCCAGCCGCCATGATCCCCTAAGCTCATTTTCTCTGAGATGAGCACTTGGCTAATTTAAGTCTTCTTGCACATTTTGTTTGAAAATTGCACCTTTTATTGTCGTTTACAATGGACCTCCGATCGGATAGCTCATTCTTTCAGGCTATTCTAGGACTTCCTCATCCCTGGAGCCAAATAGGTTTTCTACCATTGCTTTGACGGGTATCTTCATCTCGGTGCCCGTCTTCGTCATGGTCAAAGTGACGATAGTTTGTGCAAGCGTCACACAACTCATGACGCTATGTGTCACCGATTAGCTTTACATTACGTGATATTCGGCTTTTGTGTCACCCGCTCTGAAGATATGATGCAATGGGTTTAAATCAAAACCTCCTTCTGTGACAACTGCCATCCTGCGGAGCAGCCACCTCCCTCCCCATGGCCAAGCCTATTACCATGCATACATCAATCAACATTGGCTTCTTTCTACATTTTAGTTATGATCTTATAGCTAACACCAAATGATGCCGCTCAAACTGCGTCCACTTCTTATTGCCATAACGTTCCTCTCCATAAAATTTGGACCCAAAGCTGATTTATTTTAATATATTTATATTAAACTTTCATACTTATTTGAGCATTCAAAGGTGTTAACTAGTATAATTTAATATTTCTTATTTCGAATTGTTAACCACATAGAAAAATTCAGTAATGTTAGTTCTAGCACTTTGGTTAGATATTTGTATTGCGTATAGTTGAAAATACATTTGCATTATGCTAGATATAAAATGTTTTGTAGCATAGTTTTCTTCATTAGTCGGTTTCCCATAACTTTATAAGTTATATCATGTATGCACATTTATGGTAGAGATATCTTAGAGATATTTAATGCACAAAGTCTAACGAATATCTTAATATAGGATGCTAGGATACAATTAGGAAACATATTGATAGACATTTATAGATTATAAATTGAACATTGAGATGATTGTTTACCCCAAATATTGTGGTCAAATATGAATTCGAGATATAGTGGATACATAGTTGACAATGTTGGAATTTTGGCCCTTTATGACCTAGCCTATAAATAGCAAATCCAATAATTCCTAAATCCTAGAGGCACATGTGGTCCATTCATGCATGACAAGGGGTGGGACAAATGTTTAGTCCCACGTTGCTAGTTTAGAAGGAGTTGGACCAACATATAAGGTGAGCTCTTCCCCTTGTGGTAAGAGTGTGTGAGAAGAAGGCTCTCTCACGCGCGCTCCTCCTCCGCCGCCCGCCTCGCCTCGCCTCGTCATGACGCGCGTTGCCGAGCCTTTCTTTTTTGTCACGCATGACTGGACTACTGAACTGAACGGTCACGTGGAAGCTGAAACGATTTGCCTGAGTGGAAAATGAATACTAGACTGTTCGGTTCGTCTTCTGGCTGTTCGTTTCTCGACCGTCTTCCCCATCCCGTCTTGCGGCGTGCACCACGAGCCGGGACAGTAGGCCTCCGGAACCCCGTCTCTTGCGATCCTATACAGGAGAGAGGTGATAAGGTTTTTGGGAAGCGCTCTGCGCGACTACTGAAGGTTTCTTCATCACGGACGCCCACGAGGACGACGTCTTCCCCAACGAGGACTTCTTCCCCGGCATCGACAACCTCTTCGGCGACATGTCTCTCACCAACGACAACACCAACAGCGGTTCTGCATCCGCACCGGCTCCAACACCGTATGTCTTCCTGATCTTCGCCTTTGTGCTTTAGTTTCTCGGACTAGCAATTGATTTAGATATGCTAGATATGCTTTGTTCATACCGTTCACTTGTAAATATGGTTAGTTTGATCTCCATATTTTCTGCCATATTTTGTTCACTGTTTTCATGGATTAAATCCTCTCGTAAATTGCTGATTTTTCCAACATTCCAAAAACCTTATGCTTTTCATAGGCAATTTTCCCCTGTTGGCTATGCCGCATCTCGGAAGCCCCCGGTCTTCGAGGGCGTCAACTACAAGAGATGGCATGCAAGAACCGTCATATGGCTCACCACCATGAGATGATTTGATGCATCTAAGGGCAAGCCTCAGAGAGAGCTTACTCCTATTGAGGAAAAAGCTTTTGAGGAAGCCGACAACCTCATGAGAGGTATTGTTATCAGCGTTCTTGGTGAGAACATTGTTGACTCGTACCTGTCCCTCACTACGGGCAAGGACATGTGGGATGCGCTCGAGACCAAGTTTGGGGTCTCGGACGCAGGCAGTGAATTGTATGTCATGGAGCAATTCTTTGACTACAAGATGACTAATGAGTGATGCGGCACGGTGTTAATGTAAATCACCGTCCAGTTGGAAACCCAAGAGGAAGGTATGATGAGCATAGAAGCAATTTTTTCCCTCAGTAAGAAACCAAGGTTTATCGATCCAAACAGGAAAAAGCCAAACTAGTGAAGGTGATGCTTGCTAGCTTCGTGACACTCCAGCAAGGGCGCCGTTTATGATACTTGTTGGCGCGTCTTCAATTGGCAGCAACGCGGAACCTGCACACAACACAACCAAATACTTTGCTCCCAACTTACGATGAGGTTGTCAATCTCACCGGTTTGCTGTAAACAAAGGAATTAGGAGAAGTGATTTATTCCATGCCTGTGATGAGAAGTTAGGAGGTTGTGTTCTTCTTGATATGAGATTTATCTATCCTCTTCCTCTGAATTTTGCGTATACAGAGCAACCACGTTCATACATTGGAATTTGCTACACAGTCCACTCATATCAGTGTGTTTGATTTTCTATATGTTTTTCATATATCTCTAGGCAGGTAAACGGGCCCAAATATACCGTGTTTGATTTATGGTGACCTTATTAACCTTTGTTATTGTCAGGTGGTGTTGTGGTGTTGGCGGTGGTACCACCTGCTGCTTTTTTGGCCTCCCGCACATCCGAGTGGTGGTAGGCTGCGACTGTCGCAGCCTTTCTCCATAGTCTTCTTCAACTTCACCCCTGTCTGCAGTATGACGTCTTATTGCGCTCTCTTCCACTCCGATGAGGTACGTCCTCGGTGTTCTCCCTGCAATTCGGTATTGAGCTTGGTGTTTTGTCCTTGGGTCTTGAGCAGGTCTTGTATTAAAAGATCTATTAAATGTATGCATCTGTCAAATAGTATGAGTGATTTTGCTTTAGAACTGTAACATTTCATGCTATTTTTGCCTTCATGGTATACTGTAGCTTAGTTTAGTCCTATATGGTCATACATATTCCCAATTATAAATTTGTTGTTGAAATGAGGTACTGTGGGGATCATGGAATGGGATGCACCTAATATATGGTGCCTATCTTGTGTGTTTTGTCAAAACGGCTCGGCAACGCCTTTGCCGTGCGTGATAATCTTTGCCAGTGCATCCCATTTCTCTGCCGGGCCAACCTCCTTTGCCGTGTGTCGTGCGGCTTTGCCGTGCGGCAATACTTTGCCGTGCGCTTCGATCCTTTGCCGTGCGGGCTAACGCTGTCATGCGGGCAAGCTTTGCCGTGCAAGCTTCTTTGCCGTGCGTCGTACACCAACCTTTGCCGTGCGCCGTCCACCAGCACGCACGGCAAAGAGCTTGCCGGCACCCACCATCCAGCACCGGAATGCACAGGTGACCGCCACGTGGGCTCTTTGTTGTGTGTATGCACTCGGCAAAGTGACTAAATGGTCCTTTGCCGTGTGCATACACACGGCAAAGAGCCCACAGTTTTTCAGATTTTTTCTGTTTTTTTTTTAATCCCTGCATTTCAAAATTGAATATAGACATATATGCATATATATAACCGTAAATACATCAAATACATGCAAATTTCGACAGAGTGACCCACGCGGCGCAACCAACTCTGCTACTGCTGATGGTGATACGCTGCATTTCGACATAGTGGCCGTGTCCAGAAGAATCAAGTCCGTGTTACAGGACATGCAGACCCACTGTGACTCCGTCTCTGATTTGCTCCGAATTATCCCAGGCAGAAGCACGGCAGTGGCCCTGCATCGGCCTCAAATTGGATCCACTGTCATACAAGACACACTGTATGGCAGGAGAGACACTTTTGAGGGAACTGTCAATCGTATCATGAGCTGCGAGCAGACTGTTTCTGTTCTTCCTATAGTTGGCCCTGGTGGTATTGGCAAGACAACTTTCACCCAGCACCTGTATAATGATGCAAGGACTGAAGAGCACTTCAAAATCCGAGTATGGATATGTGTATCGACTGATTTCGATGTGCTTAAGCTGACCAGGGAGATCCATGGCTGCATACCTGCAACTGAAGGAGAAGGAAGCAGCAGTGGTGCCAATGAAACGACCAATTTAGATCAGCTTCAGAAATCCATAGCGCATCGTCGCAAGGTCAAGAGGTTTTTAATTGTCCTGGATGATATATGGAAATGTGGCAGTGAGGACAAGTGGAAAACACTATTAGCTCCGTTCACAAAGGGGGAAGCCAAAGGAAGCATGGTACTTGTCACAACTCACAACTCGATTCCCAAAGCTAGCACAAATGATGAAGACAGCTGAAACACTAGAACTGGCAGGTTTGGAGTCTAATGACTTCTTCACATTCTTTGAGGCATGTATATTTGGTGATCACAAGCCTGAGCATTATGACGATGAGTTAGCTGGTATTGCGGGAAAAATTGCAAATAAGCTGAAGGGTTCCCCACTAGCAGCCAAAACTGTTGGTAGACTATTGCGGAAGGATATTTCTCAGGAACATTGGAATAGGGTTCTCCAAAAGCATGAGTGGCTAAATCTGGAAAATGATGATGATATCATGCCATCTTTAAAAATTAGCTATGATTTCCTCCCCTTTGATCTGAAGAAATGCTTTTCATGTTTTGGCCTTTTTCCTGAAGACTATCGGTTTGATAATTCAGAAATGGACCGCCTGTTTATTGCAATTGGTGTCACGGACTATACTCACCAAGCTGACAAGAATTGTCTGGAAGAACTAGTGGATAATGGTTTTCTCATGAAGGGTCTTGATGATCGTCATGAGTACTACTATGTATTGCATGATTTAATGCATGCACTATGTCAAAGTGTTTCTACAGAAGAATTCCTCAATATAAGTGACTTAGATTTCAGAGCTGATGCCATCCCACAATCTGTTCGACACATATCCATCACCATAAAAGGAAAATATGATGAAAATTTTGAGGAAGAAATGTTTAAACTAAGAGGGAGGATAGACATTGCTAATCTGCGGACTTTCATGATATTTAGAAGATACAAAGAAAGAATCACCAAGATTTTGGAAGATTGCTTCAAGGAAATAAATAGTCTGCGTGTCCTATTTATAGTATTGAACTCTCCAGAATCTTTTCAACATAAGTTTTCCAAACTTATCCACCTCCAATACGTCAAAATTAGTTCACCTTGCGGTGATACTGAAGTGAGGTTACCTAGTACACTATCAAGATATTATCACTTGAGATTCTTAGACCTATATGATTGGAATGGTAGTTCTAGTTTACCTGAAGACTTTAGTCACCTTGAGAATTTATATGATTTCCGTGCTAAAAGAGAACTCCACTCCAAAATTCGTAATATTGGGAAGATCAAGCATCTGCAGAGGCTACAAGAATTCGGTGTCCAGCGAGAGAGCGTGGGATTTGAACTAAGAGAACTTGGATATCTGGTGGTACCTAAGTCGCAATGGTCCAAGAACCTGTAAACACACAAGCTTTAGTGTCGCATGTCATTTCAAACATACCAATATTACATTAAGTACTTGGTTTTTTAATTACCTTCTTCTTCTTCTCGGTCATCATATAGGCACGGTGACGAACATCAACTTGATCCTCAAGAATGCTTTCGTTGGTAAACTCCTCCATCCTATACAATCCGACTATAATGTGAGCATATATGCACACGTGTAAAACAAGTTAACACTAATATGTAGCATATTATGAACCAGTATATGATGCACCAACTAATATGGACTACTAATTCCATAGAAATAACCAAATTTCATCTCTACATGTCATCCATACTAATTAGCAAATTACAACTCCATAAATCATTTACAAGGCATTCATACAAAAAAATAGCTAATTTCATCTCCATACATATACATGTAACTAGGGGTTCACTCATCAATCACTACCTAAGGGACCATACACACTCCACATCAAAATAGCAAATTTCATCTCCATATATAAACAACAATCAATTTCAATCTACCATACAAATCCATCCATCACTAACTAGGATTCAACATAGGGGATTAGAGAAGAGGGATTGAGGGAGAATACCTTAGGGGAGATCTTGAGGACACCACCTTGCCTTCAAGTTGGAGGATTAGAGAAGGGGGAGAGGGAGAACACCCGCCGCCGCCGCCATGGATGAGGAAGAGAGGTGAGGGAGGGAAAAGTGAGGGACGGGGGATCGGACAGGCCGGGCCGGGTTAGCTAACCCTAAAGGCCTAAAGTGCCACGCCACTCCCCTTGGCGCCGCACGCGCTTATGCCGCGCCACTCCGAGTGGCGCCGCACATCCCGACATGGTGCCCGCCAAGCCGACGTGGCAGTCAGTGCCGCGCCATGGTGAACGGCGTCGCACGTCCTTTTGCCACGCCGTGCGCAATGGCGCTGCAAAAAAGGGTTAGTCTGATGAAATAGTTTCGTCAAAGGTTTATTATTTAAATTTATTTTGAGTTTAGGTTATTTTTGTGAGGTATATACACTTTTAGTCCCACATCTTGCGTCTTGTGAACAGTTTACTCCCACAACTTGTAAATTAGACCACACTAGTCCCACAACTTGCAAACCAGAAACACTTTGGTCCAATATGATGAAATTTGCCGAAATTCAACCAAACCGGGCCGTTTTCGTGTGCGCTGGCAACTTTGCAGAAAAACCCTGGATAGCCACGACCAAAGCGTTTTGTGAAAACCCCCTCCCACGGATTGCAAAGCAGTCAAACGGCCCTCCTCCTATCTGTACATCGAAGCACTGGTCCGATTAAGGTAAAGGCCGCCATACCTGGGCGTTCTTGGCGCAACGGCTTTACTGGCCAGGACGTCCGTGTCGTCTCGTCCAGGACGACCTCGCCGGCGATGCGCTACCGCGAACACGGGGAGGACACGCCGCATTATGGTAAAGTGGCAGCTATCTTTCCTCTTCTCCCTGGTTCTCATCTCCCGTGGGTGTGCCGGAGCTGTTGCGGAGGTGGGCGCATGATCGGGTCCATCATATGTTGATTTTGGCGGAGGAAAACTCTCGGAATTGGTATTACTAACAGAGGCGGATCGATTAGAACGAAAATATTCGTGGTTTAAGATCTTTTTATTCCAATTCCATTACCGGTTCTCCGCTGTTGCGAACCTGTTCGTCGGCGGAGCTGTAATCTACGGATTTTTGTGAAAAAACAGTGATTTTTACTAATTTTGTTTGTTTTTGAACGTTATTGCATCATTTCCTGTTCATTGTTGCATTACTGATTCGAAATTTGATCAATTCTCGGGTAACTGAAAAGTAGCAGTGAAGATTCAGTTAACTGAAACTGTACATGTTCAGTTAACTGAATATTGCACAGGCACTTCTGATTTACTAATTCCGTGGTTGTTAACTGAACATGCATACAGCTTGGGCCTATCTCCTGAGCCAATACGAATTTTGTCATGCATACAGCAGTAAAGCTATGCTTAGATTCATATAACCAGAGAAGAGGCCTCACCAGAGAATGGCTACCCTGCTGGCCTTCTTCGTACTGTGATGTGTTAGTACCCCTCGTTAATCACAAATAAGATGGTTATTACTACTAGTACCTATCATCAAAGTAAAGAGAACTTATTATACATAATGATAATCACCGCATCTCTTGATTGTTTTAGTGTACAATTATAATGTACTCCTGTATGAATTTTAAACTGTTAACTGAAACCCTCATGGTTTAAGTTTTTCTTGAGTGCAATTCATGAGCTTTATCTGTCCAGTTCTCATTCTAAGTATGCCATGTAGTTTAAGATCGAAGTCGACTTGTATTATATCATTTTATTTTGTAATTCGTTTAAATGCAATCCTAGAGTTTGAGTGAGGCTATGCCACTGTGTTCATATGGGCTCCTGCGATGGGCAGTGAAGATTCAGTTAACTAATTGTTTTCTGTCATATATCATGAAATCAGTTGCAGCATATACATTTTCTCCAGCTGCTTTCACTGAGCTCCAATTTTCTTTCCATCACCAAGGGTGTGCACCTAACATTATCCATCTCAAAGCGCCCCTCACTTTGCACTTTCGTCAAGGTGAGGTCGACACAAGCTCTGGCTCCATTCGGCTCTGCCATTGCCTCCGATGCACCACCGCGAAATGGAGCAGGGGCACGGGCTGCCCCTCCACCGCTGCCCTCAATGAGCCCTCTCCCTGCTCCGCCATCTTGCAGCCGCCGCCGCCGGGAGAGCGCACAAAGCCGCCAGGAGTGCACGCCACCGTCGGGATACGCGTTGGCGCAGGGAGAGCGCCCCTAATCCTAAGCCGGTACAGCACGCCGACGCCGCGACGGGTCGCCGCCTGAGTGCCCGTCGCCGCCGGGAGTATGCCTGTCGCCGCCTCCTCGTAGTTAGGGTTCTAACTCGCGATGGGGATGGATTCGGGCTTGACTGCTTTGCAACGCGTGGGAGGAGGTTTTCACAAAACGCCACAGTCGTGGCTATGCAGGGTTTTTCTGCAAAGTTGCCAGCGTGGACGAAAACGGTCCGGTTTAGTTGTATTTTCGCAAATTTGGTCGTATTGGACCAAAAGTGTTTCCGGTTTGCAAGTTGTGGGACTAGTATAGTCCAATTTACAAGTTGTGGGACTAAAATGCTCGAGAGACACAAGATGTGGGACTATAAATGTACTAGCAAAAAACCCGTGCGTTGCTACGATCTATAAATAATTAATTAAGATAGCAGTTAAATTATACAAAAACAGTGCAATCACTATGTCATTTCATCCAAATAAAATTTATTTATGTATTCTTGAGATATAGGACTGTTTTTTTTTTCATAAGGAAAAACGGGACTGTCGCATTAGCTTTTGTTGCACGGTGTCTTTTTACAGTGCTACAGACTGAACTGTTCTATTTCCATGCCAACAACTTAATCAAATGGCTGGTATTTTAAAAAAAATATCTTGTATAATATTGAGGCTTATGATTGTAGAAAAAACTTCAAGATGCCCACCGATACAACAAGCAGCCTACCCAACCACCTGTGTACATGCATGTTAAAGAAAAATCAAGTGGAAATTGATTAGTGATCAAAGCATAATCAAAGTATAATAACACATCTCTGTTTTGTTGATAACTTTTGGCTTTTGGTCTATACTTAAAAGACAGATGTCATCTTCCACCCAACTCCATTAATGCACTGAATAACCGATTCTTAATTTCAGATCACGTTTGAGAAGGGATTAGTAGGGAGGACGACCAGTCCGCTATGGAGCCTGTTCATTTCTATTTGCTGCAAGTTGTTGTCGCTTCCCCGTGGCGCCTCCGTATCCCATCTGCGTCGCCCGCGCCCGCACTGACGACTGACGACAGGAAGCAAGCAGAACTCCTATGCCTTCTTCCGCCATTCTTCCAGGGAAGAAGAGCAGCGTCTGCAGAACTCCTTGACGACCCGGCCGCTTGGCATACTCACCGTCTTGACACGAGATTGCATGCTCTCTCCTACCTCTGTCCTCTCCTCTCAGTCCTTTTGAAACCGGAAGATCGGAAGCTCACACCGGCACTGACCTCTAGTGATCCGGCACTGACCCTAGACGCGGGGAAGCTAAACGCATCTGAGGGGATAAGGGGGATCCATGGGAGTATGGCGGATGGTATCCGGGCGGCGGCGAGCCGGCTGTCGGCGTGTAGGTCGGCCTGTGCTCGAACGGAATTCATCTCAGAGCAGCGGCCGAGGCTTGGGGCGGTCCAGTGGTGAGCCGGATGAAGTACTTCTGCGCGTGGCTCACCACCTGCGTCGGCGTGCGGCTTGTCACATAGTTCTAGGAGATGTTCCTCCGGTCCCCCCTCCTGTACTACTTCATCCCCGTCAGGAACCACCTGCGTACGCATGATCAATAATAACGCGATCAAATTTCGCTAGCAGTTGAAGCAACACGAAGATGATTGATTCTGATCCGATCCGCGAAATTACCTGTGCTCTTCCTCTGTCCATGGGATGCCCTTCTTCCGCTCCTGGCGGGCGCACCACGCTTGAGGCAGTACCCGCGCGCGCCGGAACCCGTTGCCGCCGCCGTCCCAGTGCAGGGTGAACCCCGGCAAAGGGGACGAGCTTTCGTGGTGAGGGAAGGGGACCAGACCAGCCTCGAACCCCGACGTTGTTCTCGAGGGCCCTGTAGTGGTCAACCACGCCGGCCACCGTCTTCCTGGACAGCATCAGCGTCCAGGTTGATCGCCGCGAGCGCCTCCTCGAACAACTCCTCCAGTGTCAAAAGACGTTTTGGGCTCAACATCAAAAAACGTTTCAGGCTACCGTATATTGAAAACGTATTTAGGTGGATTAAAAGCGTATTTGCGAGCCACGGACCATACCTGTAGCAATATTATTAGTAGAGATAATCGAGAAGTCCCGCTCCATTGCATATATGGATGTAAGCAGCAAATATTTCTGAAGCACAAAGCTCATAGCCTCGTCGAATTTGCAAGGGCTAATCAAATTTGATCTTGGTGCATGCGGCCATATAGAGCTAGCTTGATCAAACAAGCAAGGATCGATCAGGTCTAGTACGTGCGTTCTCGCATGCATGTGTTGCGCGTGCATGGCTGAGTACGGTGGAGTGCCGAAGACGGTGTGGTCTGAACCGGACACATACACACCAGCGCGACAGGCAAAGATGGGGACGCGAGCGTTCACGGCAGGTGCTCCGGTGGATCTCCCTGTGCTTCTCCGAGGAGGCCTATAGGAGTGGACGGAGACGATGACGGGCTCGCCGTCGGTGGATGAGGGGTGTGCGATTGGTTTCGCTCCGTTCGCTGGCTAGCCTGGTGGGAGTCCCACACGAGGACCATCCGCTCACTGTGAGGTCGGGGAAGAGCGGAGGCGTCCCAATCATCCCAATTGCCGATGAAGTGCGTCGGGGCAGCGGATTAGTATTCTGATTCGAGTAGGACACAGTAAAGGAAACGGAAGGAGAGGAAAGCGTATTTTAGGCGACGGGCACGGACCATACCTCTAGCAATATTATTAGTAGAGATATATTTTTGTCCAAATCGCCGCTGGGTCGCGTCCTTGGCTACACGCTGCGTCGGGTACGGCCTTTTAAATTCTCTTCTTGGGATTGGGATTGAAACGAGTAGAGTCCGGCGCGCGAGGGTTCGACCTTCCGTTTCTGCGTCTCGCTGCTTTCCCTTGCCACGAGCCAGTTAGGGCTGCAAGAAAAGCTCGAGACTCGTGAGCGGCTCGAGATCGACTCGTTTTGTAGCTCAACTCGAGATCGACTCGAAAAGAAATGAACCGAGTACGAGCGTCTTTTATAGCTCGATTGGAACACGAGTTGATCTTGACCAACACTAGCTCGCTCGATTTAGCTCGAGAGCTCAGAAAAATATAATCATGTACAATAATTTGTTAAATATTTAAACATAATGTAGAAATTTGTTATTGTGGATGACATTTATTCCTTCTACTTAATTTAGATGAGATATGATTACGAGAATATGGAAGATGAATTCATTACTTCTATGTGTTCTGGATAACATTTTTGTTCCTTTTATATGCAAGCAAAATAGAAAATTTATTATATTTCTTAGCTCGAAACTAGCTCGAGATCGACTCGAGATCGTTACAAGCTGAGTATGAACCAAGTTTTATAGCTAGATGTTTCACTCAATTCAATATGAGCTCGCTCGAATTTTAGTATGAGTTGAGCTGAGCCATGTCTAACTCGCTCGAACTCGACTCGTTTGCAGCCCTAGAGCCAGTATATATCCAGGGGCCCCTCACCTCGCCGCCGCTCCCAGATCTGCCTCCACCGCATCTCTCCAGGAGAGACATGATGCTGCTGCCGCTGCCTCGCCTGGTGCTCCTGCTCGTCCTCGTCGTGGCCGTGCCGGTGCTCTGCGCCGCGCGGAGCCCCATCTCGCCCGGCGCGCCACCCGCCGAAGCCCCCTCCTCCGCTCTGCACTCCGCCGCCAATCCATCCCCGGCCCCTGCCGCCAACAAGGCCCTGACGGCGACGGATGTGAAGGCCGGCAGCGGCGGCGTGGAGGAGCAGCCGCACAAGTCGACGGCGGCGGGCGTGTTCCATTCTTCTTCCTCTTACCGCTACAATAAAGATTTGTACGTCAGTGAATGCTGCTTGTTTAGAGGATGGAAGGGAAGAAATTCAGCGTATTGCACCCTAGACTGGGCTCGTAATTGTCAAAAAAATATGGATACTAGTGCTTGATTACAACAGCTGCCAAATACTATTAGAGCAAAGACGTGGGAAAAATTAGATATCTGTGTGTAATGCTTCGCACACGCGGAGAAAATACGGCATGGCAAAGCTTATCGTGCTTTACCAATTGTTTCACCGTCCCGTGTATGCCTGGAGAAAAACAGGGAAAGTGTGTTTGTGTGGTGGTGCAGTTTCACCGTGCTTTCAGCTTCAGGTACACAAGAGTTCTCCAAATTCATGCCATATTCAAATGCATATACATCATCAACCGAGAATTAAAAATCCACAAATTGTGCAGAACACATCCAGGTCCCAAAACACAACTTCGTTTCAATTACCAACCACACAAATTTTACAGGAAAAGAATCTCACAAAAAGATAAACAAACTAGGGTTCAGTAAAAAAAATAGGAGCAATGTAATGGTTTAGAAACTCAGCAGAGTAGAGAGATTGGAATGCAGTACAAAAGGATTGCTCTTTTTTTTTTGCAGAGACATGGGAATTGGCAATGCGAAAATAACACAAATTTCACCAAACATTTCACTCTAGCTGAAACCAATTCATCATCCACTGCTTCGCTCAAAGGTAAGTAGCCGGTAATAAGTTTTGCTTTAAGGTAAGCTGCTGCTACCGTTCAGGATTTACATGAAAAAAAGGCGCCATGATTCAAAGTTAACCGTTTTTGTCTGACAGGACCAAAAAAAAGATCTTCCCGTTCCATGTGAGCTTCTCTGTGTAGATGGTGGGTGGGCAGAGTTTTAACTCCTCCGTTCCATTGCCTCCCTGCAAGAAGCAGTTGATCAGAACATGGAAATGAAGAAATGAATTATACAAAGATGACAACACACCCAGAACATGTAACTGCTGACAAATAACACTCGAGAAAATAAAACGAGGCAGATTCCATCTCTTACCAGAACAATTTCTCAACCTCTTCACTTTCAGGGTCCAGCTCTAAAGCGTGCGAGAGAGAGTTATAGGCACTGTCATAATCCTACAGAATGCAAGTGCACAGCTGAATCAAATAGCACACATGGAAGGAGCGATGTAATTTTTAAGGCTGGACTTTTCTACCACACCTTCATAAACATTAAAGCTGCGCCTAGCCGATAGTATGCCTTTGACCACTTCGGGCGTAGCTCTTTGCATTCAGTTGCATCCTCGTAAGCCCTTTGTCCATCACCCATGCGAAGAAAGCAAAGGCTCCTGTTTGATAACAACTTGGCGTCGAAGTTATCCATCTTCAGAGCCTGCAGCAGACAAAACAGTGAAAATTTGATATTGTTGCCACATTCCAGAAGTGCTGCTAGGTTTAGACCAATAATTTGTCATTCGGTCCACACGCCTGAAATTCCTCGCAATGAACAGACAGAGATTGGAATGCAGTACAAAAGGATTGCTCTTTTTTTTTTTGCAGAGACATGGGAATTGGCAATGCGAAAATAACACAAATTTCACCAAACATTTCACTCTAGCTGAAACCAATTCATCATCCACTGCCGCTACGAACCAAACAGATAACCAACTAAGTTACATGCTCCTAACTTTTGGCGTGGCATGGTTAGTCACCAACCAATGATGACCTCAAATACAGGTGGGAATAATTGGAGAAAGTAGCAAAAAATAGCAAAAAATAGCAAAAGAGAATTGAAGTTCAAAGCCAAGATATCAAAGAAGATTTTGAATAGTACATCCGCATTGTGCTGTAAAAGGATCTTGACAGTACTAGCATGCCCTTTAAAAGCAGCAAGACAGAGTGGTGTCCCAGTAACTGATACTGCATCAACATCAGTTCCTCTAGAAAGAAGAAACTTTACAATTTCACAGTGTCCTGAAGAAAGGAACAAATAGATTAGGGTCATAACACTATGTAGACTATCTATACAAAACGACTTTGTAGGCTCACATTACCCTAAACAGACATGCAGAACAAGTTGCCATAAACAGTTACACAAGAAGACAGTAATTTTAACTACGATGACGCGTGGAACTTTTTACAAAGCTGTGAGCAGGAAATTGAAATTAACGCGACAACTATGTTTAAACTTTTCATAAGTCGGATCGCTAATCAGATGCTGATGGACATGAGAAGCGAATAATATCAGAGAGGAGATTTGGTGCACATGGGCACCAGTGATCCCATTTTTTTTGAAAATTAAAAATCATACTTCTGTGTATCAAAAAAAATTTGAAACAAAAATTAGGTTGTAGCCAACTATTTATTCCACCAACGTGCAAAAAATCAAGTTCAAATGCTTTGTAGTTTGGGCTACACAAAAATGACAAATGTGTAGATCTGAGTATGTATACTTTAAATCTACAAATTTTGTTAGATTTTGTTATTTTTATGTAGATCATAATACAAAGAATTTTGTTATGAAAATTTTCATGCCTACAGGTTACATCATTGACTATATCCGGATTTATTTTCATATTTTTTTGAAAATTAGAAATATAGTTTTAAATTTTTTTTAGAATGGAGGGATCACTGGAGCTCAGGAGTCGAAAACACTTTCCGCTAATATCAGGCATGTTTTGATCTATGGCAACAGGACAATTGTTTATATAGGTTAGCTGGAGCCCTCTGCAAATAAATCCACTTCTATCACCATGGCATTCCCTCCAGATTCAACTACGTGCATCATCGTAGTCCAACACAGAACAATTTTCAAACAGTCAACAGACATACCTACCTGAGCACAGAGCAAAGGAGCAAGGTAATAGTAAAGACCCTGAGCACGAAACTAGGCATAGGCATAGTCTTGCAGCTGAGGGAAGTGACAACGAACAGAAGATCCTTGTGTTCATACCATGAATTGCAGCTGAATGAAGAGTGACTTTTCCCGAGCGTTTCTGATGCAGATTGGCACCATGATCAAGAAGGTACTTGACGGCAGGAAGGTTGGCATAGGTGAGGGCATGCTCCACGGGTGAGAAATCTAGCAATAATATCCACACACACATTGCGCACAACTCAGTTGAGTTGATCATGATCAAGTCACAAAACTATATATAACATAAATAAAGGCAAATCACCCTGAGAGGTGTCAGGCTTGTTGACGTCCATCTTGACCTCCTCGACGAGGTACTGGTAGGCGGGCAGCTTGCCGTGGCCGCCGGCAGCGTGCAGCGCGTTCATGCCCATGTAGGTCGTGTTGGCCACAGTCACCGGGATCCCATGACCGTGCACGTCCAGCTCCTTTGCAATCTCTGCAACGAGAGAAATGAGTTAAGAACTTGTTAAAAAAAGTACCTAACTTGTAACAAGAAAGTACCCGAGGAATCAAACCCCAGCATCAGACTAAATCATCAATCATGACAGGAATGTAGTAGTATCATGAAAAAAGCGGGCTACTTTTACTCGAAATCAGGAAGAAATCGCTACTGGTCCTTCTTACTAACAGTCAGAAAAGTCCCAAATTTGATTGCTCCCAAGAACCCGAGGAACCCGACATCCAGAGCAGTAACTCGCCGGCAATCCGCGGCCAGATCGGAACCCGCACTTGTTAAGAACTTGTTTAAAAAGACCCATCTTGTAACAAGAAAGTACCCAGCATTTTTCAGACTAAATCATCAATCATCACAGAACGTAAGTATCATGAAAAAAGCGGGTCACTTTTACCCCAAATCGGGAAGAAATCGCCACTGGTCCTTCTATACGAACCATCAGAAAGTCCCAAATTTGATTGAGAAAAATCCCCCCCAAGAACCGAGGAACCAAGCTCCAGCGAGCGTTACAGCTTAAATCGGAAACGAAATCTACATCCAGTAGCCGTGCGCCGCCGGTAATCCGCGGCCGGATCGGAACCCGCGGATCTAGCTAGCGGGGAAGAGCAGAGAGGGATAGGGAGGCACGGGCGGGCGGGGCTTACTCTTGATGTCGCGGACGTCCCCGAGGTGGGCGGCCTCGATGAACCTGGCCTCCGACGGCCACCGGTCGCGGTCTGCACGAGGAGCGAAAGCGAATCCAAGGATGAGACGGGCGGCGGAGGTAGCAGATCGGTCAAGAATCGATCGATTGGGCTAGGGTGACGTACCTTTGCCGAGGAGGAGCTCGAACTGGCGAGGCAGCGGTATGTCCCGGGCCCCCATCCTCCCTCCCTTTCCTCACTCTCTCTGAGTGTGTCTTCGCCGGCGGCGGTGGCGGAGCAAGGCGAGGGGGGAAGAAGGTTCTGGAGTTGGGGAGGGCACGAAAATGGCGGGAAGACGGGGCGGAGTGAGTGGGGTGGCAGATGGAAGACGCAATGGAGGGTACGATCTGACACTCGTGCCAGAAGATGCACGGCAACAGCCTCTCCCTTTGGCCTTTGCTTTCCAATGCTTTGAATGTTGAACTTTGAACTTGATTTCTCTGTTGGCCTCTTCTTGGTTGGCGACTATGCCTAGGGCAGGAGAAAAATTCGTGAGGTGTTTCAAAGTTTTGTATATTTCAAAAGTTAACAAGTTCTTCTCTGAAAACTATATAAAGATATGTGAAATTTCAGTGGCATTTTATTGAAACAAGTTTAAAACCTGTCGTCACCGATTACTCAAACAAGTAACACGTTAGGAGGAGTATTTTACTTGGTGCCACATCGGTGTCCATGTAGCTTTTGGCTTAACTAGCAAGGTAGCCCTCGTAAATGTGAGGGCAATGTTTGAATATGTCTGTATATTATGGTATTAGAGTTAATATGGTTTTATGGTTGCCGTAAACATTTTTCTGAATGAAACTAACTTGTGCAGGAGGCATTAATCATGTGTAATTTGTGGGAGAATAATTCATGTTGCTTAAAAAAGAGAGTCTACCAATTTATACGTGGCTTTAGTACATGGTGATATTAGATCAATACATAGAATTTAATTTGTATTGCAAGCCTAGATGAAGATTTTAGTTGATGTTACTTCAGTGTGTGGTTAGATCTATAATCACCATTTTTTATCAATCCATTTGCAGTCAGCGACACCTATATATTGATGTGCAATTAATATTTTCTTGCCCGATGACGCTTATAGAGTTACTAAGATTAATTAGGCGTTGTATATCAGATAAAGCTTAGATTAATGGTTTGTTTTTGTTTTGCTCAATTAATAAGATACATTGATTCTCTTATGTTGATAGTGAGGTTCAAGAGACCATTAGGTTATACGAAAACAATCAGTTGTGGCTAGCTACCTTAATATTTTCTAGACCAATTCTCTATAAATTGTTTATTTTTACTTCAAAGGTGTAATTTATGGCTTGATAAGAGCTTGATGAAATATATTGGGAAAAACAATGTTTGACATAGACCAATAACTTTTTAATAGAACAACAAAAAATATGGTGTTAGCGAAGTCACTAAAAAAATCTTATTAATTGCTAGGGTAACTATATATTTAGAATTTGGAATTAGAATCAATTTCTTTCATCATTACTATCTGCTATGAAATATTAATATTCTCCATTAATTCTAAAAATATCAAGTTTAAGATTTTATTTGATGTTACTTCAGTGTGTGGTTAGATCTTATAATCACCATTTTTTTATCAATCCATTTGGAGTCAATGAAACCTATATAGAGGTAATTAATATTTTCTTGCCTGATGACACTTATAGAGGTACTAAGATTAATTAGTTGTTGTATATTATATAAACCTTAGATTAATGGTTTGTTTTTGTTTTGCACAATTAATAAGATACATTGATTCAATTATGTTGATAGTGAGGATCAAGAGACCAATAGGTATAAGAAACAATCAGTTGTGGCTAGCTGCCTGAATATTTTCTAAACCAAATCTCTATAAACTGTTTATTTTTACTTCGATGGTGTAATTTATGGCTTGATAAGAGCTTGATGAAATATATTGGGAAAAACAAAGTTTGTCATAGACCAATAACATTTTAATAGAACAACAAAAATATGGTGTCAGCGAAGTCACCAAAAAAATCATATTAATTGCTAGGGTAACTATATATTTAGAATTTTGAATTAGAATCAATTTCTTTCATCATTACTATCTGCTATGAAATATTAACATTCTCCGTTAATTCTAAAAATATCAAATTTTAGATAGACACATCACCTCCAAGATTTAAGTTTGCATTGTTTCATAAATATATTTAATATATCCGAAATAATGAAAATCCATTTTTTGTGCTCACCAAATATAATGATGCTATTTAGCTTAATATCTACAATATTCTAAAATGTGATATGTATAGAAATGAAGGTAGTCATATTTTTATTTGTTCATTGCAGGTATTGTTGTATTGTGTAACATGACTATGCCCACATCCTAATTAACTCATACTTGGTTTTATTGCATGGATTCCCACATGACGTTGTTTCATTTACATTATCCTACCAAATTTTATGCTATTTTCTCATCAACACACCTTCGGTAGTAGTTTCTCTGTACCACCAAATTCTCTTGGGAAATTGTTTTATTCAAAAGATTTAATCATAAAATAAATATGCATCATTTCAATGAGAAATCCTCTTACATTACAAGGAATAAAACTATGAAGATTGACACATAAAAAAATATCATGTTGCTTCGTGATGGTCATGGATGCAAATTCGCTTATATGAATGATATGCTATATATCTAGCTGCATATGCCCCATTGCATGTATTGTCGTATAATGTAACATGCCAACGCCTACATTTTAATAAACTCATACTTGGTTTTATTGCATGGATACCCACATAAAGTTGTTCCATTCACATTATACCACTACCAAACTTTACGCTATTTCCTCATCAACAACATTCGGTAGTACTGTATTTGTAGCACCACAATTCTTTAGGGAAATTAATTAATTCACAAGATTTAAACACAAAATAGATACATATCATTTCAATGACACATCCTATTATATTCTAAGGTATAAAACTATGGATATTGACACATAAATAAATATTTCTTGTTGCTCTGTGATGGTTGTGGACGCAAATTCGTGTATATGAACAGTATGCTATTGATCTAGCTCCACTACTTTGACTCAACATATTTATAATTTGACATGTTTGTGTGTATCGGATTAAGATTAAATAGGATGTCACTATAATGGTGTCCCGGTATAATACAAAACAAATATTATGTTTTTCTCGGTTTATTCGAGGATTTTCTCTAATTCCAAGCGGATGGATACATGTGGCTAGCAAAATATCTTTGCTTTCACACCCATGCACAATGATGAATAGTACATTTTTCTCGCGGCCTGATGAATAGGATCTTGGCATAACTATTTTCTCACGCGAATTCTCCTCTTAAACAACACATGCAAATGATTGTCTAAAAATTTTCAGTTTCATTTACAACATGTTTTACTTCCATGGGGGATGCCGAGTTCAACACCTATTGCCGTTAGTTTCTCCCGGCTACCCGGCGAGCAGCAGATTGATGAACCAAGACGCTAGCACTTTAATTTTCTAGAGAAACTATATAGGCTAGAATTTGTCAGCTTGCATATATCATTATCTAAAGATTTGATCAGTTGGAGTTTAACCATGGCGTTGCAAAATCCAAAATATATTGTTTCCTTTATGCACACTGGTGGTTGTCCAGAATTTCTTATCTAGCATATAACCTCATATGAAAATTTGATTGTTAGAGTTTAACCATGTTGTTGTACAATTTCAAATGACTTGTTTTTAATGCACACTGGTAATTAACAATAGCTTATTATTTTGTTAGGAGATATAGGTTAATCATTTATATGGTATAAAATTCAAAAGGACACACGTAGAATCACAGAGTCAATTAAAGAACAGGCCACGCCTTGAGAGTCTTATTGATACACGTCTTGGGCTCTTTTTTTAAGATCATGTCTTGGGCTCTCTTTCTTTAGATCACGTCTTGGACTCTTAGTCTTGGCACTACTCCCTCCAATCGGAAATAACTGTAGGCAATTTTGTACTAACTTAGTACAAAGTTTGTACTAAATTCCGCACAGTTTTTTCTGATCGGAGGGAGTATTAATTTTGTTTATCACGGTGCCATAGTTTCCTTTAATATTTGATACGTAACCTTTAACGTGTCAAACTGGACTACATAATTATGTAACTTTTAATCTCTTGTTTAATCCTAGCCATAAATTTTAGATCTAACTATTAAAATTAATTGTGATGATGTGGATTAACCTGGTGTCTCGAAAACATAACTCACGTATTGTGCTTTTAGTATATATATAGTAGATGGGCGGATGGATAGTTTTATATTAAATTTCATGTACAAAATAAAGCCGGTAGAATCAAGTTCGAACATGGTTGCCGTATACGGTGTTGTCTAGGACGCAAAAAAATCTACGAAATAATGCTGGTAGATCCGAGTTTTAACGAGATAATCCCCTTCCGATGATGATCATCAGAGATGATTTCAACTTCAATTTTAAATAGTTTCTTAGATTCACTGGATTAAAATTAAAATTTGAACCTTCATTTATCCATATCTTGAATTTACGGACACTTTTGATTCATTTTCAAAATTAAAGTGTATTTATCTTAGGTATAGTGGTATGTTAATAGCGTCTGCAAGAGATGCATGCGAGTGAAGGCTCTACATGCAGAATAGAAGAAATCTTAAGTAGATTACCTTGCAAAACATGTACAAAGTGTCAACTTCTTATTAAAGTTATTTTAATTGTAAGGCACCACGGAAAAAAATTAGTATCATGCCAATAGTTCAACTTATAGTCAAGAATTTTTCTTAAATGTGGTTATCTAGTCATGTACTAGAAACCACATTTAAGATATTTAAGGTCATTAATTTGTTTGGATCAATATCATAAGTACATATACGCTAGACAATGTAGTCAATTGTTAAACATAATTTAAGAAAGGACTTTCATTAGAAAATACATTTCAAATTTAGCACAATGCAACTTTATTTGAAGATATACATTATAATTGTATAACAAGAATACACTAGAGCTAACAATTACCATCATTATTACTATGCGGTTAACTATGGCAATAAATAATAGAAAATCACACTTGCTAATAATATTTCATAAAAAAGTAAATCTTAAAAAGTATAAGAGTTAAGTATAATTGTAGTTATTCTATTAGGGAGATCCATGCGTACGGTGCTCTCCAATAATCAATTCAAGAATGTATGCCAATGCAAGAGTGATTGCCATGAGTTGCTCAAAGACCCTTCTACTAGTCACCGCCAGGCTGAGTGACGTGAGAGCATACACTGCGGATGTTGGAGGAACCTGTCACCCACCAATGCTCTGTTGCGGTGACATAGATTAGATGACCTAACTCGGGAATGTTTGGTGGTGTCATGGCCACCTTACAAACCTAATAAGATGTCGATTGACTGCATCAGGACGAGGAGGGCCGTTGATGAGATCAGTAGGCCGAACAAAGTTTAGTATAACATCAATTTCCTGTAAGTTCAAATGTGGAGTGGCAATGGCTCGTCCGGGGCACCACTGCTCAACAAGAGGGGAGAAGTCTTCGGTATGTGATACATTGCAAATGTATCTATAATTTTTTATGCTCCATTCTTGTTTTACACCAATTGCTTTATATTTTGTTTACACTTCATGGCGTTTTTATGTATTTTCTAGAACTAACCTATTAACAAGATGACACAGTGCCAGTTCCTGTTTTCTGTTGTTTTTCTATTCCAGATTTTTACTGAAGGAAATATTCTCAGAATTGGACGAAACAAAAGCAAAAGTGCCTATTTATCTGACACAAAGACGGAGTCCAAAGGAGAGACGGAGACGAGCAACGAGCCGGCCACACCTGGTGGTGGCGTGGCCCAGCCCCTGGCCGCGCCACCCCATGGTGTGGGCCCCTCGGGCGCCCACCGACCTCGCCATTCCGCCTATAAATTCACATCTTCGGGAAAACCCTAAAGGCCCGAGCCTCCATCCACGAAAAGTACTATAAGCCACCGCCATCGTCGACCCTAGTTCGGGAGGGTCCAGAAGCTCTTCCCGGCACCCTGCCAGAGAGGGGAATCATCACCGGAGGCCTTCTTCATTGCCATGCCTGCCTTCGGAGTGATGCGTGAGTAGTTCATCTTTGGACTATGGGTCCATAGCAGTAGCTAGATGGTTGTCTTCTCCTATTTGCGCCTCCATGTTTAGATCTTGTGAGCTACCTATCATGATCAAGATCATCTTATTATAATTCTACATGTTGTGTTTATTGGGATCCGATGAATATTGAATACTATGTCAAGTTAATTATTGATTTATCATGTCTATGTTATTTGTGATCTTGCATGCTCTCCGTTGCTAGTAGATGCTTTGGCCAAGTAGATGCTAGTGACTCCAAGAGGGAGTATTTATGCTCAATATCTGGGTTCATGCCTCTAGTTATCTGGAAGAGTGACAATTACTTCTAAGGTTGTAGATGTGCTGTTGCTACTAGGGAGAAAACAACAATCTTTTGTTCAAGGATAATTGTATTGTTTACATTACACACTTTGCTTAATGCGATAGTCTGTTGCTTGCAACTTAATACCCAAGAGTTGTTTGGATGATATCTTGAAGGTGGATTATTAGTCATAGATACAGTTGGATTACGGTCTATGTATTATGTTGTAATGCCCAAATGAATCTCAAAGTGATCTTCATGACATGTACATGCATTGTTATGCATTGTCTATTTGTCAATTGCCCAACTATAATTTGTTCACCCAGCATGTTATTTATCTTTATGGAGAGACACCTCTGGTGAACTGTGGACCTCGGTCCATTCTTTTACATTGATAATACCATCTACTGCAAACACCGTTTACTTTCTGCAATTACTATTTTATTTCATTGCAAACAAATATCTCTTTCTACACTATATGTTTAATCCTTTGTTTTCAGTAAAACCAGTGAGATTGACAACCTCACTGTAAGTTGGGACAAAGTATTTTGGTTGTGTTCTGCGCAGGTTCCACGTTGTTGTCTGACGCCGGTAGTGCGTGATACGTCTCTAACGTATCTATAATTTTTTATGCTCCATGCTTATTTTTACACCATTTGCTTAGTGTTTCGTTACACTTCATGGCATTTTTATGCATTTTTCGGAACTAACCTATTAACGAGATGCCACAGTGCCAGTTCCCTGTTTTCTGCTATTTTTGTGTTTTAGAAAAGTTACACAGGAAATATTCTCGGAATTGGACGAAACAAAAGCCAGACGTCCAGATATTTACCGAAGCTTCCAGAGAACCGAAGAGGAGACGGAAAGGAGCCACAGGGCGGCCACACCACCAGGGGGTGCGGCCTGCCCCTGGCCCGCGCCGGCCTATGGTGTGGGCCTCCTGGTCCACTTCTGATGCTGCCCCTTCGCCTATAAAGACCCCCCAACGGGAAAAACCTAAACACCCAATCACTTTTCCAGAATACATCGCGATCTGCCGCCGCCGTCGACCTGAGATCGGGAGGGTCTAGAAGCTCTTCCCGGCACCCTGCCGGATAGGGGAATCGCCACCGGAGGTCTTCTTCATCGCCATGCTTGCCTCCGGCGCGATGAGTGAGTAGTCTACCTTGGACTATGGGTCCATAGCAGTAGCTAGTTGGTTGCCTTCTCCACCATGTGCTTCATGTTTAGATCTCGTGAGCTACTTTACATGATCGAGATCACCGTTATGTAATTCTACATGCTGTGTTTGTTGGGATCCGATGAATATTGGTGTTATGATTGAGTTGATGTGCTGAATATTATCTTATGTTATCTCTATGTTATTTATGATCTTGCATGCTCTTCGTTGTTAGTAGCTATCTTGGCCGAGTAGTTGCTAGTGACTCCAAGAGGGGGTATTTATGCTCGATAGTGGGTTCATGCCTCTATTTAATCTAGGGGAGTGACAGAAACCTCTAAGGTTGTAGATGTGTTGTTGCCATTAGGGAGAAAACAACATTCATATGCTCAAGGGCATATGCTTTGTTTACATTACACACTTTGCTTAATGCAGTTATCTGTTATTCGCAACTTAATACTTGTGGAGTTTTCGGATTGATTCGCCACAAGTGGATTATTAGTCATAGACGCAGTTGGATGACGGTCTATGTATCTTGTTGTAATGCCCAGAGTAAATCTCATAGTGATTCTCTCGACATATTCATGTTGTCTTTATTCTATCAATTGCCCAACTATAATTTGTTTACACAGCATGTGTTATTTTATCTTATGGAGAGACACCACTAGTGAACTGTGGACCCCGGTCCTATTTCCATTATATTGCTATCACCTGTTTACTTTACTCGCATTATTTACTTTACTCGCATATTACTATTGCTTTCAACTCGATACGCTCATTCCTTTGTTTCAAGCAAACCGGTGAGATTAACAACCTCATCATAAGTTGGGAGCAAAGTATTTGGTTGTGTTGTGTGCAGGTTCCACGTTGCTAGTAGTTGAAGACGAGTCAACAAGTGTCATAAACGGCGCCCTTGTTGGAGTGTTAGTAGGTTAGTCAGCATCACCTTTTGGAGTATTGACTTTTTCCTGGACGGACAAACCTTGGTTTCTTACTGAGGGAAAAACTTGCTGTTGTGCTCATCATACCTTCCTCTTGGGGTTCCCAACTGGACGGTGAAAAACCATCAATACCGCGCCGTATCAAGACAATTTTTCTGGCTCCGTTGCCGGGAAAAAAGAAGACTTCTGCAAGGGGAGTTTCGCACACACATTCTTTACTTTGTTTTAAGTTTTGCTTTACTTTATTTTTTTTACTTGCATCGTTTTATCAAAAACACAAAAAAATTAGTTTCCTTTATTGTTGTTATTTCTTTACTCTAGTTCATTATGTTGTTTCCTAATTACGTTTTGGAGGACCTCTCAGTAGGTAGTGGTTCTATTATTAGAAAAAGTAACATCGAGGAGTTCTTTAATCATATTAGTATGCATAAAGATGTTGAGGAAAAGTCTTTGGATGAGCTTGCTCCTAGTTATGAAGTTGCTTGTGCTTATTTAATTCGCATGTTGGAAGCTAGGTTTGCTAGCCTTAATCATTTTATGCAATACATGTTTCTTAAGCTTCATGATATTGAGGACCCCGAAAAGAAAGCTTTTATCTTGGAAACTTTGCGCATAGAATTTAGAGATGTTGCCATTGAGGCTAGGGAAGTTTTTAAAAAATTTAATAAGCTTGACTCGCCTGTAGAGGTTGTTGGTACACCCAATGAAGATTTTAGAGTGTCAATACCTTGTAAACTTGTAGGAATTCATGATGCTTTGGAAAAGAATTTTAGTTGGATTTGTCCTGAAAATCCTTTTGATGAAAGTAGTGTACCAAAGTGTGATCATAAAGGATCTTCAAAAACTCATTTGGACACAATTCAATTTATTGTTGAAAAGACTCCTACAATTGATCTTAATACCTCTTTTGATATTACTTCATTCGCACTTTCTGCGCCTAGCTCAAAGGCGTTAAAGAAAAGCACTCTTGGGAGATAACCCAATGTTTTTACATTCAGTTCTTTTTCTTTTATTTGAGTCTTGAAAGTTATTACTACTGTAATAACCTCTCCTTATCCTTTTTATTTTGTTGTTGTGCCAAGAGAAGCCTCTAATTTGAGTGAGGTAAGATTTGGGGATGTTGCTGTCCTGAAACTGTTTTCGGTGCTGCACCGTAAAAATTCGTGAAAATTCTCAGAATATCTTTTGAACCTGAGATTTCTTGTGCATATGCCCCAGGTTATATCCAAACTTTCATTAGTTATATACTTTTTGATTTGAGCAACAGAAAACCCTCTAAAAATTCGACCTTTGTTAGCTATTCTGTTTTGACAGATTTCTGCCAATATTTGTGTTTGCCGCTTTATCGCTTTCTTTTTTAGTTCTTTTGATCACGGAACTTTTGGGGAAGTTGCTACAGTAGTATATGCTTTATATGTGGTGGTTTTGAGTTGAAACCTAAACCAAAAGGGTTGATTTACTATCATGCTTATGCTAACGTTGCTAATAGAATTGTGTTGAGTTTTGTATGAAGGAAGTTTTCAAGTGTAGGGATTAGAGAATGATGAGATGAGTTGAAGAATAGACAAAAGCTCAAGCTTTGGGATGCCCACGCACCCCAAGAAATATCCAAGAGGTACAAGCGTCAAAGCTTGGGGATGCCCCCGAGGCACCCCTTCTTCATCGGCAAAAATAAAGTCACCTTTCAACACACTATATTTTTATTGCTTCATGCATTATGCATTTTTCTTGGAGCATCGGTTGTTTTAGTTTTCAGTTTTTTTTAGTTTTGTTTGCTGCAATAAATGGTTGGATCCCAACAAATTTCTTTTGGATAAGTTGCCTTGCTTCTCATTTGCCAAGAACACTCTGTTTTTCACTCTTATCGTTTCAACGAGTGTTCTCTTTTTCTAGAACTGTGTTTAGCTTTCGTTTTTTGCCTTGATTTGTGTTCAGATCTTGTTATATCTTTGCATCAAGGTGTATTTTGACCTCTGGTTCATGTTGGTTTTCATCAAAAGAGTTGTTATAAAAAGTTCGAATGGTGTTGGAAAAGAGAAAAAGCTTTATGCAAAAAAGTGGTACAAAAAGGAGCTTGTATAGACTGCGGCCTAGGATTTTGCATGTCGTGCTTGATGTATTTTTGATAGTATGCTTAGTGGTTTTGTTGTAGCATGACTTGTCTCAAATGACTGAGATTGCTTAATGAGCCTTTGAAAAAATCATGCGTTGTTTTAATTATTTGGAAGCATTATTTTGGTTTTCTCCTTGATGCTTTATTTGGGTTGACTTGGCGCATGCTCACACATGTTAGACTCATACAAAGTCGTCATAAGCCTCTATGATCATTTAGTTTTTAACTTTTGATGCCATCTTATGCTTCTTTTAATGTCGCTTTGCATGATTATGGCCGTTATTGCTCTCTTAGTTGGTCGCTCCCAGTCTTTTGCTAGCCCTCATTTTGTATTGAGTATGAGCTCTACTCATGCATCCAACTCCTAAAAACCAAGTTATTCCAATGTGTCCACCATACATACCTATTAGCAATTTGCTATTCCAAAGTACATTTGACTTGCTTTTATCTATCCTTCAAATTAAACTCTTTTGGTGTGATGCGAAAATTGGTCAGTAAAGCTCTCACAAACCTGATGGCACACTTTACTTTTCTCGTTTTAAAATTTTGACATTGTGGCTCTCTTATATTGAGTTGTTATGCTTGCAAGTTGTAAGTTGGAAATTAGCCCAGCCATGCCTTCATGAGGCAAGCTTTCAATATTGCACTATCTTTCATTTGAGTTGATATCGTGATCTTTTGTTTATGGATACTCGCGATGTGAAATGAATTGGGAATCTTGCGGGATCATGGAGTTTGTATATGTGTTAGAGAAACGCCTAGGCCACTAATCTAAGCCATGCATAATTCATGGTGCAAATTTACAGCATGCCCATAGTGAACATTCGACGATGCATCTCACTATAAAAAGCTATACTAATGGTAAATAAAAGCGATGCCGAGGTGTTCATTATCTGTTTGTCCTGTCATTTTGATGTGGGCTTGTTCCATGTCATCGGGCACGGAGGTACCCCATTGGCGGTTCTTGATGATACGTGTATACTTATAATGACAAGAGCTTGCTTGGGACTCTAAGTAAAGTAGCATGAGGTTTGGGTATTCGTACTTCATGGGACACAAGGTTTTCAACTTATGATTTGTCAAGCATATGCATCATAAGTGTACTCGCATTAAATTTAACCATTCAAGATGCTTATGATGGGGGAAATGAGAGCTCAAAGCTGGTAAGTACCATAATTTTTGAAGGTTTATAAAACTTGCAATCACTGCTTCCCTCCGCGAAGGGCCTTTCTTTTACTTTTATGTTGAGTCACCACATTCTACCTTTATGCACCGTCTAAGAGAGCATAGTTGTCATTCTGAGTATAATGTGCATTATCCCAAAGTTTTCATTGATTAATTCATATTGTTGGTTTCACTTGTTCTCAAATTACTTGTATCTAGTCGCCCTCTTAAACTTGAAGGTGTCCTATGCATTTATGTTTTGCTCTCTTATGAAGGACAAGCTAAAAACCTTTTGTATGTTTTTCCTTATGATTTGAACACACGTTTGACTTTCATTGTTTTATTTTCATGATCTTTCATTTGTGTTCATTTTCATGTTATAACATGGTTGCTAAGTTTCTTCTATCAAGATTATATCTTTCATGCCCATATTTTAAGTTCTTTTGATCCCAGCGCACAACGCTCATATATGGTCAAGATTGTGTAGGTGCATGTCACCTCAAAAATTATTTCTTTTGTTATCACTTACCTACTCGAGGACGAGCAGGAGTTAAGCTTGGGGATGCTGATACGTCTCTAACGTATCTATAATTTTTGATGCTCCATGCTTATTTTTACACCATTTGCTTAGTGTTTCGTTACACTTCATGGCATTTTTATGCATTTTCTGGAACTAACCTATTAACGAGATGCAACAGTGCCAGTTCCCTGTTTTCTGCAGTTTTTGTGTTTCAGAAAAGTTACACGGGAAATATTCTCAGAATTGGACGAAACAAAAGCCAGATGTCCAGATATTTACCGAAGCTTCCAGAGAACTGAAGAGGAGACGGAAAGGAGCCACAGGGCGGCCACACCACCAGGGGGCGCGGCCTGCCCCTGGCCCGCGCTGGCCTGTGGTGTGGGCCCCCTGGTCCACTTCTGACGCTGCCCCTTCGCCTATAAAGACCCCCCGATAAGAAAAACCTAAACACCTGATCACTTTTCTAGAATACATCGCGATCCTCCATCGCCATCGACTCGAGATCGGGAGGGTCCAGAAGCTCTTCCCGGCACCCTGCCGGAGAGGGGAATCACCACCAGAGATCTTCTTCATCGCCATGCTTGCCTCCGGCGTGATGAGTGAGTAGTCTAACTTAGATTATGGGTCCATAGTAGTAGCTAGTTGGTTGTCTTCTCCACCATGTGCTTCATGTTTAGATCTCGTGAGCTGCTTTACATGATCAAGATCACCATTATGTAATTCTACATATTGTGTTTGTTGGGATCCGATGAATATTGGTGTTATGATTGAGTTGATGTGTTGAATATTATCTTATATTATCTTTATGTTATTTATGATCTTGCATGCTCTCCGTTTTTAGTAGCTATCTTGGCCGAGTAGTTGCTAGTGACTCCAAGAGGGGGTATTTATGCTCGATAGTGGGTTCATGCCTCTATTTAATCTGGGAGAGTGACAGAAACCTCTAAGGTTGTAGATGTGTTGTTGCCATTAGGGAGAAAACAACATTCATATGCTCAAGGGCATATGCTTTGTTTACATTACACACTTTGCTTAACGCAGTTATCTGTTGTTCACAACTTAATACTTGTAGAGTTCTCGGATTGATTCGCCACTAGTGGATTATTAGTCATAGACGCAGTTGGATGACAGTCTATGTATCTTGTTGTAATGCCCAGAGTAAATCTCATAGTGATCCTCTCGACATATTCACGTTGTCTTTATTCTATCAATTGCCCAACTGTAATTTGTTTACCCAGCATGTGTTATTTTATCTTATAGAGAGACACCACTAGTGAACTGTGGACCCCGGTCCTATTTCCATTATATTGCTAT
Source organism: Dactylis glomerata (assembly GCA_007115705.1). Taxonomy (NCBI): domain Eukaryota; kingdom Viridiplantae; phylum Streptophyta; class Magnoliopsida; order Poales; family Poaceae; genus Dactylis; species Dactylis glomerata. The sequence goes on from QXEO01000518.1 coordinate 687,608, forward strand.
CACATGTTTACTTTACTCGCATTGTTTACTTTACTCGCATATTACTATTGGTTTCCACTCGATACGCTCATTCCTTTGTTTCAAACAAACCGGTGAGATTGACAACCTCATCGTATGTTGGGAGCAAAGTATTTGGTTGTGTTATGTGTAGGTTCCACGTTGCTACTAGTTGAAGATGAGTCAACAAGTGTCGTAAATGGCGCCATTGTTGGAGTGTTAGTAGGCTAGTCAGCATCACCTTCTGGAGTATTGATTTTTTCCTGGACTGACAAACCTTGGTTTCTTACTGAGAGAAAAACTTGCTATTGTACTCATCATACCTTCCTCTTGGGGTTCCCAACTGGACGGTGAAAAACCATCAACACCGCGCCGCATCAGTGCGCCCTGCCAAAAGTCAGCTAGCATCAACCTTCAGAAGTGATTTCTTTCTCCTACTCGTTGATTAAACTTTGGTTTCATACTGAGGGAAAACTTACTGCTGTGCTCATCATACCTTCCTCTTGGGGTTTCCCAACGGGTCCTATGAGACATCAGTATGCTGCATGGAGGACATGGTGGTGATCAGTCTTATTTTATCTATCCAGAGCACATCATGGAGTTCCTCACAAACAACCTCGTCAATCCTCCTCCTCCACCTTCAGCTAGCGTCAGACCGGGCAGCTGCTGCTGCTCAAAGCGTGTGAAGCTTTGCTGATGTTGCGTCTGGTGCATAGTGTTGACGACCAGTTGGAAACCCCAAGAGTAAGGTGTGATGAGCACAACGGTAAGTTTTCCCTCAGTTATGAAACCAAAGTTTAATCGACCAGTAGGAGAAAGAAACCACTTCTGAAGGTTGTTGCTAGCTGACTTTGGTAACTGCACCAGAAAATGTTGGCGGCGCCTAGAAAATATCTGCTGCGTAGCTTCGGCGCCAGCAGCAACGTGGAACCTGCACACAACACAACCAAAGTACTTTGCCCCAACTTGCAGTGAGGTTGTCAATCTCACTGGTTTGCTGAAAACAAATGATTAAATGTATCGTATAGAAAAAGATATTTGTTTGCAGTAAGTAAATAAATAATGCTTGCAGAAAATAAACGGTGTTTGCAGTAGATGATAATATATATGTAAAAGAATGGATCAGGTTTCTATAGTTCACTAGAGGTATCTCTCCATAAAGATAAATAACATGCTGGGTAAACAAATTACAGTTGGGCAATTGACAAAATAAAGAATGCATAACAATGCATGTACATGTCATGAAGATCATTATGAGATTCACTTGGGCATTACAACATAATACATAGACCGTAATCTAACTGCATCTATGACTAATAAACCACCTGCAGGATATCATCCGAACAACCCTTAGGTATTGATACGTCTCAAACGTATCTATAATTTTTGATGCTCCATGCTTGTTTTTACACCATTTGCCTATTGTTTCGTTACACTTAGTGGCACTTTTATGCATTTTCTGGAACTAACCTATTAACAAGTTGCCACAGTGCCAGTTTCCCGTTTTCTGCTGTTTTTGTGTTTCAGAAGTGATACACAGAAATATTCTCGGAATTGGACGAAACAAGTTCCTGAAGTCTTATTTTACCCGAAAGCTTCCAGAGATCCGAAGAGGAGTAGGAGGTGGGCCACCAGGGGCCCACACACAGGGGTGGCGCGGCCAGCCCCTGGCCCGCGCCACCATCGTGTGAGGGAGCCTGGCTCCACCTCTGACATCGCCCCTTCGCCTATAAAGACCCCCCGACGGAAAAAACCTAAGTACCCGATCAATTTTCCAGAACACATCGCGATACGCCGCCGCCGTCGACCCGAAGATCGGGAGGGTCCAGAAGCTCTTCCCGGCACCCTGCCGGAGAGGGGAATCGCCACCGGAGGTCTTCTTCATCGCCATGCTTGCCTCCGGAGCGATGAGTGAGTAGTCTACCTTGGACTATGGGTCCATAGCAGTAGCTAGATGGTTGTCTTCTCCACCATGTGCTTCATGTTTAGATCTCATGAGCTGCCTTACATGATTGAGATCACCGTTATGTAATTCTACATGTTTGGTTTGTTGGGATCCGATGAATATTGGTGTTTATGATTAAGTTGCTGTACTGAATTATATATTTTGTTATCTCTATGTTGTTTATGATCTTGCATGCTCTCCGTTGTTAGTAGCTATCTTGGCTGAGTAGTTGCTAGTGACTCCAAGAGGGGGTATTTATGCTCGATAGTGGGTTCATGCCTCTATTTCACCTGGGGGATTGATAGAAACCTCTAAGGTGGTAGATGTGATGTTGCTACTAGGGAGAAAACAACATTCATATGCTCAAGGGCATATGCTTTGTTTACATTACACACTTTGCTTAATGCAATTATCTGTTGTTCGCAACTTAATACTTCTAGGGTGTTCGGATTGATATCCCCGGGAGTGGATTATTAGTCATAGATGCAGTTGGATGGCGGTCTATGTATTTTGTTGTAATGCCCAGAGTAAATCTCATAGTGATCTTCTTGACATATTACGTTTATCTTTATTCTATCAATTGCCCAACTGTAATTTGTTTACCCAGCATGTGTTATTTTATCTATGGAGAGACACCACTAGTGAACTGTGGACCCTGGTCCTATTTCCATCATATTGCTATCACCTGTTTACTTTTCTCGTACTGTTTACTTTACTCGCATACTATATTGTTTTCCACTCGATACGCTCATAACCTTTGTTTCAAGCAAACCGGTGAGATTGACAACCTCATCGCAAGTTGGGAACAAAGTATTTGTTTGTGTGTGTGCAGGTTCCGCGTTGCCACTGGCCGAAGACGAGTCAACAAGTATCGTTAACGGCGCCCTTGTTGGAGTGTTACTAAGCCAGTCCGCATCACCTTCAGTCGTCATTGTCTCTCCTCTCCTGACCGATATTAAACCTTGGTTTCTTAACTGAGGGAAAACCAGCTGCTATACTCATCACACCTTCCTCTTGGGGTTCCCAACGGGCTGGTCATTCACCACGCCCAAGGATTGCTGCTGGCACTACAGGAAAACAGAGCTTTGGTAACACAATCATGTAACACATAGTAAATCATGTTACAGGCAAAATTACAGTAACACATAGTTTGTGTGCTAGTGACCGACAGTAACACAAACTAAATAAGGTCCAAAATTGTGTTACAAAGATATCAACAAAGTAACATATGAATATGTGTGAGAGATAGTGTGATACATGTACATTGACAAAGTAACACAAAGATATGTGTTGGCAGGAGTGTGTTACAAACTTTAGTATATGAGTAACACATAATCACGTGTTGATCCATAGTGTTACAAGCTCTATTATACCGAGAGTAGCACTGAAGCAGCATCTCCTCTTCACCTTTCTTTTTCTATCGGGGGTAATTTGTAAGCTAGGCCACAATCTACGTGTGCAAGGACCAATTATGTGTACTTTCCTAGTAACCTGATTCTTTCATGGTTAGAACTTGATGAGAGGCAGCCGCTTGAGTCCGGTAAATAATAATTGTCATCATTAAGTATGGCTTGTCCATTAGTGTAACAACATGATCTAAAGTTGGAGGCAAAGAAATGCCTTTGTAGGTATTCTATAAATAGGTAAAATGTAAGTTATATAGATTATAGCTGATTTAAGAAATGAAAATGATTGAAAGGAACACATAATTCATTCTAAGAAACAAAAAGTTCATTCACCTGGAGTTCTTGGCAATATAATAACTTATGCAAAGAAGAAAATGTCAAGTTTACCAAAAGCATGCATCTGTTCTAGAATTAGTTGTATGGACTTGGAAAAAAACCAAAAGACCGATAGTGGATATTCCATCTATCATTATTCTGACTGTTAAAATAAAGTTTATGTACTGGGAATTTGATAAATAAATCTAAAAGATAAACAGATAGTGGATCACCAATTCTGACTACACCAACGACAGAACTAGTAGAAAGAACAAAAGTAGTATATTTGTGCAAGAGAGGCACGAGCTGAATCCAGTCAAGAAACCACTCGTTTGTATACAAAATCAGGGTGTTGTCATTTCCCTGTTACCATGTACAAAAGGACTGATGATATCACACCAGGGAACACCACTTAGTAACACGGTCTAATGGAACACATTTCAAAATCTGTTACTACATGGCCTAGTAACACTGTTTTGGACCTACAGTAACACAAGACTGTGTTACCAAAACTATGTCCTGTTGTAGTGTGGGGGACGAAGAAGAATAATCTCCTTCATCAACTAGCCATCAGCTGTTTTTCTGGCGCCGTTGCCGGGGAGGAGAGAAGACTTCTGCGATGGGAGTTTTTCGCACACACATCCTTTACTTTGTTATTGTTTTGCTTTACTTTATTTTATTTTACCTGCATTGCTTTATATCAAAAACCCAAAAAAAATAGAATCCTTGGTAGTTGTTATTTCTTTACTTTAGTTTATCATGTTGATCCCTAAGTACGTTCTGGAGGACCTCTCAGTAGGTAGTGGTTCGATTATTGGCAAAAGTAACATTGAGGAGTTCTTTAATCACATTAGTATGCATAAGGAAGTTGAGGAAAAGTCTTTGGTTGAGTTAGCTCCTAGCTATGAAGTTGCTTCTGCTCATTTAGTTCACATGTTAGAAGCTAGGTTTGCTAGTCTTAATTCTTCTATGCAATACATGTTCCTTAAGCTTCATGAAATTGAGGATCCCGAAAAGAAAGCTTTTATCTTAGAAACCTTGCGCACAGAATTTAGAGATGTTGCAAATGAGGCTAGGAAAGTTTTTAAGAAGTTTAATAAGCTTGGCTCGCCTATAAAGGTTGTTGGTATGCCCGATGATTTTAAAGTACCAATAACTTATGAACTTATAGGAATTCATGATGCTTGGGAAAAGAATTCCAGTTGGATTTGCCCTAAAAATCCTTTCGATGAAAGTAGTGTGCTAAAGCGTGATCATAAAGGATTTTCAAAAACTCAGTTGAACATATTTTCCTTCATTGTTGAAAAGTTCTCTGTAGTTGATCTTGATGCTTCATCACTTGATATTACTTGATTCGCAATTTTCTGCGCCTAGCTCAAAGGCGTTAAAGAAAAGCACTCTTGGGAGATAACCCAATGTTTTCTTTTCAGTACTTTTTCTTTTATTTGAGTCTTGGAAGTCATTACTACTGTAATGACCGCTCCTTATCTTGTTTATTTCGTTTTTGTGCCAAGAGAAGCCTCTAATTTGAGTGAGGTAAAGATTTGGGGATGTTGTTGTCCTAAAACTGTTTTCGGTGCTGCACCGTAAAAATTCGTGAAAATTCTCTGTTTATCTTTTGGACCTGAGATTTCTTGTGCATATGCCCCAGGTTATATCCAAACTTTTCTTAGTTGAACACTTTTTGATTTGAGCAACATAAAATCCCTCAAAAATTCGACCTTTGTCAGCTGTTCAGTTTTGACTGATTTCTGCCAATATTTGTGTTTGCCACTTTATCGCTTTCTTTTGAGTTCTTTTGATCATGGAACTTTTGGGGAGGTTGCTACAGTAGTATTTTCTATATATGTGGTGGTTTTGAGTTGAAACCTGAAGCAAATAGAGGATTGATTATATGTTATGCATGCACTAATGTTGCTAATAGAATTGTGTTTAGTTTTGTATGAAGGAAGTTTTCAAGTGTAAGGATTGGAGAATGATGAGATGAGTTGAAGAATGGACAAAAGCTCAAGCTTGGGGATGCCCATGCATCACCCCAAGAAATATCCAAGAAGTACAAGCGTCAAAGCTTGGGGATGCCCCCGAGGCACCCCTTCTTCATCGGCAAAAATCAGGTCACCTTTCAAAACACTATATTTTTATTGCTTCATGCACTATATGTTTTTCTTGGAGCGTCAGTTGTTTTAGTTTTCTTAGTTGGTTTAGTTTGTTTGTTTGCTGCAATAAATGGTTGGACCCCAACAAATTTTCTTTTGGAGAAGTAGCCTTGCTTTTCATTTGCGAAGAACGCTCGTTGATTTAATAATAGTGAAAACGGAGTTGTTCATGTGTTCTTCTTTTTCTGCTACTGCTTTTGGTTTTCATTTTCGCCTTGATTTGCGCTCAGATCTTGTCATATCTTTTCATCAAGGTGTATTTTTTCCTCTGATCTTTATTGGTTTTCATCAAAAGAGGTGTTTTTAAAAAAATTAAATGGTGTTGGAAAAGAGAAAAAGCTTTGTGCAAAATAGTGGTACAAGAAGGAGCTTGTGTAGACTGCGGCTTAGGCTTTTTCATGTCATGCTTGATGTCTTTTTGATAGTATGCTTAGTGGTTTTGCTGTAGCATGACTTGTCTCAAATAACTGAGATTGCTTAATGAGCCTTTGAAAAAATCATGCGTTGTTTTATTGTATGGAAGCATTATTTTGGTTTTCTCCTTGATGCTTTATTTGGGTTGACTTGGCGCATGCTCACACATGTTAGACTCTTACAAAGTCGCCAATAGCCTTCATGATCATTTAGTTTTTGACTTTTGATGCCATGTTATGCTTCTTTTAATGTCGCTTTGTCGCTTTGCATGATTATGGCCATTATTGCTCTCTTAGTTGGTCGCTCCCAGTCTTTTGCTAGCCCTCACCTTGTACTGAGTATGAGCTCTACTCGTGCATCCAACTCCTAAAAGCCAAAGTTTTCCAAAGTGTCCACCATACATACCTACTAGCAATTTGCTATTCCAAGTAAATTTGACTTGCTTTTATTTTCTCTTCAAATTAAACTCTTATCAGTGTTATGCGAAATTCGGTTAGTAAAGCTCTCACGAACCGGAAGGCACACTTTACTTTTTCCTGTTCTAAAAAATTTGACATTGTGGTCTCTTATGTTGAGTTCTTATGCTTGCAAGTTGTAAGTTGGATTCTAGCCCAGCCATGCAGTCATGGGGCAAGCTTTCAACATTGCACTTCTTATTTGAGTTGATATCGTGATCTTTTGTTTATGGATGCCCGCGGTGTGAAATGAATTGGGAATCTTGTAGGGATCATGGAGTTTGTATATGTGTTAGGGAAACGCCGGGCCGCCAATCTAAGCCATGCATAATTCATGGTGGAAATTTGCAGCATACCCATGGTGAACATTCGACGACGCATCTCACAATAAAAAGCTAAAAAAAAGGCAAATAAAAGAGATGTCGAGGTGTTCATTGTCTGCTTGTCCTGTCATTTTGGTGTGGGCTTGTTCCATGTCATCGGGCACGGAGGTACCCCATTGGCGGTTCTCAATGATATGCATATACTTACAATGACAAGAGCCTTGCTTGGGACTCTAAGTAAAGTAGCATGAGGTTTGGGTACTCGTATTCACGGGGCACGAGGTTTTCAACTTATGATTTGTCAAGCATATGCATCATAATTGTTCTCGCATTAACTTTAACCATTCAAGATGCTTATGATGGGGGCAATGAGAGCTCAAAGCCGGTAAGTACCATAATTTTTGAAGGTTATAAAACTTGCAATCACTGCTTCCCTCTGCGAAGGGCCTTTCTTTTACTTTTATGTTGAGTCACCACCTTCTTTCTTTATGCACCATTAAGAGAGCGTAGTTGTCATTCTTAATGTGACATGCATTGTCCCAAAGTTCATTGATTGACTCATATTGTTGGTTTCACTTGTTCTTAAATTATTTGTATCTAGTCGCCCTCTTAAACTTGAAGGTGTCCTATGCATTTATGTTTTGCTCTCTTTGAAGGACAAGCTGAAAACCATTTGTATGTTTTTCCTTATGATTTGAACACACGTTTGACTTTCATTGTTTCATTATCATGATCTTTTGTTTGTGTTCATTTGCATGTTTACAACATGGTTGCTAAGTTCTTATTGTCATGATTATATCTTCATGCCCATGTTTTAAGTTCTATTGATCCCAGCTCACCAATGCTTACATATATGATCAAGATTGTGTAGGTGCATGTCACCTCAAAAATTATTCTTTTGTTATCACTTACCTACTCGAGGACGAGCAGGAGTTAAGCTTGGGGATGCTTGATACGTCTCAAACGTATCTATAATTTTTGATGCTCCATGCTTGTTTTTTACACCATTTGCCTATTGTTTCGTTACACTTAGTGGCACTTTTATGCATTTTCCGGAACTAACCTATTAACAAGTTGCCACAGTGCCAGTTTCCTGTTTTCTGCTGTTTTTGTGTTTCAGAAGTGATACACAGGAAATATTCTCGGAATTGGACGAAACAAGTTCCTGAAGTCTTATTTTACCCGGAAGCTTCCAGAGATCCGAAGAGGAGTAGGAGGTGGGCCACCAGGGGCCCACACACATGGGTGGCGCGGCCAGCCCCTGGCCCGCGCCACCACCGTGTGAGGGAGCCTGGCTCCACCTCTGACATCGCCCCTTCGCCTATAAAGACCCCCCGACGGAAAAAACCTAAGTACCCGATCAATTTTCCAGAACACATCGCGATACGCCACCGCCGTCGACCCGAAGATCGGGAGGGTCCAGAAGCTCTTCCCGGCACCCTGCCGGAGAGGGGAATCGCCACCGGAGGTCTTCTTCATCGCCATGCTTGCCTCCGGAGCGATGAGTGAGTAGTCTACCTTGGACTATGGGTCCATAGCAGTAGCTAGATGGTTGTCTTCTCTACCATGTGCTTCATGTTTAGATCTCATGAGCTGCCTTACATGATTGAGATCACCGTTATATAATTCTACATGTTTGGTTTGTTGGGATCCGATGAATATTGGTGTTTATGATTAAGTTGCTGTACTGAATTATATCTTTTGTTATCTCTATGTTGTTTATGATCTTGCATGCTCTCCGTTGTTAGTAGCTATCTTGGCCGAGTAGTTGCTAGTGATTCCAAGAGGGGGTATTTATGCTCGATAGTGGGTTCATGCCTCTATTTCACCTGGGGGAGTGACAGAAACCTCTAAGGTGGTAGATGTGCTGTTGCTACTAGGGAGAAAACAACATTCATATGCTCAAGGGCATATGCTTTGTTTACATTACACACTTTGCTTAATGCAATTATCTGTTGTTCGCAACTTAATACTTCTAGGGTGTTCGGATTGATATCCCCGGGAGTGGATTATTAGTCATAGATGCAGTTGGATGGCGGTCTATGTATTTTGTTGTAATGCCCAGAGTAAATCTCATAGTGATCTTCTTGACATATCACGTTTATCTTTATTCAATCAATTGCCCAACTGTAATTTGTTTACCCAGCATGTGTTATTTTATCTATGGAGAGACACCACTAGTGAACTGTGGACCCTGGTCCTATTTCCATCATATTGCTATCACCTGTTTACTTTTCTCGTACTGTTTACTTTACTCGCATACTATATTGTTTTCCACTCGATACGCTCATAACCTTTGTTTCAAGCAAACCGGTGAGATTGACAACCTCATCGCAAGTTGGGAACAAAGTATTTGTTTGTGTGTGTGCAGGTTCCACGTTGCCACTGGCCGAAGACGAGTCAACAAGTATCGTTAACGGCGCCCTTGTTGGAGTGTTACTAAGCCAGTCCGCATCACCTTCAGTCGTCATTGTCTCTCCTCTCCTGACCGATATTAAACCTTGGTTTCTTAACTGAGGGAAAACCAGCTGCTATACTCATCACACCTTCCTCTTGGGATTCCCAACGGGCTGGTCATTCACCACGCACAAGGATTGCTGCTGGGGGACGAAGAAGAATAATCTCCTTCATCAACTAGCCATCAGGTGTTAAGTTGCAAGCAACAGATTATCGCCTTAAGCAAAGTATGTAATGTAAACAATACAAATGTCCTTGAACAAGAGATTGTTGTTTTCTTCCTAGTAACAACAGCACATCTACAGGCTTAAAAGTTACTATCACTCTCCCAGATTACTAGAGGCATGAACCCACTATCGAGCATAAATACTCCCTCTTGGAGTCACTAGCATCTACTCAACCAAGATATCTACTAGCAACGGAGAGCATGCAAGATCATAAATAACATAGACATGATAAATCAATAATCAACTTGACATGGTACTCAATATTCATCAGATCACAACAAACACAACATATAGAATTATATAACGATGATCTTGATCATGATAGTTGATACGTCTCAAACGTATCTATAATTTTTGATGCTCCATGCTTATTTATACACCATTTGCTTTGTGTTTTGTTACACTTCATGGCGTTTTTATGCATTTTCTGGAACTAACCTACTAACGAGATGCCACAGTGCCAGTTCCCTATTTTCTGCTATTTTTGTGTTTTAGAAAAGTTACACAGGAAATATTCTCGGAATTGGACGAAACAAAAGCCAAAACCTCCTATTTTTACCGAAGCTTCGCGAAGACTGAAGATGAGACAGAGGGGGCCAGGGGCCAGCCACACCATGGGGTGGCACAGCCCAGCCCATGGCCATGCCACCACATGGTGAGGCCACCTGGCCCACCTCTTGACGCTGCCCTTTCGCCTATAAATTCTCCTCGACGAGAAAAACCTAAAGGATGGATCGCTTTTCCTCAAAACATACTGCAAGCCGCCGCCGCCGCCATCGCGAGATCAGGAGGATCTAGGAGCTCTTCTCGGTACCCTGCCGGAGAGGGGAATCCCTGTCGGAGGCCTTCTCCACCACCATGGTCACCTCCGGAGGGATGTGTGAGTAGTCTACCTTGGACTACGGGTCCATAGCAGTAGCTAGATGGTTGTCTACTCGACCATGTGCTTCATGTTTAGATCTTGTGAGCTGCCCTACATGATTAAGATCATCTTTGTGTAATTCTATATGTTGTGTTTGTTGGAATCCGATGAGTATTGGTACTATGTCAAGTTGATGTGCTGAATTATATATCTTATGTTATCTCTATGTTGTTTATGGTCTTGCTTGCTCTCCGTTGCTAGTAGATATCTTAGCCGAGTAGATGCTAGTGACTCCAAGGGGGAGTATTTATGCTCAATAGTTGGGTCGCCTCTAGTAATCTGGGGGAGTGACAGAAACCTCTAAGGTTGTAGATGTGCTGTTGCCACTAGGGAGAAAACAATATTCTTGTGTCCAAGGACATTTGCTTTGTTTACTTTACGCACTTTGCTTAATGCAGTTATCCATTGTTCGCAACTTAATACCCGATGGTTGCTCGGACGACATCCGGAGGGTGGATTATTAGTCATAGATGCAGTTGGATTACGGTCTATGTATTTTGTCGTAATGCCCAGAGTGAATCTCATAGTGATTCTCATGACATATGTACGTTATCTTTATTCTATCAATTGCCCAACTATAATTTGTTTACCCAGCATGTTGTTATTTATCTTATGGAGAGATACCACTAGTGAACTATGGACCCCGGTCCAATTTCCTTTACATTGCTATACCGTTTACTTTTACTCGTATTGTTTACTTGTACTCTCATACTATTACCTTTTACCACTCGATACGCTCAATCCTTTGTTTACAGCAAACCGGTGAGATTGACAACCTCATCATAAGTTGGGGCAAAGTTCTTAGTTGTGTTGTCTGCAGGTTCCACGTTGTTGCTGGTGCAAAGCAAAGCCCTAGACGAGGCGCCTTATAAATTGTCTGGAGCTGTCGCGAAGCTAGCAAGCATCACCTTCTGAAGTTTGGCTTTCTCCTACTGGTTCGATAAACCTTGGTTTCACAACTGAGGGAAGACTTATTGCTGTGCTCATCATACCTTCCTCTTGGGGTTCCCAACGAGGCATTATCTACACACCATCAAGCAATTTTTCTGGCGCCGTTGCCGGGGAGAAAGAAGACTTCTGCAAGGGGAGTCTCTCACGCACAATCTTTTACTCTATTTTTGTTTTGCTTTATTTTAATTTTGCTTGCATTGTTTTTATCAAAAATACAAAAAATTTAGTTTCTTTGATAGTTTGCATTCTGTTACTTTTACTTTTAGTTCATTATGTTGTTCCCTAAGTATGCTTTGGAGGACCTTACAATAGGTAGTGGTTCTATTATTGGGAAAGGTAACATTGAGGAGTTCTTTAATCATGTTAGTATGCATAAAGATGTTGAGGATAGATCTTTGGCTAAGCTTGCTCCTAGTTATGAAGTTGCTGCTGCTTATTTAGTTCACATGTTGGAGGCTAGGTTTGTTAACTTTAATCCTTTTATGCAACAAATGTTTCTTAAGCTTCATGATATCGAAGACTCTGAAAAGAAAGACTTTATTTTGGAGACTTTGCGTAGAGAATTTAGGGATGTTGCTATTGAAGCTAGGAAAGTTTTTGAGCGTTTTAATATGCTTGGCCCACCTGTTAATGTCGTTGGTACGACCAAAGAAGACATCAAAGTACCAATTCCTTGCAAACTTGTAGGATTGCATGAAGCTTTGGAAAAGAATTTCGATTGGATTTGTCCTGAAAATCTTTTTGATGAAAGAAGTGAACCAAAGAGTGTTCACAAGGGATCTTCAAAAACTCATTTGGATACAATTCAATTCATTGTTGAAAAGACTTCTGCAATTGATCTTAATGCCTCATTTGACATTACTTGATTTGCACTTTCTACGTCTAGCTCAAAGGCGTTAAAGAAAAGCACTCTTGGGAGATAACCCAATGTTTTATTTTTAGTAATTTTTCTTTTATTTGAGTCTTGGAAATCATTACTACTGTAATGACCTCTTCTTATCATTTTTATTTCGTTTTTGTACCAAGAAGAACCTCTAATTTGAGGGAGGTAAGATTTGGGGAAGTTGTTGTCCTGAAACAGATTTCTGCGCTGCACCGTAAACATTCCTGAAAATTCTCATAATATCTTTTTGTTCTGAAATTTCTTGAGCATATGCCCCAGGTTATATCCAAACTTTCATTAGTTTTACACTTTTCGATTGGAGCAACAGAAGGTCCTCTAAAAAATCGACCTTTGTCAGCTGTTCTATTTTGACAGATTTCGGCCATTATTTGTGTTTGCCTCTCGATCACTTTCTTTTTGAGTTCTTTTGATCATGGAACTTGTGAGGAAGTTGCTGCAGTAGTATATGCTTTATATGTGGTGTTTTTGAGTTTGAAACTGAACCAAAAAGGGTTGATTTACTATTATGCTTATGCTAATGTTGCTAATAGAATTATGTGAAGTTTTGTATGAAGGAAGTTTTCAAGTGTAGGGAATGGAGAGTGATGAGATGAGATGAAGTATGGACAAAAGCTCAAGCTTGGGGATGCCCATGTCACCCCAACAAATATCCAAGAGGTACAAGCGTCAAAGCTTGGGGATGCCCCCGAGGCACCCCTTCTTCATCGGCAAAAATCAGGTCACCTTTCAACACACTATATTTTTTATTGCTTCATATTCTATGCGTTTTTCTTGGAGCGTCTTTACTTTTGCTTTCAGTTTTCTTTTGTTTTGTTTGCTGCAATAAATTGTTGGACCCCAACAAATTTATTTTGGAGAAGGCATACTCTGTTTTTCATTTGCCAAGAACACTCTATTTTTCACTCTTGTTATTCAACGAGTGTTCTCTTTTTCTAGAACTGCGTTTAGCTTTTGTTTTTCACCTTGATTTTTGTTCAGATCTTGTTTTATCTTTGCATCAAGTTGTATTTAGACTACTGGTCTATGTTGGTTTTCATCAAAAGAGTGGTCTCAAAAAGGTTTGAATGGTGTTGGAAAAGAGAAAAAGTTTCATGCAAAAAAGTGGTACAAAAAGGAGCTTGTTTAGACTATGGCTTAGACTTTTGCATGCCATGCTTAATGTCGTTTTGATGGTATGCTTAGTAGCTTTTGTTTTAGCATGACTTATCTCAAATGACTAAGATTGCTTAATGAGCCTTTGAAAAAATCATGCATTGTTTTTATTATATGGAAGCATTTATTTGGTTTTCTCCTGGATGCATTATTTGGGTTGACTTGGCGCATGCTTACAATATGTTTGACTCTTACAAAGTCGCCATAAGCCTTTATGATCATTTGGTTTTTGACTTGTGATGCCATTTTATGCTTCTCTTAATGATGTTTTATCACTATGCATGATTATGGCCGTTATTGCTCTCTTAGTTGGTCACTCCTAGTCTTTTGCTTGCCCACATTTTGTAATGAGTATGAGCTCTACTCGTGCATCCAACTCCCAAAAACCAAGTTATTCCAATGTGTCCACCATACATGCCTATTAGCAATTTACTATTCCAAGTACATTTGACTTGCTTTTATCTATCCTTCAAATTAAACTCTTTTTAGTGTTATGTGAAAATTAGTCAGTAAAGCTCTCACGAACCTGACGACACACTTTACTTTTCTCGCTTTTAAAATTTTGACATTGTGGCTCTCTTATGTTGATGTTATGCTTGCAAGTTGTAAGTTGAAAATTAGCCCAGCCATGCCGTCATGGGGCAAGCTTTCAACATTGCACTTTCTCTCATTTGAGTTGATATCATGATCTTTTGTTTATGGATACTCACGATGTAAAATAAGTTGGGGATCTTGCGGGATCATGGAGTTTGTATATGTGTTAGAGAAATACCTAGGCCGCTAATCTAAGCCATGCATCATTCATGGTGGAAATTTACAGCATGCCCATAGTGGACATTCGACGACGCATCTCACAATAAAAAGCTATACGAATGGTAAATAAAAGAGATGCCGAGGTATTCATTGTATGTTTGTCTTGTCATTTTGATGTGGGCTTGTTCCATATCATCGGGCAAGAGGTACCCCATTGGCGGTTCTTGATGATACGTGTATACTTACAATGACAAGAGCTTCCTTGGGACCTAAAGTCGAGTAGCATGAGGTTTGGGTATTCGTACTTCACGGGATATGAGGTTTTCAACTTATGATTTATCAAGCATATGCTCATAATTGTACTCGCATTAACTTTAACCATTCAAGATGCCTATGATGGGGGCAATGAGATCTCAAAGTTAGTAAGTACCATAATTTTTGAAGGTTTATAAAACTTGCAATCACTACTTCCCTCTGTGAAGGGCCTTTCTTTTACTTTTATGTTGAGTCTCCACCTTCTACCTTTATGCACTGTCTAAGAGGGCATAGTTGCCATTCTGAGTTTAATGTGCATAGTCCCAAAGTTTATCATTGATTGATTCATGATTATGGTTTTGCTTGTTCTTAAATTATTTGCTGAAAACCACTTGGTATGTTTTTTCATATAATTTGAACACATGTTTGACTTTCATTGTTTCATTTTCATGATCTTTAATTTGTGTTCATTTTCATGTTATAATATGGTTGCTAAGTTGCTTCTATCAAGATTATATCTTTCATGCCCATGTTTTAAGTTCTTTTGATCCCAGCGCACAACGCTTGCATAGTTGATCAAGATTGTTTAGGTGCATGTCACCTCAAAAATTATTTCTTTTATTATCACTTACCTACTCGAGGACAAGCAGGAGTTAAGCTTGGGGATGCTGATACGTCTCCAACGTATCCATAATTTTTGATGCTCTATGCTTGTTTATACACCATTTGCTTTGTGTTTTGTTACACTTCGTGGCATTTTTATGCATTTTCCGGAACTAACCTACTAACGAGATGCCATCGTGCCAGTTCCCTGTTTTCTGCTGTTTTTGTGTTTTAGAAAAGTTACGCAGGAAGTATTCTCAGAATTAGACGAAACAAAAGCCAAACCTCCTATTTTTACCGAAGCTTCGCGAAGACCGAAGATGAGACGGAGGGGGGCCAGGGGCCAGCCACACCATGGGGTGGCGTGGCCCAGCCCCTGGCCACGCCACCACATGGTGAGGCCACCTGGCCCACCTCCTGACACTGCCCTTTCGCCTATAAATTCCCCTCGACAGGAAAAACCTAAAGGACGGATCGCTTTTCCTCAAAACATACTGCAAGCCACCGCCGTCGCCGTCGCGAGATCGGGAGGATCCAGGAGCTCTTTCCGGCACCCTGCCGGAGAGGGAAATCCCTGTCGGAGGCCTTCTCCACCACCATGGTCGCCTCCGAAGTGATGTGTGAGTAGTCTATCTTAGACTATGGGTCCATAGCAGTAGCTAGATGGTTATCTCCTCCACCATGAGCTTCATGTTTAGATCTTGTGAGCTGCCCTACATGATCAAGATCATCTTTGTGTAATTCCACACGTTGTGTTTGTTGGGATCCGATGAGTATTGTTACTATGTCAAGTTGCTATGCTAAATTATATATCTTATGTTATCTCTATGCTGTTTATGATCTTGCATGCTCTCCGTTGCTAGCAGATATCTTGGCCGAGTATATGCTAGTGACTCCAAGAGGGAGTATTTATGCTCGATAGTTGGGTTCATGCCTCTAGTAATTTGGGGGAGTGACAGAAACCTCTAAGGTTATAGATGTGCTGTTGCCACTAGGGAGAAAACAACATTCTTATGTCTAAGGACATTTGCTTTGTTTACTTTATGCACTTTGCTTAATGCAGTTATCTGTTGTTCGCAACTTAATACCCGATGGTTGCTCGGACGATATCTGGAGGGTGAATTATTAGTCATAGATGCAGTTGGATTACGGTCTATGTATTTTGTCGTAATGCCCAGAGTGAATCTCATAGTGATCCTCATGACATATGTACGTTATCTTTATTCTATCAATTGCCCAACTATAATTTGTTTACCCAGTATGTTATTATTTATCTTATGGAGAGACACCACTAGTGAACCGTGGACCCCGGTCCAATTTCCTTTACATTGCTATACCGTTTACTTTTACTTGTACTGTTTACTTTTACTCTGATAGTATTACCTTTTACCACTCGATACGCTCAATCCTTTGTTTACAGCAAACCGGTAAGATTGACAACCTCATCGTAAGTTGGGGCAAAGTTCTTGGTTGTGTTGTGTGCAGGTTCCACGTTGCTGCTGGTGCAAAGCAAAGCCCTGGATGAGGCGCCTTATAAATTGTCCGGAGCTGTTGCGAAGCTAGCAAGCATCACCTTCTGAAGTTTAGCTTTCTCCTACTGGTTCGATAAACCTTGGTTTCACAACTGAGGGAAGACTTGCTGTTGTGCTCATTATACCTTCCTCTTGGGGTTCCCAATGAGGCGTTATCTACACGCCATCAATAGGCAGCTCACAAGATCTAGACATGAAGCACATGGAGGAGAAGACAACTATCTAGCTACTGCTATGGACCCATAGTCCAAGGTAGACTACTCATGCATCACTTCGGAGGCTGGCATGATGATGAAGAAAGCCTCCGTTGATGATTTCCCTCTCCGGCAGGGTGCCGAGAAGAGCTTCTGGACCCTCCCGATCTCGGGACGACAACGGCGGCGGCTTGCAGTATGTTTTATAGAAAAGTGTTTGTCCCTTTAGGGTTTTCCCGTCGAAGGGAATTTATAGGCGGAAGAGCGATGTGAGGGGGTGGACCAAGGTCCCACTCCACCTGGTGGCGCGGCCAGGGGGTGGCCCATGCCACCCTATGGTGTGGCCGCCTTCTGGTCTGGCTCTGTCTCCCCTCTGCACTCCGTCTTCCTTTCAGGTAAATAGGAACTTCGGTTTTCGTTTCGTTCAATTTCGAGAATATTTTCTGTGTAACTTTTCTGAAACACAAAAACAGCAGAAAACAGGAACTGGCACTATGACATCTCGTTAATAGGTTAGTTCCAGAAAATGCATAAAAATACCACGAAGTGTAAACAAAACACAAAACAATTGGTGTAAAACAAGCATGGAGCATAAAAAATTATAAATACGTTTGTGACATATCAGCGTCCTGCGAGTAATCTCATGATTTAATGGTTTTGTATGAAACTTAGTAACCAGTTCATTTTCACTACTAAAATATACATTACATACTAATAAAGCAAAAAAGGAAAATATATAAAGATTAATGACCTAGCTCTAAACTAGGGCTTGCGCGGGAGGAGCCCGAGGCCTACACGTCGTCGCCCTCATCGTCGGACTCGCCAAAGAGGTCAATGAAGGGCGGCTTTGGCCACGGCCACACCAGAACAGGTGACAGAACCCATGCACCTACCGGCAGAGGAGGCGCCCAGCTTGTCGTAGGAGGAGGAGGAGGAGGCGCCTAGGCCATGGGAACTATTGGGAGTCAGGCCAGAGGTCCCAGGCCTCCTTGTTGCGCCTTGGGATGCGACGTGGCCATGGTAGTGTTGCCCGCGGCGGTGGCGTGTCAGGAGGAGGCCTTGGTGTGCGGTGGAGCTGCGACATGGAGAGGGCCAGTACTCATTGACGCCCGAGAACCGATGTCGATCCTCCTCCGCGCTCATGATGACGACGACTGGAGCTCCTCCTCTCCTCGGTGAGCTCGGAGCCTCGGACGGTATGTCGTACTGCTCGCCCTCCTCCACCGGCATCAGAAGGTTGTACGCGACGAGGCCGAATTGGGCCCGAGAGTTCCGGCGACTCAGTAGAGCCCAGAGAGACAAGCAGAGACCGGGCCGAAATCGGCTGGGCCGGTCCGTATCCAAGTCGCCTTGACCAATCCCTCCAGAGTTAATAATACTCCAACTCGCAGCGAGCGACCAGTAGACTTTTACTCTGCTTCTTCTTCCTGGAAGTTTCTCGTCGACAGCGCACGGGAGGGAGGCGGCCTCGTCGTCTCCTCGGTCCAGCCGCCGCCGGTAAGCCTCCCCGATCTCACTCGCCCTCCTCCCCTCGGTCCTGCGCTTAGTTCGACCAGTACAGGCCAGATCGCGGGGGCTGGCCTCCCGATTCGGATCGAGCCGGTCGATCTGTCGGCGGGGGGAATCGATTCCTCCGCGCGCCGCCGCGTTCTGGGTTGTCCTTCCCTCATGCCTTATAGCTGTCGCTTCCGTCGGTTTCTCTCCGGGGGAGGGGAGAGTTTCCGCTCTCTTAGACTAGGCGCGCGGTGCTGCTTCCCCTGAACTGACGCTGCCAAGTTGAAGTAGTGGTATAGGTTATGTCTTGTCAGAATAGCTTATCTATCCTTGTTGCAGCTTCAAACGATCAGATCTCGTCGGCCGCTCCTCTACGAGCGAGGGTGTCGGTGTCCGAAAGAGGGTTGGGGATTTTTTTTTATTTAGCTCGTAGATTTTGCATTATTATACCTCCTGTTAGGGCATGTACAATGCGGGCGCTAAGCACAGACGCCAGGGTCGATATCCCAGCCGTTTTGCTCGATTCCCATCCAATCCCGGGATTCGCCTTGGCATCGACGCAAGCAAAGGCATCGGGCGCTCCAGGCAGTTATATACGTGCGGAGAGAGAGAATCAGCAGGCAGCGCTATTGAATTAAACGTCTTCGCGTTGGAGCAACAGGCGCTTACACAGAATCGAATTAGGAAATGATTATTTTATTTCTCTCAAGCGTCTACCCAAGCGCCTTGGGTTGTACATGCCCTTAGTGGCAGTCACTTGAGCTTCCATATGTACAAAGAGGATTGATAAATCGGTTCTACACAAATTACAAAATCCACACTGCACATAAAGTTACTGCCTTTCGCAGCCTACCCATAGTGGATAGCACATAAGTATTCATGGTGAAACAAAAATCCTTACTATCTACTGCTAGCGGACATCTCGCCGACAAGTTGCACTACAATTTACAAGCTGTTACTTTTTTCCCGGCTTACTACTCTGTGTTGCTGATGATTACAACAATTTACACGACTAATTGAGGAATATGGACTCGTCGCCTTTATGTAGAATTATTTCTTAGGGATTTCATTGGACCTGTTTAAGTTACAAACTTAGTGTCCACCCCTGCACACCACCCATAGTGGATAGCACATTAGTATTCATGATGAAGCAAAATCCTGACTATTTTCCACGCTTAGCGTACATCTGGTTGACAAGATACATTACTTCTGTTTTCAGCTTGCATACTCTGTGTTGCTGATGTTTGTAACCACTCCATCTATTGCAGCTCATCTTGGTTCTGAACAGCGCCTAATATGGCGGCCAATGTCGGGGAGTCCACGAGCGGCAGCAGTGTGGCGGGTGATGGAGGGGGCAGCTTCGAGTGCAACATATGCTTCGAGCTGCCGCAGGAGCCCATCGTGACGCTCTGCGGGCACCTCTTCTGCTGGCCGTGCCTCTACAAGTGGCTGCACATCCACTCGCACTCCCCTGAGTGTCCTGTCTGCAAGGCCGTCGTCGAGGAGGACAAACTCGTCCCGCTCTATGGTCGCGGCAAGGATCGTGTCGACCCGAGGTCCAAGAACAATGTCCCCGGCGGTGCGGCCGACATCCCTCACCGGCCAACCGGGCAGAGGCCAGCCACCGCCCCTCAGGCTGATCCCAATAACCACTTTCCCAACGCGAACCCGAACCCATGGTTCATGGGCGGAGGCGGCGGTGTGCCGCTGGCGAACGCACGGTGGGGAAACTACACCTTCTCAGCTGCTTTCGGGGGTCTGTTCCCGCTGCTCAGCTTCCAGGTGCACGGGTTCCCTGACGCGACTGCATATGGGCAGCCTGCTGGGTTCCCCTACGGATATGGCCATGGCCATGGCCACGGGCACGCTTTTCACGGCGGGCACGCCCACGCTGCTCCAAGGCACGGGCCGCATGGGCAACAGCAGCAGCAAGCAGACGTGTACCTCAAGGCGCTGCTCATACTGGTTGGCTTCCTCGTGATCGCCAGCCTCATCACGTTCTAGGTCTGTCGCTTTTCATTGTTATCACGGCCATAATAAAAGAAACGATTGTTTTAATACTCTGCGATGTTGTGTGCATTGTCTTTGCCC
The DNA here is from genome assembly GCA_007115705.1 of Dactylis glomerata. Taxonomy (NCBI): domain Eukaryota; kingdom Viridiplantae; phylum Streptophyta; class Magnoliopsida; order Poales; family Poaceae; genus Dactylis; species Dactylis glomerata. The sequence goes on from QXEO01000518.1 coordinate 708,154, forward strand.
CCATCCGAGCCCTGGTTTAAATCGAGTGGTGCATTTGAGCAAATTGTTGATAGAACTATTGTATATATTATTTAGATGGGGCCCTATGGGGTGTCGGTGTACTGTAGTTTCGGTTCATGAACGATTTGGAAGCTTGTCTGGATGTTCCGAACAATTGTATCATGTATAATTTTGATTTGACTGTCCATGTGAGTGGGAATTGCAACTATCTAGAATCCAGTCTTCTTTTCTGTATTCTAAGATGCTTGGAATTTTGGTTCTAACTGCGTCCTCTCTGGAACCAGTCATGTTGGTGTTAATGTTAGAATAAGTGAGTCATGCATATGGTCTTTACAATGCATTTTCTCTGGTTGCAAATGTCAAGAGGGAGACCTGGGTATGCAGTTTGAATATTTGGGAACCTGGTGTTGATGTTGTTAGTTCGTCATTCGGTTCGCGTGGCATGGGAGAACCTGATACGCCACTTGTAAGATGTGAACATAGCACACTGCAAGTAAATGGCGCTTTGGAATAGGAAGGAATCGATTGTCTGAGAGATCTGATGTTTTTCTTTTGCTTTTCACCTTTTGGACCACCTCACCTGAAGTTGCAGATGGTAAATCTTGTGCCTCAAATCTTAGATGTGAACTACCAAATCTTGGACATTGGAGAGCCTGTTCCTGGATCTTTTGAAATTTTCTTATTGACTTTGGCATCTTACAAAAAAACTCATGTTTTTCCAGTGAGCCATTAAAAATCATCTCAGTCATGTAGGATTCACCATGACAAGACACTAAAATGTAAGATTTTCTATTCCAATTGTTTGGAGAAAACTATTGGCAAGATGTCTGCAGGTGAAATGATGTGCAAGGTGAAGCAGTCTCAGCAAGCTAACTGACTAAAAATGTGCTACCCGGAAAGCCCTCAAGGAACAAAAGACCTGAAGGCGCTGCTCATCCTGCTTTCTGGTTGGCTTCCTCATGATCGCGAGCCTCATCACCTTCTAGGTCTGTTGATTTTCTCATTTCTGTCACGGCCATAATAAGAGAAACGATTGTGATGTTGTGTGTGTTACATTCATGTCCCTCATAGGAGCCCTGATCTAAATCGAGTGGTGCGTTTGAGCGAATTGTTGATAGAACTCCTGTATAATATTCTTAAGATGGGTGCCATATGGGATGTCTTTCATGCTAATTCATGAACGATTTGGAAGCTCTATTTTGTGTACCAAAACGATTGTATCTTGTATAATTGTGATTTGACTGTCACATTGAGTTGTGGGGTATGCAACTACTTAAAGAGTCCATGCTTCTTTCTGTGCTCTGTACCAGATGCTTTGCAATGATGCCATGCCAGTTGCTGCATCTTTGTAAACAAGCAGTCATGTGGGTGTTCATGTTAGAATAACCCAGTCATGCATATGGTCTTGCATTTTCTCTTGTTGGATGAAGAAGTGGGCCTTCTATCATCATGCATGATGGGTGTTACTGCTAGTACATTCCAAAATCCAAATGTCAAGAGGGAGCTTGGCTATTCAGTCTGAACATTTGGGAACCTGGTGTCAAGTCATTCGACTTGCGTGGCCTTGGAGACCTGATACGCCACTTGTATGATGCTTTGGAATTGGAAGGAATCGATATTTTTTGTTTTCATGAAACGGCGTGGAGTTGCAGATGGTGAATCTTGTGGCTGAAATCTTATATGTGAAGCTCCTGGAATGATCATCTCCAGTTTGACATTCTCTTGGGGAAATGTATGATTCTGGCTCTGCAACACTACTCCTGTATTTAGTATTCATTAAGCTGCCAAAACGTCTTGCAAAATGGAAATGAGGGAGTAGTAAAGAACACTTTATTTTGAATCACAGTGAAATAAAAATTTGTTCTCAATCACGATACAGGCAAGGAGGGTGCGCAAACATGAGTATGTCTTGTCGCGTTATGAAGTCTTGTGCGAACTAAATTTTTGCAAGTTGTTTGTTTTGTATGACTGCGATCCACATAAAAAATATTAGGGATTTGTTGGCGCCAAATTAAGTACGGAGTAAGAGTTTTTGTTTACTTGGCCACTCAGTGAGCAATTTAAAACCATCTTAATCATGTAGGACTAAAGATGACATGCAATTCATCTAAAAAAGATGACATGCAATTAAAATTATAAGTGTTTCTATTCCAGTTCTTGTTAAGATGTGCAGGATGAAGCAATCTCAGTAAGACAAGTAGCTAGCACAAAGCAGTAAGCACGAACGTGATGGATGTACTAGTTAACCATTATCTATCAGTTTTTCTGTTGTTACGGAACAAAGCATGATTGGAACACTGGAAAGAAAATACGACCAGGGACTCTGACAATTCTTCATATTCCGAAACAGAACAAATTTACTCTGCAAAGAAACATAATTCTACCAGTTTACTACACAGGTGTAACAAAAATTTCAGAAGCTGTGATCAACTGATCAGGCCACTCCTTCCTTTTCACCAGAGGTTGGATCCCTTTGATTGCTCTGCTCGGTGGTGCATACCGCATCATCGTCAAGAAACCCAAGACATTCCACCATTCTGCGTCGATAAACAGCTGTTGAATAATCGGTAAACAGCTGCCATGACCGTATTACAGATAGTACTGCTGCATCAGTACCCAATATATGTCAAGCATGAAAAAGGATATAGTAGTGATAATAGAAAATGAAGAAAAAGCTGGACCTACTGACTGTATGCAACATTGTAACACTAAATTACAATGCGTCATGATCAGTATTCATTTTCTACTGATGGATTCCTATTTCATTTTTATCCCACAGCATCGCCATATCAGTATATCACACATGAAATATTTAACAAATGTTCATAAGTTTGCCATGTATACAATCATATTCCTTACACTGTATATCCCACAAGAACACGAGCTTGAACTTCCGGTAGCATCACAGTCAGATGTTTAGTTTCAGCATTTTGATAAGTTTAGACTCATTCGTGCAAGCTGTGTGTATTTATTTCTAACCGAGTAGCAGATAAAGAATGCAAGGACGCTATGTACACTTGTACTATTGTTTTAGGAAGCACTTGCATAACTATAAATGATTTACTGGAAGACATTATTTGACACTAACTAACCCCCCCTCAGAAACTGCTGGAATATCCAATTTGTCGTGTGTACTTTGTGCTGCGCCATCACCATCATTACCAGGGAAAACTACTGATTGAAGCAAAGGTGCGATATTGTTAACTTGAAGCCATGTTGCTTCCCACAAACTGGTATGCCCGCTGGTGCTTTTTTTTTTATAAGATCCCACTTGCTTTCATCACCAACAGTATATTCTTGAGTTGCTCTGTGATGGCCTCTTGTAGCTTCTCAGTCCTACTCCCTCTAACTTTGACTTTCATGAGCTTCTCTGTCATGTCTAAGACTTCCAACCACAGCTTACTGAAACTGCTCTGTGCTGAAAGATCATTAAGTGACAGCAAGAATATTTTGAATAACAGTTTTACAGCATGCAAGAGAGACACCTCCATGTTTCTGAAAGCCTTTGGTGAGGAATTCTGTGCAATGTCTAACAATTCATCGAGCAACTGAAAAACAATGTCAAATGACATCAACCACACTGAAAATGAAACTGATATTCCATCAACTACCAAGCATCTGTGCAACAATAACAGAGCATGATTCCTCACTTCTTCCCTCTGATCTGTGCACACCTTCCGTAGCGCCTGAACTAGCCGCAGCCACATCTCAGCAATACCTTCCAACATCCTTTCCGCCTCTCCACTTGCTTCCTTAATCTCGCGTGACCAGCGTGTAAGACAGTTCACTGATTCTGCCATTAGGTTCAAAGCATGGATAGATCTTTCTGCGGACCCAAGCCGAGACTCCGCAAACTGTCTTGAGGCCTCCACCGAAAGGACAAAGTTCGCAGGTGAGAGGTGCGATCCCTCAAACATGATAAAAACTAGGGCGTCAAAACAAGCGTCAGAAGCATCTGGATGGCGAGCAGTGATGCAGAGTAAGGAAATGATAGCTTGCCAACCCATCTGGGACTTGATATGTGTTGCATTGTCCTTGATAAGGCGTGTAACCTCCTGGGTAATATTCTCGCAATAAGCATCAGCCACACGAGCATCAAGTTTCAAGATTAACTGAAGCGACCTCAGTAAATCATCCACAAGATTCTCCTTATAAGGAAGCAAACGCTGAACAATATCCAGGAGGCCAAAAACAGCTTTCTCCACAAGATTGCAGGGCATCACTGTGGACTGAACAATATGAGTTATGTGCTCATAAACATCATGCCATAAAAGGACAATCCTGTCTCTGTTATTTAATGCAACAGTGATGATAAGCTCCAAGCAGAAGACTGCGTTGTCTTCATCATCTATTGAGCTGGGGATCTTCCGAGGTCGGCCTGCTGCCTGAATGAGGGCTCTTGCCAGATTCAAGAGTGAGTCTGCTTGTAAGAATTTGCTCTCAGTGAAGATTGTACCTATTTGACACTTTATGGTCTCTGAAGCATTCCTCTGAGCAGCAAGCTGCTCCTCAGTTGGCTGGAACTTTGGCTCTTCGGTATCTAAATACAGTAGTTGACTGAACCTCCCCATCAGCCCATATGTTTTCTTAGGAGCGCTGACTGGCACGACTTGAGATTCAGCGGGATATGAAGAGGAAATCTTGCTAGGCGACGAAGCAAAAGAGGGTGCCTGATCATCAGTTGTACCATTGGAGAGGCAAGCAGGAATAAGGCCTGTCTTATGAAATCTTAAAATGCAATCTATTATGGTTCCCCATCCTGTGTTTATGTGATCACCATGAATAGTTGCTACAATGAAAAGAGCCTCTGTTGCCATTCTAGCCTTGGTATCCTCACCGAAAGCTGTTGCAGGATCATCATAGGAAGTGTTCCACAAAATGATGAACTTGCCAAGTGCCACAACAAGATCATTCAGCACATCGTTAAGATCATAGAATGCAGCGAGCCTAGCCACTAACAGAAAACCATCAATGCATCTTGCAAGATTCTCTTCTTGCTCAACATTATCAAAAATCACTGAGATAGCAGCAATTGTTGGCCTGGCCATGATAAGAAACATGTCATGATCAAGAAAAGGGTAGGAGTGACAAGGTATGTAAGCTGATGATCTCTTTGACTTAAACATCAGATCAACCCAGCGGCTGAAAGACATCTCAGAACATCCCACTCCTTGGTCGGGAATGGTTTTGATTTCATTTTTACAAATAGAATAATATAGCTCAGACAAGAACTCCCTTGGAAGATCATTTCCACCATTGATATGGCGATTGTTCCTGATGAAGTCTTCCTCGGTCATCTTCGTCGTAATCCGTACATTGTGTTGATCCGTGTTGAGCAAGATAACTGAGTACGACAGCACCAGAGCAGCATCATGGTTAACAAACAATTCTGGTGACTGTTCATAGTACCTCTCAGAGAAGGCCTCAAGAATCCTTTGTATCTTCTGTGATTCACCAGGCAGCCGAAAGGTTTCCAAGAAGAGCCTTAGGGCATCATCCAAGTTCAACTCCTTGAAGTCAAAGGTTTTAGAGAATTCATGAAGGACCTGAATGGAGAACTCGTCATGATTCCCCAGATAGTCCCCAAGAAGATTCTTGTGTAATCCAGGTGTGTAGCGGAAAAACAGGGCGACATTACGTGGATCAAGTTTTTCAGGCAAGAGATGAGCACCTTGCAGATACTCAAAGCCCTTCTTTTTATCTGTATTCAAATGTTCAACACCAATCATCAGCTTTCTCTTGATGCTTTTCTGCTGGTTAACAAACCTAACCCATTGAGCAGGATCATTAACGTTCTCACACTTCAACTGCCAAAAAGGAAAATATTCTCCCATTTCCTCTACCGTTTGCTGGCGGCGCTGAGGTGAATTACCAGTCCTCTCTGCTATTGCCTGAATGACAGCAAGCAAACCATCCAAAGATAGCACATTCAAAGGTGAAAAAGTAATTTCCACAGGGAATGCACTTTTAGACAGAATGTTAACTAGGTCTTCAAAAACATTGGAGCACTGCAAATCACAGTCAAAATTCGTATACATCTCAGCCATAAACTCTTTCTGCCGGCAAAACTCCACTATAGTCTCCAGGGCGACTTCCTGCTGCTGACAACTAGCTCCATATCTACTCTGGGATAGTCTTAGGATCACACATGCAAAGAAAGCCTCAATTTGAAGCTTAAGTTCCTGGCGCAAATGGTAGAAGAGGGTAAAAACAATGCTGGATACCGTCGACAGAATCAAGGGGCTATTTGACAGGCCGATCTGCATTAGATTGCGGAACAGTTCATCCTGTACAAAATCCAGTAGTTTTGGGTGTCTGTGTATGGATGAAGATGATAGCTCCATAGCAGAATTGATCAACCCCAGAGCAAAGAGTGGCATATCCTCATCAAAGTCAACTGGATTCATCCTTGGGTTCACCTGATTGTCTTCAGCTATGTTCAGAAGAGAGCACAAAAACTGCAATATTTCTACCATGCAAGGAACCCCAAACAGCTCCATCATAGCCTTGTCTTGCACAAGACCAGATTTACCTCCCACTTCATCCTTGGAACTACTCAAGCACACAGAATCCCTACCATTCCCCATCTCGCTAGCACTGCAACCTTGTTTCTTGCTACCAGCAATCTGCAGAAGAGAATAGCAAGTGATGCATGTTAAAAAGAAAAGCTATCAGCAGTAGTGTAATAATTTGCTATGTGGACATATTGCATATGAGTCTTCTTAGTTGTTTACTTATTCCGAAACTAACTTGATACAGGACACATCTTTAGTAAATGCCAGCAAAACTGATTTCAGTATTTTTTTAAAAATTTACAGGAAGGGAGAAGTGAACTCAATTTCACAAGTTCGGATTGAGAAATCCAACCAAAAAATCCTCTAACAAGACTTTTTTTAAACAATGGTAAAAGGAAGAAAAAAATTCATTTCCAGTAAGCAAGTAAGCAAACACTAGACTTGTATGTTCAGAGGCAATCACCAGGACCTGCTGGTCTTGAACCGCGGTGGCATCAATGTCTGGCAAGCGGGCGAAGACGCAGCGTACGACCTCGTGCATAGTCTGCCGGGAAACGCGCTGCAGCAGCTCTCCCTTGGTGCCAGCCTGCTGCACGACGCGGAAGCAGGTGGTGACGATGTCGCAGACGTGGCGGTTGGAGAGCGCCGGCGCGGCGCGGGCGCGGACGCAGGCGAGCAGCACCTGCAGGAGCCGGGCCAGGACGGCCTCCTCCGACGCCAGGTCGGCGACCTCGAAGCGGCACCCCGCGACGGCCTCGACGACGGCGGCCATGGCGCCGGCGACGTTGGGCGCGCCGGGGCGGACGAGGTCGAGGGAGAGTATCTTGTGCAGGGACGAGAGCGCGGCGCCCGTGGTGGGCGCGCCGGCCTCGTCGGAGCGGACGAGGTCGAGGAAGGGGCGGAGGTAGAGGAGCGGGTCGACCTCGTCCCACCCGCTCGGGCCCCACGCGGCGGCGGCGCGGCGGAGGGATTTGAGCCCCGCGACGAGGGGGTGGTCGTCGCCGGCGTGGCGGACGCCGGACCAGCGGGCGTTGCGGCGCATGACGGCGAGCACCGTGGCGACCTCCGATGTCAGCACGCACGCCATGGCCACGCGCGGCGCCCCCGTGGTCGGCAAGGGCGACGACGCTGGTGGGTTCATGGATCTAATACGTGATCGTGTAGAGTATTCGTGTGTGATGCTCCTTTCCAGTACTAGTAAGCCATGTCTAAGCGTCAGTAACACTTTTTCTCAGATGCCGTGTTCCAACAACCTCTATTGACCCGTTGAACAAATCATAAGCACTTTTCGATTTCTCGTGACGTCCACACCTTGTGATGAAGAACTGGAGAAAATTCAGCACCTTCTTCTTGATGCATGGTGGCTATGGAGGTTTGAGCGTGGACTCTTGATATGTTGCAAATGTATTTATAATTTTTGATGATCCATGCTTGTTTTACACTAATTGTTTTATATTTTGTTTACACTTTGTGGTATTTTTATACATTTTTTGGAACTAACTTATTAACAAGATGCCACAGTTTCAGTTCCTGTTTTCTGCTGTTTTTGTATTTTAAAAAAGTTATACAGGAAATATTCTCGGAATTGGATGAAACGAAGCCCAAAACCCTATTTTGCTGACACAAAGACGGAGTCCAAAGGAGACCCGGAGGAGAGCCAGGGGCTGGCCACACCATAGGGTGGCGCGCCCCCTGGCCGCACCGCCGTGTGGTGTGGGCCCCTCTCGCGCTCTATGACATCGCCCTTCCGTCTATAAAATGCCTCCGACGCGAAAACCCTAAATCATCCAGTATCGAATCGCGAAAGGTTCCGCAGCGCCGCCATCATCGAAGACCAATTTCGGGGGACAGAATTCTCTGTTCCGGTACCCTGCCGGGATGGGGAATTGCCCCCAGAGCCATCTCCATCGACTCCACCGCCATCTCCATCGTCGCTGCTGACTCCCATGATAAGGAGGGAGTAGTTCTCTCCCGAGGCTGAGGGCTCTACCGATAGCTATGTGTTCATCTCTCTCTCCCATGGTGTGATCTTTATGTGATCATGAGCTTTATAATCTAGTAGAATTGGTAGATGTTACTCTTCATCTAGTATGCTACTCAAGTGTTTTTATTAATGTAATCTCCGGAGACACCTTGTCGCACGATGTGAAGTTGATAGTGTATACATCGGGTGTGGCTCTTAGGCTAAAGTTTATAGTAATACTTATCATGAGCTATGATTTGAGTTGGATGTCTCTATGAAATTATGGTATTTATCTGGAACCATCTAGTGCGCTCAAGGTGACGGTGTGGGGCTATCTAGTTTGGGGAATGCGAACTTTAAGGAGTGCTTTTATAGCCCTACACACGGATTAGTGTTCGTTATCCAACCAGAGAGTAGTTCAGGATAGCATAGTGAAGAAAGATATTTATGTGTTCAAGTATGATATCATTGTTGAGAGTGTCCACTAGTGAAAGTATGATCCTTAGGCCTTGTTTCTAAGCATTGAAACACTGTTTACAACCAGTTCTGCTACATGTTTGCTTGCAGCCATTTTTATTTTAAATTGCAATTACCACTTATAATCATCCATATTACTTGTATTTCACTATCTCTTCGCCGAACTAGTGCACCTATACACCTGACAAGTGTATTGGGTGTGTTGGAGACACAAGAGACTTCTTGTATCTTAATTGCAGGGTTGCTTGAGAGGGATATCTTTGACCTCTACCTCCCTGAGTTCGATAAACCTTGGGTGATCCACCTAAGGGAAACTTGCTGCTGTTCTACAAACCTCTGCACTTGGAGGCCCAACACTGTCTACAAGAATAGAAGCGTGCGTAGACATCAAGCTCTTTTCTAGCGTCGTTGCCGGGAGGTAAGGTAAAAGGTACTCACATTCTCTGGCTACTAAGCTATCTTCTAGTACTGTTGCTGGTGTGTGAGTGCTCGAAGTTATTTCCTTTAGATTATGCAATTATATCTTTTTGTTTCTTGTTTTTATTTTCACTACTTAGGTTTAATGGAAAACAATAAAAAAAATTAGAGAGCTTTATAGTATTTATCTTGAGTTAGGACATGAAGTGTTTGAAGAGAAAATTAAAAAACCTATGGAACTTTATTTGCATGCTAATAGCAATGTTATTAGTATGAATTTTTTGAACACCATTATTGCTAATGCTATGGAAAAGTCTAAGCTTGGGGAAGCTAGTTTTTATGAAAATGATCTTTTTAGTCCCCCAAGCACGGAGGAGAAAATTTACTTTGATGATACTATACCTCAATATATGATGATTACAATGAAGAATATGACATTTTCAGTCCACCTACTATTTGAGGAGAAAAATAATTATGATTACAATATGCCTCCTATATTTGATGATTATGGTGATGAGAATAATAATGATAGCTATTTTGTTGAATTTGCTCCCACTATAATTAATAAGAATGACTATGTTTATGTGGGGAGTATTAATTCGTTTATGCATGTGGCTCATGATATAGGTGTTAGTTATATTATTAATTTTATTCATGATGCTACTGAAAGTTATTATGAGAGAGGAAAACATGGTTTTATGCATCCCAATAATATTAAGTTTCCCCTCTCTATGTTGAAAATCTTGTAGTTGCACTTGTTTTGCTTTCATATGCTTGTTGTTTTGTGCTTTTATGACTTGTTTCTTTACAAGATTCTTTTTCATAGGAAGTGGTTTAGACTTAAAACTATTTTGTATTTGCTTTTTGATGCTCTCTTTTGCTTCAACTCTTATTTCTTACGTGAGCATCTTTTAAAATCACTATGCCTATTTTAATGGCTATAAAGAAAGTGCTTTTGGGAGACAACCCATTATATTTTTGCTTTTGATTTATTTTTGTTTATTTGAGTCTTGGAAGTTGTTACCTCTGTAGCAACCTCTCCTTATCCTTTTTATTTCGCTTTTGTGCCAAGAATAGCCTCTAATAGGAAGAAGGTAAGATTTGGGGAAGTTGTTGTCCCGAAACAGATTTCTGTGCTTCGCTGTAAAAAATCGTGAAAAATCCCAGAACGTCATTGACGAAGGAATGCCGAATGGGCCCTCGATATTCGCCTACCTGGTTTTCGGTCCATGAGGGACATCCGTCGAAGGGATAGCAGGGCCCATGAAGTTAATCGTCTGGCGCGGCCCAGGAGCTAGACTTGGCGTGCAATGCAAGACTCGAAGAACAAGACCTAGTCGAATTAGGACTTGTCTAGGGTTTATTTGAACCGCCTCAATCTGTAAATAGCTTGGAGAACAATCCTGAGACCCAACCTTCGCATATAAAAGGTTGAGAGGGAGATCCAAGAACCTCTCTAGCCACTTTTTGCCACCATCCACCTGAGCGCTCGTAATCTCGGGAGCTCTCCACCTTTCGGCTAGATCACATCTACGCCACCATTGTACTCAATCATTGTAGCCACCCCATCAATAAAGTCAGATAAGCAGGACGTAGGTCTTTACCCTACAAGGGGGATGAACCTGGGTAAAACTTGTGTTTCCCTGTGTCATCTGATCGCCGTTGAGTTCGCCGGATCCCACAAGCTCTTCATGTCTCGAAAGCCCTCAAACATGGGCATTGCCGGGGTTGAACCTCGTCAATTGGCGCCGACCGTGGGGGCGATGGGATCTAGATCTACGGATTCGCCAGCTCCTTCACCAACCATCGCCGATCTCTCCACATCAACAAGGGTCGATGGCTCGTCATCAGCAATGGCCGTCGATTCTGCACCACCGATCGACATCGACATCGACTCGCCCATCACCAACTTTGATGTCAACACCAACATCGATGCTGACACTGCACCGACCATCATCGTCGGCATCGCTGTGCCGACCGTCATTGACACCACTCCACTAGAGACTAAGGTCGACATCGCTAGATCGACCATCATCGACACCGCATCGCCGAGCACCGCCGATCTTACTCCGGCCGCGACCACCATCGACCCCGTCTCAGGCCTGGCGGGAGCAGTTTCGGCAGGGACCGGAGGCTTCGATATGGCTTTCGGGCTGTTTAACTTCCATGTGGACGACGATGGAGTCGCTGAGCTGATCTCCATCAGCGATTCGACGCCGCTCGCAGCGGAATCAAGCGTGTCACCAGCAATCGAGGGCAATCCCTCGACAACAACGCTGCTAACGCCATCGGAGGAAGAACCAAGGCTGGAAACTTCGACCCCATTAGTTGGGTCAAACGACTTTCAAGATCCACCTCCATCCCCAACCACCGCCTACTGCGTCGAGTGCGACGCTTACCACTTCGTGGGTGCCGGAGACTTCTCGTCCCACGAGATCGCCGGCTGTGAAGACCCTCGGGGAGGCATTGCTGCTGTCTACCCGACGATATCTGACTGCGAATGGGCTCTCAACGCCCTCACGCTCCGTCCTACGCCTTACGACCCTGATTATGTCGAAGGGCTTGATACGTCTCAAACGTATCTATAATTTTTGATGCTCCATGCTTGTTTTTACACCATTTGTATATTGTTTCGTTACACTTAGTGGCATTTTTATGCATTTTCCGGAACTAACCTATTAACAAGTGCCACAGTGCCAGTTTCCTGTTTTCTGCTGTTTTTGTGTTTCAGAAGTGATACACAGGAAATATTCTCGGAATTGGACGAAACAAGTTCCTGAAGTCATATTTCACGGGGAAGCTTCCAGACATCCGAAGAGCTGACGGAGGGGGGCCACGTGGGCCCCAGACACAGGGGCGGCGCGGCCACCCCCCTGGCCGCGCCAGCCCTTTGTGAGGGGGCGTGGTCCCTCCTCTGACATCGCCCCTTCGCCTATATATACCCCCTGACGAGAAAAACCTAAGGCCCGATCAGTTTTCCAGAATACATCGCGATCCGCCGCCGCCGTCGACCCGAAGATCGGGAGGGTCCAGAAGCTCTTCCTGGCACCCTGCCGAAGAGGGGAATCGCCACCGGAGGTCTTCTTCATCGCCATGCTTGCCTCCGGAGCGATGAGTGAGTAGTCTACCTTGGACTATGGGTCCATAGCAGTAGCTAGATGGTTGTCGTCTCCACCATGTGCTTCATGTTTAGATCTCATGAGCTGCCCTACATGATTGAGATCACCGTTATGTAATTCTATAATGTTGGTTTGTTGGGATCCGATGAATATTGGTGTTTATGATTAAGTTGCTGTACTGAATTATATCTTTTGTTATCTCTATGTTGTTTATGATCTTGCATGCTCTCCGTTGTTAGTAGCTATCTTGGCCGAGTAGTTGCTAGTGACTCCAAGAGGGGGTATTTATGCTCGATAGTGGGTTCATGTCTCTATTTCACCTGGGGGAGTGACAGAAACCTCTAAGGTGGTAGATGTGCTGTTGCTACTAGGGAGAAAACAACATTCATATGCTCAAGGGCATATGCTTTGTTTACATTACACACTTTGCTTAATGCAATTATCTGTTGTTCGCAACTTAATACTTTTGGGGTGTTCGGATTGATATCCCCGAGGGTGGATTATTAGTCATAGATGCAGTTGGATGGCGGTCTATGTATTTTGTTGTAATGCCCAGAGTAAATCTCATAGTGATCTTCTTGACATATCACGTTATCTTTATTCTATCAATTGGCCAACTGTAATTTGTTTACCCAACATGTTATTTTATCTATGGAGAGACACCACTAGTGAACTGTGGACCCCGGTCCTATTTTAATCATATTGCAATCACCTGTTTACTTTTCCCGTACTGTTTACTTTACTCGCATACTATATTGTTTTCCACTCGATACGCTCATAATCTTTGTTTCAAGCAAACCGGTGAGATTGACAACCTCATCGCAAGTTGGGAACAAAGTACTTGGTTGTGTGTGTGCAGGTTCCATAACACCTTCAGTCGTCGCCGTCTCTCCTCTCCTGTTCGATAAACCTTGGTTTCTTAACTGAGGGAAAACTTGCTGCTACACTCATCATACCTTCCTCTTGGGGTTCCCAACGGGCTGGTCATTCACCACGCACAAGGACTTACTGCTCCCACGTCAACAAATGCCACAGCTCTTTTCTGGCGCCATCACACGAGTAGCAGCCTCTTTTCTGGCGCCGTTGCCGGGGAGGAAGAGAAGACTTCTGCGAGGGGAGTTCTTCGCACACACATTCTTTACTTTGTTATTTGTTTTGCTTTACTTTATTTATTTTACCTGCATTGCTTTTTATCAAAAACCCAAAAAAATTAGAATCCTTGGTAGTTGTTTTTACTTTACTTTAGTTTATCATGTTGATTCCTAAGTTCGTTCTGGAGGACCTCTCAGTAGGAAGTGGGTCGATTATTGGCAAAAGTAACATTGAGGAGTTCTTTAATCACATTAGTATGCATGAGGAAGTTGAGGAAAAGTCTTTGGTTGAGTTAGCTCCTAGCTATGAAGTTGCTTCTGCTCATTTAGTTCACATGTTAGAAGCTAGGTTTGCTAGTCTTAATCCTTATATGCAATACATGTTCCTTAAACTTCATGAAATAGAGGATCCCGAGAAGAAAGCTTTTATCTTGGAAACTTTGCGCACAGAATTTAGAGATGTTGCAATCGAGGCTAGGAAAGTTTTTAAGAAGTTTAATAAGCTTGGCTCACCTGTTGAAATTGTTGGTACACCCAACAAAGATTCTAGAATGCCAATACCTTGTAAACTTGTAGGAATTCATGATGTCTTGGAAACAAATTTTAGTTGGATTTGCCCTGAAAATCTTTTTGATGAAAATAGTGTACCAAGGCGTGACTACAAGGGGTACTCAAAACCTCAATTGGATAGTATTCATTTCTTTGTTCCTTTGGATCCTAGCACTTCATCTCTTGATATCACTTGATTCACAATTTTCTGCGCCTAGCTCAAAGGCGTTAAAGAAAAGCACTCTTGGGAGATAACCCAATGTTTTACTTTCAGTACTTTTTCTTTTATTTGAGTCTTGGAAGTCATTACTACTGTAATGACCGCTCCTTATCTTGTTTATTTCGTTTTTGTGCCAAGAGAAGCCTCTAATTTGAGCGAGGTAAAGATTTGGGGTTATTGTTGTCCTGAAACTGTTTTCGGTGCTGCACCGTAAAAATTCGTATAAATTCTCTGTTTATCTTTTGGACCTGAGATTTCTTGTGCATATGCCCCAGGTTATATCCAAACTTTTCTTAGTTGAACACTTTTTGATTTGAGCAACAGAAAATCCCTCAAAAATTCGTCCTTTGTCAGCTGTTCAGTTTTGACAGATTTCTGCCAATATTTGTTTTTGCCACTTTATCGCTTTCTTTTGAGTTCTTTTTTATCATGGAACTCTTGTGGAAGTTGCTACAGTAGTATATACTTTATATGTGGTGGTTTTGGGTTGAAACCTGAAGCTAAAAGAGGTTGAATATATTTTATGCTTACACTAAAGTTGCTAATAGAATTGTGTTTAGTTTTGTATGAAGGAAGTTTTCAAGTGTAGGGATTGGAGAATGATGAGATGAGTTGAAGAATGGACAAAAGCTCAAGCTTGGGGATTCCCATGCATCACCCCAAGAAATATCCAAGAATTACAAGCGTCAAAGCTTGGGGATGCCCCCGAGGCACCCCTTCTTCATCGGCAAAAATCAGGTCACCTTTCAAGACACTATATTTTTATTGCTTCATGCACTATGTGTTTTTCTTGGAGCGTCAGTTGTTTTAGTTTTCTTAGTTGGTTTAGTTTGTTTGTTTGCTGCAATAAATGGTTGGACCCCAACAAATTTCCTTTGGAGAAGTTGACTCGTTTTCATTTGCAAAGAATGCTCTCGTTTTCACTCTTATTAAAAATCGAGCGTTCTACTTTTTCTGCTACTGCTTTTGGTTTTCGTTTTCGCTTTGATTTGCGTTCAGATCTTGTCATATCTTTTCATCAAGGTGTATTTTTGCCTCTGATCTTTATTGGTTTTCATCAAAAGAGGTGTTTATAAAAATTTCAAATGGTGTTGGAAAAGAGAAAAAGCTTTGTGCAAAATAGTGGTACAAGAAGGAGCTTGTGTAGACTGCGGCTTAGGCTTTTTCATGTCATGCTTGATGTCTTTTTGATAGTATGCTTAGTGGTTTTGCTGTAGCATGACTTGTCTCAAATAACTGAGATTGCTTAATGAGCCTTTGAAAAAATCATGCGTTGTTTTTATTGTATGGAAGCATTATTTTGGTTTTCTCCTTGATGCTTTATTTGGGTTGACTTGGCGCATGCTCACACATGTTAGACTCATACAAAGTCGCCATTAGCCTTCATCATCATTTAGTTTTTGACTTTTGATGCCATCTTATGCTTCTTTTAATGTCGCTTTGTCGCTTTGCATGATTATGGCCATTATTGCTCTCTTAGTTGGTCGCTCCCAGTCTTTTGCTAGCCCTCACCTTGTACTGAGTATGAGCTCTACTCGTGCATCCAACTCCTAAAAGCCAAAGTTTTCCAAAGTGTCCACCATACATACCTACTGGCAATTTGCTATTCCAAGTAAATTTGACTTGCTTTTATTTTCTCTTCAAATTAAACTCTTACCAGTGTTATGCGAAATTCGGTCAGTAAAGCTCTCACGAACCGGAAGGCACACTTTACTTTTTCCTGTTCTTAAAAATTTGACATTGTGGTCTCTTATGTTGAGTTGTTATGCTTGCAAGTTGTAAGTTGGATTCTAGCCCAGCCATGCTGTCATGGGGCAAGCTTTCAACATTGCACTTCTTATTTGAGTTGATATCGCGATCTTTTGTTTATGGATGCCCGCGGTGTGAAATGAATTGGGAATCTTGTGAGGATCATGGAGTTTTTATATGTGTTAGGGAAACGTCGGGCCGCCAATCTAAGCCATGCATAATTCATGGTGGAAATTTGCAGCATACCCATGGTGAACATTCGACGACGCATCTCATAATAAAAAGCTAAACAATATAGCAAATAAAAGAGATGTCGAGGTGTTCATTGTCTGCTTGTCCTGTCATTTTGGTGTGGGCTTGTTCCATGTCATCGGGCACGGAGGTACCCCATTGGCGGTTCTCAATGATACACATATATTTACAATGACAAGAGCCTTGCTTGGGACTCTAAGTAAAGTAGCATGAGGTTTGGGTACTCGTATTCACGGGGCACGAGGTCTTCAACTTATGATTTGTCAAGCATATGCATCATAATTGTTCTCGCATTAACTTTAACCATTCAAGATGCTTATGATGGGGGCAATGAGAGCTCAAAGCCGGTAAGTACCATAATTTTTGAAGGTTATAAAACTTGCAATCACTGCTTCCCTCTGCGAAGGGCCTTTCTTTTACTTTTATGTTGAGTCACCACCTTCTTTCTTTATGCACCATTAAGAGAGCATAGTTGTCATTCTTAGTGTGATATGCATTGTCCCAAAGTTCATTGATTGACTCATGATGATTGGTTTCACTTGTTCTTAAATTATTTGTATCTAGTCGCCCTCTTAAACTTTGAGGTGTCCTATGCATTTATGTTTTGCTCTCTTTGAAGGACAAGCTGAAAACCTTTTGTATGTTTTTCCTTATGATTTGAACACACGTTTGACTTTCATTGTTTCATTATCATGATCTTTTGTTTGTGTTCATTTGCATGTTTGCAACATGGTTGCTAAGTTCTTATTGTCATGATTATATCTTTCATGCCCATGTTTTAAGTTCTATTGATCCCAGCTCACCAATGCTTACATATATGATCAAGATTGTGTAGGTGCATGTCACCTCAAAAATTATTCTTTGTTATCACTTACCTACTCGAGGACGAGCAGGAGTTAAGCTTGGGGATGCTTGATACGTCTCAAACGTATCTATAATTTTTGATGCTCCATGCTTGTTTTTACACCATTTGTATATTGTTTCGTTACACTTAGTGGCATTTTTATGCATTTTCCGGAACTAACCTATTAACAAGTGCCACAGTGCCAGTTTCCTGTTTTCTGCTGTTTTTGTGTTTCAGAAGTGATACACAGGAAATATTCTCGGAATTGGACGAAACAAGTTCCTGAAGTCATATTTCACGGGGAAGCTTCCAGACATCCGAAGAGCTGACGGAGGGGGGCCACGTGGGCCCCAGACACAGGGGCGGCGCGGCCACCCCCCTGGCCACGCCAGCCCTGTGTGAGGGGGCGTGGTCCCTCCTCTGACATCGCCCCTTCGCCTATATATACCCCCTAACAAGAAAAACCTAAGGCCCGATCAGTTTTCCAGAATACATCGCGATCCGCCGCCGCCATCGACCCGAAGATCGGGAGGGTCCAGAAGCTCTTCCCGACACCCTGCCGGAGAGGGGAATCGCCACCGGAGGTCTTCTTCATCGCCATGCTTGCCTCCGGAGCGATGAGTGAGTAGTCTACCTTGGACTATGGGTCCATAGCAGTAGCTAGATGGTTGTCTTCTCCACCATGTGCTTCATGTTTAGATCTCATGAGCTGCCCTACATGATTGAGATCACCGTTATGTAATTCTATGATGTTGGTTTGTTGGGATCCGATGAATATTGGTGTTTATGATTAAGTTGCTGTACTGAATTATATCTTTTGTTATCTCTATGTTGTTTATGATCTTGCATGCTCTCCGTTGTTAGTAGCTATCTTGGCCGAGTAGTTGCTAGTGACTCTAAGAGGGGGTATTTATGCTCGATAGTGGGTTCATGTCTCTATTTCACCTGGGGGAGTGACAGAAACCTCTAAGGTGGTAGATGTGCTGTTGCTACTAGGGAGAAAACAACATTCATATGCTCAAGGGCATATGCTTTGTTTACATTACACACTTTGCTTAATGCAATTATCTGTTATTCGCAACTTAATACTTTTGGGGTGTTCGGATTGATATCCCCGAGGGTGGATTATTAGTCATAGATGCAGTTGGATGGCGGTCTATGTATTTTGTTGTAATGCCCAGAGTAAATCTCATAGTGATCTTCTTGACATATCACGTTATCTTTATTCTATCAATTGCCCAACTGTAATTTGTTTACCCAGCATGTTATTTTATCTATGGAGAGACACCACTAGTGAACTGTGGACCCCGGTCCTATTTTAATCATATTGCAATCACCTGTTTACTTTTCCCGTACTGTTTACTTTACTCGCATACTATATTGTTTTCCACTCGATACGCTCATAATCTTTGTTTCAAGCAAACCGGTGAGATTGACAACCTCATCGCAAGTTGGGAACAAAGTACTTGGTTGTGTGTGTGCAGGTTCCATAACACCTTCAGTCGTCGCCGTCTCTCCTCTCCTGTTCGATAAACCTTGGTTTCTTAACTGAGGGAAAACTTGCTGCTACACTCATCATACCTTCCTCTTGGGGTTCCCAACGGGCTGGTCATTCTCCACGCACAAGGACTTACTGCTCCCACGTCAACAAACGCCACAGCTCTTTTCTGGCGCCATCACACGATTAGTAGGGCTCTACTCGGACTACACATGCTCAGACGATGCCGTCTACCCCGAAGCCAAGGGGAAAATCGGCAATTCAGCTAGCTCATATTCGAGCAAATCCACTACGTCCGACGGCGGATACGTGATCGATTACGACTCTGACACCATGTTCGAGGTCGGATCGTGCATCGGAGACGACGACGTCTACCCTCTCGCGCTGGACAAAATCGGTGATGACTCTATCCCACCATTCGGAGGGCACTGCATGATGGCTTCACATGGAGATGGTAACGAACACAAAGCCAACAATAATCAAGACCGGCCAAATACTGGTCGATTCATCACTCAAGACCAGATCTGGCACGCAAGGAATGTCTATTTGGGCGAGGCGCCTTTGGATCCTAATCCAAGCCCCCAAGAGGTAGCCACGCTCCGATTCATCATCCAGGAGCAGAAGGATCAGATTAACGCTGATAAGCGAATCTTGGAACGACGCAGAGACGAAGCCGACGCGTCCAGCAGAAGACAGGCCGAACGATCGTCACACTATTCGTCGAGCGTCCAACATAGGACGCGGTCGCACATCCCGCTCAGGGGAGAAGCGCGCAACATCACGAGAAACTTAGAGGCAGAATTCAATGAGGTCGAATTGCTGCCCAGAACCAGTGAGGCTGCCATCATGGCGACAACAGCATATATCGCTGCCAATGCATCCAACGACGATGAGAATATGCGGCATCTGCGGAATCTTGCACTCGAAGGAGTTAGGGTGCTTCAAGGCACAAATGAGCAAGATCGTGAGGCAATGCCACGAAGAAACATCCCTCCAGTCGAGCCATCTAGGCACCAAGCAGCAGCGCCAGCAGTAGCGCCCAGGACTCAGGTGGTGGAGCCTATAAACGGTGAACTTCGGCATGGCTTGGCTCAAAACAGAGTCGATTCTGCACGTGCGTGACGTGATGCGCGTCGCTTCGAGGAGGAGGCAGAATTGGAGGCATTCGGGAACAATCGTCATGGACTGTGTGGCGCGGAGTGTTTCAGTTTCTTGATTCGCTCCACACCGCTGCCAAAAGGGATAAAGCTCAGCGACGGTGTAGTCAAGTTCAACGGACAGCAGGACCCTCAAATTTGGCTCGACGACTTCATCACCGCCGTCACCATCAGTGGCGGATCCAGAGACAATGCCCTGCAGTTACTATCTCTGCATCTGAAGGACAACACAAGGGCTTGGCTCAACAACCTTGCCCTAGACAACATCCGTTCTTGGGAAGAATTTCGACAAACATTCATTGCAAATTTTCGAGGCACCTCACGATGGCCTATGTCGTTCGAAGAACTGCATCTGTGCATGCAGAAGACCAGAGAAAGCTTGAGGTCATATATATCCCGATGGCTCAGCCTGCGCAATACATCGGAGAACATCTCACCGGAGAGGGCCATTGATGCTTTTCGGGACGGTCTCATCCAGCGCGACTTCAGAGAAGAGTTGGGACGATGCAAGCCCAAGACCATCGACCACCTCATGAGCCTGGCAAACGAGTGGGCCGATGGAGAAGACTCTATCGCGGTCCCTAGAAGCCATCATTGATCAGCAGACCGCAACATCGACTCAAAGGATCAATTCCACTCCAGTTCGCGGAAGAAAGGATGCTGAAACCGCTATGAGGATGCGGATACGGCGGATATGGTAGTAGCAGGCTACGTAAAAAATGACCGCGATGACAACCATGATGGACCAAGGCAAGGGAACAACTACTACAGAAGCAGCAGTAGAAGCGTCGGCCGTGACTCGAGGCCAAGAACGGAATGGCGTCGGCGTCGTGATGCACCACCACTTTTGGCAGAAGAGATGCTCAACGGAGGGCGTACCAGGCACACCTACATCGACAAGGATGGGAGGCGAAAACCCGCGCATCTCCTTATCAAGTGCAGGGAGTTCCTTCGGCTCAGTCAAGCTCTTCAGGACAAGATGCAGACCGAGCAACCGGTCGCAGGTAGTGTGGCCTACAACGCGCCGCCGCCACCTCCTAACCCACCAGCGAACGTGGTGCAACAAGGCCACCAAGCAGCCATGATTCAGCATGTCGAGCCGCGACAGCCGGCCGTCGAAGAAGAAGCGTTCCCGCTACCATGAGGTTTCGTGCCTATTATCCAGACAGGACGCCCGACAAATCGGGTTCAGAGGAAGCATGGCAGAGAGGTTTTTCACGCCGAGCACGCGCCACCAGTGTCGCCTGAATACTTGAACTGGTCAGAGCACCCGATCGGCTTTGACCGGTCAGATCACCCACCAAAGATCTCGCACCCTGGACACCACGCTTTGGTCCTCGAAGCGCAGATCAGAGGTTTTACCTCTAAAAAGGTGTTCATGGATGGAGGGAGCAGCCTAAACCTCATCTACGCAGACACGCTGCGGAAGATCAAGATCCCGATGGACAAACTCCTACCAACAGAGATGTCCTTCCACGGAATCGTCCCAGGGAAGCCGACATACCCACTGGGGGCGATACACCTAGACGTCATTTTCGGCACTCCTGCAAACTTCAGGAAGGAGAAGATCGAGTTTGAGGTCGTCGATTGGCCCTCGCAGTATCACGCTATTCTCGGGCGACCAGCGTTTGCCCGATTCATGGTGGTGCCACACTATGCTTATCTCAAGCTACGGATGCCCGCAAACAGAGGACCACTGACGATCAGCGGAAGTTTCGTCTGCTCTGAAAACTGCGACAAGGACTTCAACAGCATGTCCCAGACGTTTGGGGTGCACGAAGAGCTCAACCACATTAGGGAGAGCACCAACATGGATGTCGATCCACCAGCGCAGCAGAATGCCCGAGAGCTATCATTCGACGCTAGCAAAGATACCCGAGAGCACCAGATCCACCCGACGGATCCAACCAAAACCGCGCGGGTGTCAAATTCTCTTTCCCCTGCATAGGAAAGCGTGCTCATCGAGTTCCTCTGTGAGCACTGGAGGATGTTCGCCTGGTATCCAGCTGATATGCCAGGCATCCCCAGGGAACTCGCCGAGCACAAATTGAAGATCTTTCCTAACGCAAAGCCCATCAAACAATCGATGCGCCGTTACAATCCGGAGAAGGCCCGATCAATGAGCGAAGAGATAAATCGCCTCCTCGAGGCGAAGTTCATCAGAGAAATAAAGGAGGCCACATGGCTCTCACCGCCGGTCATGGTGGAAAAGAAGGACACCAAGATCTACAGGATGTGCATCGACTTCATGACACTAAACAAACATTGCCCGAAAGACTACTTTCCGCTCCCCCGAATCGACCAGATCATCGATTCCACCGCTGGCTATGAGCGTCTCTCATTCCTTGACGCATACTCCGGTTACAACCAGATTTGGCTAAAGGTCGAAGACGAGGACAAGACGGCGTTCATCACCCCACATGGGGTATACTGCTATAAGACGATGCCTTTCGGGCTAAAGAACGCAGGAGCCACCTATCAACGATGTATGCAGGCATGCCTGAAGGAACAAATCGGCCGCAACGTCAAGGTCTACGTCGACAACATTGTCATCAAGTCCACGAAGGCAGACAGCTTGCTCGAGGATCTGCAAGAAACTTTTGCCAACCTTGATCGGTACAGCATCAAGCTCAACCCGAAGAAGTGTTCCTTCGGAGTACCTACAAGCCAGCTGTTGGGCTACCTCATCTCTGAAAGAGGAACCGAGGGCAACCCAGAGAAGTTTCAAGCCAGCATCAACATACAGCTGCCAAAGACGCTTCGACATGTCTAGCAGCTGACAGGTCGCCTAGCCGCGCTTAGCCGATTCATCAGCAAGCTGGGCGAAAAGGCCCTCCCTTTTTATCGGCTCCTTCGGAAGACAGACAACTTTACTTGGACAGCAGAGGCGCAGGCCACGTTCAACAACCTTAAGCGCCGACTCTTGACGTCCCCAGTCCTGGTCACACCTCGAGAAAAAGAGCCGATGTTGCTGTACATAGCCGCAACGAATCAAGTGGTTAGTTCCGCCTTGGCACAGAGTGCAAAGACCGGTGTACTATCTCAGCGAGGTCATGTCTCCAACCAAGCAAAGGTACCCCCATTACCAGAAGCTGGCATACGCCATCTACATGACAGGGAAGAAGCTACCGCACTACTTCGAGTGCCACTCCATCATAGTAGTGGCCTTGACTCCAGTATCCAGCATACTCAACAAACCCGACGCCACGGGGCATGTTTCGCTCTGGGGAATTACTCTGGGGCCCTGGGAGATTACGTACCAGTGATAGTCAGCGATCAAGTTGCAAGTCCTGCCAGATTTCATAGCCGAATGGACCGAAATGCAGATGCTCAAACTCCCAGACTTGTCGAATTGCTGGACTATATATGTCGATGGGTCCAAGCGAGTTTCGGGATCAGGAGCAGGAGTGGTCCTCGTGTCACCACAGGGGGACAAGATGCGCTATGTCCTACGTATGCGCTTCGCGAACCCCTCGAACAATAAAGCAGAGTACGAAGCCGTTCTGCATGGTATGCGTATGGCGAAAGCCTGTGGCACCACTCGCATCAAGATCCATGGGGACTCGAACCTCATTGCCCAGTAGGTCATGAAGGAGTGCGACGCAACCTGCGCAAACATGATTGCGTATCGCGCAATGTACGACAAGCTCGAAGGCAACTTCGAAGGGTGCGAGGTGACCCATATCGGCAGGGAAAGCAATGAAGAGGCAGACAACTTGGCCAACATTGGATCGAAGTGTTTGCCGATACCGCCAGGAGTTTTCTTTGAAGAGATATTCGAGCGCTCCGTCAAGATCAAGCTAGCCATCGACCTAGCGTTAGCAACACGCTTGGGGGCTAACCTGCCAAGTCCTACCCCAGTAGCGGGAATAGAAGACCTATACAAGGAAACAACCATAGTCATGCTCATCGAGGTGGTCTGGATGAAGCCATACCTGGCGTACCTGATACGAGGCGAACTCCTAAAAGACACCATCCATCGTCGACAGATCATGCAGCGTTCCAAGGCCTTCACGATAATCAACGGAGAACTCTACAAGCGCAGCACCACAGGGGTTCTCCAACGGTGCATAGCACCCGAGGATGGAATCGCCCTTCTTCGAGATATTCATGAAGGAACCTGCGGGCATCATGCCAGCTGCCGAACCCTCGTTGCTAAGGCTTTTTGATCGGGATTCTACTGGCTTTTGGCCCTCCACAACGCTAAGAACATCGCCCAGCATTGCGACGCATGTCAGCGATTCGCCACGAAGCCTCATGCGCCCACATCAGAACTGCGCACCATACCCATTGCCTCGCCCTTTTTGCAATGGGGACTCGATCAAGTAGGGCCTCTGCCCAAATCATCTCGAGGAAGCCACACTTACCTGCTGCTTGCCATCGACAAGTTCTCCAAGTGGATCGAAGCCGTCCCTGTCACCAATCAAGAGGCGACTACGAGGGTCAAGTTCTTCGAGTCCATCGTCTACCGGTGATACGTCTCAAACGTATCTATAATTTTTGATGCTCCATGCTTGTTTTTACACCTTTTGCCTTGTGTCTCGTAACACTTCGTGGCGTTTTTATGTGATTTCTGGAACTAACCTACTAACAAGATGCCACAGTGCTAGTTCCCTGTTTTCTGCTGTTTTTGTGTTTCAGAAAAGCTACACATGAAATATTCTCGGAATTGGACGAAACAAGTTCGAGAAGTCTTATTTTTCACGGAAGAGTACCGAAGATCGAACGAGAGCCGGAGGGGGGGGGGGCAGAGGCTGCCCACACCATGAGGGGGCGTGGCCTAGGCCCTGGCCGCGCCCACCTATGGTGAGGCCCCCCTGGTCGCCTCCTGACGATGTCCCTTCGCCTATAAGAAGCCTCGGGATGGAAAACCCTAAAAAAATTGGCAAATTTCTAGAAAGAGTTCCGCAGCTCCGCCGGCGTCGCCGATGAATTTCGAGGGACAGAAGTCTCTGTTCCGGCACCCTTCCGGGACGGGGAAGTGCCCCCGGAGCCATCTCCATCGGCCTCCATCGCCATCTCCGCCGTCTCTATCGACCTCACCGCCATCTCCATCAACCTTGCTGTCTCCTATGATGAGGAGGGAGTAGTTCTCCCCCGTGGCTAAGGGCTCTACCGGTAGCTATGTGGTTCACCTCTCTCTCCCATGATGTCATCTTTATGTGATCATGAGTTTTGTATCTAGTTGAATTGGTAGATGTTATTATTCAGATATTATGCTACTCCCGTGCTTTATATTTGTAATCTCCGGAGATACCTTGTATCATGGTGTGAAGGTCGCGCATCATGTGTATCTTTTTGGTTAATGTCTCTATGAATTGTTGGTGTTTGTTGGAACCATCTAGTGCATTCATGGTGATAGTGTGGGACAATCTAGTTTGGGTACATACGGACTTTGAGGAGTGCTTCGTAGCCCTACGCATGATTAGTGTTTGTTTTCCATTGGAGAATTGTTTTGAGTTGCATATTGATGATAGTATCTATTGGTTCAATTATGTTATATTTGTTGAGAGTGTGTCCACTAGTGAAAGTATGATCCCTAGCCTTGTTTCCAAGCATTACACACCGTTTACATTCAGTTTTGTTACATGTTTGCTCGCAGCGATACTTATTTCATATTACATTTACTACTTATAATCATCACTACTACTTGTATTTCACTATCTCTTCACCGAACTAGTGCACCTATACATCTGACAAGTGTATTGGGTGTGTTGGGGACACAAGAGACTTTCTGTATCGTAATTGCAGGGTTGTTTGAGAGGGATAGCTTTGACCTCATCCTCCATGAGTTTGATAAACCTTGGGTGATCCACTTAAGGGAAACTTGTTGCTACTCTACAAACCTCTGCACTTGGAGGCCCAACACTGTCTACAAGAATAGACGCGTGCGCAGACATCAAGCTCTTTTCTGGCGCCGTTGCCGGGGAGGTAAGGTAAAAGGTACTCACATATTTTGGCTACTAAGTCTTTTAGTTGCTAGTGAGTGCTCGAAGTTATTTCCTTTAGATTCTGCAATTATATCTTTTTGTTTCTTGTTTTTATTTTCACTAGTTAGGCTTAATGGAAAGTAAAGAGTTCTTTAGTCTTTTTCCTGAGTTTAGATTTGAAGGGAAAATTGAAAAACCTTTGGAGCTTATTTTGCATAGCAATTTTATTAGTACGAATGCTTTGAATACCGTTATTGCTAATGCTATAGAAAAGTCTAAGCTTGGGGAAGCTGGTTTTGTTAAGCATGATATTTTTAGTTCCCCAGCTTTAGTGAAGAAATTTTGCTTTGATGATATTTGATCTCCCATATATGATGTTTCTAATGATGCTTGTGCTCCTCATCCTTTTAAAATACCTATGAAGATTGTTGAACGTGCTATGGATAACTGCTATTTAGGAGATGGAACTGTCCATCCTGGTGATCATTTGCTCTTTATACATGAATTATGCGAGTTGTTCCAGTGTGCAGGTATTTTAATGAACCGAGTTAAGAAGAAGCTATTCTCTTTATCACTGAAGGGAAGAGCTGCGGAATGGTATAAAACACTGAAGGATGGCCGATCTATTGATTGGGAGGAAATTGTACCTCTCTTTTATTCTAAATTCTATCCTTCTAGTGAGGTTTATAAAGATAGGAATTATATTTATAATTTTCATCCGCATGAGGGAGAAAGCATTGCCCAAGCATGGGGAAGATTGAAGTTACTAATGCACAAATATCCTATTCATGATCTTCCCCGTAATATTGTTATTAATAATTTTTATGCAAGGCTTTCAGGATATTACAAGGACTATCTAGATGCATGCTTTGATGGGTCTTTCACAAGCAAGGATGTTGACACCAAGTGGGATCTGCTTGAAACAATTCAAAACAATATTGAAGGTTGGGATAGCGACAAAGGTAAAGGATGAGGTATGAATTACGAGTTTGATTGTATTAAGTCTTTCGCTGAAACTGCTGATTTTCAAGAGCTTAGTGCTAAATATGGTCTTGATCCTCAAATTATGATTGATTGTTTTAAAGCCTTTGCTTCTCATATTAATATTCCTAAAGGAAATGGGGACGTGTATCATGAACCTTTTAAGGACACTTGCATAGAAAGTGATATTGTTGTTGATGATTGCAATAAACATACTCAAACCTCTGAAAGTCCTATTTCCTATAAGCTTGTTAATTTTTGTGGAATACATAGACCTTGTGAACAGAGTCACAACAAGGAAGATTATTGTGTCCACCACGCAAATGAAGAAACCCGAATGTGGTACAAGGCTATAGGCGAGCTCGGTAAAAAGGTTTGTAAGCTTTATCCTTTTCTTTGTAAATATTGCGATGACATAGGTCATTTTAATTTCCAATGCTCAAGCCCTAATAGTTACTCTTCTAATACCACAAGTTTGTATTGTGATGACAAGATTACTCTCAATCAGCATAATGAGCTCACTTTGTTCTTGGCATGTGAAGAGATATCTAGAAAGATTTCTTTGGTAGATATGAATGATGTTGATATTAATAGCACCCTTCGTGGTTGTCGTCTCTATTGTGTTAAAGATTGCCTCGCAAATACTTACATACAAAACCTTATAAAACATGATGTTTTGCCAAGCTATGACAGGACTGATAGATGTCTTTATCTTATTAATAGAGAGGAGGAATCCTCCAAAGTTTCTTCTGTTGTTTCTGTCAGTAAACCAGATTATGTGGAGAAGATGCCTTTCCCTCCTAAAGGATATGTGGAGAAGATGCCCTTCAAGTCTCTCCCTCCTAAAGGAGAGAGTAAGAAGAGTATGAAGAAGAAGAAGAGGAGTAAAAGGCGAGAGGACATGGTATCTTCCCCTAAGCATTATGATCCTACTATAGATTATGATAATTCTGATTGGGATGATGTTCCCATGCCTGTTAC
Source organism: Dactylis glomerata (assembly GCA_007115705.1). Taxonomy (NCBI): domain Eukaryota; kingdom Viridiplantae; phylum Streptophyta; class Magnoliopsida; order Poales; family Poaceae; genus Dactylis; species Dactylis glomerata. Next base: position 735,897 of record QXEO01000518.1, read on the forward strand.
CTATGTTAGTGATCATGATTGGGAAAAGCACTCTACTTTTGATATTGAAAATCTTTTTGGTATCAATTCTAAGGTTAATAATCGTTGTACCATTAGTACTATCCATGTTCCTTCTTATGATGATATGTTTGATGAATATGCTTTGCCAAATAGCTGTTCTTTAGCTTGTGATGATACTAAACCTCTAGTTTATGATGGTTACAATGATGAGTATAATATTTTCAGTTCACCTACTTTTGAGGAGAAAAATAGTTATGATTACAATATGCCTCCTATTTTTGATGATTATGGTGATGAGAATAATTATTCTGTTGAATCTGCTCCTACTATGATTGTTCATGTGGGGAGTATTAATTCTTTTAGGCATGTGGCTCATGATAGGGATGCTTTATCTGATAGTTATATTGTTAGTTCTATTCATGATGCTACTGAAAGTTATTATGAGAGAGGGAAACATGGTTTGATGGATCTCAACAATATTGAGTTTCCCCTCTTTATGTTGCAACTCTTGAAGTTGTACTTGTTTTGCCTTCCTATGCTTTTTGCTTTGCGCTTTCATGACTTGTCTCTTTAGAAGATTATTTTTCATGGGAAGTGGTTCAGATTTAAATGTCTTTCACATTTGCTTTTTGATGCTCTCTATTGCTTCAAGTTCTTATATAGCGCTTTTGCCTTAAGCTCTTTTATGGCGCCTACATGAGCATCTTTACGAATTACTGCGCCTAGCTCAAAGGCGTTAAAGAAAAGTACTCTTGGGAGATAACCCATTATTTTACTGTCAGTTATTTTTCTTTTATTTGAGTCTTGGAAGTTATTACTACTGTAATAACCTCTCATTATCATTTTTATTTCGTTTTTGTGCCAAGAGAAGCCTCTAATTTGAGTGAGGTAAGATTTGGGGATGTTGCTGTCCTGAAACAGATTTCGGTGCTGCACCGTAAAAATTCGTGAAAATTCTCAGAATATCTTTTGGACCTGCTATTTCTTGTGCATATGCCCCAGGTTATATCCAAACTTTCATTAGTTATACACTTTTTGATTTGAGCAACAGAAAACCCTCTAAAAATTCGACCTTTGTCAGCTGTTCTGCTTTGACAGATTTCTGCCAATATTTGTGTTTGCCACTCTATCGCTTTCTTTTTGAGTTCTTTTGATCACGGAACTTTTGGGGAAGTTGCTACAGTAGTATATGCTTTATATGTGGTGGTTTTGAGTTGAAATCTGAACCGAAAAGGGTTGATTTATTATTATGTTTATGCTAACGTTGCTAATAGAATTGTGTTAAGTTTTGTATGAATGAAGTTTTCAAGTGTAGGGATTGGAGAATGATGAGATGAGATGAAGAATGGACAAAAGCTCAATCTTGGGGATGCCCATGCAACCCCCAAGAAATATCCAATAGGTACAAGCGTCAAAGCTTGGGGATGCCCCCGAGGCACCCCTTCTTCATCGGCAAAAATCAGGTCACCTTTCAAAACACTATATGTTTATTGCTTCATGCACTATGCGTTTTTCTTGGAGCATCAGTTGTTTTTGCTTTCAGTTTTCTTTTTGTTTTGTTTGCTGCAATAAATAGTTGGGTCACATCATGTTTTGGAGAGAGACTTACTCCATTTTTCATTGCCAAGAATACTCTAGTTTTCACTCGTATCGTTCAACGAGTATTCTCTTTTTCTGCTACTGCGTTTAGCTTTCATTTTTCGCCTTGATTTTTGTTCAGATCTTCTTATATCTTTACATCAAGGTGTATTTTGACCTCTGGTCCATGTTGGTTTTCATCAAAAAAGTTATTTCAAAAAGGTTCGAATGGTGTTGGAAAAAAGAAAAAGTTTCATGCAAAAAGGTGGTACAAAAAGGAGCTTGTGTAGACTGCGGCTTAGGCTTTTGCATGCCATGCTTAATTACGTTTTGATAGTATGCTTAGTGATTTTTTCTGTAGCATGACTTGTCTCAAATAACTGAGATTGCTTAATGAGCCTTCAAAAAAATAATGCGTTGTTTTTATTATTTGGAAGCATTAATTTGGTTTTCTCCTTTGATGCTTTATTTGGGTTGACTTGGCACATGCTTACACATGTTGACTACAAAATAAATCGCCTATAGCCTCTATGATCATTTGGTTTTTGACTTGTGATACCACTTTATGCTTCTTTCAATGATGTTTTGTCGCTATGCGTGATTATGGCCGTTATTGCTCTCTTAGTTGGTCGCTCCCAGTCATTTGCTAGCCCTCACTTTGTACTGAGTATGAGCTCTACTCGTGCATCCAACTCCCAAAAACAAAGTTGTGCCATTGTGTCCACTATAAATTCCTATTCATGGTATTTGTAAGCCATTCCAAGTAAATTTTCATGTGCTACCTTTCAAAAAAAAAACCTTCAAAACACTTCTCGTTTTGTGACACTGTTTTCAGCTCATGGGGATGTAGTGGTCGGACTTGCTATCTTCCATATTGCTAATTTCCAAAAAGTAAAAAAAGAAAGAAAAAGGCACTCCTCCATGGTATGTGAATGTTGGTGGGCACCCAATGAAATCGGTTAGCCATAGTTTGTGAAAGGAAAAAGGTGGGGAGGAGTGCCAAGCTTTATAAAAGAGCACCAAAGTGCCAATCTCTCTCAAAAAAACTTGCTTCATTTTTGTATGGAAGATAGTAAGAACCCCATTGCCAGTCGTTGACAAAGACAACCACCTCTCAAAATCCAGTTTTTATCTCTCTGTTTTACAAATGAAAAGCTCTAGCACATATTTAATCACTGCTTCCCTCTGCGAATGGCCTTTCTTTACTTTTATGTTGAGTCTCCATCTTCTACCTTTATGCACCATCTAAGAGAGCATAGTTGTCATTCTGAGTATAATGTGCATAGTCCCAAAGTTTATTATTGATTAATTCATGATTATGGTTTTACTTGTTCTTAAATTACTTGTATCTAGTCACCCTCTTAAACTTGAAGGTGTCCTATGTATTTATGTTTTGCTACTCCATGAGGGACAAGCTGAAAACCATTTGCTATGTTTTCCATATGGTTGAAACACACACGTGACTTTCATTGTTTCATTTTCATGATCTTTTCTTTGTGTTTCTTTTCATGCTATAACATTGTTGCTAAGTTTCTATTATCAAGATTATGTCTTTCATGCCCATGTTTTAAGTTCTTTGATCTCAGCACTCAATGCTCTACCTTGTTGATTAAATTGTGATGGTGCATGTCACCTCAAAAATTATTCTTTTGTTATCACTTACCTACTCGAGGACGAGCAGGAGTTAAGCTTGGGGATGCTGATACGTCTCAAACGTATCTATAATTTTTGATGCTCCATGCTTGTTTTTACACCTTTTGCCTTGTGTCTCGTAACACTTCATGGTATTTTTATGCAATTTCCAGAACTAACCTACTAACAAGATGCCACAATGCCAGTTCCCTGTTTTCTGCTATTTTTGTGTTTCAGAAAAGCTACATAGGAAATATTCTCGGAATTGGATGAAACAAGTTCCAGAAGTCTTATTTTTCCCAGAAGAGTACCGAAGACCGAACGAGAGTCAGAGGGGGGCCAGAGGCTGCCCACACCATGAGGGGGCGCGGCCCAGGCCCTGGCCGCACCCACCTATGGTGAGGCCCCCCCTGGTGTAACATCCCAAGATTTTATCAAATTTTGGGGGAATTTTTTTTGCTTTTGTTTTGCTTGAGATGATTGGAAATTCACAGGGATTTAAAACTTTTTGAGTCTATTTGAAAGCTTTATTAGAAAACTATTTTAAACTTTTTATTATTTTCTTGAAGAACTTCTTTGAGAAAGATCAAGTATCAAAATACTATTTTCCATCCTTTATTCAAACCTATGCAAGCTTGCTTGCAAAGGAGTGAATCACAAATGTGTTTTATTTAGTAAAGATTGTATTTTAAGAACTAAGTTTGAAAGATAATTTCAAACATTATTTTATAAAGTATTATCTCTTATTTCAAAGGATTTATTATCAAACCCTATTTAGCTTTATGCAAGCAAACCCCTTTTGTTAAGTTTATGAAACCTTTTGAAAATCTTGTTCGGATTCTGAAAACTAGTTTTCTTGCAGTTTTAAATCATTGCATTGTTTTTTAGAAATTTTTTGAAAGTGGTTTGAATTGATTTGAAGCATTTTTTGCAAAAGATACAAAAGAAATAATAAAACAGAAAAAGAAAAGGAAGAAAAGAAAATGAAAAATTATGAAAAGGGCCCCGGGGAACCCTTCGGCCCAACAGAGAAAAGAGCCCACGGCCCACCCCTGGAAACTACCGAACCGTTACTCTATCTCGCTCTCTCCCTCACTGACAACTGGGACCGCATGTCAGCTTCATCTTCTCCCCCTGATTACTCCCTCTCTCCCTCCTGGAAATAGAAATGGCCGGCGTTTACTCCCGCGCCATCACCGCGCACTAAATGGCCATCAAGACCCGACCTATAAAAGCCCCGGATCCCCTCCTCGCCTCCCCTTTCATTTCTCCGCTCAAGACAAACCGAGGACGATGAAATTTGTCGTCGGAGCTCCGCACGCCTGCGGGCATCACCACACCGATTTGGTGCCCACGGTGAGCCAACCTCTTCCCTCTCGCCTCCTACCTTCCTCCCTCGACCCAGAGCTCCACCTTGACCCCTCTTCCTCGTCTTATCTGCAGTGGATCGACACGCTCAACCAACGGCCGAAGCACACCGCCGCCCATAGCCGCTCCAGCCATCTCCCTCTCCCTCTTCTGGAAGCGATCGAGTGAGCCATCAGCACCATCGAGACCCCCGTGTCCTCCTGTACCTCGTCCTGCCGTCGCCATCATCTGGAAGCCATCAGAACCCGCCGGAGCTCGACGTCTAGCCACTCCTCGCCGGAGAGCTCACCGGAACCCTAGCCTGGTGAGTCCATCTCCCCTCTTCTTCTTTTCGGCCGTTAGATCCAGATCCTATGGTGCAGATCAGATAACTTAACCGAACAGGTACGGTGCAATCCAGTCCATTCGATCCACTTTAAATCTGGCGGCCCAGAATCACTATCCTCTCGAACTGGTACCCACCAATCAGATCACGCCGCGTGTCGGCTCCCGTTTAAAACAGAGATTCAAATTAGATTTTCAAGTTAGATTTGAACCCAATCTTTAGAAAATCATATCTTTGGATCTGTAATTCAAAATTTAACAAATAATATACCGTTGGAATCCTTGAGACTTGTAGAATCCAGTAGTATAATAAAACTTCATATTTTATGGGTTCAATTTGAATCTATTTTCAGAATTGAATCAAACCTTCTGTCAACTTGTTTAATTCATATCTTTAGTTCTGTTAATCCAAAAATTACAAATTTGTAGTCTATGGAATACTCTGATCATGTAGAACATCATAGGATCAAGAAATTTCAAAGTTGATACGTGCACACACTTTGTGCATTCAAATCTTTTCAAATCACTATTATGAACATAATTTGAATTCTATAACTTATTTTAGGATGCTTCCACTCGAAGTGACCTTGCTTTACTGCAAGCTATCCAGTAGTGTCACATCTTAAATTTCTTGAGCCACTTCACAATTATTCGAATCTAAATATGAGGAATTGAGTAATTTCTACTATAGGAATAAAACTATTTCTTTTAGCAATGTTCCTTTCTACTTTAGTGAATCCTATATTCATACCTAGTCATCAATGTTATCTAAACAACATCTTGATCAAGATCATATTCACTTAGACCTATCTTGTATAGTACCCACTTATTCAAATTACAAATGTGTCATTTGAGTAAAGTGTGATAGTTTCAATCTTAGTTTCTACCTTTTCTACTATTGTATTGATCAAATCAACATCATAGTACTTAACCCAATCCTATTTACTCATTAGGAACCTTAAGCCATGTTTTCAAGTATCATCTATACATATCCATTACCTATAGCCATTATTTAGGTTTACTCAATCTTAGCCTTGCATTGAACTATTCAATTTGCATTTGAGTTAATTGAGTACTTCAATGTTATAAGAACCCTAGCCTAAGCTTAAGTGTAATAAATATTATTTAGGAATAATTGTTGTTACACTTATTCAATAGTATTGCTATTGCACTATTTTGTCTCTTATGTGATTTACCCACATGAGATATTCCAAGATTCAATATGCTTTAATAAAGCATAAAGATCTCACTCATTATATTTTTGTCTAATTCATATATATATTCAAATTGCAATTGTGCTACTTGAGTAGAATATTAATTCATCTCAAACCTAGATTTTGTTAATGTGGTGTTGGTATAACCCATACCGTAGTATGTGTTATACACCATGTTGATCAATGTACCAGTTGAGCCATGTCCACAAATATCAATCATTCATACCCAATCCAATGCCTACCTAGTTTTGTTCACATGTATTGAACTATTCAACTTGCAAATGTGCTAATCGAGTAGTTCAAGCATTCTTAAAACCTAGCCTAGTTCCTAAGTGCAATAGATGCTATTTAAGAGTAATTGTTGTCACATTTACTCAATAGTGTTGTAGTTGCACAAATTGACTCTTGTGTAATTTATTTCACATGAGCTATTCCTAAAACTCATATATGCTTTGATAAAGCATAAAAACCTCATCAATTATATTATGCCTAGTTCAATTCTTGCTCAAATCATATTGATTTTCCCCAGCTAAGCTCTCAAACCCATATCTCACAATTCATATTTCCTTTGCCATATCTTTCTATCATAACATATCAATAAATCTAAATTGTTAAACAAATACCTTTCAATTGTTTGATTTGTTTGATTATGTTGGTATGGTATGTTTATGTTATGTTATTTCTGTGCTATAGTTTGTGCGAGGAGAGAACGTGTCTTGTTGAGAGAAGTGAACGGGTTGAACTTCAAAAAGGCAAGTGACACACATATCCCCTACCTATTTTACTACTGCATTAGTGTGTTTCAATAGTATGCATGATAGGTGGAATATTCAACTGTTTTATAAAATGCTTAGATCCTAGTAGTGTGTAGCTATCCTTCAAACCCCACCTATTAGGATGCTAAATACTTTGAAAAATATTGATGCCATGCTTTGATCACTTGTTAAAAGTGTTTTGTGAACAAATTAAGAACTTCAACTAAAATGAATCACCTGGGTGGATTGGTTTGATAAGAGGCGGCGATGGAGGTGACTTCTGGGACACATGCCTCGTCGAGAGGATGTGTGCTCAGAATGTCACTCGGGATGGCCACCCAGGAACAAAGAGGTTACCATGTCTTCCATGCTTAGAGTGCTTCCAGTGCAGCCTTATGACAATATGGGCTCTGTCTTGACTAATTAGATGTGAGGGTGCAACTTGTGTGCAAGAAGTTGGCAGGTAGTTGAATTGTAGGTTGGGAACGGATCTTGCTAGTTAGTTGCTCTCTCCTCTAAAAGGTCTCGTCTCATTTTATGTATGGGCGTAAAATGAGTCTTAAGGTGAAAGTGCACAACCCCTGCAGGGTGTCAAAAACTAATCGATTAGCTGAGTCCTCGGAATGGACAATTGAGTCTCTAGACATGGAATGTACGGAAGAATCTCATCACCATTTCTGAATGCTTTAAAACTTGATTAGCAACAATCAGGAGAAGGCTCAGGGCCATACACTCCGAGGGGTGGTGGTTTCTGTACTTCAAAACTATGTTGAGTTTCACCCAGAAACTACATACCGGCCAGTATGTAATGTATGGGGGTTGTCTTGACCCTTGAAAAATAAAAATTTTGTAAGAAAGTTTTGAAAAGGATTTTTAGGATAAAATTGGCTTTATGCAAATCAGCCTATGAGATCCACCAGCCAAATGTCATGTAGTTAGTTCTTTCACAACAGCCACCAAATATATGTCTTTTGCCAGTACATCATTGTACTGACCCCTCTGGGGCTGCATATTCAAATGTGCAGGTTTTATTTCGAGTAAGGAACCAGGAGTAGGATCTCGAGACTACATTCCAACATGTCTGCCTATGGCACGTGATGAAGAATGGAGGCTCACTGCAACTATGCTTTATGCTGTGTACTCGTAAGGTTGAAGACCTATGTAACTGGATTTACGTTGTAATATTGATGCTATTGCAATGATTACTTATTTTGTAATATGGTGCTATCTACTGATCCAGGGAATGGCACTTAACACAGGTGTTCCACCTTAATCCAAAGGTGGGGCATTATAGAATGGTATCAGACCATAGTGTTGCCTGTAGAATCGAGACCCTAGGTTGGAATAGACTAGGAAGCCTTAGGATTCTTTCCTCTCTCTTTAAAAAGAAAATCAATTCAATTTTCTAAATGAAATCAATCTATTTACTTCAGTTTGAAATTTTCTTGTAGGAACTTATCCCATTCATTTGTTTTACACTACTTCTCTCTCTATTTTAGATGGCCAACCTCATCGAATCCCTCCAGAAAGGACCAGTAATGATCATGACTCTGAAGTGTGAGACTGAGTTTCCCAAAGCCTTGAAGAACCTCATGTTAAGTATGGGAATGCAAGGAGAAGCTGTTTACAAAGGATTTCCCGTGATTGAGGAAGGTGAAGAATATTGGTGAGTGCAACTGCACCTATACAAGAACAAGGAAGATGACCACAAGAAGATGGGACTTTGGATGTTCACCAACTCCGAGATGTATCCATCATTTCTAGACTCAGCGAGATGTGCTGCTTGGTCAGCTATAAAGGAACTTGGAGAAAGACTCAAGTGGAGACTTCATAATACTCAACAAGACCTCAAAGAAGAAAAGGAAGACACTACTACATTGAAGGAAACCATAAACCGACTTCAAGGTGACATGGAAAAGTTGGTATCTGAACTTAGTGTTCAAGGAGACCTCATCAAAACCAAGGACGAGCAAATTACCAATCTACTAAAGCAGCTGGACTAGAACAATGGATCTGCTTAGAAGAGTACCAAGAAGCCTTAGTTGGACCTCCATTTAGGAAAATTTAATAAGCAACGACGTGTAATAAACATTATGGTCATACCGACTTGTGGATGATCGTAGCTTCCCGTTTGTTTGAAAACTAGTTTGCTTGTTATGATAAATGTTTGTTAGATATTGCTTGTAAGATGATTTGTTTTGATCTGCTGTGTTTTGGGTAGGAATCTTCTTTAGATCTCTTCTATCTAATTCTCATCTACGCTAAAAACCTAAACCTGTCCTAAACCCCAAACAGATGCAACCTCAACGACAGAACAACTACAATGACCCTCAGTTGGAGATAAGGATACAGAGTACAACAACAAGAGGTAGTGTTTCAAGTACAAGAGACTGGAGCATTACACAAGAGGGTGTACAAAGGATGATGCCCCAAGACTCTAGTAAGCTAGGATAGCTGAAGGATACCTCGCAAACAATAAGAAGACACCCCAAGGTGTAGCTAATGTGGAAGTAATACTATTTAACCACCTCATGCAAGAAAGGTGGAGAGAACAAATAGAGCAATGGAAAGAGCAAACAGAGCAATGGAAAGGATTTTATTTCCCCTTAAATGGCAAACTTAAGGATCTACAACTTAAGGATTGTTGCCATGAGTTGCATAGCAAACCCCTAGCTAGGAACGATAGATTTAGTTTTCAAAATTCAAAATAGGAATTTGGGAACTTGGTTCCAATTTCAACAAAACTTTTGTTTAAAAGCTAGTGAGGTTGACCAAGAGTTAGAATGCGAGATGCACCAAACCAAATACAAGGTAATGATTGGGTGCGACATGGATTTGCGCCCCATGATGACTACTCATATTGTTCGCTCTTGTAGGAGGAATGGTGAATCTAGAGAGACCTACCTATATGAGAGACGACGTCGTTAAACCATAACCTTAGGAGGATAATATGTTATATCCCTTATAGTGAGCCAGTGTGGCCCAAAACGTAGGAATATGGTGAGGATGTTTTGGTATTTGAACGGCTACACGAATCTGAAACGTTTTGCTCAGTGGGCTTTGAATACGAAGGCTGTTCAGCTTCGGCTACTGCCTGTTCGGTTCCCTTTCCTGACCGTTCGTTTCGACTCCCTACGTGGTCTGTTCGGCTACCTCCCTGAGCCTATAAAAGAGAGGTCACTCCTCTCCAGAGAGACACAATAGAGAGATACCCCCACTACCTATGAGATTGCCTCCTGGTTCCAAAGCTTTACGCCACCGAAGTCTACCCCATCCCGACCTACGACGTTATGGGGCAACTCTCCGAATCCCTGAAACTACTTTCCTGCCCATGAGAGCTTCGTTAGATCCCCTTTTCTTGCAAAGGAATTTATCTTCGAGATATGATCAAGTTGTCCAGCGTCTTCCAATGACTATGAAGATGGTTGCGAAAGAAATTCTTAAGGACCATCTGGTACTAGTGGCAGATAGCATAATGAGCACCGGTATCAAGAAAAGATTCAACAATGCTGTTTATAAGGCGACCTTCCGTCCCTTAAAGGTGCAAGTACCTCTTACAGAGTCCACCTTGTTTACCCCTATGAAATGCATGAGAAGACTGCAGAGAGGTGCCATCCTAATTCATTGGGATGTGTGGTCTCATCATGTTCATGGGGCAAGCATGCAGTACTTGGCACTGGATCGTCTTTTGAGATTCTGCAACGAAGATCAGCTAAAAAGCATCAAGGAGTATGGTGATAGCCTGTATGCTGTCTTGGCCTTGGTGAGGACAGACCAAGAAAAGGCTAGATACACATTCTTGGAAGATGTGGACTACCTTTTGGTGACAACGCAATGGATGATATCTGCTTATCACCAGAATTGGATGGAACCCTTGGTGTGCCCACTTTTGGACATAATTGTGAACATCAAAATTTCTGAGAAGGGCGATTCAGGGAAAATTGGCACAACAGTGAATGCAAGCTGGGAACAAAATGCAAGTGCCTAAGGAAGCATCAAGATACCACCAAGAGGAATTTTCTTTTAAGGGTGGTAGCACCCTAGTTCCATTGGAATCAATAAACTTCTTAGCCTTTCTCCAATCTCGGGGACGAGATTTCTTTTAAGGGTGGTAGTCTGTAAGATCCCAAGATTTTATCAAATTTTGGGGGATTTTTTTTTGCTTTTGTTTTGCTTGAGATGATTGGAAATTCACAGGGATTTAAAACTTTTTGAGTCTATTTGAAAGCTTTATTAGAAAACTATTTTAAACTTTCTATTATTTTCTTGAACAACTTCTTTGAGAAAGATCAAGTATCAAAATACTATTTTCCATCCTTTATTCAAACCTATGCAAGCTTGCTTGCAAAGGAGTGAATCACAAATGTGTTTTATTTAGTAAAGATTGTATTTTAAGAACTAAGTTTGACAGATAATTTCAAACATTATTTTATAAAGTATTATCTCTTATTTCAAAGGATTTATTATCAAACCCTATTTAGCTTTATGCAAGCAAACCCCTTTTGTTAAGTTTATGAAACCTTTTGAAAATCTTGTTCCAATTCTGAAAACTAGTTTTCTTGCAGTGTTAAATCATTGCATTGTTTTTTAGAAATTTTTTGAAAGTGGTTTGAATTGATTTGAAGCATTTTTGCAAAAGATACAAAAGAAATAAGAAAATAGAAAAAGAAAAGGAAGAAAAGAAAATGAAAAATTATGAAAAGGGCCCCGGGGAAACCTTCGGCCCAACAGAGAAAAGAGCCCATGGCCCACCCCTGGAAACTACCGAACCGTTACTCTATCTCGCTCTCTCCCTCACTGACAACTGGGACCCGCATGTCAGCTTCATCTTCTCCCCCTGATTACTCCAGCTCTCCCTCCTGGAAATAGAAACGGCCGGCGTTTACTCCCGCGCCATCACCGCGCACTAAATGGCCATCAAGACCCGACCTATAAAAGCCCCGGATCCCCTCCTCGCCTCCCCTTTCGTTTCTCCGCTCAAGACAAACCGAGGATGATGAAATTTGTCGTCGGAGCTCCGCACGCCTGTGGGCATCACCACACCGATTCGGCGCCCACGGTGAGCCAACCTCTTCCCTCTCGCCTCCTACCTTCCTCCCTCCACCCGGAGCTCCACCTTGACCCCTCTTCCTCGTCTTATCTGCAGTGGATCGACACGCTTAACCAACGGCCAAAGCACACCGCCGCCCATAGCTGCTCCAGCCATCTCCCTCTCCCTCTTATGGAAGCGATCGAGTGAGCCGTCTCCACCATCGAGACCCCTGTGTCCTCCTATACCTCGTCCTGTTGTCGCCGTCATCTGGAAGCCGTCGGAACCCACCGGAGCTCGACGTCTGGCCACTCCTCGCCGGAGAGCTCACCGAAACCCTAGCCGTTAGATCCAGATCCTGTGGTGCAGATCAGATAACTTAACCGAACAGGTATGGTGCAATCCAGTCCATCCGATCCACTTTAAATCCGGTGGCCCAGAATCACTATCCTCTTGAACTGGTACCCATGATGCGTGGTAAATAACCAGCCCGTTGGGAACCCCAAGAGGAAGGTATGATGAGTATAGCAGCTAGTTTTCCCTTAGTTAAGAAACCAAGGTTTAATATCGTTCAGGAGAAAAGCGAACAAATACGACTGAAGGTGATGCTTGCTAGTTTGCGACAGCTTCGGACAATTTATATATGGCGCCTCGTCCAAGCTCTGCTTGCTAGCTGCAATGCGGAACCTGCACACAACACAACCAAATACTTTGTTCCCAACTTGCGATGAGGTTGTCAATCTCACCGATTTGCTTGAAACAAAGGTTATGAGCGTATCGAGTGGAAAGTGATAATAGTATGCGAGTAAAGTAAACAGTGGAAGTAAAGTAAACAGGTGATAGCAATATGATGGAAATAGGACCGGGGTCCATAGTTCACTAGTGGTGTCTCTCCATAAGATAAATAACACATGCTGGGTAAACAAATTATAGTTGGGCAATTGATAGAATAAAGATAAACATGATATGTCAAGAAGATCACTATGAGATTTACTCTGGGCATTACAACAAATTACATAGACCGCCATCCAACTGCATCTATGACTAATAATCCACTTGTGGCGAATCAATCCGAGAACTCCACAAGTATTAAGTTGCGAACAACAGATAATTGCATTAAGCAAAGTGTGTAATGTAAACAAAGCATATGCCCTTGAGCATATGAATGTTGTTTTCTCCCTAGTAGCAACAGCACATCTACAACCTTAGAGGTTTCTGTCACTCCCCCAGGTTAAATAGAGGCATGAACCCACTATCAAGCATAAATACCCCCTCTTGGAGTCACTAGCAACTACTCGGCCAAGATAGCTACTAACAACAGAGAGCATGCAAGATCATAAACAACATAGAGATAACATAAGATATAATTCAGTACAGCAACTCAATCATAACACCAATATTCATCGGATCCCAACAAATCAAACATGTAGAATTACATAATGGTGATCTCAATCATGTAGGGCAGCTCATGAGATCTAAACATGAAGCACATGGTGGAGAACAAAACCATCTAGCTACTGCTATGGACCCATAGTCCAAGGTAGACTACTCACTCATCGCTCCGGAGGGAAGCATGGCGATGAAGAAGACCTCCGGTGGTGATTCCCCTCTCCGGCAGGGTGCCGGGAAGAGCTTCTGGACCCTCCCGATCTTCGGGTCGACGGCGGTGGCGGATCGCGATGTGTTCTGGAAAAGTGATCGGGTACTTAGGTTTTTTCCGTTGGGGGGTCTTTATAGGCGAAGGGGCGATGTTAGAGGTGGAGCCAGGCGGCCTCTCGCCAGGGTGGCGCGGCCCAGGCCCTGGCCGCGCCAGCCTTGTGTGTGGGGCCCCTGTGTCTCCCCTCCTACTCCTCTTCGGATCTCTGAAAGCTCCCGGACAAAATAAGACTCCCAGAACTTGTTTTGTCCAATTCCGAGAATATTTCCTGTGTATGACTTCTGAAACACAAAAACAGCAGAAAACAGGGAACTGGCACTGTGGCAACTTGTTAGTAGGTTAGTTCCGGAAAATGCATAAAAGTGCCACGAAGTGTAACGAAATAGTAGGCAAATGGTGTAAAAACAAGCATGGAGCATCAAAAATTATAGATATGTTGGAGACGTATCAAGCATCCCCAAGCTTAACTCCTGCTCGTCCTCGAGTAGGTATGTGATAACAAAAGAATAATTTTTGAGGTGACATGCACCTACACAATCTTGATCACATATGTAAGCATTTCTGAGCTGGGATCATAAGAACTTAAAACATGGGCATGAAAGATATAATCTTGACAATAAGAACTTAGCAACCATGTTGTAAACATGAAAATGAACACAAACAAAAGATCATGAAAATGAAACAATGAAAGTCAAACGTGTGTTCAAATCATAAGGAAAAACATACAAATGGTTTTCAGCTTGTCCTTCAAAGAGAGCAAAACATAAATGCATAGGACACCTTCAAGTTTAAGAGGGTGACTAGATACAAATAATTTGAGAACAAGTGAAACCAACAATATGAATCAATCAATGAAAACTTTGGGACAATGCACATTATACTAAGAATGACAACTATGCTCTCTTAATGGTGCATAAAGATAGAAGGTGGTGACTCAACATAAAAGTAAAAGAAAGGCCCTTCGCAGAGGGAAGCAGTGATTGCAAGTTTTATAACCTTCAAAAATTATGGTACTTACCGGCTTTGAGCTCTCATTGCCCCCATCATAAGCATCTTGAATGGTTAAAGTTAATGCGAGAACAATTATGAAGCATATGCTTGACTAATCATAAGTCGAAAACCTCGTGTCCCGTGAATACGAGTACCCAAACCTCATGCTACTTTACTTAGAGTCCCAAGCAAGGCTCTTGTCATTGTAAATATATGCATATCATTGAGAACCGCCAATGGGGTACCTCCGTGCCCGATGACATGGAACAAGCCCACATCAAAATGACAGGACAGGCAGACAATGAACACCTCGACATCTCTTTTATTTGCCATTTGTTTAGCTTTTTATTGTGAGATGCGTCGTCAAATGTTCACCATGGGAATGCTGCAAATTTCCACCATGAATTATGCATGGCTTAGATTAGTGGCCCGGCGTTTCCCTAACACATATACAAACTCCATGATCCCCACAAGATTCCCAATTCATTTCACACCGCGGGCATCCATAAACAAAAGATCACGATATCAACTCAAATAAGAAGTGCAATGTTGAAAGCTTGCCCATGACTGCATGGCTGGGCTAGTCTCCAACTTACAACTTGCAAGCATAACAACTCAACATAAGAGACCACAATGTCAAATTTTAAGAATAGGAAAAAGTAAAGTGTGCCTTCCGGTTCGTGAGAGCTTTACTGACCGAATTTCGCATAACACTGGTAAGAGTTTAATTTGAAGAGAAAATAAAAGCAAGTCAAATTTACTTGGAATAGCAAATTGCTAGTAGGTATGTATGGTGGACACTTTGGAAAACTTTGGCTTTTAGGAGTTGGATGCACGAGTAGAGCTCATACTCAGTACAAGGCGAGGGCTAGCAAAAGACTGGGAGCGACCAACTAAGAGAGCAATAATGGCCATAATCATGCAAAGCGACAAAGCGACATTAAAAGAAGCATAAGATGGCATCAAAAGTCAAAAACTAAATGATCATAGAGGCTATTGGCGATTTTGTATGAGTCTAACATGTGTGAGCATGCGCCAAGTCAACCCAAACAAAGCATCAAGGAGAAAACCAAAATAATGCTTCCATACAATAAAAACAACGCATGATTTTTTCAAAGGCTCATTAAGCAATCTCAGTTATTTGAGACAAGTCATGCTACAGCAAAACCACTAAGCATACTATCAAAAAGACATCAAGCATGACATGAAAAAGCCTAAGCCGCAGTCTACACAAGCTCCTTCTTGTACCACTATTTTGCATAAAGCTTTTTCTCTTTTCCAACACCATTTGAAATTTTTATAAACACCTCTTTTGATGAAAACCAACAAAGATCAGAGGCAAAAATACACCTTGATGAAAAGATATGACAAGGTCTGAACGCATATCAAGGCAAAAACAAAAACCAACAGCAGTAGCGGAAAAAGAAGAACACTCGGTGAACGATAAGAGTGAAAAACTGAGTGTTCTTGGCAAATGAAAATGAGTACATCTCCTCCAAAGGAAATTTGTTGGGGTCCAACCATTTATTACAGCAAACAAAACAAACTAACAAAGAAAACTAAAACAACTGACGCTCCAAGAAAAACACATAGTGTATGAAGCAATAAAAATATAGCGTTTTGAAAGGTGACCTGATTTTTGCCGATGAAGAAGGGGTGCCTCGGGGGCATCCCCAAGCTTTGACGCTTGTACTTCTTGGATATTTCTTGTGGTGATGCATGGGCATCCCCAAGCTTGAGCTTTTGTCCACTCTTCAACTCATCTCATCATTCTCCAATCCCTACACTTGAAAACTTCCTTCATACAAAACTAAACACAAATCTATTAGCAACATTAGTGTAGGATAACATATAATCAAGCTCTTTTTGCTTCAGGTTTTAACTCAAAACCACCATATATATAGCAAATCCTACTGTAGCAACCTCCTAAAAAGTTCTGTGATCAAAAGAACTCAAAAGAAAGCGATAAAGTGGCAAACACAAATATTGGTAGAAATCTGTCAAAACAGAACAGCTGACAAAGGTCGAATTTTTGAGGGGTTTTCTGTTGCTCAAATAAAAAA
The DNA here is from genome assembly GCA_007115705.1 of Dactylis glomerata. NCBI lineage: Eukaryota > Viridiplantae > Streptophyta > Magnoliopsida > Poales > Poaceae > Dactylis > Dactylis glomerata. The sequence goes on from QXEO01000518.1 coordinate 752,507, forward strand.
GTGTTCAAATAACGAAAGTTTGGATATAACCTGGGGCATATGCACAAGAAATCGCAGGTCCAAAAGATATACAGAGAATTTATACGAATTTTTATGGTGCAGCACCGAAAACAGTTTCAGGACAGCAACATCCCCAAATCTTTACCTCACTCAAATTAGAGGCTTCTCTTGGCACAAAAACAAAATAAACAAGATAAGGAGCGGTCATTACAGTAGTAATGACTTCCAAGACTCAAATAAAAGAAAAAGTACTGAAAATAAAACACTGGGTTATCTCCCAAGAGTGCTTTTCTTTAACGCCTTTGAGCTAGGCGCAGAAAATTGCGAATCAAGTAACATCAAGTGATGAAGCATCAAGCTCATAATTTGCTCTAAGAATAGAGTCAAAAAGTAATTTCTTCCTTTTCCTAGGGAAGTGTTCCATACCTTTTTTTAGTGGGAATTGATATTTGATAGTGCCTTCCCTCATATCAATGATGGCACCTACAGTTCGAAGAAAGGGTCTTCCCAAAATAATAGGACATGAAGCATGACATTCAACGTCCATAACAAGAAAATCAACGGGAACAAGGTTATTGTTAACCACAATAAGAATATCATTAATCCTTCCCAAAGGTTTCTTCTTAGCAACATCAGCAATAGGAACATCAAAATAACATTTTTCAAGCGGTGGTAAATCAAGCATGTCATAAATCTTTCTAGGCATGATAGAAATACTAGCACCTAGATCACATAAAGCATGGAAATCAAAACCATTAATATGCATATCAATGATGGGTTCCCAACCATCTTCTAACTTCTTGGGAACAGAATCCTTTTGCTTCAACTTTTCATCCCTAATTTTTATGAGAGCATTGGTAATATGCTTAGTAAAAGCAACATTTAAAGAACTAGCATTGGGAGTCAAAGCAAGCTTTTGCAAGAACAAAATAACTTTAGATATATTGCAGCCATCAACATCAAAATCATTAAAAGAAATAGAGCTATCATCTCCCACACTCCGGAAAATTTCAGCACTCTTTTGAGAGAAAGTTTTGGCAGTTTTAGGCTTTTTAACACAAGGAGTGGGAGTTTTCTCTATACCAATCAAAGTAAGAGGATTGCTAGCATTAGGAGCAACATCATTAGAGGTAGTAATAGTATATACCTTTATTTCTCTAGCCATCTCATCTTCTCTTTCCCACCTCGCATGCAATTCCGCTAACAATCTAATATTTTCATCAATTCCAACTTGAATAGCATTAGCGGTAGCAAAAACATTGTTCTCTTTCACATCATTAGGCAACACTTTTAATTTCAGAATTTCAACATCATGATCAAGGCTATCAACTTTAGAAGCAAGAATATCAATTTTGCCTAACTTTTCCTCAACAGACTTGTTAAAAGCAGTTTGCTTACCGATGAAGTCCTTGAGCATTACCTCAAGCTCAGAGGGCGCAGCCCTAGTGTTGTTGTAGGAGTTACCATAAGATTTACCATAACCATTACCATTGGTAGAAGGATACGGCCTATAATTGTTACTAGCAAAATTGTTCCTATAAGCATTGTTGTTAAAATTATTATTTCTAATGAAATTCACATCAACATGCTCTTCTTGAGCAACCAGAGAGGCTAAAGGAACATTAATAGGATCAACATGAGTCCTATCATTAGCAAGCATAGCCATAATGGTATCAATCTTATCATTCAAGGAAGAGGTTTCCTCAACAGAATTTACCTTCTTACCTTGTGGAGCTCTCTCGGTGTGCCATTCAGAATAATTTACCATCATGTTGTCCAGTAGCTTTGTTGCGGCGCCCAAGGTAAGGGACATAAAAGTGCCTCCAGCAGCTGAATCCAATAGGTTCCTCGAAGAAAAATTCAGTCCTGCATAAAAAGTTTGGACAATCATCCAAGTAGTCAGTCCATGAGTGGAGCAATTCTTTATCATAGATTTCATTTTTTCCCAAGCTTGAGCAACATGTTCATTATCAAACTGAGTAAACTTCATAATATTGCTACGCAGAGATATAATCTTAGCAGGAGGATAGTATCTACCAATAAAAGCATCCTTACACTTAGCCCATGAATCAATACTATTCTTAGTCAAAGACAGCAACCAATCTTTAGCTTTTCCTCTCAAAGAAAAAGGAAACAACTTGAGCTTAATAATATCACTTTCTACATCCTTATATTTCTGCATCTCACATAGCTCAACAAAATTGTTGAGATGAGCTGCAGCATCTTCAGTACTAGCACCAAAGAATTGCCCTTTCATAACAAGGTTCAACAAAGCAGGCTTAATCTCATAAAAGTTTGCAGCAGGAGCAGGTGGTGCAATAGGAGTGCAGATAAAATCACTATTGTTCGTGCTAGTGAAGTCACACAACTTGGTGTTTTCAGGATTGGCCATTTCAGCAAAACGAAAGTAAACAAGTAAAAACAACTACCAAGGATTCTGATTTTTTTGGGGTTTTGATATAAAATGATGCAGGTAAAATAAATAAAGTAAAGCAAAACAACAAAAGAAAGTAAAGGATCTGTGTGCGAGAACTCCCCTTGCAGAAGTCTTCCACTCTTCCCCGGCAACGGTGCCAGAAAAGTAGCTTGATGCGTGGTAAATAACCAGCCCGTTGGGAACCCCAAGAGGAAGGTATGATGAGTATAGCAGCTAGTTTTCCCTCAGTTAAGAAACCAAGGTTTAATATTGTTCAGGAGAAAAGCGAACAAATACAACTGAAGGTGATGCTTGCTAGTTTGCGACAGCTTCGGACAATTTATATATGGCACCTCGTCCAAGCTCTGCTTGCTAGCTGCAATGCGGAACCTGCACACAACACAACCAAATACTTTGTTCCCAACTTGCGATGAGGTTGTCAATCTCACCGGTTTGCTTGAAACAAAGGTTATGAGCGTATCGAGTGGAAAGTGATAATAGTATGCGAGTAAAGTAAACAGTGCGAGTAAAGTAAACAGGTGATAGCAATATGATGGAAATAGGACCGGGGTCCACAGTTCACTAGTGGTGTCTCCCCATAAGATAAATAACACATGCTGGGTAAACAAATTACAGTTGGGCAATTGATAGAATAAAGATAAACGTGATATGTCAAGAAGATCACTATGAGATTTACACTGGGCATTACAACAAAATACATAGACCGCCATCCAACTGCATCTATGACTAATAATCCACTTGTGGCGAATCAATCTGAGAACTCCACAAGTATTAAGTTGCGAACAACAGATAATTGCATTAAGCAAAGTGTGTAATGTAAACAAAGCATATGCCCTTGAGCATATGAATGTTGTTTTCTCCCTAGTAGCAACAGCACATCTACAACCTTAGAGGTTTCTGTCACTCCCCCAGGTTAAATAGAGGCATGAACCCACTATCGAGCATAAATACCCCCTCTTGGAGTCACTAGCAACTACTCGGCCAAGATAGCTACTAACAATGGAGAGCATGCAAGATCATAAACAACATAGAGATAACATAAGATATAATTCAGTACAGCAACTCAATCATAACACCAATATTCATCGGATCCCAACAAACCAAACATGTAGAATTACATAACAGTGATCTCAATCATGTAGGGCAGCTCATGAGATCTAAACATGAAGCACATGGTGGAGAAGACAACCATCTAGCTACTGCTATGGACCCATAGTCCAAGGTAGACTACTCACTCATCGCTCCGGAGGCAAGCATGGCGATGAAGAAGACCTCCGGTGGCGATTCCCCTCTCCGGCAGGGTGTCGGGAAGAGCTTCTGGACCCTCCGAATCTTCGGGTCGATGGCGGCGGCGGATCGTGATGTGTTCTGGAAAAGTGATCGGGTACTTAGGTTTTTTCCATCGGGGGGTCTTTATAGGCGAAGGGGCGATGTCAGAGGTGGAGCCAGGCAGCCTCACGCCAGGGTGGCGCGGCCCAGGCCCTGGCCGCGCCTGCCTGGTGTGTGGGGCCCCTGTGGCCCCCCTCCTACTCCTCTTCGCATCGCTGGAAGCTCCCGGACAAAATAAGACTTCCGGAACTTGTTTTGTCCAATTCTGAGAATATTTCCTGTGTATCACTTCTGAAACACAAAAACAGCAGAAAGCAGGGAACTGGCACTGTGGCAACTTGTTAGTAGGTTAGTTCCGAAAAATGCATAAAAGTGCCACGAAGTGTAACGAAACAGTAGGCAAATTGTGTAAAAACAAGCATGGAGCATCAAAAATTATAGATACATTGGAGACGTATCAACCCACCAATCAGATCACGCCGCGTGTCGGCTCCCGTTTAAAACAGAGATTCAAATTAGATTTTGGAGTCAGATTTGAACCCAATCTTTAGAAAATCATATCTTTTGATCTGAAATTCGAAATTTAACAAATAATATACCGTTGGAATCCTTGAGACTTGTAGAATCCAGTAGTATAATAAAACTTCATATTTTATGGGTTCAATTTGAATCTATTTTCAGAATTGAATAAAACCTTCTGTTAACTTGTTTAATTCATATCTTTAGTTCTGTTAATCTAAAAATTACAAATTTGTAGTCTATGGAATCCTCTGATCATGTAGAACATCATAGTATCAAGAAATTTCAAAGTTGATACATGCACACACTTCGTGCATTCAAATCTTTTCAAATCACTATTATGAACATAATTTGAATTCTATAACTTATTTTAGGATGCTTCCACTTGAAGTGACCTTGCTTTACTGCAAGCTATCCAGTAGTATCACATCTTTAATTTCTTGAGCCACTTCACAATTATTTGAATCTAAATATGAGGAATTGAGTAATTTCTACTATAGGAATAAAACTATTTCTTTTAGCAATGTTCCTTTCTACTTTAGTGAATCCTATATTCATACCTAGTCATCAATGTTATCTAAACAACATCTTGATCAAGATCATATTCACTTAGACCTATCTTGTATAGTACCCACTTATTCAAATTACAAATGTGTCATTTGAGTAAAGTGTGATACTTTCAATCTTAGTTTCTACCTTTGCTACTATGGTATTGATCAAATCAACATCATAGTACTTAACCCAATCCTATTTACTCATTAGGAACCTTAAGCCATGTTTTCAAGTATCATCTATACATATCCATTACCTATAGCCATTAATTAGGTCTACTCAATCTTAGCCTTGCATTGAACTATTCAATTTGCATTTGAGTTAATTGAGTACTTCAATGTTATAAGAACCCTAGCCTAAGCTTAAGTGTAATAAATACTATTTAGGAATAATTGTTGTTACACTTATTCAATAGTATTGCTATTGCACTATTTTGTCTCTTATGTGATTTACCCACATGAGATATTCCAAGATTCAATATGCTTTAATAAAGCATAAAGATCTCACTCATTATATTTTTGTCTAAATCATATATATATTCAAATTGCAATTGTGCTACTTGAGTAGAATATGAATTCATCTCAAACCTAGATTTTATTAATGTGGTGTTGTTATAACCCATACCGTAGTATGTGTTATACACCATGTTGATCAATGTACCAGTTGAGCCATGCCCACAAATATCAATCATTCATACCCAATCCAATGCCTACCTAGTTTTGTTCACATGTATTGAACTATTCAACTTGCAAATGTGCTAATCGAGTAGTTCAAGCATTCTTAAAACCTAGCCTAGTTCCTAAGTGCAATAGATGCTATTTAAGAGTAATTGTTGTCACATTTACTCAATAGTGTTGTAGTTGCACAAATTGACTCTTGTGTAATTTATTTCACATGAGCTATTCCTAAAACTCATATATACTTTGATAAAGCATAAAAACCTCATCAATTATATTATGCCTAGTTCAATTCTCTCTCAAATTATATTGATTTTCCCCAGCTAAGCTCTCAAACCCATATCTCACAATTCATATTTTCTTTGCCATATCTTTCTATCATAACATATCAATAAATCTAAATTGTTAAACAAATACCTTTCAATTGTTTGATTTGTTTGATTGTGTTGGTATGGTATGTTCATGCTATGTTATTTCTGTGCTATAGTTTGTGCGAGGAGAGAACGTGTCTTGTTGAGAGAAGTGAACGGGTTGAACTTCAAAAAGGCAAGTGACACACATATCCCCTACCTATTTTACTACTGCATTAGTGTGTTTCAATAGTATGCATGATAGGTGGAATATTCAACTGTTTTATAAAATGCTTAGATCCTAGTAGTGTGTAGCTATCCTTCAAACCCCACCTGTTAGGATGCTAAATACTTTGAAAAATATTGATGCCATGCTTTGATCACTTGTTAAAAGTGTTTTGTGAACAAATTAAGAACTTCAACTAAAATGAATCACCTGGGTGGATTGGTTTGATAAGAGGCGGCGATGGAGGTAACTTCTGGGACACATGCCTCATCGAGAGGATGTGTGCTCAGAATGTCACTTGGGATGGCCACCCAGGAACAAAGTGGTTACCATGTCTTCCATGCTTAGAGTGCTTCCAGTGCAGCCTTATGACAATATGGGCTCTGTCTTGACTAATTAGATGTGAGGGTGCAACTTGTGTGCAAGAAGTTGGCAGGTAGTTGAATTGTAGGTTGGGAACGGATCTTGCCAGTTAGTTGCTCTCTCCTCTAAAAGGTCTCGTCTCATTTTAAGTATGGGCGTAAAATGAGTCTTAAGGTGAAAGTGCACAACCCCTGTAGGGTGTCAAAAACTAATCGATTAGCCGAGTCCTCGGAATGGACAATTGAGTCTCTAGACATGGAATGTATGGAAGAATCTCATCACCATTTCTGAATGCTTTAAAACTTGATTAGCAACAATCAGGAGAAGGCTCAGGGCCATACACTCCGAGGGGTGGTGGTTTCTGTACTTCAAAACTATGTTGAGTTTCGCCCAGAAACTACATACCGGCCAGTATGTAATGTATGGGGGTTGTCTTGACCCTTGAAAAATAAAAATTTTGTAAGAAAGTTTTGAAAAGGATTTTTAGGATAAAATTGGCTTTATGCAAATCAGCCTATGAGATCCACCAGCCAAATGTCATGTAGTTAGTTCTTTCACAACAGCCACCAAATATGTGTCTTTTGCCAGTACATCATTGTACTGACCCCTCTGGGGCTGCATATTCAAACGTGCAGGTTTTATTTCGAGTAAGGAACCAGGAGTAGGATCTCGAGACTACATTCCAACATGTCTGCCTGTGGCACGTGATGAAGAATGGAGGCTCACTGCAACTATGCTTTATGCTGTGTACTCGTAAGGTTGAAGACCTATGTAACTGGATTTACGTTGTAATATTGATGCTATTGCAATGATTACTTATTTTGTACTGTGGTGCTATCTACTGATCCAGGGAATGGCACTTAACACAGGTGTTCCACCTTAATCCAAAGGTGGGGCATTACAGAATGGTATTAGAGCATAGTGTTGCCTGTAGAATCGAGACCCTAGGTTGGAATAGACTAGGAAGCCTTAGGATTCTTTCCTCTCTCTTTAAAAAGAAAATCAATTCAATTTTCTAAATGAAATCAATCTATTTACTTCAGTTTGAAATTTTCTTGTAGGAACTTATCCCATTCATTTGTTTTACACTACTTCTCTCTCTATTTTAGATGGCCAACCTCATCGAATCCCTCCAGAAAGGACCAGTAATGATCATGACTCTGAAGTGTGAGACTGAGTTTCCCAAAGCCTTGAAGAACCTCATGTTAAGTATGGGAATGCAAGGAGAAGCTGTTTACAAAGGATTTCCCGTGATTGAGGAAGGTGAAGAATATTGGTGGGTGCAACTGCACCTATACAAGAACAAGGAAGATCACCACAAGAAGATGGGACTTTGGATGTTCACCAACTCCGAGATGTATCCATCATTTCTAGACTCAGCGAGATGTGCTGCTTGGTCAACTATAAAGGAACTTGGAGAAAGACTCAAGTGGAGACTTCATAATACTCAGCAAGACCTCAAAGAAGAAAAGGAAGACACTACTACATTGAAGGAAACCATAAACCGACTTCAAGGTGACATGGAAAAGTTGGTATCTGAACTTAGTGTTCAAGGAGACCTCATCAAAACCAAGGACGAGCAAATTACCAATCTACTGAAGCAGTTGGACCAGAACAATGGATCTGCTTAGAAGAGTACCAAGAAGCCTTAGTTGGACCTCCATTTAGGAAAATTTAATAAGCAACGACGTGTAATAAACGTTATGGTCATACCGACTTGTGGATGATCGTACCTTCCCGTTTGTTTGAAAACTAGTTTGTTTGTTATGATGAATGTTTGTTAGATATTGCTTGTAAGATGATTTGTTTTGATCTGCTGTGTTTTGGGTAGGAATCTTCTTTAGATCTCTTCTATCTAATTCTCATCTATGCTAAAAACCTAAACCTGTCCTAAACCCCAAACAGATGCAACCTCAATGACAGAACAACTACAATGACCCTCAGTTGGAGATAAGGATACAGAGTACAACAACAAGAGGCAGTGTTTCAAGTACAAGAGACTGGAACATTACGCAAGAGGGTGCACAAAGGATGATGCCCCAAGACTCCAGTAAGCTAGGATAGCTGAAGGTTACCTCGCAAACAATAAGAAGACACCCCAAGGTGTAGCTAATGTGGAAGTAATACTATTTAACCACCTCATGCAAGAAAGGTGGAGAGAACAAACAGAGCAATGGAAAGAGCAAACAGAGCAATGGAAAAGATTTTATTTCCCCTTAAATGGCAAACTTAAGGATCTACAACTTAAGGATTGTTGCCATGAGTTGCGTAGAAAACCCCTAGCTAGGAATGATAGATTTTGTTTTAAAAATTCAAAATAGGAATTTGGGAACTTGGTTCCAATTTCAACAAAACTTTTGTTTAAAAGCTAGTGAGGTTGACCAAGAGTTAGAATGCGAGATGCACCAAACCAAATACAAGGTAATGATTGGGTGCGACATGGATTTGCGCCCCATGATGACTACTCATATTGTTCGCTCTTGTAGGTGGAATGGTGAATCTAGAGAGACCTACCTATATGAGAGACGACGTTGTTAAACCATAACCTTAGGAGGATAATATGTTATATCCCTTATAGTGAGCCAGTGTGGCCCAAAACGTAGGAATACGGTGAGGATGTTTTGGTATTTGAACGGCTACACGAATCTGAAACATTTTGCTCAGTGGGCTTTGAATACGAAGGCTGTTCAGCTTCGGCTACTGCCTGTTCGGTTCCCTTTCCCGACCCTTCGTTTCGACTCCCTACGTGGTCTGTTCGGCTACCTCCCGGAGCCTATAAAAGAGAGGTCACTCCTCTCCAGAGAGACACAACAGAGAGATACCCCCACTACCTATGAGATTGCCTCCTGGTTCCAAAGCTTTATGCCACCGAAGTCTACCCCATCCCGACCTACGATGTTATGGGGCAACTCTCTGAATCCCTAAAACTACTTTCCTGCCCATGAGAGCTTCGTTAGATCCCCTTTTCTTGCGAAGGAATTCATCTTCGAGATATGATCAAGTTGTCCAGCGTCTTCCAATGACTATGAAGATGGCTGCGAAAGGAATTCTTAAGGACCATCTGGTACTAGTGGCAGATAGCATAATGAGCACCGGTATCAAGAAAAGATTCAACAATGCTGGTTATAAGGCGACCTTCCGTCCCTTAAAGGTGCAAGTACCTCTTACAGAGTCCACCTTGTTTACCCCTATGAAATGCATGAGAAGACTGCAGAGAGGTGCCATCCTAATTCATTGGGATGTGTGGTCTCATCATGTTCGTGGGGCAAGCATGCAGTACTTGGCACTGGATCATCTTTTGAGATTCTGCAACGAAGATCAGCTAAAAAGCAACAAGGAGTATGGTGATAGCCTGTATGCTGTCTTGGCCTTGGTGAGGACCGACCAAGAAAAGGCTAGATACACATTCTTGGAAGATGTGGACTACCTTTTGGTGACAATGCAATGGATGATATCTGCTTATCACCAGAATTGGATGGAACCCTTGGTGTGCCCACTTTTGAACATAATTGTGAACATCAAAATTTCTGAGAAGGGCGATTCAGGGAAAATTGGCACAACAGTGAATGCAAGCTGGGAACAAAATGCAAGTGCCTAAGGAAGCATCAAGATACCACCAAGAGGAATTTTCTTTTAAGGGTGGTAGCACCCTAGTTCCATTGGAATCAATAAACTTCTTAGCCTTTCTCCAATCTCGGGGACGAGATTTCTTTTAAGGGTGGTAGTCTGTAACATCCCAAGATTTTATCAAATTTTGGGGGAATTTTTTTGCTTTTGTTTTGCTTGAGATGATTGGAAATTCACAGGGATTTAAATTTTTTTGAGTCTATTTGAAAGCTTTATTAGAAAACTATTTTAAACTTTCTATTATTTTCTTGAAGAACTTCTTTGAGAAAGATCAAGTATCAAAATACTATTTTCCATCCTTTATTCAAACCTATGCAAGCTTGCTTGCAAAGGAGTGAATCACAAATGTGTTTTATTAAGTAAAGATTGTATTTTAAGAACTAAGTTTGAAAGATAATTTCAAACATTATTTTATAAAGTATTATCTCTTATTTCAAAGGATTTATTATCAAACCCTATTTAGCTTTATGCAAGCAAACCCCTTTTGTTAAGTTTATGAAACCTTTTGAAAATCTTGTTCCAATTCTGAAAACTAGTTTTCTTGCAGTGTTAAATCATTGCATTGTTTTTTAGAAATTTTTTGAAAGTGGTTTGAATTGATTTGAAGCATTTTTGCAAAAGATACAAAAGAAATAAGAAAATAGAAAAAAGAAAAGGAAGAAATGAAAAATTATGAAAAATTATGAAAAGGGCCCCGGGGAACCCTTCGGCCCAACAGAGAAAAGAGCCCACGGCCCACCCCTGGAAACTACCGAACCATTACTCTATCTCGCTCTCTCCCTCACTGACAACTGGGACCCGCATGTCAGCTTCATCTTCTCCCCCTGATTACTCCCTCTCTCCCTCCTAGAAATAGAAACGGCCGGCGTTTACTCCCGCGCCATCACCGCGCACTAAATGGCCATCAAGACCCAACCTATAAAAGCCCCGGATCCCCTCCTCGCCTCCCCTTTCGTTTCTCCACTCAAGACAAACCGAGGACGACGAAATTTGTCGTCGGAGCTCCGCACGCCTGCGGGCATCACCACACCGATTCGGCGCCCACGGTGAGCCAACCTCTTCCCTCTCGCCTCCTACCTTCCTACCTCGACCAAAAGCTCCACCTTGACCCCTCTTCCTTGTCTTATCTGCAGTGGATCGACACGCTCAACCAACGGCCAAAGCACATCGCCGCCCATAGCCGCTCCAGCCATCTCCCTCTCCCTCTTCTGGAAGCGATCGAGTGAGCCGTCACCACCATCGAGACCCCCGTGTCCTCCTGTACCTCGTCCTGCCGTTGCCGTCATCTGGAAGCCGTCGGAACCCGCCAGAGCTCGACGTCTGGCCACTCCTCGCCGGAGAGCTGACCGGAACCCTAGCCTGGTGAGTCCATCTCCCCTCTTCTTCTTTTCGGCCGTTAGATCCAGATCCTGTGGTGCAGATCAGATAACTTAACCGAACAGGTACGGTGCAATCTAGTCCATCCGATCCACTTTAAATCCAGCGGCCCAGAATCACTATCCTCTCGAACCAGTACCCACCAATCGGATCACGCCGCGTGTCGGCTCCCGTTTAAAACAGAGATTCAAATTAGATTTTGAAGTCAGATTTGAACCCAATCTTTAGAAAATCATATCTTTTGATCTGTAAGTCGAAATTTAACAAATAATATACCGTTGGAATCCTCGAGACTTGTAGAATCCAGTAGTACAATAAAACTTCATATTTTATGGGTTCAATTTGAATCTATTTTCAGAATTGAATCAAACCTTCTGTTAACTTGTTTAATTCATATCTTTAGTTCTGTTAATCCAAAAATTACAAATTTGTAGTCTATGGAATCCTCTGATCATGTAGAACATCATAGGATCAAGAAATTTCAAAGTTGATACGTGCACACACTTTGTGCATTCAAATCTTTTCAAATCACTATTATGAACATAATTTGAATTCTATAACTTATTTTAGGATGCTTCCACTTGAAGTGACCTTGCTTTACTGCAAGCTATCCAGTAGTGTCACATCTTAAATTTCTTGAGCCACTTCACAATTATTCGAATCTAAATATGATGAATTGAGTAATTTCTACTATAGGAATAAAACTATTTCTTTTAGCAATGTTCCTTTCTAATTTAGTGAATCCTATATTCATACCTAGTCATCAATGTTATCTAAACAACATCTTGACCAAGATCATATTCACTTAGACCTATCTTGTATAGTACCCACTTATTCAAATTACAAATGTGTCATTTGAGTAAAGTGTGATACTTTCAATCTTAGTTTCTACCTTTGCTACTATGGTATTGATCAAATCAACATCATAGTACTTAACCCAATCCTATTTACTCATTAGGAACCTTAAGCCATGTTTTCAAGTATCATCTATACATATCCATTACCTATAGCCATTATTTAGGTCTACTCAATCTTAGCCTTGCATTGAACTATTCAATTTGCATTTGAGTTAATTGAGTACTTCAATGTTATAAGAACCCTAGCCTAAGCTTAAGTGTAATAAATACTATTTAGGAATAATTGTTGTTACACTTATTCAATAGTATTGCTATTGCACTATTTTGTCTCTTATGTGATTTACCCACATGAGATATTCCAAGATTCAACATGCTTTAATAAAGCATAAAGATCCCACTCATTATATTTTTGTCTAATTGATATATATATTCAAATTGCAATTGTGCTACTTGAGTAGAATATGAATTCATCTCAAACCTAGATTTTGTTAATGTGGTGTTGTTATAACCCATACCGTAGTATGTGTTATACACCATGTTGATCAATGTACCAGTTGAGCCATGTCCACAAATATCAATCATTCATACCCAATCCAACGCCTACCTAGTTTTGTTCACATGTATTGAACTATTCAACTTGCAAATGTGCTAATCGAGTAGTTCAAGCATTCTTAAAACCTAGCCTAGTTCCTAAGTGCAATAGATGCTATTTAAGAGTAATTGTTGTCACATTTACTCAATAGTGTTGTAGTTGCACAAATTGACTCTTGTGTAATTTATTTCACATGAGCTATTCCTAAAACTCATATATGCTTTGATAAAGCATAAAAACCTCATCAATTATACTATGCCTAGTTCAATTCTCTCTCAAATCATATTGATTTTCCCCAGCTAAGCTCTCAAACCCATATCTCACAATTCATATTTCCTTTGCCATATCTTTCTATCATAACATATCAATAAATATAAATTGTTAAACAAATACCTTTCAATTGTTTGATTTGTTTGATTGTGTTGGTATGGTATGTTTATGTTATGTTATTTCTGTGCTATAGTTTGTGCGAGGAGAGAACGTGTCTTGTTGAGAGAAGTGAACGGGTTGAACTTCAAAAAGGCAAGTGACACACATATCCCCTACCTATTTTACTACTGCATTAGTGTGTTTCAATAGTATGCATGATAGGTGGAATATTCAACTGTTTTATAAAATGCTTAGATCCTAGTAGTGTGTAGCTATCCTTCAAACCCCACCTGTTAGGATGCTAAATACTTTGAAAAATATTGATGACATGCTTTGATCACTAGTTAAAAGTGTTTTGTGAACAAATTAAGAACTTCAACTAAAATGAATCACCTGGGTGGATTGGTTTGATAAGAGGCGGCGATGGAGGTGACTTCTGGGACACATGCCTCGTCGAGAGGATGTGTGCTCAGAATGTCACTCGGGATGGCCACCCAGGAACAAAGAGGTTACCATGTCTTCCATGCTTAGAGTGCTTCCAGTGCAGCCTTATGACAATATGGGCTCTGTCTTGACTAATTAGATGTGAGGGTGCAACTTGTGTGCAAAAAGTTGCAGGTAGTTGAATTGTAGGTTGGGAACGGATCTTGCCAGTTAGTTGCTCTCTCCTCTAAAAGGTCTCGTCTCATTTTATGTATGGGCGTAAAATGAGTCTTAAGGTGAAAGTGCACAACCCCTGCAGGGTGTCAAAAACTAATCGATTAGCCGAGTCCTCGGAATGGACAATTGAGTCTCTAGACATGGAATGTACGGAAGAATCTCATCACCATTTCTGAATGCTTTAAAACTTGATTAGCAACAATCAGGAGAAGGCTCAGGGCCATACACTCCGAGGGGTGGTGGTTTCTGTACTTCAATACTATGTTGAGTTTGATTTTTAGGATAAAATTGGCTTTATGCAAATAAGCCTATGAGATCCACCAGCCAAATGTCATGTAGTTAGTTCTTTCACAACAGCCACCAAATATGTGTCTTTTGCCAGTACATCATTGTACTGACCCCTCTGGGGCTGCATATTCAAACGTGTAGGTTTTATTTCGAGTAAGGAACCAGGAGTAGGATCTCGAGACTACATTCCAACATGTCTGCCTGTGGCACGTGATGAAGAATGGAGGCTCACTGCAACTATGCTTTATGCTGTGTACTCGTAAGGTTGAAGACCTATGTAACTGGATTTACGTTGTAATATTGATGCTATTGCAATGATTACTTATTTTGTACTGTGGTGCTATATACTGATCCAGGGAATGGCACTTAACACAGGTGTTCCACCTTAATCCAAAGGTGGGGCGTTACACCTGGTCGCCTCTTGACGATGCCCCTTTGCCTATAAGAAGCCTCGGGACGGAAAACCCTAAAAAATCGGCAAATTTCCAGAAAGAGTTCCGCAGCTCCGCCGCTGCCACCAATGAATTTCGGGGGACAGAAGTCTCTGTTCCAGCACCCTGCCGGCACGGGGAAGTGCCCCCGGAGCCATCTCCATCGGTCTCCATCGTCGTCTCCGCTGTCTCCATCGACCTCACTGCCATCTCCATCAACCTTGCTGTGTCCTATGATGAGGAGGGAGTAGTTCTCCCCCGGGGCTAAGGGCTCTACCGGTAGCTATGTGGTTCACCTCTCTCTCCCATGTTGTGATCTTTATGTGATCGTGAGCTTTGTATCTAGTTGAATTGGTAGATGTTATTATTCAGATATTATGCTACTCCCGTGCTTTATATTTGTAATCTCTGGAGATACCTTGTATCATGGTGTGAAGGTGACTAGTGTGCGCATCATGTGTATCTTTTTGGTTAATGTCTCTATGAATTGTTGGTGTTTGTTGGAACCATCTAGTGCGTTCATGGTGATAGTGTGGGACAATCTAGTTTGGGTACATACGGACTTTGAGGAGTGCTTCGTAGCCCTACGCATGATTAGTGTTAGTTTTCCAATGGAGAATTGTTTTGTGTTGCATATTGATGATAGTATCTATTGGTTCAATTATGTTATA
This sequence comes from Dactylis glomerata, assembly GCA_007115705.1. NCBI lineage: Eukaryota > Viridiplantae > Streptophyta > Magnoliopsida > Poales > Poaceae > Dactylis > Dactylis glomerata. The sequence goes on from QXEO01000518.1 coordinate 767,832, forward strand.
TTTGTTGAGAGTGTGTCCACTAGTGAAAGTATGATCCCTAGGCCTTGTTTCCAAGCATTGCACACCGTTTACATTCAGTTTTGTTACATGTTTGCTCGCAGCGATACTTATTTCATATTACATTTACTACTTATAATCATCACTACTACTTGTATTTCACTATCTCTCTGCCGAACTAGTGCACCTATACATCTGACAAGTGTATTGGGTGTATTGGAGACACAAGAGACTTTTTATATCATAATTGCAGGGTTGTTTGAGAGGGATAGCTTTGACCTCCTCCTCCCTGAGTTCGATAAACCTTGGGTGATCCACTTAAGGGAAACTTGCTACTGCTCTAAAAACCTCTGCACTTTGAGGCCCAACACTATCTACAAGAACAGACGCGTGCGTAGACATCAACCGGTATGGCGTACCGAACAGCATCATCACTGACAATGGCACCAACTTCACCTCAGGGGAATTTTAAGAATTCACCAAAGAGCTTGGCATCAAGATCAAGTACGCCTCGGTGGCGCATCCCAAGTCCAACGGCCAGGTCGAAAGGGCCAATGGGCTCGTCTGCGCAGGCCTGAAGAAGCGACTCCTTCGACCTCTCAAATGCGCAGCAGGCGCTTGGGTCAAAGAATTGTCGTCGGTCCTATGGAGCCTGCGAACAATGCCAAACTCTTCGACCGGCTACACGCCGTTCTTTCTGCTCTTCGAAGCATAAGCAGTGCTTCCTACAGACGTGCATTACTGTGCGCCCCGTGTGGTCGCCTGCGTCAAAGAAGATGCACAAACGGCACTAGCTGACGCCCAAGATCTGCTGGACGAAGCTCAAGACATCGCTCTCACCCGCTCAGCAGTTTATCAGCAAAGCCTCCGAAATTACCATAGCAGACGAGTACGCGGACGGTCCTTTGAGCCTGGCAACCTCGTGCTCTGCCTCAAGCAAACAAGCACGTCGAAACTGGAGCCACCATGGGAAGGCCCATATCTCATCCACGAAGCAATCCTAGGAGGGGCATATCGACTACGCAACCCCAAGACAGGGGTGGATGTCGAGAACCCATGGAACGCCGCGCAGCTGCGCCAGTTCTATCCTTAGAGCGGATAGATCTTTCCTCCCTTTCTCTCTCTCTCTCTCTCTCTCTCTCTGTAACTAAGCGTTGGCAGCACACCAAGCTCATCCATCGCGCCTTCGGCGCCAAGCAATAAAAGTGTGATTCCCCATATCATTATTCGACCCACACTCGGGGGCTTCACCTTAAAAATTATTTGACCCACACTTGGGGGCTTCGCCTTAAAAACTATTCGACCCACACTCGGGGGCTTTGCTTTAAAAATTATTCATCCCACACTCGGGGGCTTCGCCTTAATAATTATTCGACCCACACTCGGGGGCTTCGCCTTAAAAACTATTCGACCCACGCTCGGGGGCTCCACCTTTTGACCTACACTCGAGGGCTCCACCCTTCGACCTACGCTCGGGGGCTTCGCCCTTCGACCTACGCTCGAAGGCTCCGCCCTTCGACCTACGCTCGGGGCCTCCACCCTTTGACCTACGCTTGAGGACTCTGCCCTTCGACTCACGCTCAGGGGCTCCGCCTTTCGACCATGCAATTCAGCAGAGGCCAACAATACTATACGTCTTCTATAGAGGAAAATGCAGCGAGGAACTTCACAGAAGCACATACAAAAAGCAAAAACATATTTACACAGGCGATCAATTTAGGACGCTAAAACATCCCGATTCGCTCTCTGACGATCACTCTTGGTGATGATCTGTCTCACGATACAATCAGCGGCTTGCTTGCAGGCAGCATAGTGCGCGTTCATATCAACACGACCACTGGGAGTCGGAGGCAGCATCTTCACCAGATTCATGTCGACCTCGGGATAATGATCTCGCACGAAGGAGAGGGCGACCAGAGCCCTGCAGCGCAAATGCTCTCGAATGAAGCGATAGATGGCGTCACCATTTTCGAAGCGACCAAGCAACGCAGGGAGACCATCGGGCTGATCGTTCAATGGAAACATCACCTCATGCACACGTGTGAGCGCGGCACGGCTCGTTTCAGCTAAAACTCCAGCTTGGGCGATTCGATCTTGGAGTATAGTCAGCTTCATTGCCTTCGATCGGTCAGCCTAGAAATTGTCCGCAATCGAATTCGCGTGAGTTTGAGCCGCACAAAGATGCGCATTTACGCGCCGAGCCTCGGCCTCGCTGTCAAGGCATATGTCTACAATAAAGGAGAAAAAGATGATCACACACTGTCAACTGGAAAAAGAATAGATCAAGAACTCGAAAGACTTACATTTCATAGCCTTCCCAAGGTTTTTGATCTCTTCTAGAAGGAACTTCTCTGAGTCCATGGCCCGCGAAGCCTTGGAGAGAGCGACGTCGACCTTTGCGGAAACTGTCTTCAATTCCTACTGGGTACTCTTAAGTTGGTCGCGCAGGGAATGGATTAGAGAAAGTTTTCTCATGGAAGGTGCTCGCCTTTTGACGATGGAAGAAGAACTACCAACTGTTTCGTATGAAACATGCCAGGCATTAGAACCTGTGGATGAGCCCTGCAAATGAGGCTCTCGGTCACAAATAGTCATCTATAAACAAGACGCAACCAAGCACAAAATATCTCGAAAGAAAGTAGCGAGAGCTGAAGGCAGTATAACAGCAGGCAAGGTTCATAAGTCTATCACAAGCACAAAGTAGCAGTGCATCATTCATTACAAATACGCTCAGTTCATCGACCAGACTATGTCGAACTACCAGCGGCTCTGCTAGATGGGGCGCCCGATGTGCTACGCTTCCGAGCCTTCGCAGCCACCCTCTTAGCATTCCTATCCGCTAAGAACCTCATCATCCAAGCAGACAAATCTCGGGCACGCTCAATGTAGGCCTTGGGAGCAACGTCACGCCCATCTTTGTCCTTCGGATATGTGCTCGTGACCTTGTCGGTGTCGAATTCGACCCCGTGCATCATCAGCATAGAGAAGATGGACTCGGAGCCGATGGTTACCTATCAGCGAACCGCAGCAACTAAGGGGTCCTCGCCGTTGTCCCTCACCACCAAGGCCTCGAGGATGCCAGCCATAGTGCTGCTCGTTGATTCTAGAGCGTAAATATCGCGAACGTGGTCAAGGGTCGACCGTGCCTTCGCCAGAAGATCGTGCACCTCCTGACAAAGGCGTTTAGCATTACCAACGCTAGACTCAAGTCTAGCAGGCTCCGTCATCGCCGTAGCACCCAATTCGGCAGCAACTTCATGAGGAAGCAAGATCTCTAATCAGCAAATAGAAGTAACCACCATGAAACTTATACTGAACAAAGAACAAGGCTTACTATGCAAGGAATCGAGGGCGGCCTACAGGTTTTGTTGCAGGTTCTTCTTCTTTGTCTCAGCTTCCACTCGTCGCTGATTGACAAGCTCTTGAGCCTTTGCTGAATCAGTTTTAAGCTGGGTGCTCGTCGGCCAGACCATCAGATTTCGCCTTCAACGAAGAATTTTTGGCTGCAAGATCATCTATCTGAGCCTTCAACGAGGTCTTATCAGCGGCAGCTTGAGCAGCAATTCCTGATCACCCGATGGACAACGGAGTAAGCAAGAAAGGAAAGGCGTTGAGACAAGAGTTCAGAATGGATAGAAGAAGAAGAAATCACTTACGACGCAGGTCTTCTAGCTGGGCAGACAACCGCTGGTTCTCTTCCTCCAGCGCAAGATAGTTCTTGCATATTTTTGATAGGTCCCGGATGACAGGCTAAACCAGCGAAAACAAGGATGAGTCACGAGGCATTCTGCTTTAGAGGGCAAGCCCAAGTGTAAACACTTAGACTCACCCTTGGGGGCTACTGATGGGTAAATATTAGATGCATAAAGATAAGATTTTCGGACTTACATGGCATTTGGACCCGGAAGGCTCATTAGAGGAAGAAACAAGAATAAAATCAGCCTCGGCCTCGCTCTTTTTCAGAGGGGGCGAAGGCTTCAGGAGGTCCTTTAGCATCGCATCCTCAACCTCTTTCTCTTGCGAGTTGGCGGTCCCTCGAGGGTGGAATCGTGGTATCGAAACTGGAATCGATCACGTTCCACCAAGCTCCCCAAAGATTCATTGTTTGAAGATCTGAAACATGTGATAGAATTACAACAAGGTAAAGGCATCCAGGAAGAAATTCGAGAACAACAACTTACGATGCGTCGAGGCCGAAGTTTGGAAGAACTTTCATCCCCGCTCGAGGAGGAGGGCGACTGTCTAGAGGCTTGGCAGGAATGGCCGCGTCATCATCATCGCCCGAGGAAGGAGAGTGGGTGCCTAGCTCTTTGGAGTTCTTGACTCGATCAGCATCTCCGGCATTCGCGTGCTTGGCCGAAGCACGTGACATTTGGGCTAGGGCAGATAGCAGCAGGCTATCTTAATAATCTGAACAAAATATGTCACGTCAGTCATCGAAAATTCGACCGGAGATTCATGAAAGACTGAAAGTTCGAGCAAAGACCAAAGTTAGTGTACCTCAGTGCGGGGGTTGGATTTACTGAATGCTTCAGTGCCGAAAACCTTCGGCACGGTCAACTTCTTCTTCTAATTGGTGACGGTGCAAACACCGTTGTCAATCTCGGCCTCCTTCAATTCGTCGGAGGAAATGCGCATCGTGTCCTGACGATCGATGTAATCCCACATACAGTAGGCTCGCGCGGACAGCGGCTGGATTCGACGATCGATGAAGGTGCGGATGAGTTGAAGGCTCAACAGCTCCTTTTTAGGCGTGACCCGAAGCTGCTAGATCTTCTCCATCAAGGGCTGTGTTGTCTTCGATAATTTGTGCTCCCATGACGCCTGGGGACGAATGGTGGTGGTAGGCCAAAATTCCTCAAGACCAAAGTTTTGGCTGGTGAGGGATTTGTCCTTGGCGTAAAACCACTTCGTCCTCCAGCCGGGGTTGTTCTCCGATGTCTGGAGATTGAAATATTCGATGTCTTGGCGCACTTGGCAGCTGAAGCCGCCGGTCTGATAGTGCAAAGGGTGCCGAATGATGAAAATTTGACGCCAACGCGCCCAGTGGGGTTTGATCCCCAAGAAGCATTCACAGAGCGTAATGAAACACGCAATGTGGAGAATAGTGTTGGAATTCAGATCGTGAAGCTAAATCTCGTAGGCAAAGAGAAGACCTCGAAGAAAAGGATGAGGGGGAAGTGAAAGCCCCCGGAGGAGGAATGCGAGGAAAAGTACCCGGAAGCCCGCGGGTGGTCGGGGAATGATCTCCGGACCGGTGGCGAGAGTTTCTGCCGGATCATTCTTCAGGATGCCAATCTTCTTGGTGCTCGCCAGCTCCTTATCTTGGATCTTGGTCTGGACCCAATTTCCAACAGCGGCGTGTCGGCATCTGTGGTCTTGGCTTTCTTTGCGGTGGCGCCGCTGGTGGCACCGGCTGCGGTCAAGCTTCTCTTGCCCATGGAGGTGGTGCTCAACGAGGACTTCACGGGAATGGGAGGAAGGAGAAGTGTGTCGCGGGAGTAGAACGCAAGGAAGATGATGATGATAGCGGCGGAGTGGGGTAAACAGTTACTCCCTCCGGTCTTTTCCTTTCAACCCGCTGCGGAAAATCTTTGGTCCATCCTGGCTGTACGCTCTGAAGAGGAAGCGGCGGGGTGGATCTGGATGTCCACGTGTTAGCACTGCACGCACCGCAGCCTCCACTACGCACGGTAATTGAGGAGGCGTGGCAAACTTTTTTCACCAAACACGTGGGACATGCGGTCAAACACGGTCAACAGCCGTAGCGCGCGGCTACCGGGCCCGCAGGGCATATGGTCTTGTCAATGTCAAGTTATCCTTGCAGAGGATGGCGTGATAGTTCGAAGGAACCAAGCGTCATCACTGACGTCATTTCCAGTGAAGCTATTTCCTTTCGACCCAAAGGAGAAGCTCGATTTCGGGTCCTCATGTTTTTGAGGTATGTATTATTAAAATCCACGCTTCTTTGGTGCTGGGTGTTCCGTGGAGTCTTGCGCCCTCTTTATGCTATTTGGATGCAAGTGTCGCCTTTTGAGCGGTCTTATTCTTCACTTGAAACTTTAAATATGAGTCTCTCGAGCTTTTTGAGTTGGGTTTTCTGCATGAATACCCGAAATGATCTTTTTGCTTTGATTGATATCGTCTTGGTATTCGAGTTGTGGATTCTAGTCCCTCGAATTGTTCTCTAGCTAGCAACGCCCTTTTATCATTCAAGTCATGGCTATCAATCCTTTGATTCTCTCTTTTTTTGGCCGGCAGTGCCGCAAATTCACCCGAATAATGGATTCTTCTGTTCGGGCCAGCAGTGCCATTATTGCACCTAAACATGGGCTTCGGTCCCTAGGTTATCTCTCATTCAGGGCCAACAGTGCCTCAGTTTCAATTCGGGAGTAGATTTCGGTTCCCTGAAATCTAACTCCATGCTTATGCTTACTCTTAATGCCCGAATTCTGGTGGCAATATACCAATTCGGATGTCATATGTCAAATACGAAGGTAAGTCCACGGTTAGCAACACTGGATGGCCCGGTATTCGTATCAAGCGTGTTGTGCCGAGAAAATTTCCGTACCTGCAATATGAAGTCTTGCATCGATGGACGCATCGAGTGCCTTACACATTACTGGGCTTCGACCTGGTAAGTCCACGCGCGGCTTGGGTCAAAGTAGCACCAGTCCACGCGGGTTCAAGTCGGGGGACTTGAATCTGAGTAAGCTAACCAATGTTTTTGCGACTATGCAATTAACTGGACCCGACGTGAGTCTCAGACTGGTTATGCCGGTCCCCCTAGCAATCAAACTATGCATTTTCGAGGCTCAAAGCGAGCATTACTCGAATTTGTTACTTTTACTAAACGAATCATTCATATACCTGCTATGCCTTTGTGTTTTTACAGGTAGGGCGAAAAGAGGTATGAGCAAGCAAGTAAGGTCTCGAATTAGAGTCTCTGCCATAGTCTTCGACTATCCCAGGCACTCGGGGGCTACTGACGTAGGAATGCCGAATGGGCCCTCGATATTCGCCTACCTGGTTTTCGGTCCAGGAGGGACATCTGTCGAAGGGATAGCAAGGCCCATGAAGTTAATCGTCTGGCGTGGCCTAGGAGCTAGACTTGGCCTAGGAATTAGGACTTGTCTAGGGTTTATTCGAACCGCCTCAATCTGTAATTAGCTTGGAGAACAATCCTGAGACCTAACCTTCACATATAAAAGGTTGGGAGGGAGATCCAAGAACCTCTCTAGCCACTTTTCGCCACCATCCACCTGAGCGCTCGTAATCTCGGGAGCTCTCCACCTTTCGGCTAGATCGCATCTACGCCACCATTGTACTCGATCATTATAGCCACCCCATCAATAAAGTTAGACAAGCAGGACGTAGGTCTTTACCCTACAAGGGGGCCAAACCTGGGTAAACCCTATGTTTCCCTGTGTCGTTTGATCGTCGTCGAGTTCGCCAGATCCCACAAGCTCTTCATGTCTCGAAAGCCCTCAAACATGGGCATTGCCGGGGTTGAACCTCGTCAGTCATATTGATCTACAATTTTTTGTGCGCATGCCCCAGGTTATTATCTAACTTTCGTTAGTTTTGCACTTTTTGATTTGAGCTACAGAAGATTTTTGAAAAAATCGATCTTTACCTGCTGTTCTATTTTGACAGATTTCTGCCACTATTTGCATTTGCCTCTTCATCTCTTTATTTTTGAGTTCTTTTGATCGGAAGAGATTTTATAAGAAGTTGCTACAGTAGCTAATGTTTTAATGGATGTTGTACTTGAGTTGAAACTGAACCAAAAGTGTATCTACTATCTTGCATACACTAATGTTGCTAATGAGAATTGTGTGAAGTTTTGTATGAAGGAAGTTTTCAAGTGTAGGGAAAGGAGAATGATGAGATGAGATGAAGAATGAAGAATGAACAAAAGCTTAAGCTTGGGGATGCCCATGTCACCCCAAGAAATATCCAAGAAGTACAAGCGTCAAACCTTGGGGATGCCCAAGGCACCCCCTTCTTCATCAACAAAAATATCAGGTCATCTTTCAAGACACTATATTTTTATTGCGTCATATGCTATGTGTTGTTCTTGGAGCATCTTTATTTTTGTTTTTAGTTTTATTTTGTTTTGTTTGCTGTAATAAATGGTTGGATCCCATCATATTTGTTTTGGAGAGAGACATGCTCTATTTTCATTGTTCAGAACACTCTAGTTCTCACTCTTATCATTCTGCGAGTGTTCTCTTTTGCTAGTACTGCGTTTGGCTTTTGTTTTCACCCTTAATTTTTTTAGAACTTGTTAGTTCTTTGTATTTAGTCGTGTTTAGCTCTCTGGTCTTTATTGATTATTATCTATGAGAGTTGTTTCAAATAAGTTGATTGGTGTTGGAGAAGAGTAAAATATTTCATACTTATAGTGGTGCAAAAGGAAGCTTGTTTAGACTGTGGCTTAGACTTTAGCATGTCATGCTAGATATTATTTTGATTATATGCTTAGTAGTTATTGCTGTAGCATGACTTGTCTCAAATAACTAAGAGTGCTTGATGTGCCATTGAAAGAATCATGCGTTGTTTTATCATACAGAAGCATAATATTGTGGTATTCTCCTTTGATGATTTATTTGGGTTGACTTCGCGCATGCTTACACCATGTTATGACTATAAACCAGTCACCTTAAGCCTCTATAATCATTTAGTTTTTGACTTGTAATATCACTTTATGCTTTGATTAATAATGTTTTGTCGCTATGCATGATTATGGCCGTTATTGCTCTCTTAGTTGGTCGCTCCCAGTCTTTTGCTAGCCTTCACCTGTACTGAGTATGAGCTCTACTCGTGCATCCAACTCCCAAAAACCAAAGTTTGCCAATGTGTCCACCATATCTACCTATTAGCATTATTGCTATTCCAAGTATATTCATCATGCTTTTATCTATCTTCAAAATTAAATTTTTTGTTATGAGAAAGTTAGTTAGTAAAGCTCTCACGAACTTGATGGCACATTTACTTTCTTGCACGTAATAAACTTAACCATTGTGATTCTCTTATGAAGTTTATATGCTTGCAAATTGTGAGTTGAGAATTAGCACAACCATTCTTTCATGGGGCACGTTTTCAATATTGTACTTTTTCTTATTTAGTTGATATCATGATCTTTTCTTTATGGATGCCTAACGATGTGAAATAAGTTTGAAACTTGTGATCTCATGGAGTTTGTATATGTGTTCGAGAAACGCATGGGCGGCTAATCTAAACCATGCATCATTCATGGTGGAAATTTACAGCATAACCATGATACGTCTCAAACGTATCTATAATTTTTGATGCTCCATGCTTGTTTTTACACCATTTACCCGATGTTTCGTTACACTTCGTGGCACTTTTATGCATTTTCCGGAACTAACCTATTAACAAGTTCCCACAGTGCCAGTTCCCTGTTTTCTGCTGTTTTTGTGTTTCAGAAAAGCTACACAGGAAATATTCTCGGAATTGGACGAAACAAAAGCCAGAAGTCTTATTTTTCCCGAAAGCTTCCAGAGATCCGAAGGAGAGTAGGAGAGGGGCCACCAGGCCCCCTCACACATTGCTCGCGCGGCCAGGGGCCTGGCCGCGCCACCATGGCGTGAGGGCCCCTGGCCCCACCCCTAACGACGCCCCTTCGCCTATATAAAGCCTCGGGACGGAAAACCCTAAAGGAGTCGGCGAAATTTCCAGAACAGTTCTGCAACGCCGCCGCCATCGAAGCCAAATTTCGGGGGACATAAGTCTCCGTTCCGGCACCCTGCCGGGATGGGGAACTGCCCCCGGAGCTATCTCCATCGGTCTCCATCGCCGTCTCTGCCGTCTCCATCAACCTCACCGCCATCTCCATCAACCTTGCTGTCTCCTATGATGAGGAGGGAGTAGTTCATCCCCGGGGCTGAGGGCTCTACCGGTAGCTATGTGGTTCACCTCTCTCTCTCCCATGATGTGATCTTTATGTGATCGTGAGCTTTGTATCATGTTGAACAAGTAGATGTTATTATTCAGATATTATGTGTACTCTAGTGGTGTTATTAAAGTAATCTATTCCTCCTGCCATGGTGTAACGGTGACAGTGCGTGCATCATGGTGGTACTTGGTCTAGGCTACGATTGTGATCTTTTGTGGATTATGAGAATAATTACCGCTATGATAGTATTGAAGTGATCTATTCCTCCTTTCATGGTGTAATGTTGACAGTGTGTGAACCGTGTTAGTACTTGGTCTAAGTTGCAATAATATCTATCTTGAGTTGTGATCTGATTTGGATATCTCTATGAGTGGTGTTTGTCAAGTACTTGATGAACTTTGAAGAGTGCTTCGTAGCCCTACGCAATGATTAGTGTTATTCAATAGGAGAGTAATTCAGAGTACCATAGTGGAGAGAAGTTGTTTATTTGTTCAATCTTGTTATATTGTTGGGAGTGTGTCCACTAGTGAAAGTATGATCCCTAGGCCTTGTTTCCAAGCTTTGCACACCGTTTACTTGCTGTTTTGTTACATGTTTGCTCGCAGCGATACTTATTTCATATCACAGTTACTACTTATAATCATCACTACCGCTTGTATTTTACTATCTCTTCGCCGAACTAGTGCACCTATACATCTGACAAGTGTATTGGGTGTGTTGGGGACACAAGAGACTTTCTGTATCGTAATTGCAGGGTTGTTTGAGAGGGATAGCTTTGACCTCTTTCTCCCTGAGTTCGATAAACCTTGGGTGATCCACTTAAGGGAAACTTGCTGCTGTTCTACAAACCTCTGCACTTGGAGGCCCAACACTGTCTACAAGAACAGATGCGTGCGTAGACATCAAGCTCTTTTCTGGCGCCGTTGCCGGGGAGGTAAGGTAAAAGGTACTCGCATCCTCCTGTGTGAGTGCTCGAAGTTATTTCCTTTAGATTCTGCAATTATATCTTTTTGTTTCTTGTTTTTATTTTCACTAGTTAGGCTTAATGGAAAATAAAGAGTTCTTTAGTCTTTTTCCTGATTTTAGATTTGAAGAGAAAATTGAAAAACCTTTGGAGCTTATTTCGCATAGAAATGTTATTAGTACGAATGCTTTGAATACCGTTAGTGCTAATGCTATAGAAAAGTCTAAGCTTGGGGAAGCTGGTTTTGTTAAGTATGATATTTTTAGTCCCCCAGCTTTAGTGGAGAAGGTTTGTTCTGATAATATTTTATCTCCCATATGTGATGTTCCTTCTTATGATGATATGTTTGAAGAACATGCTTTGCGAAATAGCTGTTCTCTATCTTGTGATGATACTAAACCTCTAGTTTATGATGGTTATGATGATGGGTATAATATTTTCAGTTCACCTACTATTGAGGATAAAATTAGTTATGATTACAATATGCCTCCTATTTATGATGATTATGGTGATGAGAATAATTATTCTGTTGAATCTGCTCCTACTACTATTGTTCCTGTGGTGAGTATTAATTCTTTTATGCATGTGGCTCATGATAGGGATGCTTTATGTGATAGTTATATTGTTAGTTCTATTCATGATGCTACTGAAAGTTATTATGAGAGAGGGAAACATGGTTTGATAGATCTCAACAATATTAAGTTTCCCCTCTGTATGTTGCAAATCTTGAAGTGGCACTTGTTTTATCTATCCATGCTTGCTACTATGTGCCTCGTTGATTTATTTTCTTACAAGATTCCTATGCATAGGAAGTGGTTCAGATATAAATGTCTTCATATCTGCTTTTTGATGCTCTCTATTGCTTTAAGTTCCTATATGGCGCCTTTGCTTCAAGCTCTTATATGGCACCCACATGAGCATCTTTGCAAATTACTGCGCCTAGCTCAAAGGCGTTAAAGAAAAGCACTCTTGGGAGATAACCCATTGTTTATTTTCAGTACTTTTTCTTTTATTTAAGTCTTGGAAGTTATTACTACTGTAATAACCGCTCCTTATCCTTTTTATTTCATTGTTGTGCCAAGAGAATCCTCTAATTTGAGTGAGGTAAGATTTGGGGATGTTGCTGTCCTGAAACTGTTTTCGGTGCTGCACCATAAAAATTCATATAAATTCTCTATATATCTTTTGGACCTGTGATTTCCTGTGCATATGCCCCAGGTTATATCCAAACTTTTGTTAGTTGAACACTTTTTGATTTGAGCAACAGAAAACCCCTCAAAAATTCGACCTTTGTCAGCTGTTCAGTTTTGACAGATTTCTGCCAATATTTGTGTTTGCCACTTTATCGCTTTCTTTTGAGTTCTTTTGATCACGGAACTTTTGGAGAAGTTGCTACAGTAGTATTTGCTATATATATGGTGGTTTTGAGTTGAAACCTGAAGCAAAAAGAGGATTGATTATATGTTATGCTTGCACTAATGTTGCTAATAGAATTGTGTTTAGTTTTGTATGAAGGAAGTTTTCAAGTGTAGGGATTGGAGAATGATGAGATGAGTTGAAGAATAGACAAAAGCTCAAGCTTGGGGATGCCCATGCATCACCCCAAGAAATATCCAAGAAGTACAAGCGTCAAAGCTTGGGAATGCCCCGAGGCACCCCTTCTTCATCGGCAAAAATCAGGTCACCTTTCAAGACAATATATTTTTATTGCTTCATGCATTATGCGTTTTTCTTGGAGCGTCAATTGTTTTAGTTTTCAGTATTAGTTTAGTTTGCTGCAATAAATGGTTAGATCACATCATGTTTCTTTTGGAGGAGATGAACTCGTTTTTCATTTGCCAAGAACACTCCGTTTTCCACTTTTATCGTTCAACGAGTGTTCTCTTTTTCTGCTACTGCGTTTAGCTTTCATTTTTCGCCTTGATTTGTGTTCAGATCTTCTTATATTTATTCATCAAGGTGTATTTTTGCCTCTGACCTTTATTGGTTTTCATCAAAAGAGGTGTTTACAAAAAGTTTGAATGGTGTTGGAAAAGAGAAAAAGCTTTATGCAAAAAAGTGGTACAAGAAGGAGCTTGTGTAGACTGCGGCTTAGGCTTTTTCATGTCGTGCTTGATATCTTTTTTGATAGTATGCTTAGTGGTTTTGCTGTAGCATGACTTGTCTCAAATAACTGAGATTGCTTAATGAGCCTTTGAAAAAAATCATGCGTTGTTTTTATCGTTTGGAAGCATTATTTTGGTTTTCTCCTTGATGCTTTATTTGGGTTGACTTGGCGCATGCTCACACATGTTAGACTCATACAAAGTCGCCAATAGCCTCTATGATCATTTAGTTTTTGACTTTTGATGCCATCTTATGCTTCTTTTAATGTCGCTTTGTCGCTTTGCATGATTATGGCCATTATTGCTCTCTTAGTTGGTCGCTCCCAGTCTTTTGCTAGCCCTCGCCTTGTACTGAGTATGAGCTCTACTCGTGCATCCAACTCCCAAAAACCAAGTTTGCCATTGTGTCCACTATAAATTCCTATGCATGGTATTTGTAAGCCATTCCAAGTAAATTTTCATGTGCTAACTTTCAAAAACCTTCAAAATACTTCTCGTTTTGCGACACTGTTTTCAGCTCATGGGGACGTAGTGGTCGGATTTGCTATCTTCCATATTGCTTATTCCAAAAAGAAAAAAAAAGAAAAAAAGAAAAGAAAAAAAGGCACTCCTCCATGGAATGTGAATGTTGGTGGGCACCCGATGGAATCGGTTAGCCATGGTTTGAGAAAGTAAAAAAGGTGGGGAGGAGTGCCAAGCTTTATAAAAGAGCACAAAAGTGCCAATCTCTCTCTCAAAAACTTGCTTCATTTTTGTATGGAAGATAGTAAGAACCCCATTGCCAGTCGTTGACAAAGACAACCACCTCTCAAAACCAGATTTTTATCTCTCTGTTTTACAAATGAAAAGCTCTAGCACATGTTTAATCACTGCTTCCCTCTGCGAAGGGCCTTTCTTTTACTTTTATGTTGAGTCACCACCTTCTACCTTTATGCACCATTAAGAGAGCATAGTTGTCATTCTGAGTATAATATGCATTGTCCCAAAGTTTTCATTGATTGATTCATGATTATGGTTTCACTTGTTCCTAAATTATTTGTATCTAGTCGCCCTCTTAAACTTGAAGGTGTCCTATGCATTTATGTTTTGCTATTCCATGAGGGACAAGCTGAAAAACATTTACTATGTTTTTCCTTATGATTTGAACACACGTTTGACTTTCATTGTTTCATTATTCATGATCTTTTGTTTGTGTTTATTTTCATGTTATAACATGGTTACTAAGTTTCTTCTATCAAGATTATATCTTTCATGCCCATGTTTTAAGTTCTTTGATCTCAGCACTCAATGCTTTACCTATATGATCAAGATTGTGATGGTGCATGTCACCTCAAAAATTATTTCTTTTGTTATCACTTACATACTCGAGGACGAGAAGGAGTTAAGCTTGGGGATGCTGATACGTCTCAAACGTATCTATAATTTTTGATGCTCCATGCTTGTTTTTACACCATTTACCCGATGTTTTGTTACACTTCGTGGCACTTTTATGCATTTTCTGGAACTAACCTATTAACAAGTTGCCACAGCGCCAGTTCCCTGTTTTCTGCTGTTTTTGTGTTTCAGAAAAGCTACACAGGAAATATTCTCGGAATTGGACGAAACAAAAGCCAGAAGTCTTATTTTTCCCGGAAGCTTCCAGAGATCTGAAGGAGAGTAGGAGAGGGGCCACCAGGCCCCCTCACACGTTGCTCGCGCGGCCAGGGGCCTGGCTGCGCCACCATGGTGTGAGGGCTCCTAGCCCCACCCCTGACGACGCCCCTTCGCCTATATAAAGCCTCGGGACGGAAAACCCTAAAGGAGTCGACGAAATTTCCAGAACAGTTCCACAGCGCCGCCGCCATCGAAGCCAAATTTCGGGGGACATAAGTCTCTGTTCCAGCACCCTGCTGGGACGGGGAAGTGCCCCCGGAGCCATCTCCATCGGTCTCCATCGCCGTCTCCGCCGTCTCCATCAACCTCACCGCCATCTCCATCAACCTTGCTGTCTCCTATGATGAGGAGGGAGTAGTTCATCCCCGGGGCTGAGGGCTCTACCGGTAGCTATGTGGTTCACCTCTCTCTCCCATGATGTGATCTTTATGTGATCGTGAGCTTTGTATAATGTTGAACAAGTAGATGTTATTATTCAGATATTATGTGTACTCTAGTGGTGTTATTAAAGTAATCTATTCCTCCTGCCATGGTGTAACGGTGACAATGCGTGCATCATGGTGGTACTTGGTCTAGGCTACGATTGTGATCTTTTGTGGATTATGAGAATAATTGCCGCTATGATAGTATTGAAGTGATCTATTCCTCCTTTCATGGTGTAATGTTGACAGTGTGTGCACCGTGTTAGTACTTGGTCTAAGTTGCAATAATATCTATCTTGAGTTGTGATCTGATTTGGATATCTCTATGAGTGGTGTTTGTCAAGTACTTGATGAACTTTGAGGAGTGCTTCGTAGCCCTACGCAATGATTAGTGTTATTCAATAGGAGAGTAATTCAGAGTACCATAGTGGAGAGAAGTTGTTTATTTGTTCAATCTTGTTATATTGTTGGGAGTGTGTCCACTAGTGAAAGTATGATCCCTAGGCCTTGTTTCCAAGCTTTGCACACCGTTTACTTGCTGTTTTGTTACATGTTTGCTCGCAGCGATACTTATTTCATATCACAGTTACTACTTATAATCATCACTACCGCTTGTATTTTACTATCTCTTCGCCGAACTAGTGCACCTATACATCTGACAAGTGTATTGGGTGTGTTGGGGACACAAGAGACTTTCTGTATCGTAATTGCAGGGTTGTTTGAGAGGGATAGCTTTGACCTCTTCCTCCCTGAGTTCGATAAACCTTGGGTGATCCACTTAAGGGAAACTTGCTGCTGTTCTACAAACCTTTGCACTTGGAGGCCCAACACTGTCTACAAGAACAGACGCGTGCATATACATCAAACCATAGTGGACATTCGATGACGCATCTCACAATAAAAAGCTATACCCAATGGTAAATAAAAGAGATGTCGAGGTGTTCATTGTCTGTTTGTCTGGTCATTTTGATATGGGAAAGCTTCCATATCATCGGGCAGGAGGTACCCCATTAGCGTTCTCAATGATACATGTATGCTTACAATGACAAGAACTTACTTGGGACCTAAGTCGAGTAGCATGCGGTTTAGGTACTCGTATTCAAGGGACATGAGAACTTATGGTTTCTCAAGCATATAACTCATATTTGTACTCGCATTAACCTTAACCATTCAAGATGCCAATGATAGGGGCAATGAGAGCTCAAAGCTAATAAGTACCATAATTTTTGGAAGCTTTATAAAACTTGTTAATCCCTACTTCCCTCTGCGAAGGGCCTTTCTTTTACTTTTATGTTGAGTCTTCATCTTCTATCCTTATGCACCAATTAAGAGAGCATAGTTGTCATTCTGAGTATAATGTGCACAGTCCCAAAATTATTATTGATTGATTCATGATTATGGTATTGCTTGTTCTCAAATTATTTGTATCTAGTCACCCTTTGAACTTTTGAAGGTGTCCTATGCATTTATGTTTTGCTATTCCATGAGGGACAAGATGAATACCACTTTGCTATGTTTTCTCTATGCTCAAAACAAACAAATAACTTTCAATGCATTATTATTTTTTGTTTGTGTTGTTTTTCATGTTGTAACATGGTTGCTAAGTTCTATTGTTAGAGTTATATCTTTTATGTCTATGTTTAGAGTACTTTGATCTCAGCTTGCAATGCTTTACAATGACTTGATCAAGATTGTGTTGGCTCCATGTCACCTCAAAAATTATTTTTGTTATCACTTACCTACTCGAGGACAAGCAGGAGTTAAGCTTGGGGATGCTTGATACGTTGCAAACGTATCTATAATTTTTGATTCTCCATGCTTGTTTTACACCAATTGCTTTATGTTTTATTTACAATTCGTGGCATTTTTATGCATTTTCTGGAACTAACCTATTAACAAGATACCATAGTGTCAGTTCCTATTTTTTGCTGTTTTTGTATTTAAGAAAATTTATACAGGAAATATTCTCGGAAATGGATGAAACAAAGTCTGAAGCCCCTATTTTGCTGACACAAAGACGGAGTCCAATGGAGACCTGGAGGGGAGCCAGGGGTTGGCCACACCATAGGGTGGCGCGCCCCCTCCTGGCCGCGCCGTTGTGTGGTGTGGGCCCCTCTTGCACCCTCTAACATTGCCCTTCCGCCTATAAAATGCCTTCGACACGAAAACCCTAAATCATCTAGTATCGATCCAAGAAAGGTTCTGCAGTGCCGCCACCATCAAAGACCAATTTCGGGGGACAGAAGTCTCTGTTCTGGCACCCTGCTGGGACGGGGAATTGCCCCCGGAGCCATCTCCATCGACTCCACCGCCATCTCCGTCGCCGCTGCTAACTCCCATGATGAGGAGGGAGTAGTTCTCCCTCGAGGCTAAGGGCTCAACCGGTAGCTATGTGTTCATCTCTCTCTCCCATGGTGTGATCTTTATGTGATCATGAGCTTTCTAATCTAGTTGAATTGGTAGATATTACTCTTCATCTAGTTGAATATGTTTTGTAAAAGCCATATTCATAGCACTAGCATTAGGACTTCTAGCAAGCTCTTGTAGGAACATAATTACTTCAGAGATATTGCAACCATCAAGATCAAAATCATTATTATCAAAGGTAGTAGGACCATTGTCTCCCATACTTCGAAATTTTTTAGCACTTTTGTTGGAAAAAGTTTCAGTGGTTTTAGGCAATTTTGCAGATGGAGTGGGGACTTTTCCTACACCAATTATTTTATCATTAATAGTAGGAGGTTTGCTAGCATTTGAAACTTCAACATTACTAGTGGTGGTAATGGTACAAATTTTAGTCATATTATTCTTTCTAGCAATTTCATCCTCTCTTTCCCACCTAGCATGTAATTCAGCCAACATCCTAACATTGTCATCAGTTCTAACTTGAATGGCATTCAAAGTCTTGCTTTCTTTAACATCATGAGGCATAACCTTTAATTTCAAAAGTTCAACATCAAGAGCAAGGCTATCAACTTTAGAAGGAAGAACATTAATTTTACCAAACTTTTCCTCAACAGATTTATTAAAAGCAGTTTGTTTACTAATAAAGTCCTTAAGCATGACTTCAAGATCAGAGGGTTCACTTCTATTGTTGTTGTAGGAATTACCATAACCATTACCATTATTAGAAGGACATGGCCTATAATTGTTACTACCAAAATTATTCCTATAAGCATTGTTGTTGAAATTATTATTTTTAATGAAGTTCACATCAACATGCTCTTCTTGAGCAACCAAAGAGGCTAAAGGAACATTATTAGGATCAATATGAGCTTTACCATTAACAGGCATAGACATAATGGTATCAATCTTATCACTCAAGGAAGAGGTTTCTTAAATAAAATTTACCTTCTTACCTTGTGGAGCTCTCTCAGTGTGCCATTCAAAATAATTTATCATCATATTATCAAGGAGCTTTGTTGCAGCACCCAAAGTGATGGACATAAAGGTACCTCCGGTAGCTGAATCCAGAAGGTTTCTTGAAGAAAAATTCAGTCCTGCATAAAAGGTTTGGATGATAATCCAGGTAGTCAGTCCATGAGTAGGACAATTCTTTACCAAAGATTTCATTCTTTCCCAAGCTTGAGCAACATGTTCATTATCAAATTATTTAAATTTCATTATGTCACTTCTCAAAGATATAATCTTAGCAAGAGGATAATATTTTCCAATGAAATCATCTTTGCATCTAACCCAAGAATCAATACTATTTCTAGGCAAATATAGCAACCAATCTTTAGCTCTTCCTCTCAAAGAGAAAGGAAACAATTTAAGCTTAATAATATCTCCATCTACATCCTTATATTTTTGCATCTCACAAAGTTCAACAAAATTATTAAGGTGAGCAGCATCATCAGTACTAACACCAGAAAATTGCTCTTTCATAGCAAGATTTAACAAAGCAGGTTTAATTTCATAGAAAGTTGTGATGCTACCAATTTGATGAAGTAAATAACCGGTCAGTTGGGAACCCCAAGAGGAAGGTGTGATGAGTATAGCAGCTAGTTTTCCCTCAGTTAAGAAACCAAGGTTTATCGTGAAGGAAATATGCCCTAGAGGCAATAATAATATTGTTATTATCATATTTCTTGTTCATGATAATGTTTATACTCCATGCTATAATTGTATTAAGCGGAAACATTAATACTTGTGTGGTTTATGAACAACACCGTGTCCCTAGTAAGCCTCTATGGACTAGCTCATTGATTAATGATGGTTAAGGTTTCCTAACCATAGACATGAGTTGTCAATTAATAATGAGGTCATATCATTAGGAGAATGATATGATGGACAGACCCAAATAAAGCAGAGCAATTAGATCGTGTCATTGTGTTCATCTTTGCGAAGCTTTTTCTTATGTCAAGTATTGTATTCCTTAGACCATGAGATAATACAACTCCCTGGTATCGGAAGAAAGCTTTGAGGTCATCAAACGTCATCCTATGTGAGGGTGATCATAAAGGTGTCTCTCAGGTGATCGGAAAGTACTTGTTGGGTTGTATGTATCGAGATGGAATTTGTCCCTCCCAAGTCGGAGAGATATACTTTGGGCCCACTCGGTAATCGATATCAATACTGCTTGCAAGCATGTGGTTAAGGAGTTAATCACGAAGTGATATCGGATTATGGAACGAGTAAAGTACTTGTTGTGAACGAGATTGAACTAGGTATGGCGATACCGACGATCGAATCTCAGGCAAGTAAAATATCGCGTGACGAAGGGAATACATATACGGGATTAATTGAATCCTGGCATCGTGGTTCATCCGATATGATCATCGATGAATATGTGGGAGTCAATATGGGTTTTCAGGTCCCGCTGTTGATTATTGATAGAAGATCATGTCTGCATATTCTCGAACCCGTAGCGTCACACACTTAACGTGCATCGATGCTAGGATAGAATGGATAATTGGTTTATGAGTTTTTGGTCGGAGTCTCGGATGAGATCCAGGACGTCACGAGAGGTTCCGGAATGGTCCGGAGAATAAGATTCATATAAAGGAAAGCAGTTTTTGGATTCCGGAATCGTTTCGGAGTTTATCGGTATTGTACCGGAAGGTTCTAGAAGGTTCCGGAGTGGGACCAACATGGGCCCACTTGTCGGAGGCCTATGTGGGCCTAAGGGGAAGTGTCCTGGCCACTTTGGGCCAGGCGCACAAGGCCCCTAAGGCCCAGCCGGCCAGCCCTTAGGGGAAACCCTAAGGGAACCTTCCAAAAGAGGGGGGGAAGACTTGTCCCCTACTCTTCCCCCGAGGCCGCCGCCCTAGGACTTGGAGGAGGGGCCAAGGCAGCCGGCCAGCCCCCCATATAAGGGGGGCAGGGGCGCAGCCTCCCTCCACTCCAACCCTAGCCACCGGCCAACTGCTTCACCTCCACCTCTCTCTCTCGCGACTGTGCGTAGGCGAAGCCCTGCCGCAGAAACTGTCCACCATAAGCACCATGCCGTCGTGCTGCATATCCAATCTATCTCTCCACCATACTTGCTGGGCCAAGGAAGGAGGAGACGTCGCTGCACCGTATGTGTGCATCTCTCGGAGGCGTCGCCACTTGCGGCGTTGGATCGGATCGGATCGCGGGGAGGAGACGGCTAGTACGACTACATCATCCACGTTCTGTTGAACGTTTCCGCTGTGCGATTTCTTCAAGGGTATGAAGATCTCATCTACCTCTCTCGTTGATTACATCTCCTAGATTAGATCTTGGCTTTCTTGTTCGCATCCATAGGAAATTTTTTGTTTTACTATGCTGCGAAACCCTTCAGTGGTATCAGAGCTAGATCTATGCGTAGATGTGTTTCACGAGTAGAACGCAACATGCTTGTTGTGGGCGTTGATGTTTCTATTGCAAACCTCTTTGTTTTGTATTTCTTATGGTGCGGCATAGTGAGATCGAAGCGGTCCAGGCCAACTTTACGCGACGTCGTTCGCGAGACCGGCTCCGCACTTGACGTGTGGCTTGTTCCAAACATGCGGCTGGTGGATGCCAGTTTCTCTCACTATAGTAGTCATTGGATTTACAACGGATGTTAGCAACCATAATATCACCGTTGTGGCTTTTCGTAGGTAAGAATCGTTCTTAACTTGCTACTCCCATAAGCCACGTAAAACATGCAACAACAAAGTAGAGGCGTCTAACTTGTTTTTGCAGGGAGTGTTTTGTGATATGGTATGGCCACAAGATGTGATGTGATATATGTGATGTATGCAATGATCATGTTTTGTAATATTTCACGACTTGCATGTCGATGAGTTCACAACCGGCAGGAGCCATATGGTTGTCTTTATAATTGTGTATGACCTGCGTGTCAACTTCTTATACGCCATGTAATAGCTTTACTTTATCGCTAAGTAGTTAGCAATAGTTGTAGTTGCTATTCGTGGTGGAGGCAATCATGGTGGAGTGATGGAGATCATGCCGGCGTGCACAAGATGGAGATCATTGCGCGGAGATTGGCTATACCATGTCACATAAAATTATATGCATGTGATGTTTATCCTTTTATGTGTCTTATTATGCTTAGATCGCGACGGTAGCATTTTAAGATGATTCCTCACTTAAAGATCAAGATAAAATTGTGTTCTCCCCATGTATGCACCGTTGCGAAAGTTCATCATTTTGAAGCATCTCGTGATGATCGGGTGCTATAAACTCTACGTTCACATACAACGGGTGCAAGCCAGTTTTGCACACGCGGAAATACTTGGGTTTGACTTGACGAGCCTAGCATGTACAGACATGGCCTCGGAACACACGGACCGAAAGGTCAAGCATGAGTCATATGGATGATATGATCAACATGTTGATGTTCACCATTAAAGCTACATCATTCACGTGATGATCGGTCTCGGTGTAGTGAATTTGGATCATGCTTCACTAAACAACTTTGAGGGATGTTGAATTTAGTGGGAGTTCATTGGTAATTTGATTAACTTGAACTAATTATCTTGGACTAAATCTTGTTGTATTTGCATAAGTCGTTGTAGTCTTTGGCACCGTTTCCCACCGACACTTAGCTTAATTGAGTTAAAAGAACTATAGAATTCTGGATAATCACTTTTCGGTCTAGTGCCGTTTAGTTAGAATGTCAAGACTAAAGATTAAGTCCTATTGCAAACTTTAGCAAACCTTGCTTGCTCCATACGATTTAATAAATTGTATTAATCTAAGAGCAACGATTCAAGTTTAGTATCTAAAGATCATATGTTTGCCTTCATGATAAATTGATCTTCAAAATTGTTTGAGAATCAAAGTGATCATCGAGCTGAAAGAATTGTTTCAGAAACAAATAAGAAGTGAAAGATATTTGATATCTAAGACTTTGATTGTTTGCAAAATGATGAAGTATAATTTAGTAAAAGCACATATGCTCATATTGTATGACTATATGCGAAGATTGAAGATGCTAGGCGTCCCGATCACCCAAAACTTTGGGAACTAATATTATACTTGCATTCATCCTTATAAGCTATAGTAGTTTCATCATGAAAGATGTCATGATAGGACGAATGAAAAGGTATCGGCTAAATTGTTTTGCTATACCAAAAGAATACTAAAGAATGGAATCTAGAAGAATACCAATCATATGATGATGGCGATCCACTTCAAAGTGCAAAATCCAAGGCTATTAGTATTTGACTAAAAATCCTTTGGACTATGTGTCAAATGATTGACGACCACTGTTGATGTCGATAGATTCTTCTAAAAGGAGAGGAAACGCTAAATAGGATCTGCAAAATTATTTGGTAGAAAAAGAAAAAAAACTGGAATTGTCCAGCTCAGGTATATAAATGATATACATGTTATAGATGAATTCTTTTGCTCGTTAACAATGTAATTCTTGGGTATTCAATACTGATTTGTTGGTATGAAATGTCATACAAAGCAACACAATACAAGAAGTACAATGGCCTAAGTAACTAGTAAAAGAATATGGTAATGATGCATGTCGAGATACAAATAAAAGTGTTATTGTACTTCTCGTCAGCATAAAACCTAGCCTTCTAGATATGTTAAGAACTTAATAATTGTTATTTTGTTCTAGTATTATGAGAGCAATGGTTGTTCAAATTATTACCGTCTTCCATAATCGATGGATAGATTATTATTATCTTGTTGGTGAAATAGACATTTATAACACTAATGCTAAAGGTCGCAAGACAAAACAAATTTCACTTATATGTGACACCGCCGTTTAAGTCATATTGGAAACAAAACATGAAAGAAATTCTATATTGATAGATTTTTGAGTCATTTGATTTTGAATTGATTGACGCTTGTGAGACTTTTTCTAAAGATGATTAAACTCCGTTCATGGGCCATAGAAAGAACAAGCGACTAACTACATGGAGATCGTACATGTTGATGTATGTAGTTCATGTGTGAAGTCGAGCGTGGTGCATTTTCTATTTCATCAATGACTCGAATAGATGTACGGTATATCTACTTAATGAGATAGAAGTATGAAATTGTTCAATTTATGAAGTGAAAATTGTTGTAACAAGAATATTCAAGTTGTATGATTAGATCATAAAGAAGAATATTTGAGTTACAAGTTTAGCAAACATCTAAGAGTTAGAGGAATTGTTCCACAAACTTGCATCGTGATAAACACCATAGGAGTATGGAGTTTTCGATGGATGTAATCAAACCTTGTTTGACATGGTTAGATCAATGATGAAATAAACTACCAATATAATTTGTGGATTATGCTTTAGAGACTACCGCTTTTCACTGAATAGAGTGCCATCATAATCTGCTGAAATGACACCATACAAGTTATAGTTGTCTTTTCTTGAATTTTGGTATGCAAGGCATATGTGTAAAATGTTTACAACCAAAATCGGATTAGTAAGTCTTTGTAGGTTATCCCAAAGAATGTCGGTGGGTATTCCTTCTATTATGAACCCAAACACATAGTGATTGTCACTAAAAGAAGTGAATTTCTTATGAAGGAGTTTCTCGCGAAAGGTTTAAGTGGGAGGAAGATAGAACTTGATGAGGTTATTGAATCTGAGCAAGATGATCAGAGTAGCGCGGCACCAGAAAATGTTCTGGAAGCGGCAACTACATTCATAGCTCACGCGTCTACAATATGTTGTAGTCACGACATCGAAGTTCCTATTTAACCAAGTTGGTCTTAATCAAATAGTAAGATCTGAGGACGAGATATTATTAGATAATAGTAACCAACAATATACAAAGAAGCGATGATGGTCCCTGACTTCGTCATATGAATTATTCTAGCAACAATTGCATATTGAGATATGATAGTTGAATAAACGAAACAACGTTCCTCTACCAGAATGCACACCAAGGACGTGTAACTGACACGACCCAATGGGTTTTGTTGATTCAAAGGTTGCTAGATATGTATGCAAACTTCTATGGTAGAAGTAAGCATAGCGAAGTTGGAATCTTCAATGATGAAAATGTTAAAGTGTTAATTTCATCAAGATATTTGAAGATGCTTGTATTTACAAGAAAGTAAGTGGGAGCGCTAAGACATATTTCTAATGCTTTATGTAGATGACATATCGTTCATTGGAAATTATGTGTTTTTCTTGATATTGTTAAGTTTTCATTAAAATTAGTTTTTGATGAAAGATTTAGGTAAAACCAGAATATTAAGCATCAATGTCTATGCAGATAGATTGAGGCACTAATATAGTTTTGCCAGAGTACATAGATGAAATATTGAATTTGTTCAATATGGAAACAATAAGAATAGTTCTTGTTGCATGGAAGAGGTTGGAGCAAGAATCAATTGTTTTGACACTTGATGAGTGAAACCACAAGAATGATTTTATCAATCTTGTATACCATGATATGTAGATCCAGATGTGTCCAATGCTCTAAAGGTTATAGCATTCATATGATGATCGTTGGACAATAGTAAAGATATTCTTATGCACTTTCGAAGAAGTAAGAATATGTTCTGTATGCAGAAGTGACAAATGGTTCATTGCAATGAGTTACATTGGCTTTGTCACACATACAAGTAAAATTTTATCTCAATTTTAAGCTATTTGTTTTTGAGTTAGAAGGTGGCATAATAAGATGGAAGAAAGTTCCATGATGACTTGGATGAGTTCCAATGTTAATATTGCGGCGGACACTGCAACGAGGGCTAAGTATATAATCGCTTTAGAAGCGGCATAAAAGATGCAAAGTAGATAGTGATAATCCGACTTATTTGTGGCACTGTCGTCCAGGTCATATTGGCGTAAAACGCATAAAGAAACTCCATTCTGATGGACTTTTGGAGTCTCTTGATTTTGAATCATTTGACACGTGCAAGCCATGCCTCATGGGCAAGATGATCAAAAACCCATTCTCCGGAATAATGGAGCGAGCAACGGACTTATTGGAAATCATACATACCGATGTGTGCGGACCAATGAGTATTTCGACGCACGGTGGATATCGCTATTTTTCTAAGTGTGCTAGTACTATGTAGTCCTATTGTATGACAATAGTGACAACATAGTCTCGGCCAAGAAGCAAAGGTCTCACCAGAAGACCAAGTTTATACGATGCTATCTCATACAAGATGAGTAATGCGTGCTGACGCAAAAGAATATGCAAATACAAACGGACCTGAAAGTGTCAGACCCGTAGATAAGGTTTACCACGTGCAATGCGTATGAGTAACACCGGAATGCCATAGGTGTTGAATGCGCAAGTATTAACTAGATTATTGACTCTAGTGCAAGTGGGAGACTGAAGGAAATATGCCCTAAAGGCAATAATAATATTGTTATTATCATATTTCTTGTTCATGATAATGTTTATACTCCATGCTATAATTGTATTAAGTGGAAACATTAATACTTGTGTGGTTTATGAATAACACCGTGTCCCTAGTAAGCCTCTATGGACTAGCTCATTGATTAATGATGGTTAAGGTTTCCTAACCATAGACATGAGTTGTCAACTAATAATGAGGTCATATCATTAGGAGAATGATATGATGGACAGACCCAAATAAAGCAGAGCAATTAGACCGTGTCATTGTGTTCATCTTTGCGAAGCTTTTTCTTATGTCAAGTATTGTATTCCTTAGACCATGAGATAATACAACTCCCTGGTATCGGAAGAAAGCTTTGAGGTCATCAAACGTCATCCTATGTGAGGGTGATCATAAAGGTGTCTCTCAGGTGATCGGAAAGTACTTGTTGGGTTGTATGTATCGAGATGGAATTTGTCCCTCCCAAGTCGGAGAGATATACTTCGGGCCCACTCGGTAATCGATATCAATACCGCTTGCAAGCATGTGGTTAAGGAGTTAATCACGAAGTGATATCAGAATACGGAACGAGTAAAGTACTTGCTGTGAACGAGATTGAACTAGGTATGGCGATACCGACGATCGAATCTCAGGCAAGTAAAATATCGCGTGACGAAGGGAATACATATACGGGATTAATTGAATCCTGGCATCGTGGTTCATCCGATATGATCATCGATGAATATGTGGGAGTCAATATGGGTTTCCAGATCCCGCTGTTGATTATTGATAGAAGATCATGTCTGCATATTCTCGAACCCGTAGCGTCACACACTTAACGTGCATCGATGCTAGGATAGAATGGATAATTGGTTTATGAGTTTTTGGTCGGAGTCTCGGATGAGATCCAGGACGTCACGAGAGGTTCCGGAATGGTCCGGAGAATAAGATTCATATAAAGGAAAGCAGTTTTTGGATTCCGGAATCGTTTCGGAGTTTATCGGAATTGTACCGGAAGGTTCTAGAAGGTTCCGGAGTGGGACCAACATGGGCCCACTTGTCGGAGGCCTATGTGGGCCTAAGGGGAAGTGTCCTGGCCACTTTGGGCCAGGCGCACAAGGCCCCTAAGGCCCAGCCGGCCAGCCCTTAGGGGAAACCCTAAGGGAACCTTCCAGAAGAGGGGGGGAAGACTTGCCCCCTACTCTTCCCCCGAGGCCGCCGCCCTAGGACTTGGAGGAGGGGCCAAGGCAGCCGGCCAGCCCCCCATATAAGGGAGGGCAGGGGCGTAGCCTCCCTCCACTCCAACCCTAGCCGCCAGCCAACAGCTTCCCCTCCACCTCTCTCTCCCGCGACTGTGCGTAGGCGAAGCCCTGCCGCAGAAACTCTCCACCATAAGCACCACGCCGTCGCGCTGCATATCCAATCTATCTCTCCACCATACTTGCTGGACCAAGGAAGGAGGAGACGTCGCTGCACCGTACGTGTGCATCTCTCGGAGGCGTCGCCACTTGCGGCGTTGGATCGGATCGGATCGCGGGGAGGAGACGGCTAGTACGACTACATCATCCACGTTCTGTTGAACGTTTCCGCTGTGCGATTTCTTCAAGGGTATGAAGATCTCATCTACCTCTCTCGTTGATTACATCTCCTAGATTAGATCTTGGCTTTCTTGTTCGCATCCATAGGAAATTTTTTGTTTTACTATGCTGCAAAACCCTTCATATCGTTCAGGAGAAGAGTAGACAATTACGACTGAAGGTGATGCTTGCTAGTTTGCGACAGCTTCGGATAATTTATATATGGCGCCTCGTCCAAGCTTTGCTTGCTAGCTGCAACGCGGAACCTGCACACAACACAACAAAGTACTTTGTTCCCAACTTGCGATGAGGTTGTCAATCTCACCGGTTTGCTTGAAACAAAGGTTATGAGCGTATCGAGTGGAAAATAGTAGGGGTATGCGAGTAAAGTAAACAGTGCGAGTAAAGTAAACAGGTGATAGCAATTTGATGGAAATAGGACCGGGGTCCACAGTTCACTAGTGGTGTCTCTTCATAAGATAAATAACACATGCTGGGTAAACAAATTACAGTTGGGCAATTGATAGAATAAAGATAACGTGATATGTCAAGAAGATCACTATGAGATTTACTCTGGGCATTACAACAAAATACATAGACCGCCATCCAACTGCATCTATGACTAATAATCCACTAGTGGCGAATCAATCCGAGAACTCCACAAGTATTAAGTTGCGAACAACAGATAATTGCATTAAGCAAAGTGTGTAATGTAAACAAAGCATATGCCCTTGAGCATATGAATGTTGTTTTCTCCCTAGTAGCAACAGCACATCTACAACCTTAGAGGTTTCTGTCACTCCCCCAGGTTAAATAGAGGCATGAACCCACTATCGAGCATAAATACCCCCTCTTGGAGTCACTAGCAACTACTCGGCCAAGATAGCTACTAACAACGGAGAGCATGCAAGATCATAAACAACATAGAGATAACATAAGATATATTTCAGTATAGCAACTCAATCATAACACCAATATTCATCGGATCCCAACAAACCAAACATGTAGAATTACATAACGGTGATCTCAATCATGTAGGGCAGCTCATGAGATCTAAACATGAAGCACATGGTGGAGAAGACAACCATCTAGCTACTGCTATGGACCATAGTCCAAGGTAGACTACTCACTCATCGCTCCGGAGGCAAGCATGGCGATGAAGAAGACCTCCGGTGGCGATTCCCCTCTTCGGCAGGGTGTCGGGAAGAGCTTCTGGACCCTCCCGATCTTCGGGTCGACGGCAGCGGCGGATCGCGATGTGTTCTGGAAAATTGATTGGGTACTTAGGTTTTTTCCGTCGGGGGGTCTTTATAGGCGAAGGGGCATCGTCAGAGGTGGCCCGAGGCAACCTCACACATAGGGGGCGCGGCCAGGCCCCTGGCCGCGCCGCCCTAGTGTGTGGGGCCCTCGTGGCCCCCCTCCAACTCCTCTTTGCATCTCTGGAAGCTTCCGGGAAAAATAAGGCTTCAGGAACTTATTTCATCCAATTCCAAGAATATTTCCTGTGTATCACTTCTGAAACACAAAAACATCAGAAAACAGGGAACTGGCACTGTGGCGACCTGTTAATAGGTTAGTTCCGAAAAATGCATAAAAGTGCCACGAAGTGTAACGAAATAGTAGGCAAATGGTGTAAAAACAAGCATGGAGCATCAAAAATTATAGATACGTTGGAGACGTATCAAGCATCCCCAAGCTTAACTCCTGCTCGTCCTCGAGTAGGTAAGTGATAACAAAAGAATAATTTTTGAGGTGACATGCACCTACACAATCTTGATCATATATGTAAGCATTTGTGAGCTGGGATCATAAGAACTTTAAAACATGGGCATGAAAGATATAATCTTGACAGTAGAAACTTAGCAACCATGTTGTAAACATGAAAATGAACACAAACAAAAGATCATGAAAATGAAATAATGAAAGTCAAACGTGTGTTCAAATCATAAGGAAAAACATACAAATGGTTTTCAGCTTGTCCTTCATAGAGAGCAAAACATAAATGCATAGGACACCTTCAAGTTTAAGAGGACGACTAGATACAAATAATTTAAGAACAAGTGAAACCAACATTATGAATCAATCAATGAAAACTTTGGGAGACCGTGTGGAGGGCTCTGATCGCAATTCAGGAGTTGCTGGCGGTTGCAGACCGTGTGGAGGGACTTACTGTCACCGAGGGTGTGGCTGATGAGTTCCGGTGGGACTGGGGTGGCAACGGGGTCTACTCCGCGAAGTCTTGCTATCTTGGTATGTTCCGTGGAAGTGTGGCCATGGCCGGCGCGCTCCAGGTCTGGAAATCTCGTGCTCCAGCCAAGTGTCGGTTCTTCCTCTGGCTTGTTTTGCGGGATAGGTGCTGGACTGCGGACAGACTGGAGCGTCGGGGTTTGCCGCGGCCCTCAGCCTGCCCGTTCTGCGATCAGAGCCAAGAGTCCATCACTCATCTCCTGCTCGGTTGTGTTCTGGCAAGGTCGGTGTGGGCCGCTTGCCTACGCTGGTGGGGCAGAGAGGACCGCCTCCCGACGCAGATGGCCTTGTTCGTGGACTGGCTACGTGCCTGGCATGGAGGGAAGGATGATCTGCGTGATTTCTGGACAGGCATTGCCCTTGTCTGCTGGTGCTTGTGGAGGCATCGTAACGACATTGTTTTTGAGGGGGCGTCGCCTTCCTCTAAGGTCGTTCTTTGCAAGATTCTCATGGAAGCTGAGGTGTGGAGAGCTGCCGGTCTCTTTAAGGCTAGGCTAGCTTCCGTAGATAGGTGGAGGGTTGGTGAGTAGTTGCGTGTGTTCTGTTGCTGCCCCTGTGCAGCGTGGAGTTGCGCCGCCGACGTCTGTGTCGACGGCGCTGTAATTCGGCGTCTTGGCCCTTCTTCTTGAAACCGATACGTCTATCCATGACGTATCCTTGGAATGAAAACTTTGGGACAATGCACATTATACTAAGAATGACAACTATGCTCTCTTAATGGAAATAGGACCGGGATCCACAGTTCACTAGTGGTGTCTCTCCATAGATAAAATAACACATGCTGGGTAAACAAATTACAGTTGGGCAATTGATAGAATAGAGATAACGTGATATGTCAAGAAGATCACTATGAGATTTACTCTGGGCATTACAACAAAATACATAGACCGTCATCCAACTGCATCTATGACTAATAATCCACTCCCGGGGATATCAATCCGAACACCCCAGTAGTATTAAGTTGCGAACAATAGATAATTGCATTAAGCAAAGTGTGTAATGTAAACAAAGCATATGCCCTTGAGCATATGAATGTTGTTTTCTCCCTAGTAGCAACAGCACATCTACCACCTTAGAGGTTTCTGTCACTCCCCCTGGTGAAATAGAGGCATGAACCCACTATCGAGCATAAATACCCCCTCTTGGAGTCACTAGCAACTACTCGGCCAAGATAGCTACTACAACGGAGAGCATGCAAGATCATAAACAACATAGAGATAACAAAAGATAATATTCAGTACAGCAACTTAATCATAAACACCAATATTCATCGGATCCCAACAAACCAAACATGTAGAATTACATAATGGTGATCTCAATCATGTAGGGCAGCTCATGAGATCTAAACATGAAGCACATGGTGGAGAAGACAACCATCTAGCTACTGCTATGGACCCATAGTCCAAGGTAGACTACTCACTCATCGCTCCGGAGGCAAGCATGGCGATGAAGAAGACCTCTGGTGGCGATTCCCCTCTCGACAGGGTGCCGGGAAGAGCTTCTGGACTCTCCCGATCTTTGGGTCGACGGCGGCGGCGGATCGCGATGTGTTCTGGAAAACTGATCGGGTACTTAGGTTTTTTTCCGCCGGGGGGTCTTTATAGGCGAAGGGGCGATGTCAGAGGAGGAGCCAGGCGCCCTGTAACGACCCGGAAAATTCCTCTATTAGATAATTGATTGTTATTTTCTTTTTCGCATCATGCGTCATCATGCATCTTTCATCTTGCATGTTTTTATTAAATCTAAAATTATTTGGAATAAAAATCTATTTCTATTTTTCTCGTATGGTTTTATAAAACCCTCCTCTCTTTTTCTTATTTTGAACAAGAAATAAAACTATAATATTTGCAAATTTTGAGATGGTTTCAAAAATTAAGTTTGGAAACGATTTGTAAATCTTTCTCCTCTTTATCTTTACAATTGTCTCTATGTCTCTCTATCTTTTTGCTCCCTGGAAAATCTGAAAAAAAAATCTTCTAAGAGAGAAGCCCATCTCCTCTCGGTCTGTTTCCCTCCCGAAGCAGCCCATGAAGCCCAAAATGCTGAGCGATACCCTCCTGTTGCTTTCTTCTTGGTACGACACTTGATCCGAAGCTCCACGTATCCATACCCGTGATGGGACGGCCGCTGATCATCCCCACCTCTATAAAACTCCTCCCCTGCAACCCTAGCCCTAGCTGCCGCCGCCACTCTGTTCCATCCCTCCGTTTCTCTCTCGCCTCTCCTTTGTGCTCGATCTCGATCCCCGAGCGCAACCACTGCTCTCTTTTTCCTCTCAGTTGCATCCCTGTCCGGCCAAAGATGGCTGTGTCTACACGTCCAGCTTGCCCTCATCCCGCAACACAGCGACGACGGCCCACTCTGCTGCATCCGCTCGTCCCCGACGCTTCTCCATCATCGACGTCCAAGCAGTCAAGCAGCAGCTCCATCTCGAGACCTCGTCAAGTCGCCGTCGCCAGCACGCCCGCCTTCGTCCGCGCGTATCCTCGCCAAGCTCTGCACCGGCTGTCTTCTCTATTTACTCGCCACGTCGCCCGCATCAGTTCTGCATCCTCCCGAAGCAATGTCCTGTCACCTCGCCATTGTCCTGCAGTGAAGCTTCTTCATCGCCGAGTTCTTCCCGTCCCGGTTGCTGTTCTACGCGCGTCCCCGAGCCCAGCACTAACTCGCCTGGCAGCGTCTACACGCTGTTGTTCCTCCATGCATCCCGTTCGTCAATTTTCAGTTGAGCTCCGCGTCCGCGTCGTTGGCCGTCTGCGCGCTGCCCTGCAGCCCGTCCTCGCCGGCCGCATCGTCCAGCCCGTGCTCGTTCTCAACCGCGACCAAGCGCTGCTTCGTCCCGTTCATCCGAAGTGCACGTCTGCCTCAAGCTCTGCTTCGATGTCGTGCCGCAGTTCGTCTTTGACGCCCAGATCGTCTTCCTGAATCCGCATCCTGCAGCCTCGTCTCCGACGCCATGCTCTCTGAAGTCTGAACCGCCTCTGCATCCTCATGGTGCCCCGCCGTTGTTCTCGGTTCCGGTTCAGTTTCGTCAGGAAACATCCTCGACTTCATTCAATATAAGTTTTGGCTTCCCATGATGTTACAACCCAACAGCCAGGTCAGCTGGTTCGTTCCTTTGATTCAGCTTAACAGACTGTAAGTTCGAATCCCACTCGAGGCAAAAAGCCTCACCTTTTTGATCTATTTTCTACAGATCCGGCGCCAGATGGGCCTTGGCCCAAGCTTGTTCGCTGATGTCTCGCGCCCCGCGCGGCCTGTTGTTTTCTGACGCCAGCAAGGTCCGGTCCAGTTTCAGCCCGCTCAGTTTTTATTCTCCCTCTGTTTTCTAAAATTCATGCAAATATGCAAATTTTGTTTAATTCATATCTCTCAAACCGTAATTCGAAACAAAAAGTATTTTATATGAAAATTTATCAGAAAAATGTGTAGAATCTGAATCTGACATTCATATACTTGTTTGCATCTCGCATCATATCGTGACATGATAGTTTTGCATGTCAACTAATAAGTAACATATGGAGTATATGGGAAGTACTTATAATGTTTTCCCCACTTCATTTAATTTTGTGTAGATCACCTTATGCCTTGCTTTGCCATGTTAATCAACATTTAAATTGTCGTGTAGTAAAATAACTTGAACCATATATGTGTACATCGGGATTCCGATCCCGCTTAATTTTGTTAAGTTGCATTGCATCATACTTGCTATGTCATGCATGCTTGCACATGATCATGCCGATTCTTTCTCCGTAGTAGTAAGTGTTGCATCCGTTGTTTGTTGTAGCGATTTGCTTCTTCCCGCATAGGCCGCTTCGTGGTGATGTGAGCAACGACAAGTTCTTCGGGTGTTCTTCGACCATCTTTTCAGGCGAGCCCTTTTCTCTCTACCCATTTAACATTTTTGCTCTCGCTAGCTCTATATTCTAGCCTTGTGTCGCGATGCTTTGTTTGAGTCACGTGTCCTATCTACCTGTTTATCCAAAGCAAAGCCATAGAACCTTCCATACATCCTATTAACCGTGTGCTTGTTGTTTGAGTTGGCCTTGCGAGTCGTAGGCATGTTCAGGTTGTTCAAGTGGTTTTATCTTGTCGGGTTGGGAAAGTTATCACATGCTCTACTTTATGGATATGTGTTGTTGGAGATATTCATGGCTTACTTTATTGTTAATAATTAAAATTGAATTAAGCAGAGGCATCGGTGAGTCATTTTGCCAGTTTTCCGACGGCTCACTTGTGTCCCCTAGGACCCCGAGATCGCATGAACTATTCTGAGATTGAGCGCTCTAATCACACGTGGGTACGTTTACGGGCCTCCCCTCGATCACTGCCGGAATCTACATACTTGTCCAGTGGCCACAACTAGTTCGATGTGTTTCCATTTGTTTCTTGTCGGGCGTGCAGCTTGTATCTTTGGTCCGATTTACTTTGGGGGAAGCCCAGTGAGCCTTGTAACCCCTTGTTCTGCACGCTCGTGTAGGCGCGGGACGACTGCAGGTGGACAACCTCCCCAGAAGAGAGGCTCCGGTCCATTTTGCAGCGCCGGCGCAAACAGCTAGGTCCGTTCGGAGATTCGGCCGGACTCTCGATACGGGTAAAACTTAGTCAGGTGGCTTCCTGGACTTGTTTGTAGTGAAGGAGAGTGCGAGTCGTGACTATCCTAATGGTGCACCTGTTTTTATTAAGGGCGCGAGTTTTGCCTGAAGGATTGATCGAACGTGTGGGTACATTTGGGCACCCCTGCAGGGTTAAATCTTTTCGAAAAGCCGTGTCCGCGGTTATGGACGACTTGGAGCTGTACTACTCGATCATAGAACAACTTGCACCTGCTATTTCAATACTAATGAACTTGTGTAGTAAGTTAGCACAACTACAACAGCAAACCTGCAATAAAACTTGTTAACTGTGTGAGTGCCTTTGCAATTGCTTCCTCGTTGGGTACGAAGGGGCGATACATCGGCTGGGTTATGTTTGGTGTTAGTATCTAGTTGTTTACTTTTATGCGCTCTCTTATCTTATCTATTTAGACGGATATTGTAGTGTGTCTCCGTAGTATGATTCTTTTGTTGCCGCTAAGTCCACCATATAGCCTGTAGGCGAGCACAGCTGAATTCCAGTCTCGCGAGTACGTGCCTCGGTACTCACCCTCGTTTTTTCCCTTTTCTCTTTCTCCCTCCTTGTTCGGCAACCATTGGCCCGACGCTGTTCACAGGTATGGGAGCGACGACGTTAGCAAGGTTACCCTTCCGGCTTGGCCTGGGCAGGGTTATGGACGCCATCGATTATCTTCAGGCCTCTTAGGCCCATTTGTATTCTTGTCCGTACTCGGATACTATTTGCTTTATGTATGATTTGGATCTTTTATGTATATCTGGATACTTTGACTCGTGGAGTCTTTGCAGTTATTATATAATCTTTTGTGGGTTCCATCGTGAACTTGTGTAATGCTACTACTCGATTCCACCCGCATAATGTGTATGTTTCGATGTGCACATTATGCCTGGTGGGCGTTTCCAGAGCGACACCGTGCGTGTTGTGGCGTGATCGCTACGATACGCAAGGTGCCGGTTTTGGGGCGTTACAAGTGGTATCAGAGCCCAGGTTTTGTCGATACCCACGGGTCCAGTGTGCCTGTAGGATAACCTAGCCAACGGACGTTGTTGAGTCTAGTGTCAAAACTATTTTTGCTAAAAATGCGTTGGATAGATCTAAGTAGGTCTGCATTTTTCTCCTTACCTTTGTGCTTCTCCTCTCTTACCTTCGCGAGTTTGAGTCCTCTCTCTTACCTTCTCCTTTGAGTTTTAGGTTCCCGCGTGGGTGGACGATCTCTTGCCTTTTATCCTAATAGGTCCGTTCCTCGGAAGGTCATCATCAACGTGAGCAACAATTCCTTGTTGGTGGTGTCGAGAAGAAACCTCTTGTTAGTGGTGTTGAGAAAAATAGATCCACGTTAAGGCCCGGGAATGTCAACATGAAGCGCGAAGACTCGATAGTTTCACCAACTCTTTCCCCCTACACGAGTGTGGATCTCGGGGCGAGATCCCTTGTTAGTGGTGTCGATTGTAACGACCCGGAAAATTCCTCTATTAGATAATTGATTGTTATTTTCTTTTTCGCATCATGCGTCATCATGCATCTTTCATCTTGCATGTTTTTATTAAATCTAAAATTATTTGGAATAAAAATCTATTTCTATTTTTCTCGTATGGTTTTATAAAACCCTCCTCTCTTTTTCTTATTTTGAACAAGAAATAAAACTATAATATTTGCAAATTTTGAGATGGTTTCAAAAATTAAGTTTGGAAACGATTTGTAAATCTTTCTCCTCTTTATCTTTACAATTGTCTCTATGTCTCTCTATCTTTTTGCTCCCTGGAAAATCTGAAAAAAAAATCTTCTAAGAGAGAAGCCCATCTCCTCTCGGTCTGTTTCCCTCCCGAAGCAGCCCATGAAGCCCAAAATGCTGAGCGATACCCTCCTGTTGCTTTCTTCTTGGTACGACACTTGATCCGAAGCTCCACGTATCCATACCCGTGATGGGACGGCCGCTGATCATCCCCACCTCTATAAAACTCCTCCCCTGCAACCCTAGCCCTAGCTGCCGCCGCCACTCTGTTCCATCCCTCCGTTTCTCTCTCGCCTCTCCTTTGTGCTCGATCTCGATCCCCGAGCGCAACCACTGCTCTCTTTTTCCTCTCAGTTGCATCCCTGTCCGGCCAAAGACGGCTGTGTCTACACGTCCAGCTCGCCCTCATCCCGCAACACAGCGACGACGGCCCACTCTGCTGCATCCGCTCGTCCCCGACGCTTCTCCATCATCGACGTCCAAGCAGTCAAGCAGCAGCTCCATCTCGAGACCTCGTCAAGTCGCCGTCGCCAGCACGCCCGCCTTCGTCCGCGCGTATCCTCGCCAAGCTCTGCACCGGCTGTCTTCTCTATTTACTCGCCACGTCGCCCGCGTCAGTTCTGCATCCTCCCGAAGCAATGTCCTGACACCTCGCCATTGTCCTGCAGTGAAGCTTCTTCATCGCCGAGTTCTTCCCGTCCCGGTTGCTGTTCTACGCGCGTCCCCGAGCCCAGCACTAACTCGCCTGGCAGCGTCTACACGCTGCTGTTCCTCCATGCATCCCGTTCGTCAATTTTCAGTTGAGCTCCGCGTCCGCGTCGTTGGCCGTCTGCGCGCTGCCCTGCAGCCCGTCCTCGCCGGCCGCATCGTCCAGCCCGTGCTCGTTCTCAACCGCGACCAAGCGCTGCTTCGTCCCGTTCATCCGAAGTGCACGTCTGCCTCAAGCTCTGCTTCGATGTCGTGCCGCAGTTCGTCTTCGACGCCCAGATCGTCTTCCTGAATCCGCATCCTGCAGCCTCGTCTCCGACGCCATGCTCTCTGAAGTCTGAACCGCCTCTGCATCCTCATGGTGCCCCGCCGTTGTTCTCGGTTCCGGTTCAGTTTCGTCAGGAAACATCCTCGACTTCATTCAATATAAGTTTTGGCTTCCCATGATGTTACAACCCAACAGCCAGGTCAGCTGGTTCGTTCCTTTGATTCAGCTTAACAGACTGTAAGTTCGAATCCCACTCGAGGCAAAAAGCCTCACCTTTTTGATCTATTTTCTGCAGATCCGGCGCCAGATGGGCCTTGGCCCAAGCTTGTTCGCTGATGTCTCGCGCCCCGCGCGGCCTGTTGTTTTCTGACGCCAGCAAGGTCCGGTCCAGTTTCAGCCCGCTCAGTTTTTATTCTCCCTCTGTTTTCTAAAATTCCTGCAAATATGCAAATTTTGTTTAATTCATATCTCTCAAACCGTAATTCGAAACAAAAAGTATTTTATATGAAAATTTATCAGAAAAATGTGTAGAATCTGAATCTGACATTCATATACTTGTTTGCATCTCGCATCATATC
This sequence comes from Dactylis glomerata, assembly GCA_007115705.1. Classification (NCBI taxonomy): domain Eukaryota; kingdom Viridiplantae; phylum Streptophyta; class Magnoliopsida; order Poales; family Poaceae; genus Dactylis; species Dactylis glomerata. The sequence goes on from QXEO01000518.1 coordinate 805,351, forward strand.
GTGACATGATAGTTTTGCATGTCAACTAATAAGTAACATATGGAGTATATGGGAAGTACTTATAATGTTTTCCCCACTTCATTTAATTTTGTGTAGATCACCTTATGCCTTGCTTTGCCATGTTAATCAACATTTAAATTGTCGTGTAGTAAAATAACTTGAACCATATATGTGTACATCGGGATTCCGATCCCGCTTAATTTTGTTAAGTTGCATTGCATCATACTTGCTATGTCATGCATGCTTGCACATGATCATGCCGATTCTTTCTCCGTAGTAGTAAGTGTTGCATCCGTTGTTTGTTGTAGCGATTTGCTTCTTCCCGCATAGGCCGCTTCGTGGTGATGTGAGCAACGACAAGTTCTTCGGGTGTTCTTCGACCATCTTTTCAGGCGAGCCCTTTTCTCTCTACCCATTTAACATTTTTGCTCTCGCTAGCTCTATATTCTAGCCTTGTGTCGCGATGCTTTGTTTGAGTCACGTGTCCTATCTACCTGTTTATCCAAAGCAAAGCCATAGAACCTTCCATACATCCTATTAACCGTGTGCTTGTTGTTTGAGTTGGCCTTGCGAGTCGTAGGCATGTTCAGGTTGTTCAAGTGGTTTTATCTTGTCGGGTTGGGAAAGTTATCACATGCTCTACTTTATGGATATGTGTTGTTGGAGATATTCATGGCTTACTTTATTGTTAATAATTAAAATTGAATTAAGCAGAGGCATCGGTGAGTCATTTTGCCAGTTTTCCGACGGCTCACTTGTGTCCCCTAGGACCCCGAGATCGCATGAACTATTCTGAGATTGAGCGCTCTAATCACACGTGGGTACGTTTACGGGCCTCCCCTCGATCACTGCCGGAATCTACATACTTGTCCAGTGGCCACAACTAGTTCGATGTGTTTCCATTTGTTTCTTGTCGGGCGTGCAGCTTGTATCTTTGGTCCGATTTACTTTGGGGGAAGCCCAGTGAGCCTTGTAACCCCTTGTTCTGCACGCTCGTGTAGGCGCGGGACGACTGCAGGTGGACAACCTCCCCAGAAGAGAGGCTCCGGTCCATTTTGCAGCGCCGACGCAAACAGCTAGGTCCGTTCGGAGATTCGGCCGGACTCTCGATACGGGTAAAACTTAGTCAGGTGGCTTCCTGGACTTGTTTGTAGTGAAGGAGAGTGCGAGTCGTGACTATCCTAATGGTGCACCTGTTTTTATTAAGGGCGCGAGTTTTGCCTGAAGGATTGATCGAACGTGTGGGTACATTTGGGCACCCCTGCAGGGTTAAATCTTTTCGAAAAGCCGTGTCCGCGGTTATGGACGACTTGGAGCTGTACTACTCGATCATAGAACAACTTGCACCTGCTATTTCAATACTAATGAACTTGTGTAGTAAGTTAGCACAACTACAACAGCAAACCTGCAATAAAACTTGTTAACTGTGTGAGTGCCTTTGCAATTGCTTCCTCGTTGGGTACGAAGGGGCGATACATCGGCTGGGTTATGTTTGGTGTTAGTATCTAGTTGTTTACTTTTATGCGCTCTCTTATCTTATCTATTTAGACGGATATTGTAGTGTGTCTCCGTAGTATGATTCTTTTGTTGCCGCTAAGTCCACCATATAGCCTGTAGGCGAGCACAGCTGAATTCCAGTCTCGCGAGTACGTGCCTCGGTACTCACCCTCGTTTTTTCCCTTTTCTCTTTCTCCCTCCTTGTTCGGCAACCATTGGCCCGACGCTGTTCACAGGTATGGGAGCGACGACGTTAGCAAGGTTACCCTTCCGGCTTGGCCTGGGCAGGGTTATGGACGCCATCGATTATCTTCAGGCCTCTTAGGCCCATTTGTATTCTTGTCCGTACTCGGATACTATTTGCTTTATGTATGATTTGGATCTTTTATGTATATCTGGATACTTTGACTCGTGGAGTCTTTGCAGTTATTATATAATCTTTTGTGGGTTCCATCGTGAACTTGTGTAATGCTACTACTCGATTCCACCCGCATAATGTGTATGTTTCGATGTGCACATTATGCCTGGTGGGCGTTTCCAGAGCGACACCGTGCGTGTTGTGGCGTGATCGCTACGATACGCAAGGTGCCGGTTTTGGGGCGTTACACGCCCTCACGCGGGGCCCGCACGGCCAGGGGGCTGGCCGCGCCGCCCCTGCGTGTGGGGCCCTGGTGGCCCCCTCCTACTCCTCTTCGGATCTCTAGAAGCTTCCGGGTAAAATAAGACTTCAGGAACTTATTTCGTCCAACTCCGAGAATATTTCCTGTGTATCACTTCTGAAACACAAAAACAGCAGAAAATAGGAAACTGGCACTGTGGCAACTCGTTAATAGGTTAGTTCCGGAAAATGCATAAAAGTGCCATTAAGTGTAACGAAACAATAGGCAAATGGTGTAAAAACAAGCATGGAGCATCAAAAATTATAGATACATTGGAGACGTATCAAGCATCCCCAAGCTTAACTCCTGCTCGTCCTCGAGTAGGTAAGTGATAACAAAAGAATAATTTTTGAGGTGACATGCACCTACACAATCTTGATCATATATGTAAGCATTTGTGAGCTGGGATCATAAGAACTTAAAACATGGGCATGAAGATATAATCATGACAATAAGAACTTAGCAACCATGTTGTAAACATGCAAATGAACACAAACAAAAGATCATGATAATGAAACAATGAAAGTCAAACGTGTGTTCAAATCATAAGGAAAAACATACAAAAGGTTTTCAGCTTGTCCTTCAAAGAGAGCAAAACATAAATGCATAGGACACCTTCAAGTTTAAGAGGGCGACTAGATACAAATAATTTGAGAACAAGTGAAACCAACAATATGAATCAATCAATGAAAACTTTGGGACAATGCACATTATACTAAGAATGACAACTATGCTCTCTTAATGGTGCATAAAGAAAGAAGGTGGTGACTCAACATAAAAGTAAAAGAAAGGCCCTTCGCAGAGGGAAGCAGTGATTGCAAGTTTTATAACCTTCAAAAATTATGGTACTTACCGGCTTTGAGCTCTCATTGCCTCCATCATAAGCATCTTGAATGGTTAAAGTTAATGCGAGAACAATTATGATTCATATGCTTGACAAATCATAAGTTGAAAACCTCGTGTCCCGTGAATACGAGTACCCAAACCTCATGCTACTTTACTTAGAGTCCCAAGCAAGGCTCTTGTCATTGTAAGTATATGCATATCATTGAGAACCGCCAACGGGGTACCTCCGTGCCCGATGACATGGAACAAGCCCACATCAAAATGACAGGACAAGCAGACAATGAACGCCTCGACTTCTCTTTTATTTGCCATTTGTTTAGCTTTTTATTGTGAGATGCGTCGTCGAATGTCCACCATGGGTATGCTGCAAATTTCCACCATGAATTATGCATGGCTTAGATTGGAGGCCTAGGCGTTTCCCTAACACATATAGAAACTCCATGATCCCCACAAGATTCCCAATTCATTTCACACCGTGGGCATCCATAAACAAAAGATCACGATATCAACTCAAAAGAGAAGTGCAATGATGAAAGCTTGCCCATGACTGCATGGCTGGGCTAGTCTCCAACTTACAACTTGCAAGCATAACAACTCAACATAAGAGACCACAATGTCAAATTTTAAAGAATACGAAAAAGTAAAGTGTGTCTTCCGGTTCGTGAGAGCTTTACTGACCAATTTTCGCATAACACTGGTAAGAGTTTAATTTGAAGAGAAAATAAAAGCAAGTCAAATTTACTTGGAATAGCAAATTGCTAGTAGGTATGTATGGTGGACACTTTGGAAAACTTGGCTTTTAGGAGTTGGATGCACGAGTAGAGCTCATACTCAGTACAAGGTGAGGGCTAGGAAAAGACTGGGAGCGACCAACTAAGAGAGCAATAATGGCCATAATCATGCAAAGCGACAAAGCGACATTAAAAGAAGCATACGATGGCATCAAAAGTCAAAAACTAAATGATCATGAAGGCTATTGGCGACTTTGTAAGAATCTAACATGTGTGAGCATGCGCCAAGTCAACCCAAATAAAGCATCAAGGAGAAAACCAAAATAATGCTTCCATACAATAAAAACAACGCATGATTTTTTCAAAGGCTCATTAAGCAATCTCAGTTATTTGAGACAAGTCATGCTACAGCAAAACCACTAAGCATACTATCAAAAAGACATCAAGCATGACATGAAAAAGCCTAAGCCGCAGTCTACACAAGCTCCTTCTTGTACCACTATTTTGCACAAAGCTTTTTCTCTTTTCCAACACCATTTGAAATTTTTATAAACACCTCTTTTGATGAAAACCAATAAAGATCAGAGGCAAAAATACACCTTGATGAAAAGATGTGACAAGGTCTGAACGCAAATCAAGGCGAAAACAAAAACCAAAAGCAGTAGCAGAAAAAGAAGAACACTCGGTGAAATTGTAAGAATGAAAAACAGAGTGTTCTTTGCAAATGAAAACGAGTACATCCCCTCCAAAGGAAATTTGTTGGGGTCCAACCATTTATTGCAGCAAACAAACAAACTAAACCAACTAAGAAAACTAAAACAACTGACGCTCCAAGAAAAACACATAGTGCATGAAACAATAAAAATATAGTGTTTTGAAAGGTGACCTGATTTTTGCCGATGAAGAAGGGATGCCTCGGGGGCATCCCCAAGCTTTGACGCTTGTACTTCTTGGATATTTCTTGGGGTGATGCATGGGAATCCCCAAGCTTGAGCTTTTGTCCATTCTTCAACTCATCTCATCATTCTCCAAAACCTACACTTGAAAACTTCCTTCATACAACACTAAACACAAATCTATTAGCAACATTAGTGCAAGCATAACATATAATCAATCCTCTATTTGCTTCAGGTTTCAACTCAAAACCACCACATATATAGCAAATACTACTGTAGCAACCTCCCCAAAAGTTCCGTGATCAAAAGAACTCAAAAGAAAGCGATAAAGTGGCAAACACAAATATTGGCAGAAATCTGTCAAAACTGAACAGCTGACAAAGGTCGAATTTTTGAGGGATTTTCTGTTGCTTAAATCAAAAGTGTTCAACTAACAAAAGTTTGGATATAACCTGGGGCATATGCACAAGAAATCTCAGGTCCAAAAGATAAACAGAGAATTTTCACGAATTTTTACGGTGCAGCACCGAAAACAGTTTGAGGACAGCAACATCCCCAAATCTTTACCTCACTCAAATTAGAGGCTTCGCTTGGCACAAAAACGAAATAAACAAGATAAGGAGCGGTCATTACAGTAGTAATAACTTCCAAGACTCAAATAAAAGAAAAAGTACTGAAAAGAAAACATTGGGTTATCTCCCAAGAGTGCTTTTCTTTAACGCCTTTGAGCTAGGCGCAGAAAATTGCGAATCAAGTAATATCAAGTGATGAAGCATCAAGCTCATAATTTGCTCTAAGAATAGAGTCAAAAAGTAATTTCTTTCTTTTCCTAGGGAAGTGTTCCATACCTTTCTTTAGTGGGAATTGATACTTGATAGTGTCTTCCCTCATATCAATGATAGCAACTACAGTTCGACGAAAGGGTCTTCCCAAAATAATAGGACATGAAGCATGGCATTCAACGTCCATAACAAGAAAATCAACGGGAACAAGGTTATTGTTAACCACAATAAGAACATCATTAATCCTTCCCAAAGGTTTCTTCTTAGCAACATCAGCAATAGGAACATCAAAATAACACTTTTCAAGCGGTGGTAAATCAAGCATGTCATAAATCTTTCTAGGCATGATAGAAATACTAGCACCTAGATCACATAAAGCATGGCAATCATAACCATTAACATGCATATCAATGATGGGTTCCCAACCATCTTCTAACTTCTTGGGAATAGAGGCTTTTTGCTTCAACTTTTCATCCCTAATCTTTATGAGAGCATTAGTAATATGCTCAGTAAAAGCAATATTTAAGGAACTAGCATTGGGAGTCAAAGCAAGCTTTTGCAAGAACAAAATAACTTAAGATATATTGCATCCATCAACATCAAAATCATTAAAATAAATAGAGCTATCATCTCCTGCACTCCGAAAAATTTCAGCACTCTTTTGAGAAAAAGTTTTGGCAGTTTTAGGCTTTTTAACACAAGGAGTGGGAGTTTTCTCTACACCAATCAAAGTAAGAGGATTGCTAGTATTAGGAGCATCATCATTAGAGGTAGTAATGGTACATACCTTCATTTTTCTAGCCATCTCATCTTCTCTTTCCCACCTGGCATGCAATTCTGCTAACAATCTAATATTTTCATCAATTCGAACTTGGATAGCATTAGCGGTAGCAAAAATATTGTTCTCTTTCACATCATTAGGCAACACTTTTAATTTCAGAATTTCAACATCATGAGCAAGGCTATCAACTTTAGAAGCAAGAATATCAATTTTGCCTAACTTTTCCTCAACAGACTTGTTAAAAGCAGTTTGCTTACCGATGAAGTCCTTGAGCATTACCTCAAGCTCGGAGGGCGCGGCCCTAGTGTTGTTGTAGGAATTACCATAAGAGTTACCATAACCATTACCATTGGTAGAAGGGTACGGCCTATAATTGTTACTAGCAAAATTGTTCCTATAAGCATTGTTGTTAAAATTATTGTTTCTAATGAAATTCACATCAACTTGCTCTTCTTGAGCAACCAGAGAGGCCAAAGGAACATTATTAGGATCAACATGAGTCCTATCATTAGCAAGCATAGCCATAATGGTATCAATCTTATCACTTAAGGAAGAGGTTTCCTCAACAGAATTTACCTTCTTACCTTGTGGAGCTCTCTCGGTGTGCCATTCAGAATAATTTACCATCATGTTGTCGAGTAACTTTGATGCGGCGCCCAAGGTAAGGGACATAAAAGTGCCTCCAGCAGCTGAATCAAGTAGGTTCCTTGAAGAAAAATTCAATCCTGCATAAAAAGTTTGGATAATCATCCAAGTAGTCAGTCCATGAGTGGGGCAATTCTTTATCATAGATTTCATTCTTTCCCAAGCTTGAGCAACATGTTCATTATCAAACTGAGTAAACTTCATAATATTGCTACGCAAAGCTATAATCTTAGCAGGAGGATAGTATCTACCAATAAAAGCATCCTTACACTTAGCCCATGAATCAATACTATTCTTAGTCAAAGACAGCAACCAATCTTTAGCTCTTCCTCTCAAAGAAAAAGGAAACAACTTGAGCTTAATAATATCACTATCAACATCCTTATATTTCTGCATCTCACATAGCTCAACAAAATTGTTGAGATGAGCTGCAGCATCTTTAGTACTAGCACCAGAAAATTTCTTTTTCATAACAAGGTTCAATAAAGCAGGCTTAATCTCATAAAAGTTTGTAGCAGTAGCAGGTGGTGCAATAGGAGTGCAGATAAAATCACTATTGTTTGTGCTAGTAAAGTCACACAACTTGGTGTTTTCAGGATTGGCCATTTCAGCAAAACAAAAGTAAACAAGTAAAAACAACTACCAAGGATTCTAATTTTTTTGGGTTTTTGATATAAAGCAATGCAAGTAAAATAAATAAAGTAAAGCAAAACAATAACAAAGTAAAAGATGTGTGTGCGAAGAACTCCCCTCATAGAAGTCTTCTCTTCCTCCCCGGCAACGGCGCCAGAAAATTAGCTGCTACTTATTGATGGCGCCAGGAAATTACTGATGGTGCCAAGTTGACGTGGAAGCAGACTGTCCTTGTGCGTGGTGGATAACCAGCCCGTTGGGAACCCCAAGAGGAAGGTATGATGAGTATAGCAGCTAGTCTTCCCTCAGTTAAGAAACCAAGGTTTAATATCGATCAGGAGAGGAGGGACAAACAACTGAAGGTGATGTGGAACCTGCACACACACAACCAAGTACTTTGTTCCCAACTTGCGATGAGGTTGTTAATCTCACCGGTTTGCTTGAAACAAAGATTATGAGCGTATCGAGTGGAAAACAATATAGTATGCGAGTAAAGTAAACAGTAAGAGTAAAGTAAACAGGTGATAGCAATATGATGGAAATAGGACCGGGATCCACAGTTCACTAGTGGTGTCTCTCCATAGATAAAATAACACATGCCGGGTAAACAAATTACAGTTGGGCAATTGATAGAATAGAGATAACGTGATATGTCAAGAAGATCAATATGAGATTTACTCTGGGCATTACAACAAAATACATAGACCGCCATCCAACTGCATCTATGACTAATAATCCACTCCCGGGGATATCAATCCGAACACCCCAGTAGTATTAAGTTGCGAACAACAGATAATTGCATTAAGCAAAGTGTGTAATGTAAACAAAGCATATGCCCTTGAGCATATGAATGTTGTTTTCTCCCTAGTAGCAACAGCACATCTACCACCTTAGAGGTTTCTGTCACTCCCCCAGGTGAAATAGAGGCATGAACCCACTATCGAGCATAAATACCCCCTCTTGGAGTCACTAGCAATTACTCGGCCAAGATAGCTACTACAACAGAGAGCATGCAAGATCATAAACAACATAGAGATAACAAAAGATAATATTCAGTACAGCAACTTAATCATAAACACCAATATTCATCGGATCCCAACAAACCAAACATGTAGAATTACATAACGGTGATCTCAATCATGTAGGGCAGCTCATGAGATCTAAACATGAAGCACATGGTGGAGAAGACAACCATCTAGCTACTGCTATGGACCCATAGTCCAAGGTAGACTACTCACTCATCGCTCCGGAGGCAAGCATGGCGATGAAGAAGACCTCCGGTGGCGATTCCCCTCTCCGGCAGGGTGCCGGGAAGAGCTTCTGGACCCTCCCGATCTTCGGGTCGACGGCGGCGGTGGATCGCGATGTGTTCTGGAAAACTGATCGGGTACTTAGGTTTTTTTCGTCGGGGGATCTTTATAGGCGAAGGGGCGATGTCAGAGGAGGAGCCAGGCGCCCTCACGCAGGGCCCGCGCGGCCAGGGGGCTGGCCGCACCGCCCCTGCGTGTGGGGCCCGGGTGGCCCCCCTCCTACTCCTCTTCGGATCTCTGGAAGCTTCCGGGTAAAATAAAACTTCAGGAACTTGTTTCGTCCAACTCCGAGAATATTTCCTGTGTATCACTTCTGAAACACAAAAACGGCAGAAAACAGGAAACTGGCACTGTGGCAACTCGTTAATAGGTTAGTTCCAGAAAATGCATAAAAGTGCCACTAAGTGTAACGAAACAATAGACAAATGGTGTAAAAACAAGCATGGAGCATCAAAAATTATAGATACGTTGGAGACGTATCACACAACAACAAAATAAAAAGGATAAGGAGCAGTCATTACAGTAGTAATGACTTCCAAGACTCAAATAAAAGAAAAAGTACTGAAAATAAAACATTGGGTTATCTCCCAAGAGTGCTTTTCTTTAACGCCTTTGAGCTAGGCGCAGAAAATTGCGAATCAAGTAATAATGAAAGGGGGATTAGGATCCACTATAGGAATAAAGAAATGAATACTATCCAATTGAGGTTTTGAGTAACCCTTGTAGTCACGCTTTGGTACACTATTTTCATCAAAATGATTTTTAGGACAAATCCAACTAAAATTAGTTACCAAGGCATTATGAATTCCTACGAGTTTACAAGGTATTGGCAATCTAGAATCTTCGTTGGGTGTACCAACAATTTCAACAGGCGAGCCAAGCTTATTAAACTTCTTAAAAACTTTCCTAGCCTCAATTGCAACATCCGTAAATTCTATGCGCAAAGTTTCCAAGATAAAAGCTTTCTTTTCGGGATCCTCAATTTCGTGAAGCTTAAGGAACATGTATTGCATGAAAGGATTAAGGCTAGCAAACCTAGCTTCTAACATGTGAACTAAATAAGTAGAAGCAACTTCATAACTAGGAGCTAGCTCAACCAAAGATTTTTCCTCAACTTCCTTATGCATACTAATGTGATTAAAGAACTCCTCCATGTTACTTTTTCCAATAATTGAACCACTACCTACTGAGAGGTCCTCCAGAACGTACTTAGGGAACAGCATGATGAACTAAAAGTAAAGAAATAACAACTACCAAGGATTCTAATTTTTTTGGGTTTTTGATATAAAATGATGCAGGTAAAAATAAATAAAGTAAAGCAAAATAATAACAAAGTAAAGGATGTGCGTGTGAAAAACTCCCCTTGCAGAGGTCTTCCACTCTTCCCCGGCAACGGCGCCAGAAAAGAAGCTTGATGCTACCGATTTGATGAAGTAAATAACCGGCCAGTTGGGAACCCCAAGAGGAAGGTGTGATGAGTATAGCAGCTAGTTTTCCCTCAGTTAAGAAACCAATGTTTATCATTCAGGAGAAGAGCAGACAATTACGACTGAAGGTGATGCTTGCTAGTTTGCGACAGCTTCGGACAATTTATATATGGCGCCTCGTCCAAGCATTGCTTGCTAGCTGCAACGCGGAACCTGCACACAACACAACCAAGTACTTTATTCCCAACTTGCGATGAGGTTGTCAATCTCACCGGTTTGCTTGAAACAAAGGTTATGAGCATATCGAGTGGAAAACAGTAGAGGTATGCGAGTAAAGTAAACAGTGCGAGTAAAGTAAACAATGCGAGTAAACTAAACAGGTGATAGCAATATGATGGAAATAGAACCGGGGTCCACAGTTCACTAGTGGTGTCTCTCCATAAGATAAATAACACATGCTGGGTAAACAAATTACAGTTGGGCAATTGATAGAATAAAGATAACGTGATATGTCAAGAAGATCACTATGAGATTTACTCTGGGCATTACAACAAAATACATAGACCGCCATCCAACTGCATCTATGACTAATAATCCACTTGTGGCGAATCAATCCGAGAACTCCACAAGTATTAAGTTGCGAACAACAGATAATTGCATTAAGCAAAGTGTGTAATGTAAACAAAGCATATGCCCTTGAGCATATGAATGTTGTTTTCTCCCTAGTAGCAACAGCACATCTACAACCTTAGAGGTTTCTGTCACTCCCCCAGGTTAAATAGAGGCATGAACCCACTATCGAGCATAAATACCCCCTCTTGGAGTCACTAGCAACTACTCGGCCAAGATAGCTACTAACAACGGAGAGCATGCAAGATCATAAACAACATAGAGATAACAAAAGATAATATTCAGTACAACAACTTAATCATAAACACCAATATTCATCGGATCCCAACAAACCAAACATGTAGAATTACATAACGTGATCTCAATCATGTAGGGCAGCTCATGAGATCTAAACATGAAGCACATGGTGGAGGAGACAACCATCTAGCTACTGCTATGGACCCATAGTCCAAGGTAGACTATTCACTCATCGCTCCGAAGGCAAGCATGGCGATGAAGAAGACCTCCGGTGGTGATTCCCCTCTCCGGCAGGGTGCCGGGAAGAGCTTCTGGACCCACCCGATCTTCGGGTCGATGGCGGTGGCGGATCGCGATGTGTTCTGGAAAATTGATCGGGTACTTAGGTTTTTTCCGTCGGGGGGGTCTTTATAGGCGAAGGGGCATCGTCAGAGGTGGCTCGAGGCAACCTCACACATAGGGGGCGCGGCCAGGCCCCTGGCCACGCCGCCCTGGTGTGTGGGGCCCTCGTGGCCCCCCTCCAACTCCTCTTCGGATCTCTGGAAGCTTTTGGGAAAATAAGGCTTTAGGAACTTTTTTCGTCCAATTCCGAGAATATTTCCTGTGTATCACTTCTGAAACACAAAAACAGCAGAAAACAGGGAACTGGCACTGTGGCGACTTGTTAATAGGTTAGTTCCGGAAAATGCATAAAAGTGCCACGAAGTGTAACGAAACAGTAGGCAAATGGTGTAAAAACAAGCATGGAGCATCAAAAATTATAGATACGTTGGAGACGTATCAAGTTGCTTCAGGAGCAGGTGGCGCAATAGGTGTACAAATGAAATCATTGTTGTTTGTGCTAGTAAAGTCACACAACTTAGTGTTTTCAGGATTACTCATTTTAGCAAGACTAAAACAGACCAACAAAAATAACAACTACCCCTTGCAAAAATCCTCTTCCTCCCCGGCAACGGCGCCATAAAACAGTCTTGATGTCTCACAGGACCCGTTGGGAAACCCCAAGAGGAAGGTATGATGAGCACAGCAGTAAGTTTTCCCTCAGTATGAAACCAAAGTTTAATCGACCAGTAGGAGAAAGAAATCACTTCTGAAGGTTGCTGCTAGCTGACTTTGGCAGGGCGCACTACCGGTGTCAGTCAACAACGTGGAACCTGCACACAACACAACCAAACTACTTTTCTTCAACTTACAGTGAGGTTGTCAATCTCACTGGTTTTGCTGAAAACAAAGGATTAGACGTATAGTGTGGAAAGAGATGTTTGTTTGAAGTGAAATAAAATAGTACTTGCAGTAAGAAAACAGTGTTTACAGTAGATGGTATTATCGATGTAAAAGAATGGACCAGGGTCCACAGTTCACTAGAGGTGTCTCTCCATAAAGATAAATAACATGCTGGGTGAACAAATTACAGCTGGGCAATTGACAAATAGAGAATGCATAACAATGCATGTACATGACATGAAGATTATTATGAGATTCAGTTGGGCATTAAAACATAATACATAGAACGTAATCCAACTGCATCTATGACTAATAATCCACCTTCAAGATATCATCCGAACAACCTTTGGGTATTAAGTTGCAAGCAACAGATTATTGTATTAAGCAAAGTGTGTAATGTAAACAATACAATTATCCTTGAACAAAAGATTGTTGTTTTCTCCCTAGTAGCAACATCACATCTACAATCTTATAAGTTATTGTCACTCTCCCAGATTACTAGAGGCATGAACCCACTATCTAGCATAAATACTCCCTCTTGGAGTCACAAGCATCTACTTGGCCAAAGCATCTACTAGCAACGGAGAGCATGCAAGATCATAAATAACATAGACAAGATAGATCAATAATCAACTTGACATAGTACTCAATATTCATCGGATCCCATCAAATACAACATGTATCATTACAATAAGATGATCTTGATCATGTTAGGCAGCTCACAAGATCTAAACATGGTGGAACAAATAGGAGAAGACAACCATCTAGCTACTGCTATGGACCCGTAGTCCAAAGATGAACTACCAACGCATCACTCCGGAGGTAGGCATGGCGATGAAGAAGGCCTCTGGTGATGATTCCCCTCTCCGACAGGGTGCCGGGAAGAGATTCAGAACCCGCCCAAACTGGGGTCGACGACAGCGGCGGCTATAGAACTTTTTGTGGATGGAGGTTTGGGCCCTTAGGATTTTCCCGAGGATGTGAATTTATAGGCAGAAGGGCGAGGTCGATGGGCGCCCCAGGGGCCCACACCATGGGGCCGGACGGCTAGGGGGTGGGCCGCGCCACCACTAGGTGTGGCCGGCTCATTGCTCGTCTTCGTCTCTCCTTTGGACTCCGTGAATGTGTCAGCAAAATAGGAACTTTGGATTTTGTTTCGTCCAATTCCGAGAATATTTCCTCCAGTAAAAACCTGGAATAGAAAAATAGCAGAAAACAGGAACTGGCACTGTGGCACCTTGTTAATAGGTTAGTTCCAGAAAATGCATAAAAATGCCACAAAGTGTAAACAAAACATAAAGCAATTGGTGTAAAATAAGCACGGAGCATCAAAAATTATCGATATGTTTGCAACGTATCAATGTGGTCCAGCCAACGGCTTGCGTTTTTGCCGATCGCTTTGTCATCTTGGTGCGGTGCAACACGCTTGATGGGCATACAATGGCAGAGAGCTCGTGATACGTCCAAAACGTATCTACTTTCCCGAACCCTTTTGCTATTGTTTTCCCACTAATTTGTGTGTTTTGAATAGAACTAATACGGACTAACGCTGTTTTCAGCAGAATTGCCCTGGTGTCTCGTTTTTGTGCAGAAATCCGACTTTCAGGAAAAATCTCGGAAAATACCACAAAGTTCCTATTTGACCAGAAGACACACGGAGCCAGAATACGAGATGGAGAGGGGCCACGAGGGGCTCACACCACCTGGTGGCGCGGGCCAGGCCAGGCCGCACCAGGGGGTGGTGTGGCTACCCCAGCCATCGCCTCGAGCCCCCTTCCGCCTACATATACCTTCTGACCTGAAAACATCGGGGGTTGGGCGTTTTTCCCATATAGAGTTCTGCTGCGCCGCCACCACCTGAAACCGCGATTCAGAACCAGAAACTCCATTCTGGCACTTTGTCGGGATGGGGATTTGGAGGAGATCATCGCCATCATCATCACCGATGTCTCTCCATCAACCATCCATGATTCCCCCATCCATGTGTGAGTAATTCCCGTTGTAGGCCAAAGGGGATGGTAGGGATTGGATGAGATCATTCATGTAATTTCTATGAGATTGTTAGGGCATGGTGCCTAGTATCCATTGTTAGTGCTTTTGATATTGTTGCAACTTGTTGTGCTTCATGCTTGTCACTTTGGACCCGAGTAACATGATCTCAGATCTGAACATGTTATTGTTTCATGATGATAATTGTTGTTTTTTATCTTACCTGCAAGTTGTTTACACATATCATTGTCTGGAACCCGAGGCCCCAAAGTGACAATAATTGGGATAACCGGAGGGGATGGCTGTGATGTGAGGATCACATGTGTTCACGGAGTGTTAATGCTTTCCTCTGGTGCTCTATTAAAAGGAGTACCTTAATTACCAGTAGATTCCCTTGAGGCCCTACTGCAAACAGGCTGGTAGGACAGAAGATGTTGTGCAAGTTTCTCATTGCGAGCACGTACGACTATATACGGAACACATGCCTATGGTTACTTAGTACTAGGATGCTTTATCTTTATTTATCTGGAATTTCCCATGTCTTGATTATTACATGAATTATCTTATCCGTGCAACGCCCATTCATCCATCCATATGCCTATAGTATTAAATCCTACTATTTACTATTGATACCACTGCTGTCTTTGTTTTACTATTACTGCTACTATTTTACTACTGCCACTACTATAAAACTATTGCTACTGATAAACTGTTGCGAGCAAGTCTATTTCAAGGTGCAGCTGAATTCATAACTCATCTGTTAAGGCTTATAAATATTCTTTGGCTCCCCTTGTGTCAAATCAATAAATCTGGGTTTTACTTCCCTCGAAGATTGTTGCGATCCCCTATACTTGTGGGTCATCAAGACTATTTTTTGGAGCCATTGCTGGGGAGCATATTGCTGGTGCCAAGTTGACGCATAGCAGACGGTCCTTGTGCGTGGTGAATAACCAGCCCGTTGGGAACCCCAAGAGGAAGGTATGATGAGTATAGCAGCTAGTTTTCCCTCATTTAAGAAACCAAGGTTTAATCGTTCTTGGAGAGGAGAGACAAATGACTGAAGGTGATGCTTGCTAGTTTGCGACAGCTTCGGACAATTTATATATGGCGCCTCGTCCAAGCTTTGCTTGCTAGCTGCAGCGCGGAACCTGCACATAACACAACCAAGTACATCGTTCCCAACTTGCGATGAGGTTGTCAATCTCACCGGTTTGCTTGAAACAAAGGTTATGAGCGTATCGAGTGGAAAACAATAGAGTATGCGAGTAAAGTAAACAGTGTGAGTAAAGTAAACGGGTGATAGCAATAAGATGGAAATAGGACCGGGGTCCACAGTTCACTAGTGGTGTCTCTCCATAAGATAAATAACACATGCTGGGTAAACAAATTACAGTTGGACAATTGATAGAATAAAGATAAACGTGATATGTCAAGAAGATCACTATGAGATTTACTCTAGGCATTACAACAAAATACATAGACCGACATCCAACTGCATCTATGACTAATAATCCACTCACGGGGATATCGTCCGAACACCCCATGAGTATTAAGTTGCGAACAACGGATAATTGCATTAAGCAAAGTGTGTAATGTAAACAAAGCATATGCCCTTGAGCATATGAATGTTGTTTTCTCCCTAGTACCAACAGCACATCTACAACCTTAGAGGTTTCTGTCACTCCCCGGGTTAAATAGAGGCATGAACCCACTATCGAGCATAAATACCCCCTCTTGGAGTCACTAGCAACTACTCGGCCAAGATAGCTACTAACAACGGAGAGCAGGCGAGATCATAAACAACATAGAGATAACAAAAGATAATATTCAGTACAGCAACTCAATCATAAACACCAATATTCATCGTATCCCAACAAACCAAACATGTAGAATTACATAACGGTGATCTCAATCATGTAGGGCAGCTCATGAGATCTAAACATGAAGCACATGGTGGAGAAGACAACCATCTAGCTACTGCTATGGACCCATGGTCCAAGGTAGACTACTCACTCATCGCTTCGGAGGCAAGCATGGCGATGAAGAAGACCTCCAGTGGCGATTCCCCTCTCCAGCAGGGTGCCGGGAAGAGCTTCTGGACCCTCCCGATCTTTGGGTCGACGGCGGCGGCGGATCGCGATGTGTTCTGGAAAAGTGATCGGGTACTTAGGTTTTTTTTGTTAGGGGGTCTTTATAGGCGAAGGGGCAATGTCAGAGGAGGGGCCAGGTGCCCTCACGCCAGGGTGGCGCGGCCCAGGCCCTAGCCGCGCCAGCCCTGTGTGTGGGGCCCTGGTGGCCTCCCTCCTACTCTCCTTTGGATCTCTGGAAGCTTCCGGGTAAAATAAGACTTCAGGAACTTGTTTCGTCCAATTCCTAGAATATTTCCTGTGTATCACTTCCGAAACACAAAAACAGCAGAAAACAGGGAACTGGCACTGTGGCAACTCATTAATAGGTTAGTTCTAGAAAATGCATAAAAGTGCCACGAAGTGAAATGAAACAGTAGGCAAATGGTGTAAAAACAAGCATGGAGCATCAAAAATTATAGATACGTTGGAGACGTATCAAGCATCCCCAAGCTTAACTCCTGCTCGTCCTCGAGTAGGTAAGTGATAACAAAAGAATAATTTTTGAGGTGACATGCACCTACACAATCTTGATCATATATGTAAGCATTTGTGAGCTGGGATCATAAGAACTTAAAACATGGGCATGAAAGATATAATCTTGACAATAGAAACTTAGCAACCATGTTGTAAACATGCAAATGAACACAAACAAAAGATCATGAAAATGAAGCAATGAAAGTCAAATGTGTGTTCAAATCATAAGGAAAAACATAGAAATGGTTTTCAGCTTGTCCTTCAAAGAGAGCAAAACATAAATGCATAGGACACCTTCAAGTTTAAGAGGGCGACTAGATACAAATAATTTGATAACAAGTGAAACTAACAATATGAATCAATCAATGAACTTTGGGACAATGCATATTACACTAAGAATGACAACTATGCTCTCTTAATGGTGCATAAAGATAGAAGGTGGTGACTCAACATAAAAGTAGAAGAAAGGCCCTTCGCAGAGGGAAGCAGTGATTGCAAGTTTTATAAGGAGAGATGACCGTTGTGGGGTTTACACAATAAATTAAGGAGGAGATGACCGTTGTGGGTGTTTATATCTCAACAAAAAAGTAATGCCTAAAAGAAATGGAAATTCGTGATAGTTTATTATTTTACCGTGAAAAGTAATGCCTAAAGGAAATTCATGATAGTTTATCATTTCACCGTGAAAAGTAATGCCTAAAGGAAATTCGTGATAGTTTATTATTTTACCATGAAAAGTAATGCCTAAATGGAAATTCGTGATAGTTTATTATTTTACCGTGAAAAGTAATGCCTAAATGGAAATTCGTGATAGTTTATTATTTTACCGTGAAAAGTAATGCCTAAATGGAAATTCGTGATAGTTTATCATTTTACCGTGAAAAGTAATGCCTACAAGAAGTGGAAATTCATGATTACCAAACTTGTTGAATCTGGTGGCCAACTCGTTATTTAGCATACATACAGGGGTAGTAGTTTGCCACCGACAGATACAGAGAGGGTGGCACGATCCTGCCCGTTAGATCATAGGATCGACGGTAGGTGGGCATGATCCGTGTGACAACAGCTCGACCAATCAGGCCAAGTTTGGGCTTCTGTGAGAAGGGAGAGGGTAAAAATGAGTAGTATCAAGGATACAAGGGCAAGTAAATAGTAAACAGGCTAAGGAATTCAAATAAGAGATTTAGAAAAAGAAAAACACATGTTTTGTACAATGAAACCCAGGTTGGCCTATCTCAAAGTATTAGCAATTCAAATATACATGAGTGTAAAAATTATGGCCTCATTCAGACAAACTATGTTTTGGGTATAGATGTTTTGAGAAGGGGTTTGAGTGGAAAGCCATGAACCTTCATAGCTACTAGTGATTTGAGAAGTGGCCATTTGTGTTAAAACTTGATTTATATATGATTGTCTACGTGGCAGGTCGCGTAACAAGACTCCATGAGTAGGAGGCACAATAATTTTATTTTTTTGAATTTTTTTGCGCATGAAATGACTCAATTAGATAGCTTAATCCCATTTGTTGACTCTCTGTTGACCAGCCACTTGAGGGTAAAACTGAGTATATTGCACTAGCCAGTATTAGTACTCGAGGGAAAAACTGAGTACATATATTTTTCCAGTGTAAGACTCGAGGGTAGAACTGAGTACACGTAACGGTGCTGACGTGCAGTCCCACGGACGCGTGTCGCGGTGAGCAGCGGTTAGCCGCGCGGTGTGCGTGTTGAGACCAAACGTCAACTGCTGAGACGAACCGTCACTTTGCCAGTACAGAGCCCCTCTCTCCCTCCCTCTGCACACAGTCTCATTATAACTCACGCACGCAACCACGCCTCTCACATCCTATCACCTTTTCCAAAAAACCCCAGCCGCCCTACGCGTGCTCCCCTGCCTGCGATGGAGAAGAAGAATGCGCTGGCGACCGTCGCCCCCGAGCCCATCGCCTCCGAGCCAGTCGCATCCGAGCCCGTCGCCGCCGAGCCCATCGCATCCGAGGCCGTCACCGCCGAGCCCATCGCCTCCGAGGGCGGCGCATCCAGGCGCGGCGCCTCTGTGAACTAGGCCTCTCTCAGGACTGACGGACCACTTCACAAGATCGGTGCCTGCTTACTGGCGAACGAGGAGTACGTGGACACCTACTCTGCTTTGAGGCATGTTTGTACTAATTGGCGATCAGATTTACCTGAGCCCGACGTGCACCTACACGAATGGATCATGGTAGAGCACGCCCTGCCACGCACCGCTGAGTTCTCCTTCCTCCACCTCCACACATCCCGCTACGTCACCATCGATCTAACGGAAGTTCATGCAAGGTTCAAATTCCTCCATATCTATAGAGTTAATCCTTTTATTTTCTATCGTAAACATCTTAGTGCTGAATGTTATCTTCATCAATATATTTTAGATACTACTTCGTCAGCTTTTGCCGTGGCGTCATCGTGCTTGCCCAGAAGAACCAGCCGCACAAGATACGGCTTCTGAACCCACTCACAAAGACATCGAACACTATATTTGAGGCGCAGATGCCATCTTTTATTCTGGAGTCAGTCACTGTAATGAAGTCCCCGACTATGCTCTTTGTTTCCACATATTACCCGGCGGAAATTGCTTGGGTCGATGAGAGCACTCCAACTAAGGGTATAGATGAAGATTGGGGAGAAGGAAGATTTACGATCGAGTACCATTCTATGCGTTGCATTACCACGTTCAATGGTGAATTCTATGCACTAGCTCTACCTTGTCATTACCACAATTTGGAGTTTGGAACATTAGTGTGCACCAACAATGTCTAGTTGGAGCAGGGCGCGAGCAATGTCAACATGGAGACACTTTTTTCATTTCCAGAACTTGGAAATGACAAGTTCTACCTTGTGAAGTCAGATGGTGATCTGCTGCTTGTGTTGTTGGGCGGTCGTTTGGATGAAGGTCAAACATTGGTGTACCGTGTCGACACTGAGAGCCGCTCTCTCCATGCCGTCAATAACATTGGCAGTCGTGCCTTCTTCATCCATCATGTCTGGTGTATCTCTGTCGACACCAGAGTGCACCCGACACTTCGACCTGGCTGCATCTACTACGCGGATTTGGGTTATATCAGAGAGTACTTTGATGATACGAACGCCTAGGATGAGTGGCCACGACGTGTGGATAGATTAGGAAGGTACGGTCTGAAAGATGAACAAAGGCCATACCGTTTTGAGGATGTATTGGCTACACACTGCAGACGGAAGGAGTTCAATGAATATTTCTTTCAGACCAGAATAGGGAGCGACGAAGATATATATGATGAATGAAGAACAGATTCATTCATCCTGGGGTATCCTAATCTTCATGTTGGGCATACATTGCGTCTTGTATTATTTTCAGCTTAGTTTGTCGTGAACATTAATATCGTTATTGGCTGCTTTTGGCTGCTGTATGCATTTTATGTATTATACTTAGTTTTCTAGATTTATTATGCTGCTGTAAATTTATCCTATACTAGCTTCTAGATTTGCTACTAGATTTGTTACCATATTGGGCAAAAAACGAGGGCCAAAAGGCAACAATCATTGAAGAAAGACAGAAATAGAAGCTTCTCTAGATTTGATACTAATTTGGTGAAAAGAGAGAGAACTGTTACAGAGAGAGTGGGGAAAAAGGTGCTCTGAAAAGGCAATGCCAATTTGGCCTGAGAGAGACAGAACCGAGCTCTCACGTACAACCAAACGCGGTCTCGTCCTGTCCCATGCGGTCCCTTTCTACCAGCCCCACGCGACGTGGCCCCACACGTCAGCACGGAAATGGTCAACTAAACGGGAATCCTCCCGTCCGACCTCCTTCTGAGGGTTTCAGACAATGGCTTGGGGAAAACTGAGGAAAAACTAACAAGCTGGGGAAAACTGAGTACAACTAACAACCTGAGGGCACAAAAATAGAAATCCCTTTAAAATACCTATGAAAATTGTTGATCGTGCTATGGATAACTGCTATTTAGGAGATGGAACTGTCCATCCTGGGGATCATTTGCTCTTTATACATGAATTATGCAAGTTGTTCAAGTGTGTAGGTATTTCAATGAACCAAGTTAAGAGAAAGCTATTCTCTTTATCACTAAAGGGCAGAGCTGCAGAATGGTATAAAACACTAAAGGATGGCCGACCTATTGATTGGGAGGAAATTATACCTCTCTTTTATTCTAAATTCTATCCTTCTAGTGAGGTTTATAAAGATAGGAATTATATTTATAATTTTCATCTGCATGAGGGAGAAAGCATTGCCCAAGCATGGGGAAGATTGAAGTCACTAATGCTCAAATGTCCTATTCATGATCTTCCTCGTAATATTGTTATTGATAATTTTTATGCAAGGCTTTCAGGATATTACAAGGACTATCTAGATGCGTGCTTGGATGGGTCTTTCACAAGGAAGGATGTTGACACCAAGTGGGATCTGCTTGAAACAATTCAAAGCAATATCGAAGATTGGGATAGCAATAAAGGTAAAGGATCAGGTATAAATTATGAGTATGATTGCATTAAGTCTTTCACTGAAACTGCTGATTTTCAAGAGCTTAGTGTTAAATATGGTCTTGATCCCTTAATTATGGTTAATTGCTTTAGAGCCTTTGCTTCCCATATTAATGTTCCTAAATGAAATGGGTACGTGCATCATGAACCTTTTAAAGACACTTGCATAGAAAGTGATATTGTTATTGATGATTGCAATAAACATGCTCAAATTTCTGAAAGTACTACTTCCTATAAGCATGTTAATTTTTGTGGAGTACATAGACCTTGTGAACAGAGTCACAACAAGGAATATTATTGCATCACCCATGGGAATGAAGAAACCCGAATGTGGCACAAGGCTCTAGGTGAACTTGGTGAAAAGGTTTGTGAGCTTTATCCTTTTCTTTGTGAACATTGTGATGACATAGGTCATTTTAATTTTCAATGCTCAAGCCCTAATAGTTACCTTTCTAGTACCGCAAGTTTGTATTGTGATGACAAGATTACTCTCAATTAGCATAATGAGCTTACTTTGTTCTTGGGGTGTGAAGAGATATCTATAAAGACTTCTTTGTTAAATATGAGTGCGCCTGATATTAATAGCACCCTTCGTGGTTGTCGTCTCTATTGCATTAAAGATTGCCTTACAAATACTTACATACAAAATCTTATAAAACATGATGTTTTGCCAAGCTATGACAAGACTAATAGATATTTCTATCTCATTAATAGAGAGGAGGAATCCTCCAAAGTTTCTTCTGTTGTTCCTGTCAGCAAACCAGATTATGTGGAGAAGATGCCTTTCAAGCCTCTCCCTCCTAAAGGAGAGAGTAAGAAGAGGAATAAGAAGAAGAAGAAGAAGAAGAAGAGGAGGAGTAAAAGGCTAGAGGAAACGGTATCTTCCCCTAAGCATGTTGCTCCTATTATAGATTATGATAATTCTGATTGGGATGATGTTCCCATGCATGTTACCTATGTTAGTGATCATGATTGGGAAAAGCACTCTACTTTTGATATTAAAAATCTTTTTGGTACCAATTCTAAGGTTAATAATGGTTGTACCATTAGTACTATCCATGTTCCTTCTTATGATGATATGTTTGATGAATATGCTTTGCGAAATAGCTGTTCTCTCGCTTATGATAATACTAAACCTCTAGTTTATAATGGTTATGATGATGATGTCGATGGATTTCGTGTCGCAAGAACACGGGGTACCACGCGACAGACCCAAATATTCGAACGCAGGGGGCTGAACGTGTGAGATCTAGGATCGCAACAAAGCACGGTGACGGAAGCCTCGAGTTGTCGAATGCACTACGCACTGCCGAGAGAGACGCCAAGCTTTACCCAGGTTTAGGGCCCTCGTGGTGAGGTAACACCCCTACTTCCTGCCTTCTTGTATTGCAACGCGACACCTCGCGAGGAGTACAAGGTCTTGGTTACAAAGTTCTAGCTGGCCAGAGGTTGAAGAACCTGCGTGCCAGCTAGCAACTTGGAGAAGATCAGATCCCATCTAAGGGGTAGCCTCCCCTCCTTTTATAGCGCCAAGGTCCTCCTTCCCCTTATCTTCTTGGGGAAGGGGTTGCCACACTCACGGCCAAGGAGGGAGGACAGCTGTAGACTACTCTCTTCTGTGGACGTAGTCTTCGTAGGGTAGTGCGCCGGTCTACAGGAGTGGGTGGAGGAAGCTGACGTCTCCCTCTGGCGTCCTGCACCGTCCACGCTATTTTTAGGGGGGTGGCCAACAACCACTGTGCCGCTTTGGACAGGCACAGCGAAAGTTGGTCTCCTCCCTGTCGGGGGTAGCGTGGGCGGTACGGGTCTTCTGTCCTTATCTTCTTGCTCTGCATGCCAACATGCTGAGCTGACGTGGACTTGGTCCTTCTCCTCACCAGCGGGGGCTCGTGAGGAGGTCTTCTGGTCCTTGGCAGTTTCCACCATCGTTCTCCTCATGAGGCGCCTCCTCATGAGGGTCTTCTCTGTAGCTGGGTCGTCGGTCCCTCCTGGGCTGAAGATGGGCCAATGACGGGGCCCAGGAGCAGGTGGACCAGATACCCCGGTATACAGAACACCGACAGTAGCCCCCGGGAGCCCGGCCCGGAACGCGCCCTCTTGAGGGAGCGAAGGGCCGGGGGCCCCAGAAGCTGCTGGGCCCTCCAACGGCACGTCAACCGCGCGGTCAGAGGACCATGTGAAGAAGCAGAGGCTCCGGACACGTGGCGCGGCCGCAGCTGGTGAGACGAAACGGCGGGCGACGCTACGTCTCCGAGGCGTCAAACCGTCATGATGGCGCGTCGCTTCACTGCGAGCGCGGCGCCAACGCTTCGATTCCCGCCTAAGATTTGATGCCTCGACGCCGACGCCCCCCTTAAATAGAGTCTCCTCGAGACCTCCAGCACTTCACCTCCCTCCTCCGTGCCACTTCTTCCTCCACGCCCCCAAGCTGATGGACCTCTCCGCTTCATCCCGCCGCTGGATCAAGCTCCGGGGCCAAGTGCCGCGGACGCCCCCCGGGCAGCGGGAATAAGGCGAAGATCCCGGCCCGGTGGACGCCCGCGCCAGCGGCCCCCTTCGCATTGGCGCGGCAAGGCGGGACGAGGCGAACGCGCCGCCTCGGGGACCTCCGGCGCGCTGACCCTTAGGGGTCCCGCGCTTGGAGGCGCTCTGAACTCGCCATCACCGCTGGCGGCGGCACCTGCTTCCCGCGCCCGGGGAGCGTTGACCGGGTTCTTTGGGAGGTGGAGGCCGCCCTGGGCCCCCTTCCCCTGCCGCAGATCCTCCGGCCCCGCCGGCGAATGGAGTGGTTGCCACTCCGCGCCACTTGGTGGCGGCGATGCTGGGACCCCTCGCGGCCGGGGTCCCGCTTCCTGGAGCTCCTCGTCGTCGTCGACGCTCCGGGCTTCAGCTCCCTCCGGCTGCCCGACGCAGTCCGGAGGGTGGTTTACGCCCCCGGCGGGCCGCCGGGAGATTGCCCTGGGGGAGCAGAGCAGGCCAGATCTCTTCTGGCCTGTGGACATCCTCCTCGGAGTGGGCGGCAACGCCTCTTCTCCGGCCGCTGGAGGGCCTTCGCCCTCGGCCATCGCCTCCGGTCGGCGACCACCTCGTCTTCCGCTTCAAGCTGGGGAGCTGAGGCTTCGGTGCGGATCTTCACCGCCAGTGGCTCCGCCGCACCTACCCCCAGCCCCGGCGCAGTGAAGGAGGGATACTGGCGCGGTAGCCTTCGGGGAGGGGAGCTAGTCTCCTCCCCCTCTTTTGCTGTGTAGTCCTCGCCGGCGGGGTATGCCCCGCCGTGCCTTTGCTTGTCCCCTTGTTGGAAATACTTCAATGAACTCTGCTCATTAGCTATCTTGCATTTTGCTTCTCACTGCTCTTCATTGTCCTGGTCATTCGCACGCTTGAGAGCCCTAGTGAGCTGTTAGCGTCGACGGGAGGCCTCCCTTCGCCTCAGAGCTCGATACGGGGTCGGCGCCGACGACACATCGGCCGATTCCTGAGACAAGAAGTTGAAGAAAGAGTTGGAAAAGAAAAAACCCCAAATCCCCGAAAACGGAAAAAACAAGTCGATAAAACAAACGAAAAAAGAAGGCAAATAAGATGCCCCTGTGACCGGCACAGGGACCTTCTCCATCGTGGAGGAGCGCGGCACTATATGTGCCAGTAGCTAAGAGCAAATTGCCACGCGTGGCGATTCACGGGGCCTTCCTCGTCATTGAGGGAAGCTGGACCCTCACGGACGTGAAAACGTCGACGCTTAAGAGAGCCCAGAGACCGTCGACACCTCGCAAGGGTTGCTCACGAGGTGAAGGGCCTGGCGCGGACCTCCGGATCTGCGTCTCCTTCGGAAGATGATCGGAGCGGCCTTGGTCTTCAATAATCCTGCCACGTTAGGCCTTCCTCGGTAGAGGGAATCCTCCTGCGGATGCTTGTTGCATCGATGCATCCTTGCCTCCTCGTGAGGGTTGCTCACGAGGTGCTGGTCCTTAGCGGGTGCCTTGGGCACACCTTGGACTTTCCTCGAAGATTTTTTATTTTCTGGTGTACTTCGCGAGGAACTAAGCACCATGGGTATTCGGAGGTGATCGATAACAGGGCCGTCGCCCCCGACCAGAGCTCACTCCCTTTGGGTTTTTCAGGCTTGCTGTTTTCTGGGCGAAGGCCCTAGCATAGACACCGTGCCTAGCCCCCTTCCGCGCGGAGTACAACAGAAAATAAATGGACTTCATGCCATTTTAATATCATGCCGAAGCAGAGGCGCTATGTTGCGCAATAACTTAATATCAGTGCTTAAGAGCAGTTTGAGCTGATACAAGTGCCGTGAAAACGGTTTTTATCTCCTCGTGAGGAACCTACGGGTAGAACTTTCGCAAATGAGCTATGTTCCACGGGTTCCCCACCGGCACGCCTTCTGCGGTCTCCAGCCGCGCCGAGCCTGGCCTGGCGATGTGCGTCACCTTGAAGGGTCCTTCCCACATTGGAGACAGCTTGTGCAGGCCCTCGCGAGAGAGTATTCTCCTCAGCACCAGGTCGCCGACCTCCAGAGTCCTTGCTCGAACATGGCGGCTATGGTAGCGGCGTAGTCCTTGCTGGTACCTCGCGGCGCGGAGCGCGGCTTGGCACCGAGCTTCTTCGAGCAGGAGGAGGCGATCCTTGATGAGGTCCTCTTGGCGAATTTCGTCGAAGGCGAGCACTCTTGGCGACCCGAACTTGACGTCGGTGGGAAGAACAGCCTCCGCCCCATAGACCAAGAAGAAAGGGATCTCTCCAGTGGGTTTTGTGGCGGTAGTCCTGATGGACCACAAGATGGATTGGAGGTTGTCTAACCATTTTTTGCCACAGGCTTCGAGCTTGGCGTTGAAGCTTTTCGTCTTGAGCCCCTTGAGGACCTCGGCGTTAGCATGCTCGGCTTGGCCATTACTCCAGGGGTAGGCGACAGAGGCGAAACAGATCTTGATGCCGGCCGATGCACAGTACTCCCGAAACAGTCCGCTGGTGAACTGGCTGCCGTTGTCGGTGATTATGTGGTTAGGCACACCAAAACGATAGACCAGTCCACGGATGAACTTGACTGCGGACCTGGCCGGGATGGTGCACACCGGTTCCACCTCCACCCACTTGGTGAATTTGTCGATGGCGATGTAGAGGTAGCGGTAGCCCCCTTGCGCTCTGGGGAATGGACCAAGGATGTCCAGCCCCCAAACTGCAAAGGGCCAAGTGAGTGGGATGGTTGGCAGCTCCTGCGCCGGCTGGTGGATCTGCTTGGCGTGGAATTGGCACGCCTCGCACCTCTTGACCATCTCCGCCGCATCTCCGAGCGCTGAAGGCCAGTAGAAGCCGCTTCGATATGCCTTTGCAGCTAGAGTTGCAGCAGAAGCATGATGGCCGCACTCGCCGGCGTGGATGTCCCTGACAAGCTCCTGGCCTTGGTGAGCATATATGCACTTCAGAGCAACGCCGTTTGGGCAACGCCGGTACAAGTCACCATCCTTGATGCAGTAGCCCGAAGCTTGCCGCACGATCCTTTTGGCCTCCTCTTCATCCTCGGGAAGCCTACTGCTGATGAGGAAGGCCTTGAGCTCAAGGATCCAGTCCACTCCCTCCTGCCGTGCCAATGCTAGAAGGACGCGGTCACCCGAAGGAGGCCCGCAGTCTGGAGCCCCCTGCTCCGGCGGTGGCGGCAGGGCAGGTGGAGAGTCTGGTCCGGATGACGATGGAGAAGCGGACGGTCTGTAGAGACGCTCCTCAAAGACGTCGGCAGGTTGTGCCAGGCGATGAGAGGTGCGCTTGGCGATCTTGTCGGCTTCCACATTTTCTCCTCTCGGAATGTGTTTCAGCTCCAAACCTTGGAAGCGTTTCTCCATCTTTCGATGCTCCTCGAGATAAGCCACCATGTGCTCATCCTTTGGAGTGTAGCTCTTGTTCGAGAAGTTCACAACCAGCTGTGAATCTCCCTTGACGATGAGGCGCTTGATGCCCAAAGCGTTTGCCGCCCTTAAGCCGGCGAGTAGTCCTTCATATTCTGCGATGTTGTTGGAGACCTTGTGCTCAGGCTTAAAGCAGAGCTATACAGCGTAGAAGAGCTTGTCTCCAGAGGGAGAGGTCAGGACAGCACCAGCTCCCGCGCCGGGGAGGTTGAAGGCACCGTCGAAGTGCATGACCCAGAGGCCTGGGGCCTCCTCTCCTGGGAGCATTGACTCCACCTCTAGAGGCTCGTCGGCGAACGGATCGGTCCACTCCGCAGTGAACTTGGCCAAAGCCTTGCTCTTGATTACCTTTGTAGTTTCAAAGGAGATCTCGAAGGGTTGAAGCTCCACGGCCAATTCTGCCACCCGCCCGGTGGCGTTGGGATTGCGTAGGATGGTCTCCAGGGGACGATCGGTTACCACCTTTATCGGGTGACTCTGGAAGTAGTGGCGTAGCTTCCGTGAAGCGATGAGCAGGGTGTACAGCAGCTTTTGCTGCATGGTGTAGCGCTCTCGAGCGTCACGTAGCACCATGCTGACGAAGTATATGGGCTTCTGCACCTTTGCGACACCCTCGGGAGCTTCCTCCTCGGGAGGCTTTTGAGCGTTGCTCTGAGAGAGCGGCTCGGTCAGCGGAGATGCAGCGGGCGGTTCCTCTTGAGGGTAGGGAGGTGCAGCGGCCTCTTCCTCGCGAGGAGCCCCCGGACCGGGAGGACCGACCTCTTCCTTGGCGATCACCCTTGCGTCTCGCTCCGCGACGAGGACGGCACTTGCAGTCCTTGGAGTTTCCACGATGTAGAGTAGCAGGGGCTCGCGGAATGTTGTGGCAACCATGATCGGTGGGCTCGTGAGGTACCTTTTCCACTCAGCGAAGGCCTTGTCGGCTTTCGGAGTCCACTCGAACTTCCCAGTGTGCTTCATGAGCTTGAAGAAGGGCAGGGCTTTCTCCCCACTCCTCGCGATGAAGCGCCCCAGGGCTGCCATGCATCCCGCGAGGCATTGCATCTCCTTGATATTCCGCGGTGGACGCATTTCTTCGATGGCCTTGACCTTGTCAGGGTTCGCCTCTATCCCGTGATGGGACATGAGGAACCCCAACAGTTTTCCCGACGGTACGCCGAAGGCGCACTTGGCAGGGTTGAGCTTGATGTTTACCTTTCTCAGGTTGATGAATGTTTCTTCCAAATCCTCGATGAAGGTGGGACTCTCGCGAGTCTTGACGACGATGTCGTCGACGTAGGCCTCCGCATTCCTCCCCATCTGAGCCCCCAGAGCCTTGCGCATGAGCCTTTGGAAGGTGGCTCCTGCATTCTTCAGGCCGAAGGGCATGCAGACGTAGCAGTACACGCCACAAGGCGTGATGAAGGCGGTCTTCTCCTCGTCCTCCTTTGCCATCTTGATCTGATGATAGCCGGAGAAAGCATCCAAGAAGCAAAGGAGGTCATGGCCGGCGGTGGAGTCGACGATTTGATCTATCCTTGGGAGCGGATAAGGATCCTTGGGGCAGGCCTTGTTGAGACTTGTGAAGTCCACG
This sequence comes from Dactylis glomerata, assembly GCA_007115705.1. Classification (NCBI taxonomy): domain Eukaryota; kingdom Viridiplantae; phylum Streptophyta; class Magnoliopsida; order Poales; family Poaceae; genus Dactylis; species Dactylis glomerata. The sequence continues at coordinate 834,231 of QXEO01000518.1, forward strand.
CAGAGGCACCCACTGCCATTTGACTTTGGGACGACCACCGGATTTGCAATCCAGGTGGGGTGGGCTACTTCGCGTATTAGCTTGGCCTTCTTCAGCTTCTCTATTTACTTGACTATGAAGTCCTGCTTCTCTTGCGCTTGTTTCCTAGTCTTCTGCTTCACGGGGTGTGCCTGAGGGCACACGGCTAAGTGGTGCTCAATCACCTCCCTGGGAACGCCGGGCATATCTGACGGAGTCCAAGCGAACATGTCAGATTTTGCCCGCAGGAAGGTGACGAGCGCGCTTTCGTATTTGGGGGAAAGCCCTGCCCCGATGGTGACGAAGTTTTCGCAGCCCCCAGCCTGAAGCGAGACCTTCTTGGTCGCAGAGCGCTCTTGGGTGAACTGGGGCCTCCTCCCTGAGGGTACCGCGGCTTCCCCAATGCTCATGTCCAGCATCGGATGGACCAGGTCCTCGCTTGGAGTAGGCGATGCAGAGGCGGCAAACTTCTTCCCTGTTGAGCCCTGTAGGTGGGGCTCAAGAGAGGCCTTCTTCGCAGCAGCCCGCTCTTGGGATACGAGCTGCTTCTTCCTCGCGAGGTCGTCGGAGTGTTCCAGTAGATCTTCGTCGGCGGGGAACATGGTGGCGGCCTCGCGGTAGACATGCTCCACCGATCGGAGAGCATCCTTCTCATTGCAGCGCACGGTGATCGTGCCGTTGGCGCACGGAATCTTGAGAACATTGAAGCCGTGATGCGTAGCTGCCATAAACCTTGCCAGGGCTGGATAGCCGAGAATGGCATTGTATGGCAGCGCAATGTAGGCGACATCGAAGTCGAGGCTCTCGGTCCTGTAGTTGTCCCGGGTGCCGAAGGTAACGGGCAGGCGTACCTGCCCAATTGGCGTTGTAGACCCTTCGGTTACCCCGAAGAATGGTCGAGTTGGCATGAGCCGGTGGTACGGCACCTGCATCTTTTCGAAGATCTCGACCGAGATGATGTTGAGGCCCGCCCCTCCATCGATGAGAGTGCGGTTGACGGCGACGTTGTTGATGGTTGGCGTGCACAAGAGAGGAATCGTGCCCACGCCCCTGGTGGAGGCAGGATGGTCCTCCTCGTCGAAGCCGATCTTGCACGTTGACCACTTCATTAGGCGGTTGCCGACATTGGGCTGTGCCGCCGCGATCTCTCGCCACAGCTGCTCAAAGTGTCGGTTAGACAAAGGAGCCTGAGCTCCACCCAGGAGGCAAGCGGCGAAGTCTCGCGGCTCTTGATAGCCCCCTTGGTTCTCCTCCCGATGATCGTTTGCCGGTGGGGGCAGCGGCAGTGGCTCGGGATCGGCTCGAGACAGACACTCGCGGCGGCGACCATCCTCGCGGTCATCGTCGCGGCGATCGCCCCGGGATCCACTCTTGCCGTAGCTGCGGCCACCCCCGCGGCGCTTGGAGACACCATTTTCTTCATGAAACTTTCGGACAATCCAACAATCGTCGGTATTGTGGGTGTCCTTCTTGTGGAGAATGCAGTAGCGGCGACGACGACCTTTGTCGCGCTCGGAGCGGTCCCTGCGGCATTGCTTATGATCTGGTTCCGTCGCGAGGACGGCGGCCTCCTTTCGCTTGGGGTCCTTGGACTTCGGCTTTGGGGGAAGTGCCTCCGGCAGGTTGTGCACGAAGAGCCTCCCCTCCTCGGCCTTGGCGCAGCGGTCGGCGATCTCGAAGAGCCTGACGACGGAAGTCAGCTCATCATTCACGGACAGCTTCTCCCTCATCTTAATGTCGGAGACGCCCGTGGAGAACGCGGAGATGACCTCCTCGTTAGAGATCCTGGGGATCTTGTTCCTCATCTGGCTAAAGCGCTGGATATACTGACGAAGCGTCTCGCCCTTGTACTGACGCACCGCCTTAAGATCGTTCTTGGTAGCGGGGCGCTCATACGTGGGCATGAAGTTGGCAACCAACTGACGACATAAATCCTTCCATGAAGTCACGGATTCATGAGGAAGATTCATGAGCCAAGTTCGCGGAGCGTCCTTGAGGGCCATGTGGAACCAATTTGCCATGGCACGCTGATCTCCACGCGCGGCCTGGACGGCGACGACGTAGAGCTAGAGGAATTCGACGGGGTTGGTGGTCCCGTCGTAACGCGCGCCAATGTCCGGCTTGAACTTGTTAGGCCAGACGACGTAGCGTTGCTGGCGTGTGAGAGCAAGACACCCGGGGTTGTAGATAGGGTCGCCGGGGGTCCTGACGTTCTTGCCAACTTCGCCGATGTCATCGATGGCGCGGTCATGATTTTCGCGGCGGCGCTCGAGGGAGATGCGTGCGTCTTCTGGAGCGCGTTGGACGATTTGGCAGCTGGGCTCCCCGCGCGGCGAAGATGCGGCGCGGGAAACCACCTTCTTAGCCTTGGTGGCCTTCCCATCTCTGGCGCCCGGGGCGCGGCGCCCCGCTGCCGGATCTGGGTCTCCCTCGCCCTGGGCTCCTCCCTGGGCCGGGTCTTCATTGGCGATGGCGACGAGCTCGGCGATTCGAGCGCGCCACCCCTCACACCCGTCATCAGTGGGTTGATAGCGCAGCAGCTCCTGCGCCATGGCGAGAGCCTGCGCAGGAGACAGCTAATTCCCAGAATGAGCGCGAGAAGTGGCGGTGGCGGTGAAGGAGAGCGAAGGCTCTGTACGCCCAGACGGGAGGTAGGAGGACTCCAGATCTTCCTCCTCTTCCTCTTCGGCCGAAGCTTCACGACAATGGAAGATGGGCTCGGTTTGCCCCCGAACAGCGTTGCGACGGTGAAGACGCTCGAGCCTTGCGTTGGCGTCGGCCATGTCGAAGCAGATCTAGGAGAAAACACACCACAGCCCCCTACCTGGCGCGCCAAATGTAGATAGATTTCGTGTCGCAAGAACACGGGGTATCACGCGACGGACCCAAAGATTCGAACGCAGGGGGCTGAACGTGTGAGATCTAGGATCGCAACGAAGCACGGTGACGGAAGCCTCGAGTTGACGAACGCACTACGCACTGCCGAGAGAGACACCGAGCTTTACCCAGGTTTAGGGCCCTCGTGGTGAGGTAACACCCCTACTTCCTGCCTTCTTGTATTGCAACGCGACACCTCGCGAGGAGTACAAGGTCTTGGTTACAAAGTTCTAGCTGGCCAGAGGTTGAAGAACCTGCGTGCCCAGCTAGCAACTTGGAGAAGATCAGATCCCATCTAAGGGGTAGCCTCCCCTCCTTTTATAGCGCCAAGGTCCTCCTTCCCCTTATCTTCTTGGGGAAGGGGTTGCCACACTCACGGCCAAGGAGGGAGGACAGCTGTAGACTACTCTCTTCTGTGGACGTAGTCTTCGTAGGTTAGTGCGCCGGTCTACAGGAGTGGGTGGATGAAAGTACAAGGATGTCGCCTAGAGGGGGGGGGTGAATAGGCGATTTAAAACTTTTACGAGTGGCTTGACAAATGCGGAATAAAACTAACGTTTAATTTGCCAAGTATACAAAACCTAAACAAACTAGGTTCACCTATGTGCACCAACAACTTATGCTAGACAAGATAAGCAACTATGAGATAGCAAGATATATATAACTTCAAGCACGAAGGCTATCACAAAGTAAATTGCATAAGTAAAGGAGCTCGGGTATAGAAATAACCGAGGGACGCGGAGACAAAGATGTATCCCGAAGTTCACACCCTTGCGAGTGCTAATCTCCGTTGGAGCGGTGTGGAGGCACAAGGCTCCCCAAACGCCACGGAGGCTCACCGTAATCTCCTCGAGCCCTCCCACCAAGATGGAAGACCCGACCACTATGGGACACTTGAGGGCGGTCACCGAGCCCGTACAAGCTTGGGGCAATCTCCACAACTCAATTGGAGGCTCCCAAGAATCGCCACTGAGGCACCACAAAGCTTGAGAAGATCTCCACAACTTAATTGGAGGTCCCCAAGTAATTGCCACGGAGGCACCACAAAGCTTGGGAAGATCTCCACAACTTAATTGGAGGTCCCCAAGTAACCACTAAGCCACTAAGCCGTCTAGGGCTCCTAGAACCCAAGAGTAAAAAGCTCAACGAACTTTCACTACCGAATCTCCGAGGAGAACTCAAACCGATGCACCAAATGCAATGGCAAGAACACACGAAGTGCTCAAATCCTTCTCTCCCAAATCCTACCAAAGCAACAAATGCTATGGAGGGATATGAGAGGAAGAACAAAGGAAGAAATCCACAAAGAACTCCAAGATCTAGATCCAATGGGTTCCCCTCACAAAGAGGAGAAAGTGATTGGTGGAAATGTAGATCTAGATCTCCTCTCTCTTTTCCCTCAAAGATATGCAAGAATCATGGGAGGAATTGAGAGATGGGCAAGCTTTCCAAGGTCAACAATGGAGGGAGAGAGAAGGAAAAACGAGCTAACCCAAGCTTGAAGAAGGGGAGGGGTATTTATACCCCTCCCGGGATTGTAGCCGTTGCAGAACAGCAGGGCCGGATAATCCGGTCCAAGTTTGGACCGGATAATCCGCCCCCCTTGAAAATGGCTAAGGACCAGAAATTGGCAAAGTGCGCGTCACTCAGATTTAAGGCCGGATTATTGGCCGGATTTTTGTCCAAAACTGGGCCGGATAATCCGCCCAAGAAAAAAGAGCAACACGAAAACAGCGATAACTTTTGCATCCGGACTCCGTTTTTGATGATCTTGGGCTCGTTGGAATCACCACAATGAGCTCTACAACATCATCCATAGAAACATCATAGTCCAACAAAGGAGGATGAAACCAAATGATAAAAGGTTTGACTTAGCTATAAAGATGAACCGGTAAAACCTCCAAACACTAAAAACGCAATTAGAGTTCCATACAAAATCTGTTTTTGATGAGCTAGAGCTTGTCATGGAAATAACCACAAGCTCTAGAACCTCACATGGATAAAATCCAAATAAGAACCAAGAAAGATAATGCCAAGTATGCAAAGGTTTGAGCTCTCTCCGAACAATACGAATAAGTTACTCACTCGAGAGCCCCTCTTGATAGTACGGCTATCGATCCTAAAACCCGGTCTCCCAAACACTATGAGACCGGTAAGAAAGAAACCCTATCAAGATCATACCTTTGCCTTGCGCCTTCCACTTGAGCTAGATAGTGACGATCTTGATCTTCTCAAGTTGGACTACCTTTCTTGATTGCGCTTGCTCGGTGAAGTCTTGCGGATTGCTCCCCCATACTTCACTATGGGAGAGACACTAGTAGAAATATCTTCACATGTCCATTAACACCAAATGGACACCGAGCTTCAAGCAAATGATATCCTCTATATGCCTATCTTGAACTTGCGTTTCGACTTGATCAACATTGGACTTCATCTTCTTCCTTCATAATGATGATGTCTTCTATAGGCTCAACTCCCTTGATCATCACATAAACTTCTTTATTTGCATCTTCTTACAACCTTGAAACCAAGATATGGCTCAAGCGTTGTCTACGGACAAGTCCTACAAATATAACTCGATGCAAACATTAGTCCATAGGGATTGTCATTAATTACCAAAACCACACATGGGGGCAAATGCTCTTTCAATCTCCCCCATTTTGGTAATTGATGACAATCTCTTTGAGAGGGTGTATATAATGAATTTAAAGGACTAAGATGGTTACACTAACATCAAATACTACAAAAGTATGTGATGTTAGTAGAACCATCATATATAGAGCAAACTCCCCCACAATCTATGCACGTGTGAATGAACTTGAATTTCATTGCATATATTGCCAACCAATGTTGTTGGTGGAGTTTCCACTATATATACTCAACCATGCAAAGCATGCAAGGCAAATGCTTAAGAACAAAACAAAAGCGTGAAACCCAATTCCTTTCAAACCCTCGAAACTTCTCCCCCATTGGCATCCATTGCCAAAATGGGTGGAAAGGCTTAGAAGGCCAATATAGTGAGAGTTCCTCCTCAAGGTGTGCATGGCACACAAAAAAAGGTGAAAACACATGCACAAATTCAAGGACAAAAAATTTGGAGGAAATCAAACTATATTAAGGATCAAAGATTGCAAACAAAAAAAGGATGACATGATGGTTAAACTTCCAACAAATGAAGATAGCAATCAAAAGATCCAAATAGCGAATCAAATAAAGATATTATGAGAAGACCAAAACAATGCTCTAAATAATATCAAGAAGCTCCCTAAGGTTTGTGCACAACATATTCCATTTGAATTAAAGTATAAGATGCACAAACATAGAATCATCACTCCCTCGATATTATTCAAAACATAATGATACCAAGTGACATCAAATACTATGATAACCATAAAATGGTGCTTTAAAATGAAATGAGGAAGCTCCCCAAGGTACATGCACAAGATAGAATGTTTGCGTTTGAATACAATTTGCACAACATGGAATCCTCACTCTCTCAAGACCATTTAAAAGGAACCATTAGCAAGAGACCATAGAAAAGAAATCAAGCTTAACACTTGCATCAAGGAAATGGTTGAGCAACAAATAAGGAACCAACATATTAAATGGCTCAACCAAAGGAATGTGTGATAGGAATGACAAAGCATATTATAAGACTAGTACAAAGATGTACATAGAGCATCCACATAGTCCTCAATGAATGATATTGCTTAGCATTCCATCCCAACACACAAGGTTTAAAAAAGATATCAAATAAGGAGATATCATCTCTCATATGTATAAGTTTCTAAGTAGACAACATCACAAAGATAATTATCACAAAGAAACATATACACATAAAATAGATACAAAGAATAGAACATGATATCCAAACAAGTTCATGCAATATACCAATGAGATTTTTACTTTTAAAGTATGGCCAAAGGCTCAATTTATCTTATTGCATAATGAAGAACTTCAACCACAAACATGTCAAAGACATCACAAATATCAACAAGGGAAAGAAGATAGTTGGGATGTTTTGAGAAAAGCAACAAGTATCACGAATAAGTATACCAAAAGAAAGAACTAAATTTGCACTTTCATCAATATTGCACATGTGAGGAACTTGAGGAATTGATATGCAATAAAATTGCTAGATAGACATATTTGGGAAGGGTGAATCATGAGCATGATTTTATATATTCCCCAAAATATGCACTCATCTCAAATTACTCACATTTTCAATAGAGATGTTTCATTAAGATCTTTGCAAATAAAGATTTTCATGCCATTAAATGACCCACACAAGGTTAGATGCTAGAAAAGTATGCATGAATAAGATACTTGTTACCGAGATACCATTGGAAGGATGTAGTAGATAGGAGTTCTTCAATAATCCTAGCTTGCCACAAATTATCAACTAGTCACCGCTTCATGCTTATTATTGAGACAAGCACCAATATATCTCCCATGTACCTAAAACAAATTCAAGTACAATATGGTCCCCAAACTCATTGGGTTCGAAGTAGTTAGAGACACTACAATATATAGGACAAGCTCCACATAAATATGTGCATATAGATGTGAACTTGAATTTCATGCACATCTTAGCCGATTTAGGATTTATTGGAGTTTACCCTATATATTGGATCAAAGAAAGCAAAGCATGCCATAGAGTATACATTTATTAAAAATGCATGCACAAGACTTTCAAGAGCCAAAAGAGATACACTTTGGACAAAACACCAAGAAGACCAAGAACTCACACAAAGGTGTGAAGAACTAAAGGTTGTCCAAAATATATCAAGGAATCAACTCAACACAAGATTGACTCCAAAGTCCACCAAGTGAACAAAGCAAACGCCAATGAGTATAAAGGATCACTAAAACACATATACCCAATAACTTATCTCATTTTAAGAATATAGAGCAAAATCAAGAAAAGAGATAACCATTCTCCCAAAGAGAGCAAGGTTCCAACAAACAAACCAAACTCTCCACTCTTTTATGATGGCACACTAAGTACCAAAAACAAAAAGATTTGTCTTCCAACAAAAACCAATACCAATTGAAATAAGCCACAAGAGTATGTTATAGAAAATATAGGAGAGCTCCCCCAAGATTAGTGCATTATTTATGATTTTTCATTTAAATACAAAATGCACACAAATGAGATCATCATCTCAACCTACATTAAGAATAACACAAAACAAGTTCAACAAAATCAAATGGAATCACAAGAGTTAAGAAAGACAATGGGAATTTAAAACAAATATATTCCTTGGCAAGAGATAAGGTAATTAAAAGCAATAGCCAATAAAAAGATGATCAATATATATATATACCACATGATAGAGTACCAATTGTCCAAGGACAAGAGGTATTTGGAGTTATTAATTTCCCGGTGGTATTTTACACATAAATCCAAGATCATCTTCACAACAAGAAGCATATGAAAAGGATAAGAATTAAACACCATGCTAAAGAAGATATTCTTGATAGACTCAAATAGTTAAACAATCACGCAAAGCAATGATTAGGATAACTTGAAGCAAATGGTTTTCCAACTTTGATATAGAATTCCACATTTTAGGAAAACCCTACCAAGAATGTATCTCACAAACAAGATCCAAAACAAGAGCAATAAAACAATTTGGCAAATTGAAACTTGTTTGAGCAAACATGTCACATAGAAGAAAGATAATTTGCAATATCAACACTATGTAACACAACCTCAAATATACACATTTTATTGGTTTGTAGTATGCACAAAGCATATTTCTCCCCCATAATGTGATAAAGCATTTATTTTCACAAGAGGCAAATAAAATCCAACATGAGATGATTAATGGACATTATAGAATTTGAATTTCTCATGAGCATGACATACCACATAGAGACTAGATAATTTAAAATATAAACACTAAGTGGTATTCCTCATGTGCACACATATTTAGGATTGTGAAGTGCCAAAGCATATCACTCCCCCATAATGGATAGTCCATTAGTCTCTAAAAAAACCAAATAATATAAACAAAGATGCAATAAGGCTCAAACACAAACACACATACATGGTATGCAAACCCACAAGTACATACTTGATTAATCAAAATAAAACAAGTAGGTAGCACAACATATACCAACACATGCAATGGATCACAACCAACACATGCAAAAGGGGCGAGTAACTTTCAATGTAGATAAGTTGAGTACATGTTACCGCAAGGAGGAACATTGGATATATGATATAAACAAGATAATCCAATTGACTTGACTTGAGACAATATATTGATGAAGATCCCTTAATTCTTCATGATATAGCCAAGTCTCCAATGCCCTCCAACAAACACCTATTGATCAAGTTTTGGTGTGATGGTCCCCAACTAAGTTGGGTCCTAAGAGGTTAGTCACAATAGGCTTGGCCACCCAAATGGTTCTTTTCTTGACACCACATGGAGTACCAACAAATTTGGCAAACACATTGCCAACCTTATCCTTGCAAAGGGAATAAGCATCATCAATTATGATAGGGTTGGATGAGTTACCCATAGTGCATGAAGAAGAAAGGTGACCCTTCTCACGGCATATGTAGCAAGTTCTTTTCTTCACCTTCTTCTCACTTGATTTCTCCGCAATGGGAGCATTAGCTTGATTCTTCTTGGGAAGTGGCATTTCTTCAACTCGAGGTTGAGCGAGCCCTTGAACTTGAGGCCGCTTCCCTTGTTGCTTCTCAACTAATGCCTTCTTCTTCAAAGGGCAAGATCTAACATGGTGCCCTTCAATTTTGCACTTGAAGCAAACAATCTTGGCCGGATCTTTGACTTGTCCTTGGCCCTTCTTCTTCTTGTTAACCGTGGACTTCTTGTTGTTGTTGGAGATAAACCCAAGTCCACTCTTGTCATTGGGGGATTTTTGCACACTCAACATATTGTCGAGTTTGGATTTCCCTTCATGACTCTTTACCAAGTCTTTCTTCAAAGAAGAGACTTGGGCCTTGAGCTCTTCGATTTCCTCTACATGGTTAGTAACAACACAAGTACTAGAGGAAGTAGAAGCTTCATTGTTAGAGCAACAAGGAAAGGAAAGTAATTCATCACAAGATATAGCAATGTTATGAGTGGATGAATTACTAGGACTAGCACAAGGCAATATGGCATTTTGAGAAGTAGTGCAAATGTCCACATGAGGCTCACTAGATGTTACCTTTGACATAATAGACTCATGCGATAATTTTAGCCTATCATGGGAAGCTCGAAGATCCTCATGGGAGCTAGAGAGCTTTCCATGTTTTTCTTCCAATTTCCCATAATTGCTAGTTAGCAAATCAAGTTGAGCCCTTAGCTCAACATTCTCCTTCAAGATGGATGCTTCACAAGAAGTAGAGTTAGTAGCACAAGCATCATCACTAATGGAAAGCGAAGAAGGCAATTTAGTAAGCTCATTTGAATTTGAAGCTTTAAGTTGCTCATGCGACTCGGTGAGAATGATGGACTCACACGAAATGACCCTAGAGTCATTTTTAAGAAGCACAACATTCTCAAGGAGTTTAGCATAAGTAACTACAAGCTCCTCATATTTAGTTTCAAAATCATTTGCCACCACAAGAGTCCTATCATAGGATTTCTTTATTTTAGATAACTCTAAAGTAAAGGTCTCCTCAAGAGATTCCTTGGTGGTTTGTGCTTCTTCAAGAGCTTCTTTTAGATCCGCGATCTCATCCGCATAATCACGGGCATGATCTTGCATTTTAAAGATGGTATTTTCATGCTCCTCAATAATTTTATTACTCTCGGTGGCAATAGCTAAAATCTTATAGAAGTAAGAGCAAGCAATTTTATTCTTATGAATAGCATGAAAAATCATTTCACTCTTCTCAATTAAAGAAGCAAGATCATCATCCTCTTCTTCATTATCCTCATTATCATCATCACTAGATATATTGGGTTCCAAAGTAGGAGATACCTTTGAAGCCCTAGCCATAAGGCAAATGTGGGAAGCACTAGATGATGATGAATAAATACTTGAAGCTCCAAGAGAGACCATGTCTTGGCCAATAGAATTTCCGGTTTCCTCTACATTGTTAGACACACAACAACTAGAGGAACTAGAGGTATTTATATCATGGCAACAAGACGAAGTGAGCATATCATTATGAGATGTGTTCAAGGAGCATACACATGATATGCAAGGACTATCAACACAAGCATGTAAAGCATTTATGGTGCTAGAAGTGTTTAAGTCCAAAGATGAATCATGGCAATGAGATAGAGGAGAATGATCATCACAAGTAAGCTCACTATCAACATTGCAATTTCCATCACCACTCACCATAGAGTTACCTTGTGTCTTGCTACACTTTGGTGAAGTGGAAGAGAGTTCATCACGACCGGAAGTGGAGGGAATACAATCATCCTCAATCTTGTTGGACATATCATATTTGTCTTGAAGCTTTGTCCAAAACTCATGAGCGCTACGGAAAGGCATGATTGCAAGAATAACTGCATCACTCACAAAATCAACAAGCACATTAGAAGCTCGAGAATTAAGATAAGAGTTTCTCTTCTCCTCTAAAGATAGACTTTGGGGATCCTTAGGAGGAGAGAAACCCATATCTAAAATTCTCTCTATATTTGGGTCCATATCTCGAAAGTGGATAAGCATGCAAGTTTTCCATGTATCATAATTAGTGCCATCAAATATAAAAGTGTGATTGTGCACTAATCCCCTAGCCGACATCTTTGCTCTCAAGGCGGTGAAGCCTAAAAATGAGAGACCTGCTCTGATACCAAATGAAAGTACAAGGATGTCGCCTAGAGGGGGGGGGTGAATAGGCGATTTAAAACTTTTACGAGTGGCTTGACAAATGCGGAATAAAACTAACGTTTAATTTGCCAAGCATACAAAACCTAAACAAACTAGGTTCACCTATGTGCACCAACAACTTATGCTAGACAAGATAAGCAACTATGAGATAGCAAGATATATATAACTTCAAGCACGAAGGCTATCACAAAGTAAATTGCATAAGTAAAGGAGCTCGGGTATAGAAATAACCGAGGGACGCGGAGACAAAGATGTATCCCGAAGTTCACACCCTTGCGAGTGCTAATCTCCGTTGGAGCGGTGTGGAGGCACAAGGCTCCCCAAACGCCACGGAGGCTCACCGTAATCTCCTCGAGCCCTCCCACCAAGATGGAAGATCCGACCACTATGGGACACTTGAGGGCGGTCACCGAGCCCGTACAAACTTGGGGCAATCTCCACAACTCAATTGGAGGCTCCCAAGAATCGCCACTGAGGCACCACAAAGCTTGAGAAGATCTCCACAACTTAATTGGAGGTCCCCAAGTAATTGCCACGGAGGCACCACAAAGCTTGGGAAGATCTCCATAACTTAATTGGAGGTCCCCAAGTAACCACTAAGCCACTAAGCCGTCTAGGGCTCCTAGAACCCAAGAGTAAAAAGCTCAACGAACTTTCACTACCGAATCTCCGAGGAGAACTCAAACCGATGCACCAAATGCAATGGCAAGAACACACGAAGTGCTCAAATCCTTCTCTCCCAAATCCTACCAAAGCAACAAATGCTATGGAGGGATATGAGAGGAAGAACAAAGGAAGAAATCCACAAAGAACTCCAAGATCTAGATCCAATGGGTTCCCCTCACAAAGAGGAGAAAGTGATTGGTGGAAATGTAGATCTAGATCTCCTCTCTCTTTTCCCTCAAAGATATGCAAGAATCATGGGAGGAATTGAGAGATGGGCAAGCTTTCCAAGGTCAACAATGGAGGGAGAGAGAAGGAAAAACGAGCTAACCCAAGCTTGAAGAAGGGGAGGGGTATTTATACCCCTCCCGAGATTGTAGCCGTTGCAGAACAGCAGGGCCGGATAATCCGGTCCAAGTTTGGACCGGATAATCCGCCCCCCTTGAAAATGGCTAAGGACCAGAAATTGGCAAAGTGCGCGTCACTCAGATTTAAGGCCGGATTATTGGCCGGATTTTTGTCCAAAACTGGGCCGGATAATCCGCCCAAGAAAAAAGAGCAACATGAAAACAGCGATAACTTTTGCATCCGGACTCCGTTTTCGATGATCTTGGGCTCGTTGGAATCACCACAATGAGCTCTACAACATCATCCATAGAAACATCATAGTCCAACAAAGGAGGATGAAACCAAATGATAAAAGGTTTGACTTAGCTATAAAGATGAACCGGTAAAACCTCCAAACACTAAAAACGCAATTAGAGTTCCATACAAAATCTGTTTTTGATGAGCTAGAGCTTGTCATGGAAATAACCACAAGCTCTAGAACCTCACATGGATAAAATCCAAATAAGAACCAAGAAAGATAATGCCAAGTATGCAAAGGTTTGAGCTCTCTCCGAACAATACGAATAAGTTACTCACTCGAGAGCCCCTCTTGATAGTACGGCTATCGATCCTAAAACCCGGTCTCCCAAACACTATGAGACCGGTAAGAAAGAAACCCTATCAAGATCATACCTTTGCCTTGCGCCTTCCACTTGAGCTAGATAGTGACGATCTTGATCTTCTCAAGTTGGACTACCTTTCTTGATTGCGCTTGCTCGGTGAAGTCTTGCGGATTGCTCCCCCATACTTCACTATGGGAGAGACACTAGTAGAAATATCTTCACATGTCCATTAACACCAAATGGACACCGAGCTTCAAGCAAATGATATCCTCTATATGCCTATCTTGAACTTGCGTTTCGACTTGATCAACATTGGACTTCATCTTCTTCCTTCATAATGATGATGTCTTCTATAGGCTCAACTCCCTTGATCATCACATAAACTTCTTTATTTGCATCTTCTTACAACCTTGAAACCAAGATATGGCTCAAGCGTTGTCTACGGACAAGTCCTACAAATATAACTCGATGCAAACATTAGTCCATAGGGATTGTCATTAATTACCAAAACCACACATGGGGGCAAATGCTCTTTCAGTGGAGGAAGCTGACGTCTTCCTCTGGCGTCCTGCACCGTCCGCGCTATTTTTAGGGGGGTGGCCAACAACCACTGTGCCGCTTTGGACAGGCACAGCGAAAGTTGGTCTCCTCCCTATCGGGGGTAGCGTGGGCGGTACGCGGTCTTCTGTCCTTTATCTTCTTGCTCTGCACGCCAACGTGCTGAGCTGACGTGGACTTGGTCTTTCTCCTCACCAGCGGGGGCTCGTGAGGAGGTCTTCTGGTCCTTGGCAGTTTCCACTGTCGTTCCCCTCATGAGGCGCCTCCTCATGAGTGTCTTCTCCGTAGCTGGGGTCGTCGGTCCTCCCCTGGGCTGAAGATGGGCCGATGACGGGGCCCAGGAGTAGGTGGACCGGTATACCCCGGTATCCAGAACACCGACAGATGAGTATAATATTTTCAATTCACCTACTATTGAGGATAAAATTAGTTATGATTATAATATGCCTCTTGTTTTTGATGATTATGGTGATGAGAATAATTATTCTGTTGAATCTGCTCCTACTACGATTGTTCATGTGGGGAGTATTAATTTCTTTTATGCATGTGGCTCATGATAGGGAAGCTTTATGTGATAGTTATATTGTTAATTCTATGCATGATGCTACTGAAAGTTATTATGAGAGAGGGAAACATGGTTTGATGGATCTCAACAATATTGAGTTTCCCCTCTTTATGTTGCAACTCTTAAAGTTGTACTTGTTTTGCCTTCCTATGCTTTTTGCTTTGCGCTTTCATGACTTGTCTCTTTACAAGACTATTTTTTATATGAAGTGGTTTAGATTTAAATGTGTTTCATATTTGCTTTTTGATGCTCTCTCTTGCTTTAAGTTCCTATATAGCGCCTTTGCCTTAAGCTCTTTTATGGCGCCTACATGAGCATCTTTGCAAACTACTGCGCCTAGCTCAAAGGCGTTAAAGAAAAGCACTCTTGGGAGATAACCCATTGTTTATTTTCAGTACTTTTTCTTTTATTTGAGTCTTGGAAGTTATTACTACTATAATAACCGCTCCTTATTCTTTTTATTTCGTTGTTGTGCCAAGGAGAACCTCTAATTTGAGTGAGGTAAGATTTGGGGATGTTGCTGTCCTAAAACAGATTTCGGTGCTGCACCGTAAAAATTTGTGAATTTTTTTATAATATCTTTTGGACCTGCGATTTCTTGTGCATACGCCCCAGGTTATATCCAAACTTTTATTAGTTTAACACTTTTTGATTTGAGCAATTGAAAACCCTCTAAAAATTCGACCTTTCTCTGCTGTTCTGTTTTGACAGATTTCTGCCATTATTTATGTTTGCCGCTCGATCGCTTTCTTTTTTAGTTCTTTTGATCACGGAACTTTTGGGGAGTTGCTACAGTAGTATATGCTTTATATGTGGTGGTTTTGAGTTGAAATCTGAACCAAAAAGGGTTGATTCATTATTATGCTTACACTAATGTTGCTAATAGAATTGTGTTAAGTTTTGTATGAAGAAAGTTTTTAAGTGTAGGGATCGGAGAATGATGAGATTGAAGGAAATATGCCCTAGAGGCAATAATAATATTGTTATTATCATATTTTTTGTTCATGATAATGTTTATATTCCATGCTAGAATTGTATTAAGCGGAAACATTAATACTTGTGTGGTTTATGAACAATACTATGTCCCTAGTATGCCTCTACTATACTAGCTCATTGGTTAATGATGGTTAAGGTTTCCTAACCATAGACATGAGTTGTCGATTAATAATGAGGTCATATCATTAGGAGAATGATGTGATGGACAGACCCAAATTAAGCACAGCAATTAGATCGTGTCATTGTGTTCACAATTGCGTGGCTTTTCCTATGTCAGTATCATATTCCTTAGACCATGAGATAATGCTACTCCCTGGTACCTGAAGAGAGCTTTGAGGTCATCAAACGTCATCCTATGAGAGGGTGATCATAAAGGTGTCTCTCAGGTAATCGGAAAGTACTTGTTGGGTTGCATATATCGAGATGGAATTTGTCCCTCCCATGTCGAAGAGATATACTCCGGGCCCACTCGGTAATCAATATCATACACCGTTTGCAAACACGTGATTAATGAGTTTAATCACAGGGTGATATTGGATTACAGAACGAGTAAAGAGTACTTGCTGCGAACGAGATTGAACTATGTATAGCGATACCGACGATCGAATCTCGGGCAAGTAAAATATCGCGAGACAAAGGAATTTGTATACGGGATTAATTGAATCCTGACATCGTAGTTCACCGATAATGATCTTCGTTGAATATGTGGGAGTCAATATGGATTTCCAGATCCCGCTATTGATTATTGATGGTGATCATGTCCGCACATTCTCGAACCCATAGGGTCACACACTTAATGTTCATCAACGCTAGGGTAGTTTTGGGATTTATGAAAATTATTTCGGAGAGTTGCAGAATTGTTCCGGGAAGATGATTAACGATTTATTAATTAATTGAATTAATAAATGTTAATACATATATTTATTTATTGGAAATAAATAGGGCTAAAAGTAGTCCATGATTAGATTTGCTAACGGACTAATTTAGTAGTCCCATTACACAGACTAATATATAAAGAAAGGCAAAAGAAAAAAAAAGGGAAGTTGGACCGGCCGTCCGCACTGCCCCGCGCTGCGTGCATCACACACTAGCTGCCGCACATGGGCCGGCTGGGCCATGCACACATGGGCCGGACCAGAAAGCCAGCCAGGCCGCACGCGCTGGGGACGATCGTGGCGATCGGGGCCGTGGCCGAGCGCTCCAAGCGAGGCAGCCAGGGATCGATCGGATCGATCCTTTGCCTGGGCGTGTAGTGCGCTCCACGCATTGCCAGTTTGACCGATCGGCCAAGCAAAGATTCTTGCTACGCAAGATTTTTGCATCGTGCTACGCCTATAAAAGAAATAGTCCGGCTATGGTTTTAGGTCTGACCTAATACTAAAAATTGTTCCAGCTGGCGTTATATCTGTCTTTTATAGTATTTTCTTGCTCTAGTTTGACTAGATCTTTAGCATTTCTTCTTCCACCTCGCGCGCGTAGGCGAAGCCCTGCCCGCAGATACTCTCCACCATAAGCACCACGCCGCCGTGCTGCTGATCCCATCTACCACTCCACCGCGCCTTGCTGGACCGAGGAGGAGGAGTCATTGTTGTGCTGTACGTGTGCAACGCTCGGAGGCGCTGCCCGTTGTGGCGCTTGGATCGGATCGGATCGCGAGGAGGAGACGCTAGTACGACTATGCCGACCATGTTCATCTGAACGTTTCCGCTGTGCGATCTACAAGGGTATGTAGATCAAATCTCTCTCGCTCGTTGTCTTGCATCTCGTAGATCAGATCTTGGCTTGCTCTTGTTTGTCATCGTAGTAAAAATTTTGTTTTCTATGCTGCGAAACCCTTCAGAGATGAGGTGAAGAATGGACAAAAGCTCAAGCTTGGGGATGCCCATGCACCCCAAGAAATATCCAAGAGGTACAAGCGTCAAAGCTTGGGGATGCCCCTGATACGTCTCTAACGTATCTATAATTTTTGATGCTCCATGCTTGTTTTTACACCATTTGCTTAGTGTTTCGTTACACTTTGTGGCATTTTTATGCAATTTCCGGAACTAACCTATTAACGAGATGCCACAGTGCCAGTTCCCTGTTTTCTGCTGTTTTTGTGTTTCAGAAAAGTTACACAGGAAATATTCTCAGAATTGGATGAAACAAAAGCCGAACATCCAGAAATTTACCGAAGCTTCAAGAGAACCGAAGAGGAGACAGAAAGGAGCCAAGAGGCGGCCTCACCACCAGGGGGCGCGGCCCAGGGCCTGGCCGCGCCGCCCTGTGGTGAGCCCCACCCGGTCCACTTCTGACGCTGCCCCTTCGCCTATAAAGACCCCCCGACGGGAAAACCTAAAGACCCGATCACTTTTCGAGAATACATCGCGATCCACCGCCGTCGTCGACCCGAGATCGGGAGGGTCCAGAAGCTCTTCCTGGCACCCTGCCGGAGAGGGGAATCGCCACCGGAGGTCTTCTTCATCGCCATGCTTGCCTCCAGCGCGATGAGTGAGTAGTCTACCTTGGACTATGGGTCCATAGCAGTAGCTAGATGGTTGTCTTCTCCACCATGTGCTTCATGTTTAGATCTCGTGAGCTGCTTTACATGATCGAGATCACCGTTATGTAATTCTACATGTTGTGTTTGTTGGGATCCAATGAATATTGGTGTTATGATTGAGTTGATGTGCTGAATATTATCTTATGTTATCTCTATGTTGTTGATGATCTTGCATGATCTCCGTTGTTAGTAGCTATCTTGGCCGAGTAGTTGCTAGTGACTCCAAGAGGGGGTATTTATGCTCGATAGTGGGTTCATGCCTCTATTTAATCTGGGGGAGTGACAGGAACCTCTAAGGTTGTAGATGTGCTGTTGCCACTAGGGAGAAAACAACATTCATATGCTCAAGGGCATATGCTTTGTTTACATTACACACTTTGCTTAATGCAGTTCTCTGTTGTTCGCAACTTAATACTTGTGGAGTTCTCGGATTGATTCGCCACAAGTGGATTATTAGTCATAGATGCAGTTGGATGACGGTCTATGTATCATGTTGTAATGCCTAGAGTAAATCTCATTGTGATACTCTCGACATATGCATATTGTCTTTATTCTATCAATTGCCCAACTGTAATTTGTTTACCCAGCATGTGTTATTTTATCTTATGGAGAGACACCACTAGTGAACTGTGGACCCTGGTCCTATTTCCATTATATTGCTATCACCTATTTACTTTACTCGCACTTTTTACTTTACTTGCATACTACTATCACTTTCCACTCGATACGCTCATACCCTTTGTTTCAAGCAAACCGGTAAGATTGACAACCTCATCATAAGTTGGGAACAAAGTATTTGGTTATGTTGTGTGCAGGTTCCACGTTGCAGTTGGCAAAGCAAAGCTTGGATGAGGCACCCTATAAATTGTCCGGAGCTGTCGCGAAGCTAGCAAGCATCACCTTCTGGAGTATTGGCTTTTTCCTACTGGATCGATTAAACCTTGGTTTCTTACTGAGGGAAAAACTTGCTGCTATATTTATCATACCTTCCTCTTGGGGTTTCCCAACTGGCCGGTTATTTACTTCATCACCACCGCACCATCTATAGCAATCAAGACTTTTTCTGGCGCTGTTGCCGGGGAGGAAAAAGAAGACTTCTGCAAGGGGAGTTTCGCACGCACATCCTTTACTTTGTTTTAGTTTTGCTTTTACTTACATCATTTTATCAAAAATACAAAAAAAATTAGTATCCTTTATAGTTGTTTTTACTTGTCTGCTTTTAGTTTTGCTAGAATGGCTACTCCTGAGAACACCAAGTTGTGTGACTTTACTAGCACGAATAATAGTGATTTTATCTGCACTCCTATTGCGCCACCTGCTCCTGCTGCAAATTTTTATGAGATTAAGCCTACTTTGATAAATCTTGTTATGAAAGAGCAATTTTCTGGTGCTAGTTCTGATGATGCTGCAGCTCATCTCAATAATTTTGTTGAGTTATGTGAGATGCAAAAGTATGAGAATGTTGATGTTGATATTGATATTATTAAGCTTAAGTTGTTTCCTTTTTCTTTGAGAGGAAAAGCTAAGGATTGGTTGCTGTCTTTGCCTAAAAATAGTATTGATTCATGGGCTAAGTGTAAGGATGCTTTTATTGGTAGATACTATCCTTCTGCTAAGATTATAGCTTTGCGTAGCAATATTATGAAGTTTAGTCATTTTGATAATGAACATGTTGCTCAAGCTTGGGAAAGAATGAAATATATGATAAAGAATTGTCCCACTCATGGACTGACTATTTGGATGATTGTTCAAACTTTTTATGCAGGACTGAATTTTTCTTCAAGGAACCTATTGGATTCAGCTGCTGGAGGCACTTTCATGTCCCTTACCTTGGGCGCCGCAACGAAGCTTCTCGACAATATGATGGTAAATTATTCTAAATGGTACACCGAGAGAGCTCCACAAGGTAAGAAGGTAAATTCTGTTGAGGAAACCTCTTCCTTGAGTGATAAGATTAATGCTATTATGCTTATGCTTTCTAATAATAGGATTCATGTAGATCCTAATAATGTTCCTTTGGCCTCTTTGGTTGCTCAAGAAGAGTGTGTTGATGTAAACTTCATTAGAAATAATAATTTCAACAACAATGCTTATAGGAACAATTTTGCTAGTAACAATTATAGGCCGTATCATTCTACCAAAGGTAATGGTTATGGTAATTCTTATGGTAATTCCTCCAACAACACTAGGGCCGCGCCCTCCGAGCTTGAGGTAATGCTCAAGGACTTCATCGGTAAGCACAATGCTTTTAACAAGTCTGTTGAGGAAAAGTTAGGCAAAATTGATATTCTTGCTTCTAAAGTTGATAGCCTTGCTCATGATGTTGAACTTCTAAAATTAAAAGTGTTGCCTAATGATGTGAAGGAGAACAATCCTTTTGCCACTGCTAATGCTATCCAAGTTAGAATTGATGAAAATGTTAGGATGCTAGCAGAATTGCATGCCAGGTGGGAAAGAGAAGATGAGATGGCTAGAAAGATGAAGGTATGTACCATTACTACCTCTAATGATGTTATTCCTAATGCTAGTGATCCTCTTACTTTGATTGGTGTAGAGAAAACTCCTACTCCCAGTGTTAAAAAGCCTAAAACAATAAAAACTTTTTCTCAAAAGAGTGCTAAATTTTTTCAGAGTGTAGGAAATGATAGCTCTATTTCCTTTAATGATTTTGATGTTGATGGCTGCAATATATCTGAAGTTATTTTGTTCTTGCAAAAGCTTGCTTTGACTCCCAATGCTAGTTCTTTAAATATTGCTTTTACTAAGCATATTACCAATGCTCTCATGAAAATTAGGGATGAAAAGTTGAAGCAGAAAGGTTCTATTCCCAAGAAGTTAGAAGATGGTTGGGAACCCATCATTGATATGCATGTTAATGGTTTTGATTGCCATGCTTTATGTGATCTAGGTGCTAGTATTTCTATCATGCCTAGAAAGATTTAGATATGCTTGATTTACCACCGCTTGAAAAGTGTTATTATGATGTTCCTATTGCTGATGTTGCTAAGAAGAAACCTTTGGGAAGGATTAATGATGTTCTTATTATGGTTAACAATAACCTTTTTCCCGTTGATTTTCTTGTCATGGATGTTGAATGCAATGCTTCATGTCCTATTATTTTGGGAAGACCCTTTCTTCGAACCGTAGGTGCCATTATTGATATGAGAGAAGGCACCATCAAATATCAATTCCCAGTCAAGAAAGGTATGTAACACTTCCCTAGAAAGAGGAATAAATTAGTGTTTGACTCTATTCTTAGAGCAAATTATGAGCTTGATGCTTCATCACTTGATGTTACTTGATTCGCAATTTTCTGCGCCTAGCTCAAAGGCGTTAAAGAAAAGTACTCTTGGGAGATAACCCAATGTTTTTACATTCAGTTCTTTTTCTTTTATTTGAGTCCTGGAAGTTACTACTACGGTAATGACCTCTCCTTATCCTTTTTATTTCGTTTTTGTGCCAAGAGAAGCCTCTAATTTGAGCGAGGTAAGATTTGGGGATGTTGCTGTCCTGAAATAGTTTTCGGTGCTGCACCATAAAAATTCGTGAAAATTCTCTGTATATCTTTTAGACCTGCAATTTATTATGCATATGCCCCAGGTTATATCCAAACTTTTATTAGTTGAACACTTTTAGATTTGAGCAACAGAAAACCCTCTAAAAATTCGACCTTTGTCAGCTGTTCTGTTTTGACAGATTTCTGCCAATATTTGTATGTGCTGCTTTGTCGCTTTCTTTTTGAGTTCTTTTGATCACGGAACTTTTGGGGAAGTTGCTACAGTAGTATATGCTTTATATGTGGTGGTTTTGAGTTGAAACCTGAAGCAAAAAGGGTTGATTCATTGTTATGCTTACACTAATGTTGCTAATAGAATTGTGTTTAGTTTTGTATGAAGGAAGTTTTCAAATTTAGGGATTGGAGAATGATGAGATGAGTTGAAGAATGGACAAAATCTCAAGCTTGGGGATGCCCATGTCACCCCAATAAATATCTAAGAGGTACAAGCGTCAAAGCTTGGGGATGCCCCCGAGGCACCCCTTCTTCATCGGCAAAAATCAGGTCACCTTTCAACACACTATATTTTTATTGCTTCATGCATTATGCATTTTTCTTGGAGCGTCAGTTGTTTTTAGTTTTTAGTTTTGTTTAGTTTTGTTTGCTGCAATAAATGGTTGGACCCCAACAAATTTCTTTTGGAGAAGTTGCCTTGCTTTTCATTTGCCAAGAACACTCCGTTTTTCACTCTTATCGTTTCAACGAGTGTTCTCTTTTTCTAGAACTGCATTTAGCTTTCGTTTTTCGCCTTGATTTGTGTTTAGATATTTTTATATCTTTTTATCAAGGTGTATTTTGACCTCTGGTCCATGTTGGTTTACCTCAAAAGAGTTGTTTATAAAAAGTTCGAATGGTGTTGGAAAAGAGAAAAAGCTTTATGCAAAAAAGTGGTACAAAAGGAGCTTGTGTAGACTGCGGCTTAGACTTTTGCATGTCGTGCTTGATGTATTTTTGATAGTATGCTTAGTGGTTTTGTTGTAGCATGACTTGTCTCAAATGACTGAGATTGCTTAATGAGCCTTTGAAAAAATCATGCATTGTTTTAATTATTTGGAAGCATTATTTTGGTTTTCTCCTTTGATGCTTTATTTGGGTTGACTTGGCGCATGCTCACACATGTTAGACTCATACAAGGTCGCCATAAGCCTCTATGATCATTTAGTTTTTGACTTTTGATGCCATCTTATATTTTTTTAATGTTGCTTTGTGGCTATGCATGATTATGGCCGTTATTGCTCTCTTAGTTGGTCGCTCCCAGTCTTTTGCTAGCCCTCATTTTGTACTGAGTATGAGCTCTACTCGTGCATCCAACTCCTAAAAACCAAGTTTGCCATTGTGTCCACTATAAATTCCTATGCATGGTATTTGTAAGCCATTCCAAGTAAATTTTCATGTGCTACCTTTCAAAACTTTCAACTACTTCTCGTTTTGTGCCACTGTTTTTAGCTCATGGGGACGTAGTGGTCGGAATTGCTATATTCCATATTAAATTAAGAACCCCTCTACTAGGCAGCTTCATCTGCTCATCATTAATTTTGCATGAGAGCTGGTCAGACCATTGCAATCTAATTCTAAAAAGAAAAAAAGGAACTCTTTCATGGTATGTCAATGTTGGTGGGCACCCGATGGAATCGGTTAGCCATGGTTTGAGAAAGAAAAAATGTGGGGCAGAGTGCCAAAGCTTTATAAAAGAGCACCAATGTGCCAAAATTTTCAAAGAACTCGGAACCGCTCTCACTTGTTTATTATGGAAGATAGTAAGACCCCATTGCCAGTCGTTGACATGAAACAACCACCTCTCAAAACCCAATTTTTACCTCTGTTTTACAAATGAAAAGCTCGAGCACATGTTTAATCACTGCTTCCCTCCGTGAATGGCCTTTCTTTTACTTTTATGTTGAGTCACCACCTTCTACCTTTATGCACCGTCTAAGAGAGCATAGTTGTCATTCTGAGTATAATGTGCATTGTCCCAAAGTTTTCATTGATTGATTCATGATGTTGGTTTCACTTGTTCTTAAATTACTTGTATCTAGTCGCCCTCTTAAACTTGAAGGTGTCCTATGCATTTATGTTTTGCTCTCTCATGAAGGACAAGCTGAAAACCATTTGCTATGTTTTTCCATATGATTTGAACACACGTTTGACTTTCATTGTTTCATTTTCATGATCTTTTGTTTGTGTTCTTTTTCATGTTATAACATGGTTGCTAAGTTTCTTCTATCAAGATTATATCTTTCATGCCCATGTTTTAAGTTCTTTTGATCCCAGTGCACAACGCTTACATATATGATCAAGATTGTGTAGGTGCATGTCACCTCAAAAATTATTCTTTTGTTATCACTTACCTACTCGAGGACGAGTAGGAGTTAAGCTTGGGGATGCTGATATGTCTCTAATGTATATATAATTTTTGATGCTCCATGCTTGTTTTTACACCATTTGCTTAGTGTTTCGTTAAACTTTGTGGCATTTTTATGCATTTTCTGGAACTAACCTATTAACGAGATGCCACAGTGCCAGTTCCCTATTTTCTGATGTTTTTGTGTTTCAGAAAAGTTACACAGGAAATATTCTCTGAATTGGACAAAACAAAAGCCGAACATCCAGAAATTTACCGAAGCTTCAAGAGAACCGAAGAGGAGACGGAAAGGAGCCATGAGGCGGCCTCACCACCAGGGAGCGCGACCTAGGACCTGGTCGCGCCGCCCTGTGGTGAGCCCCACCTGGTCCACTTCTGACGCTGCCCCTTCGCCTATAAAGACCCCCCGATGGGAAAAACCTAAAGACCCGATCACTTTTCTAGAATACATCGCGATCCGCCACTGTCGTCGACCCGAGATCGGGAGGGTCCAGAAGCTCTTCTCGGCACCCTGCCGAAGAGGGGAATCGCCACCGGAGGTATTCTTCATCGCCATGCTTGCCTCCGGCGCGATGAGTGAGTAGTCTACCTTGGACTATGGGTCCATAGCAGTAGCTAGATGGTTGTCTTCTCCACCATGTGCTTCATGTTTAGATCTCGTGAGCTGCTTTACATGATCGAGATCACCGTTATGTAATTCTACATGTTGTGTTTGTTGGGATCCAATGAATATTGGTGTTATGATTGAGTTGATGTGTTGAATATTATCTTATGTTATCTCTATGTTGTTTATGATCTTGCATGCTCTCCATTGTTAGTAGCTATCTTGGCCGAGTAGTTGCTAGTGACTCCAAGAGGGGGTATTTATGCTCGATAGTGGGTTCATGCCTCTATTTAATCTGGGAGAGTGACAGAAACCTCTAAGGTTGTAGATGTGCTGTTGCCACTAGGGAGAAAACAACATTCATATGCTCAAGGGCATATGCTTTGTTTACATTACACACTTTGCTTAATGCAGTTATCTGTTGTTTGTAACTTAATACTTGTGGAGTTCTCGGATTGATTCGCCACAAGTGGATTATTAGTCATAGATGCAGTTGGATGACGGTCTATGTATCTTGTTGTAATGCCCAGAGTAAATCTCATAGTGATCCTCTCGACATATGCACGTTGTCTTTATTCTATCAATTGCCCAACTGTAATTTGTTTACCCAGCATGTGTTATTTCATCTTATGGAGAGACACCACTAGTGAACTGTGGACCCTGGTCCTATTTCCATTATATTGCTATCACCTGTTTACTTTACTCGCACTTTTTACTTTACTTGCATACTACTATCACTTCCACTCGATACGCTCATACCCTTTGTTTCAAGCAAACCGGTGAGATTGACAACCTCATCGTAAGTTGGGAATAAAGTATTTGGTTGTGTTGTGTGCAGGTTCAACGTTGCAGCTGGCAACGCAAAGCTTGGACGAGGCGCCCTATAAACTGTCAGGAGCTGTCGCGAAGCTAGCAAGCACCACCTTCTGGAGTATTGGCTTTTTCCTACTGGATCGATTAAACCTTAGTTTCTTACTGAGGGAAAAACTTGCTGCTATATTCATCATACCTTCCTCTTGGGGTTTCCCAACTGGCCGGTTATTTACTTCATCACCACCGCGCCATCTATAGCAATCAGCCCCCAAGGCACCCCTTCTTCATCGGCAAAAATCAGGTCACCTTTCAACACACTATATTTTTATTGCTTCATGCATTATGCATTTTTCTTGGAGCATCAGTTGTTTTTGCTTTCAGTTTTTTTTGTTTGCTGCAATAAATGGTTGGATCACATCATGTTTGTTTTGGAGAGAGCTATGCTCAATTTTTCATTGCCAAGAACACTCTAGTTTTCACTCTTATCGTTCAACGAGTGTTCTCTTTTTCTGCTACTGCGTTTAGCTTTCATTTTTCACCTTGACTTTTGTTCAGATCTTATTTTATATTTGCATCAAGGTGTATTTAGACCACTGGTATATGTTGGTTTTCATCAAAAGAGTTGTCTCAAAAAGGTATGAATGTTGTTGGAAAAGAGAAAAAGTTTCATGCAAAAAAGTGGTACAAAAAGGAGCTTGTGTAGACTGCGGCTTAGGCTTTTGCATGTCGTGCTTGATATCATTTTGATAGTATGCTTAGTGATTTTTGTTGTAGCATGGCTTGTCTCAAATGACTGAGATTGCTTAATGAGCCTTTGAAAAATCATGCATTGTTTTTATTATATGGAAGCATTTATTTGGTTTTCTCCTTTGATGCTTTATTTGGGTTGACTTGGCACATGCTCACACATGTTAGACTCATACAAAGTCACCATAAGCCTCTATGATCATTTAGTTTTTGACTTTTGATACCATCTTATGCTTCTTTTAATATTGCTTTGTCGCTTTGCATGATTATGGCCGTTATTGCTCTCTTAGTTGGCCCCTCCCAGTCTTTTGCTAGCCCTCATTTTGTACTGAGTATGAGCTCTACTCGTGCATCCAACTCCCAAAAACCAAGTTGTTCCATGTGTCCACCATACATACCTATTAGCAATTTGCTATTCCAAAGTACATTTGACTTGCTTTTATCTATCCTTCAAATTAAACTCTTTTGGCACTACTAGGAAAAACGTCATCCGTGGCGTACAGAATTTCGCTACCCGTGGCATATGGTTGTACGCCACGGCTATCACGCCACTGGTACAGAGCTATCCGTGGCGTACAGCGTGTACGCCACGGCTACGAGATGCACCCGTGGCGTACAAACCTATGGACGCCACTGGTGTGTCCCGTAGCCATGGCGTACAGCGTGTACGCCACGGATACAGTATCCATGGGTCCCGATTGGTTCTATCGCTACCTAGCTCAGTATATTTTATATTTTACATTTTGATCCATTATGTTCTGAAATTGTTCAATTCAGTCCCCAATCGATTCATCCCTAGCTAGCTGCCGGCGACGACGCCGGCCTGCCGGCCCGCCGCCCTCCGCTCGCCGGTCGGTCTCCCGACACCCAGCCCGTAGCAAATCGGCTTCGCGCGCTCGCCGCCGGCCGTTCTTGCTCGCCGCCGGCCGGTCTCCCGTACCCGCGACGGCCGGCCTCCTGCGCTCATGCCGCCGGCGACCTCCTGCACTTTCGCCACCGACAGCCTGCCGCCCTCAGCTCACCGGTCGGTCTCCTGCCGTCCGTCCCGCCGCCCGCTAGTGTCCCGCGCTTGCGCAGCAGGTCGGCCTACCGTGCTCACCGCTGGCCGGCATCCTGCGCTCGCGTTGCAGCCGGCCTCCGCTCGCTCCACAGCCAGCCTCCGCTCCCGCTGCCAAGCTCGCGCCGTAGTGCTCCGCACCTGTACATGCATCGATGCAAATTAATTTTTAGCTAGGACGTGGGCGGTAGTACTAGTTCTTCACGTGCTAGTCAGGTGTCAGATCACAAGATATTTTAGGGAGAGAAGGAAAAAGATGCCACGGATTGCACTCCACTTCTACCAATCAAAACGAATGCCACGGATTGTGCTTCTTTAGAAACAATAAGAGCCCTCCGATGCATTAAGATTCGGTCAGTATTAGTAGCGTACAGTTTAAGAGCACATAACCAGGCATTCATCTGTAGCCTACCCGTGGGGTACATATTTTGTGTACGCCATGAATATAATGGTACCCATGGGGTACACTAACTCTGTACGCCACGGATAAGTTCGGTAGGTCTAGGTAGTCTTTACCCGTGGGGTACACTAACTCTGTACGCCACAGGTAAGTTTTGTAGCCGTGGCGTACAGATATCGTGTACGCCTCGGATGCTATGGCCTAGCCAGTCCACACCATCCCACCAAACGCCAGTGACGTCCATGTATTGTGTACGCCACGGCTACGGTCATAGCCGTGGCGTACACTTTTTCTGTACGCCTCCGCTAAGTAGCTGTGGCATATAGAAATTTCTGTACGCCACGGAAACCAATTCCTCCTATAGCCATTTTCCTAGTAGTGTGGTGTTATGCAAAAATTAGTCAGTAAAGCTCTCACGAACTTGATGGCACACTTTACTTTTCTCGTTCTTAAAAATTTGACATTGTGGCTCTCTTATGTTGATTTGTTATGCTTGCAAGTTGTAAGTTGGAAATTAGCCCAGCCATGCCGTCATGGGGCAAGCTTTCAACATTACACTTCTTATTTGAGTTGATATCGTGATCTTTTGTTTATGGATACCCGCGATGTGAAATAAGTTGGGAATCTTGCAGGATCATGGAGTTTGTATACGTGTTAGAGAAATGCCTAGGCTGCCAATCTAAGCTATGCATAATTCATGGTGGAAATTTACAGCATGCCCATAGTGAACATTCGACGACGCATCTCAAAATAAAAAGCTATACCAATGGTAAATAAAAGAGATACCGAGGTGTTCATTGTCTGTTTCTTCTGTCATTTTGATGTGGGCTTGTTCCATGTCATCGGGCACGGAGGTACCCCATTGGTGGTTCTCGATGATACGTGTATACTTACAATGACAAGAGCTTGCTTGGGACTCTAAGTCGAGTAGCATGAGGTTTGGGTATTCGTACTTCACGAGACACGAGGTTTTCAACTTATGATTTGTCAAGCATATACATCATAAGTGTACTAGCATTAACTTTAACCATTCAAAATGCCTATGATGGGGGCAATGAGAGCTCAAAGCTAGTAAGTACCATAATTTTTGAAGGTTTATAAAACTTGCAATCACTGCTTCCCTCTGCGAAGGGCCTTTCTTTTATTTTCATGTTGAGTGTCCACCTTCTACGTTTATGCACCGTCTAAGAGAGCATAGTTGCCATTCTGAGTTTAATGTGCATAGTCCTAAAGTTTATCATTGATTGACTCATGATTTTGGTTTCACTTGTTCTTAAATTATTTGTATCTAGTCGCCCTCTTAAACTTGAAGGTGTCCTATGCATATATGTATTGCTACTCCATAAGGGACAAGCTGAAAACCATTTGTTATGTTTTCCATATGGTTGAAACACACACGTGACTTTCATTGTTTCATTTTCATGATTTTTCCTTTGTGTTTCTTTTCATGCTATAATATGGTTGCTAAGTTTCTATTATCAAGATCATGTCTTTCATGCCCATGATTTAAGTTCTTTGATCTCAGCACTCAATGCTCTACCTCATTGATCAAATTGTGATGGTGCATGTCACCTAAAAAATTATTCTTTTGTTATCACTTACCTACTCGAGGACGAGCAGGAGTTAAGCTTGGGAATGTTGATACGTCTCAAACGTATCTATAATTTTTGATGCTCCATGCTTGTTTTTACATCATTTGCCTTGTGTTTCATTATACTTCGTGGCATTTTTATGCGATTTCCGGAACTAACCCACTAACAAGATGCCACAGTGCCAGTTCCCTATTTTCTGCTGTTTTTGTGTTTCAGAAAAGCTACACAGGAAATATTCTCTGAATTGGACGAAACAAGTTCCGAAACTTCTATTTTTCCTGGAAGAGGACCGAAGACCGAACGAGAGCCGGAGGGGGCCAGGGGCTGCCCACACAACAGGGGGCGTGGCCCAGCCCCTGGCCACGCCCACCTATTGTGTGACCACCCTGGTCGCCTCCTGACGGTGCCCCTTCGCCTATAAGAAGCCTCCCGACGGAAAACCCTACGGGAATCGGCAAATTTCCAGAAAGAGTTCCGCAGCTCCGCCGCTGCCGCCGACGAATTTTGTGGGACAAAGTCTCTGTTCTGGCACCCTGCCGGGACAGGGAAGTGCCCCCAGATCCATCTCCATCGGTCTCCATCACCGTCTCCGCCGTCTCCATCGACCTCACCGCCATCTCCATCAACCTTGCTGTCTCCTATGATGAGAAGGAAGTAGTTCTCCCCCGGGGCTGAGGGCTCTACCGGTAGCTATGTGGTTCACCTCTCTCTCCCATGATGTGGTCTTTATGTGATCGTGAGCTTTGTATCTAGTTAAATTGGTAGATGTTATTATTCAGATATTATGCTACTCCCGTGCTTTATATTTGTAATCTCCGGAGATACCTTGTATCATGGTGTGAAGGTGACTAGTGTGCGCATCATGTGTATCTTTTTGGTTAATGTCTCTATGAATTGTTGGTGTTTGTTGGAACCATCTAGTGCGTTCACGGTGATAGTGTGGGACAATCTAGTTTGGGTACACACGGACTTTGAGGAGTGCTTCGTAGCCCTACGCATGATTAGTGTTTGTTTTTCACTGGAGAATTGTTTTAAGTTGCATATTGATGATAGTATATATTGGTTCAATTATGTTATATTTGTTGGGAGTGTGTCTACTAGTGAAAGTATGATCCCTAGGCCTTGTTTCCAAGCATTGCACACCATTTACTTTCAGTTTTGTTACATGTTTGCTCGCAGCGATATTTATTTCAGATTACATTTACTACTTATAATCATCACTACTACTTGTATTTCACTATCTCTTCGCCGAACTAGTGCACCTATACATCTGACAAGTGTATTGGGTGTGTTGGGGACACAAGAGACTTTCTGTATCGAAATTGCAGGGTTGCTTGAGAGGGATAGCTTTGACCTCTTCCTCCCCGAGTTCGATAAACCTTGGGTGATCCACTTAAGGGAAACTTGCTGCTGCTCTACAAACCTCTACACTTGGAGGCCCAACACTGTCTACAAGAATAGACGCGTGCGTAGACATCACCTTCCTAGATGCTACAATTGCTAGGACTAAACAAATGAGAAACACTGTTACACCTGTTAGTTCACCTGAGTCTAGAGAATGTCCTAGTGATGATCTTGAGGAAGCTTATATTGAGCTCAATGATGAGTTTATTGATGAATTTCATGCTACTAGTGATGCTGGTGCTATTAGAGATCTTCTTGCAAGACGTCCTGTTAGATATAAGTTGTCTCCTGATGCAAAGTTTTCTCCTATAGACATTAGAGATAAAGATTATGATTTCTCTTTAGATTTATCTTACATATCTATTGTTGAGAAAGAACCTTTTTGTGGTACTGAAAATGAAAGTGCTATGGGACATATGAATGAGCTCTCTACTTTGAGTAACTTATTTTCTGATGATACCAAGTTGCGTACTTACTTTGTCGCTAAGATTTTCCCATTCTCGTTGAAAGGTGAGGCTAAAAGTTGGTTTAATAATCTATCTCCTAGATCTATTGATAGTCCCATTGCTTTGGTTAATGCTTTCTTTCAGAAATATTTTCCTGCAAGTGCTCAACATGCTGCTTTGCAGAAAATCTTTGACTTTGAGCAGCTAAAAGGAGAGAAATTGCCTGAATCATGGGCAAGGTTTTGTTCTTTAATTAGAGCACTGCCTGGACAGTTATTACCTAAAAATGAACTCCTTGATATATTTTATAATGGACTAACTGTTGAATCTAGGACATACCTGGATAGTTGTACTGGTTGTGTTTTCAGGAAAAGAACTCCTGCTGAAGCTAAAAAATTAATGGCTAAAATAAGCAAGAATTATGATGATTGGAATATACCTGAAGCAACCCCAACACCAACACCAGCGCCAACACCAAAGAAGAGAGGAATGATTGAATTAAATAATGAAGTGATGAGAGAAGCCAAGAAATCTCTTAAGAAGAAGGGTATTGAATCTGAAGATGTGAAGAATCTACCACCTATAGAAGAATTATGTAAGCCAATCCCTCGCTCATCTACTATTGAGTTACACTCTCTCCAACGCTTTGATAATAGAGATATTCCTTATTCTAAACCTCCTAATCAATGCTTAGATGAGTTTGATAATTTTATTGTTAAGCAAGATAACTTTAATAAGAAGGTGCAGAATCATCTGTTGGAAAACTCTAGAGCTATTAATAAGTTGCATGATATTGTGGAGAGAACCTCCAATCATGTTAAGATGCTTGTTAAACATTTCCAAATGGTTCAGACTCAAATTGATCAGCTCACTAAGGTGCAAAAAGATTTGCTAGTTAACGCTTCTAGAGAAAAACATGCTTGTGAAATAAGCACTAGAAGTGGTGCTTCTACTCAGGATCCTTTATATCCTGAAGGACATCCTAAGAGGATCGAACAGGATTCTCAACGTGTTGCAGGTAATGATACTCTTTCCAGGAAAAAGAAGAAGAAGCATAAAACAGTTGCAGAATCTTCTGAAACAGGTAAGGATCCTAATAGTGTTTCTATTTCTGATGCTGAAACTGAAAGCGGTAATGCTTCTGATAAAGAAGAAGTTGAGGAGGAACTAGAAAAGCTTGGTAAGAATGCAAAGTACACCAAGGAGGATTTCATTGCCAATAAACATGGTAGTGAGAGAGAACCTTGGGGGTGCAAAAACCAATGCCTTTTCCTGGTAAGAAATACAAATCCAAGGAAGAAGAACACTATAACAGGTTTTGTGAATGGATGAAACCTTTGTTTTTGCAAATTTCTTTGACTGAAGCTATTAAAATGCTGTCTTATTCAAAGTATATGAAGGATATTGTTTCTAACAAAAGGAAGATTCCTAGTGAGGAAATTTCCACTTTGCTTGCTAATTATTCTTTCAATGGTAAGGTTCCAGAGAAGCTTGGAGATCCAGGTATACCAACTATTCCTTGATCTATTAAAAATAACTATGTTAGAATTGCTTTGTGTGATTTGGGAGTCGGAGTTAGTGTCATGTCTTTTTCTCTCTATAAGAGACTTGATCTAGAAAAATTGATATCAACTAATATATCTTTGCAAATGGCTGATAAGTCTACTATTATTCCTATTGGTATACATGAGGATGTTCCTGTTCAAGTAGCTAATAATTGTTTGATATTAACTGACTTTGTTGTGTTGAAAATGCCTGAAGATGATAATATGTCTATTATTCTTGGGAGACCTTTTCTTAACATTGCAGGTGCTGTTATTGATTGCAACCAAGGGAAAGTAACTTCTAATGTTAATGACAAGGAGCATACGGTTTATTTTCCCAAGAAGATTGATAGAAAATATGGTCTAAATTCAATCAAAAATATTGAGACCATTAAAGTTGGAGAAATCTATTGTTCAAGGCTAAAGCCCAAGGAAGAATATGAAATTGTTATGGTTGGGACTATGCCTATCAAGGTCGAGGCAACGTAATCATTTAGTGAGATGCAAAGTTTTGTTTCATTAAAAGATTGTTTTGGTAACAAGACTTGATCAACCTTGTTAACAAAGTGGTTTTTGAATGAACGAGACTATGTTTTCACCGCATTTACTTTAGTTTACTCATGTTTACTTTTATCACTATTGTTTCCATCTTAGAGCTGTTGTAGACTTGGTTTGAATTTGTTTTCCATCGTTCCGTATTCGTTTTTCCCGTGTTCTTTATCATTTGTCAATTTCTGAAAATCATTGAAAATAAAGTTTCTTGAAAAATTCCAGAAAATTCTTTTTAATTTTTATGTCAAAAATGGGGGCAGAGAGGCACCTGGGACACCCTAGGGGGACCCACCATGCCACCACAGCTAGGCCGCGCCATGGCGTGGTGTGGGGCCCCCTGGCCCTCCACTTATTCTTCCACCTGCCATTTCACTCTCTCTCCCGAAAAAACACCACTCCATTGCTCAAACCCGTGTTCTTGCTGTCCTTGCTTGTGATTTTCGATCTCCTTGCTCAGCCAATCTTTGCTGCTGAGATTTGGAGCATTTGTTCTCCTGTATGTGACTCCTTCGATTGTCTAAGTAGAATTTTGTTTAGTGGAGTATTTCTTGAGTATTTTAGCACTATAGGTGATAGGTTAAATGAGTTTGCATGCTTGTTCTATTGCTTAGATAAGTTATTTTGATGCATGTTAACCCTCTTGCAACTCCCCATAGTAGTTTCCTTCATTTGCTTGTCTTAAAATTATTTTTTATGAGGTTTGCTTAAAAATTTCAGAAAAGGGAAATGGATAATCACACTTATGGAGAAGTCTTTGAGAGAGAACACCAAGGTCATCAAGGCCTTCAAAATCAACTACTCGATTCAGGACATCCTACAATGAAGATCTTATGTCACCGAGCATTGGCGATGAGGAGGATGATGGAGATGCACATCCATCAACTTTCCCTTGTACTAATTTTTTGAGTGATGCAGGAATCCTTGAGGATTTCTTACTCCTTGTTGACAGGGTTGGTTTGACTACATACATGCTTGATGAGAGTGACCAATATGCTTTGCTCACAAAGATTTTTGTTGAGAGCTTTAAATTTTCTAACTCCGCTTTCAAGCCATATCGCATTCAAAATTTATGATAAGTCTATCACCATGTCTTTGGAGAGATTTTGCAGCATCCTAGGTATTGCCATGTTTGGGACAGCAAAGAAGATTCAGAACCGACCTGCTGATTTGCTAGAGCTTTACCGAGGGGTGACCAATGATGATGACCGCACAACCCAGCGTGGCAAGATAAGGAAAATTCAACTCCCAGCTATTAGATACTTTGCTTACTATCTTTCCACTAGTATTCTTGGTAGGGAGAACACTAGTAATATTTCTAACTATTATTTAGCTTTTCTAGCTACTGCGCTTGATATTAGTAAAAAGTACAACCTCGGTGCTCTTATTGCTCGTCGCTTAGCTGCTAGGGGACCCATTTATGGAGGCATTATTGCTGCGTGCATTGTTGCTGCTTTGGGCCTTTCTGTTGCTCCTAATGATACATTGTTATTCCCACAGAGACTTGATCTTGCTGCTATGAAGATCCATCACTTTGTTACTGCTAACTCTTGTGCAGGAAGTCTAGTTTACAGAATGTTATTTACTGATGGAGATGAAAGGGAAGTTCCCTTGCCGCAGCCTAGTTTGTTCAGTATTTGCAGGAGACCTTGGTCACGCTCGAAGGAGGAGTTGGACGAGCAGCTTAGGTTGCTTGGCTTCCACATGCTACAGAGTTCAGTCTCCCGTGACTCCATTGGAGCTTGGTTATCACTTTATATTATTCAAGCCACACAAGTGAAAGGCAATAATGATGACTATTGACAATTCGAGATGTGGTGAAAGGCTGGTATGAACTCTATTTGTTTTTATTTTTGTACATATACTCATTTATATGGATGTGCTTAGTTTGTTCGTGTAAGGTGTATGTTATTTAATGGATGCTTAGTAGTTCTTGCTCTCATATGATTAGTTCCAATTTACTAATAGTTTGTAGCATGTCATATAGATGTTTGCTTGCATTGTTCTATTTATAAAACGGTATGACATTGTGGTATCCTCCTCTGAATGTTTCATTTGAATCGACTTGGCACATGCTCAAGCATACATATGATTGAACAAAAGTCAATTAAGCCTTGATGATTTATTTTGCCTCAGAGCTCTTGTATCATTTTTATGCCTATATTAATTTTGTTTTGTCGCAAGCATGATTATGACAGTTACTGCTCTCTCGATTGTCGCTTCCCAGTCTTTTGCTAGCCTTCACCTGTACTGAGAGGGAATACTTCTCGTGCATCCAACTCCTAAAAACCAAGTTATTCCAAAGAGACCACTATAAATTCCTATGCATGGTATTTCGAGCTATTCCAAGTAAATTTTCATGTGCTACCTTTCAAAACCTTCAAATACTTCTCATTTTGTGACAATGTTTTTAGCATGTGCAAAAGTGTTTCGATGAAGTCCAAAAGTGTTTCGGAGTAACTTGGAATTAATTATGGGTTAATTGATTAAATAATTAATTATATGCATCCCACCTTATTGGGCCCCTCTTGGAAGAGGAGCCCATTAAGGCCATAGGCCCCTCCCTTATTGGATAAGGGAGAGGGGTCGCCCTAGGCCCTTGGGCCCTAGCCGGTGGGCTATGGTTAGGGTTTGGGGGCGGTGGGGGCCGACTGGCCCCACCCTAGCTGCTGCCTCTCCCCTTGGTCGCCACCCTAGGGCTGCCTTGGTGGAGGGGTTGGTGCTCCCCTCCCCACTATATAAAGGGGGCCTAGGGAGAGGAGAGAACACACAACCAAAGGCCACGTGCCTCCTCTCCTCTCCACCTGGTGCGCCGCCCCTCTCCACCACCTCCCTCTCTCTCTCTCTCTCTCTCTCTCTCTCTCTCTCTCTCTCTCTCTCTCTCTCTCTCTCTCTCTCCCGCGCGGCCTCTCGAAGGGCTGCGTAGGTTAGAGATCACACCACCGCTGCACGCCGTCATGCCGTGGAGTTTCCGGATTTCATCCAACGTCGT
The DNA here is from genome assembly GCA_007115705.1 of Dactylis glomerata. NCBI lineage: Eukaryota > Viridiplantae > Streptophyta > Magnoliopsida > Poales > Poaceae > Dactylis > Dactylis glomerata. The sequence goes on from QXEO01000518.1 coordinate 870,271, forward strand.
CTACTTCCGCAATCTCGGCTGGATTGGGGATTCTGGGGGTCATTGTGATCGCCGTACATGTGTAAGTACGCGGAGGTGCTGCTCGTGTGACACTGGAGTCGTTGCTCTAAGATCTTCAACGACCTTGAGGTCGGCTACACCGGCTTCATCATCAAAGCCTGTGTGGGGGCGTAATCCCCATGTTCGATCTTCAAGGGTATGTCGCCGAACATCTGTTTTCTGTTACAGCATTACTAATAGATAGATACTTGGGAAATTCGGGGTTGTGTAGAAATAATTTTTTTGTTATTTGCATCGAACCCCAATAGGAGCCGCCCTTCATTGACCTCTCCGACGAGTCCGACGGTGAGGGTGACGACATGTAGGCCTGGGGCCCCTCCCGCGCAAGCCCTAGTTTAGAGCTAGGGCATTTATCTTTGTATATTTTCCTTTATTTATTTATTAGTATGTAATATATATTTTAGTAATGAAAATGAAGTGGTTAGTAAGCCCAAAAAAACAGGTCACCCCGTTGGGTTTACCCCCTACCTATTTAGATAGGTCTCAATTTCATGTCTCTGGCCGATACATACGGATCGAATCGGATCGATTCGGACTCTAAAATGGATAGGTCCGCTGGAGATGTCCTTATTTATAACCCGTGATGGACCAAAGAGAGTTTGATACGCCGCACTGAAAATTTCACATATTTTTTATACAGTCCATAAAAAACTTCTAAGGGCCTGTTCGCTACACACGGAATTCCACAGGAAAGCTAATCCTTTGGAATATTTTCCTTCGCTAGCGTTCGGGACAAAGGAAACATGAACAGTGTTTTACGGGAAAACTTTCCCTAGTTGGCCGATTCCTCCAAATTTCACAGGATTTGAAAAATCCACCCCAAGCTCTTGTTTTTGGCGGAAGCCCGAGGCAAAGGCTCCGGTTGCCATGCTAGCTCCAGTGTGAACGCAAATAAAAAGTTATGCATGTGAGACGAGGACAAGGACAACGTGGGACCAGTCAAATTAATTACTCTAGCATATTTTCACCGTCATAGCACTTTGGAATTTCTCTAGCTTTTCCTTTAGCTATCAATGTGAAGTTCTGAACTGTCCTTCCTATGGTTTTTCCTTCGTTTCCTCAATCCAAAGTTTTGCATGCTCATTCCTTTCGTGTATCGCTACTTCTCCCAATTCCTATGTTTTGGGATCCTTTGTTCCGAACGGAGCCTAAACTTTTCAAGCATTCAAAACTTTGAAACACCTCACAATTTTTTCTCCTGGCTCAACCCCTAATCGCCAATCAAGAAGATGTCAAGACAAATCAAGTCATCATCAAAGTTCAAAATTCAAAACTTGAATCGAAAAGCAAAGAAGAGGCCGTGACCCGTGCTTCTGGCACGAGTGTCAGATCGTACCACTCCTGCCCCAGAGGGGACACGTGTCGACCCTCCATTGCGTCACCCACCTGCAACCCCACTCACTCCGCCCCGTCTTCCCGCCATTTTCATCCCCTCCCCACCTCCGCCCAAACTCCAGAACCTTCTTCCCCTCTCGCCTTGCTCCGCCACCGCCACCGCCACCGCCACCGGCGAAGAGAGAGAGAGAGACAGAGAGAGTGAGGGAAGGGAGGATGGGTGCCCGGGAAATACCGCTGCCTCGCCAGTTCGAGCTTCTCCTCGGCAAAGGTGCGTTACCCTGGCCTAATCGATCGATTCATGACCGATCTGTTACCCCTCTACCTCCGCCGCCCGTCTCATCCTTCGATTCGCTTTGTTCCGTCCTGCAGACCGCGACCGGTGGCCGTCGGAGGCCAGGTTCATCGAGGCCGCCCACCTCTGGGACGTCCGCGACATCAAGAGTAAGCCCCGCCCGCCCGCCCCTCCCTATCCCTTTCTGCTCTTCCCCGCTAGCTAGATCCGCGGGTTCCTACCCTGCCGCGGATTACCGGCGGCGCACGGCTACTGGATGTAGATTTCGTTTCCGATTTAAGCTCTAACGCTCGCTGGAGCTTGGTTCCTCGGTTCTTGGGGGGATTTTTCTCAGTCAAATTTGGGACTTTCTGATGGTTCGTATAGAAGGACCAGTGGCGATTTCTTCCTTATTTGGGGTAAAACTGACCCGCTTTTTTCATGATACTTACGTTCCTGTGATGATTGATGATTTAGTCTGAAAAATGCTGGGTACTTTCTTGTTACAAGATGGGTCTTTTTAAACAAGTTCTTAACAAGTGCGGGTTCCGATCTGGCCGGGGATTCCGGCGAGTTACTGCTCCTGGATGTCGGGTTCCTCGGATTCTTGGGAGCAATCAAATTTGGGACTTTTCTGACTGTTAGTAAGAAGGACCAGTGGCGATTTCTTCCTGATTTGGAGTAAAAGTAGCCCGCTTTTTTCATGATACTACTACATTCCTGTCAGGATTGATGATTTAGTCTGATGCTGGGGTTTGATTCCTCGGGTACTTTCTTGTTACAAGTTAGGTACTTTTTTTTAACAAGTTCTTAGCTCATTTCTCTCGTTGCAGAGATTGCAAAGGAGCTGGACGTGCACGGTCATGGGATCCCGGTGACTGTGGCCAGCACGACCTACATGGGCATGAACGCGCTGCACGCCGCCGGCGGCCACGGCAAGCTGCCCGCCTACCAGTACCTCGTCGAGGAGGTCAAGATGGATGTCAACAAGCCTGACACCTCTCAGGGTAATTTGCCTTTATTTATGTTATATAGTTTTGTGACTTGATCATCACCAACTCCACTGAGTTGTGCGCAATGTGTGTGTGTGGATATTATTGCTAGATTTCTCACCCGTGGAGCATGCCCTCACCTATGCCAACCTTCCTGCCGTCAAGTACCTTCTTGATCATGGCGCTGATCTGCATCAGCAACGCTCGGGAAAAGTCACTCTTCTTCATTCAGCTGCAATTCATGGTATGAACACAAGGATCTTCTGTTCGTTGTCACTTCCCTCAGCTGCAAGACTATGCCTATGCCTAGTTTCGTGCTCAGGGTCTGTGCTCTGGTAGGTATGTCTGTTGACTGTTTGAGAATTGTTTTGTGTTGGACTACGATGATGCACGTAGTTGAATCTGGAGGGAATGCCATGGTGATAGAAGTGGATTTATTTGCAGAGGGCTCCAGCTAACCTATATAAACAATTGTCCTGTTGCCATAGATCAAAACATGCCTGATATTATTCGCTTCTCATGTCCATCAGCATCTGATTAGCGATCCGACTTATGAAAAGTTTAAACATAGTTGTCGCGTTAATTTCAATTTCTTGCTCACAGCTTTGTAAAAAGTTCCACGCGTCATCGTAGTTAAAATTACTGTCTTCTTGTGTAACTGTTTATGGCAACTTGTTCTGCATATCTGTTTAGGGTAATGTGAGCCTACAAAGTCGTTTTGTATATATAGTCTACATAGTGTTATGACCCTAATCTATTTGTTCCTTTCTTCAGGACACTGTGAAATTGTAAAGTTTCTTCTTTCTAGAGGAACTGATGTTGATGCAGTATCAGTTACTGGGACACCACTCTGTCTTGCTGCTTTTAAAGGGCATGCTAGTACTGTCAAGATCCTTTTGCAGCACAATGCGGATGTACTATTCAAAATCTTCTTTGATATCTTGGCTTTCAACTTCAATTCTCTTTTGCTAGTTTTTGCTACTTTCTCCAATTATTCCCACCTGTATTTGAGGTCATCATTGGTTGGTGACTAACCATGCCACACCAAAAGTTAGGAGCATGTAACTTAGTTGGTTATCTGTTTGGTTCGTAGCGGCACTTGTGGCAAAGAATCCTTTCCTACAGCTCGGACATATAACTTTATAAGCTATACTCTTAGAACATATAAGTATCAGCTCAGCTCTTTTTCCCTTGCAAATTCCATTTTTCTTAGAACTTCGTATTTTGGCATGAAAATGAAGTTATTTATATCTTCTTCCAGCCCAACAAATGTAATCGTCTGTTTCGACCTTTAGACATGGCATTACGCAGATCTAATGTGTCCTGCGTGAAGCTATTGATTCAGGTATCATATCCTCTGTTTAGTCATCTTTGTATAAAATGGTATTCGATTTAGTCATCTTTGTATTAACGTCGAGACAACTGTATAATTGGCTTGTCGTACTTGCATTTTGATAGGGTGGAGCTAATGTGAACAGTGCTAGTGCTTGTAATAATCCTTTGGTAAAGGCTGTAGAGAAGGGCTTAACTGAAGCTACTAAGTGCTTGTTGGAAGCTGGCGCAAACCCAAATGTACTTGACATGGTGAGAATGCTCATTTGGGCACATGTTCTTGTGTCTTGCTTGGCTTGTAGTATCAATAGACTTGTCTGATACTGATATGCAACTACTGTACGAGTTATGATGTAAGTACACCTACATGTTAAACTGTTTCCCAGTTTCTCCTTCGTGTGCTATATCTTAGTTATTTTGATCAAATATGGTTTGCATGGATCATGTCAAGAACATTGCTTATTTCCTAGTGTTGAATATTGGTTTTGTAAAGCTTTCCTTGTTCCTCAACAGTTTGGTCGATTGCCAATAGAGTTGGCTGCTGAGTATGGTACACGGGAAGATGTCGAGATACTCTTTCCTTTTACCTCCCCCATTTCAAATGTGGCCAATTGGAGCGTTGATGGAATCATTAGTCATGTGAAAATGGAAATCAAGCAACTTGAGGTATGTCATGGTAGCAAATTTTCTTGCAGAACCACAGCAATTTTGGCCCATGTTAACTCTTTGAGCAATGTTGTGCGTCAATGTAAAACTACAACTTCATACATAAAAAACTCGTCAATTGCACATGTATTTTTCTTGAATCTGCCTTGTTGTCTAAGATCTGATCCTGAAAACTCATGATACGTGAATGATGTTTTAGTGGATAACCTACCTTGCTTGCATTTTAATTCATTAGCATCAGCAGGTGTACCGATTAATTTTCTTAAAGAGCTTTCTTCATTTCCTGTCTGTAGCAAGTGAGAACTGGGATTTTCAATTCTTTCTGTCATGGAAACCGTTTCTTGTATTTTTTTTATTTTAGGTTGAAACTGTTTCTTGAATTCATTTACTTAACCTTACTTCTTTTTTAGAGTACTGTTTCTTCCTCACACAAATCCGACCTGTTAATATATGTACCTGAATACCTGATTTAAGTTATTATGAGTTGCCTAGGATGGCAACTTCGTGAAAACAAGGATTTCTGACCTGAAACGTCAAGGGGATGAAGCATTTAAGAAGCAGGATTATCTGAAGGCATCAGAGTTCTACACACAGGTACACACGTACAGCTACGGAACATGTTCCTCCAGTTCAGTTTAGTTGGTTGATAATTGACTGTAGCAATGTGTAAAAGTTAACCAACTACGTCATTATGCTATCACATGAACCTGTTGAAAGACTAGTTGCTAGTGTGCGGATCTGGCTTAACAATGTAGGCTGCAGAAGTTTCACGCCTATAGCTAGTGGTAGCAAAAAAATGTCGATAATTATGTTTAAATAAATACATAACAATGATGACACATTAATCTCCACTGCCGGTTCATTGCGAGGAATTTCAGGCATGTGGACCGAATGACAAATTATTGGTCTAAACCTAGCAGCATTTCTGGAATGTGGCAACAATATAAATTTTTCACTGTTTTGTCTGCTGCAGGCTCTGAAGATGGATAACTTCGACGCCAAGTTGTTATCAAACAGGAGCCTTTGCTTTCTTCGCATGGGTGATGGACAAAGGGCTTACGAGGATGCAACTGAATGCAAAGAGCTACGCCCGAAGTGGTCAAAGGCGCACTATCGGCTAGGCGCAGCTTTAATGTTTATGAAGGTGTGGTAGAAAAGTTCAGTCTTAAAAATTACATCGCTCCTTCCATGCGTGCTATTTGATTCAGCTGTGCACTTGCATTCTGTAGGATTATGACAGTGCCTATAACTATCTCTCGCGCGCTTTAGAGCTGGACCCTGAAAGTGAAGAGGTTGAGAAATTGTTCTGGTAAGAGATGAAATCTGCCTCGTTTTATTTTCTCGAGTGTTATTTGTCAGCAGTTACATGTTCTGGGTGTGTCATCTTTGGTAGAATTCATTTCTTTATTTCCATGTTCTGATCAACTGCTTCTTGCAGGGAGGCAATGGAACGGAGGAGTTAAAACTCTGCCCACCCACCATCTACACAGAGAAGCTCGCATGGAACGGGAAGATCTTTTTTTGGTCCTGTCAGACAAAAACGGTTAACTTTGAATCATGGCGCCTTTTTTCATGTAAATCCTGAACGGTAGCAGCAGCTTACCGTAAAGCAAAACTTGTTACCGGACCGGCTACTTACCTTTGAGCAAAGCAGTGGATGATGAATTGGTTTCGGCTAGAGTGAAATGTTTGGTGAAATTTGTGTTATTTTCGCATTGCCAATTCCCATGTCTCTGCAAAAAAAGAGCAATCCTTTTGTACTGCATTCCAATCTCTGTACTCTGCTGAGTTTCTAAACCATTACATTGCTCCTTTTTTTTACTAAACCCTAGTTTGTTTTATCTTTTTGTGAGATTCTTTTCCTGTAAAAATGCTTGCTGATCTCTTACATGCTAGTTACCACTTGGCGCTTTACTAGCATGCTAACCAAACCAATTTATTTACTTTCTTTTGATGATTTTGGAAAACTGAAGTCGTCAGTTTCTCTCAATGTCATAAAGTATTAGAAATTACGTTAGTCTTTGTGTGCCGCTGATGCATCCTACTTCAAGGTTTAACTAGGGTCGTTTTGGAACCTGAATGTTAGATTGATGTACTACGAAACTTGTATGTTCGTTGCGTTGGTAATTATTTTTTTTTAAAAATGAATGTTGGGTTGGGCGCATAATTTGTGATTAATAATTGAAACGAAGTTGTGTTTTGAGACCTGGATGTGTTCCGCACAATCTGTGGATTTTTAATTTGGAGAAATCTTGTGTACCGAAGCTGAAAGCACGCCGAAACAGCATCACTAATTCACTACACAAACACACTTTTCCTCTGTATTTTCTCCTAGACAGGCAGACAGGAAGACACAGGCGTGGAAACAATTGGGAAAGCATGATAAGCCTTGTCATGCCGTATTTTCTCCACGTGTGTGAAGCATTACACATGGAGATCTTTTTTTTTGACAATCAATACCACATATATTTATAAGAGTAAATAATACACAACTCTTTAAGTGAATCTGAAAAAGGCTGTCAATTGCACACCACTTTCTACAATCTCCTGATCTCTCTCGAATTCTAAAACCTAAAGGGCGCCAGCCTACCCGCCATTCTAGGCTATCCCCGCTCTCCGCGTGCACTTCGTTCGTTGGATGGAAGCGCTGCAGTAAATTCTCGATCCCACTTTTCATCTCAGCCATTCGATCAGTTATTTTTTTTGTCACCTCGCACTTCTCCAGTTAGGTGGATGACGAATGGGACCAGAGGCAAACGGGGCCGACAAACAGAGAATGCCACCCTGCTCATTTACGTATCCTTTTCTTTTACTATACAGTGAAACCTAGATCGGGATCAAAACCACTCGGCCCCAATCAGCTGCCTCCTCTTTCTCCCCCCCCCCTCCAATCGGCCGACTCCCTCCCCATGGCGGCGCATCCTCTTCTTCCTCGGCGCCTCCAGCCTCTTCCCTTCCCCGCTGCATCGTACGCTGCTGCCATGGCTGCTGCAGCCCTCTTAGGGCATGTACAGCGCGGATGCTTAGTCTAGGCGCTAGCGATTTATTTCTGGCGGTTTTGTGCAGTTTCTAGTCGATTTTTTGGCATCGAGGCAAAACAAAGCATCAACGCTTAAAATTTACATGCTAATTACTGCTTGAAGCGGCCGACGCTTGTTGCAACTAGTAACTGACTAGTTAAACGCCTAATATAAGAGTCTAGCGTTGTACATACCCTTAGCTTGCTTCCCCGCCCCTTTCTCCTTCTCCTCTTCCTGCACGGGGGTGGTGAGTGCAGCGAACGGCCGTGGCCTGGCCGCACCATCTTGAATCAGCGGACGCGTCTCCATCGAGTCCGGCTGAGAGACAAAGGTGAGCTCTTCCCAGCCCTTCTCTCTCATCTTGTGCTCTGCCCTCAATCTCATCTTCCCCTTTTCTGCAGCGATGCACATAGGGTTCCAAACTTTCTTTTAGATCCATGACCAAAATTTTTTGGCAAGCTTTCATGCTTTGTGTCCTATCATATAGGATTTTTTTCTCTCCTTTTGAGCTACCTGTATTCCTCTATTTGCAGGATTTTTTTGTGGGTACAGAGGTCGCTTGGCTTGAGCGGTGTAGATTGGAGGAACGAAGATGGAGACAACTACTATGCTGCATCGGCATAGGTTCGAGGTTTGTTTATTGCAGGTTCAAGCATGGTCTTTCTTATTTGTCCCCCTATGTCTAAATCTTCCCTTCTTCCTATTTTTTCTTGGTGGATTTTCGTTGCAGCAAGCATCAGAAGGTCGAGTTCATCAGCCTCATGGCACTACCTCTGGTAAATATCCTCTTTATTTCGTTGCTGCCACCAGAAGGTGCTGATCCGTCCGTTGTTGCGGAATTTAGAGGAGCGTAGCCGCAGAGGGTAGGCTGGACAATACGGTAGACGCCTTGGCTGGCCAGGATGAAGACGTCTAGATTGTTAGCCTCGCCAAACGAAAATATGGGGCCAAGAGGAACGTTGGTGGACTCATCACAGGGAACTGGCGTCTTCTCGGAACAGCCCAATGGAATGGAAGCAGAGGTATATTTACCACTGCCATCAGCGCCGGTCCACATGGCGGACGTGTACATGTTAGCAAACAAGTACCTGCCATATCATATTAGCCATTAGCATACATGGGAGCTGCAAACTGGCCAAGTCTGAAAAAATAATACTTCCTCCAATCGGAAATAAGTGTTGGTGACATAGTATAGCTTATTTCTGATCAGAGGAAGTAATTTATTCAAAAATGCAAAACAATAGTATGGCGTGAACAATACCTTCCATACAAGGAAGGATCGGCAGACCCACGGTACACGTACCCACCAACTATTGATTCAGATTCCATGCTCTTCTCAGGGGTAGAAGAAGAAACCTTATAGCCCATTATGGGGAAAATAATGCCTTCTGTAGGTTTGGTTACTTGAGCAGCCCACGGTGGATAGCCCACATGCTGGTCCTCATACACACCACGCCACCCATAGTTGCCCCCCTTGGATATCAAATCTACCACTTTGTATTGGTCCTAAATATATGCAAGGTCACAGATTTAGGCACTATTTGAAGATACAGAAAACAGAGCTCAATTTTTGAAAGGAACTCATTTCTAAGATGTTTATAGCATTGAAATGATACCTGGACATCATCTGCACAGTACAAGTGGAAAGGCCTCCCGGAGTCGAAGCTGCATCTCCATGGGTTTTCAAGACCCAAGGCCCAAATCTCTGGTCGTAAGTTGCTATCATCAGCATTGGGATTGTCCTTTGGTATTGTGTAATTACCCCATAAGCTTAGGTTAGCAACTTCTTTCAGCTCTGCGAAGCTCAAAAGAAGAAGAAAAACACTTCAGAATATTTGCCCCTTAAGTAAGAAACTGTTTAAGCATTACTATGTTACTGTAAAAGATAGACCGGCTTTTTCAGATCTTCCGAGTAAGTTTGTAAGAGGTATGATAAACATTTCTAACACAATGTTCTAATTATTCCATCATCAAGACTGTACTATAAGTCTATAACTATCTAAGTGCTTGTACAGCCAAGTGGAACCGACTGCTATTCTGGAATTCTATCAAGTTTGAAGGTGTTTCATGAATTTCATATTGCTCTTTAAACAAGAGATAACACACAGATGTTCAGAAAGTTTGCCAAAGATAGTCGTACTCTTAGAAAGCATACAATATACCTTGATGGAATCTAGTAATAACAATATAACATAATACTGTTCTGGGTACTGTTTCTATGCTTCAAAAGCAAATACTCTGAAGTATATGGGCCTGATTTGCAACTATGTGCTACTACAGTACTAACAATACTGCTTTGTGATTCATGCAATTTGACCTTTTGAAAAAGCACAACGCACTGGTCTGCTGTTTTATAGTACCACCAATCTTACGACGATATCTAAAGATTTATTGTTAGTGTTAGTGAGATGTTGTAATCATGGTTTTTGAGTAGCCGGGTCAAATCAAGTCGCCAACCCCTACGACTTGTGATTAGTCAACGAAAATCGCTGTATAGTCGCGAGTCGCCCTAATTTTTAGAAAACGACTCGGCGATTAGTCGGCGACTATACAACGACTAATCAGCGACTCAAAAACCATGGTTGTAATAACAATACCAACATGATACTGTTTTTGAGCAGTGCAGTGGTGCTTCTACTGATCTGAGGGTGAAAAACATAAATTTAAAGTACACGGCCTGATTCACAGCCACCCATAGTCAACTGGACTAGTAACAATAGTGCTTTACGATTCACACAATTTGACTTTCAACATGCAAAGAAGCACTGGCCAATGTTGTATGGTACCACTGCAAATGTTTCCATGAGGATAACTACACATTATTTGGAAGCCTATCTAACCTTTGAACTAGTGAGTCTGCTTAACCCTTTTAGCTATTATGCCAGCTTGGACAAATACAATATTCCTAAATATGTTGATATAAAATACGGATATGTAGACACAAAAGTATACCGAAAAGAGAGAAAACTAAGAACATCTCTAAAATGTATGTTCATTAATATGTCTGTCTTTAACTTACCTGGAAGATCATTAATGTTGAGCCTCATGATTTTTCCCAGAAGTGACTTTTTATTCTGGGAGAAGTTGAAAGGGTCACCTCTTATCCCACCATTTCCCGTGAAAAAGTATAGGTATCCATCCGTAGGTTCAAAAAGGAGCTGACCAGCATGGTTAGAAACATATGGCAGCCCCATTGAAAATACCCTTCTGACCTCTGATGGATCAGCATATGTTGCCTATTAAAGAAGAAGGGTAGAAATACAATATTTAGCTAAGAATTGATCTAAATATAAAGGAGTGCAAAGAAGAGCATACGTCTATGTATACCTCAGAATAGCCTGATGGTGAACCTTTAGCCGAAAACTCTGAGATAATTAGATAGTACTGGCAAGGGCGAACACCATTCTTATCAGAGCCGAGCTTTGAGGGATCGCACTCCACTTCATGATCACACGAACACCTACCAGCGCAGTTGCGTGACTGAGTTCCATCACAAATATATGAAACAAAGAAACGGCCATTGTTTACAAAATCCGGATGAAACGCTACACCCACAAGTCCAAGGTCCGAACTAAGGTGACCTTGTGTCGCGAGATCAAGAAATGGGCTCGTCTCATCAATTTGCAGACTGTCTTGCATTCCATGATCAGGAACATTAGCCAACCATATTTTCCCATCTTCTCTGGTGAAAAAGGCTTTGCTGGACCCATCAGGGTGAGCAACCATGTTAAGGTAGGATCCACTACCAATCTTCTCGAGGCAAATTCCAGTAGGAGATAGTGAAGAGTCCTTCCTAGTGTTAAATGAGACACCATGCCCATTGAAGCATACTGACTGGTTGTTTGGTGTACCGGATAGTGACGCACAAAAGTCATTTTCTGATTGCCAAAAATCAGTAAGCATTGAAGATGAACCAGTAAGCACAACATTTCTTGGCTGAAAAGGGGAGTTGGATATTGCTGTGCTTTTGCAATCTTTCCAAACTTGCTCACAATAGTACCCTTTGGGGTCCTCAGGTTGAGAATAATTTGGTGCCGAGGAAGAGCTACACAAGAGAGGAACTGTACGTGCAGCAGACCCAATGCCAAACAGATCAGCCGAGAACGGATTGCATTTCTGAAAACATGGAAAAGGAACTGTGTAAGCACGCAATGATAATAATTATTTCTTCATGGCACAATAGTTGTCGCAATAATATTCAGTATTCATAACGTCACTAGTTCTGCATGCTCTTCTTTCTTGAACAGGCCTTGGTGCACGTCTTTGTACAAATGAAAGTTCACAAAAAAAATTCAAGAACATACAAGACGTGTGTCTTTTATATTAAGATAGAAAGAGGTTTTTTTTTACAGCAACTCTGTTCGCCACGATCACAGACGATCGGGCAAAATCCACTCAGGCAGGAAGATCTACTCTATCTCTCCTAACCTTCCACAAAGTTTAGCTTGCTTCTACAAATCGAATTCTACACTAATCTTGCGGCAGACCTCCGCAGGCATTGTTGCGAATCTATCGAAAACTCTACTGTTCTGTTCAAGCCACGGACAGCGCGCCACTAGGATGATGAGCGCGTTGATCTACTTTCTATGACGCCTATGAACCGCAGCAATTAGACGATTCCACCACTCTATGATCGTCCCCGTCGACCTTGGCGTGAACCTGTGAAGCCTGTACTTGAGGAGCATGTTGTACCAAACTTGTCTAGAGTAGGAGCACTGAATCTTAATGTGCTCTGCTGTCTCTGGTTCCTGGCAACAGAGGGCACATTCGTCAGGGTGATCTAGTCCTCGCCGCTCTAGCCGATCAGCAGTCCACAATCTGTTCTTCAGGGTGAACCACATGTGTAACTTATGGAGGATATGCCACCAACATCAGACCAAAACGACAAAGGCCTTGCCTTGCGCAGCCTCAAGCCATGAACGGCGAGGAGGCGAGACTCAGAGCCTTTAAGGACATGGCACAAATGCTGCCGAAGGCTATCCATAGCACCAACAACACCCATGTGTCTAGGAGAGTTGGCGAGTATGCGGCCGAAACTGGTGAAGGCATTGTCCGTGGTGGTGTACATTGTGCACCAGAGGCCCAAACCTAGTGCAGCTGCCTTCAGCAGAGCGACACATTGCCAACAAATTGCAGCAAGCCCGACATCCTGCTGCCACATCGGTGACTCCAAACTGCCACGAAAACAGCGCCTCCAACGGAAGCGACGGCGGACGCCGGGTAGGAATTTCGCCCCGACCGACCCATGAACATAGACGCCCGAAGACCGCCGAAAACAGGGGCAGTCGGAGATGGGGATCGAACCAGGTCGCCGAATGGTCGAGCACATCAGAGAGAGTCTCGAAGGATGGAGGCACCAGGGCAGCGCAGCCCCGGGCCACCGGAGGACGTCGGAAGAAAGGAAGGCCCACCTGCACCGCGCCGTCGCCGACGCGCAGCCTCTGCCACTAGGATTCGGCGGGGCAGAGCCGAGCCACCGCATCGCCGCGCCCAAGAACGCCGCGGCGCGCCGCTCGGGTGCTCGCCGTGTCATGTCCAGAGGCCCATCGCTCTGGATCCGGGGGCCGCCGCCACTGACCCCTAGGCCCGGAGGCCGTCCGCTGCATGACGAGTGCTTCCTCCGGCGATGTGCGCCGGCGCCGGTGTTGTGTGTGTGTGTGCGCGCCTACACAAGTTGCGATATATCACTAGAGTTTTCTGTTCATGGATTCCTTAGTCGAACATAAAAAAAAGAAAAAATAACGACTCAAGCATGAAATAGTTTTTAATCAATCTAAAGTGAATTCCCCTATTATTCCCACGGTTGCGCATTTCTGACACAAACTACCACATGTAACGATTTTTTTGTCAAAATACCACATCTAAGAAACTTCAAACAAGATTTTGCCCTATTCGAGCATTCTGCATGTTAGATATAAGATCGGCATGTTAAGTCGATGTGACATGACAAAATATGTAAAGATCGGTGTACGTTGTCGATGATCATGTCGAGCTTTCTATTCACCATCATTTTCATTCCATGTCGATGTCTTGATATTTCTAGCCCCAGTCATCACCTAACCACTTGCCCAACACACATGCATGCATCGGAAAAATGGTTCAAATCTTCTAAAATAGATAATTTAGATGACTTTTCACTAGATGAGGTAATTATTGTTGAAAATGCAGATCTATGGGGTAAAAAGTTTCTTTTAATTATCTTTTGGAAAAATCATGTTGATGAAGCATGATTTGTTGAATTTTGATGATTGGTCCTAGATGTAATATTAAAAGGTTTTGGAAGGTAATATATACACTAATGTAACCAAATCAACGAAGAGTCGACCTTGACCAAAGGAAAGCGGGATCTAGCTGGACTTACTTTTCTTGCTACTCCTACACACAATCACTTGCCACAGCCCACAGCACAGACATGACGGCGACTAGACTAGCGCAGCTCCTAAACTGAAAGTAAAGACCACCATGACATCTTGGAAAGGACGCCCAGAAGCAACCTTAGAATATGACCAAAAGTAGAACCGGATGGTACAGTAGCCTAAACCCTAGCGTGAGTACTCAGTAGGAGGATCAAGAGTGCAACTCAGAACGTACGTACCGAACACAGTATTGTCTTGACGAGACGGGCACATGCGCCGCCCGGCTTCATAGCCATATATAGCCTGGAACCGCTCCTCTAGGGCGGCGTTGGCGGCGGCGTCGCAGCAGCCGCCGTCGGTCCGGCAGAACTTGAGGGTGACATTCAGCACCACGGGTGCTCCTAGTCAAGGACGACAGGAACAAAAAGGCAGATTAGGAATTACACGCTGTAAATCGTAAGTGGGGGTTGAATAAGCAAACATGCATGTCCAATGGGGATCAGGAAACTAACTCGAGTCCGTGCAGAGTGGCAAGACTCCAGGTACCAGGGGAAGCAACAAGATGGAGCAGACCAGAATGAGCGGAAGAAGATGGATCTTCATGTCTCACTGCACCCACTGTGTGTGTTTTTTGATGGACCTTTTCTTCAACCCCTAACAATCGACGATGGGGTCTCTCTTTCTGTGCGTGTATATATAGGTGTAAGGGGTGGGTATGGCAGCTGCGTGAGTACCACGCTGCACACAGGTCGATCTTGTGGGGGTTTGGTGGGAGGGAGCAAGTGTATTGATCCACCGCGTCTATGTAGGAAAAATCGTTTGCTTACTCTGTTTGGTCTTCTACAAAAAGGTACTGTATGATGATTTACCGTGTCTAAGCCGCTGTGGCCTCATGGACAGGGCTGAGAGCCGGTGCTGGCCGCAGTACATGGCCCCATATTTTAGGGGGCCCCAAACTTTTATCTAGCCTATTTTGACATCTAAGTGGAAAATTAGTTACCTGAATGAGATCCCCGTGGAATTCTGCAGATATTTTGTATTCAAGTCGAGAAGAAACAATCGCTAAACTTCATAAGAGGAAGTGAGGAAGAGGTAGCAGCCATGGCTTTACAGGCTGCTGTGCGTGCTCCAGCAGGAGGAGAAAGAAGACCACGAACGTACGCTCAACTTAGTTGGGCTAATTTGGTCCAGTGGGGAAAAAGGGCCCATGAGAAAATAAAAAATTAAAGGAATGGACAAAAAGAGATGAGTCTAGCCATTCGGTAAAATCGGCTATAATGATCTTAGGAAAATTTGGACAAAATTTTCGAATAACTTCCGATAGATTACTATTTATAATGGGCTTAGGAAATGCAATTTTCACCACACTTCAGTTTTTTATGAAATATTTTGTTTCTAAAACATGGATATAGGCCTTTAACAAAAATCCCAATAACACATACACCATAGTTCGACAAGGAAACAAGGAGTCAAGGACGAGGTGACTTCTCCCGGACTGCCTAGTTGGATATACTTGGATTATCAAGTCTGTCAATACTGCAATAGATCAATGGGCATCCCTTTAATTTAATTTAATTTATCTTATGTATCTAGTTTCTCAAAATTTCATTAGTGATGTCATTTAGAAAGCAAATCGATCTCAAATATTTTGTATCTAGTGTTTCAAGTATATTATGGCATAAACCTTATAATTGTTTATTAGTTTATTTTTAGTAGAATCGAGCCCAATTTTAGAGTTCAGCACAAGGACCCCGATTTTGTTGGCTCGGCCTTGCTCATGGGGCATCTTGTGCTTTGGGTTCAGGCTATGACAAACCTCTCATCGTTTTCTAGTTGCAGTCTTGCAACTACTGCGATAAACGGGTTTCTACTTGCAAAGGAGCAAGCTTCGGAACATAGTTTATAAGATCATCTGTCGAGCAGGCTTTCGCTGACTTTACAAATAAAAAGCAATCACATCATACACGAGTTCCAACAAAATAAAATGCTGGAACAACACTAAAAATATTCCCAACTAAGAAAGAAAAAATGATACAACTCTCAAGAGAGTGAGCACCTCAACAACGAGTCGATGAAGCGATGTGAGAACCTAAACCGATACGCCCGCCGAACTTGTCCCACCACACTACATGCGCCTGGATCACCAATTACCAAGAAAACACCTTAAAGAAGGAACGTCCGGACCAACGAGCTATATCTTAGGGTTTCGCCGGGCGCTCGAGGGGATTGTTTGTGTCAGGAAAACACTTGAGCTACCTCTTTTGAACTCATATAACTGTTTCTAATATGTTGGCTATGTCCTCTGCACATGTGTAGGATGTGATGGCCCTTTTTTTGTTATGTACGGTGGCACACTCCTTATGTTTCGCTGCGAACGAAAGGTGATTTGTTACATACATTGTTTTTTACTACAAGGGGGTGTTTGAAATGTTGCGAACACTTTTATCTAGTTTTATATCATGAAAAACAATGTTGCAAGAGAATGTTACATTTCCAATAATGTTGCACCAGGTTTTCCAATAATACTATGTCGTTAAGGAAATTGCTTAAAGTTGATACGATGAAAAATAGAATGGTATAAAAAAGGGAGGCCATATTACTATGATGTACAAGGAGAAGGAGTGGCTTAAAATTGGACGACGAGAAGTGGGATTTCAAGCCGTTAGCCATGTTCGACGACAATGTACTGAAGTTCCAAAGCAGGGAAAAGGAAAATGTGACACGACGTGCGAATGGTCGTCAAAGGAGAATCGAAAAGGAAATGAGAAAGAAGGTTCGGTTAGGGTCGCAAGTACACTCTACCAGGATGCAATTGACGCTACCAGGATGCATATATGTGACGGTGACGCCGCACGGGCCGTGTTGGTAGCTGGGTGGGTCGGCGTGACTAGTATATGCTCGGCTCTCGTTCGCTTCATCTGTTTTTTTTTTTGAACATAAAGATTTATTCATTTAGGAGCATTTTACAGATATAAGCGTGAAAGGCAACACGCTGGTTACAGAGAGAATTTCCCTGATTGGACAAAGTCCTGCATCTAAACATAAGCAACGGTATAGTATAGGTCTATTATGCATTTTTAAAGCAAGCCTTGCAAGATGATGAGCCTTGACGTTGCTTTGCCTGTTAATATGAGAAATCTTGCTTCGCTGGAAAGATGGACTCTTTTGTATCTGAGCTAGCAATGGTCTGTTGTCCCAGTGACCTGGAGCGGTGAAAATGTCTATAGCTTTTGCTGCTGAATTCGCTTCATCTGTTTGGTCTTCTAAAACGTATGAGTATGACTCTTTGTCGTGTCTGAGAGGCTGTCGAGCGATGTGTGGTCGAGCGAGCAGAGCAACGTGTCCCACTGTGGGCTGGCCTTTGATCTGTATAGTGCTAGTGGTCAGATTAAAACATGTATGTATACTCCCTCCGTCAGGAATTACCCTGCATTCTGTGTTTGATCAAAGTCAAACTTTTCAAATTTTGATCAAACATATTGGTAAAACTATCAATAACTATGAAACCAAATACATGCAATATGAAAATATATTTTATGACAATTCTAATGATGATTATTTTATATTATAAATATTAATATTTTTTCTTATATACTTAGTCAAAGTTTATAAAGTTTGACTTTGACTAAATCCAGAATGCAGGGTAATTCTTGACAGAGGGAGTACTAGCTACTCCATCTGACCCATATTACCTTTCGCAAATATAGATGTATCTAAATATATTTTAATATTAGATACATCTATATTTATTAAAGATAATATAGGTAGAAGAAGTACTACTCCAATTTTTTTTTCAAAATCTTAGATATTCACTTGAATACATGTGTATACCCAGCGCCGCCACTGACGACATGCCAATGGGAAAAAGACAATCCACAAAGGAGAAGGAAAGGTCACACGGGACGGCCTGGTCGCTCTCAGTCTTAGGCCTGGCCATCTCAGATTCCAAGCTCTTTTCCTTTTCGTCAAGGGAAAGGGAAGACGGGGTTGGGTTTGGTGGAACACTGGCATGGTCGAGCGAGCAGCAGCAGGAAGCTGCCGGCCGAGCTACGCCTACTACGCGTTCATCCATCTGCCCAAGTTGTTTTTTTTTTTTTGAAACTTAACCAACAATATATTAAGCAAGCAAGCCGCCTCATTAAAAACCTTCCAGTCCCCTTAGGTACTCTGATAAGAAAAAGAGTGCGTCAGAAACTTGCTGCTTCCATCACAGTACAGTTACATCGTTTGTGATAATAGGAACCAGGAAATCTGGAGGTTCCTCATGCCAGACAGTTTGCATGAGGCTAACACCAAACCTAGCTACTGAGTGAGCCGCTATATTAGCCTCTCTAGGACAATGGAAAAAACTACCTCAGTAAAATTACGGCATAAAAAGGTGCACTCCTCGTAGATCGCCGCAGCCGCTCCCATTGAGTCGCCCCCATCCATCATAATCTCCATCACCTCCAAGCAATCCGAATTAACCTCAATTCTGTTGCAACCAATCTGACCCGCCAGAAGGAGACCGTCTCGGAGAGCCGTCGCCTCAGCAGTCGTGGCGTCTGAAATAAAGGGGAGTTCCCTACAACTGGCCGCAAGGAACTGTCCTCGATCATCTCTCAGCACCGAACCCGTAGAACCCTTTCCAGTATCAATATCGAACCCCGCATCAACATTTAGCTTGACAAAGTCCTCCCTTGGTTTCGACCACCCATGCCTCGTCATTGATTTTCCACTCCCTCTTGCTCTTGAATAGTTTAGAGACAGAACTGATATCGCATGTGCTGATCGAACCGGGGATTGAACCATCTCCCCATGAGTAGCTTGACGTCTTTCCCACCAGATGTACCAAACCGCCATGGCAATCGGATCATTTCTATCCAGCTCCGGAATGAGAGGTGCCTTTGCTCTCTTGTCCCGTAGCAAAGCCTCCAAAACAGCGCCACCATCAGTTTCTCTCTCGCACACATGCGATATAAGATCATCTAATCCAAGGTGACTCCAAATCTCCTTTACTCTCCAACATTGGAACAGAGCATGCCTTATGCTTTCACAATCTGCTTTACAAAGCTGACATTGCGAACTAGGTTGCATATGCCGGTTAGCTAGAACACCATTACATGGAATTGCACCCAACAATGATCTCCAACAGTGAATTTTTACCTTGGCTGGAACATGCAGAGACCAGAGAGTCTTCCAAACCGGCAGGTTGGAAGAAGAACCAAAAGCGCTTGTTCGCCTGAGTTTCAAGCCATGCTGATGTTCCCACTCGATATAGTAAGCTGACTTGACAGAAAAAATACCAGATTTATTATAATGCCAGGCGACAAAGTCTTGCATCATTCCCGTAGCAAGTGGGATATTCAGAATCCTTTGCACATCTACCGGCCAGAAGAGATTATGCAGGAACTCTTCGTCCCAAGTACCCGTCTCTTGATCAATAAGCTCCGAAACTGAAGTATAAACAATATTACCTCGCCTTGACATAATTTTCCTTGTTGGACTGCTAGGGATCCACGGATCATCCCAGATGTTAATATGGGATCCATCCCCCACTCTCCAGATATGTCCCCGCTTGAAGGTTTGGATACCCGCCCAAATACTCTGCCAAGTGTAGGAACTACTTTTCTTTAGCTGACAATTCAGAATGTCCCCTGAGGGAAAATATTTTGCTCTCAGCACCCTCGCACAGATAGAATCAGGATCAGACAATAACCTCCAGCATTGTTTAGCTAACATAGCCAGGTTGAAACAATGTAAATCTTTGAACCCCATACCTCCTTCCTTCTTTGGTACACACATTTTCCACCAAGCAAACCAGTGCATATGTTTATGTTGATCATCATATCCCCACCAGAACTGGGATATCGTGGTAATTATCCCTTTTATGATCTGTTTGGGCAGCTTGAAGACAGACATAGCATATGCAGGAATGGCCTGAATGACAGCTTTAATCAGCGCTTCTTTTCCACCAAAAGACATCTTTTTTTCCTTCCAACCAAGCAAGATTTTGTATATCCTATCAATTAAGTGTTGAAAGCAATCTGTTCTATCAATGCCGACTAACGGAGGTAAGCCGAGGTACTTATCCGTTATCGCTTCAGTCATTATATTCAAGATAGAACACACCTCCACCCTGGTATCCACAGATGTACAGGGACTAAAAAATATGCTCGACTTAGCATCGCTTACCAACTGGCCCGAAGCAGCACAATAATCATCAAGAGCCCACCGTAAGCTAGTAGCATTCCGAGAATCTGCTCTCATCAAAATTAGAGAGTCATCCGCAAATAGTAAGTGTGAGACCGCGGGAGCATTGCGACACACTTTCACTCCCATCAGATTTTCCAAGTTCTCCTCCACAGTTAAAAGGCTTGATAAACCCTCTGCACATAATAAAAACAGATACGGAGAGAGAGGATCTCCTTAACGGAGACCTTTGGATGGATTAAAGTGATCAGTAAAATCATTATTCAGTCTCACCTGGTATCTCACAGAAGAGACACACGCCATAATCAGATCAACCCACATAGGGTGGAAACCCAGTCGTAGCAAAATCCGTCTCAAGAAGGTCCACTCCACCCTGTCATAGGCTTTGTGCATATCCAACTTTACTGCACAAATACCATACTTACCAACTTTCTTGTTCTTGATCGCATGATAGGACTCATATGCAACCAATACATTATCAGTTATCAATCTTCCAGGAACGAAAGCACTCTGAGTAGGTGCTATAATATCTGGGAGAACCCTTTAGTCTGTTTGCTATCAATTTCGAGATCACCTTATACACCACATTGCAAAGAGATATTGGCCTGAACTGCGTAATAAACTCAGGGCTCTCAACTTTCGGAATAAGCACAATGGTGGTATTGTTCCATCCCTCTGGAATAATCCTGGTATTAACCGCCATCTGCCCAAGTTGTTTGATTCATCTCCTTTCCGATACTACTCATTGTCTTGAATGAACATGCATGGAAACCAATCACGTACGAATTCTCAACAACTTACATCTACAATTTCCTCCCTGTCTAATTCTTCAGCTTTGCTACTTCAAAGAGATACAATTGTCAAATACATATACTTATTGCAGTATCTTTCTGACCCAACCCCTGCGTCGCCCTCCTCTGGCGACACAGCAGGAAACCCCCTATCCCCTCCCACCGTCGGCCTCCTCCTCTCATCCCCTCCTACGGCTGGCTCTTCCCGCGGTGGCGGTGGGCCTCATCTCCAAAAGGAGGCGGGGGCCTTCGGTAGCAGGTGGCAGCAGAGTTTGGTCGCCGGGGTGGCGGCCCTGGGCAGGTGGAGGCCGCCCGAGGTGCGGTCGTGCGGACGACGCACGTATGGGGCTGCGGCGGGGGCAGCTTGCGCGAGGCAGCGGCGATGGCCTAGCGCAATGGTGGCGGCGGCTCGGGCCCGCAGGGCCTGATCTGTGCCGGACCTGGCCGGCCGGCCTTTCGCGCGATATGGTGGGAGCTCGTTGACCTTCGTCTGTCATGGCTCCTGTATGCTGGAGCGGCGGCTCCAGGTCAGTGGTTGGTCGCCGGCTTCTTCGGCTACGTGGGCAGCGATGAAGTTGGTGATGTGCGTCTTCGCTCCGGTGAGGTCGGCTCGCAGGTGAGCAGCAGCGTTGCTTGTAAGGGGAGGTGGCCGGTGTGGTTGTGGCAAGTGTCGACCGGTTCGAAAGGTTTTCGTTCACGGCTCCAGAAGAAATTCCCGTTCTTGCTCGGCTGGAACAGGCGATGGTGGCATGTGGGCGTCATGACCTTGTTGGAGGCATCGTCGAGGAGTCTGTGTGTCCATCTTCTGCGGTTTCTACGTCGGAGGGAAACCTCAGATCCACTAGATCGGGCAATGGAGGCGCTTGTTTGCGTCTTTCTCCTCCTTGGGAGCATCGTCTCGGAGTTGACTCTATTTGGGGACCGAGGATGGAGGGTGTGACGCCCCAAAAATCGGCACCTTGCGAATTACAGCAATCACGCCACAATTCGCACGATGTCGCTTTGGAAACGCACCACCAAGCGCCTCGTGCACAAACAACTTGCACGCGATGCGGGTGGAATCAAGATAGTAACGTTACACAAGTTCACGATGGAACCCACAAAAGAATATAATACAACCACAAAGACTCCAACGAGTCAAGAATACAAATACATACAAAGATTCAAATCATACATAAAGCAAAATAGTATCCGAGTATGGACAAGAATATAAATGGGCCTAAGAGGCCTGAAGATAACGATGGCGTCCATAACCCTACCCAGGCCAAGCCGGAAGGGTAACCTTGCTAACGTCGTCGCTTCCATGTACCTGTCTTCAAACCTGCTTCGGCGAGAAATCCGAGACGAGCAGCAATAAGTACAAAAGTACTTAGCAAGACTTCAAGACGTATAAAGCGTAGTCAACAAGCGGCCTTTGTACGTGAGGTACGCAGACAACTTGAGAGACTCAAAAGGACGTCAGCTGTATGGTGGGGTTAAGCGGCAGCGAGCAAGCACTAAAGAACCTATAGAGACACTCTACAACTTTCGTCTAATCAGAATAAGATAAGAGAGCGCATAAAGTAAAGAACTAGAATACTACAGCAAACATAACCCAGCCGATGAATCACCTCATCGCACCACACAAAGAAGCAACATCAAAGGCACTCACACGGTAGGCAATTTTATAGCAATTTAATATTGTAGTAGAACTATTTACTACGCCACTTTTTATCATCAGTTAGGTGCAAGTTGTTCTATGATCGAGTAGAACGGCTCCAAGTCGTCCATAACCGCGGACACGGCTCTTCGAAAAGATTTACCCTGCAGGGGTGCACCAATGTACCCATACACGCTCGATCAATCCAACCTAGCAAGGGCAGGATATCACGACAAGACTGTTGCTAGCTCTACGAGAGAGTTTAGGGGGGCCACCCTACTAAGCTACCCGCAACGAAGTCGGCCGAGCTCCGAAGACGGACCCAGAAGTTTGCGACGGCGTGAAAGTCTGAAAGAAGGCTCATCGGAGAGACGTCGTCCAGCTTCCAATTCGACCCGCAGGCAAATAAACCTGTCAACCATCGGAGGCGACACAACCACACCCATCGGAGGGGGGCTCAAAACCTAGAGCACCCTCAGAGGTAACTCAAACCAACTCCAGATCCAAATGTAAAATACGGTGTTGTGGCCCCCGGTAAACTAACTCGAGAAAAAGTAGTAAGTCAAGGGAGACCCCATGGAATCTTCCGCGAGTGGTTAGCGCGCTCAGCTTAGAACAGTTCATGCGAACTCGGGGTCCTAGGGGACACAAGTGAGCCATCGTAAAACGGGCAAAATGACTCACCGATGCCTCTGCTTAATCAAGTGTAGTTGTAACATAAATAAATCATGTTTATCTCCAACATCTAATATCTAACTTATCTCCAATTCATATCCATCTCCTATATCAAGTAGAGCATGTGATAAACTTCCCAACAACCCGATAAGATAATACAACATGAAACAACCTAAGCATGCCTACGACTCGCAAGGCCAACTCAAACAACAAGCAAAAGGGTAATAGGCGGGAGGTGGCGAAAATATAGTTTTGCTTTGGGGAAACAGGTGGATAGGAGACGTGACTCGAACAAAGCATCGGAACACAAGGCTAGCATAAAGCATAAAGCATAAACACAAATAGGTAATAAGTACCCCTATAGGTAGGTAAGGGGCGGGAAAGCTTGCCTGGCAAGATTGTTGAAGAACATCCGAAGAACTTGTCGTTGCTCACAACACCACGAAGAGTCCTATCCGAGAAGAAGCAAAGTGCTACAACAAACAACGGATGCAACTCTTACTACTACGACAAAAGAATCGGCATGATCATGTGAAGCATGCATGACATGGCAATTATGATGCAATGCAACTTATTCAAATTAAGCGGAATCGGAATCCCGGCACACACATAAGGTTCAAGTTGTTTTACTACACGATAATTTAAATGTTGATTAGCATGGAAAAGAAAAGGCATAGGTGAGCTACACAAAATTAAATGAAGGGGGAAACCATATTTGGTAAATCCCAATTACTCCATATGTTGTATTAGGCGACATGCAAATTAACACGAAACTACATGATGCGGGATGCAAACAGTAGCATGGATGGCATTTTCATATTCTACACATTTTTCTGATAAACTTTCATATATAAATCATTTCCAAATGAGCTATGGATTCAGAGATATAATTTTGCAAGATATGAGCATATTCTGGAATTTCAGAAAACAATGAACGGGCTGGGGCTTGGTTTTGAACAAAGTTGGACGCCTTTTGATTTGACCAAAACAAGAGATTGTATATCTAGGCAACAAGTATACGCATATGCTGCTGGGTCGATTCTAGCCGTGCAAAACGAGCTAGCCGAACAGGAAACTGAAGTTACTAAACCGAAACTCTGCAACATGCAAGCACAGTTAAAAAACGAAGGAGCTTCACGTCAACAAACTTGATTTGGAAAGCTGGTAGTAGGCAAGGATGTACCAGGGGGCTTTGCTTCAGTTTTGACAAAGTAGATATCTTTGCTTATGAATACACGACAAGGTTCAAAGCTAGCCATAACAGAAAAGCTGGATGCAATCGATTGGAACCTGGACTGTGCAAACACGCCAGTTTAACTGAACTGAAACAGAATACTGGGAGTGCACGCACTGGCATAAATGTTAGAGATTGTGCTTCGTTGTTGGTTTAGGATAGAGTAAAACTACTGAGTGATCAACGGAGATTAAATAGCCAGCTGCAGAAGCACGTAGGTGGATCAATTGTGGCTTGCAAAACAAACAGAATAAAAAGGAACATGCTTTGGGAGATTAGCTAGTTCACGTCAGCAAGCAGGCATAAAGACTGCAGGATCGCTTTCTGATGTTCATAGCTTAGCTAGCTGGCTGGGTGTTAAACAAGACTGGAAGCGGTCAAACTAGTGCTTGCGCGCGGCGGACAGAGACGCCGGGCACGACCACTAACTGACGGCGCTGGGCGTGTACGTGTTGCGCGACATGGCGCAGGGTGGCTGTATGTGTGCAGGATTCAGCAAGGGGAACAGCGTCAGAAGCTCACGGACATCGTCGGGACAAAACTACGCGACTGCAAAGGACGGGGAAGAGGGGCAGAGTGACGCGGCTGCTCACCCTCGGCTCGATGGCGAAGCAGGAGAAGTCGAGGACCTTGGAGTCGATGAAGAGGAAGAAGGTCACCGTGTACTGACGTGCGGACTGCAGAAGCGGCGGTGTCCGTGTTGTCGATCCTGGTCAGCTCCGGCTTCAATTCCACGCGTAGAGAACGTAGACGTCATGGCGAAGCTCCTGGCGTGGTGGTCTTGGCGGGGTCGGCGGGGTTCAGCCGGGCGAAGAGCTCGTCGAGTCCCTGTCCATGGCCTCGCCTCGGTCGATTCTTTCATGGAGGGGAACAGCAGAAGGCGCGGCGGCGGCAAGATGGGGAAAAGGGGTTGGTTTTGCGATGGGTTATAGGTGGCTTCAGGAGGGGAAAGTGTGCACGGCGTCAGGCCAAAGCAGGAGCACGCCTCCTGCGTGACTAGTTCAAGATGACGACAAGCAGGAGCTCCTCTCCTGTGAGCTAAACTGGCCAGTGGAGGTGGGCTAGAAGTAAGATGCAGGCCAGAAACTGCCCTGTGGTCAGAATAGGATTTAGAGGATTTTTCTGAAATCCAAGGAATTTCATAGAATGAAGGTAGAAAAAGATAGAGCAAACGGAAACTTTAAGGAGAGGTTTAAAATCAAGTTCCAAACAACAATTTGAAATAGTAATTTTGTTTCAAAACAATCTTCAAAGTTTGCAAATATGTTGGTTTAGTTTAGTCCAAAATAAGAAAAGAAAACAAGAGAGTTTATTATAAAACCATACGAGCAAAATAAAAATATATTTTATTTCAAAATAGTTTTATTTTGCACAAAACATGCAAGGTGAAAGATGCATGATGATGCATGACGTCACGAAGACGCACAAAAGTTAAAGAACAAACAATTCTAAAAAGGGGATTTTTCTGGGCCGTTACAATCGACACCACCAACAATGGATCTCGCCCCGAGATCCACGCTCGTGTAGGGGGGAAAGAGTTGGTTAAGCTATCGGATCTTCGTTCACTGTCTCGAACTCGTCGACACCACCAACAAGAGGTTTCTTCTCGACACCACCAACAATGAATTCTTGCTCACGTTGACGATGATGAACTTCCGAAGAGCGGACCTATTAGGTTGAAGGCAAGAGATCGTCCACCCACGCAGAAACCTAAACTCAAAGAGGTAGGTAAGAGAGACGACTCAAAACTCACAAAGGTAAGAGGAGACAAGCATAGAGGTAAGGAGAAAAATGCAGACCTACTTAGAGATATCCAACGCATTTTTAGCGAAATAGTTTTAACACTAGACTCAACAACGACCATTGGCAAGGTTATCCTACAGGCAGAGCGGACCCGCGGGTATCGACAAAACCTTGGCTCTGATACCACTTGTGACGCCCCAAAAATCGGCACCTTGCGAATTACAGCAATCACGCCACAATTCGCACGATGTCGCTTTGGAAACGCACCACCAAGCGCCTCGTGCACAAACAACTTGCACGCGATGCGGATGGAATCAAGATAGTAACGTTACACAAGTTCACGATGGAACCCACAAAAGAATATAATACAACCACAAAGACTCCAACGAGTCAAGAATACAAATACATACAAAGATTCAAATCATACATAAAGCAAAATAGTATCCGAGTACGGACAAGAATACAAATGGGCCTAAGAGGCCTGAAGATAACGATGGCGTCCATAACCCTGCCCAGGCCAAGCCGGAAGGGTAACCTTGCTAACGTCGTCGCTTCCATGTACCTGTCTTCAAACCTGCTCCGGCGAGAAATCCGAGACGAGCAGCAATAAGTACAAAAGTACTTAGCAAGACTTCGAGACGTATAAAGCGTAGTCAACAAGCGGCCTTTGTACGTGAGGTACGCAGACAACTCGAGAGACTCAAAAGGACGTCAGCTGTATGGTGGGGTTAAGCGGCAGCGAGCAAGCACTAAAGAACCTATAGAGACACTCTACAACTTTTGTCTAATCAGAATAAGATAAGAGAGCGCATAAAGTAAAGAACTAGAATACTACAGCAAACATAACCCAGCCGATGAATCACCTCATCGCACCACACAAAGAAGCAACATCAAAGGCACTCACACGGTAGGCAATTTTATAGCAATTTAATATTGTAGTAGAACTATTTACTACGCCACTTTTTATCATCAGTTAGGTGCAAGTTGTTCTATGATCGAATAGAACGGCTCCAACTCGTCCATAACCGCGGACACGGCTCTTCGAAAAGATTTACCCTGCAGGGGTGCACCAATGTACCCATACACGCTCGATCAATCCAACCTAGCAAGGGCAGGATATCACGACAAGACTGTTGCTAGCTCTACGAGAGAGTTTAGGGGGGCCACCATACTAAGCTACCCGCAACGAAGTCGGCCGAGCTCCGAAGACGGACCCAGAAGTTTGCGACGGCGTGAAAGTCTGAAAGAAGGCTCATCGGAGAGACGTCGTCCAGCTTCCAATTCGACCCGCAGGCAAATAAACCTGTCAACCATCGGAGGCGACACAACCACACCCATCGGAGGGGGGCTCAAAACCTAGAGCACCCTCAGAGGTAACTCAAACCAACTCCAGATCCAAATGTAAAATACGGTGTTGTGGCCCCCGGTAAACTAACTCGAGAAAAAGTAGTAAGTCAAGGGAGACCCCATGGAATCTTCCGCGAGTGGTTAGCGCGCTCAGCTTAGAACAGTTCATGCGAACTCGGGGTCCTAGGGGACACAAGTGAGCCATCGTAAAATGGGCAAAATGACTCACCGATGCCTCTGCTTAATCAAGTGTAGTTGTAACATAAATAAATCATGTTTATCTCCAACATCTAATATCTAACTTATCTCCAATTCATATCCATCTCCTATATCAAGTAGAGCATGTGATAAACTTCCCAACAACCCGATAAGATAATACAACATGAAACAACCTAAGCATGCCTACGACTCGCAAGGCCAACTCAAACAACAAGCAAAAGGGTAATATGCGGGAGGTGGCGAAAATATAGTTTTGCTTTGGGGAAACAGGTGGATAGGAGACGTGACTCGAACAAAGCATCGGAACACAAGGCTAGCATAAAGCATAAAGCATAAACACAAATAGGTAATAAGTACCCCTATAGGTAGGTAAGGGGCGGGAAAGCTTGCCTGGCAAGATTGTTGAAGAACATCCGAAGAACTTGTCGTTGCTCACAACACCACGAAGAGTCCTATCCGAGAAGAAGCAAAGTGCTACAACAAACAACGGATGCAACTCTTACTACTACGACAAAAGAATCGGCATGATCATGTGAAGCATGCATGACATGGCAATTATGATGTAATGCAACTTATTCAAATTAAGCGGAATCGGAATCCCGGCACACACATAAGGTTCAAGTTGTTTTACTACACGATAATTTAAATGTTGATTAGCATGGAAAAGAAAAGGCATAGGTGAGCTACACAAAATTAAATGAAGGGGGAAACCATATTTGGTAAATCCCAATTACTCCATATGTTGTATTAGGCGACATGCAAATTAACACGAAACTATATGATGCGGGATGCAAACAGTAGCATGGATGGCATTTTCATATTCTACACATTTTTCTGATAAACTTTCATATATAAATCATTTCCAAATGAGCTATGGATTCAGAGATATAATTTTGCAAGATATGAGCATATTCTGGAATTTCAGAAAACAATGAACGGGCTGGGGCTTGGTTTTGAACAAAGTTGGACGCCTTTTGATTTGACCAAAACAAGAGATTGTATATCTAGGCAACAAGTATACGCATATGCTGCTGGGTCGATTCTAGCCGTGCAAAACGAGCTAGCCGAACAGGAAACTGAAGTTACTGAACCGAAACTCTGCAACATGCAAGCACAGTTAAAAAACGAAGGAGCTTCACGTCAACAAACTTGATTTGGAAAGCTGGTAGTAGGCAAGGATGTACCAGGGGGCTTTGCTTCAGTTTTGACAAAGTAGATATCTTTGCTTATGAATACACGACAAGGTTCAAAGCTAGCCATAACAGAAAAGCTGGATGCAATCGATTGGAACCTGGACTGTGCAAACACGCCAGTTTAACTGAACTGAAACAGAATACTGGGAGTGCACGCACTGGCATAAATGTTAGAGATTGTGCTTCGTTGTTGGTTTAGGATAGAGTAAAACTACTGAGTGATCAACGGAGATTAAATAGCCAGCTGCAGAAGCACGTAGGTGGATCAATTGTGGCTTGCAAAACAAACAGAATAAAAAGGAACATGCTTTGGGAGATTAGCTAGTTCACGTCAGCAAGCAGGCATAAAGACTGCAGGATCGCTTTCTGATGTTCATAGCTTAGCTAGCTGGCTGGGTGTTAAACAAGACTGGAAGCGGTCAAACTAGTGCTTGCGCGCGGCGGACAGAGACGCCGGGCACGACCACTAACTGACGGCGCTGGGCGTGTACGTGTTGCGCGACATGGCGCAGGGTGGCTGTATGTGTGCAGGATTCAGCAAGGGGAACAGCGTCAGAAGCTCACGGACATCGTCGGGACAAAACTACGCGACTGCAAAGGACGGGGAAGAGGGGCAGAGTGACGCGGCTGCTCACCCTCGGCTCGATGGCGAAGCAGGAGAAGTCGAGGACCTTGGAGTCGATGAAGAGGAAGAAGGTCACCGTGTACTGACGTGCGGACTGCAGAAGCGGCGGTGTCCGTGTTGTCGATCCTGGTCAGCTCCGGCTTCAATTCCACGCGTAGAGAACGTAGACGTCATGGCGAAGCTCCTGGCGTGGTGGTCTTGGCGGGGTCGGCGGGGTTCAGCCGGGCGAAGAGCTCGTCGAGTCCCTGTCCATGGCCTCGCCTCGGTCGATTCTTTCATGGAGGGGAACAGCAGAAGGCGCGGCGGCGGCAAGATGGGGAGAAGGGGTTGGTTTTGCGATGGGTTATAGGTGGCTTCAGGAGGGGAAAGTGTGCACGGCGTCAGGCCAAAGCAGGAGCACGCCTCCTGCGTGACTAGTTCAAGATGACGACAAGCAGGAGCTCCTCTCCTGTGAGCTAAACTGGCCAGTGGAGGTGGGCTAGAAGTAAGATGCAGGCCAGAAACTGCCCTGTGGTCAGAATAGGATTTAGAGGATTTTTCTGAAATCCAAGGAATTTCATAGAATGAAGGTAGAAAAAGATAGAGCAAACGGAAACTTTAAGGAGAGGTTTAAAATCAAGTTCCAAACAACAATTTGAAATAGTAATTTTGTTTCAAAACAATCTTCAAAGTTTGCAAATATGTTGGTTTAGTTTAGTCCAAAATAAGAAAAGAAAACAAGAGAGTTTATTATAAAACCATACGAGCAAAATAAAAATATATTTTATTTCAAAATAGTTTTATTTTGCACAAAACATGCAAGGTGAAAGATGCATGATGATGCATGACGTCACGAAGACGCACAAAAGTTAAAGAACAAACAATTCTAAAAAGGGGATTTTTCTGGGCCGTTACAATCGACACCACCAACAATGGATCTCGCCCCGAGATCCACGCTCGTGTAGGGGGGAAAGAGTTGGTTAAGCTATCGGATCTTCGTTCACTGTCTCGAACTCGTCGACACCACCAACAAGAGGTTTCTTCTCGACACCACCAACAATGAATTCTTGCTCACGTTGACGATGATGAACTTCCGAAGAGCGGACCTATTAGGTTGAAGGCAAGCGATCGTCCACCCACGCAGAAACCTAAACTCAAAGAGGTAGGTAAGAGAGACGACTCAAAACTCGCAAAGGTAAGAGGAGACAAGCATAGAGGTAAGGAGAAAAATGCAGACCTACTTAGAGATATCCAACGCATTTTTAGCGAAATAGTTTTAACACTAGACTCAACAACGACCATTGGCAAGGTTATCCTACAGGCAGAGCGGACCCGCGGGTATCGACAAAACCTTGGCTCTGATACCACTTGTGACGCCCCAAAAATCGGCACCTTGCGAATTACAGCAATCACGCCACAATTCGCACGATGTCGCTTTGGAAACGCACCACCAAGCGCCTCGTGCACAAACAACTTGCACGCGATGCGGATGGAATCAAGATAGTAACGTTACACAAGTTCACGATGGAACCCACAAAAGAATATAATACAACCACAAAGACTCCAACGAGTCAAGAATACAAATACATACAAAGATTCAAATCATACATAAAGCAAAATAGTATCCGAGTACGGACAAGAATACAAATGGGCCTAAGAGGCCTGAAGATAACGATGGCGTCCATAACCCTACCCAGGCCAAGCCGGAAGGGTAACCTTGCTAACGTCGTCGCTTCCATGTACCTGTCTTCAAACCTGCTCCGGCGAGAAATCCGAGACGAGCAGCAATAAGTACAAAAGTACTTAGCAAGACTTCGAGACGTATAAAGCGTAGTCAACAAGCGGCCTTTGTACGTGAGGTACGTAGACAACTCGAGAGACTCAAAAGGACGTCAGCTGTATGGTGGGGTTAAGCGGCAGCGAGCAAGCACTAAAGAACCTATAGAGACACTCTACAACTTTCGTCTAATCAGAATAAGATAAGAGAGCGCATAAAGTAAAGAACTAGAATACTACAGCAAACATAACCCAGCCGATGAATCACCTCATCGCACCACACAAAGAAGCAACATCAAAGGCACTCACACGGTAGGCAATTTTATAGCAATTTAATATTGTAGTAGAACTATTTACTACGCCACTTTTTATCATCAGTTAGGTGCAAGTTGTTCTATGATCGAGTAGAACGGCTCCAAGTCGTCCATAACCGCGGACACGGCTCTTCGAAAAGATTTACCCTGCAGGGGTGCACCAATGTACCCATACACGCTCGATCAATCCAACCTAGCAAGGGCAGGATATCATGACAAGACTGTTGCTAGCTCTACGAGAGAGTTTAGGGGGGCCACCCTACTAAGCTACCCGCAACGAAGTCGGCCGAGCTCCGAAGACGGACCCAGAAGTTTGCGACGGCGTGAAAGTCTGAAAGAAGGCTCATCGGAGAGACGTCGTCCAGCTTCCAATTCGACCCGCAGGCAAATAAACCTGTCAACCATCGGAGGCGACACAACCACACCCATCGGAGGGGGGCTCAAAACCTAGAGCACCCTCAGAGGTAACTCAAACCAACTCCAGATCCAAATGTAAAATACGGTGTTGTGGCCCCCGGTAAACTAACTCGAGAAAAAGTAGTAAGTCAAGGGAGACCCCATGGAATCTTCCGCGAGTGGTTAGCGCGCTCAGCTTAGAATAGTTCATGCGAACTCGGGGTCCTAGGGGACACAAGTGAGCCATCGTAAAACGGGCAAAATGACTCACCGATGCCTCTGCTTAATCAAGTGTAGTTGTAACATAAATAAATCATGTTTATCTCCAACATCTAATATCCAACTTATCTCCAATTCATATCCATCTCCTATATCAAGTAGAGCATGTGATAAACTTCCCAACAACCCGATAAGATAATACAACATGAAACAACCTAAGCATGCCTACGACTCGCAAGGCCAACTCAAACAACAAGCAAAAGGGTAATATGCGGGAGGTGGCGAAAATATAGTTTTGCTTTGGGGAAACAGGTGGATAGGAGACGTGACTCGAACAAAGCATCGGAACACAAGGCTAGCATAAAACATAAAGCATAAACACAAATAGGTAATAAGTACCCCTATAGGTAGGTAAGGGGCGGGAAAGCTTGCCTGGCAAGATTGTTGAAGAACATCCGAAGAACTTGTCGTTGCTCACAACACCACGAAGAGTCCTATCCGAGAAGAAGCAAAGTGCTACAACAAACAACGGATGCAACTCTTACTACTACGACAAAAGAATCGGCATGATCATGTGAAGCATGCATGACATGGCAATTATGATGCAATGCAACTTATTCAAATTAAGCGGAATCGGAATCCCGGCACACACATAAGGTTCAAGTTGTTTTACTACACGATAATTTAAATGTTGATTAGCATGGAAAAGAAAAGGCATAGGTGAGCTACACAAAATTAAATGAAGGGGGAAACCATATTTGGTAAATCCCAATTACTCCATATGTTGTATTAGGCGACATGCAAATTAACACGAAACTACATGATGCGGGATGCAAACAGTAGCATGGATGGCATTTTCATATTCTACACATTTTTCTGATAAACTTTCATATATAAATCATTTCCAAATGAGCTATGGATTCAGAGATATAATTTTGCAAGATATGAGCATATTCTGGAATTTCAGAAAACAATGAACGGGCTGGGGCTTGGTTTTGAACAAAGTTGGACGCCTTTTGATTTGACCAAAACAAGAGATTGTATATCTAGGCAACAAGTATACGCATATGCTGCTGGGTCGATTCTAGCCGTGCAAAACGAGCTAGCCGAACAGGAAACTGAAGTTACTGAACCGAAACTCTGCAACATGCAAGCACAGTTAAAAAACGAAGGAGCTTCACGTCAACAAACTTGATTTGGAAAGCTGGTAGTAGGCAAGGATGTACCAGGGGGCTTTGCTTCAGTTTTGACAAAGTAGATATCTTTGCTTATGAATACACGACAAGGTTCAAAGCTAGCCATAACAGAAAAGCTGGATGCAATCGATTGGAACCTGGACTGTGCAAACACGCCAGTTTAACTGAACTGAAACAGAATACTGGGAGTGCACGCACTGGCATAAATGTTAGAGATTGTGCTTCGTTGTTGGTTTAGGATAGAGTAAAACTACTGAGTGATCAACGGAGATTAAATAGCCAGCTGCAGAAGCACGTAGGTGGATCAATTGTGGCTTGCAAAACAAACAGAATAAAAAGGAACATGCTTTGGGAGATTAGCTAGTTCACGTCAGCAAGCAGGCATAAAGACTGCAGGATCGCTTTCTGATGTTCATAGCTTAGCTAGCTGGCTGGGTGTTAAACAAGACTGGAAGCGGTCAAACTAGTGCTTGCGCGCGGCGGACAGAGACGCCGGGCACGACCACTAACTGACGGCGCTGGGCGTGTACGTGTTGCGCGACATGGCGCAGGGTGGCTGTATGTGTGCAGGATTCAGCAAGGGGAACAGCGTCAGAAGCTCACGGACATCGTCGGGACAAAACTACGCGACTGCAAAGGACGGGGAAGAGGGGCAGAGTGACGCGGCTGCTCACCCTCGGCTCGATGGCGAAGCAGGAGAAGTCGAGGACCTTGGAGTCGATGAAGAGGAAGAAGGTCACCGTGTACTGACGTGCGGACTGCAGAAGCGGCGGTGTCCGTGTTGTCAATCCTGGTCAGCTCCGGCTTCAATTCCACGCGTAGAGAACGTAGACGTCATGGCGAAGCTCCTGGCGTGGTGGTCTTGGCGGGGTCGGCGGGGTTCAGCCGGGCGAAGAGCTCGTCGAGTCCCTGTCCATGGCCTCGCCTCGGTCGATTCTTTCATGGAGGGGAACAGCAGAAGGCGCGGCGGCGGCAAGATGGGGAGAAGGGGTTGGTTTTGCGATGGGTTATAGGTGGCTTCAGGAGGGGAAAGTGTGCACGGCGTCAGGCCAAAGCAGGAGCACGCCTCCTGCGTGACTAGTTCAAGATGACGACAAGCAGGAGCTCCTCTCCTGTGAGCTAAACTGGCCAGTGGAGGTGGGCTAGAAGTAA
Organism: Dactylis glomerata; assembly: GCA_007115705.1. Classification (NCBI taxonomy): domain Eukaryota; kingdom Viridiplantae; phylum Streptophyta; class Magnoliopsida; order Poales; family Poaceae; genus Dactylis; species Dactylis glomerata. The sequence goes on from QXEO01000518.1 coordinate 904,996, forward strand.
GATGCAGGCCAGAAACTGCCATGTGGTCAGAATAGGATTTAGAGGATTTTTCTGAAATCCAAGGAATTTCATAGAATGAAGGTAGAAAAAGATAGAGCAAACGGAAACTTTAAGGAGAGGTTTAAAATCAAGTTCCAAACAACAATTTGAAATAGTAATTTTGTTTCAAAACAATCTTCAAAGTTTGCAAATATGTTGGTTTAGTTTAGTCCAAAATAAGAAAAGAAAACACGAGAGTTTATTATAAAACCATACGAGCAAAATAAAAATATATTTTATTTCAAAATAGTTTTATTTTGCACAAAACATGCAAGGTGAAAGATGCATGATGATGCATGACGTCACGAAGACGCACAAAAGTTAAAGAACAAACAATTCTAAAAAGGGGATTTTTCTGGGCCGTTACAATCGACACCACCAACAATGGATCTCGCCCCGAGATCCACGCTCGTGTAGGGGGGAAAGAGTTGGTTAAGCTATCGGATCTTCGTTCACTGTCTCGAACTCGTCGACACCACCAACAAGAGGTTTCTTCTCGACACCACCAACAATGAATTCTTGCTCACGTTGACGATGATGAACTTCCGAAGAGCGGACCTATTAGGTTGAAGGCAAGAGATCGTCCACCCACGCAGAAACCTAAACTCAAAGAGGTAGGTAAGAGAGACGACTCAAAACTCGCAAAGGTAAGAGGAGACAAGCATAGAGGTAAGGAGAAAAATGCAGACCTACTTAGAGATATCCAACGCATTTTTAGCGAAATAGTTTTAACACTAGACTCAACAACGACCATTGGCAAGGTTATCCTACAGGCAGAGCGGACCCGCGGGTATCGACAAAACCTTGGCTCTGATACCACTTGTGACGCCCCAAAAATCGGCACCTTGCGAATTACAGCAATCACGCCACAATTCGCACGATGTCGCTTTGGAAACGCACCACCAAGCGCCTCGTGCACAAACAACTTGCACGCGATGCGGATGGAATCAAGATAGTAACGTTACACAAGTTCACGATGGAACCCACAAAAGAATATAATACAACCACAAAGACTCCAACGAGTCAAGAATACAAATACATACAAAGATTCAAATCATACATAAAGCAAAATAGTATCCGAGTACGGACAAGAATACAAATGGGCCTAAGAGGCCTGAAGATAACGATGGCGTCCATAACCCTGCCCAGGCCAAGCCGGAAGGGTAACCTTGCTAACGTCGTCGCTTCCATGTACCTGTCTTCAAACCTGCTCCGACGAGAAATCCGAGACGAGCAGCAATAAGTACAAAAGTACTTAGCAAGACTTCGAGACGTATAAAGCGTAGTCAACAAGCGGCCTTTGTACGTGAGGTACGCAGACAACTCGAGAGACTCAAAAGGACGTCAGCTGTATGGTGGGGTTAAGCGGCAGCGAGCAAGCACTAATGAACCTATAGAGACACTCTACAACTTTTGTCTAATCAGAATAAGATAAGAGAGCGCATAAAGTAAAGAACTAGAATACTACAGCAAACATAACCCAGCCGATGAATCACCTCATCGCACCACACAAAGAAGCAACATCAAAGGCACTCACACGGTAGGCAATTTTATAGCAATTTAATATTGTAGTAGAACTATTTACTACGCCACTTTTTATCATCAGTTAGGTGCAAGTTGTTCTATGATCGAATAGAACGGCTCCAACTCGTCCATAACCGCGGACACGGCTCTTCGAAAAGATTTACCCTGCAGGGGTGCACCAATGTACCCATACACGCTCGATCAATCCAACCTAGCAAGGGCAGGATATCACGACAAGACTGTTGCTAGCTCTACGAGAGAGTTTAGGGGGGCCACCATACTAAGCTACCCGCAACGAAGTCGGCCGAGCTCCGAAGACGGACCCAGAAGTTTGCGACGGCGTGAAAGTCTGAAAGAAGGCTCATCGGAGAGACGTCGTCCAGCTTCCAATTCGACCCGCAGGCAAATAAACCTGTCAACCATCGGAGGCGACACAACCACACCCATCGGAGGGGGGCTCAAAACCTAGAGCACCCTCAGAGGTAACTCAAACCAACTCCAGATCCAAATGTAAAATACGGTGTTGTGGCCCCCGGTAAACTAACTCGAGAAAAAGTAGTAAGTCAAGGGAGACCCCATGGAATCTTCCGCGAGTGGTTAGCGCGCTCAGCTTAGAACAGTTCATGCGAACTCGGGGTCCTAGGGGACACAAGTGAGCCATCGTAAAATGGGCAAAATGACTCACCGATGCCTCTGCTTAATCAAGTGTAGTTGTAACATAAATAAATCATGTTTATCTCCAACATCTAATATCTAACTTATCTCCAATTCATATCCATCTCCTATATCAAGTAGAGCATGTGATAAACTTCCCAACAACCCGATAAGATAATACAACATGAAACAACCTAAGCATGCCTACGACTCGCAAGGCCAACTCAAACAACAAGCAAAAGGGTAATAGGCGGGAGGTGGCGAAAATATAGTTTTGCTTTGGGGAAATAGGTGGATAGGAGACGTGACTCGAACAAAGCATCGGAACACAAGGCTAGCATAAAGCATAAAGCATAAACACAAATAGGTAATAAGTACCCCTATAGGTAGGTAAGGGGCGGGAAAGCTTGCCTGGCAAGATTGTTGAAGAACATCCGAAGAACTTGTCGTTGCTCACAACACCACGAAGAGTCCTATCCGAGAAGAAGCAAAGTGCTACAACAAACAACGGATGCAACTCTTACTACTACGACAAAAGAATCGGCATGATCATGTGAAGCATGCATGACATGGCAATTATGATGCAATGCAACTTATTCAAATTAAGCGGAATCGGAATCCCGGCACACACATAAGGCTCAAGTTGTTTTACTACACGATAATTTAAATGTTGATTAGCATGGAAAAGAAAAGGCATAGGTGAGCTACACAAAATTAAATGAAGGGGGAAACCATATTTGGTAAATCCCAATTACTCCATATGTTGTATTAGGCGACATGCAAATTAACACGAAACTACATGATGCGGGATGCAAACAGTAGCATGGATGGCATTTTCATATTCTACACATTTTTCTGATAAACTTTCATATATAAATCATTTCCAAATGAGCTATGGATTCAGAGATATAATTTTGCAAGATATGAGCATATTCTGGAATTTCAGAAAACAATGAACGGGCTGGGGCTTGGTTTTGAACAAAGTTGGACGCCTTTTGATTTGACCAAAACAAGAGATTGTATATCTAGGCAACAAGTATACGCATATGCTGCTGGGTCGATTCTAGCCGTGCAAAACGAGCTAGCCGAACAGGAAACTGAAGTTACTGAACCGAAACTCTGCAACATGCAAGCACAGTTAAAAAACGAAGGAGCTTCACGTCAACAAACTTGATTTGGAAAGCTGGTAGTAGGCAAGGATGTACCAGGGGGCTTTGCTTCAGTTTTGACAAAGTAGATATCTTTGCTTATGAATACACGACAAGGTTCAAAGCTAGCCATAACAGAAAAGCTGGATGCAATCGATTGGAACCTGGACTGTGCAAACACGCCAGTTTAACTGAACTGAAACAGAATACTGGGAGTGCACGCACTGGCATAAATGTTAGAGATTGTGCTTCGTTGTTGGTTTAGGATAGAGTAAAACTACTGAGTGATCAACGGAGATTAAATAGCCAGCTGCAGAAGCACGTAGGTGGATCAATTGTGGCTTGCAAAACAAACAGAATAAAAAGGAACATGCTTTGGGAGATTAGCTAGTTCACGTCAGCAAGCAGGCATAAAGACTGCAGGATCGCTTTCTGATGTTCATAGCTTAGCTAGCTGGCTGGGTGTTAAACAAGACTGGAAGCGGTCAAACTAGTGCTTGCGCGCGGCGGACAGAGACGCCGGGCACGACCACTAACTGACGGCGCTGGGCGTGTACGTGTTGCGCGACATGGCGCAGGGTGGCTGTATGTGTGCAGGATTCAGCAAGGGGAACAGCGTCAGAAGCTCACGGACATCGTCGGGACAAAACTACGCGACTGCAAAGGACGGGGAAGAGGGGCAGAGTGACGCGGCTGCTCACCCTCGGCTCGATGGCGAAGCAGGAGAAGTCGAGGACCTTGGAGTCGATGAAGAGGAAGAAGGTCACCGTGTACTGACGTGCGGACTGCAGAAGCGGCGGTGTCCGTGTTGTCGATCCTGGTCAGCTCCGGCTTCAATTCCACGCGTAGAGAACGTAGACGTCATGGCGAAGCTCCTGGCGTGGTGGTCTTGGCGGGGTCGGCGGGGTTCAGCCGGGCGAAGAGCTCGTCGAGTCCCTGTCCATGGCCTCGCCTCGGTCGATTCTTTCATGGAGGGGAACAGCAGAAGGCGCGGTGGCGGCAAGATGGGGAGAAGGGGTTGGTTTTGCGATGGGTTATAGGTGGCTTCAGGAGGGGAAAGTGTGCACGGCGTCAGGCCAAAGCAGGAGCACGCCTCCTGCGTGACTAGTTCAAGATGACGACAAGCAGGAGCTCCTCTCCTGTGAGCTAAACTGGCCAGTGGAGGTGGGCTAGAAGTAAGATGCAGGCCAGAAACTGCCCTGTGGTCAGAATAGGATTTAGAGGATTTTTCTGAAATCCAAGGAATTTCATAGAATGAAGGTAGAAAAAGATAGAGCAAACGGAAACTTTAAGGAGAGGTTTAAAATCAAGTTCCAAACAACAATTTGAAATAGTAATTTTGTTTCAAAACAATCTTCAAAGTTTGCAAATATGTTGGTTTAGTTTAGTCCAAAATAAGAAAAGAAAACAAGAGAGTTTATTATAAAACCATACGAGCAAAATAAAAATATATTTTATTTCAAAATAGTTTTATTTTGCACAAAACATGCAAGGTGAAAGATGCATGATGATGCATGACGTCACGAAGACGCACAAAAGTTAAAGAACAAACAATTCTAAAAAGGGGATTTTTCTGGGCCGTTACAATCGACACCACCAACAATGGATCTCGCCCCGAGATCCACGCTCGTGTAGGGGGGAAAGAGTTGGTTAAGCTATCGGATCTTCGTTCACTGTCTCGAACTCGTCGACACCACCAACAAGAGGTTTCTTCTCGACACCACCAACAATGAATTCTTGCTCACGTTGACGATGATGAACTTCCGAAGAGCGGACCTATTAGGTTGAAGGCAAGAGATCGTCCACCCACGCAGAAACCTAAACTCAAAGAGGTAGGTAAGAGAGACGACTCAAAACTCGCAAAGGTAAGAGGAGACAAGCATAGAGGTAAGGAGAAAAATGCAGACCTGCTTAGAGATATCCAACGCATTTTTAGCGAAATAGTTTTAACACTAGACTCAACAACGACCATTGGCAAGGTTATCCTACAGGCAGAGCGGACCCGCGGGTATCGACAAAACCTTGGCTCTGATACCACTTGTGACGCCCCAAAAATCGGCACCTTGCGAATTACAGCAATCACGCCACAATTCGCACGATGTCGCTTTGGAAACGCACCACCAAGCGCCTCGTGCACAAACAACTTGCACGCGATGCGGATGGAATCAAGATAGTAACGTTACACAAGTTCACGATGGAACCCACAAAAGAATATAATACAACCACAAAGACTCCAACGAGTCAAGAATACAAATACATACAAAGATTCAAATCATACATAAAGCAAAATAGTATCCGAGTACGGACAAGAATACAAATGGGCCTAAGAGGCCTGAAGATAACGATGGCGTCCATAACCCTGCCCAGGCCAAGCCGGAAGGGTAACCTTGCTAACGTCGTCGCTTCCATGTACCTGTCTTCAAACCTGCTCTGGCGAGAAATCCGAGACGAGCAGCAATAAGTACAAAAGTACTTAGCAAGACTTCGAGACGTATAAAGCGTAGTCAACAAGCGGCCTTTGTACGTGAGGTACGTAGACAACTCGAGAGACTCAAAAGGACGTCAGCTGTATGGTGGGGTTAAGCGGCAGCGAGCAAGCACTAAAGAACCTATAGAGACACTCTACAACTTTCGTCTAATCAGAATAAGATAAGAGAGCGCATAAAGTAAAGAACTAGAATACTACAGCAAACATAACCCAGCCGATGAATCACCTCATCGCACCACACAAAGAAGCAACATCAAAGGCACTCACACGGTAGGCAATTTTATAGCAATTTAATATTGTAGTAGAACTATTTACTACGCCACTTTTTATCATCAGTTAGGTGCAAGTTGTTCTATGATCGAGTAGAACGGCTCCAAGTCGTCCATAACCGCGGACACGGCTCTTCGAAAAGATTTACCCTGCAGGGGTGCACCAATGTACCCATACACGCTCGATCAATCCAACCTAGCAAGGGCAGGATATCATGACAAGACTGTTGCTAGCTCTACGAGAGAGTTTAGGGGGGCCACCCTACTAAGCTACCCGCAACGAAGTCGGCCGAGCTCCGAAGACGGACCCAGAAGTTTGCGACGGCGTGAAAGTCTGAAAGAAGGCTCATCGGAGAGACGTCGTCCAGCTTCCAATTCGACCCGCAGGCAAATAAACCTGTCAACCATCGGAGGCGACACAACCACACCCATCGGAGGGGGGCTCAAAACCTAGAGCACCCTCAGAGGTAACTCAAACCAACTCCAGATCCAAATGTAAAATACGGTGTTGTGGCCCCCGGTAAACTAACTCGAGAAAAAGTAGTAAGTCAAGGGAGACCCCATGGAATCTTCCGCGAGTGGTTAGCGCGCTCAGCTTAGAACAGTTCATGCGAACTCGGGGTCCTAGGGGACACAAGTGAGCCATCGTAAAACGGGCAAAATGACTCACCGATGCCTCTGCTTAATCAAGTGTAGTTGTAACATAAATAAATCATGTTTATCTCCAACATCTAATATCCAACTTATCTCCAATTCATATCCATCTCCTATATCAAGTAGAGCATGTGATAAACTTCCCAACAACCCGATAAGATAATACAACATGAAACAACCTAAGCATGCCTACGACTCGCAAGGCCAACTCAAACAACAAGCAAAAGGGTAATATGCGGGAGGTGGCGAAAATATAGTTTTGCTTTGGGGAAACAGGTGGATAGGAGACGTGACTCGAACAAAGCATCGGAACACAAGGCTAGCATAAAACATAAAGCATAAACACAAATAGGTAATAAGTACCCCTATAGGTAGGTAAGGGGCGGGAAAGCTTGCCTGGCAAGATTGTTGAAGAACATCCGAAGAACTTGTCGTTGCTCACAACACCACGAAGAGTCCTATCCGAGAAGAAGCAAAGTGCTACAACAAACAACGGATGCAACTCTTACTACTACGACAAAAGAATCGGCATGATCATGTGAAGCATGCATGACATGGCAATTATGATGCAATGCAACTTATTCAAATTAAGCGGAATCGGAATCCCGGCACACACATAAGGTTCAAGTTGTTTTACTACACGATAATTTAAATGTTGATTAGCATGGAAAAGAAAAGGCATAGGTGAGCTACACAAAATTAAATGAAGGGGGAAACCATATTTGGTAAATCCCAATTACTCCATATGTTGTATTAGGCGACATGCAAATTAACACGAAACTACATGATGCGGGATGCAAACAGTAGCATGGATGGCATTTTCATATTCTACACATTTTTCTGATAAACTTTCATATATAAATCATTTCCAAATGAGCTATGGATTCAGAGATATAATTTTGCAAGATATGAGCATATTCTGGAATTTCAGAAAACAATGAACGGGCTGGGGCTTGGTTTTGAACAAAGTTGGACGCCTTTTGATTTGACCAAAACAAGAGATTGTATATCTAGGCAACAAGTATACGCATATGCTGCTGGGTCGATTCTAGCCGTGCAAAACGAGCTAGCCGAACAGGAAACTGAAGTTACTGAACCGAAACTCTGCAACATGCAAGCACAGTTAAAAAACGAAGGAGCTTCACGTCAACAAACTTGATTTGGAAAGCTGGTAGTAGGCAAGGATGTACCAGGGGGCTTTGCTTCAGTTTTGACAAAGTAGATATCTTTGCTTATGAATACACGACAAGGTTCAAAGCTAGCCATAACAGAAAAGCTGGATGCAATCGATTGGAACCTGGACTGTGCAAACACGCCAGTTTAACTGAACTGAAACAGAATACTGGGAGTGCACGCACTGGCATAAATGTTAGAGATTGTGCTTCGTTGTTGGTTTAGGATAGAGTAAAACTACTGAGTGATCAACGGAGATTAAATAGCCAGCTGCAGAAGCACGTAGGTGGATCAATTGTGGCTTGCAAAACAAACAGAATAAAAAGGAACATGCTTTGGGAGATTAGCTAGTTCACGTCAGCAAGCAGGCATAAAGACTGCAGGATCGCTTTCTGATGTTCATAGCTTAGCTAGCTGGCTGGGTGTTAAACAAGACTGGAAGCGGTCAAACTAGTGCTTGCGCGCGGCGGACAGAGACGCCGGGCACGACCACTAACTGACGGCGCTGGGCGTGTACGTGTTGCGCGACATGGCGCAGGGTGGCTGTATGTGTGCAGGATTCAGCAAGGGGAACAGCGTCAGAAGCTCACAGACATCGTCGGGACAAAACTACGCGACTGCAAAGGACGGGGAAGAGGGGCAGAGTGACGCGGCTGCTCACCCTCGGCTCGATGGCGAAGCAGGAGAAGTCGAGGACCTTGGAGTCGATGAAGAGGAAGAAGGTCACCGTGTACTGACATGCGGACTGCAGAAGCGGCGGTGTCCGTGTTGTCGATCCTGGTCAGCTCCGGCTTCAATTCCACGCGTAGAGAACGTAGACGTCATGGCGAAGTTCCTGGCGTGGTGGTCTTGGCGGGGTCGGCGGGGTTCAGCCGGGCGAAGAGCTCGTCGAGTCCCTGTCCATGGCCTCGCCTCGGTCGATTCTTTCATGGAGGGGAACAGCAGAAGGCGCGGTGGCGGCAAGATGGGGAGAAGGGGTTGGTTTTGCGATGGGTTATAGGTGGCTTCAGGAGGGGAAAGTGTGCACGGCGTCAGGCCAAAGCAGGAGCACGCCTCCTGCGTGACTAGTTCAAGATGACGACAAGCAGGAGCTCCTCTCCTGTGAGCTAAACTGGCCAGTGGAGGTGGGCTAGAAGTAAGATGCAGGCCAGAAACTGCCCTGTGGTCAGAATAGGATTTAGAGGATTTTTCTGAAATCCAAGGAATTTCATAGAATGAAGGTAGAAAAAGATAGAGCAAACGGAAACTTTAAGGAGAGGTTTAAAATCAAGTTCCAAACAACAATTTGAAATAGTAATTTTGTTTCAAAACAATCTTCAAAGTTTGCAAATATGTTGGTTTAGTTTAGTCCAAAATAAGAAAAGAAAACAAGAGAGTTTATTATAAAACCATACGAGCAAAATAAAAATATATTTTATTTCAAAATAGTTTTATTTTGCACAAAACATGCAAGGTGAAAGATGCATGATGATGCATGACGTCACGAAGACGCACAAAAGTTAAAGAACAAACAATTCTAAAAAGGGGATTTTTCTGGGCCGTTACAGAGGGCGTGTGGCTGAGGTTGCTAGTCAGGGATGCTGTGGACAGTTTGGCAATGATGATGCTGCGAGTGGAGTTTGGGTTGCGACTCAGACTTGGTTAGTCGGTCTTCGACGTGTTCAATGAGTTCTTTTGTGCTTCGCGGTGTTGTTGTGAAGTCGGAGCTGCAGTGGAGTGTGCCATGCGGCAACGATGACGGGCAACTAGTGGATGGCGGATGACGAGGGTATGACCTCTCGAGTCCTCATGTTTAGCATACCCGCTATCGGCCATGGAAGAAGCCTACTCGAAGGATACATGAAGCCCGCAAGGCCCAACACGCCAACTTGGAGTAGAAGTCAAGAAACCCCTTGTAAACCCTAACTGGCTGCATATATAAAGCCACCAAGGGGCAGCCCTAGAGAGCGAAGAACAGATTACATTACACGCATACAACTTCGCCTACGGCGGCTCCCTGTAAACACAACTATGATCATATACTAGATTGCTAGCAGGATGTAGCGATCCTCCATCGAGGGGACGTGAAACTGGGTAAACTTCGTGTGCCCCTCATCGTTTATCGACCGCCGTCGAGTTCGCCGGATCCCACATACGCTCCATAGATCGAAAGCCCTCAAGCATGGGCATTGCCGGGTTAGAACCTCGTCAGATAGTTTTCCTATTAAGGACTTGGGTAAGCTGGGCTATTTTCTTGGATTGGAAGCGTCTTACAATTCAGGGGGTATGACTTTGACTCAAAGGAAGTATGCACTTGACCTCCTTCATCGAGTCAATATGGAGAATTGTAACCCCACTACCACTCCTTTACCTACTGCTCAGACACTTACTAGAGTCACGTGGACTCTTCTTGGTGCTGACGACTCTTTTCGGTACCGCAGTGTTGTAGGAGGATTACATTACCTGACACTTACACGACCAGATATCTCCTTTGCGATGAACAAGGTGTGTCAGTTTCTCTCCGAGCCCACAGATGTGCATTGGAAAGCGGTTAAGCGAATCTTGTGATATGTCAAAGGGACTTTGAATATGGGTTTGAGCTTTCATAAGTCTTCCTCTAATGGCATTAGTATTTTTACTGATGCTGACTGAGCTAGTTGCGTGGATGACCGTAGATCCATGAGCGGTTATGCTGTGTTTGTTGGACCAAATCTCATTTCATAGAGTTCGAAGAAGCAACCGACAGTCTCGAGATCCAGTACCGAGGCTGAGTATAAGGCACTAGCCAATGGCGCAGCATATGCCATTTGGACAGAATCCCTTCTCATGGTGCTTGGTGTGCCACGACAGTGTCCACCTATTTTTTTTTTGAAATCTGGTAAAAATCTACCTATTCCGTGGTGTGATAATCTTGGAGCAACTTACTTGACGGCAAATCTAATCTTTCATGCTAGAACTAAGCACATCGAGATTAATTTTCATTTTGTGCGTGAGCGAGCAGCAGGTAAAGTGGATGTCAAGTTTATCTCTTCTAATAATGAGTTGACTGATATATTTACTAAATCTTGTATGTACTAGTTTAGATTGGGGGGTGTGTTGGAATCGGTCACGTATGAGAAACGTACCTTTTTTTTGAGGTAAAATGCAATATATTAAGCTAGCAAGCCGCCTCATTAAAAACCTTTCAGTCCCCTTAGGTACCCTGGTAAGGAAAAGAGTGCGTCTGAGTATTGTTACATCGTTTACAATTCTAGAAACAATAAAATCAGGAGGTTCCTCGAACCAACTAGAGGAAAGCTTATTGGAAAAACTACTCCTAGCAAGTTCGTGGGCTACTTTATTGGCTTCTCTGGGGCCATGCTTGAAAGACACCAAGTCGATGAGCGAGGCTAAATCCACGCAATCCGCGAAAATCGCCGCAGATTCGTTCCACCAAGAATGTTCACCCGTGCATGCCTGGATCGTCTCCATAGAATCAGATTCCGCTATAATATTATTGCGTCCCAAGCTAGTTGCTAGAGATAATCCTTCACGCATTGCGATCGCTTCCGCCATAGCCGATGATGCCACATGTGGAAGGTAAACAGTTTTTGTAGCAATAAAACTCCCCTGATAATCCCTAGCAATTACACCAATTGAACCAGCATGTAAGTCAGCGTAAAAAGACGCATCAACATTGATTTTTACCTGTCTTGGCTCTGGTTTACACCATTTGGCGTCAGAATTAGGACTAGAGCGCCCAGTCACCCTCGCCGAATTGGCCGCCATGGCCAGTATCGACATTTTGCATTTGTAGTTTGTTGGGACTGATTCATCATGCATTCTTTTACGTCTTATCCACCATAAATACCAGCTAGTTATTGAAATAACTTTTTTTAGGCCTGCACCATCAAAGCCCGCCATTGAATTATCCTGTAGTTGCATCAGATGTTCCAAAATCGCTGAACCTTCTCTATCCACGTGAAGAGCTTCTTCAATTACTTGGTCTAGTCCCAACGATCGCCAAATTTCTTTTGTGGCTGGACATAGAAAGAGGAGATGACGGATATCTTCTGGTCCCTGGTTACATACTGGACAGGCGCCCGATGTACCAATGTGTCGATTAGCCAAGATACATTTGACTGGAATAATACCATGCAAGGCTCTCCAGATAAAGATTTTAACTTTTCCAGGAATTTTCAATTACCATATTGTCTTCTATACTGGATTAAGAGCTGATCTACCAGGTAATGACAATTGAGCAGCTCTGGGTCCAAATTGATGGCGCCACTGGAGATGATTGATGTCTATGCACGCGTCTGTTCTTGTAGACAGTGTTGGGCCTCCAAGTGCAGAGGTTTGTAGAGCAGCAGCAAGTTTCCCTTAAGTGGATCACCCAAGGTTTATCGAACTCGGGGAGGAAGAGGTCAAAGCTATCCCTCTCAAACAACCCTGCAATTATGATACAGAAAGTCTCTTGTGTCCCCAACACACCCAATACACTTGTCAGATGTATAGGTGCACTAGTTCGGTGAAGAGATAGTGAAATACAAGTAGTAGTGATGATTATAAGTAGCAAATGTGATCTGGAATAAATATTGCTGCGAGCAAACATGTAACAAAACAGAAAGTAAGCGGTGTGCAATGCTTGGAAACAAGGCCTAGGGATCATACTTTCACTAGTGGACACACTTCCAACAAATATAACATAATTGAACAAATAAATAACTTCTCTTCACTATGCTACTCTGAATTACTCTCCTATTGAATAACACTAATTATTGTGTAGGGCTACGAAGCACTCCTTAAAGTTCATCAAGTACTTAACAAACACCACTCATAGAGATATCCAAATCAAATCACAACTCAAGATAAATATTATTGCAACTTAGACCAAGTACTAACACGGTGCACACACTGTCAACATTACACCATGAAAGGAGGAATAGATCACTTCAATACTATCATAGTGATAATTATTCTCATAATCCATAAGAGATCACAATCGTAGCCTAGACCAAGTACCACCACGATGCACACACTGTCACCGTTACACCGTGGCAGGAGGAATAGATTACTTTAATAACACACTAGAGTACACATAATGAAGAAGAGTAACATCTACTTATTCAACATGATACAAAGCTCACGATCACATAAAGATCACATCATGGGAGAGAGAGGTGAACCACATAGCTACCGGTAGAGCCCTCAGCCCCGGGGATGAACTACTCCCTCCTCATCATAGGAGACAACAAGGTTGATGGAGATGGTGGTGAGGTCGATGGAGACGGCGGAGACAGCGATGGAGACCGATGGAGATGGCTCCGAGGGCACTTTCCCATCCCGGCAGGGTGCCAGAACAGAGACTTATGTCCCTCGAAATTTGTCTTCGATGGCGGCGGCGCTGCGGAACTGTTCTGAAAATTTCGCTGACTCTCCTAGGGTTTTCCATCCCGAGGCTTTATATAGGCGAAGGGGCATCGTTAGGGGGCTGCCAGGGCCTCCTCACACATAGGGGGTGCGGCCAGAGCCTGGGCCGCGCCACCCTGGTGTGAGGGCAGCCCCTGGCCCCCCTCCGGCTCTCGTTTGGTCCTCGTCCTTCGTCCAGGAAAAATAAGACTTCTGGAACTTGTTTCGTCCAATTCCGAGAATATTTCCTGTAGTTTTTCTGAAACACAAAACAGCAGAAAACAGGGAACTGGCACTATGGCATCTTGTCAATAGGTTAGTTCCAAAAATCGTATAAAAACACCACGAAGTGTAACGAAACACAAGGCAGATGGTGTAAAAATAAGCATGGAGCATCAAAAATTATTGATACGTTTGAGACGTATTAGCATCCCCAAGCTTAACTCCTGCTCGTCCTCAAGTACGTAAGTGATAACAAAAGAAATAATTTTTGAGGTGACATGCTCCTACACAATCTTGATCATATATGTAAGCATTGTGAGCTGGGATCATAAGAACTTAAAACATGGGCATGAAAGACATAATCTTGATAGAAGAAACTTAGCAACCATGTTATAAACATGCAAATGAACACAAACAAAAGATCATGAAAATGAAACAATGAAAGTCAAACATGTGTTCAAATCATAAGGAAAAACATACAAATGGTTTTCAGCTTGTCCTTCATGGAGAGCAAAACATAAATGCATAGGACACCTTCAAGTTTAAGAGGGTGACTAGATACAAATAATTTGAGAACAAGTGAAACCAACAATATGAATCAATCAATGAAAACTTTGGGACAATGCACATTATACTCAGAATGACAACTATGCTCTCTTAATGGTGCATAAAGATAGAAGGTGGTGACTCAACATAAAAGTGAAAAGAAAGGCCCTTCGCAGAGGGAAGCAGGGATTAAACATGTGCTAGAGCTTTTCATTTGTAAAACAGAGAGATAAAACTTGGGTTTTGAGAGGTGGTTGCTTTTGTCAACGACTGGCAATGGGGTTCTTACTATCTTCCATACAAAAATGAAGCAACTTTTTGAGAGAGAGATTGGCACTTTTGTGCTATTTTATAAAGCTTGGCACTCCTCCCCACCTTTTTTCCTTTCACAAACCATGGCTAACCGATTCCATCGGGTGCCCACCAACTTTCACATACCATGGAGGAGTGCCTTTTTTTCTTTCTTTTTTTTCTTTTTCTTTTTCTTTTTGTTTTTGGAATAAGCAATATGGAAGATAGCAAATCCGACCACTACGTCCCCATGAGCTGAAAATAGTGTCACAAAACGAGAAGTATTTTGAAGGTTTTTTGAAAGGTAGCACATAAAAATTTACTTGGAATGGCTTACAAATACCATGCATAGGAATTTATAGTGGACACAATGGCAAACTTGGTTTTTGGGAGTTGGATGCACGAGTAGAGCTCATACTCAGTACAAAATGAGGGCTAGCAAAAGACTGGGAGCGACCAACTAAGAGAGCAATAACGGCCATAATCATGCAAAGCGACAAAGCAACATTAAAAGAAGCATAAGATGGCATCAAAAGTCAAAAACTAAAAGATCATAGAGGCTATAGGCGACTTATTTTGTAGTCAACATGGTGTAAGCATGTTCCAAGTCAACCCAAATAAAGCATCAAAGGAGAAAACCAAATAAATGCTTCCATATAATAAAAACAACGCATAATTTTTTCAAAGGCTCATTAAGCAATCTCAGTCATTTGAGACAAGTCATGCTACAGCAAAACCACTAAGAATACTATCAAAAAGACATCAAGTATGACATGCAAAAGCCTAGGCCGCAGTCTACACAAGCTCCTTCTTGTACCACTTTTTGCATAAAGCTTTTTCTCTTTTCCAACACCATTCAAACTTTTTTATAAACACCTCTTTTGATGAAAACCAGTAAAGACCAGAGGCAAAAATACACCTTGATGAAAAGATATAAAAGATCTGAACGCAAATTAAGGTGAAAATCGAAAGCTAAACATAGTAGCAGAAAAATAAGAACACTCATTGAACGATAAGAGTGAAAACTAGAGTGTTCTTGGCAAATGAAAAGCGAGTTCATCTCCTCCAAAAGAAACATGATGTGATCTAACCATTTATTGCAGCAAACAAAGCAAAAGAAAACTAAAAACAAAAGCAACTGACGCTCCAAGAAAAACGCATAGTGCATGAAGCAATAAAAATATAGTGTCTTGAAAGGTGACCTGATTTTTGCCGATGAAGAAGGGGTGCCTCGGGGGCATCCCCAAGCTTTGATGCTTGTACTTCTTGGATATTTCTTGGGGTGATGCATGGGCATCCCCAAGCTTGAGCTTTTATACATTCTTCAACTCATCTCATCACTCTCCGATCCCTACACTTGAAAACTTCCTTCATACAAAACTAAACACAAATCTATTAGCAACATTAGTGTAAGCATAACATAGAATCAACCCTTTTTGCTTCAGGTTTCAACCTAAAAACCACCACATATAAAGTATATACTACTGTAGCAACTTCCCCAAAAGTTCCGTGATCAAAAGAACTCGAAAAGAAAGCGATAAAGCGGCAAACACAAATATTGGCAGAAATCTGTCAAAACAGAACAGCTGACAAAGGCCGAATTTTTAAGGGGTTTTCTGTTGCTCAAATCAAGAAGTGTTCAACTAATTAAAGTTTGGATATAACCTGGGGCATATGCACGCGAAATCGCAGGTCCAAAAGATATATAGAGAATTTTCACAAATTTTTACGGTGCAGCACCGAAAACTGTTTCAGGACAGCAACATCCCCAAATCTTACCTCACTCAAATTAGAGGCTTCTCTTGGCACAACAATGAAATAAAAAAGGATAAGGAGCGGTTATTACAGTAGTAATAACTTCCAAGACTCAAATAAAATAAAAAGTACTGAAAATAAAACAATGGGTTATCTCCCAAGAGTGCTTTTCTTTAACGCCTTTGAGCTAGGCGCAGTAATTTGCAAAGATGCTCATGTGGGCGCCATATATGAGCTTGAAGCAAAGGCGCCATATAGGAACTTAAAGCAATAGAGAGCATCAAAAAGCAAATGTGAAAGACATTTATATCTGATCCACTTCCTATGCATAGAAATCTTGTAAGAAAATAAATCAACGAGGCACATAGTAGCAAGCATGGATAGATAAAACAAGTGCCACTTCAAGATTTGCAACATAAAGAGGGGAAACTTAATATTGTTGAGATCCATCAAACCATGTTTCCCTCTCTCATAATAACTTTCAGTAGCATCATGAATAGAACTAACAATACAACTATCACATAAAACATCCCTATCATGAGCCACATGCATAAAAGGATTAATGCTCCCCACATGAACAATAGTAGTAGGAGCAGATTCAACAGAATAATCACCATAATCATCAAAAATAGGAGGCATATTGTAATCATAACTATTTCTCTCCTCAAAAGTAGGTGAACTGAAAATATTATACTCATCATCATAGCCATCATAAACTAGAGGTTTAGTATCATCGCAAGCTAAAGAACAGCTATTTCGCAAAGCATATTCTTCAAACATATCATCATAAGAAGGAACATCACATATGGGAGATAAAATATTATCAGAACAAACTTTCTCCACTAAAGCTGGGGAACTAAAAATATCATGCTTAACAAAACCAGCTTCCCCAAGCTTAGACTTTTCTATAGCATTAGCAACAACGGTGTTCAAAGCATTCATACTAACAACACTATTAGCATGTAAATTAAGATCCAAAGGTTTTTCAATTTTCTCTTCAAACACTTCATATCTAAACTCAGGAAAAAGACTAAAGAACTCTTTGTTTTCCATTAAGCCTAACTAGTGAAAATAAAAACAAGAAACAAAAAGATATAATTGCAGAATCTAAAGGAAATAACTTCGAGCACTCACCAGCAACTAAAAGACTTAGTAGCCAAAGAATGTGAGTACCTTTTACCTTACCTCCCTGGCAACGGCGCCAGAAAAGAGCTTGATGTTTACGCACGCGTCTGTTCTTGTAGACAGTGTTGGGCCTCCAAGTGCAGAGGTTTGTAGAGCAGCAGCAAGTTTCCCTCAAGTGGATCACCCAAGGTTTATCAAACTCAGGGAGGAAGAGGTCAAAGCTATCCCTCTCAAGCAACCCTGCAATTACGATACAGAAAGTCTCTTGTGTCCCCAACACACCCAATACACTTGTCAGATGTATAGGTGCACTAGTTCGGCGAAGAGATAGTGAAATACAAGTAGTAGTGATGATTATAAGTAGTAAATGTGATCTGGAATAAATATTTCTGCGAGCAAACATGTAACAAAACAGGAAGTAAACGGTGTGCAATGCTTGGAAACAAGGCCTAGGGATCATACTTTCACTAGTGGACACACTCCCAACAAATATAACATAATTGAACAAATAAATAACTTCTCTTCACTATGCTACTCTGAATTACTCTCCTATTGAATAACACTAATCATTGTGTAGGGCTACGAAGTACTCCTTAAAGTTCATCAAGTACTTGACAAACACCACTCATAGAGATATCCAAATCAAATCACAACTCAAGATAAATATTATTGCAACTTAGACCAAGTACTAACACGGTGCACACACTGTCAACATTACATCATGAAAAGAGGAATAGATCACTTTAATACTATCATAGTGATAATTATTCTCATAATCCATAAGAGATCATAATCGTAGCCTAGACCAAGTACCACCACGATGCACGCATTGTCACCGTTACACCGTGGCAGGAGGAATAGATTAATTTAATAACACACTAGATTACACATAATGAAAAAGAGTAACATCTACTTATTCAACATGATACAAAGCTCACGATCACATAAAGATCACATCATGGGAGAGAGAGGTGAACCACATAGCTACCGGTAGAGCCCTTAGCCCCGGGGATGAACTACTCTCTCCTCATCATAGGAGACAGCAAGGTTGATGGAGATGGCGGTGAGGTCGATGGAGACGGCAGAGACGGCGATGGAGACCGATGGAGATGGCTCCGGGGGCACTTCCCCGTCCCGGCAGGGTGCCGGAACAGAGACTTCTGTCCCCCAAAATTTGTCTTCGACGGCGGCGGCGCTGCGGAACTGTTCTGGAAATTTCGCTAACTCTCCTAGGGTTTTCCGTCCCGAGGCTCTATATAGACGAAGGGGCATCGCCAGGGGGGTGCCAGGGCCTCCTCACACATAGGGGGCGCGGCCAGAGCCTGGGCCACACCACCCTAGTGTGAGGGCAGCCCCTGGCCCTCCTTCGGCTCTCGTTTGGTCCTCGTCCTTCGTCCGGGAAAAATAAGACTTCTGGAACTTGTTTCATCCAATTCCGAGAATATTTCCTATGTAGCTTTTCTGAAACAGAAAACAGCAGAAAACAGGGAACTGGCACTGTGGCATCTTGTCAATAGGTTAGTTCCAGAAATCATATAAAAACACCACGAAGTGTAATGAAACACAAGGCAAATGGTGTAAAAACAAGCATGGAGCATCAAAAATTATAGATACGTTTGAGACGTATCAATGATACCCTGACGACATAGTATATCTCCCATGATTAGTGAAGTGCCAAGCCACAAAATCCGGAAACCCTTGATTGTTTAGTGGAATTTGTAAAATGCGCCATACATCAACATCACCAAATAAATTCTGCAGAAGGTCTTCATCCCATTGTCCCGTCACAGGACTAATTAGCTCACTCACTTTTGTGAAAATTGAAGCCCCTCTTGGAGAGATAATTCTCCTGTCCGGACTAGAAGGAACCCATGGATCATCCCAGATTTTAATACTCTCACCATCACCAACTCGCCAAATATAACCACGCTTAAAAGTTGTTAAACCTGCCAAAATACTTTGCCAAGTGAAGGAAGACCCAGCCTTTGGTCCTGCCTTCAGAATGTCTCCTTGGGGATAATACTTGGCTCCCAGAACCCGAGCACAAAGAGATTGAGGGTCATTAATTAGTCGCCAAGCTTGTTTAGCTAACATGGCTAAATTAAAAGAATGGAAGTCCCTGAAGCCCATACCTCCTTCATTTTTTGGGTAACATAATTTCCACCAAGCGAACCAATGCATTTTCTTATCATTTTCATCATCCCCCCACCAGAATTATGATATAGCGTCCATCATACCTTTACAAACTCCTTTCGGGATCTGGAAAATGGACATCGCATACACTGGAATTGCTTGAGCCACCGCCTTGAGCAAGATCTCTTTTCCTTGGATAGAAAGTAGTTTTTCTTTCCAACCATTTATCCGTTGAATAATCCTTTCAATAAAATGTTTGAAGCAATCACTCCTATCAGCACCAACAAGGGCGGGCAGTCCAAGGTATTTATCCGAGAGGGCCTCCGTATCAATATGCAAAGCCTCACAAATTTCTGATCTCAGCAAAGCATTTGTATTAGGAGAGAAAAAAATACTTGATTTTGCTAAACTCACCATCTGTCCAGAGTTTGTACAGTAAGTATCCAACACTTGTTGCAAGGAAGTTGCATTAGTCATGTCTGCTTTCATGAGGATCAAGGAATCATCAGCAAATAACATGTGTGAAACTGACGGTGCATTTCTGCACACCCTTACCCCATCGATGCCACCAACTTCTTCTTCATACAACAGGAGGCTAGATAAACCTTCCGCACAAAGGAGGAACAAATAAGGAGAGAGTGGGTCCCCCTGACGGAGTCCCCTAGTAGGAATAAAGGAGTCAGTTTCTTCAGAATTAAACCTCACTTGGTACCTGACTGAACTAACACAAGCCATCATAAGTGAGATCCACCTTTCAGCGAATCCCAATTTTTGCATCATATTTTCTAGAAAAATCCATTCAACACGATCATAGGCTTTGTGCATATCTAAATTGACCGCACAAGCTCCTGAAGCACCCTTTTTTTATTCTTGATCATGTGAATACTCTCATAAGCCACCAGAACATTGTCAGTAATCAACCGTCCTGGAACAAAAGCACTCTGAGTAGGTGCAATAACCTCAGGTAGAATAAGCTTCAACCGGAGAGCCAACATCTTAGAAATAATTTTATAAATGACATTGCAGAGACTTATTGGCCTATACTGTGTGATCCTTTCTGGGTCTTCAACTTTGGGAATTAAGACTATCGTTGTATCATTCCAACCGTCCAGAATAACCCCCGAGTTCAGAGCTTGTAGAACTTCTTGAGTTATTTCATGTCCGCAAATATCCCAAAATTGTTTATAAAACACCGCATGTAAACCATCTGGGCCCGGAGCTTTGAAATCTCCAATGCTGAAAACAGCCTTTTTGACCTCCTCAACAGTAAAAGGAGCCAACAATTGTTCATTCATCCCATCCGACACTCTTCGGTGAATTTTTTCTAGCATAGCCGGATCAGTATCCTGTACCTCAGAAGAAAAGAGATCAGCAAAATAATTTAGAACAAGAGGTTTCAGTAATTCGGTACCTTCTACCCAATGATCATCATCGTTTTTCAGTTTTTTTATATAATTCTTCTTCCGTCGCGCTGACGCAAAATTATGGAAAAAAGACGTGTTTCTGTCTCCAAATTGTAGCCACTTTGCACGAGAACGTTGTAACCAGTGGATTTCTTCCTGCTCCAGTAATAGCTCAACTAGGTCCGCCATTTCTTTTGCAATTATATCATTCTCATCAGACATGGTGCCATTTAATACATTTTCTAACTTTTGCTGAGCACGGCGCAAACGACGTTTGGGCTTCTTCAACACAGCTTTGTCCCAAGCATGTAAGGAGCCATGCATGTGCGCTAGCTTTGCATGTACTCCCCCGTCCGTAGAGGCTCCTGCTGTGTCCCATGCATGTAACACTGTATCACGGAAACCAGCTTCACGTAACCATTTTGCTTCAAATCGTTTTGGTCCACCACTTGTTCGCAACGGTGGTTGATATTCTGTGTCCAAACAAATAGGCCTGTGATCCGATTTAATATGCCCCAGGTGCTGAACAGCCGCTCCAGGGTGCATTGTACACCAGGTACTCGTCGCCACCACTCGATCGAGCCTCTCGCGAATCCGGCCACGCTTCCACGTGAATTGTTCTCCCATATATCCGAGGTCTTCTAGCTCACAGTCTAGGAGAGCGTCTCTGAAAGCCTGCATATAACTAGGGGGCCGTGGATTACCCCCCTCTTTTTCTGTAGAGAACAATATTTCATTAAAATCTCCCAGTATTACCCAAGGTAAATCTGAATTGCTTTTCAACTCCCGCATCTTGTCCCAAGTTTTGTATTTGTCCTCCCAACGTGGCTCACCATAAATACCAGTAAGCCGCCAAACTTTATTTGGCCCCTCATCAACACGAACATCAATATATTTTGGAGCTGAGAATAGTAGATCAATTTTCACTTCTTTTTTCCACAAGAGCATTACACCTCCACTTCGACCATTGCTAGGATTAACAATCTTAAAGTCCATCTTTAACCTTTGTCTCAAGCACTCAGCCGGATACTCATCAAGGTGTGTCTCCGACAAAAACAACACCGAGGGGTCACTCCGCCTTCGTAAGTCCGAAAGCGCACGAACTGTCGGGGCATTACCCAATCCCTGACAGTTCAAACCTAGGATCCTCATTGTGACCGGACGGACCCCTCGAAGGAGCCCGCCGATCCTAGTGAAGGGGAGTTAGCTCCATCCTTCTTTGAGCGTTTAGCTCGTTCAGTCATTCCCTTCTCACCTGGTGCCATCAATTCAGGAACGGCACCATCCAAAGCCATCTCAGCAGGCAAGTCAAGATCCTCCTTTTGCTGCAACTCATCAGAGATAATATTCAGATTCAGTCTTCTCTTTGCACCAAAATCTGAGCTCTCGTGGTCCATCTCAACATCATTGTTTTTTACTGGACTTGTAGCTGTATCCTCCAACACCCCCTCAACCTGGTCCTTCTCCGATGAGTACGCTAGGGCATTATACCTCCAGCTTGAGAAATTGCCTCTACCACGACCAGCATTATTTCCACCTGGGCCTATACCAGCATCCCATTCAGCAGGAGATCGTCCACCACGGCTAGATTGCCCTCCTCCTCTATTGCCCCCTAGGTTCCGGCCCTTCCAAGTAGACCAATCGGCTTTGAGGAAGTCCCCCCACTTCAGCTTTTCTTCATCATGTTCTCCAGAGCCGCACTCAAGGTGAGTATGACCCATGTAACCACAAGCTCCACAAAACCTTGGCATTTTTTCATATTTAATTTGATAGAACTCACGCTGACCAGCTCTCGAGACAGTCACAAAGCGCGCCAAGGGTTTAGCCACATTCAGTTTCACACGCACTCTGACAAAATTACCAACGCCATTCACATTGGTTTCTACCTTTCCGATCACTTTCCTTAGCTTCTTCTTAGTAAGATTTTTTATGAGAGCATCATTCCTGTATCCCACAGGGAGCTTATGAATTTGGATATAAGTTGCAAAGGAATTAAGGTCAACAGACTCCGGATCCGACAAGCCGTCATATTCTTCAATACAGACAATATTTTGATGAAACAATCAAGGCCCCTCTTGCTCAACCTTGAGCCAATCCCCCAAACAGAAGCATTGCACCGTGAATAGGTTTCCCTCAATATGCTGAAATTTGATCTCTTTTGCAGGACTCCATGCAATTTTCATGTGCTGCTCAAAAGTTTGGGGACTAAAATAATTTGAAGTATGAACCCTAGCCAACGCCATCCACTTCATACCTTGTTTTGGTGCCGCCTCCTCCTCCTCAAAAATTAGATCATCAATCTCGTCGTCGTCTATCCCCAATCGCTGCAGCATACCATCAATACCCTCTGTCCTCTTGCTGCCCGATCCGCTCGGATTGTCCGACGTACTCGCCGCCGGACTCGCCATAGCAGCCTGACCAAAGACTACCCGAAACCCTAGCAGGTTTAGGGAAATCGAATCAACCAGCCTCACCACACCGCTTCCCTGAGCAGGTTCAAGGAGATCGGGAAGAAAATTGGAAGAAATTTGATTCCGTAGCGAAGAGATCGACCACGGAGGAGTTGAAAACCCTAGTCGCCCTGACCCTCGCCTGTCAGGACCCTAGGTCGAATCATGAGAAACGTACCTAGCTTTGTAAATCTGTAACCTGTAACCTGTCGATTAATATAAAAATAGAAGAGGTGGGGTCATCGTACCCCACGTAACCATATTACGATCTGGTATCGTCGGGAACCGGCATCCGAACAGTCACTTTCTTTGGTGGCGACCGTTCCCTTTTATATGAGTGACTGAGTGTTCTCGATGAATGAAAACAATTCTCTCTCACTTTGTCGAAACCCTGCTCTAATACGATCAATTTCACTGATAGCGAGGGTTCCCCCGGCGTGCCTGAAGCGGCCGGGAGAGCGGTGAACCCATTCTACGGCCAGCCTGCACACCGCTACGCTGCCATGCGGAGCCCACCCCAATGTCTAATTTGGCTAGGAGGGGTTGAACAGGAGATAAACCAAAAGTCCAACACGCATACACGTACTCCGATTGCACGGACCATCAACACGCATACACATACTCCGCTTGCACGGACGACCATCACCACGCATACTCCGCTTGCACGGACCTATATATATATTTTGCGTCTACCTCGATTTACAAGTTATAGCATTTGAGAGTCACCAGTGTAGACACATGAAGATCCATTATACGCCGCTCCTTCTCGTTTGCTCGGTCTTGTTGCTTCCTCTGATTTCTGAAGCCTTTCCACTTTGCACAGACTCGAGTTGGTCTCCCGATCCCCATTCCATATTCTGATTTAAGTTTTTCATCATGAACTGCAATTCCTAAGCTGTATTTTTGTTCCTGTCGTTGAATAGGATCACCCGTGGTGCTGAATGTCACCCTCAAATTCTGCCTGGCCGACGGCGGCGACGCCGGCTGCTGCGATGCCAACGACGACGCCGCGCTGCAGGAGCGATTCGACTCTATGGGCGTGAAGCTAGGGGGTGCATGCGGTCGCCTCATCAAGTCCATCCTCTGTTCGGTACGTATCATTGATTCCATCGAAAATAAGTGTTGGTAATATAGTATAAATTTATAGTAAATTAGTACTCCCTCTATCCTAAAATGTAAGGCGCCTAAGCTTTAGCTAAAAGTCAACGTCTTCTAAGTTTGACCAAGTTTATTTAAAAAAATATGAATATCTATAATATTAAATTAATATTTTGAGAAACTATACTTTCTGATGAATCTATTGATATTGATTTGGTATTGTGAATATTTATATTTTTACGTATAAATTTGATCAAAATTATAATATGTTGACTTTTGACTAAAACTTAGACGCCTTATATTTTGAGACAGATGGAATATAAAATTATCGACAGTTATTCCAATCGGAGTTTAGTATCATATTCTCCAATTGCTTCTTGGCTTCCTTTCCAAGTTGGCCTTTAATTTAAGTCCAGTTGATGTCATAATTTAGATACGCCGTGAACCAATAATAAGTCACATTCAAGATCCAGCGTTTTCCTTTAGTCTAGCTTGACTCTGTTAAAATAAATGTACAGTTTAGCTTTTTTCATCAGTTCAGAATTTAAAAATAGTTGGCTAGAACATCAATCTAATATGGTATCAGAGCAAAAAGGTCTCGGGATCAAATCCTACCCAACGCACTATTTTAATCTATTCCAAATAGTTATGGCTCCAGACTATACACGTCTAGTATTTTCCCATTTGTCCAGCCTAGACGTGAGGGGGAGTGTTAAAATAAATATATAATCTAGCTTTTTTTATCAGTTCGGACTTTTAGAATAGTTGGCTAATAGACTCTTCTTTGTTTTGTTTTGCCCACCCTTTTTTTCGGATTGTTTGAGCTATTACCTCTATTTTGAAATACAGGTTTTTTTAATAAACTTTTAAGGACTTTAAAAAAGGCTTATAAAGTACTCGTAGTATTCTAAATCGGAGGTACGAGTAGTATACACGGGTGACAGTGGGCACGGTCAGTGCTGACCGCTCTCCCTTGACTTACGGTCCGAAGTGGGGCCCACGGTCGGCCACCCCTTTTTCCTTATTATTCTTCTTCCTCACGAACCCGTCTCCTGTCCCACCTTCGGTCGTCTTGCTCCCCACCGCACAGCCACAGCACCGCCCCTCCGGGGAAGAAGGCTTAAGGATGGAGGGGTGGGGATTTGTAGGGATGGCTGCGGCGGCGGCCGGACCGGCGGAGGGGGGAGATCGGGGCAGGGCGGGGCGGCAAGGCGCCGCGGCAGCGCGCCGGCCGCGGGCAGGGAGGTAGGCGGTTTGGCCGGTGCGGGCGGCGGGGGAGATGGAGGTGGTGGTGGCGTTGGTGCTCTCTTTTTCTCGTCCTCTCCAGCAGTGCGGCGGGGGATATGGAGGTGGTGGTGGCGCTGGTGCTCTCTTCTTCTCCTATCCGGCGGTGCGGCGGCGGTGCTCTCCATCCTCCTCTTCTCAGGCGGTGCTCCTCCATCCTCCATATACCTCCCTCGTTCCGATCAAAAAAGGCATCGTGGGCTTGTATGTGAGCTCTCCCTTGACTTACGGGACCTCCTCCCACCACTCCCCGCCGGCGCCGGAGGAGCCGCCGGGCGAAGCCCGCGCGGCGGTTGGCGGCAGCAGGGGCCTCTCTCCCCGCAGTCGGCGGCCTCCGGGCGTAGGTTTCAGTGGCGGCGGCCCCCGGATCCAGAGGGGTGGACCTCTGGCACGGCGATGCGGTGGATCGGCTGTGCCCCGCCGAATCCTGGTCGGCGGCGGGTCGGTGTGAGATGGCATGTCCTTGAGACGACGGCACCTGTTCGCCTCGACGCCTCTCCCGGTGGTGGCTTTGCTTGGTGTGGCAGTCCTCTGGCGGGTGGCAGCCCGGCATCCTTCGACTTCCCTCTCTGCTGTGCTGCCCCATCTCCGGCTGACCCTGCTTCCGAGGTCTATGGCTGGATCCTTCCACCCACTCGCCGCCATTTTCCAGACAAGGCCTTCTCTAATTCTGGCTGTATCCTTCCACCCACTCGCCGACTCTCCTAAACACATTTGGGCAGCCCTGGTAGTGTTGCTGTGTTAGGAAGCGTCCCTGACATGGCCTTAAGGCACTGAGTCTCGCCTCCTCGCTGTTCATGGTTTTAGGCTGGGCAAGGCCTTTGTAGTTGTGGTATGATGTTGGCGCCTCCTAAGCTGGTTGTAGGTTGTTTGGCAAGGACAATCATGTTCTTCTTTCCTTCTTTTTCTGGCCTCGCCGTTGGCGGGTGCATTCAGCTTAAATCTTTGTAAACTTGGTCGTTTCCACTATCTTAGTGCCTTCTTCTCAATACAAGACATGCTCCCATTTATGTTCGAGAAAAAATAACATGCAGAACTAGTGCCTTTATGAATACTGAATATTATTGCAAGAACTATTATGCCATGATGAACACTCCCTCTGTTCCAAAAACTAGTGCCTTTTAATTTATGAACACTGAATATTATTGCAAGAGCTGTTATGCCCTGATGAATGATTAATATTATTGTGTGCTCACACGGTTCTTTCTTCATGTTTCCAGAAATGCAGTCCATTCTCTGCTGATCTGTTTGGCATTGGGTCCACCGCACGTACAGTTCCTCTTCTGTGCAGCTCTTCCTCGTCACCAAATTATTCTCAACCCGAGGACCCCAAAGGGTACTACTGTGAGCAAGTTTGGAAAGATTGCAAAAGCACAGCAATATCCAACTCCCCTTTTCAGCCAAGAAAAGCTGCACTTACTGGTTCAGCTTCAATGCTTACTGATTTTTGGCAATCGGAAAATGACTTTTGTGCGTCATTTTCTGGTACACCAAACAACCAGTCAGTATGCTTCAATGGGCATGATATTTCATTTAACACTAGGAAGGAATCTTCATCATCTCCTACTGGGATTTGCCTTGAGAAGATTGGTAGTGGATCCTACCTTAGCATGGTTGCTCACCCTGATGGGTCCAATAGAGCCTTCTTCTCCAGACAAGATGGGAAGATATGGTTGGCTACTGTTCCTGATCAAGGAATGCAAGATGGTCTGCAAATTGATGAGACAAGCCCATTTCTTGATCTCACAACTGAAGGTTACCTCAGCTCCGACCTAGGACTTGTGGGTGTAGCGTTTCATCCGGATTTTCCAAACAATGGGCGTTTCTTTGTTTCCTACATTTGTGATGGAACTCAGTCACCCGACTGCGCTGGTAGGTGTTCATGTGATGATGAAGTGGAGTGCGATCCCTCAAAGCTCGGCTCTGAGAAGAATGGTGCTCACCCTTGCCAGTACCATCTAGTTATCTCGGAGTATTCTGCTAAAGGTTCACCATCAAGCTACTCTGAGGTATACATAGACGTGTGTATTCTCTTCCTTGCAGTCCTTTATACTCCGTATTTAGATTAATTCCTGGCTAAATATTGTATTTGTACCCTTCTTCTTTGATAGGCAACGGATGCTGATCCATCAGAGGTCAGAAGGGTATTTTCAATGGGGCTGCCATATGTTTCCAACCATGCTGGTCAGCTCCTTTTTGGACCTACTGATGGATACCTATACTTTTTCACGGGAAATGGTGGGATAAGAGGCGACCCTTTCAACTTCGCTCAGAATAAAAAGTCACTTCTGGGAAAAATCATGAGGCTCAACATTGATGAACTTCCAGGTAAGTTATAGATGGAGACATAAATGATGCATACCTTTTAGAGATGTCCTTCATTTCTCTCTCTTCGGTAGTACTTTTGTGTTGTATTTCCCCTTTTCAGTTAGATGACCATTATATCAACATATTTAGGAAATATTGTATCTGTCCAAGCTGGCATAAGAGCTAAAAGGGTTAAGCACTGTCACTAGTTCAAGGGTTTGATAGGCTTCCAAAAAAATAATGTGTAGTTATCCTCATGGAAACATTTACAGTGGTACCATACAAAATTGGCCAGTGCTTCTTTACGTGTTGAAAGTTCACTACTTCAACATAACTCTTTCCAATGTTGCGTGAATTGTAAAGCCACAATGTTAGAGTTTGTGTTTTTCACCTTCAGGGCAATAAAAGCACCACTGCATCGCTCAAAGCAGCATCATGTTGCTATTGTTTACTACAGCATTTCAGTAAGGCTAACAATAAATCTGTACACATCGTCGCATTTTTGGTGGTACTATAGAACAGTAGACTAGTATTCTTCCAAAATCTCAAATTGCAAGAATTACACAGCAGTATTGTTAGTACTGTAGTAGTGGATATTTGAAAACCAGACCCATGTGCTTCCGAAATTTGTGCTTTGGTGCAAAGAAAAAGTGATCAGAACAGTATGTTGTTATACTGTTACTAGTACATTCTGTCAAGGTATATTTGTATGCTTTTTAAGAGTACGACTAGCTTTGACGAACTTTTTGTTCGTCAGTATGTGATCTCCTGCTTAAAGAGCGATATGAAATTCATGAAACACCTTCAAACTTGATAGAAATTCCAGAATAGTAGTCGGTTCCACTTGGCTGTACAACCACTTAGATAACTGTATTACACTCTTGATGATGTAATAATTAGAATCAGTTAGATATGCTTATCATATCACTTAAAAACTTACTGGGAAGATCTGAAAAGCCGGTCTATATTTTTACCGTAACATAGTAATGCTTGAACAATTCCTTACTTTCTAAGAGGCAAATATTCCTGAACTGTTTTTCTTCTAATTTTGAGCTTCACAGAGATGAATGAAGTTGTTAACCTAAGCTTATGGGGTAATTATACAATACCGAAGGACAATCCCAATGCTGATGACAGCAACTTACGACCGGAGATTTGGGCCTTGGGTCTTGAAAACCCTTGGCGATGCAGCTTCGACTCTGCGAGGCCTTTCCACTTGTACTGTGCAGATGATGTCCAGGTATCATTTTAATGCTATAACCATCTTAGAAATGAGTTCCTTCCAAGCTTGAGCTCTGTTTTCTGTACCAAAAAAATTCCTAATTCGGCGACCTTGCATATATATAGGACCAATACAAAGTTGTAGATTTGATATCCAAGGGGGGCAACTATGGGTGGGTTGGTGTCTATGAGGGCCAGCATGTTGACTATCCACCGTGGGCTGCTCAAGTAACCAAACCTACGGAAGGCATCATTTTCCCCATAATGGGCTATAAGGTTTCTTCTTCTACCCCAGAGAACACGGAATCTGCATCGATAGTTGGTGGGTATGTGTACCGTGGGTCTGCCGATCCTAGCTTGTCTGGAAGGTATTGTTTATGCCATACTACTGTTTTGTATTGTTTGAATGAATTACTTTCTTCCGAAACTTGGCCAGTTTGCAGTTTGCATGTATGCTAATGTCTAATTTGATATGGCAGATACTTATTTGGTGACATGTACACGTCTGCCATGTGGACTGGCACTGATGGCAGTGGTGAATATATCTCTACTTCCATTCCAGTGCGCTGTTCCAAGAAGACACCAATTCCCTGCGACGAGACCGCCAATGGTCCTCTTGGCCTCATATTTTCGTTTGGCGAGGATAACAAGTTCGACGTCTTTATCCTGGCCAGCCAAGGCGTTTACCGTATTGTTCAGCCTACCCTCTGTGGCTATGCTCATCTAGATTCCGCAACAACAGACGGAGTGACACCTTCTAGTGACAGCAATGGGATGTCAGCATTGATGAAAGTAGTGGTGACTGTGCTGTCGGCTGTGGGCGCATCTCTGGCTAGCTTGGTAGTTTGGAGGTGTTTCTGCAACAATACAGCCTTGTGTTGCAATGGGAATGTCCAGGTGACCAATAACAACACCATGCACGGAGATGATCCTTCAGCCAAACCAGGTGGTATTGAGTTGGCCATGATTAAGCCTGAAGACCGTGGAGGTCGCTAGGTACAGATAATCTGTGTCTCGATCCAGTTTCTTTTATTGAACCACTCGTAGTTATTAGTCATTTCGTGGCGTCTACTCGCATTTTGGAAACAGAAAGGTTTTGTCCCGAAGAAGGTTCTCCTACTGTTTTCAAATTAAATTAGGAGTTTTTTCTGTTATGACTCTTGTAATCAAGTATTTGTATGGAAATATTGCTTGCCGAGCTTCAAAATGATCTGGTAGAGCATGTGTGGGCGATAAAAGGAGTCATGTCAGCTTGATGAGTGTTGCTTCCCAATAAATTTTATTTGGTTTGATTTATATGATTATTGCGTAATTATGGCCAAAACTATGTTAGTTTTGTGTTAATTTTTAAATTGCAAGACTCAGCTTGTGTGCCGGACGCTTACCGTTGCCTTGCTTCTCAATTGCAATTTTGAATTTTGAGCTTACTTTGAAAATTGTTAGTATGAACCTTATCTTTTGCAAAAAGTATGAACCAGAGGGATCACCGGCAGCGGTTCAAGCAATTGCGTTTGTTGCATGATTCTTGAATGATGATACATCAGGACAATTACACAAGTTTTGGGGATGACAACATTCAAGGACATTTACACATGATTAAGCTATGCAACAATTATGCTACTTCCTTCGACCCTCTAGTATGGATATATCTAGACATTATTATTTTTCATTCAAGGACATTTACACATATTTATTTTTTCATTTAATTTGCCCCACAGAAGGAGCTATGTAACAATTATGCTACTTCCTTCGACCACTATTAATTATCTCTAGTATGGATATATCTAGATATTAAAATATATCTAGATATATTCACATTAAAGATAGTAATAGTGGTTGTAAAAAAAAACTATTATGCTACGCTTTCGCACATAATGTCATCTGTCGCAATGGGAATGGGCACTGCAAAGTATTATTTGTCTTCTACCTAACTCTAGTTTAGCAATCATCATCCACTGCCATACTTCTATACAAACATGATTTGAGCCTTAGAGAACTCGAAATACAAGAATTAGTTGATCATAGCAAATTAACGCCTGATCGAATTCTACCGATTATTGCAATAATATAATCTCCGAAGCTGCTTACAAGGGCCCATCCAGTCCGTAGGCCTCAACGTATCCCGCCCCCTCGCCAGTCCCCAATTCCGGGGCACCACCTCGTTGCCCTCAATCTAGTCCACCGTCTCCCTCGATCCCCAGCCCTATTCCGCCATCTCCGCTGCAGAGGCGGTGGCGGCGGTGGCGGCAGGAATCGCACCGGAGAAGATGACCAAGCCCGAAAGGATCCGTGATGATGGGACTGAGACGGAGAGGGAGGCAAAGAAGAAGAGAAATTCGTTGGGGGAGGAGCTGGAGGTCGACCCTCCGTTGTGCGACCCTCCAGAGATGAGAGGAGTTGGAGGTAGTCTTCTTCCTCATCATGATTGCATCTTGTACTGGGTCTTTACTTGTTCCTGCTGCGATTGTCATCAGTGACAGAAACTAAGGGAAAATTGGTTATCTGCCCAAGAAAGATGATTAATTGTGTTTCTGATCTACCCAAGAGGGATTTTCTGTAAACTAAAAACTTACCCTTTAATTGCTCATGGAAATGACTACTATGCTCCTAGCCACATTGTCTGCCGGCTTCCTGCATCACGTTGCTGACCCACTCCATTCTCAACTGAATGCACTAATGAAAAGCTATATATGATGGCCGCTCAACAGACTGTCAATTGCTTTTACAAGCCATCAAGTCAAATAACTATGATATCTGTCGGCTCCGCTCGTTTTTCTGTGAGGCCAAGTTTCAACTTCGCACATGTTTCATCGAGTATGAAATCATCTATGAGCCACGATATTGTAATAGGCCAGTGCATGTGCTGCCTGGGTTAGGTGCAGGGGGGGCCAAGATTATAGCCAAATTTGGCTTTATAACTCCCTGCTGCTGTAAGTTGGGTTCTGTAGGGTGATTCTGCCGACGCAAGAAAATTTAATCATTGTGTGGAGTCCTTCCTTACATTATACTAAACTATATACGCCCTTCGTGATGAAGCAATATGATTATGTGAATCAGATCTATTAGTACCGACTCACTATACATGCCAACATGCATGAATTTTTAGAGGGACTGGTCGTACCGCAACATCAGAAATAGGAGAAGATGATAGATTAGGGACGCACGCTCCGGGCTAGCGGCAACGGCGGTGGTCACAAACGGACGGTGTCGCTCAATGGTGGACGCTGCCGCCGGGAGCGCAGCTGGCTAGAGGCGCACGCATTACACCCGTGTGCGTGAACTGGCTTACACAGTTTGCAATTTAATCGGTGAAGCTGATCTATTGACTGTTTCATGACCAGCTCTAAGTAGGGACCTGCTATAATTGTTTTTTAGTTTCATCTATTGGGTATTTAGGTACGATCAACTTTGGATAGATGATCTAAGGCCAATGAACTTTTGGGTAAATAACCAATTTTCCCCAGAAACAAATGGCGCGCGAGTCGACGACATGGCCAAGGAGGAGGAGGAGCTATCCTCGTTTACACCCAAATCTCCAATCAGCAAGCCCTACATCCCCGACGAGCTAAATGATCCGGCTGCCTATCCTGAGATACTCACCGCCTTTGAGGACGCCCAAGCCAAATACGAAGCGAAATTACGTAAGTCTCTACCCCTGTCCCTCTGTTCTTCTGGCTCCCATTGCGCGTGCTTAGTTAGTAAATTGTATGATTCTGATCTGTAGGTCGTCGGGCAGCACTCTTTACTTCTGAATATAGGCGCAAGGATGCACCTTCGTGCCTGTTTTATCATGAGCAACTTCATCCCATCCGTGAATCTGCAAAAAAGGCAGTGCTTCATGCTGCTAAATCTATCATCAGGCTCTCATCCTCTGTCGGTGCGTATGTAAACATCATGCTTGGTTGCTTGCTGATTAATACATATTGCAAAAGAGATCGAGGCGCTAACTGAGTGTTGTGGGACTTGTGTTTGCAGAGGGGGAGCAGCTGACAAACTGCTGCGGTTTGTGGATTGAATGGGACGAGGAGAGCAAAACCGGCACCATTTTGACGACTGCACATCTCATTCGCTCAAAGCATCCAACGGAAAACCAATGGAAAGGAAGAGATGAGTACAATGTTAAAGCCAACGTGAGTTTCTTCTCAACATTCACTTGTCTATTTTCTGTTATATCTCAGATTTAATTATTTTTATTTTTTCAGTGACATAATTTTTTCTGCTAAACTCAAATTGGGTGCTGTAGGATAGCTAGTTACAAAAATGCAGTGACATAATTTTCCCTGCCGTGGTTTCAGGTTACCGTTCACTTGCGGGACAGCACCACCGCAGAAGGCCACTACCTCTACCACCAGGAGCATTATGATCTTGCATTTTTTAAGGTTAGAGTGGATGAGCCGGTCCAGCTGCCCTCTTTTAATGGCAGCATGTATTGTGGTCAAGACGTTTTCCGACTTGGAAGAGACGAAAGTATGAATTTGAGGATAACGCATGGTAGAGTGGAATATTGGAATCCAGCAAGTTATGAGAGATATCATTACATGTACTTTCTCCACGAAGATGATGACTACCTCGTATGTGATAAATATTAATTCTTACTCCATGTTTCGCAATTTGGTGTTGCTACTTTGTTATTGTAAATTGTAATATTTATCGCTATTACTATGTTGTAGTGTGATGACAATGGAGGGCCCGTCATTGATTTGGAGGGGAAGGTTGTGGGATTGATTAACAATCATCTTAGCGCTTCTTTTGTACCTTCTTCTATTTTGGAGAAGTGTGTGGATTTGTGGAGAAACTTTATGTACGTCTTTCCCATATATTCATTCTTTCTAATGGATTTTTCTTCTTATTGTGCAAGTTGAACATAATTGATTTGATTAAAAGCGTTCTCATGTATGACTACACTTTTATTATGTATCGTAGAAATATTGTTTGCTAAGTTTCCAAACTCTATTTACACCATTTAGTTTATGCTATTTCTTCTATTTTTACCTCATGCAATTGAACGACTACAAAACTATGTTTGGATTGTGATTCTTTAGCATGCTACAGTTATTTCCGATCGGAGGGAGTATATTTTAAAGAAGACAGATCATTTGTAAAACACTCAAGTACTTTTTCATACCACTTTTAGTTGTGCTGCTGTATTAAATGATTATATTTGGTAAAGGTGCATCCCTCGGCTCCACCTTGGAATGAAGTTTGCTTCCATCGGGCTTCTAGACCCTGTTAATGTTGAGAAGATGTGGCGCATGCATAACATTGAGGACGGCCTTATTGTTGAAAAGGTATATAGTCTTGTATGTTGTTTACAGTTATCTATTTTGTAACTTGTTATTAGTTTTCTTAAAAGTGTACCTCAAATGATGTTACGGAGTAATCACGGTCAATTGAACATTAGGTGTCAAAGGAATCGCATGCCGAGAAACTTGGAATCTGCTTTGGTGATATTATTGAATGTTTTAATGGAGAACACGTTTCTACTACCATTGAGGTAGCTTGCATTGTATATTTATTGAGTTTCAGTTAAAATGGTATGAGAGTACGTATATATTTATGTTATACTTTATGCTCTTGATTTCTGTAACTATGTCAGTTGGAGAGCATGTTGCTGGGCAGATGCAAGGACCATTTTGATCAAGAAAATAAATTGAATGCCAAAATAGATGTTTTAGTAAGTTTTTTATTACTTTAGAATTTTTAACTATGATTTGCTTGATTTATGCAGATCACAACTCTAATAAATAATATTGTTGACTTTGCAGATTCAAGTATTTCACACGGATGAACATCTTAGAAGAACTATAAATTTGAATGTAGAAGTATCAGATCATGGAGAGGTCATTAGGAAAAGTAAACATCACCCCTTTTTAACATAGTGTAGCAGATTTTTGTTGTGAATCTTAAGCTATCACATTTCCCTCCGTTGTAGATGCTGTAGATT
The DNA here is from genome assembly GCA_007115705.1 of Dactylis glomerata. Classification (NCBI taxonomy): domain Eukaryota; kingdom Viridiplantae; phylum Streptophyta; class Magnoliopsida; order Poales; family Poaceae; genus Dactylis; species Dactylis glomerata. The sequence goes on from QXEO01000518.1 coordinate 940,094, forward strand.
CGACATGTTTTAACTCAAACTTGAAAGTCATCTCTATTATACATAATAGACTTGTAGATAATGTTCCTGGAAGGTGAGAAATTGAGGGCCAATGTGAAATCTTAAATTAGGCCTTATAGAGAGAAAAATGTAATTACACAAAAACACATTATTATATGTCGCTAGCTAACTATCGTTCTTTACTATTCCATACACAATCATATTAAGAAATTGCTCACTATGTCGGCTTGCTCATCTGAGTTCTACTGGACCGGTGGCCATCCCTAGTTCTTAATGCTTTTTTGTAACGATGTCATAATTTATTTTGTTAGAGATTTTTTAGGGGCTGACGTTTAATTTGTTCTCTTCTGTTCAAGAGTTTTCAGTTAGCAGGGTTGGCAAGATAGGTATGTGACATGGATTAACCACCACCAATTCTCAACTATATTTAGTAAAGTTGAAAATAATCATAACACAATTTTCCTAACAGTGAAATCATGGTTCTGGCATTCCTTGATGTAATCAGGTTATTATCAGTATCTCTTGTGTCATCTTAGAACACGAGTAGGAGATCAACCTTTTAAGTGTAGAAAAACTTTTCTCTAACATATGAAAGTCACTTGGGATATCCAACATAATTGTATATGCAGTGAGTGAGGGAGGCACTGAGTGAGTGAGGGAGGGGAGATTTGTAGGGAGTAGTAATGCTTGATTATTCACAGCTAAGTCCTCCATTACTTCTTCTAAGTAACCGTACTTAAAGAAAACATTGAGGTCCCAATACAGGCGTGCATCCATTAGATGTTTAGAATATTGAGTATCATAATATTTACAATGTCGCATAGACATGTCTGTAGTTTTTGATTGATTTTTGGGAAATGGCTGGTGTATGTGTAGGCACTTACCCCATCACTGCATCCGAAGGGACGTTAGCTACAGTGCAATCTAGCAAAAATGTGGCAGGCAAGTGATCTTCTGTGCCTTCCAAAGAAGGGTTTGAGATTATTCTCTTGCCTCCTTACATTGTCTACTTGAATTTTGCAGGTCGTGCTTGACGGTTGTGATTTCTTTGGTTGGCTTCTTCCCCTTCCCGGTGCCACTGCGAAGCACAGATGAGATTAGCTTCCTGTCTCCACATCATCTGATTCTCTTTGTAGATGGACATGATCTGGTTCTTAGTTGTTGGTTAGTGCGTGACTGTATTGCATTTGAATCATGGTTCAGCTCCTTTGGATAGTATCGGTATTACACATTAGTGAACTACCTTTATTGGTAGATCATGGTTACCTCTGTAGCTTTATGATTGATCGATTTAGTATTATTTACCGCATAATTGGATTTGGGCATTGCAAAGTTTGCCCAGAAGAGATACTTGTCAATGCACACAATTTGGCAGTAATTTGCACATATATATATGGGATCCAATCGAATTTTCTACTGTCAATGCACACAAGAGGTGAACTAGCATGGATTAATGACTCTGAATTGTCTACTGAGATTAAGATGCCATGTCCTTGTCAGCCATGATTTGCAGCTATTGTTTGAAAACGAGTAGCCAGAATAGATTACTCTATGGTTCTTCTTTCAGAGCATCAGCAAATCATGTGTGATTTGGACTCTTTAGGAAGTGAACAGTTGCTAGGACTCTGCGTGTTATAATGAACATTTATATCGATTGTCTTCGTTCCCAGTGGAAGAATAAATAAGTCCTAATGGATTTTGTTTGTTCCATTCATCACTTTACAGATCAGCTGCTATGTACTCTGCATGTTCGAAGAAGGGGCAATTAACTGGGTTCAGTTCAGTTGCTAGGAGTAGCAGGAGATGCTAACGAAGACGATTTTGCACTGGAAGGTACTTCTTTTGCTACCTGCACATCTGCAGTCTTAGTTAGAGATCATCTTTTGTATGTATATGGACATTTGCAGTCTTAAGGAACACTCATTTGTCGATCTAAAATCCCTATGTAAAGTTTGTGTTGACGACATTATGTGGTTTTAAAATGGTGCACTTAAATCCTTTCTGTCATATGGCAAGTGCAATTGTGACCCTCCTCTTGTAGTAGTGTATCTAAAATGGAAAAAAATCACTATATAAATAGTCCAGAGATATTTGGGTGAAATGAGTATATCATAGATGTTCATGTCCGGAGTTCAACAAGGATAAACTTTTCAGCTTTGTTGTACCAGAAAATTTATTTTCCTATTCTATTGTTGTACTGTGGGTTGAACTGAATGCAATCAATAGTTATCCTTCTTACTGAAGTTATTTATTTGTGCAGTTGGGCAGAATAATGTAGCTAGGAAGGCCATGCAGTGGATTTGTTTCCGGCACAAGAACGGATAGGTGGTCGCTGGAGAAGAGAACGGTATTTGTCAACGACACCAAACGAAGCCATATGTTTCCCACACTCAGTAGTCGTTTTCCTTAAATATAGCTACCATAAAACTAGACTGCACTTCTGACTTAAAATTTGAGAGCATATGCTTCCTTATGTACCCTTATTGTGACTCTTCTTTTAAGCAGAAGTGGAGTTTCAATTGCTAAATGTTGTTGCAAGTTGCACTTGTTTCTTCATTTTCCGATTGTTAATTCCACCGAGAGTAATTGTTAATTTATTCTGGAGGGAGAGTGTGTTTCACGCCGAGATGAATTAATATGCTTCTCCTTATAAGTATGAGGATTTAATATCTCCGGACCTGGTGAGTAGTGGCGTAGTCTAGAATCTTTATGGCATGACCAAATGCCAGCAACCATGTGTGGTTCCTGGCCAGTTATGTACTAGCAGAATCGCTTGTTGATAAAAGAACAACTGATCTTATGATGTGGTTGACAAAGAACTGATCTTTTGATGTTTGATGTGCTCGTTGTTTATTTTTTTTGTTGGTGAAAGGCAAATAATTGGGGAACTTTATAACGGCAAAGAATACTTTTTATCATGCAATTATATATGCCAAGGAGTTCGCCGTCGGCATATAACATGTCCAGGCCGCATCAGCGCTACCGGCATATAGCATGTCTAGACCGCATCGGAGCTACCATAAAAGGACAGAGACATGTGGGAGCAGCAGCTGGGAACACTGTTGCACAGGGTTAAGCCGACGGTCGCCATCTCGATCCTCTCCACGGGGACCTGCTGCTGGCTTGGCGCGCACATATTCGTGACTGGCGGGGCTTGCCGGGTGTCGCCAGATGCCATGCTTTCGTGTGATGATGGCGCACATATTCGTGACTGGCTTGGCCGCCGCAGCAATATCCGCTGCCGCTGGTAGCAGCCATCACCATTGTTGGTAGTAGTCGCCCCGTTGCCCATTGTAGCAGCAGCCGCCGCCGCAGCAATATCCGCTGCCGCTGGTAGCAGCCATCACCATTGTTGGTAGTAGTCGCCCCGTTGCCCATTGTAGCAGCAGCCGCCGCCGCAGCAATGTCCGCTGCCGCTGGTAGCAGCCATCACCATTGTTGGTAGTAGTCGCCCCGTTGCCCATTGTAGCAGCCACCGACGCCAAAGATAGCAAATATTATCGCTGCTTGCAGCATCTGCTCCCGTCCCTCGTAGCTCCAGTGAATGCTAGTCGTAGCATCCCACCCGACAAGTCCTCTGCATCCCCTAGCATCAGCGGAGACGTGGCCTGACTCTTCCGGCGTCCAAGGTGGCCTCAACCTCGCTACCCCCGTAGGCGTCGCCGCTATAGGAGAAGACGATGATCTTGAGCCCGTGGGGGCAGAGCTTGGCAAAAGGAGATGCCGGTGTTTGTGCTGGATCCAGATTGGGCCCAAGGGCCCAGATCAGGCTCTATGCATCCGCTCCAACGCTAGCACCATCAGGAGGTCGCTGGCGCTCCTTCGCCACCTGTGGCATCCGACCGCTACGCCAGAAGCTTCTGGCCACACTCACGCCGCCGCCTCGAGGGCATGGACCCGCATTTTGGATATATTGCACTGAAGTAGAGGTCCCTTCTGTGATGGGGTAAGTTCCTACACAAATAAAAATATCTCTATTAAGACGAATGCTCTGCAAACATGCAAATTCGGAAAAAAATCCTTTAATACATTGCATATTTTCACATAAACTTAATAGATAGGGTGTTTGGTGGTGGTTATATCTTGCCAACCTTGCTAATTTAAAAGGATCAAACAGAAAAGAACAAACTGAAACCCATCCCCTAAAATATATCTAACAATTTAAAGTACGACATGAGTCACAAAAAAGCAGTAAAAACTAGCAGGAGCACTAAAGTGGAGGCCTGACACCGGCCTAGCAGTACGAGCAAGCCGACATAGTGAGCAATTTCTTCATATGATGTGCATGAACTATAGCAAATCATGATATTTAGCTAGTGATATACAAATAGCATGTTTTCCTGTAATTACATTTTCCTCTATCTAAGGCCTAGTTTAAGATTTCACGTTAGCCCCTCAATTTCTCAGGTATGACAAGTCTATTGCACAATAGATATAACCTTCGAGTTTGATTTAAAACATGCTGAATCTAGAGAAGAGATAAATGTGGTAACTTCAGATTCAATCAGAATTGACTATACAGTATACACTGTTAAAAGGGGAGATGTTTACTTCTTCTGACGACCTCTCCACCATCTGATACAACTACACTCAAATTTATAGTTCTTCGGAGACGTTCCTCCATGTGAAATACTTGAATCTGTAAAGAAAATATTATTTGTTAGTGCTATGATCAACACGAATCAAGCAAATCATAGTTAAAATTTTAAACACAAAGGTAACTTACTGAAACATCTATGTTGTCATTCAAGTGTTTTCCTTGGTGAAAATAGTCTCTGCATCCACCCAGCAACATGTTTTCCAACTAAAAAATTACAAAAGTAAGTTTAACATAAAAATATGTACCCTCATTTCAATTTCTTTGAAACTCAATATATATATACAATGCACCTACCTCAATTGTAGTAGAAATGCATTTTCCATTAAAACGTTCAATTATATCACCAAGGCAGATTCCAAGTTTCTCAGCATGTGATTCTTTTGACACCTATTGTCCAATTGAACATGATTACTCCATAATATGCACTTCTAGTAATACTAATAACAAGTGTGAAATTAAAAAACAGTAAATACTATATACCTCTTCAACAATAAGGCCTTGTTCAATTTTATACATGCGCCACAACTTTTCAATATGTATGGGATCCAGAAGCTTGATGGAAGTAAATTTCATTCCAAGATGGAGCCGAGGGATGCACCTTTACCAAACATAATCATTAACACAACAACACGTCTAAAGGACCTTTGCGTTTCATTGCATTGAAGGGTTCAGTTTACAGCCTCCTAGGAGGTGAGATACAGTTTACTGATTACACATGAATAGATGACACATTTCCTTAATCAAAGTGGAAATGTACGAGACATGCATGGAACGATCATTAATCAAGTCAATTGTGTTTATCAACTCAAATAATAAGCAGAAAAAACATAAAAGGAGAATGCATTACAGCAGTAGGGGAAAATCATACCGAAAATCTGACCACAAATCTACACATTTCTCCAAGATACAAGAAGGTATAAAACACTTGTTAACGTGGTTGTTAACCATTCCCACGACCTTCCCATCCAAATCAACGATGGACCCTCCATCGTCATCACACTACAGTAGTGACAAATATAAAAATTACAATTTACAGTAATAAAATAGCAACATTGAATTGCAAAACATAAGAGTAAGAAGTAAGAAGTATTACGTACCAGATAATCATCATTTTCTTGATGGGAGATGCAATCATCTTTTTGATGTGAAAGGTACATATAGTGATGCCTCTCATCACTTCCTGGATTCCAATATTCCACCCTACCGTGGGTTATCCTTAAATTCATACGGTCATCTCTTCCAAGCCGGAAAACGTCTTGACCACAATGCACACCGCCCTTGAAAGAGGACGCCTGAACTGATTCATCCACTCTAACCTTAAAAAAGGCAAGATCATAATGCTCCTGGTGGTAGAGGAGGTGGCCTTGTGCAGTGGTGTCATCCAGCAAGTGAACAGTAACCTGATATGTCAGTTGCAAACATTATGACAGTATACTACCATTTGAGTTTAGCAACTGAAACATGACAAATAATAGGTGTGCCCAACAAACTCACTCCGCCCGGTGCTTGAAGATAGGTAATTACAGTATTACACTGGATAATATGGTAATTAAAACAACATGGTAAGTACTTGTACAGAACTGGTAATGTCACTTGGCTAATCATCACACTATAATATCTAAATTAAAACAACATGGTAAGTACGCAAGCTGAATCTGGTAATGTCACCTAGCTAAGCTGAATCTGGTAGTTGACGGATTAGACTATGGTAACAAGTAAGTTTATTGTAATTTCTGGTATAATGTTGAAGGTGTTAATGGATAAAAACTCAGATGAACCATTAACATCCAAAACCGTGAAAGTTAGTAGAGCTTTTGTTGAATGGTTTCTATCCTCGATCTACTAAAAAAAATTAGTGGATATTTTTGCAGCACACTAAAAGCATGGAAACACAATGAAGGTCAATGTAGGAACAGTGGAAGTGTGGTGAAAAGCGATGGTACTGTAGGTCGTTTCTATGATATGCAATGTGTCTTTTTGCTGTACAGGAACACTAGTGTGCCTCTCGCTGGAAGGAAACATTAGGTGGGCCAAGAAAACGCCATATCTCGCTAGAATGCATGTACAGGGGAACGCCGTATGGGAAGGCAATCTGGCGCACGTGCCTTAGATATCACAGTCCATAAATGACATATGAGACAGAACAAACAAACAAACAAACAAACAAACACACAAACACTAGTGTTAGCAATAAGCCATGCTGGTCATGGTGACGACCGGTGTTAGTGCACCAGGTCAAGGTCCGTGGCTGGCATGGCGCGTAGGTGTGCGTATGTGCGTGTGTGTAGTGCTCCTGCTGTGTGTGTGCGTGCGTGGCTTGGGTGAGCAGAGGAGAGGACCAGGTCCAGGCATAGCAGACTGGCCGCGTTGATCGCGTGAGTGCGCGACATGGGCGCGAGCCGGAGCATGCGGATCATGGCGAGGTGGGTGCGTTGATTGCGTTAGTGCGCGTCGTGGGCGCGGCCGTGGCATCGTGAGTGCGAGCCTGAGCGGCTATAAAAGCCCACTCTCTATACTCCATTGTTGTATCGAGTTAGAGCTCGACTGAATCAAAAGGCCGTCAGTGCGGCGGGTGTTAGTACGCCCAGAAAAAATCAGAGTTGCCTCCTGTTCATCTTCCACCTCCGTTCGTTCGAGTGTGAGAGAGCTAGATAGGGTGCTGCGCCAACAACTAGTGCATAGAAAATATATATGGACAAACAAGTGTTAAGAAAAAAAGCTCACGTTAGCTTTGATATCATACTCATCTCTGCCTTCCCAGTGGTTTTCTGTTGGATGGCTTGAGCGAATCAGATGTGCGGTTGTCAAGATGATGCCTGTCTTGCTCTCCTCGTCCCATTTAATCCACAAACCACAGCACTTGGCCAGCGGCTTCCCGTCTGCAAATACGAAACAGCAAACCAACTTGGTCAGCAGCTAGCTCCCATCTGCAAATATTAATCAGCAAGCAAGATGTTGCAGCATGCGCACCTACGGAGGACGAGAGCCTGATGACAGATTTGGCAGCACGGAGCACCGCCTCTTTTGCAGACTCGCGGATGTGGTGGAGATGTGGGTGATGAAACAGGCATGAAGGTGCCGGCTTACCCTTGTGTGCCAAAGTGAAGAGATGGCCCCGGCGACCTACAGAGAATCACACACTAACTAAAGCCACGCAATTTTGCTTATGTGCCGATCTGAAGAGGGGAGTGGAAGGATTGGGGCAGGGGTTTTACGTAATTTCGCTTTGTACTTGACTTGGGCCTCCCTGAAGGCGGCGAGGATCTCCGGATAGGCAGTAGGATCATTCAGCTCGTCAGGAATATACGGCCTGCTGATTGGAGATTTGGGTGTGAAGTAGGAGAGCTCCTCAACTGCGCCGCCCGCCTCGGCCATCTCGTCGACTCGTGCGCCATTTGTTTCCGTCGTCACGGACGCGTCCTGATCATCATCTACAGAAAATCGTACAGCAAGAACAAGTTTTTAAACATAATAGCAAGAACAAGTGAACACCCAGTATGCACGAATCCGTGACGACGAGGGAGGAAATAGGTTGGGCGGGGCAAAATTTACCTCCAACTCCTCTCATCTCCGGACGGGCATGCTGGAGGACGGCTCGATCGTCGACGCTCCTCCCTTCTTCTCCCCCTCCACCGACACTACCCTCTGCTCCTCCTCCGCCGCCACCGCCGCCCCCGCTCCCCCCTTCTTCTCCTCCTCCGCCGACGCTCCCCTCCCCCTCCAGAAATGTAGGAAGGCGGCTCCTCTTTGCCGCTCTCTCCGTCTCCGGCACGACATCGTCGGGGGTCGCCTCCGGCTCCGCCTCTAGCGACAGGCCTCTCTTGGGCCCCGCCTCTGCCTCCGGCGACAGGCCTCTCTTCTTCTTTGCCGCCCCCGGCGCGCCATTGCCGGGGATCCTGATCTTGCCCATCTTCTCAGCTCAGGAGTGAGCCCCTCGCCGGCCGCCGCTGCACGGGTTTGGGAATTGAGGAAGGGGAGCGATGGATGCCGGAGAAGAAGGGGAACTGAGGAGCGACACCTGTCGTCTATGTTCTTTTTTTTTCTTTGATTTGATGGAATGGGAACCGCTGTATGGCTCGTTGGGCCGAATCATTTTCGAAGCCCATCCATTTACATCTCAGCTGTATTATCAAAACGTTTCCCTATTCTCACAAAAAAAAACAACGTTTCATGTCGGGCGACCTATCGTGTGCTCACCCTTTCACCGCTGCTGCCGACAGACGCATCGCACGGGGCCTAGTGCTCCATACCCCCATGTGTTTCTCCTACTTGGCCCCATCCCTAAGCACGAAAGTACTCTAGGTGGCTAGGGTTCAGTTACTCCACCGGCAATCCTTCTTCGACATGAATTCTGACTGGTTGTGATCGCGGTTTCATCTAGAACATGATCTTAAACGTGTGTTCGGGCTTATCCAGGGGACGATGGTCTTCTTTACCGACCTTGACAGTGTTTGCGAGTTTAGGGTTAGGATAAGTTTGGGTTGATCATCTGGTTGACAGCAAGTTTTCGTGGAGAATAGCAACATCCAACGAGAGCTCAAAGCCAGGAAGGAAGCATAGTGGTCAATGTGATGCTTTGGCTAGGGCACTTCAAAACCTTGAGCCCTGTGAGCGCAAGCTTGATGACGTGTTTATTGGTGAGCTAGATCTAGCAAATATGAGTAAGTAGGCTCGGTGGCTTGCAGTGGCGAGGGTGAACACGAAAAAGCCTTTCAACTTCGAAGCTTTCTTCCAAACTATATGTTGTGTGTCTGGACTAGCTAATGATCGATAAATCTAAGAGGTGGCTTGATACCTTCGATTTGGGTTATCGGACTGTAATTATCTCTTAATAGCCTTCGATTTCCTTCCCGAAATTCCCATTTTTGCATAGAAATAAATAAAAGATAAGGATTTACACATCTATGCAATAATTAGTGATTACCAATGGGTTCAAAGAGATATTATCATTATTTCAATGAATAATACTCCCTCCGATCAGAAATAAGTGTCGGTGATATTGTACTAAGTCACCGACACTTATATCCGATCGGATGGAGTATAAGGTTTAAACGGCGATAAACATGAGTGTTCTTATCACTCATCAATATCCCCAAGCTTAAGCCTTGATCGTCCTCGAGTAAGGTAGACAAAATCATAAGGAACACAACGTTTAAACCAAAAAAATGAGAAAGTGAGTTCACTTACAAATTGGTATTCATTGTCCACACTTCTTCACTAGAAAGCTTAACATAGATAGAGTAGACGTAAAATATTATACAATTTTCGTTATGCCAAGACAACTAAAACAAAGTTTCAATTATTGAGGACAATTGGATAAGTAACAATTCATCTATCTTTATCTATACAACATTTGTTTGCCAAAGATAAATTAAACTTTTGAGATTTAAACAATTAAGAGCGAGAGGGTCATCTTAAAAGAAGCATAACATTAGAATATCTCATTAAACACACATATAAATAATTCAAGACTCTCCAACACTTATTTTCAGTTTGTTGTCTTTCAAGAACTTCATCTCTTTAGTAACCACCTCATGTGACATCTACGAGTAGCAAACCAGAAAAAACTCCCTCCCGGGTTGCGTTACGCGGGCGGCTCCCCTAACCCTAGAAAACATGGGCCATCAATCTCCCTACTATGGCCACTGTTGTCGCCGGCAGTGGCGGCCATGCCTGGCCGACAAAGACGGCGGGCGGTGCCGGCGCACCTCGACAGACTCCCTTCGCGCTGGGGGAGTGCGTCTCTAGGGCGGCGCGGGTGGACTGCATGCGACAATGAGCAGAGCTGGAGGTGCTCGCCGGTGTCAGCAAGGAGGCGCGGAGGAGAGGAGGAGTCAACGGTGGCTGCAACGGCGATGGGCAAGTGGTGGTATGTCACACAGGAGGAAGGCGGCGGTGCAGGTCCATGGCCTCGAGGCAGAGGCGTGGAGTGTGGCCACAAGCTTCTGGCACAGCGGCCGGCTGCCTCATGTGGCGGAGGAGCGCCGGTGACCTCTCGGCGGTGCTGGCATTGGAGCGGATGCGCAGAGCCGGATTTGGGTCCTTGGGCCCGATCTAGGTCTAGCACAAACACCAACATCTCCTTTTGCTAAGCTTCGCCCCCACGGCCTCGATCTCGTCGTCTTCTCCTATAGCAGCGACGCCTATGGGGGTAGCGAGGTTGAGGCTGCCATGGACGCCGGAAGGGTCGGGCCACGCCTCTGCTGATGCTAGGGGATACATAGGAGTTGACAGGTGCGATGCTGCGACTAGCATTCACTAGAGCTGCGAGGGATGCGAGCCGAGTGGTGACAGTGTTTGCTACCTTTGGCGTCGGTGGCTGCTACAATGGGCAACGGCGACTACTAGCAACAGTGATGATGGTTGCTACCATTAGCGGCAGATATTGCTGCAGCGGTGACTGCTACAAAATGGTGCCACCGTGATACAAGGAGGCCCGCGATGCTATGCTATGTGCGGCCGGCGGCGACTACTACCAACAGCGGTGATGGTGTTACCAGTGGCAGAGGATATTGTTGCGGTAGCGGCGGTTGCTACAAACAGGCGTCGCCATGTTGAAAGGAGGCCCATAATGCTATGCTATGTGTGGCCAGCGGCGACGCTACGAGCTCGGGAGGGCACTGCTACATGTGAGTGGCCATGGTCCTGCCGACGTGGTTTGTAGGGCTGCAAGCCGGACTGAGTAGAGCGTGTCTGTTAGGCTTTGTTTGTTTGTCAGGTGTAAAAGAACCAGGAACTGAGCCCCCAACAGGAATTTCCGTGGACACGAAGGAACCTCGCTCCACCCCGGGAGTGGTCTGCTGACATTTGGATATCACAGAAAAGGGATTGAAGGGACGGAAAATTTAAAATAGATCGCTATTATTATACAACAAAACATCACATATAGTTCACTTTTTTCATACAAAAAGTCATATCGTTTCCAGAGTACAACTATATCATTTTTTCCAAAAATCGGGAATTCTGTAACCAAAAGAGAATACATAAAAAATGTCATAAGTAACATGAATCATATTTATCGCTAGCAGGAATTCGGGAATTAACGAAACATCAAGAATACAACTATATCATTTTTGCCAAAAATCAGGAATTCAGGAATAGAAAAGATAACCAAAATTTTAAGATGTCAAAAAAGTTAGCATACACAAATAATTCGCATAATAACAGCATATCGGTGCACATCAGCTAGTCTGGCATACCAAGTCATACAACTAACATGGCGAGGATAAATATTGTATAATAATTATTCAGCAAGATAAAGTATGTTGCTGGAAATGATAGTTATGGTTATGGTCAAATATCCAGCAAGATAAAGTATGTTGCTCCATGAGGAAACATCGATACTCTTATTCGTTATTCCATCGACTTTGTTTTAAAGAACCTGCAAGAATAAGAATTGAATATAAGCAAGAGAAAGTGTTTCAAGCATGATTGTTATCACTAGCAACTACTACCGCTGAAATCACTTTGATTTCCCGGTCCGAACAGGGAAAGCTAAATTGTGTCGATGGTGGAAGAGGTGGGGCGACCCAGCGCCGTTGTGTCTCTGTCGCGAGACAAAGTGAGCGAGCGAAGGTTTCGTTCCCGACCTCCAGAGTCGTGGATCGCTCTCCCAGGAAAACGGGTGGAAAGGTCCAGATTAATTCGGCTTGTGGACAACCAAATGGCGCAGTGGACTGAACCGAGGTAATGCCGCCCGTGTTTTCTTCGCCCGGAAAAAACACGCGGAAACACCTGAGGATAGGATGCAACCAAATAAGCCCTTTTTTTTTGTACAAGGACGGGTGCAAGCACCCGACAATTTTGCTGCATTAATATCCGCCGCTGGCAACTTACAAAGAGGCCCTTACAAAGATTAGAAATAAAACAAGGCCAAAAAAACACACAAGGAGGCCCCTTGACCAGAAAGCAAACGCGATCCGGTCCACCTCCTTCCTCCAGCACGACGGAGGACCAACGCCGACCTGCCGTCGCGTCTCCGGGGACACACCACTTGGAGACAAGACTCAGAGGATGCCGACGAAGAATCCTGTGCAGCTTTGGAGCGGCTGCCCTTCAGCCTAAGAGTCCGGTGCAAAGGCGGGATGTCGCCGGATAACCACCGGAGCGGAGCTCCACTTCGAACGAACAGACGCCGCAGCTACTGCACCACCAGCGAGCGCTGCCGCCACCAAGACGCCACTGCGAGCCAGAGCAAGGAACCACAACGCTCGAGAACAGAACAGCGCCAGCTCGAGCCATCCGGAGAGGAAGGCACTGCGGAGCTCTGGCACCCCCTCGCCGCCACGGCAGGCCAGGAACCAAGAGCCGAAGCGTAGAAACCACCGGCAAGCTTTCTCCCCCGCCACCTCGGCCGGCCAAGAAAGCATGCCGGTCTCCAAACCCGGCAACAGAGCTAGCTCCTAGGCCCTTTATCTGGGGCGCCGGCGCCAGATCTGCCCACCACCAGCACCTCCGACCTCCGGAGCACAAGGTAGAAGAAGATCCGCCGAGCATGCTACCGACCTCGGCCGGCGGACGGCAGCAACCCCTGCAAAACACCAAAGAAACAGCGAAGAGCTCGCTAGAAGCCTAACCTACCCTAGAGCTACTCCGGCGCCATCCTCAGCACCCCTCCAACCGGCTATTCCGGCGAGGAGGAGGCCGGGGAGGCCCGGTCAACGGCGGCCGACCCTCAAAGCGGTGGGGGAGAGAGCGGTGGTCACGGCTGCAACGCTGCCTGATCTATTTTGTATAGCCAAATAAGCCCTTAGAAGTTCTCAAAAAAAAAACCTAGGCCTCGTTCGTTTAATCCCGAATAGGCAGGGATCGACCCGGATTGTGGCCCAATCCCGGTTGTCCATCCCGGCGGTGGAATTTTTCTAGCCCAACAATTTTGGAGTGTTTGTTTACACCCTGGGTGGATTAAAGCCCGGCCCATCCCGTCCAACTCCTTCTCGTTTCGTCTGGAAATCGCTCCATTGGACCTGTGGAAGAATATCCACGACGGAGAGAGCGCTCGACGAGCGACGCTAAGACGGGCGGGGACGGAAATAGCGGGGATTAACCGAATCATTGAGAAGTAGCATGGATATGTGGAACGAAAAAAGTGGGGATTAGCCGGGCTTGGGTGGATGCACGGGATTCACCCAATCCTCGTATGGATTAGATCCCCTAGGGGATTAGATTTATCGTAACCGAACGAGGCCTTAGCGTAAACGCTAACCTAGATCCGAGGGTCTTTTTTGTTAGCATTGGAGCACTGGCGACCCGGCAGATGGGGATTTGATCCCTGGGGACGCCTAGTGTCACCCTTCGATTTACCCCCACTTTGAACATCGTGAGTTACAGCTCGTGATAACTCGAATGACAGTTCCTTTTTTGGGGAGTATAACCAAGGCCCGCTAAAACAAGAGATGAAATTATTTAGTGTTAGTAATTATAGGCTCGCAACCGTAGAATGAACCAATTGGTATCAGCTAGGGCCGCGGAAAAGGGAATGAAACAGGGTTCCTCGACGTCTGCGTGCTCGCCACCACCGGCACCTTGGGACCAGCGCCCCCATCATGTGCCACATCATCACATGAAAGCATGGCATCTGGTGACACCTGGCAAGCCAACAGCAGGTCCTGTGGAGAGGGTCGAGAAGTCGACCGTCAGCTTAACCCTGTGCGACGGCGTTCCCGGCTGCTGCCACATGTCCTGTTCTGGTAGCTCCGATGCAGCCTGGACATGCTATATGCTGACGACGAACTCCTTGGCATATATAATTGCATGATAAAAAGTATTCTTTGCCATTATAAAGTTCCCCAATTATTTGCCTTTCACCAACAAAAAAAATAAACAACGAGCACATCAAACATCAAAAGATCAGTTCTTTGTCAACCACATCATAAGATCAGTTGTTCTTTTATCAACAAGCTCATTGCGATTCTGCTAGTACATAACTGGCCAGGAACCACACATGGTTGCTGGCATTTGGTCATGCCATAAAGATTCTAGACTACGCCACTACTCACCAGGTCCGGAGATATTAAATCCTCATACTTATAAGGAGAAGCATATTAATTCATCTCGGCGTGAAACACACTCTCCCTCCAGAATAAATTAACAATTACTCTCGGTGGAATTAACAATCGGAAAATGAAGAAACAAGTGCAACTTGCAACAACATTTAGCAATTGAAACTCCACTTCTGCTTAAAAGAAGAGTCACAATAAGGGTACATAAGGAAGCATATGCTCTCAAATTTTAAGTCAGAAGTGCAGTCTAGTTTTATGGTAGCTATATTTAAGGAAAACGACTACTGAGTGTGGGAAACATATGGCTTCGTTTGGTGTCGTTGACAAATACCGTTCTCTTCTCCAGCGACCACCTATCCGTTCTTGTGCCGGAAACAAATCCACTGCATGGCCTTCCTAGCTACATTATTCTGCCCAACTGCACAAATAAATAACTTCAGTAAGAAGGATAACTATTGATTGCATTCAGTTCAACCCACAGTACAACAATAGAATAGGAAAATAAATTTTCTGGTACAACAAAGCTGAAAAGTTTATCCTTGTTGAACTCCGGACATGAACATCTATGATATACTCATTTCACCCAAATATCTCTGGACTATTTATATAGTGATTTTTTTCCATTTTAGATACACTACTACAAGAGGAGGGTCACAATTGCACTTGCCATATGACAGAAAGGATTTAAGTGCACCATTTTAAAACCACATAATGTCGTCAACACAAACTTTACATAGGGATTTTAGATCGACAAATGAGTGTTCCTTAAGACTGCAAATGTCCATATACATACAAAAGATGATCTCTAACTAAGACTGCAGATGTGCAGGTAGCAAAAGAAGTACCTTCCAGTGCAAAATCGTCTTCGTTAGCATCTCCTGCTACTCCTAGCAACTGAACTGAACCCAGTTAATTGCCCCTTCTTCGAACATGCAGAGTACATAGCAGCTGATCTGTAAAGTGATGAATGGAACAAACAAAATCCATTAGGACTTATTTATTCTTCCACTGGGAACGAAGACAATCGATATAAATGTTCACTATAACACGCAGAGTCCTAGCAACTGTTCACTTCCTAAAGAGTCCAAATCACACATGATTTGCTGATGCTCTGAAAGAAGAACCATAGAGTAATCTATTCTGGCTACTCGTTTTCAAACAATAGCTGCAAATCATGGCTGACAAGGACATGGTATCTTAATCTCAGTAGACAATTCAGAGTCATTAATCCATGCTAGTTCACCTCTTGTGTGCATTGACAGTAGAAAATTCGATTGGATCCCATATATATATGTGCAAATTACTGCCAAATTGTGTGCATTGACAAGTATCTCTTCTGGGCAAACTGTGCAATGCCCAAATCCAATTATGCGGTAAATAATACTAAATCGATCAATCATAAAGCTACAGAGGTAACCATGATCTACCAATAAAGGTAGTTCACTAATGTGTAATACCGATACTATCCAAAGGAGCTGAACCATGATTCAAATGCAATACAGTCACGCACTAACCAACAACTAAGAACCAGATCATGTCCATCTACAAAGAGAATCAGATGATGTGGAGACAGGAAGCTAATCTCATCTGTGCTTCGCAGTGGCACCGGGAAGGGGAAGAAGCCAACCAAAGAAATCACAACCGTCAAGCACGACCTGCAAAATTCAAGTAGACAATGTAAGGAGGCAAGAGAATAATCTCAAACCCTTCTTTGAAAGGCACAGAAGATCACTTGCCTGCCACATTTTTGCTAGATTGCACTGTAGCTAACGTCCCTTCTGATGTAGTGATGGGGTAAGTGCCTACACATACACCAGCCATTTCCCAAAAATCAATCAAAAACTACAGACATGTCTATGCGACATTGTAAATATTATGATAATATTCTAAACATCTAATGGATGCACGCCTGTATTGGGACCTCAATGTTTTCTTTAAGTACGGTTACTTAGAAGAAGTAATGGAGGACTTAGCTGTGAATAATCAAGCATTACTACTCCCTACAAATCTCCCCTCCCTCACTCACTCAGTGCCTCCCTCACTCACTGATAACGTGACTGCATATACAATTATGTTGGATATCCCAAGTGACTTTCACATGTTAGAGAAAAGTCTTTCTACACTTAAAAGGTTGATCTCCTACTCGTGTTCTAAGATGACACAAGAGATACTGATAATAACCTGATTACATCAAGGAATGCCAGAACCATGATTTCACTGTTAGGAAAATTGTGTTATGATTATTTTCAACTTTACTAAATATAGTTGAGAATTGGTGGTGGTTAATCCATGTCACATACCTATCTTGCCAACCCTGCTAACTGAAAACTCTTGAACAGAAGAGAACAAACAAAGAGCTCTTTTACGGTGATTGGGACGGAACCCAGGTTCCGTCCGGTTCCGCTAAGTTTAATTTTTTTTATCCATTGATTAAACAAGATATGATTTGAATTTTATTTAATGAAAATCCTACTGTTCAGCCGAGCGACGCGTCCGGCTCCTATGTTTGACATGTGCTCATCGCTGGCAGGCCCACATTCCATCCCTTTTTTCCCTACCTTCGTCTTCTTCCTCACTGCATCTATCTCCCCACGGAGTACAGTCGTCCAGTCGTTCTTGCGAGAACTTTGCCTCCACCATTACGACCGCGCAGTGCCGATGCTGTCCCACCACATAGCACCTCCGCCGTCCTGGACACACACTATGAGCTCCAATCCCTCCTCTCTCTCGGCAACGCGCTGCTCCGAGCCGTCCTGGCGGCGCTGCTGCAAATGGATATCGCCGCGCTGCCGCAGAAAGCAGGCGCGGGAGCTGCAAAGAGGTGGGCGTCGGAGTTGCAAAATGTCTGTGTTGCTGCTGTAAGCTGTGTCAAATTTACCAACCTTGCCTTACCAACCTTGCCTTTCTCTATTGACTTCAGAGTTATATACATAGGTTACATGGGTCAACTTGGGCCTTGGGCTAGACTAGACTATTTGGGCTAAATATAACTATACACATATTCTAACACCCCCCTTCAAACTCAAGGTGGATCTGAGACATTGAGTTTGAGGACATGAAGCTTATGGTGTTCTTTAGTTTGAGCTTTTGTGAAGAAATCTGCAAGTTGAAGCTCTGATGGAACATATTCCAGATGAATGGTTAATTGCTGGCAATGAGAACGTGTGAAGAAAGCATCCACACCAATATGTTTGGTTAACTCATGCTTGACAGGATCATTTGCAATCTGGATGGCAGCAGTGCTATCACAAAGAATGGTAGTGGGTGCGTCACATGAGACACCAAGATCAGCCAACAACCAACGAAGCCAAATGATTTCTGCTGTAGTGGTAGAGAGTGCTCGTAGTTCAGCCTTAGCACTAGACCGTGATATTGCATTCTGTTTCTTCGACTTCCATGCAATAGGAGAGGTGCCCAGAAAAAGACAATAGCCAGTAACAGAGGAACGGTCATCAAGATTGCTTGCCCAAGTGGAGTCAGAGTAAGCATAAAGCTGGAGCTGACTTGTGCAGGCATAAAACAGCCGGCGAGATGATGTCCCCCTCAAGTATCGAAGAACATGAAGCAAGTGACTATAATGAACTGAGGTAGGAGCACAAACAAACTGACTCAAGATATGAACTGCATGAGCTATGTCTGGTCTTGTCACAGTGAGGTATACAAGGCTGCCAACAAGATGACGATAGCGAGAGGGATCCTTAAGGGGAATGCCATCGGTAGAGCGCAACTGCAGCTGCAGTTCCATCGGTGTAGCCGCAGTACGAGTATCAGTAAGACCTGAGCGCAATATCAAATCCTGAGTATAGCGAGACTGAGAAAGATAGTAGCCATCCTCAGTGCAATCAACCTCAATTCCCAGAAAGTAACTGAGAGATCCTAGGTCTGACATCTTGAACTGCTCACTTAGCTTTCTTTTAACAAAGGCAATGTACTTCTGATCATCTCCAGTAATCAACATATCATCCACATAGAGAAGAAGCAAAGTACGACCACTTTCAGATGTATGAATGAAAAGTGCAGGATCATGATCACTGGGGGAAAAACCTGCAGCGCAGACCACAGAACTGAATCGCTCAAACCACGCACGAGGGGCTTGCTTAAGCCCATAAAGTGCTTTGCGAAGGCGACAAACATGACCAGATGGAGCCTCAACACCTGGAGGTGGCTGCATATAAACTTCCTCTTGTAAATCACCATTGAGGAAAGCATTCTTTACATCCATTTGTGAAATCTTCCATGGCCGAGCAGCGGCCACAGCAATTAAAGTACGAACAGAGGTCATATGAGCAACTGGAGCAAATGTCTCATCATAGTCTCTCCCATGAGCCTGCTGAAAACCTCTGGCAACAAGTCTGGCCTTATAGCGGTCCACTGAACCGTCCGACCTGGTTTTGACTTTATACACCCATTTGCAAGTGATAGGAACTGATCGAGGAGGTAAAGGTACAATATCCCATGTACGTGTAGCCTCTAGAGCAGCAAGCTCCTCACACATGGCCAGCTGCCACTCGGGCACCATGGCTGCCTCTTGATAAGAATTAGGCTCACAGACTGCCCCAATACTGAAATTCTTTTTATATCTGTTTGGAAGCTCAAGAGAGGAGCGATCACGAAGGGCATACCTGTTTGTCTTAGGGGATTCATCAGTGCAAGGTTCAGTGGTACTGGTCGGATGAGCAGATGATGAAGGAATAAGCGGCTGAGTATCAGATGAAACTGCTGGACGACGACTATAATGAAAAGGAAAAGAATCCAGATGACGTGGGGCTGGTGGAACAGGAGAGGAATGAGGAACTGGTGAGGGAGGTGTGTCGTGTTGTGGTTGATCAGAAACTGACTCATCTGAAATGAAAATTGGTGGAAGAGAAAGAAAAGAGGTGGACTCTAAAGAGGTGGAGGATGACAAGTGAGTAGAAGAGTTAAAGAAGAAAGGCTGATCCTCATTAAAAGTGACATCTCGAGAGAAGCGAATACGACGAGCGGAAGGATCATAACAACGATACCCCTTATGTTCAAGACTATATCCAAGAAAAACACACTGGACAGATTGAGCAGTCAACTTGGTACGCTCCCGAGGTGCTAATAAAACATAACATGTACATCCAAAAACACGAAGGTGGTCATACGTGGGAGGAGAACCAAACAAAACCTCACCAGGACATTTGCCCTGAAGACAAGAGGAAGGTTGTATGTTTATAAGATACACAGCCGTGGAAATAGCTTCACCCCAGAAATGAGTAGGGACAAAGGAAGAGATCATAAGGGTACGAGCAGTTTCAATTATGTGGCGATGTTTTCGCTCAGAAACACCATTTTGAGCATGAGCACCAGGATAAGACAGCTGGGGAAGAGTACCCTCAGAAGAAAGAAACTCGCGAAAGGATGTAGAGAGGTACTCCCCCCCTGAGTCAGAGCGAAAAACACGAATAGCACTTGAAAATTGAGTATGAACCATTTGTGCAAAAGCCTGATATATAGAATTCAACTGGGAACGATGTTTCATAAAATAGACCCAAGTATACCGAGAGTAATCATCAACAAATATGACATAGTGTTTGTGACCGCCTTTTGAAACGAAAGGTGAAGGACCCCATACATCAGAGTGCACTAAATCAAAAGGACGACTAGAATAGGTGGTGCTAGAGGGATATGGAAGTTGTATCTGTTTCCCTAGATTACAACCCTTACAGCGGAAACCAGCATCCACAGGAACACGGCCCAAAACACCTTGTCCAATAAGACTAGATAAACGAGAACCACATAGATGACCTAAACGATGATGCCACTTGGCAAAAGGGAGCGAAGAGGTGGATCTTGACGCTGAGGTAGAGGAAGTAGACGATACGAAAGCCGAGGGAAGATGAAGAGTGTCAAGTTCGTAGAGGGATGTGGATCCACTAAGGCGATGGCCAGTACCAATGATCCTCTTGCTCTGAAGATCCTGCACATAACATGAGGTTTTGTTAAAACCAACAAAGTTGTCCATATCAGTAATTTGGCCAACAGATAAGAGACTCATGGATAATTCAGGAACAAAGGAAATGTCAGGAATTGAAAACTTGGATGTGCAAAGAGAACCCTGATGAGTAACAGAACAAGATGTACCATCAGCGGTATGAACGGAGGCACCATCCTTCACTGGCTGACATGACACAAGCTGGGAACGGTCAGAGGTGACATGAAAAGAAGCTCCTGAATCAAGCACCCAAGGCTGAGTAACACGAGAAGCAGACTGAGAGGCAGCAGACACTGCTGCACTCATTGCTGGTTGTGACTGTGGTTCACCTATCACAATAGCAGAAGACCTCCTAGTAGGAGGGTGACGCTGCTGCTGAGAAGGAAACTTCCTTTGGTACTCAGCCAACAACTCTGGGTGAAGGGAAAAACAGCTGTCAACTGTGTGTCCAGACCTCTTGCAGTGGGTACAAAATTTTCCTGAAGAACCCAACAACTCTGGGTGTAGGATGAAGCAACTATCAACTGTGTGTCCAGACTTCTTGCATTGAGTACAGAATTTTCCTGAAGAACCTCTCAGAGGGCCCCTTGGAGCAGCAAGAACACTGGTGTGAGTCATTGGACCAGTGGATGAGGTAAGGGAGCGAAGACGTGTCTCCTCGGCAATTAAGCTAGCAAGAGCCTCATCCAAAGAGGGAGGTGCAGGACGACCAAGGAGCTGAGTTCTGTTGTTCTCAAAATCCTGCCTGAGCCTCATCACAAACTGAAACATGAAGGACTCAGCCTCATAATTCTCCTTTGCCACACAAGACTCACACCCAGAACGACTCTTTGGAGTCATTGACATAAGCTGACTAGTGATGCGAGTGAAGGCTTCATAATACTCCTCTATGGACGAGTCATGCTGCTGAAGATTTTGCAAATTTTGCAACAAGGAATAGTGAAGTGCACCACTTGGCTGAAGATATCGCTGCTCCAAATACTTCCATATTTCTTTTGCAGTGATGTGGTGCTCAAGACTCATCCGAAGCGACGGAGCAACATTAAGAATTAAGGCACCCATGACCTTAGAATCAGTTTTTCTCCAAGCCTTTTTCGTGGCCTCATCCGCCTTAACATCCGGAGGATCATCAGTCAAATGGTCATCAAATCCAGCAGCCCTCACAGCAGTTCTCACTGAGAATGCCCACTCTCTGTAATTTTGGCCATCAAGCTTGATGTCAATATAAAAGATAGACCCGTCCTTGGCCATTTCAGCAAACTAGCAAGAAATCCCTTGCAACAACTATCAGAAGAACAGGGCACTAGTAGCTGCAACTACTGTAGAGCAAAGGACAGAACAAGCAGCTACAGAGAGCAAAACAGACACTCACAGCAAGGGATGAACAAGCAGAATAGCTGATTTCAGCAGCTCCTTGTAGACAGCTGCAGTAGCAGCAGGATGAAGAGACGCAACAGCCCTGGTCCGATCTGGACTCACACGGACGGAAGATGGCAGCAGCAGCACCAAGTCCAACCTGGACTCAGCGAGCAGCGCGACGGGAGACGGTGAAGACGACGGGAGCAGCCGCCGGCGAGTTGCCAACAGTGGCGGCTGGAGCTAGGTCACGAGGGAACCCTAGTGAAAGGACATATTCATTGCCTTCTGTTTTTGGGTGTTTGATGACAATACAAGGAATTTAACCTTGTGCTGAGCTTTGCAGGAATTCTACAGGTATTGCACAAGACTGATGGTGAAGAAGAGTGGGAATGGGGACTGCTGTAGAAAGGCTCGAAATCACCCAAAGGAGAGAAAACTGCAGGGCCGGAAATTCTGTTTCAGGGCCGGAAATTCCGCCCCAGGGCCGGAATTTCCGCCCCTGGACAAAATTTCCGGGGGCCGGAAATTTCATAATTTCCGGCCCTTCGAAATATGGCTAAGTCCCTTACGAAGCCGGGTGGTGCACCGTGCAGTAAGGGGGCCGGAAATTCTGGATTGGCAGAATTTCCGGGGCCGGAAATTTCAGAATTTCCGGCCCCCCGAAATTTCGGCTAAGTCCTCTCCTAAAGGCCATGGTGCATCTTGCAGATAAGGGCCGGAAATTCTGGAAACACAGAATTTCCGGGGGCCGGAAATTCCAGAATTTCCGGCCCCCGTGATTTTTCACTAAGTCCTTTATCTCAAGTTGTGGTGCGACTTTCAGGAGAGGGCCGGAATTTCTGGCCGGAAATTCCTTTTTGGAATTTCCGGGGGGCCGGAATTTCCGCCCCCAGGCCGGAATTTCCGCCCTTACTGGACCCCGGAATTTCCGCCCCAGGGCCGGAATTTCCGGGGTAAGTTTTCTCCAACGGCCACATTTCGAGCCAGCCTATAAATAGTCGTCCCCTACCTCAGATCTGGTTACCTCGTCCACACTCTCTTTCCTCCATTGGTGCTGAGCTTCAACTTCGTAGATCTCCTTCCCTAGCCAACCAAATCCTCCAAGACTTGGTAGATTGGGAGAGGATCCATAGATCTACAACCCCACCGAAGTACTTAGTGATTGCTTCACTCCTCCTCCGTGGACCTTGCCTTAGGCAAGAGAGGTCACCTCAAAGCTTCCTCCGTGTAAAAGCTTTGTGGTTGTTCTTGTTGGGAGCCTCCAATTGAGTCGTGGAGTTGTGCCCCAACCTCCGTGTAAGGGTTTCGGTCGGTACCCCCACTACCACCGCTTAGTGGAAACGAGTTAGCCTCTGTGGCTTGCTCACCGGAGAACAAGGTGAGCCTCCGTGGCGTTGGTGGACTCCGTGTCGCCACACCTCTCCAACATAGACGTACTTCCCCTCAAAAGGAAGGAACTACGGGAATACATCCTTGTGTCTCCGGCTTCCGCTTTACGGTTCTTTCTTACCCTTACTTGCATCGTGTTTACTCGTTTTACTCTCGTTCACTTGCTTGCTTGTCACATAGGAAATTCACCTAGTTGCACATCTAGAGAATTTCGTTTGTGTCAAGCCTTAAACTTGAAAAAGGTAAAATTTTGTGTAGCGCCTATTCACCCCCCCCCCTCTAGTCGCCCGTGTGATCCATTTCAATTGGTATCAGAGCCTAGTGCTCTTTGATTGGGCTTAACCGCCTAAGAGTCCATGGGCGAAGAGGAACCCGCCACTAAGGCGGATTTTAACAGCATAATGACTCGCATGGATGCTATGATGGCAGCCATGGAAAGCCAAAAATCTCAACTTGATGCTCTTACTAGTGGAACATCAAGTACCACTCCACCATCTCCGGTTGACACCTCGGGTAAGGATAAGCCATCCTTAAACGAGGAAGATCCGGAGAAGGATGGGAATGAGAACAACGAGGATCCCCCCAAAAAGGATGACACCTCTCGGGGACATAGCACAGAGGTTCCACATCCTACGAGCTATGTCTCCGGAAGGCACCTTCAAATGCCACACCTTGCCTCATGCGGCCCACCGTCACAACTTGATGCTTCTAGCTTTGCCAATTGGCAAGATAACATGCGCTCTCACATAAATTTCGTGTCTATTGAGCTTTGGAGGATCATTGAGCAGGGTTATCATCCAACTTCCAAGGACTTGACTAACTTGCTACCTTGGGAGCAAATCGACAAGCAGCTCAATGCCTCCGCCTTGCATCTCATTCACATGTCTCTCTCCGAGAAGGGCAAGGCGTTCGTCCGCAACATCTCTTCCGCCAAGGAAGCTTGGGATGCTCTCACCAACCTCTTCATCGGCAATGAGAGCATTCAAGAGTCCAAGTTTGATGAGGCGTCTAATGAAGCGGACAACTTCGCTATGCTTGATGGTGAATCTCCCGAAGAACTTCATCGTCGTCTCTCGGCACTCCAAGTGAAGCTAGTCGATCTCGGCTCCACTCAATGTGATGGAAGATGGATGAAGAGGAAATTTGTCCAAGCCCTCTTGCCCTTCTTCAAGGATACTATGAACTCAATCAAGGGAGATGCCAACTTTAGGAAGATGACCGCTCATGACATCTTGCAAGAGATTGTGGCAAGGAAGATCTCCGAGAAGAATGCGGATGATGCTCTAGCTCGTGCACGTGGTGTGCGTGCACCCAACCTTGCTTTGAAGGCAAAAGTCTCTCTTTATGAAGAAGCAAGTTTGATGGATGAGGAAGAGTCAATGTGTGGAAGTCCCGAAGACATGAAGTATGCTCATGCCGAACACATGGCTCTTGCTCAACGGGCTTTCATGAAGAAGTGGAAGTCATCAAGTCCCTCCAAACCTAAGGCCACAAGTAGAGTGAGAACATGCTACAATTGTGGGAATCAACACCACTTCATCGCGGATTGTCCCTATGAAAGAGTGGAAGATCACAATGGAAGACTCATTCGCAAGGAGATGAAGGCCAAGTCTTACCCTCCAAGGAACTTTGATAAGAAGAAAGCCGTTCCAATACATGCCTTGACGACTCAAGAAGAATACCCATCCGGTGATGATGCAAGTGATGATGAAGAAGTAGGAAGGGCCGCCATCGCCATCGCCATCGCCAAGCCTATCTCTTCACCATCCCTCTTCGCTTCCGCAAACGAGTCCAAGCGCTCCAACTCCAAGGGAACATGTCTAATGGCTCACGCTACAAAGGTATCACCAACTTTCACACCCATCATACCTAGAAGCTTATCTTTGATGGATTGCGTTGATACTAGTAGTGATAAGGATGAGCCTAATGAGTTTGACACCTTCATGTCAACCTTGCATGGGGAGACCAAAGCTCAATTTGAGATTCTCCTAAATCAATATAATGAGTCTCTCCAACTTAATGATAAAAATGAGGAACGCATCTTTGAGCTAGAAGGGCATGCTCGTGAGTATGCCGATGAAATTGCAACCCTCAATCAATCTCTTGAGGTTGAGCAAGATCTAAGGATGGCACTTGAGGCATCCAAGTTAGGTCTTGAAGAATCCTATAACTTGGACATTGCTAGGCTTAAGAATGATCGTGATATTGCTCAATCAGTTGCTAATGAACTTAGGTTGCAAAATGAGAAACTAAATCTTATGATTGCTAAAGAAGCAACCAAGTTATCTTCTAGCACCTTTGTTGCAAGTACTTGTTACTCTAACCCTCTTTATGAGAAAGATGCCCCCAAAGGTGACACAAGGCTTGATGAGCTTTTGAGTGCTCAAAAGCAACATGGTGACAAGACCGGGCTTGGTTTCACTCCCAAGTCCAACAAGAAGAGGAACAAGAAAAAGAACAAGAAGAAGAACAACAAGAAGACGCAATTTCTTGTGCCCTCTCCTCCTCCCAAGAAGCACATCCCAAATGACATATGCTTTGACGAGGATGGCAATGTTTATGAGGAGGAGGGGGAGCTCGTGAGGGAAGTGGTTGGGAATGCCAAGAGGGCAATGCCCAATCACAACGACTTTGCAGGAAAATACAACCCCTCTTATGTTCTTCGTCGTGCTTATGATGGACATGTTTATGCTAAATTTGTTGGCTCACCTAATGAACGCATTGCTTGGTCTATTTGGGTTCCTAAGACCCTTGTCACTAACAAAAGAGGACCCATTGAAAAATGGGTACCTAAAAACAAAGCTTGACTTTTGTAGGGCTTTGCTTCCGGTGCGGGACAATGGATAGTTGATAGCGGTGCTACCAATCATATGTCCGGAAGCAAAGAGTTGGTGAAGGAGCTTTGCACCGGTTCATCTAGTGCGGGCTACGTCACCTATGGAGATTCCTCAAGGTCAAAGGTATTGGGTCTTGGTAAAGTTGTTATATCTCAAGATGTTACCGTGGAGAATGTCATGCTCGTTGAGTCTCTCTCTTACAATTTACTTTCCGTAGCTCAACTTGCCGATATGGGCTTTGCAACTTTCTTTGATGTTGGGATTGTGGTTCTTTTGTGGAGCAAGTCTCTTAAAGTAGCCTTTGTTGGGCATGTTGAAAACGGCTTATATGTGATTGACTTCTCGGAGAAGGTCACTAAAGCCGCAACTTGCCTAATGGCTAAAGTTGACGTGGGATGGCTATGGCATCGCCGGCTAGGCCACGTCAATATAAGAACTTTGCAAAGACTCCACAAAGGTAATCACATCCTAGGACTAACCGATCTAACTTTTGCCAAAGATCGTGTGTGTAGAGCTTGCATTGAAGGAAAGATGCATGAACTTCCTCATCCTAGCAAGACGATTATTTCCTCTAAGAGGGTCTTGGAGCTCCTTCATATGGATCTCTTTGGCCCTCCATCTCATGCAAGTCTAGGAGGGAAGAAGTATTGCTTGGTGATTGTTGATGACTACTCAAGATATACTTGGGTCTACTTCTTCAAGCACAAATACGAGACCCAACAAACCGTCATGGACTTCATCAAGGAAGTGGAACGTCAATATGGCCAAGATATCTTGATGATTCGGAGTGATAATGGGACGGAGTTCAAGAACTACACCGTCAACGAATTCTTGAGTGATGAGGGAATTCAACATCAATACTCCTCTCCCTACACTCCTCAGCAAAATGGTGTAGCCGAGCGGAAGAACCGGACTTTGATGGACATGGCAAGGACAATGTTAGCGGAGTTTAAGTCTCCGTATAACTTTTGGGCCGAAGCCATCAATACCGCCTGTCATGCTTCCAACCGGCTATATCTACGCAAGGGCTTGAACAAGACTCCTTATGAGATCCTCACCGGCAACAAGCCTAACATCAAATACTTTCGAGTATTCGGTTGTAAGTGCTTCTATCTTAGAAAGGGTGTTCATTTGTCCAAGTTTGATTCTAAAGCTCTTGAGGGTATCTTTGTTGGTTATGCCGCCGAATCTCATGCTTTTAGAATCTTTGACAAAGAGTCCGCTCGTGTTGTTAAAGTTTCTAACGTGAGATTCGACGAGAATGACGGCTCCCGTGTGGAGCAAAGTGGTGTTTGTGATGTAGGTGACGAAATACCTCCTCAAGCCATAAGAAGAATGGGTGTGGGTCATCTCATACCCATTGAGGGACACCTTTTGGCGGAAGGAGAAGGACTATGCTCTACTCAAGTGGAGCCTTCATCTTCACAAGCTCCACAAGCTCCACAAGGAATGATTGATGCTAACCATAGACAAGCATTAGACCCTCATTCAAGCGAGCAAGGCCAAGATCAAGACCAAGAGAACGATGGTGATTCCTCACCAATGGTAGATCAAGGCCAAGCTCAAGATGTTGAGTATGCTCATGATGTTGATCAAGCTCAAGTTGAAGGTCAAGGCGAGGACCAAAATAGTGGTGATGACCAAGTAGCTTCTCAAGAGTCTTTTGAAGAAGCTCAAGCTCGCCGTGCAAGGAAAGTCGAAGAAGCTCTTCGCAAAGGGAGTCATACCTTAGATAATGTGATCGGAAGTGTGAGAAAAGGGGTTTCCACAAGAAGACAATTAGCCAACTTTAGCATCCATCATGCCTTCGTCTCTTGTGTGGAACCTCAAAAGGTATTTGAGGCACTTGAAGACCCGGATTGGGTGGAAGCCATGCACGAAGAACTCAACAACTTCAAGCGCAATGAAGTTTGGACTTTGGTGGAGAAGCCCAAGGAGTGCCGCAATGTCATCGGAACCAAGTGGGTGTTCAAGAACAAACAAGATGCCAATGGGATTGTCGTGAGGAACAAGGCTCGGTTGGTTGCTCAAGGATACTCTCAAGTGGAAGGAATCGACTATGGGGAGACCTACGCTCCCGTGGCTCGTCTCGAGTCAATCCGTATCCTTCTTGCTTATGCTTCTCACTTCAACTTTAAGTTATATCAAATGGATGTGAAGAGTGCCTTTCTAAACGGTTCTCTACATGAATTGGTCTATGTGAAGCAACCCCCGGGGTTTGAAGATCCCCATTTCCCGACCCATGTCTACAAACTCAATAAGGCGCTTTATGGTCTTAAACAAGCCCCACGCGCTTGGTACGAGCACCTTAAGGAGTTGTTGTTAGACCGTGGGTTTGAAATTGGGCTCATCGACCCAACTCTTTTTACTAAGAAAGTCAACGGGGAGCTTTTCATATGCCAAATTTATGTAGACGATATTATTTGTGGGTCTTCTAACAAGCTCTTCAATGATGAATTTGCAAAGATAATGACAGACAAATTCGAGATGTCCATGATGGGAGAGTTGAAATTCTTTCTTGGCTTTGAGATTCGGCAATTGCGAGGAGGGACATTCATCAATCAAGCCAAGTACATCCAAGACATGCTCAAGAAATTCAACATGGATTCCGGAGTTAAGGGAGCCAAAACCCCCATGCCAACAAAGGTTACTCTTGATCTCGATCCTAGTGGTAAGGAAGTGGATCAAAAGCTTTACCGTTCGATGATTGGCTCGCTTCTTTACCTTTGCGCATCTAGACCCGATATCATGCTTAGTGTGGGAATTTGTGCGCGTTATCAAGCCGCCCCAAAGGAAAGCCATTTAATGGCCGTGAAAAGAATCTTCCGATATTTGATTCATACTCCAACTTTCGGCCTTTGGTACCCGAAGGGATCAAGCTTCGAGCTTGTTGGGTACACGGACTCGGATTGGGCGGGAGACAAAGTGGACAGGAAGTCAACTTCCGGGACTTGCCAACTTCTTGGTAGGTCCTTGGTTAGTTGGTCCTCCAAGAAGCAAAATTGTGTGTCTCTCTCCACCGCCGAAGCCGAGTACGTGTCCGCGGCAAGTGGTTGTGCTCAACTCCTTTGGATGCGGCAAACGTTGAAGGACTATGGAGTTCATTGCGACAAGGTTCCACTCTTATGCGACAACGAGAGTGCCATCAAGATCGCTCATAATCCGGTTCAACACAACAAGACGAAGCACATTGAGATCCGGCATCACTTCATCCGGGACCACGTCAATCGAGGTGATATTAACTTGTCTTATGTAGGTACAAATGATCAACTCGCCGACATCTTCACGAAGCCCCTTGATGAAGCAAGATTCCGAGAGTTGAGGCATGAATTGAATATCATTGATTCTTGCAATGTGGCTTGTTAGTGTGCACTCATTCCCATACGATAGCACGTGTTCTACTCTAGATGTGGGCATGGACATAGGGGGAGTGCGATCCTAATTCATTGGGCTATCCCTCCCCCCATTATGCCGATAGTAATGCAATCATTCTCTTAATATCATTTTGT
Source organism: Dactylis glomerata (assembly GCA_007115705.1). NCBI lineage: Eukaryota > Viridiplantae > Streptophyta > Magnoliopsida > Poales > Poaceae > Dactylis > Dactylis glomerata. Next base: position 969,745 of record QXEO01000518.1, read on the forward strand.
GATATATGAGCTTCAATGATGAGTATTGGTTATGAACCCAAGATATATCTTCGCGGTTTAATGCCAAAACACTCATATATGGTGGCTTCGGCCACCGACCTCTTCTTTCGAAGAGTTTATTCCTTGAAAATCTTTTGAAGTTTCTCTTGATATGGGAAGGGACTTGAGTTTGGTTTTTCGATGTTTTCTTGCCTTTTTGCAACCTCAAGTGCCGAGAACCACTCCGTGTTTGTTTTCTAGCCTATGCCCTCTCTGTCTCTAAAACCTTCCGTCTAACACACAAGTCAACCTCTTGTTTTATCTTGTTTCTTGATGAGATGGCCGGATTTTCCGTGTTTAAGTGTTAGAATTTTCCCAATGGGTGGAAACCCTTATTTCCGTAGCAAATTTTCATGCCCCATGTACTCCTCCGAAGTGGTGCACTTTGCAGTACATGGGCCGGAAATTTGCCCCAGAAATTTGGGCGGAAACGTTAAATTTCCGCCCCCCGGAAATTCTACAACTTAACCCGGAAATTCTGGGGGCCGGAAATTCCGCCCCTAGGGCCGGAATTTCCGCCCCTGCGGTTAGTCTATATAAAGGGGGGGCCGGGGTGGAGATACCCCTTGGTACCTCTTTTCACCCCCGACCCCCCATACTCCAAACCGCCGCCGCCGCCTCACCAAGGTCCTCTCCGGCCACTCCCTTGTCGTCGGATTCCCCGGATTTCGCCGGTCCTCGCTCCTCTCGGCGTGGGGGTTCTTTTCCTCCACGTGGTTTTCGCCATGGACAGCGGTATTGCCCCAAATCTCTCTCCCTAGGTGCCTATGCCCTAGTTCTAGATTCGTTTGGGTTGATCCGTTTTTCCATTGAAAGGAGCATGTTTAGAGGTAGCTTTCGGTCTAGTGAACCTAGCATTGAACTTAGTTAGTGCCGATCCCGTTTCTAGAGATTTTTGTATCCTATTTGTATTGTTCTCACCAGGGGCCGGAATTTCCGCCCCCGGGGCCGGAATTTCCGGGGTAGGCCGGAAATTCCGTCCTTCGGACCGGAATTTCCGCCCTCCCCACCGGAATTTCCGCCCCCAGACCGGAATTTCCGCCCCCATGCTGAGACTAATACAACTAAGATACGGCTTCTCTAATTCGTTTCTGCCTTACTAGTTCCCTTCTATGTTCTCACTAGTTTTCATATCGACTTGTGTGTTCTTATCTCCGTGCTTTTCCTCCTACTATCATTCACAGGTGGCTCTAGTTCTCGTCCTAAGCGTGATCAGCGCGGCCGTTCTGCTGTTCGCAAGCGGAACTTTCGGTTTGCTGATGAGGGCTCTTTTGAAGAAGAATTTGTATCTCAGCAATCTGAACAGGAGGCTGCTCAGGAGGCAGCAAGGGAGAAGGAAGCTAGGGCAGCCAAGAGGGCAGCTCGCAACCCCTCACGGGTTCCTCGTGTGAACTATGAGACTATGAGCTCAGTGGAGTACAGTGCTTTGAGGCAGCTGGACTGGTTTTCTGAAGATAGAGATGAAGAGCTTGAGGATACTCGTTTCTGGTGTGCTGCTCAGAAAGGTATATATGAAGATATCTATCGCCCTATGTCTCAACGAGTGTGTTACATGCATGTTCTAGACCGCACTCATCTCAGGAAGAAGGCTGAATACTTTGGTGATGCTCTGGGAATCATGAAGAGGCTTGGTTTGTTTCCTCTTATGGATATTCAGTGTCCCTACAATGAGAAGATCATACAGCAGTTCTTTGCCACTCTCGCTTTTAAGGGGAATGAAGCTCTCTCTTTCAGGTGGATGTGTGGAGATACCATGCGGGAATCAGATTTCTATGAGTTTGCTCAGATTTTGAACTATGATTTTCAGGGGTATAGTGTGCCTGTTGGTCACCGTGTGCATCTGCATGGAGTTCAGCCGGACAAGAATCGCTTGGCTCCCCTCTACTCTTCCAAGGGTCAGATTGGCACTATCAAGGGTTTGCTTCCTCTGTACAACATTCTTCTTCGCATGTTCAGGGAGAACATCTCTCCCTCCGGAGGTAATCGGGATGCTATTCGTGCTGCACTTGTTGAGCTCATGTATCTCTCTTATCGCTGCTTTGTGAGTACCGATCCAAATGAAGACTTCAAGCTGGATGTGATGCACTATATCTTCAATGAAATGCATGATGCCATGGTTTCCAAGCGTACTCCTCCCTATGCTCCTTACATTATGCTCCTCATTATTCAGAAAGCCCAAGATATGGATTTCTCCAAAGGGAACTCAGAACACAAGCTCAAGAGAATGAATGTGATCAAGCCAGTTGAAGAGAGGGAAGCAGTCAAAGGGAAAGGGAAGAAGCCAGTTCCTACAGGTGGTGATGATGTTGAGATGGGTGACTCTAGCTCTCGTTTGCGCAAGACTTCCTCTGCCCGTCCATCTCGCAACAAGAAGCTTTCTCTGTGGCAACGCACTCTCTTGTGCATCAACGTTGCTATCCACAAGGAGAACTACTCTGCCTATGAGGAGAGAAGGGATATCATTCACAATCAGCAGGTTCTTTCTCGCGAGGTTCAGCTTCTTCAGGATCCCTCCCTTCAGCTCACTCCTGTTCCTGCTCCTAAGTACATTCCGTATGAGAGGTGGCAAGATGACAACGGCGTCGATTGGGCTGAAGTGGAGGCTCTCTCCAAGGTTGGAAGTGATGAGGAGTTCTCCGGGAGCGATGAGGATGACGAAGACGCTGCTGATGTTGATGAGGACGAGTTCGATGATGAGTGATCTTCGTTTGGGGATTAGCATCGCTCTTCTCCCTTTTTGGTGTCTCGATGCCAAAGGGGGAGAAGTAGTTCTATTAGGATTTGCTTTGGGTTGGTTATTTGCCTTATTCGCTTCGTGAACTATTTGTGGTCTCTTTGAGTTGGAACTTTGGTTCTTATTGTAATAAGTCTAGTCGTACTTAACTTTGTGCTCCTCGTTTAATATCGCCCTTCTAGTATGTGCAAATTGTTCTTATTGTCTTGTTTATACCTTGCACTTGTCTAGGGGGAGCACTTGTTCTTACTCTCTATTGCAAATCCGTGTATTGTCATCAAACACCAAAAAGGGGGAGATTGAAAGGACATATTCATTGCCTCCTGTTTTTGGGTGTTTGATGACAATACAAGGAATTTAACCTTGTGCTGAGCTTTGCAGGAATTCTACAGGTATTGCACAAGACTGATGGTGAAGAAGAGTGGGAATGGGGACTGCTGTAGAAAGGCTCGAAATCACCCAAAGGAGAGAAAACTGCAGGGCCGGAAATTCTGTTTCAGGGCCGGAAATTCCGCCCCAGGGCCGGAATTTCCGCCCCTGGACAAAATTTCCGGGGGCCGGAAATTTCATAATTTCCGGCCCTTCGAAATATGGCTAAGTCCCTTACGAAGCCGGGTGGTGCACCGTGCAGTAAGGGGGCCAGAAATTCTGGATTGGCAGAATTTCCGGGGGCCGGAAATTTCAGAATTTCTGGCCCCCCGAAATTTCGGCTAAGTCCTCTCCTAAAGGCCATGGTGCATCTTGCAGATAAGGGCCGGAAATTCTGGAAACACCGAATTTCCGGGGGCCGGAAATTCCAGAATTTCCGGCCCCCGTGATTTTTCACTAAGTCCTTTATCTCAAGTTGTGGTGCGACTTTCAGGAGAGGGCCGGAATTTCTGGCCGGAAATTCCTTTTTGGAATTTCCGGGGGGCCGGAATTTCCGCCCCCAGGCCGGAATTTCCGCCCTTACTGGACCCCGGAATTTCCGCCCCAGGGCCGGAATTTCCGGGGTAAGTTTTCTCCAACGGCCACATTTCGAGCCAGCCTATAAATAGTCGTCCCCTACCTCAGATCTGGTTACCTCGTCCACACTCTCTTTCCTCCATTGGTGCTGAGCTTCAACTTCGTAGATCTCCTTCCCTAGCCAACCAAATCCTCCAAGACTTGGTAGATTGGGAGAGGATCCATAGATCTACAACCCCACCGAAGTACTTAGTGATTGCTTCACTCCTCCTCCGTGGACCTTGCCTTAGGCAAGAGAGGTCACCTCAAAGCTTCCTCCGTGTAAAAGCTTTGTGGTTGTTCTTGTTGGGAGCCTCCAATTGAGTTGTGGAGTTATGCCCCAACCTCCGTGTAAGGGTTTCGGTCGGTACCCCCACTACCACCGCTTAGTGGAAACGAGTTAGCCTCCGTGGCTTGCTCACCGGAGAACAAGGTGAGCCTCCGTGGCGTTGGTGGACTCCGTGTCGCCACACCTCTCCAACGTAGACGTACTTCCCCTCAAAAGGAAGGAACTACGGGAATACATCCTTGTGTCTCCGACTTCCGCTTTACGGTTCTTTCTTACCCTTACTTGCATCGTGTTTACTCGTTTTACTCTCGTTCAGTTGCTTGCTTGTCACATAGGAAATTCACCTAGTTGCACATCTAGAGAATTTCGTTTGTGTCAAGCCTTAAACTTGAAAAAGGTAAAATTTTGTGTAGCGCCTATTCACCCCCCCCCCCCCCCTCCCCTCTAGTCGCCCGTGTGATCCATTTCACCTAGCTCTGATACCATGTCAAATTTACCAACCTTGCCTTTCTCTATTGACTTCAGAGTTATATACATAGGTTACATGGGTCAACTTGGGCCTTGGGCTAGACTAGACTATTTGGGCTAGATATAACTATACACATATTCTAACAAGCTGAAAGTCGTCCTCCGCCTCCACGACGCTGAAAAAGCGGCTGCCGGAGCTGTAGAGGGCGGGTGCAAGAGCTGCAAGGGGCAGTGTCCGCTTCTGCAAAGGGCGAAAGCCAAAACTACCAGCCCCAGTTGTCGGGATTGCAAACCAAGCCGCATGGAGCTGCAAAGGGCGGTCCCGGAGCTGCAAAGGGCAGTTCCCGGAGCCAGCACATATCTCCTCTGAACTTTTATATATGTCGGCATGGACGGAAATCCTTGCATTGTCTCGTCTCGCACACCTCGTTGGCAACCAGGTGTGGCACCAGCCGCTGTGTTCACAGTGCCCTTGTGTGCGTGGCTTCAGTCGAGCCGCCCCGCTGCGGGAGATTGGATGATCGTGCGGCGCCGCGCCGCCGAAGATCATGATAGTGTCTCCAAGATTAGGCGACCTTGAAAAGAAACTGTGGAGTTCTACGTATCGTGTAGGAGACATACTTGATTCAAAGTCTAGGAGCTGTATGTATTGTGTGCTTTGAGATTTTGCTATGTCGTCACGCGTTGTTCTATGGAGTTGGTCCTGGGCTCTAAGCTAATCAGTCAATAAAAAATTCCTCTCTTGAAAGGACGCTCGTCTTTTATAAATTTCGGTAATTATATTAGTGGGTACCGGTCCCACATGATTTTGGTTCCGGTCCCACATTTTGGTACCGTTGGGTTCCGTGTATTTGATTCCGTCTATTTTACGACCGTTAGATCAGGGTGGATGAATGGTTATAAAAAATGCCAATCACTGTAAAACTTGTAACAAATTAAACGTCAGCCCCTAAAAAATCTCTAACAAAATAAATTATGACACCGTTACAAAAAAGCATTAAGAACTAGGGATGGCCAACGGTCCAGTAGAACTCAGATGAGCAAGCCGACATAGTGAGCAATTTCTTAATATGATTGTGTATGGAATAGTAAAGAACGATAGTTAGCTAGCGACATATAATAATGTGTTTTTGTGTAATTACATTTTTCTCTCTATAAGGCCTAATTTAAGATTTCACATTGGCCCTCAATTTCTCACCTTCCAGGAACATTATCTACAAGTCTATTATGTATAATAGAGATGACTTTCAAGTTTGAGTTAATACATGTCGAATCTACAGCATCTACAACGGAGGGAAATGAGATAGCTTAAGATTCACAACAAAAATCTGCTACACTATGTTAAAAAGGGGTGATGTTTACTTTTCCTAATGACCTCTCCATGATCTGATACTTCTACATTCAAATTTATAGTTCTTCTAAGATGTTCATCCGTGTGAAATACTTGAATCTGAAAAGTCAACAATATTATTTATTAGAGTTGTGATCTGCATAAATCAAGCAAATCATAGTTAAAAATTCTAAAGTAATAAAAAACTTACTAAAACATCTATTTTGGCATTCAATTTATTTTCTTGATCAAAATGGTCCTTGCATCTGCCCAGCAACATGTTCTCCAACTGACATAGTTACAGAAGTCAAGAGCATAAAGTATAACATAAATATATACGTACTCTCATACCATTTTAACTGAAACTCAATAAATATACAATGCAACCTACCTCAATGGTAGTAGAAACGTGTTCTCCATTAAAACATTCAATAATATCACCAAAGCAGATTCCAAGTTTCTCGGCATGCGATTCCTTTGACACCTAATGTTCAATTGACCGTGATTACTCCGTAACATCATTTGAGGTACACTTTTAAGAAAACTAATAACAAGTTACAAAATAGATAACTATAAACAACATACAAGACTATATACCTTTTCAACAATAAGGCCGTCCTCAATGTTATGCACGCGCCACATCTTCTCAACATTAACAGGGTCTAGAAGCCCGATGGAAGCAAACTTCATTCCAAGGTGGAGCCGAGGGATGCACCTTTACCAAATATAATCATTTAATACAGCAGCACATCTAAAAGTGGTATGAAAAAGTACTTGAGTGTTTTACAAATGATCTGTCTTCTTTAAAATAAATCATATCTAGCATGCTAAAGAATCACAATCCAAACATAGTTTTGTAGTCGTTCAATTGCATGAGGTAAAAATAGAAGAAATAGCATAAACTAAATGGTGTAAATAGAGTTTGGAAACTTAGCAAACAATATTTATACGATACATAATAAAAGTGTAGTCATACATGAGAACGCTTTTAATCAAATCAATTATGTTCAACTTGCACTATAAGAAGAAAAATCCATTAGAAAGAATGAATATATGGGAAAGACGTACATAAAGTTTCTCCACAAATCCACGCACTTCTCCAAAATAGAAGAAGGTACAAAAGAAGCGCTAAGATGATTGTTAATCAATCCCACAACCTTCCCCTCCAAATCAATGACGGGCCCTCCATTGTCATCACACTACAACATAGTAATAGCGATAAATATTACAATTTACAATAACAAAGTAGCAACACCAAATTGCGAAACATGGAGTAGGAATTAATATTTATCCCATACGAGGTAGTCATCATCTTCGTGGAGAAAGTACATGTAATGATATCTCTCATAACTTGCTGGATTCCAATATTCCACTCTACCATGCGTTATCCTCAAATTCATACTTTCGTCTCTTCCAAGTCGGAAAACGTCTTGACCACAATACATGCTGCCATTAAAAGAGGGCAACTGGACCGGCTCATCCACTCTAACCTTAAAAAATGCAAGATCATAATGCTCCTGGTGGTAGAGGTAGTGGCCTTCTGCGGTGGTGCTGTCCCACAAGTGAACGGTAACCTGAAACCACGGCAGGAAAAATTATGTCACTGCATTTTTGTAACTAGCTATCCTACAGCTCCCAGTTTGAGTTTAGCAGAAAAAATTATGTCACTGAAAAAATAAAAATAATTAAATCTGAGATGTAACAGAAAATAGACAAGTGAATGTTGAGAAGAAACTCACGTTGGCTTTAACATTGTACTCATCTCTTCCTTTCCATTGGTTTTCCGTTGGATGCTTTGAGCGAATGAGATGTGCAGTCGTCAAAATGGTGCCTGTTTTGCTCTCCTCGTCCCATTCAATCCACAAACCGCAGCAGTTTGTCAGCTGCTCCCCCTCTGCAAACAAAAGTCCCACAACACTCAGTTAGCGCCTCGATCTCTTTTGCAATATGTATTAATAGGAAGCAACCAAGCATGATGTTTACATACGCACCGACAGAGGATGAGAGCCTGATGATAGATTTAGCAGCATGAAGCACCGCCTTTTTTGCAGATTCACGGATGGGATGAAGTTGCTCATGATGAAACAGGCACGAAGGTGCATCCTTGCACCTATATTCAGAAGTGAAAAGTGCTGCCCGACAACCTACAGATCAGAATCATACAATTTACTAACTAAGCACGCGCAATGGGAGCCAGAAGAACAGAGGGACTGGGGTAGAGGCCTACGTAATTTCGCTTCGTATTTGGCTTGGGCGTCCTCAAAGGCGGTGAGTATCTCAGGATAGGCAGTCGGATCATTTAGCTCGTCGGGGATGTAGGGCTTGCTGATTGGAGATTTGGGTGTAAAGGAGGATAGCTCCTCCTCCTCCTTGGCCATCTCGACGACTCGCGCGCCATTTGTTTCTGGGGAAAATTGGTTATTTACCCAAAAGTTCATTGGCCTTAGATCATCTATCCAAAGTTGATCGTACCTAAATACCCAATAGATGAAACTAAAAAACAATTATAGCAGGTCCCTACTTAGAGCTGGTCATGAAACAGGCAATAGATCAGCTTCACCGATTAGATTGCAAACTGTGTAAGCCAGTTCACGCACACGGGTGTAATGCGTGCGCCTCTAGCCAGCTGCGCTCCCGGCGGCAGCGTCCACCATTGAGCGACACCGTCCGTTTGTGAACGCGGCCATTTCCGCCGGCCCGGAGCGTACGTCCCTAATCTATCATCTTCTCCTCTTTCTGATGTTGCGGTTTAACCAGTTCCTCTAAAAATTCATGCATGTTGGCATGTATAGTGAGTCGGTACTAATAGATCTGATTCATATAAGCATATTGCTTCATCACAAAGGGGGGTATACAGTTTAGTAAGACATGAAGCGAGGGCGATGGGCTACTGTACTGTAAGAAGGGACTGCACACAGTGATTAAATTTTCTTGCGTCGGCAGAATCACCCTACAGAACCCAACTTACAGCAGCAGGGAGTTATAAAGCCAAACTTGGCTATAATCTTGACCCCATCTGCACCTAACCCGGGCAGCACATGCACTGGCCTATTACAATATCGTGGCTCATAGATGATTTCATACTCGATGAAACATGTGCAAAGTTGAAACTTGGCCTCACAGAAAAAGCGCTGAGCGGACAGATATCATAGTTATTTGACTTGATGGCTTGTAAAAGCAATTGACAGTCCATGCGGAAAAATAACTCGGCCAATTCCCATCAAATTGCTTTTCATCAGTGCATTCAGTTCACAATGGAGTGGGTCAGCAACGTGATGCAGACAATGTCACTGTCCATAGCGATTAAAATAGACTAGGAGCAAAGTAGTCATTAATTTCCATGAGCAATTAAAGGGTAAGTTTTTTAGTTTACAGAAAACCCCTCTTGGGTGGATAGGTTTTAATCAACGTGTATGTTGCTCTGCTTTTGCTATCCATCGAAGGTCTGTCGGCGTTGATTAAAAGGGGACAGAGGTAGTATTTTACCAATGACAGATGATTAAGGCTGCTGATCTTTTGGGTAGATAATCAATTTTCCCTTAGTTTATGTCACGGATGAGACATATGCAGACATTCGCAGCAGGAACAAGTAAAGACCCAGTACAAGATGCAACAATCTATCATGATGAGGAGGAAGATTACCTCCAACTCCTCTCATCTCTGGAGGGTCGCACAACGGAGGGTCGACCTCCAGCTCCTCCCCCAACGAATTTCTCCTCTTCTTTGTCTCTCTCTCCGTCTCCGTCCCATCATCACGGACCCTTTCGGGCTTGGTCATCTTCTACGGTCCGCCGCCGCCTCTGCACCGGAGACGGCGGAATAGGGTGGGGATGAAGGGACACGGCGGACGAGGGTTAAGGGCGACGAGGTGGTGCCCCGGAATTGAGGGTTGAGGGAGTAGAGGCCCAGTAAGCTGGTTTTAGTCCACTTGCCCTAAAAAATATATTTTTAGCCCCCTAAAAATTTTAGTTTTAGTTAAAAAGCTGCAACGCATCATCCATGATCAAAATGACAGGACAGCTGGCTGTAAAGGCATGTTGCTACGGATAATAAGGCTTTCAGCCAAGGTGTGTTCACATCATCTGCGAGAACTGAAAATCCACAAAAGAAATCCAGGTCTCAAAACAGAACTTCATTTCAATTATGAATCACAAATTATGTGTCGATCCAAACAATCATTTTTTAAAAAAATATTCAGGTTTCGAAACGACCCTAGTTAAACCATGAAGCAGGATGCATCAGTGGCACACAATGACTAATGTGATTTCTAATACTTTATGGACATTGAGAGAAGCTGGCGGCTTCAGTTTTCCAAAATCATCAAAAGAAAGTAAATAACATGGTTTACTTAGCAAGTAAAGCGCCAAGTGGTAACAAGCATGTAGGAGATCAGCAAGCATTTTTACAGGAAAAGAGTCTTACAAAACGATAAACAATCTAGGATTTAGTAAAAAAAGGAGCAATGTAATGGTTTAGAAACTCAGCAGAGTACAGATATTGGACAATGAGTACAAAATAATTGCTCTTTTTTGCAGAGACATGGGAATTGGCAATGCGAAAATAGCACGAATTTCACCAAACATTTTACTCTAGCTGAAGCCAATTCATCATCCACTGCTTTGCTCAAAGGTAAGTAGCCAGTAACATGTTTTCGTCTAAAGTAAGCTGCTGCTGCCGTTCAGGATTTACATGAAAAAAGGCACCATGATTCCAAGTTATTCGTTTTTGTCTGGCAGGAAAAAAAAGAAAAGATCTTCCCGTTCCATGCGAGCTTCTCTCTGTAGATGGTGGGCGGAATTTTAACTCCTCCGGTCCATTGCCTCCCTGCAAGAATCAGTTGATAAGAACATGGAAATGAACAAATGAATTCAACCGAAGATTACAACACACCCAGAATATGTAACTGCTGACAAATAACAACCCGAGAAAACACAACAAGGCAGATTGCATCTCTTACCAGAATAATTTCTCGATCTCTTCACTTTCAGGGTCCAGCTCCAAAGCGCGCGAGAGAGAGCGACAGGCCCTGTCATAATCCTACGGAAGGCAAGTGCACAGCTGAAACAAATAGCAGGAATGGAAGGAGCGATGTAATTTTTAGGACTGAACTTTTCTACCGCACCTTCATAAACATTAAAGTTGCGCCTAGCCGGTAGTGCGCCTTTGACCACTTCGGGCTTAGCTCTTCGCATTCAGTTGCATCCTCGTAAGCCCTTTGTGCATCACCCATGCGAAGAAAGCAAAGGCTCCTGTTTGCTAACAACTTGGCATCGAAGTTATCCATCTTCAGAGCCTGCAGCAGACAAAACAGTGGAAAATTGATATTGTGGCCACATTCCAGAAATGCTGCTCGGTTTAGATCAATAATTTGTCATTCGGTCCACAGGCCTGAAATTTCTCGCAATGAAACGACAGTGGAGATTAATATGTCACCACTCTATCAATTTTTTTGCTACCACTAGCTATAGGCGTGAAACTTCTGCAGTGTACATTTAAGCTAGAACTCCATATATGTGACCATATACGCACACTAGCGACTAATCTTTCAACAGGTTCATGTGATAGCATTATGACGTAGTTGGTTATATTTGTACACATTGGAGGAAGATGCTTCATAGCCGTACGTGTGTACCTGTGTGTAGAACACTGATGCCTTCAGATAATCCTGCTTCTTAAATGCTTCATCCCCTTGTCGTTTCAGGTCAGACATCCTCGTTTTCACAAAATTGCCATCCTGGTTAACTCGTAATAACTTGAGTCAGGTATATACATTAAGAGGTCGGATGTGTGTGAGGAAGAAACAGTACTCTAGAAAAGACATTAAGGTTAAGTGAACGAATTCAAGAAACAGTTTCAACCTCAAATAGAAAAATACAGGAAACGGTTTTCATAACTGCAACAATTGAAAACCCCAGTTCTCACTTGGTACACAGACAAGAAATGAAGAAAGCTATTTAAGAAAATTAATTGGTACACCTGCTAATGGTAATGAATTAGCATGCAAGCAAAATAAGTTATCTGCTAAAGCGTCATTCACATATGATGAGTTTTCAGGAACAGATCTTGGACAGCAAAGCAGATTCAAGAAAACACATGCACAACTGACTAGTTCTCGATGTATGAAGTTTTAGTTAAACATTGACGCCCAACATTGCTTAGAGAGTTAACATGGGCCAAAACTGCTGTGGTAATGCAAGAAAATTTGCTACCATGACATACCTCAAGTTGCTTGATTTCCATTTTCACATGACTAATGATTCCATCAACGCTCCAATTGGCCACATTTGAAATGGGAGAGGTGAAAGGAAAGAGTATCTCGACATCTTCCCGTGTACCATACTCAGCAGCCAACTCTATTGGCAAACTACCATACTGTTGAGAAACAAGGAAAGCTTTACAAAAGCAATATTCAACATTAGGGAATAAGCAATGTTCTTGACATTATCAATGCATACCATATTTCTTCACTACTTTATCAAAATAACAAAGAGATAGCATACGAAGAAGAAAGGGTGAAACAGTAACATGTAGGTGTACTTACATAATAACCCGTACAGTAGTTGCATATCATTATAAAACAAGTCTATTGAAACTACATGCCAAGCAAGACACAAGAAGATGTGCCCAAATGAGCATTCTCACCATGTCAAGAACATTGGGGTTCGCGCCAGCTTCCAACAAGCACTTAGTAGCTTCAGTTAAGCCCTTCTCTACAGCCTTTCCCAAAGGTCCATTAGCAGTGTTCACATTAGCTCCAGCCTATCAGATGCAATAATGGCAAGCCAATCATACAATTATCTCGTCGTTAATACAAAGATGACTAAATCGAACATCATTTTATAGAAATCCTACATACGTACAACAGTATAAACAGAGGATATCATACCTGAATCAATAGCTTCACGCAGGATACAAAAGATTTGCGTATTGCCATGTCTAAAGGTCCAAACATACCAGTACCTTTGTTGGGCTGGAAAAATAAATAAATAACTTCATTTTCATGCCAAAAGATGACAGTTCTAAAAGAGATGGAATTTGCAAGGGAAAAGGAGCTGAGCCGGTACTTCTTTTCTAAGAGTGAAAGGATAACCAACTAAGTCACACAAGCTCCTAACTTTTGGCGTGGCATGGTTAGTTACCATTTACCAACCAATGATGCCCTCAAATACAGGTGGGAACAACTGGAGAAAGTAGAAAAAACCAGCAAAGGAGAAAATTGAAGTTGAAAGCCAACAGATCAAAGAAGATTTTGAATAGTACATCTGCATTGTGCTGCAAAAGGATCTTGACAGTACTAGCATGTCCTTTAAAAGCAGCAAGACAGAGTGGTGTCCCAGTAATTGATAGTGCATCAACATCAGCTCCTCTAGACAGAAGAAACTTTACAATTTCAGAATGCCCTGAAGAAAGGAAGAAAATAGATCAGGGTGATAACAATATGTAGACTATATACACAACGATTTTGTAGGTTCACATTACCCTGAACAGACATGCAGAACGAGCTACCATAAACAGTTACATAACAAGATGGTAAACATACGTAAACAAACAGTCATCATATCATACATATACTAAGTAATTAGACACTTCTTGGGAAACTAGCCTGAATGGCCAAAACAAACAACGTATGAAATGGACATCCGGAGAGAAGATGCACGGACTATAAGGATAAATACAATGCCTACAAATACCTACGATGACATGTGGAGTTTTTACGGAGCTGTGAGCGAGAACTTCAACTTAATGCCAAACCTATGCTTATACTTTTGATAAGACTGATCACTATTCAGACGCTGATGGCAACAGGAAAATTGTTTATATTTGGTTAGCTAGAGCCCTTGGCCAATAAATCCAATTCTATCACCATGGCATTCCCTCCAGATTCAACTACGTAAAATAATTCTCAATCAGACAAGGGTCCAGCAGAAAGCAAATGAGCAAGGCAATAGTAAAGACCCTGAACATGAAACCAAGCGCAGTCTTGCAGCAGAGGGAAGTGGCCATGAACGAAAGATCCTTGTGTTCATACCATGAAGTGCAGCTGAATGAAGAAGAGTGAGTTTTCCCTGACGTTTCTGATGCAGATCGGCGCCATGATCGAGAAGGTACTTGACGGCAGGAAGGTTGGCATAGGTGAGGGCATGCTCCACGGGTGAGTAATCTAGCAATAATATGCACACACATTGCGCACAACTCAGTTAGAGTTGGCGATGATCGAGTCACAGAACTGAATTTCAGGACTGTAAAAAAAGGCAAACTACCCTGAGAGGCGTCCGGCTTGTTGACGTCCATCTTGACCTCCTCGACGAGGTACTGGTAGGCGGGCAGCTTGCCGCGGCCTCCGGCAGCGTGCAGCGCATTCATGCCCATGTATGTCGTGTTGGCCACAGTCACAGGGATCCCATGACCGTGCACGTCCAGCTCCTTTGCAATCTCTGCAACGAGAGAAGTGAGTTAAGAACTTGTTAAAAAAACTTGTAACAAGAAAGTACCCTACGAATTGAATCCCAGCATGTAACTGAACCCCAGCATCAGACGAACTTGTTCAAAAAAGAACCAACTTGTAACAAGAAAGTACCCTACGTCTTGAATCCCAGCATGTAACTGAACCCCAGCATCAGACTAAACCATCAATTATGACAGGAAAGTAGTATCATGAAAAAAGCGGGTCACTTTGACCCCAAATCAGAAAGAGATCGCCACTGCTCCTTCTTAGGAACCGTCAGAGAGTCTCAAATTTGACTGCAACGAGAGAAATCCTCCTAGGAACGCGAGGAATCAAGCCCCCAGCGAGCGTTACAGGCCAAATCAGAAACGAAATCGACACCCAGGAGTCGTGCCTCGCCGGTAATCCGCGGCCAGATCGGAACCGGCACAGGAAAATTAAACGAGAACCCTAAGCCCCCGGATCTAGCTAGCGGGGGAGAGCGGAAAGGGAGGCGCGGGGCTTACTCTTGATGTTGCGGACGTCCCCGAGGTGGGCGGCCTCGATGAACCTGGCCTCCAGCGGCCACTGGTCGCGGTCTGCACGGCAGCACAAGGGAATCGAAGGATGAGACGGGCGGCGGAGGGAGAGGAGAGTGAGGAGTAGCAGATCGGTCAAGAATCGGTCGATTGGGCTAGGGTAACGTACCTTTGCCGAGGAGGATCTCGAACTGGCGAGGCAGCGACACGGCCCGGGTACCCATCTCTCTCTGTCTCTTCGATTCGCCGGCGGTGGTGGAGCGAGGCGAAGAAGGGAGGAAGCTTCTGGAATGGTGGAGAGGGGAGAGAGAGAGAGAGAGAGAGAGAGAGAGAGAGAGAGCGAGCTGGGGGAATGAAAAGAGCGGGAAATGGGAGGCCGATACGTGGCCTGTCAGGGGTCACGGTTTTTCTCTTCCCCTATATGCTTTGTTTCTCGGTTCAAAATTTGAATTTTGAATCTAAACTTGCTTCACTAACCTCTAATTTCATGGCGAATGCGTCATAATTTATGCCTTAGAACATCCAGTCACGACCCTAGACGCAGAGGCGGACCTAGGAATTTGTCGAAGCCTGGACGCGCCGCAAGACAACTGAAAATTTTCTCAAACAAATATAAGCATCATATGGATCAAATAGTATTTTCACCATTGTTTTAATGTAAAAATATGAGTTCAGAACACGTACGAATATTCTAAATTCACATTACATTATAATGCTCATATGCGTTAATATTACTTATGCTAGAAATGAGCAAGAACTATCAAAAGTCTAATAAAACTCCGATGGCCGATGACAAAAGTTACTAGACACACTTTGTCTGATTTTATATAGTTTTTTGGATTCCTTGGATGCACGAGCAAAGTTACTAGACACACTTTGTCTTTGATTGCGAGAAGCATTACAATTTAGTTCTGAAATTTCAACAAATTCATTAATGAGTAATCAATACTTCAAAGTTCAAGCCAGTTGAGCTGAGCAATTCATGGTCCAGCACCAAAACTGGACCAAAACTGAAAAATCAAAATGTCCTAAATATGTGTTCAACACTCCACCAAAATTGGACTAAACTTGGAAAAAATAATTATCTCTTGAACTGTCTGTCTTCTACATCGTCGCCGCCAGGTCGCCTCGCCAGTGCTTGCGACCGCTAGATGCGGCTGGACCTGGACGCTGCTGCCTAGCACAACATCGTCGCCTGAACGAGCAGCTCCACCTCCCGGGTCGTGGTTTCCTTACTCCATGGTCCGGGGATTGGCGCAGATGTCTGGGTGGGATTGGGGAATCGGGAATTGGGGCGGCCACCGGCGAGGAACTGGGCAACAGGGCAAAGATTCTGTCCCATTTTCGAGCGAGTTCAGTTGGGGCGCGATTGGTTACTTGGGCGCCTTTTTTGGCTCCCTGGGGAGTCTGTGTTGCACCATGCAATGCAACCATGCCCTTGGTCGTTTCCTTTGGTGTCGTTTGGTAGCATATGATACACTGTGGCTGCATTTTTGGAGCCACTTTGGTCGAGTTATTTGGATGCCTGCAGTCTTATTTGTAGTCTCACCATGGTGTGCTTAACACACACTAGTAGAAAAACGGTCTTTAGTCCCGGTTGTACTAACCGGGACTAACTAATCGGGACTAAAGGTCCTCCTCTTTAGTCTCGGTTGTGCCACAACCCGGGACTAAAGGTTCTCCATGTGGCTGTCCTGAGCGCTGCGGGCTGGAGAACCCTTTAGTCCCGGTTGGTTTTTAAATATTTTCAAAAAAAGTTTCAGATTATTTTAGATTTTCTTGAATTTTCCTATTTTCGGATTTTTGATTTGTTTGACAGTTTCCCCTCTAATCTCTAATCATCACCCCTATTCTTCATGTCAAAGTATATACTCGTGGTCCCACTTTCCGGCCGGTCACCCATCCTCACACTGCTCCACACTCAGCACGCTTAACTTCTCCATTCCTTCTCTACTAGGTTTCAAGACTGCGCTCGCGACTTCTTGATAATACTATGCTATGAATTCTATTAACCCTTAGACTTTGATAACATATAATTTTATTTTTTTGAATTCTAAATAATTTCAAAAATAAGCAACAATGAGTAAGTAATAATGAGCATCAATAAATTTCAAATAATCTTTATGCATAATTTAAATATTAATTTTAAACTCAAAATATTCAAAAAAACAAAAAATTCAAAAAACTTTAAAAATCCCAAAATTAATAAAAAAAAACTTCAAAATAACTAAAAAGTGGAATAAACAACTAAAGAAATTTAAAAAAAACCTTGAAAATCATTTTTTTTCTCATTTTTCTAACAAAAACTTAAATCTTCCTGCTTTCATATTTCCCTTTCGAATTTTGAGAAAGTAGAATTTGTGCAAACGGCCATAGGCTAGTCAGAGCCATCATGTTGCTGCTCGCCACCGGTAACAGTCGAAGCCAGCGAGTCCATCGCGCGGTGTCGTCACTCACCACTGGTAGCCGCCAAAGACGGTGAGTCAGTAAACTTGCGCCATGCCCGGTTGATTTAGACGACAACTGCTAGCATGAAGATAGAGAAACAGACATACGTACTTGATATCCCACAAGTATAGGGGATCGTGTGTAGCCTTTTTGATAAGTAAGAGTGTCGAACCAAACGAAGAGCTAAAGGTAGGATAAATATTCTCTCAAGTTCTATCAACCACTGATACAACTCTACGCACACTAAACATTTGTATCATCTAGGAAATAAAACTAGAGCAACGATTCGGGTATGAGAGATAGCTTTACAGGATAATAAATACAAAAAGTAATTGTTAGTGCTGCAGCAATAAGATATACTAAATAACCATAAACTAACAGTACCATGAGTGTGGAAAAGTGGTGGTAATAGTGGTGGCTTTGTCTAAGTTTAATTAGTGAATAAATCGGGTTCACTGTCTTCGATGCAGTTTTCTATGTAGGAGAGGCTAAATATACATGCACTTCACTACTTGGAAATACAAGTACTATATGATTGGATTGTTATCAAGCATCCGCAAATACTAATAATGCATTAAGGTTTCTCCAACCATAGCCTTAAGTTAATGGTCATCTTACTCCCATACATGCAACGTTCCGTTTCGCGTCCTCATGTTTCTATCACTTCGGCAGAACTACCCCCTTCCTTTTGCACGTACTACTAACCCCAAGATGTTTAATCCAAGCGCGCATAAATATAATGGACACCAAAGGACAGTACCATATCAACATACAACTCTAATGAACCAAAGACATTTAACAAATCAATCTAAGAACAAATAAACTATGGAAACATGACATAGATCATAGGATAAATATTATAGCATCAAACATCATGTTTACATAGGATGGTACAGATGTGTGTGGGAGGATGAACCACTGCAAATGTGATGGAGATAGCGGTGAAGATGGTGGAGAGGAGCAGCGAGGGCGCGGGCGGCAGCGGTGTGGGCGACACGGGCGGTGGCGCGGGGGACTCCTTCCCCGCCGCCAGCATCATGGGGGAGCGCCGCCCCTTAGCCCCCTTCCTTCATGACTTCATGGGAGCCCTCCCCCATGGAGATGGGATCCATGGGGGAGGCTAAAACGTGGCTCTGGTGGCTGCAAATTCGTGGGTGGAGGTGTCTCCCACGAGCTAGGGTTCCTCTCTTTATATAGTCTCTCGGGTTCCCATCTCCCCATCTTGGGCCGCAATGGAGCGGGCTTATCTCGGTCGTCCGGTCTCGGAATCAGGTGAATTTTATGTCGAGAACATTCGCCGTGAAATTCCCTACAACTTTGTAATAGAAGAGTTTTCCGTTTGACGCCGTCTTCGACCCGTAACGTGACCATCTTGAAAAAAAATTCTGGCACAGATTTCTGAAAAGTTTCAATTTGACTCCAACAAGGTTTCCACTTGTATTCTTGGTAATTCCTACACATCAAAGTGTAAAACAAGAACATTGTGCCCTTTTGCAACTATTAGTAGGTTCGTCCAAATAAATCATAAAAGTGCCACAAAGTACAGACAAAACATACAGCAATTGGTGTAAAACAAGCATGGAACATCAAAAATTATAGATACGTTTGCAACGTATCAACATCCCCAAGCTTAACTCCTGCTCGTCCTTGAGTAGGTAAGTGATAACAAAAGAATAATTTTTGAGGTGACATGCACCATCACAATATTATCATCTAAGTAAAGCATTGAGTACTGGGATCAAAGAACTTAAAACATGGGCATAAGAGACATAATCTTGGCAATAAAAACTTAGCAACCATGTTATTACATGAAAAGAAACACAAACGAAAGATCATGAATAATGAAATAATGAAAGTCAAATGTGTGTTCAAATCATATGGAAAAACATAAAAAATGGATTTCAGCTTGTCCTTCATGGAATAGCAAAACATAAATGCATAGGACACCTTCAAGTTTAAAAGGGCGACTAGATACAAATAATTTAAGAACAAGTGAAAACATGATCATGAATCAATCAATGAAAACTTTGGGACAATGCACATTATACTCAGAATGACAACTATGCTCTTTTAGATAGTGCATAAAGGTAGAAGGTGGTGACTCAACATAAAAGTAAAAGAAAGGTCCTTCGTAGAGGGAAGCAGTGATTAAACATGTGCTAGAGCTTTTCATTTGTAAAACAGAGAGATAAAAATTTAGTTTTGAGAGGTGATTGTCTTTATCAACGACTGGCAATGGGGTTCTTACTATCTTCCATACAAAAATAAAGCAAGTTTTTGAGAGAGAGATTGGCACTTTGGTGCTCTTTTATAAAGCTTGGCACTCCTCCCCACCTTTTTTCCTTTCACAAACCATGGCTAACCGATTTCATCGGGTGCCCACCAAGATTCACATACCATGGAGGAGTCCTTTTTTCTTTCCTTTTTTTTCTTTTTTTTCTTTTTGGAATAAAACAATATGGAAGATAACAAATCCGACCACTACGTCCCCATGAGCTAAAAACAGTGTCACAAAATGAGAAGTATTTTGAAGGTTTTTTTGAAAGGTAGCACATGAAAATTTTACTTGGAATGGCTTGCAAATACCATGCATAGGAATTTATAGTGGATACATTGAAATAACTTAGTTCTTAGGAGTTGGATGTACGAGTAGCGCTCATACTCAGTATAAAACGAGGGCTAGCAAAAGACTGGGAGCGACCAACTAAAAGAGCAATAACGGCCATAATCATGCAAAGCGACAAAGCAACATTAAAAGAAGTATAAGATGGCATCAAAAGTCAAAAACTAAATGATCATAGAGGCTTATGGTGACTTTGTATGAGTCTAACATGTGTGAGCATGCGCCAAGTCAACCCAAATAAAGCATCAAGGAAAAAACCAAAATAATGCTTCCAAATAATAAAAACAACGCATGATTTTTTCAAAGGCTCATTAAGCAATCTCAATCATTTGAGACAAGTCATGCTAAAGCAAAAATCACTAAGTATACTATCAAAAATACATTAAGCATGACATGCAAAAGTCTAAGCCGCAGTCTAAACAAGCTCCTTTTTGTACCACTTTTTTGCATAAATCTTTTTCTCTTTTCCAACACCATTCAAACTTTTTTAACTCAACTCTTTTGATGAAAACCAATATGGTCCAGAGGCAAAAATACACATTGATAAAAAGATATAAGAATATCTGAATAAAAATCAAGGCGAAAACTGAAAACTAAACGCAGTAGCAGAAAAAGAAGAACACTCGTTGAACGATAAGAGTGAAAAACTGAGTGTTCTTGGCAAATGAAAATGAATACACCTCCTTCAAAAGAAATTTGTTGGGGTCCAACCATTTATTGTAGCAAACTAAACTAAACTAAACTAAGAACTAAAACAACTGACGCTCCAAGAAAAATGCATAGTGCATGAAGCAATAAAAATATAGTGTCTTGAAAGGTGACCTGATTTTTGCCGATGAAGAAGGGGTGCCTCGGGGGCATCCCCAAGCTTTGACGCTTGTACTTCTTGGATATTTCTTAGGGGTTGCATGGGCATCCCTAAGCTTGAGCTTTTGTCCATTCTTCAACTCATCTCATCATTCTCCAATCCCTACACTTGAAAACTTCCTTCATACAAAACTCAACACAATCTATTAGCAACATTAGTGTAAGCATAACAATGAATCAACCTCTTTTGCTTCAGGTTTCAACTCAAAATCACCACATATAAAGCATATACTACTGTAGAAACTTCCCCAAAAGTTCCGTGATCGAAAGAACTCAAAAATAAAGCGTTCGAGAGGCAACAATGAATAGTGGCAGAAATCTGTCAAAACAGAACAGCTGACAAAGGTTGATTTTTTAAGGGGTTTTCTGTTGATCAAATCAAAAAGTGTTCAACTAAAGAAAGTTTGGATATAACCTGGGGAATAAGTACAAAAAATCGCAGGTCCAAAAGATTTTCAGAGATTTTTCACGAATTTTTACAGTACAGTACGAAAATCTGTTTCAGGACAGCAACATCCCCAAATCTTACCTCACTTGAATTAGAGGCTTCTCTTGGTACAACAATGGAATAAAAAGGATAAAGAGCGGTTATTACAGTAGTAATAACTTCCAAGACTCAAATAAAAGAAAAAGTACTGAAAATAAAATAATAAGTTATCTCCCAAGAGTGCTTTTCTTTAACGCCTTTGAGCTAGGCACAAAATAGAGAACCAAACAATGAAGCAAAACAAAAAGAACTATTTTTGTTATTTTCAATTTATAAGTGAAAGTAAAGAAGAAATAAAAACAAAATAAAGAGCCTAGTAAAACTAAAGAAGATAAAACCAAGACATATAAAAGCAACTATAATACAAGTTAACACAATACATATCATATGGATGGGTAATATAGAGTATGAAGGAGACAACCTCATGTTAGTTGATGAATAGGGGGATGACTCGGGCATCCCCAAGCTTAGATGATTGTATCTTCTTGAATATATTCTTGGGATGCACCTAAACATCCCCAAGCTTGAGCTCTCATGTCTTCTTGTTCATCTCATATCACCATATTGATTAGAACTTATAAGCTACATCCACATAAAACTTTACAAAACTCATTAGTAGGGTTAGTACTCATTAAATAAAATCCACTAATTTTCAAGCATTGACAAGTTTCATAATCTATACTCAACATTAGCCACTGTATATACTAAGATATTCATGATTTCCGTTGTCCGTCGAAAAACTAATGAAACTAATAACACCAAGTACAATATTGAATAAACTAAGAAATCTGTCAAAACTGAACATTCTGTAAAGATGACACTCAACGAGATAGTTAAGTAGCTCAAATCGAAAAACTCCAAACTAAAGAAAGATAGATCATAATCTCAGGTTCATGCACAAAAAATTTCAGATCAAAACACTATTCTGAGATTTTTCATGATTTTTTATAGTGAAGCACATAAATCTATCTAAACAGAACAGTCGGTGAAAATCGAATTTTTTGAGACAGCTACGTAACTCAAATCAGAAAAAGTTAGTCTAATGAAAGAAAGATAATAAGCATTACTTTGCACTCAAGAAATTTCAGGTCAATATCACATTCTGGTGATTTTAAACATTTAATACGGTGAAGTACAAAAAATCTATTTTTGGATAGCAAAGCAAAACTATCAACTTCCAAGTAACTAGGAACTACAATTATCACTTTACTTTTATGGTACAAAGGAATATGTACAATATATACAATATATACAAGTTTTTAACTGAAAAGCTTCCATGGGAAGATATGTTTTGGTTTCATAGGCATGAACACACGTGTTCAAGGTCGACCCCCACTTAACCATTACTCATCTTTCCAATCACTTTCCTTTTTGAAAACGTTTTTAGGTAACAAGTACAACTAATTTTTTTTGTAATTTGCATTCCCTATCCATATAAGATAGAGAACAACTTAAAGCTAAAAGTAAAAACTATTTAGAGATAAAGTAAACAAGTGTACACAATAATATTCACCCACACGCTATTGCTCCCCGGCAATGGCGCCAAAAAAGGTCTTGATATCCCACAAGTATAGGGGATCGTGTGTAGCCTTTACGATAAGTAAGAGTGTCAAACCCAACGAGGAGCTAAAGGTAGGATAAATATTTTCTCAAGTTCTATCAACCACTGATACAACTCTACGCACACTAAACGTTTGTATCATCTAGGAAATAAAACTAGAGCAATGATTCGGGTATGAGAGATAGCTTTGTGATGACCCACAAGTATAGGGGATCGCAACAGTCTTCGAGGGAAGTAAAACCCAAATTTATTGATTCGACACAAGGGGAGCCAAAGAATATATGTAAGCCTTAACAAATAAATTATCAATTCAGCTGCACCTGGAAACAGTCTTGCTCGCAGTGGTTTATCAGTAGCAACAATTTTATAGTGGTGATAGTAGTGAAACAGTAACAACAGTAGTAAAATAACAGCGGTAATAGTAGCAATAGTAAATAGTAGGAATAAATATTGTAGGCATAGGGATGGATATACGGGCGTTGCATAGATAAGATAATTCATGAAATCAATGAGACATGAGCATTGCAGATAAATAATAATAAAGCATCCTAGTACTAACAATCATAGGCATGTGTTCAGTATATAGTCGTACGTGCTCACAAGGAGAAACTTGCATGATATCTTTTGTCCTACCAGCCTATTGCAGCAGGGCCTCAAGGGAAACTACTGGTAATTAAGGTACACATTTTAATAAAGTACCAGAGCAAAGCATTAACACTCGGTGAACACATGTGATCCTCACATCAAAGCTATCCCCTCTGGTTATCCTAATTTCTATCACTTTGGGGCCTCGGGTTCTGGACAACAATATGTGTATACAACTTATAGGTAAGACTATAAACAACAAGTATCATCATAGAAATAATAACAAGTTCAGATCTGAAATCATGGCACTCGGGCCCAAAGTGACAAGCATTAAGCACAACAAGTTACAACAATGTCATAGGCACTAAATAAAGATACTAGGCACTATGCCCTAACAATCTCATATCAAATTACATGAACAATCTCATCCAATCCCTACCATCCCCTCACCTACAGCGGGGGAATTACTCACACATGGATGGGGGAGTCATGGATGGTCGATGGAGTGACGTCGGTGATGATGGTGATGAAGATCTCCTCCAAATCCCTGTCCCGGCAGGGTGCCAGAACGGAGTTTCTGGTTCCGAATCGCGGTTTCTGATGGCGGCGGCGTAGCGGAAGTCTTTCTGGGAAAAATGCCATCTCCCCGATATTTTCAGGTCAAGGGGTATATGTAGGCGGAAGGAGAGGTCGAGGAGACGGCCGAGCCGCTCTCACACCAGGTGGGCGCGGCCAGGGCTGGGTCGTGCCCCCTGTGTGTGTGGAGGCCTCGTGCCTCCCCTCCGTCTCGTCTTCTGGCTCCGTGGGTCTTCTGGCTCCGTGGGTCTTCTGGTGAAATAGGATTTTTGCCAATTTTTTCCGAATTTTTACTGAAAGTTGGATTTCTGCACAAAAACGAGACACCAGAGCAATTCTGCTGAAAACAGCGTTAGTCTGTGTTAGTTGTATTCAAAACACACAAATTAGAGGAGAAACAATAGCAAAAATGTTCGGTAAAGTAGATACGTTTTGGACGTATCAACTCCCCCAAGCTTAGCTATTTGCTTGTTGATGTCTACGCACGCGTCTGTTCTTGTAGACAGTGTTGAGCCTCCTAGTGCAGAGGTTTGTAGACCAGCAGCAAGTTTCCCTTAAGTGGATCACCCAAGGTTTATCGAACTCAAGGAGGAAGAGGTCAAAGCTATCCCTCTCAAGCAACCCTGCAATTACGATACAAGAAGTCTCTTGTGTCCCCAACACACCCAATACACTTGTCAGATGTATAGGTACACTAGTTCGGCGAAGAGATAGTGAAATACAAGTAGTAGTGATGATTATAAGTAGTAAATGCAATATGAAATAAAAATGGCAGCAAGCAAACAAGTAACAAAACAGCAAGTAAACGGTGTGCAAAGCTTGGAAACAAGGCCTGGGGATCATACTTTCACTAGTGGACACACTCCCAACAAATATAACATAATTGAACAAATAAATAACTTCTCTTCACTATGCTACTCTGAATTACTCTCCTATTGAATAACACTAATCATTGCGTAGTGGCTACAGAAGCACCCCTTAAAGTTCATCAAGTACTTGTCAAACACCACTCATAGAGATATCCAAATCAAATCACAACTCAAGATAAATATTATTGCAACTTAGACCAACTACTAACACGATGCACACACTGTTAACATTACACCATGAAAGGAGGAATATATCACTTCAATAATATCATAGTGATAATTATTCTCATAATCCATAAGAGATCACAATCGTAGCCTGGACCAAGTACCACCATGATGCATGCACTGTCACCGTTACACCATGGCAGGAGGAATAGATTACTTTAATAACACACTAGAGTAGACATAATGAAGAAGAGTAGCATCTACTTATTCAACATGATACAAAGCTCATGATCACATAAAGATTACATCATGGGAGAGAGAGGTGAACCACATAGCTACCGGTAGAGCCCTCAGCCCCGGGGATGAACTACTCCCTCCTCATCATAGGAGACAGCAAGGTTGATGGAGATGGCGGTGAGGTCGATAGAGATGGCGAAGACGGCGATGGAGACCGATGGAGATGGCTCCGGGGGCACTTTCCCATCCCGACAGGGTGCCGGAACAGAGACTTCTATCCCCCGAAATTCGTCGGCGGCGGCGGCGGAGCTACGGAACTATTCTGGAAATTTTGCCGACTCCTTTAGGGTTTTCCATCCCGAGGCTTTATATAGGCGAAGGGGCGTCGTCAGGGGGCTGCCAGGGACTCCTCACACATAGGGGGCACGGCCAGGGGCTGGGCCGCGCTGCCCTGGTGTGAGGCTGGCCCCTGGCCCCCCTTCGGCTCTCTTTCAGTCCTCGTCCTTCGTCCGGGAAAAATAGGAGTCCTGGAACTTATTTCGTCCAATTCCGAGAATATTTCTTGTGTAGCATTTCTGAAACACAAAGACAGCAGAAAACAGAGAACTGGCACTGTGGCATCTTGTCAATAGGTTAGTTCTGGAAATCGCATAAAAACGCCACAAAGTGTAACAAAACACAAGGCAAATGGCGTAAAACAAGCATGGAGCATCAAAAATTATAGATACGTTTGAGACGTATCAGCATCCCCAAGCTTAACTCTTGCTCATCCTCGAGTAGGTAAGTGATAACAAAAGAAATAATTTTTGAGGTGACATGCACCTACACAATCTTGATCATCTATGTAAGCATTTGTGAGCTGGGATCATAAGAACTTAAAACATGGGCATGAAAGATATAATCTTGACAATAAAAACTTAGCAACCATGTTATAACATGAAAATAAACACAAACAAAAGATCATGAAAATGAAACAATGAAAGTCAAACGTGTGTTCAAATCATAAGGAAAAACATACAAATGGTTTTCAGCTTGTCCTTAATGGAGAGCCAAACATAAATGCATAGGACACCTTCAAGTTTAAGAGGGCGACTAGATACAAATAATTTGACAACAAGTGAAACCAACAATATGAATCAATCAATGAAAACTTTGGGACAATGCACATTATACTTAGAATGACAACTATGCTCTCTTAATGGTGCATAAAAATAGAAGGTGGTGACTCAGCATAAAAGTAAAAGAAAGGCCCTTCACACAGGGAAGCATGGATTAAATATGTGCTAGAGCTTTTCATTTGTAAAACAGAGAGATAAAACTTGAGTTTTGAGAGGTGGTTGCTTTTGTCAACGACTAGCAATGGGGTTCTTACTATCTTCCATACAAAAATGAAGCAAGTTTTTGAGAGAGAGATTGGCATTTTTGTGCTCTTTTATAAAGCTTGGCACTCCTCCCCACCTTTTTTTCCTTTCACAAACCATGGCTAACCGATTCCATCGGGTGCCCACCAACATTCACATTCCATGGAGGAGTGCCTTTTTTCTTTTCTTTTTTTCTTTTTTTTTCTTTTTGGAATAAGCAATATGGAAGATAGCAAATCCGACCACTACGTCCCCATGAGCTGAAAACAGTGTCACAAAACGAGAAGTGTTTTGAAGGTTTTTTTTAAAGGTAGCACATGAAAATTTACTTGGAATGGCTTACAAATACCATGCATTGGAATTTATAGTGGACACAATGGCAAACTTGGTTTTTAGGAATTGGATGCACGAGTAGAGCTCATACTCAGTACAAGGCGAGGGCTAGCAAAAGACTGGGAGCGACCAACTAAGAGAGCAATAACGGCCATAATCATGCAAAGCGACAAAGCGACATTAAAAAAAACATAAGATGGCATCAAAAGTCAAAAACTAAATGATCATAGAGGCTATTGGCGACTTTGTAAGAGTCTAACATGTGTGAGCATGTGCCAAGTCAACCCAAATAAAGCATCAAGGAGAAAACCAAAATAATGCTTCCAAATAATAAAATCAACGCATGATTCTTTCAAAGGCTCATTAAGCAATCTCAGTTATTTGAGACAAGTCATGCTACAGCAAAACTACTAAGCATACTATCAAAAAGACATCAAGCATGACATGCAAAAGCCTAAGCCGTAGTCTACACAAGCTCCTTCTTGTACCACTTTTTTTTGCATAAAGCTTTTTCTCTTTTCCAACACCATTCAAACTTTTTATAAACACCTCTTTTGATGAAAACCAATAAAAACCAGAGGCAAAAATACACCTTGATGAAAAGATATAACAAGATCTGAACAAAAATTAAGGTGAAAAACAAAAGCTAAACGCAGTAGCAGAAAAAGAGAACACTCATTAAACGATAAGAGTGAAAAACTAGAGTGTTCTTGACAATGAAAAACGGAGTTCATCTCCCTCCAAAACAACATGATGTGATCTAACCATTTATTGCAGCAAACAAGGCAAAATAAAACTGAAAACAAAAACAACTGACGCTCCAAGAAAAACGCATAATACATGAAGCAATAAAAATATAGTGTCTTGAAAGGTGACCAGATTTTTGCCGATGAAGAAGGGGTGCCTCGGGGGCATCCCCAAGCTTTGACACTTGTACTTCTTGGATATTTTTGGGGTTATGCATAGGCATCCCCAAGCTTGAGCTTTTGTCCATTCTTCAACTCATCTCATCACTCTCCGATCCCTACACATGAAAACTTCCTTCATACAAAACTAAACACAAATCTATTAGCAACATTAGTTTAAGCATAACATAGAATCAACCCTTTTTGCTTCAGGTTTCAACTCAAAACCACCACATATAAAGTATATACTACTGTAGCAACTTCCCCAAAAGTTCCGTGATCAAAAGAACTCAAAAAGAAAGCGATCGAGCGGCAAACACAAATATTGGCAGAAATATGTCAAAACAGAATAGCTGACAAAGGTCGAATTTTTAGAGGGTTTTCTGTTGCTCAAATCAAAAAGTGTTCAACTAATGAAAGTTTGGATATAACCTGGGGCATATGCACAAGAAATCGCAGGTCCAAAAGATGTACAGAAAATTTTCACGAATTTTTACGGTGCAGCACCGAAAATAGTTTCAGGACAGCAACATCCCCAAATCTTACCTTGTTCAAATTAGAGGCTTCTCTTGGCACAACAATGAAATAAAAAGGATAAGGAGCGGTTATTACAGTAGTAATAACTTTCAAGACTCAAATAAAAGAAAAAGTACTGAAAATAAAACATTGGGTTATCTTCCAAGAGTGCTTTTCTTTAACGCCTTTGAGCTAGGTGCAGTAATTTGCAAAGATGCTCATGTGGGCGCCATATAAGAGCTTGAGGCAAAGGCGTCATATAGGAACTTAAAGCAATAGAGAGCATCAAAAAGCAAGTGTGGAACACATTTAAATCTAAACCACTTCCTATGAAAAATAGTCTTGTAAAGAGACAAGTCATAAAAGCGCAAAGCAAAAAGCATAGGAAGGCAAAACAAGTATAGCTTCAAAAATTGCAACATAAAGAGGGGAAACTCAATATTGTTGAGATCCATCAAACCATGTTTCCCTCTCTCATAATAACTTTCAGTAGCATCATGAATAAAACTAACAATATAACTATCACATAAAGCATCCCTATCATGAGCCACATGCCTAAAAGAATTAATACTCCCCATATGAACAATAGTAGTAGGAGCAGATTCAACAGAATAATTATTCTCATCACCATAATCATCAAAAATAGGAGGCATATTGTAATCATAATTAATTTTATCCTCAATAGTAGGTGAACTGAAAATATTATACCCATCATCATAACCATCATAAACTAGAGGTTTAGTATCATCACAAGCTAGAGAACAGCTATTTCGCAAAGCATATTCTTCAAACATATCATCATAAGAAGGAACATGGATAGAACTAATGGTACAACAATTATTAATCTTAGAATTTTTATCAAAAAGATTTTCAATATCAAAAGTAGAGTGCTTTTCCCAATCATGATCACTAACATAGGTAACAGGCATAGGAACATCACATAGGGGAGATAAAATATCATCAGGGCAAACTTTCTCCACTAAAGCTGGGGAACTAAAAATATTATGCTTAACAAAACCAGCTTCCCCAAGCTTAGACTTTTCTATAGCATTAGCAACAACGGTATTCAAAGCATTCATACTAACAACACTATCAGCATGCAAATTAAGTTTCAAAGGTTTTTCAATTTTCTCTTCAAATCTAAACTCAGGAAAAAGACTAAAGAACTCTTTATTTTCCATTAAGCCTAACTAGTGAAAATAAAAACAAGAAACAAAAAGATATAATTGCAAAATCTAAAGGAAATAACTCTGAGCACTCACACAGGAGGATGCGAGTACCTTTTACCTTACCTCCCCGGCAACGGCGCCAGAAAAGAGCTTGATGTCTACGCACGCGTTTGTTCTTGTAGACAGTGTTGGGCCTCCAAGTGCAGAGGTTTGTAGAACAGCAACAAGTTTCCCTTAAGTGGATCACCCAAGGTTTATCGAACTCAAGGAGGAAGAGGTCAAAGCTATCCCTCTCAAGCAACCCTGCAATTACGATACAGGAAGTCTCTTGTGTCCCCAACACACCCAATACACTTGTCAGATATATAGGTGCACTAGTTCGACGAAGAGATAGTGAAATACAAGTAGTAGTGATGATTATAAGTAGTAAATGCAATATGAAATAAAAATGGCAGCAAGCAAACAAGTAACAAAACAGCAAGTAAACGGTGTGCAAAGCTTGGAAACAAGGCCTAGGGATCATACTTTCACTAGTGGACACACTCCCAACAAATATAACATAATTGAACAAATAAATAACTTCTCTTCACTATGCTACTCTGAATTACTCTCCTATTGAATAACACTAATCATTGCGTAGTGGCTACAGAAGCACCCCTTAAAGTTCATCAAGTACTTGACAAACACCACTCATAGAGATATCCAAATCAAATCACAACTCAAGATAAATAATATTGCAACTTAGACCAAGTACTAACACGGTGCACACACTGTCAACATTACACCATGAAAGGAGGAATAGATCACTTCAATACTATCATAGTGATAATTATTCTCATAATCCATAAGAGATCACAATCGTAGCCTAGACCAAGTACCACCACGATGCACGCACTGTCACCGTTACACCATGGCAGGAGGAATAGATTACTTTAATAACACACTAGAGTACACATAATGAAGAAGAGTAGCATCTACTTATTCAACATGATACAAAGCTCACGATCACATAAAGATCACATCATGGGAGAGAGAGGTGAATGATACGTCTCAAACGTATCTATAATTTTTGATGCTCCATGCTTGTTTTTACACCATTTGCCTATTGTTTCGTTACACTTAGTGGTACTTTTATGCATTTTCCGGAACTAACCTATTAACAAGTTGCCACAGTGTCAGTTTCCTGTTTTCTGCTGTTTTTGTGTTTCAGAGTGATACACAGGAAATATTCTCAGAATTAGACGAAACAAGTTCCTGAAGTCTTATTTTTTCCGGGAGCATCCAGACATCCGAAGAGAGGAAGGAGAGGGGCCACAGGCCTCCCTCACACAGGGCTGGCGCGGCCCAGGCCCTGGCCACGCCACCCTGGTGTGAGGAGGCCTGGGGCCGCCTCTGACATCGCCCCTTCGCCTATAAGAAGCCTCGGGACGGAAAACCCTAGGGGAGTCGGCAATTTTCCAGAAGCAGTTCCGCAGTTCCGCCGCCACCACCGACGAATTTCGGGGGACAGAAGTCTCTGTTCTGGCACCCTGCCGGGATGGGGAAGTGCCCCCGGAGCCATCTCCATCGGTCTCCATCGCCGTCTCCGCCGTCTCCATCGACCTCACCGCCATCTCCATCAACCTTGCTGTCTCCTATGATGAGGAGGGAGTAGTTCATCCCCGGGGCTAAGGGCTCTACCGGTAGCTATGTGGTTCACCTCTCTCTCCCATGATGTGATCTTTATGTGATCGTGAGCTTTGTATCATGTTGAACAAGTAGATGTTATTATTCAGATGTTATGTGTACTCTAGTGGTGATTGTTAAAGTAATCTATTCCTCCTGCCTTGGTGTAACGGTGACAGTGCGTGCATCATGGTGGTACTTGGTTTAGGCTATGATTGTGATCTCTTGTGGATTATGAGAATAATTATTGCTATGATAGTTTGAGTGATCTATTCCTCCTTTCATGGTGTAATGGTGACAGTGTGTGCACCGTGTTAGTACTTGGTCTAAGTTGCAATGATTTCTATCTTGAGTTGTGATCTGATTTGGATATCTCTATGAGTGGTGTTTGTCAAGTACTTGATGAACTTTAAGGGGTGCTTCTGTAGCCACTACACAATGATTAGTGTTGTTCAATAGGAGAATAATTCAGAGTACTATAGTGGAGAGAAGTTGTTTATTTGTTCAATCATGTTATATTGTTGGGAGTGTGTGATACTTGTTGATGGCGCCAGAAAAGAGGTTGTTGGCGTGGAGCGGTAAGTCCTTGTGCGTGGTGGATAACCAGCCCGTTGGGAACCCCAAGAGGAAGGTATGATGAGTATAGCAGCTAGTTTTCCCTCAGTTAAGATACCAAGGTTTATCGATCAGGAGAGGAGAGACAGCGATGACTGAAGGTGATGCAGACTGGCTTAATAACACTCCAACAAGGGCGCCATTAACGATACTTGTTGACTCGTCTTCGGCCAATAGCAACACGGAACCTGCACACAACACAACCAAGTACTTTGTTCCCAACTTGCGATGAGGTTGTCAATCTCACCGGTTTGCTTGAAACAAAGATTATGAGCGTATCGAGTGGAAAACAATATAGTATGCGAGTAACGTAAACAGTGCGAGTAAAGTAAACAGGTGATAGCAATATGATGGAAATAAGACCGGGATCCACAGTTCACTAGTGGTGTCTCTCCATAGATAAATAACACATGCTGGGTAAACAAATTACAGTTGGGCAATTGATAGAATAAAGATAAACGTGATATGTCAAGAAGATCACTATGAGATTTACTCTGGGCATTACAACAAAATACATAGACCGCCATCCAACTGCATCTATGACTAATAATCCACTCCCGGGGATATCAATCCGAACACCCCAGTAGTATTAAGTTGCGAACAACAGATAATTGCATTAAGCAAAGTGTGTAATGTAAACAAAGCATATGCCCTTGAGCATATGAATGTTGTTTTCTCCCTAGTAGCAACAGCACATCTACCACCTTAGAGGTTTCTGTTACTCCCCCAGGTGAAATAGAGGCATGAACCCACTATCGAGCATAAATACCCCCTCTTGGAGTCACTAGCAACTACTCGGCCAAGATAGCTACTAACAACGGAGAGCATGCAAGATCATAAACAACATAGAGATAACAAAAGATAATATTCAGTACAGCAACTTAATCATAAACACCAATATTCATCGGATCCCAACAAACCAAACATGTAGAATTACATAACGGTGATCTCAATCATGTAGGGCAGCTCATGAGATCTAAACATGAAGCACATGGTGGAGAAGACAACCATCTAGCTACTGCTATGGACCCATAGTCCAAGGTAGACTACTCACTTATCGCTCCGGAGGCAAGCATGGCGATGAAGAAGACCTCCGGTGGCGATTCCCCTCTCCGGTAGGGTGCCGGGAAGAGCTTCTGGACCCTCCCGATCTTCGGGTCGACGGCGGCGGCGGATCGCGATGTGTTCTGGAAATCTGATCAGGTACTTAGGTTTTTTTCCGTCGGGGGGTCTTTATAGGCGAAGGGGCGTCGTCAGAGGGGGAGCCAGGCGCCCTCACGCGGGCCCCGCGCGGCCAGGGGGCTGGCCGCGCCGCCCATGCGTGTGGGGCCCTGGTGGCCCCCCTCCTACTCCTCTTCGGATCTCTGGAAGCTTCCGAGTAAAATAAGACTTCAGGAACTTGTTTCGTCCAATTCCGAGAATATTTCCTGTGTATCACTTCTGAAACACAAAAACAGCAGAAAACAGGAAACTGGCACTGTGGCAACTTGTTAATAGGTTAGTTCCGGAAAATGCATAAAAGTGCCACTAAGTGTAACGAAACAATAGGCAAATGGTGTAAAACAAGCATGGAGCATCAAAAATTATAGATACGTTTGAGACATATCAAGCATCCCCAAGCTTAATCCTGCTCGTCCTCGAGTAGGTAAGTGATAACAAAAGAATAATTTTTGAGGTGACATGCACCTACACAATCTTGATCATATATGTAAGCATTGGTGAGCTGGGATCATAAGAACTTAAAACATGGGCATGAAGATATAATCATGACAATAAGAACTTAGCAACCATGTTGTAAACATGCAAATGAACACAAACAAAAGATCATGAAAATGAAACAATGAAAGTCAAACGTGTGTTCAAATCATAAGGAAAAACATACAAAAGGTTTTCAGCTTGTCCTTCAAAGAGAGCAAAACATAAATGCATAGGACACCTTCAAGTTTAAGAGGGCGACTAGATACAAATAATTTAAGAACAAGTGAAACCAACAATATGAATCAATCAATGAACTTTGGGACAATGCATATCACACTAAGAATGACAACTATGCTCTCTTAATGGTGCATAAAGAAAGAAGGTGGTGACTCAACATAAAAATAGAAGAAAGGCCCTTCGCAGAGGGAAGCAGTGATTGCAAGTTTTATAACCTTCAAAAATTATGGTACTTACCGGCTTTGAGCTCTCATTGCCCCCATCATAAGCACCTTGAATGGTTAAAGTTAATGCGAGAACAATTATGATGCATATGCTTGACAAATCATAAGTTGAAAACCTCGTGCCCCGTGAATACGAGTACCCAAACCTCATGCTACTTTACTTAGAGTCCCAAGCAAGGCTCTTGTCATTGTAAGTATATGCATATCATTGAGAACCGCCAATGGGGTACCTCCGTGCCCGATGACATGGAACAAGCACACACCAAAATGACAGGACAAGCAGACAATGAACACCTCGACATCTCTTTTATTTGCCTTTTATTTAGCTTTTTATTGTGAGATGCGTCGTCGAATGTTCACCATGGGTATGCTGCAAATTTCCACCATGAATTATGCATGGCTTAGATTGGTGGCCCGGCGTTTCCCTAACACATATACAAACTCCATGATCCCCACAAGATTCCCAATTCATTTCACACCGCGGGCATCCATAAACAAAAGATCACGATATCAACTCAAATAAGAAGTGCAATGTTGAAAGCTTGCCCCATGACAGCATGGATGGGCTAGAATCCAACTTACAACTTGCAAGCATAACAACTCAACATAAGAGACCACAATGTCAAATTTTTAAGAACAGGAAAAAGTAAAGTGTGCCTTCCGGTTCGTGAGAGCTTTACTGACCGAATTTCACATAACACTGGTAAGAGTTTAATTTGAAGAGAAAATAAAAGCAAGTCAAATTTACTTGGAATAGCAAATTGCTAGTAGGTATGTATGGTGGACACTTTGGAAAACTTTGGCTTTTAGGAGTTGGATGCACGAGTAGAGCTCATACTCAGTACAAGGCGAGGGCTAGCAAAAGACTGGGAGCGACCAACTAAGAGAGCAATAATGGCCATAATCATGCAAAGCGACAAAGCGACATTAAAAGAAGCATACGATGGCATCAAAAGTCAAAAACTAAATGATCATGAAGGATATTGGCGACTTTGTAAGAGTCAAACATGTGTGAGCATGCGCCAAGTCAACCCAAATAAAGCATCAAGGAGAAAACCAAAATAATGCTTCCTTACAATAAAAACAACGCATGATTTTTTTCAAAGGCTCATTAAGCAATCTCAGTTATTTGAGACAAGTCATGCTACAGCAAAACCACTAAGCATACTATCAAAAAGACATCAAGCATGACATGAAAAAGCCTAAGCCGCAGTCTACACAAGCTCCTTCTTGTACCACTATTTTGCACAAAGCTTTTTCTCTTTTCCAACACCATTTGAAATTTTTATAAACACCTCTTTTGATGAAAACCAATAAAGATCAGAGGCAAAAATACACCTTGATGAAAAGATATGACAAGGTCTGAACGCAAATCAAGGCGAAAATGAAAACCAAAAGCAGTAGCAGAAAAAGAAGAACACTCGATGAACGATAAGAGTGAAAACGGAGTGTTCTTGGCAAATGAAAACGAGTACATCTCCTCCAAAAGAAATTTTTTGGGGTCCAACCATTTATTGCAGCAAACAAACAAACTAAGAAAACTAAAACAACTGACGCTCCAAGAAAAACACATAGTGCATGAAGCAATAAAAATATAGTGTCTTGAAAGGTGACCTGATTTTTGCCGATGAAGAAGGGGTGCCTCGGGGGCATCCCCAAGCTTTGACGCTTGTACTTCTTGGATATTTCTTGGGGTGATGCATGGGCATCCCCAAGTTTGAGCTTTTGTCCATTCTTCAACTCATCTCATCATTCTCCAATCCCTACACTTGAAAACTTCCTTCATACAAAACTAAACACAAATCTATTAGCAACATTAGTGCAAGCATAACATATAATCAATCCTCTATTTGCTTCAGGTTTCAACTCAAAACCAGCACATATATAGTAGATACTACTGTAGCAACCTCCCCAAAAGTTCCGTGATCAAAAGAACTCAAAAGAATGCGATAAAGTGGCAAACACAAATATTGGCAGAAATCTGTCAAAACTGAACAGCTGACAAAGGTCGAATTTTTGAGGGATTTTTTGTTGCTCAAATCAAAAAGTGTTCAACTAAGAAAAGTTTGGATATAACCTGGGGCATATTCACAAGAAATCGCAGGTCCAAAAGATAAACAGAGAATTTTCACGAATTTTTACGGTGCAGCACCGAAAACAGTTTCAGGACAGCAACATCCCCAAATCTTTACCTCACTCAAATTAGAGGCTTCTCTTGGCACAAAAACGAAATAAACAAGATAAGGAGCGGTCATTACAGTAGTAATGACTTCCAAGACTCAAATAAAAGAAAAAGTACTGAAAAGAAAACATTGGGTTATCTCCCAAGAGTGCTTTTCTTTAACGCCTTTGAGCTAGGCGCAGAAAATTGCGAATCAAGTAACATCAAGTGATGAAGCATCAAGCTCATAATTTGCTCTAAGAATAGAGTCAAAAAGTAATTTCTTTCTTTTCCTAGGGAAGTGTTCCATACCTTTCTTTAGTGGGAATTGTTATTTGATGGTGCCTTCCCTCATATCAATGATGGCACCTACAGTTCGAAGAAAAGGTCTTCCCAAAATAATAGGACATGAAGCATGGCATTCAACGTCCATAACAAGAAAATCAACGGGAACAAGGTTATTATTAACCACAATAAGAACATCATTAATTCTTCCCAAAGGTTTCTTCTTAGCAACATCAGCAATAGGAACATCAAAATAACACTTTTCAAGCGGTGGTAAATCAAGCATGTCATAAATCTTTCTAGGCATGATAGAAATACTAGCACCTAGATCACATAAAGCATGGCAATCATAACCATTAACATGCATATCAATGATGGGTTCCCAACCATCTTCTAACTTCTTGGGAACAGAGGCTTTTTGCTTCAACTTTTCATCCCTAATCTTTATGAGAGCATTGGTAATATGCTTAGTAAAAGCAATATTTAAAGAACTAGCATTGGGAGTCAAAGCAAGCTTTTGCAAGAACAAAATTACTTCAGGTATATTGCAGCCATCAACATCAAAATCATTAAAAGAAATAGAGCTTTCATCTCCTACACTCCGAAAAATTTCAGCACTCTTTTGAGAAAAAGTTTTGGCAGTTTTAGGCTTTTTAACACAAGGAGTGGGAGTTTTCTCTATACCAATCAAAGTAAGAGGATTGCTAGCATTAGGAGCAACATCATTAGAGGTATTAATAGTACATACCTTCATCTCTCTAGCCATCTCATCTTCTCTTTCCCACCTGGCATGCAATTCCGCTAACAATCTAATATTTTCATCAATTCCAACTTGAATAGCATTAGCGGTAGCAAAAACATTGTTCTCTTTCACATCATTAGGCAACACTTTTAATTTCAGAATTTCAACATCATGAGCAAGGCTATCAACTTTAGAAGCAAGAATATCAATTTTGCCTAACTTTTCCTCAACAGACTTATTAAAAGCAGTTTGCTTACCGATGAAGTCCTTGAGCATTACCTCAAGCTCGGAGGGCGCGGCCCTAGTGTTGTTGTAGGAATTACCATAAGAGTTGCCATAACCATTACCATTGGTAGAAGGATACGGCCCATAATTGTTACTAGCAAAATTGTTCCTATAAGCATTGTTGTTAAAATTATTGTTTCTAATGAAATTCACATCAACTTGCTC
The DNA here is from genome assembly GCA_007115705.1 of Dactylis glomerata. NCBI lineage: Eukaryota > Viridiplantae > Streptophyta > Magnoliopsida > Poales > Poaceae > Dactylis > Dactylis glomerata. The sequence continues at coordinate 1,007,332 of QXEO01000518.1, forward strand.
TTCTTGAGCAACCAAAGAGGCCAAAGGAACATTATTAGGATCAACATGAGTCCTATCATTAGCAAGCATAGCCATAATGGTATCAATCTTATCACTTAAGGAAGAGGTTTACTCAACAGAATTTACCTTCTTACCTTGTGGAGCTCTCTCGGTGTGCCATTCAGAATAATTTACCATCATGTTGTCGAGTAGCTTCGATGCAGCGCCCAAGGTAAGGGACATAAAAGTGCCTCCAGCAGCTGAATCAAGTAGGTTCCTTGAAGAAAAATTCAGTCCTGCATAAAAAGTTTGGATAATCATCCAAGTAGTCAGTCCATGAGTGGGGCAATTCTTTATCATAGATTTCATTCTTTCCCAAGCTTGAGCAACATGTTCATTATCAAACTGAGTAAACTTCATAATATTGCTACGCAAAGCTATAATCTTAGCAGGAGGATAGTATCTACCAATAAAAGCATCCTTACACTTAGCCCATGAGTCAATACTATTCTTTGTCAAAGACAGCAACCAATCTTTAGCTTTTCCTCTCAAAGAAAAAGGAAACAACTTGAGCTTAATAATATCACTATCAACATCCTTATATTTCTGCATCTCACATAGCTCAACAAAATTGTTGAGATGAGCTGCAGCATCTTCAGTACTAGCACCAGAGAATTGCTCTTTCATAACAAGGTTCAATAAAGCAGGCTTAATCTCATAAAAGTTTGCAGTAGTAGCAGGTGGTGCAATAGGAGTGCAGATAAAATCACTATTGTTTGTGCTAGTAAAGTCACACAACTTGGTGTTTTCAGGATTGGCCATTTCAGCAAAACGAAAGTAAACAAGTAAAAACAACTACCAAGGATTCTAATTTTTTTGGGTTTTTGATAAAAAGCAATGCAGGTAAAATAAATAAAGTAAAGCAAAACAATAACAAAGTAAAAGATGTGTGTGCGAAGAACTCCCCTCGCAGAAGTCTTCTCTTCCTCCCCGGCAACGGCGCCAGAAAATTAGCTGCTACTTGTTGATGGCGCCAGAAAAGAGGCTGCTGGCATGGAGCAGTAAGTCCTTGTGCGTGGTGGATAACCAGCCCGTTGGGAACCCCAAGAGGAAGGTATGATGAGTATAGCAGCTAGTTTTCCCTTAGTTAAGATACCAAGGTTTATCGATCAGGAGAGGAGAGACAGCGACGACTGAAGGTGATGCAGACTGGCTTAATAACACTCCAACAAGGGCGCCGTTAACGATACTTGTTGACTCGTCTTTGGCCAATAGCAACGAGGAACCTGCACACAACACAACCAAGTACTTTGTTCCCAACTTGCGATGAGGTTGTCAATCTCACCGGTTTGCTTGAAACAAAGATTATGAGCGTATCGAGTGGAAAACAATATAGTATGCGAGTAACGTAAACAGTGCGAGTAAAGTAAATAGGTGATAGCAATATGATGGAAATAGGACCGGGAACCACAGTTCACTAGTGGTGTCTCTCCATAGATAAATAACACATGCTGGGTAAACAAATTGCAGTTGGGCAATTGATAGAATAAAGATAAACGTGATATGTCAAGAAGATCACTATGAGATTTACTCTGGGCATTACAACAAAATACATAGACCGCCATCCAACTGCATCTATGACTAATAATCCACTCCCGGGGATATCAATCCGAACACCCCAGTAGTATTAAGTTGTGAACAACAGATAATTGCATTAAGCAAAGTGTGTAATGTAAACAAAGCATATGCCCTTGAGCATATGAATGTTGTTTTCTCCCTAATAGCAACAACACATCTACCACCTTAGAGGTTTCTGTCACTCCCCCAGGTGAAATAGAGGCATGAACCCACTATCGAGCATAAATACCCCCTCTTGGAGTCACTAGCAACTACTCGGCCAAGATAGCTACTAACAACGGAGAGCATGCAAGATCATAAACAACATAGAGATAACAAAAGATAATATTCCGTACAGCAACTTAATCATAAACACCAATATTCATCGGATCCCAACAAACCAAACATGTAGAATTACATAACGGTGATCTCAATCATGTAGGGCAGCTCATGAGATCTAAACATGAAGCACATGGTGGAGAAGATAACCATCTAGCTACTGCTATGGACCCATAGTCCAAGGTAGACTACTCACTCATCGCTCCGGAGGCAAGCATGGCGATGAAGAAGACCTCCGGTGGTGATTCCCCTCTCCGGCAGGGTGCCGGGAAGAGCTTCTGGACCCTCCCGATCTTCGGGTCGACGGCGGCGGCGAATCGCGATGTGTTCTGGAAATCTGATCGGGTACTTAGGTTTTTTCCATCGGGGGGTCTTTATAGGCGAAGGGGCGTCGTCAGAGGGGGAGCCAGGCGCCCTCACGCGGGCCCCGCGCGGCCAGGGGGCTGGCCGCGCCGCCCATGCGTGTGGGGCCCTGGTGGCCCCCCTCCTACTCCTCTTCGGATCTCTGGAAGCTTCCGGGTAAAATAAGACTTCAGGAACTTGTTTCGTCCAATTCCGAGAATATTTCCTGTGTATCACTTCTGAAACACAAAAACAGCAGAAAACAGGAAACTGGCATTGTGGCAACTTGTTAATAGGTTAGGTCCAGAAAATGCATAAAAGTGCCACTAAGTGTAACGAAACAATAGGCAAATGGTGTAAAAACAAGCATGGAGCATCAAAAATTATAGATATGTTTGAGACGTATCAGTGTGTCTACTAGTGAAAGTATGATCCCTAGGCCTTGTTTCCAAGCATTGCACATCGTTTACTTACTGTTTTGTTACATGTTTGTTTGCAGCGATTTTTATTCCAGATTGCATTTACTACTCATAATCATCTATACCACTTGTATTTCACTATCTCTTCGCCGAACTAGTGCACCTATACATCTGACAAGTGTATTGGGTGTGTTGGGGACACAAGAGACTTTCTGTATCGTAATTGCAGGGTTGTTTGAGAGGGATAGCTTTGACCTCTTCCTCCCTGAGTTCGATAAACCTTGGGTGATCCACTTAAGGGAAACTTGCTACTGCTCTACAAACCTCTGCACTTGGAGGCCCAACACTGTCTACAAGAACAGACGCGTGCATAGACATCAAGCTCTTTTCTGGCGCCGTTGCCGGGGAGGTAAGGTAAAAGGTACTCGCATCCTCCTGTGTGAGTGCTCAGAGTTATTTCCTTTAGATTCTACAATTACATCTTTTTGTTTCTTGTTTTTATTTTCACTAGTTAGGCTTAATGGAAAACAAAGAGTTCTTTAGTCTTTTTCCTGATTTTAGATTTGAAGAGAAAATTGAAAATCCTTTGGAGCTTATTTTGCATAGCAATGTTATTAGTACGAATGCTTTGAACACCGTTGTTGCTAATGCTATAGAAAAGTCTAAGCTTGGGGAAGCTGGTTTTGTTAAGTATGATATTTTTAGTCCCCCAGCTTTAGTGGAGAAAGTTTGCTCTGATGATATTTTATCTCCCTTATGTGATGTTTCTAATTATGCTTGTGCTCCTCATCCTTTTAAAATACCTATGAAAATTGTTGATCATGTTAAGAATAACTGCTATTTAGGAGATGGAACTGTCCATCCTGGTGATCATTTGCTTTTTATACATGAATTATGCGAGTTGTTCCAGTGTGCAGGTATTTTAATGAACCAAGTTAAGAAGAAGCTATTCTCTTTGTCACTGAAAGGCAGAGCTAGGGAATGGTATCGGCTGCTTGAAGATGGTCCATCTATTGCATGGGAGGAAATTGTGTCTCTCTTTTATTCCAAGTTTTATCCTCCAAGTGAAATTCATAAAGATCGTAATCGGATATATAACTTTTGGCCTCATGAGGGAGAAAGCATTGCCCAAGCGTGGGGAAGATTGAAGTTACTAATGCATAAATGTCCTATTCATGATCTTCCCCGTAATATTATTATTAATAATTTTTATGTAAGGCTTTCAGGACATTACAAGGACTATCTAGATGCATGCTTTGATGGGTCTTTCACAAGCAAGGATGTCGACACCAAGTGGGGTCTGCTTGAAACAATTCAAAACAATATTGAAGGTTGGGATAGCGACAAAGGTAAAGGATCAGGTATGAATTACGAGTTTGATTGCATTAAGTCTTTCGCTGAAACTGCTAATTTTCAAGAGCTTAGTGCTAAGTATGGTCTTGATCCTCAAATTATGGTTGATTGCTTTAAAGCCTTTGCTTCCCATATAAATGTTCCTAAAGGAAATGGGGACGTGTATCATGAACCTTTTAAGGACACTTGCATAGAAAGTGATATTGTTGTTGATGATTGCAATAAACATGCTCAAACTTCTAAAAGTACTATTTCTTATAAGCATGTTAATTTTTGTGGAATACATAGACCTTGTGAACAGAGTTACAATAAGGAAGATTATTGCATCACCCACGCAAATGAAGAAACCAGCATGTGGCTCAAGGATCTAGATGTGCTTGGTGAATGGGTTTGTGAGCTTTATCCTTTTCTTTGTGAATTTTGCGGTGAAAAGGGGCACTTTAATTTTCAATGCCCAATTAATCGAACAAGTACCGCAGATTTGTATTGTGATGATAAGATTAATTTCAATCAGTATGATGAGCTTACTTTGTTTTTGAATTGTGAAGAGATATCTAGAAAGATTGCTTTGGTAGACATGAATGATGTTGATATTAATAGCACCCTTCTTGGTTGTCGTCTCTACTGTGCTAAAGATTGCCTCGCAAATACTTACTTACAAGATCTTATAAAACATGATGTTTTGCCAAGCTATGACAGGACTAATAGATGTTTCAATCTTATTAATAGAGAGGAGGAATCCTCCAAAGTTTCTTCTGTTGTTCCTGTCAGCAAACCAGATTATGTGGAGAAGATGCCCTTCAAGTCTCTCCCTCCTAAAGGAGAGAGTAAGAAGAGTAAGAAGAAGAAGAAGAAGAAGAGGAGTAAGAGGCGAGAGGACACGGTATCTTCCCCTAAGCGTTATGATCCTGCTATAGATTATGATAATTCTGATTGGGTTGATGTTCCTATGCCTATTACTTATGTTAGTGATCATGATTGGGAAAAGCACTCTACTTTTGATATTGAAAATCTTTTTGGTACCAATTCTAAGGTTAATAATTGTTGTACCATTAGTGCTATCTATGTTCCTTCTTATGATGATATGTTTGATGAATATGCTTTGCGACATAGTAGTTCTCTATCTTGTGATGATACTAAGCCTCTAGTTTATGATGATGATTATAATGTTTTCAATTCACCTACTTTTGAGGAGAAAATTAGTTATGATTACAATATGCCTCCTATTTATGATGATTATGGTGATGAGAATAATTATTCTGTTGAATTTGCTCCTACTACGATTGTTCACGTGGGGAGTATTAATCCTTTTATGCATGTGGCTAATGATAGGGATGCTTTATGTGATAGTTATATTGTTAATTCTATTCATGATGTTACTGAAAGTTATTATGAGAGAGGGAAATATGGTTTGATGGATCTCAACAATATTAAGTTTCCCCTCTTTATGTTGCAATTCTTGAAATTGTACTTGTTTTTCCTTCCTATGCTTTTTGCTTTGCGCTTTTATGACTTGTCTCTTTACAAGACTATTTTTCATAGGAAGTGGTTTAGATTTAAATGTCTTTCATATATGCTTTTTGATGCTCTCTATTGCTTTAAGTTCCTATATGGCGCCTTTGCCTCAAGCTCTTATATGGCACCCACATGAGCATCTTTGCAAATTACTGCGCCTAGCTCAAAGGCGTTAAAGAAAAGCACTCTTGGGAGATAACCCAATGTTTTATTTTCAGTAATTTTTTTTATTTGAGTCTTGGAAGTCATTACTACTGTAATGACCACTCCTTATCCTTTTTATTTCGTTTTTGTGCCAAGAGAAGCCTCTAATTTGAGTGAGGTAAGATTTGGGGATGTTGCTGTCCTGAAACAGTTTTCGGTGTTGCACCGTAAATATTCGTATAAATTCTCTGTATATCTTTTGGACCTGCGATTTGTTGTGCATATGCCCCAGGTTATATCCAAACTTTCGTTAGTTGAACACTTTTTGATTTGAGCAACATAAAACCCCTCAAAAATTCGACCTTTGTCAGCTGTTCAGTTTTGACAGATTTCTACCAATATTTGTGTTTGCCACTTTATCGCTTTCTTTTGAGTTCTTTTGATCATGGAACTTTTTGGGAAGTTGCTACAATAGTATTTGCTATATATGTGGTGGTTTTGAGTTGAAACCTGAAGCAAAAAAGAGGTTGATTATATGTTATGCTTAAACTAATGTTGCTAATAGAATTGTGTTTAGTTTTGTATGAAGGAAGTTTTCAAGTGTAGGGATTGGAGAATGATGAGATGAGTTGAAGAATGGACAAAAGCTCAAGCTTGGGGATGCCCATGCATCACCCCAAGAAATATCCAAGAAGTACAAGCGTCAAAGCTTGGGGATGCCCCCGAGGCACCCCTTCTTCATCGGCAAAAATCAGGTCACCTTTCAAGACACTATATTTTTATTGCTTCATACACTATGCGTTTTTCTTAGAGCGTCAGTTGTTTTTGTTTTCAGTATTAGTTTAGTTTAGTTTGCTGCAATAAATGGTTAGATCACATCATGTTTGTTTTGGAGGGAGATGAACTTCGCTTTTCATTTGCCAAGAACACTCTAGTTTTCACTCTTATCGTTCAATGAGTGTTCTCTTTTTCTGCTACTGTTTTTGGTTTTCATTTTCGCCTTGATTTGCATTCAGATCTTCTTATATTTATTTATCAAGGTGTATTTTTGCCTCTAGACCATGTTAGTTTTCCTCAAAAGAGTTGGATTTAAAAAGTTTGAATGGTGTTGGAAAAGAGAAAAAGCTTTATGCAAAAAAAAAGTGGTACAAGAAGGAGCTTGTGTAGACTGTGGCTTAGACTTTTGCATGTCATGCTTGATGTCTTTTTGATAGTATGCTTAGTGGTTTTGCTGTAGCATGACTTGTCTCAAATAACTGTGATTGCTTAATGAGCCTTTGAAAAAATCATGCATTGTTTTTATTATATGGAAGCATTTATTTGGTTTTCTCCTTTGATGCTTTATTTGGGTTGACTTGGCACATGCTTACACCATGTTGACTACAAAAATAAGTCGCCTATAGCCTCTATGATCATTTAGTTTTTGACTTTTGATGCCATCTTATGCTTCTTTTAATGTTGCTTTGTCGCTTTGCATGATTATGGCCGTTATTGCTCTCTTAGTTGGTCGCTCCCAGTCTTTTGCTAGCCCTCATTTTGTACTGAGTATGAGCTCTACTCGTGCATCCAACTCCTAAAAACCAAGTTTGCCATTGTGTCCACTATAAATTCCTATGCATGGTATTTGCAAGCCATTCTAAGTAAATTTTCATGTGCTACCTTTCAAAACCCTTCAAAATACTTCTCGTTTTGTGACACTGTTTTCAGATCATGGGGACGTAGTGGTCGGATTTGCTATCTTCCATATTGCTTATTCCAAAAAGAAAAAAAAGAAAAAAAAGAAAGAAAAAAGGCACTCCTCCATGGTATGTGAATGTTGGTGGGCACCCGATGGAATCGGTTAGCCATGGTTTGAGAAAGGAAAAAAGGTGGGGAGGAGTGCCAAGCTTTATAAAAGAGCACAAAAGTGCCAATCTCTCTCTCAAAAACTTGCTTCATTTTTGTATGGAAGATAGTAAGAAACCCATTGCCAGTCGTTGACAAAGACAACCACCTCTCAAAACCAATTTTTATCTCTCTGTTTTACAAATGAAAAGCTCTAGCACATGTTTAATCGCTGCTTCCCTCTGCGAAGGGCCTTTCTTTTACTTTTATGTTGAGTCACCACCTTCTATCTTTATGCACCATTAAGAGAGCATAGTTGTCATTCTGAGTATAATATGCATTGTCCCAAAGTTTTCATTGATTGATTCATATTGTTGGTTTCACTTGTTCTCAAATTATTTGTATCTAGTCGCCCTCTTAAACTTGAAGGTGTCCTATGCATTTATGTTTTGCTACTCCATGAGGGACAAGCTGAAAACCATTTGCTATGTTTTTCCTTATGATTCATTGATTGTTTCATTTTCATGATCTTTTGTTTGTGTTCATTTTCATGTTATAACATGGTTGCTAAGTTTTTATTGTCCAGATTATATCTTTCATGCCCATGTTTTAAGTTCTTTGATCTCAGCTCACAACGCTTACATATATGATCAAGATTGTGTAGGTGCATGTCACCTCAAAAATTATTTCTTTTGTTATCACTTACCTACTCGAGGACGAGCAGGAGTTAAGCTTGGGGATGCTGATACGTCTCAAACGTATCTATAATTTTTAATGCTCCATGCTTGTTTTTACACCATTTGCCTATTGTTTCGTTACACTTAGTGGTACTTTTATGCATTTTCCGGAACTAACCTATTAACAAGTTGCCACAGTGCCAGTTTCCTGTTTTCTGTTGTTTTTGTGTTTCAGAGTGATACACAGGAAATATTCTCGGAATTGGACGAAACAAGTTCCTGAAGTCTTATTTTTCCCGGGAGCATCCAGACATCCGAAGAGAGGAAGGAGAGTGGCCACAGGCTTCCCTCACACAGGGCTGGCGCGGCCCAGGCCCTGGCCGCGCCACCCTGGTGTGAGGAGGCCTGGGGCCGCCTCTGACATCGCCCCTTCGCCTATAAGAAGCCTCGGGACGGAAAACCCTAGGGGAGTCGGCAATTTTCCAGAAGCAGTTCCGCAGTTCCGCCGCCGCCACCGACGAATTTCGGGGGACAGAAGTCTCTGTTCCGGCACCCTGCTGGGACGGGGAAGTGCCCCCGGAGCCATCTCCATCGGTCTCCATCGCCGTCTCCGCCGTCTCCATCGACCTCACCGCCATCTCCATCAACCTTGCTGTCTCCTATGATGAGGAGGGAGTAGTTCATCCCCGGGGCTAAGGGCTCTACCGGTAGCTATGTGGTTCACCTCTCTCTCCCATGATGTGATCTTTATGTGATCGTGAGCTTTGTATCATGTTGAACAAGTAGATGTTATTATTCAGATGTTATGTGTACTCTAGTGGTGATTGTTAAAGTAATCTATTCCTCCTGCCTTGGTGTAACGGTGACAGTGCGTGTATCATGGTGGTACTTGGTTTAGGCTATGATTGTGATCTCTTGTGGATTATGAGAATAATTATTGCTATGATAGTTTGAGTGATCTATTCCTCCTTTCATAGTGTAATGGTGACAGTGTGTGCACCGTGTTAGTACTTGGTCTAAGTTGCAATGATTTCTATCTTGAGTTGTGATCTGATTTGGATATCTCTATGAGTGGTGTTTGTCAAGTACTTGATGAACTTTAAGGGGTGCTTCTGTAGCCACTACACAATGATTAGTGTTGTTCAATAGGAGAATAATTCAGAGTACTATAGTGGAGAGAAGTTGTTTATTTGTTCAATCATGTTATATTGTTGGGAGTGTGTCCACTAGTGAAAGTATGATCCCTAGGCCTTGTTTGCAAGCATTGCACATCGTTTACTTACTGTTTTGTTACATGTTTGTTTGCAGCGATTTTTATTCCAGATTGCATTTACTACTCATAATCATCTATACCACTTGTATTTCACTATCTCTTCGCCAAACTAGTGCACCTATACATCTGACAAGTGTATTGGGTGTGTTGGGGACACAAGAGACTTTCTGTATCGTAATTGCAGGGTTGTTTGAGAGGGATAGCTTTGACCTCTTCCTCCCTGAGTTCGATAAACCTTGGGTGATCCACTTAAGGGAAAATTGCTGCTGCTCTACAAACCTCTGCACTTGGAGGCCCAACACTATCTACAAGAACAGACGCGTGCGTAGACATCAGTGAACCACATAGCTACCGGTAGAGCCCTCAGCCCCGGGGATGAACTACTCCCTCCTCATCATAGGAGACAGCGAGGTTGATGAAGATGGCGGTGAGGTCGATGGAGACGGCATAGACGGCGATGGAGACTGATGGAGATGGCTCCGGGGGCACTTCCCCGTCCCGGCAGGGTGCCAGAACAGAGACTTCTGTCCCCCGAAATACGTCGGCGGCGGATGGGGCCAAGTTGACGTGGGAGCTTATAGTTCATGTGGGAGCTTCTTCTTTGTTCCCCGGCAATGACGCCAGAAAAAGAGCTGCTGGCGCATGGTTGATGGCACCAGAAGATTCCTTGTGCGTGGTGAATGACCAGCCTGTTGGGAACCCCAAGAGGAAGGTATGATGAGTATATATAGTAGCTAGTTTTCCCTCAGTTAAGAAACCAAGGTTTATCGTTCAGGAGAAAAAAGACAATGCGACTGAAGGTGATGCTTGCTAGTTTGCGACAGCTTCGGACAATTTATATATGGCGCCTCATCCAAGCTTTGCTTGCTAGCTGCAACACGGAACCTGCACACAACACAACCAAATACTTTGTTCCCAACTTGCGATGATGTTGTCAATCTCATCGGTTTGCTTGAAACAAAGGTTATGAGCGTATCGAGTGGAAAACAGTAGAAGTATGCGAGTAAAGTAAATAGTGCGAGTAAAGTAAACAGTGCGAGTAAAGTAAATAGGTGATAGCAATATGACGGAAATAGGACCGGGGTCCACAGTTCACTAGTGGTGTCTCTCCATAAGATAAATAACACATGCTGGGTAAACAAATTACAGTTGAGCAATTGATAGAATAAAGATAAACGTGATATGTCAAGAAGATCACTATGAGATTTACTCTGGGCATTACAACAAAATACATAGACCGCCATCCAACTGCATCTATGACTAATAATCCACTTGTGGTGAATCAATCCGAGAACTCCACAAGTATTAAGTTGCGAACAATAGATAATTGCATTAAGCAAAGTGTGTAATGTAAACAAAGCATATGCCCTTGAGCATATGAATGTTGTTTTCTCCCTAGTAGCAACAGCACATCTACAACCTTAGAGGTTTCTGTCACTCCCCCAGGTTAAATAGAGGCATGAACCCACTATCGAGCATAAATGCCCCCTCTTGGAGTCACTAGCAACTACTTGGCCAAGATAGCTACTAACAACGGAGAGCATGCAAGATCATAAACAACATAGAGATAACATAAGATATATTTCAGTATAGCAACTCAATCATAGCACCAATATTCATCGGATCCCAACAAACCAAACATGTAGAATTACATAACGGTGATCTCAATCATGTAGGGCAGCTCATGAGATCTAAACATGAAGCACATGGTGGAGAAGACAACCATCTAGCTACTGCTATGGACCCATAGTTCAAGGTAGACTACTCACTCATCGCTCCGGAGGCAAGCATGGCGATGAAGAAGACCTCCGGTGGTGATTCCCCTTTCCGGCAAGGTGCCGGGAAGAGCTTCTGGACCCTCCCGATCTCGGGTCGACAACGGCGGCGGATCGCGATGTGTTTCTAGAAAATTGATCGGGTACTTAGGTTTTTCCCGTTGGGGGGTCTTTATAGGCGAAGGGGCGACATCAGAGGTGGCCCTAGGCCTCCTCACACCAGGGCGGCGCGGCCAGGGGCTAGGCCGCGCCAGCCCTGTGTGAGGGCGGCCTGTGGCCCCTCTCCTTCTTCTCTTTGGATGTCTGGAAGCTCCCGGGAAAAATAAGACTTCAGGAACTTGTTTCATCCAATTCCGAGAATATTTCCTGTGTATCACTTCTAAAACACAAAAACAGCAGAAAACAGGGAACTGGCACTGTGGCGACTTGTTAGTAGGTTAGTTCCGGAAAATGCATAAGAGTGCCACGAAGTGTAACGAAACAGTAGGCAAATGGTGTAAAAACAAGCATGGAGCATCAAAAATTATAGATACGTTTGAGACGTATCAAGCATCCCCAAGCTTAACTCCTGCTCGTCCTCAAGTAGGTAAGTGATAACAAAAGAATAATTTTTGAGGTGACATGCACTGCTGGTGGTTGATGGCGTGTGGCTAACGTGGGAGCAGACTGTCCTTGTGCGTGGTGGATAACCAGCCCGTTGGGGACCCCCGAGAGGAAGGTATGATGAGTATAGCAGCTAGTTTTCCCTCGGTTAAGAAACCAAGGTACGTCGATCTTGGAGAGGAGAGACAAACGACTGAAGGTGATGCGGAACCTGCACACACACAACCAAGTACTTTGTTCCCAACTTGCGATGAGGTTGTCAATCTCACCGGTTTGCTTGAAACAAAGATTATGAGCGTATCGAGTGGAAAACAATATAGTATGCGAGTAAAGTAAACAGTGCGAGTAAAGTAAACAGGTGATAGCAATATGATGGAAATAGGACCGGGATCCACAGTTCACTAGTGGTGTCTCTCCATAAGATAAATAACACATGCTGGGTAAACAAATTACAGTTGGGCAATTGATAGAATAAAGATAAACGTGATATGTCAAGAAGATCACTATGAGATTTACTCTGGGCATTATAACAAAATACATAGACCGCCATCCAGATGCATCTATGACTAATAATCCACTTGTGGTGAATCAATCCGAGAACTCCACAAGTATTAAGTTGCGAACAACAGATAATTGCATTAAGCAAAGTGTGTAATGTAAACAAAGCATATGCCCTTGAGCATATGAATGTTGTTTTCTCCCTAGTAGCAACAGCACATCTACAACCTTAGAGGTTTCAGTCACTCCCCCAGATTAAATAGAGGCATGAACCCACTATCGAGCATAAATACCCCCTCTTGGAGTCACTAGCAACTACTCGGCCAAGATAGCTACTAACAACGGAGAGCATGCAAGATCATAAACAACATAGAGATAACAAAAGATATAATTCAGTACAGCAACTTAATCATAAACACCAATATTCATCGGATCCCAACAAACCAAACATGTAAAATTACATAACGGTGATCTCAATCATGTAGGGCAGCTCATGAGATCTAAACATGAAGCACATGGTGGAGGAGACAACCATCTAGCTACTCCTATGGACCCATAGTCCAAGGTAGACTACTCACTCATCGCTCCGGAGGCAAGCATGGCGATGAAGAAGACCTCCGGTGGCGATTCCCCTCTCCGGCAGGGTGCCGGGAAGAGCTTCTAGACCCTCCCGATCTTCGGGTCGACGGCGGCGGCGGATCGCAATGTGTTCTGGAAAATTGATCGGGTACTTAGGTTTTTTCCATCGGGGGGTCTTTATAGGCGAAGGGGCGATGTCAGAGGAGGGACCAGGTGGCCTCACGCCAGGCTCGCGCGGCCAGGCCCCTGGCCGCGCCAGCTAGGCGTGTGGGCCCCTAGTGGCCCACCTCCTACTCCTCTTCGGATCTCTGGAAGCTTCCGGGTAAAATAAGACTTCAGGAACTTGTTTCGTCCAATTCTGAGAATATTTCCTGTGTATCACTCTGAAACACAAAAACAGCAGAAAATAGGGAACTGGCACTGTGGCAACTCGTTAATAGGTTAGTTCCGGAAAATGCATAAAAGTGCCACGAAGTGTAACGAAACAGTAGAGAAATGGTGTAAAAACAAGCATGGAGCATCAAAAATTATAGATACGTTGGAGACGTATCAAGCATCCCCAAGCTTAACTCCTGCTCGTCCTCGAGTAGGTAAGTGATAACAAAAGAATAATTTTTGAGGTGACATGCACCTACACAATCTTGATCATATATGTAAGCATTTGTGAGCTGGGATCATAAGACCTTAAAACATGGGCATGAAGATATAATCATGAAAATAAGAACTTAGCAACCATGTTGTAAACATGCAAATGAACACAAACAAAAGATCATGAAAATGAAACAATGAAAGTCAAACGTGTGTTCAAATCATAAGGAAAAAACATACAAATGGTTTTCAGCTTGTCCTTCAAAGAGAGCAAAACATAAATGCATAGGACACCTTCAAGTTTAAGAGGGCGACTAGATACAAATAATTTGAGAACAAGTGAAACCAACAATATGAATCAATCAATGAACTTTGGGACAATGCATATTACACTAAGAATGACAACTATGCTCTCTTAATGGTACATAAAGAAAGAAGGTGGTGACTCAACATAAAAGTAGAAGAAAGGACCTTCGCAGAGGGAAGCAGTGATTAAACATGTGCTAGAGCTTTTCATTTGTAAAACAGAGAGATAAAAAATTGGTTTTGAGAGGTGGTTGCTTTTGTCAACGACTAGCAATGGGGTTCTTACTATCTTCCATACAAAAATGAAGCAAGTTTTTGAGAGAGATTGGCACTTTTGTGCTCTTTTATAAAGCTTGGCACTCCTCCCCACCTTTTTTTCCTTTCTCAAACCATGGCTAACCGATTCCATCGGGTGCCCACCAACATTCACATTCCATGGAGGAGTGCCTTTTTTCTTTTCTTTTTCTTTTTTTCTTTTTGGAATAAGCAATATGGAAGATAGCAAATCCGACCACTATGTCCCCATGAGCTGAAAACAGTGTCACAAAACGAGAAGTGTTTTGAAGGTTTTTGAAAGGTAGAACATGAAAATTTACTTTGAATGGCTTACAAATACCATGCATAGAAATTTATAGTGGACACAATGGCAAACTTGGTTTTTGGGAGTTGGATGCACGAGTAGAGCTCATACTCAGTACAAGGTGAGGGCTAGCAAAAGACTGGGAGCGACCAACTAAGAGAGCAATAATGGCCATAATCATGCAAAGCGACAAAGCGACATTAAAAGAAGCATAAGATGGCATCAAAAGTCAAAAACTAAATGATCATGAAGGCTATTGGCGACTTTGTAAGAGTCTAACATGTGTGAGCATGCGCCAAGTCAACCCAAATAAAGCATCAAGGAGAAAACCAAAATAATGCTTCCATACAATAAAAACAACGCATGATTTTTTTCAAAGGCTCATTAAGCAATCTCAGTTATTTGAGACAAGTCATGCTACAGCAAAACCACTAAGCATACTATCAAAAAGACATCAAGCATGACATGAAAAAGCCTAAGCCGCAGTCTACACAAGCTCCTTCTTGTACCACTTTTTTGCACAAAGCTTTTTCTCTTTTCCAACACCATTTGAAATTTTTAAAGACACCTCTTTTGATGAAAACCAAGAAAGATCAGAGGCAAAAATACACCTTGATGAAAAGATATGACAAGGTCTGAACGCAAATCAAGGCGAAAATGAAAACCAAAAGCAGTAGCGGAAAAAGAAGAACACTCGATTTTTAATAAGAGTGAAAACTAGAGCGTTCTTGGCAAATAAAAAGCAAGGCAACTTCGCCAAACGAAATTTGTTGGGGTCCAACCATTTATTGCAGCAAACAAACAAACTAAACTAACTAAGAAAACTAAAACAACTGACGCTCCAAGAAAAAACACATAGTGCATGAAGCAATAAAAATATAGTGTTTTGAAAGGTGACCTGATTTTTGCCGATGAAGAAGGGGTGCCTCGGGGGCATCCCCAAGCTTTGACGCTTGTACTTCTTGGATATTTCTTGGGGTGATGCATGGGCATCCCCAAGCTTGAGCTTTTGTCCATTCTTTAACTCATCTCATCATTCTCCAATCCCTACACTTGAAAACTTCCTTCATACAAAACTAAACACAATTCTATTAGCAACATTAGTGCAAGCATAACATATAATCAACCTCTTTTTGCTTTAGGTTTCAACTCAAAACCACCACATATATAGCAAATACTACTGTAGCAACTTCTCTAAAAGTTTCATGATCAAAAGAACTCAAAACAAAGCGATAAAGTGGCAAACACAAATATTGGTAGAAATCTGTCAAAACTGAACAGCTGACAAAGATCGAATTTTTGAGGGGTTTTCTGTTGCTCAAATCAAAAAGTATTCAACTAAGAAAAGTTTGGATATAACCTGGGGCATATGTTCAAGAAATCTCAGGTCCAAAAGATATACAGAGAATTTATACGAATTTTTACGGTGCAGCACCGAAAACAGCTTCAGGACAGCAACATCCCCAAATCTTTACCTCACTCGAATTAGAGGCTTCTCTTGGCACAAAAATGAAATAAACAAGATAAGGAGCGGTCATTACAGTAGTAATGACTTCCAAGACTCAAATAAAAGAAAAATTACTGAAAATAAAACATTGGGTTATCTCCCAAGAGTGCTTTTCTTTAACGCCTTTGAGCTAGGCGCAGAAAGGTGCGAAGATGCTCACATAAGAAATATGAATGGAAGCCAAAAAGAGTATCAAGGAGCAAATATAAAACACATTTAAGTCTAACCCACTTCCTATGCATAGTAATCTTATAAGAAAATAAATCAAAGAAGCACATAGTCACAAGTATGGGTAGATAAAACATGAGCAACTTTGGAACTTTCAATATAAAGAGAGGTATTTTAGTAACATGGGAATTCCAACAACCATATTTTCCTCTCTCATTATAATTTTCAGTAGCATCATGGACAAACTCAACAATATAAATATCACACTCATCCTCCTTTGTTAAGCATGGAGGGCTGTCAAATAAGGTATTAGTTAAAGAGTTACTCTTATTGGGAGATAGACATGGGTAGCTCCATTCTTCCTCCTCTTTTTCATCCAATGAGCTTCCAGTTTCAGCAATTTCTTCTTCCATAGGCTCCTTCAAGGCATTAGTCTCTTCCGTTGGAGAGCATCTATTAAGATATTTAAGAATATAGCCATTTTCTTCCTTGTAATTATCAAAGCAAAATGTAAGTATATCATAAACCTCATATTTATAAGGTGCATCATCAGTATTTTCAAGCAAATAAGCAAGTTCGAATGCACCCTTCCAAGCAATAAATTCTTCAATTTGTTCCACATCATAAAAGTCATAATTTCCATTAATATAAGAAGATATGGTAACATCATCATTATACTCACATTGAAAAGGGAGGTGTTTATACCTCCTACAGCAGCAAGATCTATCAAAGCAATAAGTAACATTATAAGTAGAGCACACGTTTCTAGCAATGATATACAATCTATTGATTTGTTCCCATAAGTGTTTCCCTTTTTGTGACAAGCGGTGTTTCTCATAATAATTTTGCTGCTCTTCCGTGAACCCACCTTGCCAAAAAGATTTAGTTTTAAAGTAACCAACCATTGATAGAAAGCATGATAAAGCAAGACAATAATAGACCAACAAAAATAACAACTATAGTAGGAACTAATTTTTTTTTTGTATTTTTGATAAAACGATGCAAGTAAAAATAAATAAAGTAAAGCAAAACAATAAAACAAAGTAAAGAATGTGCGTGCGAAAACTCCCCTCGCAGAAGTCTTCTACTTCCTCCCCGGCAACGGCGCCAGAAAATAAGCTGCTGGTGGTTGATGGCGTGTGGCTAACGTGGGAGCAGACTGTCCTTGTGCGTGGTGGATAACCAGCCCGTTGGGAACCCCAAGAGGAAGATATGATGAGTATAGCAGCTAGTTTTCCCTCAGTTAAGAAACCAAGGTATGTCGATCTTGGAGAGGAGAGACAAACAACGGAAGGTGATGCGGAACCTGCACACACACAACCAAGTACTTTGTTCCCAACTTGCGATGAGGTTGTCCATCTCACCGGTTTGCTTGAAACAAAGATTATGAGCGTATCGAGTGGAAAATAATATAGTATGCGAGTAAAGTAAACAGTGCGAGTAAAGTAAACAGGTGATAGCAATATGATGGAAATAGGACCGGGATCCACAGTTCACTAGTGGTGTCTCTCCATAAGATAAATAACACATGCTGGGTAAACAAATTACAGTTGGGCAATTGATAGAATAAAGATAAACGTGATATGTCAAGAAGATCACTATGAGATTTACTCTGGGCATTACAACAAAATACATAGACCGCCATCCAACTGCATCTATGACTAATAATCCACTTGTGGTGAATCAATCCGAGAACTCCACAAGTATTAAGTTGCGAACAATAGATAATTGCATTAAGCAAAGTGTGTAATGTAAACAAAGCATATGCCCTTGAGCATATGAATGTTGTTTTCTCCCTAGTAGCAACAGCACATCTACAACCTTAGAGGTTTCTGTCACTCCCTCAGATTAAATAGAGGCATGAACCCACTATCGAGCATAAATACCCCCTCTTGGAGTCACTAGCAACTACTCGGCCAAGATAGCTACTAACAACGGAGAGCATGCAAGATCATAAACAACATAGAGATAAAAAAAGATATAATTCAGTACAACAACTTAATCATAAACACCAATATTCATCGGATCCCAACAAACCAAACATGTAAAATTACATAACGGTGATCTCAATCATGTAGGGCAGCTCATGAGATCTAAACATGAAGCACATGGTGGAGGAGACAACCATCTAGCTACTGCTATGGACCCATAGTCCAAGGTAGACTACTCACTCATCGCTCTGGAGGCAAGCATGGCGATGAAGAAGACCTCCGGTGCCGATTCCCCTCTCCGGCAGGGTGCCGAGAAGAGCTTCTGGACCCTCCCGATCTTCGGGTCGACGGCGGCGGTGGATCACGATGTGTTCTGGAAAATTGATCGGGTACTTAGGTTTTTTCCGTCGGGGGGTCTTTATAGGCAAAGGGGCGATGTCAGAGGAGGGACCAGGTGGCCTCACGCCAGGCTCGCGCGGCCAGGCCCCTGGCCGCGCCAGCTAGGCGTGTGGGCCCCTTGTGGCCCACCTCCTACTCCTCTTTGGATCTCTGGAAGCTTCCGGGTAAAATAAGACTTCAGGAACTTGTTTCATCCAATTCCGAGAATATTTCCTGTGTATCACTCTGAAACACAAAAACAGCAGAAAACAGGGAACTGGCACTGTGGCAACTCGTTAATAGGTTAGTTTTAGAAAATGCATAAAAGTGCCACGAAGTGTAACGAAACAGTAGACAAATGGTGTAAAACAAGCATGGAGCATCAAAAATTATAGATACGTTGGAGACGTATCATGCACCTACACAATCTTGATCATATATGTAAGCATTTGTGAGCTGGGATCATAAGAACTTAAAACATGGGCATGAAAGATATAATCTTGACAATAGAAACTTAGCAACCATGTTGTAAACATTAAATGAACACAAACAAAAGATCATGAAAATGAAACAATGAAAGTCAAACATGTGTTCAAATCATAAGGAAAAACATACAAATGGTTTTCAGCTTGTCCTTCAAAGAGAGCAAAACATAAATGTATATGACACGTTCAAGTTTAAGAGGGTGACTAGATACAAATAATTTAAGAACAAGTGAAACCAACAATATGAATCAATCAATGAAAACTTTGGGACAATGCACATTATACTAAGAATGACAACTATGCTCTCTTAATGGTGCATAAAGATAGAAGGTGGTGACTCAACATAAAAGTAGAAGAAAGGCCCTTCGCAGAGGGAAGCAGTGATTGCAAGTTTTATAACCTTCAACAATTATGGTACTTACCAGCTTTGAGCTCTCATTGCCCCCATCATAAGCATCTTGAATGGTTAAAGTTAATGCGAGAACAATTATGATGCATATGCTTGACAAATCATAAGTTGAAAACCTCGTGTCCCGTGAATACGAGTACCCAAACCTCATGCTACTTTACTTAGAGTCCCAAGCAAGGCTCTTGTCATTGTAAATATACATGTATCATCGAGAACCGCCAATGGGGTACCTCCGTGCCCGATGACATGGGACAAGTAGACAATGAACACCTCGACATCTCTTTTATTTGCCATTTGTTTAGCTTTTTATTGTGAGATGCGTCGTCGAATGTTCACCATGGGTATGCTGCAAATTTCCACCATGAATTATGCATGGCTTAGATTAGCGGCCCGACATATCCCTAACACATATACAAACTCCATGATCCCCACAAGATTGCCAATTCATTTCACACCGCGGGCATCCATAAACAAAAGATCACGATATCAACTCAAAAGAGAAGTGCAATGTTGAAAGCTTGCCCATGACTGCATGGCTGGGCTAGTCTCCAACTTACAACTTGCAAGAATAACAACTCAACATAAGAGACCACAATGTCAAATTTTTAAGAACATGAAAAAGTAAAGTGTGCCTTCCGGTTCGTGAGAGCTTTACTGACCGAATTTCGCATAACACTGGTAAGAGTTTAATTTGAAGAGAAAATAAAAGCAAGTCAAATTTACTTGGAATAGAAAATTGCTAGTAGGTATGTATGGTGGACACTTTGGAAGACTTGGTTTTTAGGAGTTGGATGCACGAGTAGAGCTCATACTCAGTACAAGGCGAGGGCTAGCAAAAGACTGGGAGCGACCGACTAAGAGAGCAATAATGGCCATAATCATGCAAAGCGACAAAGCGACATTAAAAGAAGCATAAGATGGCATCAAAAGTCAAAAACTAAATGATCATAGAGGCTATTGGCGACTTTGTAAGAGTCTAACATGTGTGAGCATGCGCCAAGTCAACCCAAATAAAGCATCAAGGAGAAAACCAAAATAATGCTTCCAAATAATTAAAACAACGCATGATTTTTTTTCAAAGGCTCATTAAGCAATCTCAGTTATTTGAGACAAGTCATGCTACAGCAAAACCACTAAGCATACTATCAAAAAGACATCAAGCATGACATGAAAAAGCCTAAGCCGTAGTATACAGAAGCTCCTTCTTGTACCACTATTTTGCATAAAGCTTTTTCTCTTTTCCAACACCATTTGAAATTTTTAAAGATACCTCTTTTGATGAAAACCAATAAAGATCAGAGGCAAAAATACACCTTGATGAAAAGATATGACAAGGTCTGAACGCAAATCAAGGCGAAAACGAAAACCAAAAGCAGTAGCGGAAAAAGAAGAATACCCGGTGAAATTATAAGAATGAAAAACAGAGTGTTCTTGGCATATGAAAACGAGTACATCTCCTCTAAAGGAAATTTGTTGGGGTCCAACCATTTATTGCAGCAAACAAAACAAACTAACAAAGAAAACTAAAACAACTGACGCTCCAAGAAAAATACATAGTGCATGAAGCAATAAAAATATAGTGTCTTGAAAGGTGACCTGATTTTTGCCGATGAAGAAGGGGTGCCTCGGGGGCATCCCCAAGCTTTGACGCTTGTACTTCTTGGATATTTCTTGGGGTGATGCATGGGCATCCCCAAGCTTGAGCTTTTGCCCATTCTTCAACTCATCTCATCATTCCCCAATCCCTACACTTGAAAACTTCCTTCATACAAAACTAAACACAAATCTATTAGCAACATTAGTGTAGCATAACATATAATCAACCTCTTTTTGCTTCAGGTTTCAACCCAAAACCACAACATATATAGCATATACTACTGTAGCAACTTCTCCAAGAGTTCCATGATCAAAAGAACTCGCAAAGAAAGCGATAAAGTGGCAAAAACAAATATTGGCAGAAATCTGTCAAAACAGAATAGCTGACAAAGGCCGAATTTTTGAGGGGTTTTCTGTTGCTCAAATAAAAAAGTGTTCAACTAATGAAAGTTTGGATATAACCTGGGGCATATGCACAAGAAATCGCAGGTCCAAAAGATATACAAAGAATTTATACGAATGTTTACGGTGCAGCACCAAAAAACAGTTTCTGGACAGCAACATCCCCAAATCTTTACCTCACTCGAATTAGAGGCTTCTCTTGGCACAAAAACGAAATAAACAAGATAAGGAGCGGTCATTATAGTAGTAATGACTTCCAAGACTCAAATAAAAGAAAAATTACTGAAAATAAACATTGGGTTATCTCCCAAGAGTGCTTTTCTTTAACGCCTTTGAGCTAGGCGCAGAAAATTGCGAATCAAGTAACATCAAGTGATGAAGCATCACTTACCTCAGTAGGCACTTTGAAAGTTCCCAAAGATGATTCAACCTGCAAGTCACCCTTAGTGGAACTAAGAGTCTTACCAATTTTAAGAACATGTTGAGGTTTAAGCACAGAAACCTTGGGAACATACATAAATTTTTGCTCTTTTCCAACAAAAACTTTCTCTTTCTTAAATTTAAGAGAAGAGAAGATTAAGCTAAGAGTTTCCATAGACTCCTCTAGTTTACCAATCCTTAGGTTTTGATTATCAAGAGTAATGCTAACCTCTAAAATGGTGATTCTCTTACCAATATTTTCTATTAATTCACTAACTCGGCTAGCATTTTCTAGGATACTTGGCAAACTTTTCTCTAAAGAGCTGAGCCTTTCTACCACCTCATCCATGGTGGTCTCGGTTTTAGCAACATGAATAGGTGGTATTCCCACTAAACTTTCAATTATAGTGCATGCTTCTCCAGCGGGAGTACCCAGAAAATTACCTCCTGTGAGAGTATCGAGAACATACCTATTCCAACTAGATATACCAACATAAAATTTTCTAAGAAGGATCGTGGTAGAGTGCTTTTTGGTACACCTATGATGAGCATTGTTAATTCGGTACCAAGCATCTTTTAAACTTTCTCCCCCTTGTTGCTTAAAACTATGAACTTCTACTTCAGGATTACTCATTTTAGCAAAACTAAAAACAGACAAGTAAAACAACTACCAAGGATTCTAATTTTTTTTGGTTTTTGATATAAAATGGTGCAGGTAAAATAAATAAAGTAAAGCAAAACAATAACAAAGTAAAGAATGTGCGTGCGAAAACTCCCCTTGCAGAGGTCTTCCACTTTTCTCCCCGGCAACGGCGCCAGAAAAAGAGCTTGATGGGGCCAAGTTGACGTGGGAGCTTATAGTTGATGTGGGAGCTTCTTCTTCGTTCCCCGGCAACGGCGCCAGAAAAAGAGCTGCTGGCGCGTGGTTGATGGCACCAGAAGATTCCTTGTGCATGGTGAATGACCAGCCCATTGGGAACCCCAAGAGGAAGGTATGATGAGTATAGCAGCTAGTTTTCCCTCAGTTAAGAAACCAAGGTTTATCGTTCAGGAGAAAAAAGACAATGCGACTGAAGGTGATTGTGACGACCTCAAATTTGATAACAAATTCGAAGTGCCCGTTATGTAATCCATCACAATCCCATAATCAGTGTTGTGATTTACATAACGTAGTTGATATCACAGTCATAGACATTAATAGTAAATGAAAGGGATTACATAGGTGGTCGTGCAGACCAAACCTTACAATACATCAATATGCAGCAGAATAACACTTTGGGTCCATATTGTCAAGCTTCAACCGCACAGGCAGAGCCGACAGTAGGAAACGAGCCTAATTCGCAAAGTCGTCAATGATTTCTTCCTTCTTGATTTCTCTCCTTCAAGTCTGGCCAAGTTAATAGCCAGGGACAGAGCCGTGAGTACATTGCATGCACTCGCAAACCATCTTATAAATAAATGAATAGAGAATGCATAGTTCATATAGGGGTCTAAGCTCTAGGTTCATTTGCATAAAGCAGAATTTCCTTTCAAAGATCTTTTATCTAAAATGGTAAGAAAAACATTTAGCTCTTTATAAATCTCTAGATGGAGTCCCCCAAATGTCAATTCTTTTGTTCACCAAGTCACCTTCATGGTCATCAAAATTCATTGTCAAGTCACCTTTCTCAAATCATTTTCAAAGTAAAACTTGATAACGGCCAAGCAGCGCCAAACCAACCGTCCATGACCGCGAACGCGGCTATTCGAATAGTTTTACACTCTGCAGAGGTTGTACACTTTACCCACACCATCCGACTACTCATCGTGTGGGCAACTTCCCCGCATAACAACATATGCCACGACAAGCAGCCGACCATTAATGTTTCACCTGCCCGCCTTAGCATAAACACTACCGCCTAGAGATGTATCCCCCAACACCGGAGTCCAAGAAGCTGTCCGGAGTGTGCAAAGTTCCCAGCCGCTTGTCCCACCGGAATGCCACTAACCGAGGTAGGGTCCTACACCCGGTAGTCCATTTTCAATGAGGGCTCTTCGGCTTGTACCCCAACCACCTAAAAAGGAGGACAAGGCGAGCCTAGGCCGTAGCCACAGGGTGCCCTGGAAGAGGAGTCCCTGGTCGGACTTCCATTTACATTTTATAGGGTCTACACTAAGGAGAAACAAGTACTCCACTAAGCCATGTCCCATACCAGGATAATTTGGTCGCACTGTATGATTGGTCCAGTGGTACTTCACTCATTTATCATTTTTGTCAAACCTTCATGTCACCTTCACCATGTCACCATTTTGTAAATAGTTTTCAAAGTCACCCTTGGGAAGGTTGCCCATCTCCAAGGTTTGTATTTCAAAATCATCCTTGGGCAAGGTTGCCCCTTTCCAAGGTTTTCATTTCAAAATCTTCATGATCTCCATTGGGGTTCCCACCTAGTCATTTTCCATGAATGCCTTCAGCTCAAGCATGATCCTCATGAGGGCACAAGGATCTAGGTAGGTATATTGGATAGGCTTAGCTTGATGCTCTACTTAGCATCCACTAAGGAAAGGGTTTCTCAAAGGTAGGCTAGGTTTGATGCCCTTGATGTCATCCACAAAAAGAGTTGGATGCACTTGTCAAGAAAGACATCACTACTTATTTGCAACTTGGTAACAATCATTTTAGCATGTATTTTTATTTAAAAGCAAGTAAACATGCATTATAAAACTGGGTAATGGTATGATCAAAAGATGGCTTGCCTTGGTTGGCAAAGTCATAGGCTTCTTCATCTTCATCTCGGGTTGGGTAGTCTCCATCACCATTGCTTGGTTGACTTCAGGATCCATTCTCCTTACTCTCGTTATCGTCTAATCATAGGAAGGTAAACAAGCATACAATCATCACACAATTCACAAACAACACATACTTACTATAATAAGGATACTTGGGTAAGAGAAACGATCTAGGAAGTCTATGGAGAGTGGTTTCGACGATAATTGAGTTCCGATGGATGAGATTATTGAGTTGTTGTATCTAAGTAGGGTTTATTTGTTTTGGGATTATGAAAATATCTCCTGCAAGTCCTTATTGACCAAGGTCATGGACAAGTGTAGACACTCAAGATCATGGTTAAACCAAAGAGGATTCATAGGATTTATAGTATTTCTCTTTTATTGAAGCCATTTCTAGTTTGCAACTATTTAGTGATCAAGTTTGAATTCACCCGTAGAGTCTATAGATCCTAGTTGAATGGGATCAAAGGTTATAGATCAATATTTAGAAACGTGGTTGATTCGAATTGGTTTCATATCATTTCCATTTACTTTGAAATAGGTGTGCAAGTTTGAGTTTCTAATTACTGCCAGGTAGGATTAAATTTCCAAATACTTCCTACAAGCTCACATAGACTAAGATTAACCTACAGATAGATAATTGGAAAGGTGGTCTAACAATATATAAGAGTTCCATCAAAATTCCAATTATAGATTGGAGTTTAATAAAATCCTATAAGACAAATGATTATTTAACCATATAGGTAAATAGAATTTATTTTAAAAGGTTCAAAAACGAGATCTAATGCCATAGACAGATGGGTATCACTAATTGTGAATTTCCAAAGTTGGATTTATATTTTTAGGAATTTTATTTGAATTGATATGGATTTTCTAAGTTGGAAAAGCTCCTGTTTTGTTATTTTTACTGCAACCACTAGGTAAATCTAATTGTGTTGAAACCACTTTTAATGGATAGCTCATATTCTAAGGTTTCCAGAACATTTTCATTTGTTAAATTTGGGTTGGTAGAACTCCGGGAAAATTAAATTTAAGCAAGCATCTGAATCAGTTTTTCAAAAATCGGAATTCGAATAACCCCCCTTTTTTTTAATCCGGGCCGGACACACAGACCACGCTGGGCCGGCCCGTTCGGCTGCAGTTGGGCGGGTGGCAGGGAGAAAAAAAAAGGATCGGCCGGCCTGCCAAGGGGGCCCACCGGTCAGAACTAAATCGAATCGGTATCGGGGTCATCTTCCTCGTGCTACAGGATGGGAACGAGGGAGAGTACTGGGAGGAGGGCGGTGGTCGGGGAGCTCACCGGCGGGGGCGGAGACCGGCGGCGAGGGTGTCTAGGCGGCGGAGGAGCTTCTCCTCCTCCACCTCGTCCAGGCGGCAGCTCGCGGAAGGCTCTGGAACGCCGGGAACGGGAGGCGCTCTGCGGAGCGGCGTCGACGGGGGAGCTCGAACGAGAGGGAGATGGAGCTTGGGACCTTGTCTGGGAGGTAGAGGGAGGTGAGGGGAGTCTTTTCAGGGAAGAATGGAGGCTTTATATAGGCGGGAGAGGGAGCACGGGGCGAGTGGATCGACGGCCAGCTCACTGTGCGTGTCGGCTGTGGGAGTGAAGAGGGGCGGCGTTGGCGGGTGCTGCGGGCTGCGGTGTGCTGCAGGTGAGTCCTGGCGCGATGGGAGAGGTCGGGATGGTCTGGTTCAGAGGGGGACAAGGAAGTGGGCTGGGGTGTTCTTCTCTTCTCCTCCATGTCTCACGTCCGGTGTTTGGGCAGGGGAGACAGGGGGTCGACAGCAGGGAGTCTAGGACACTGCTCGGAGGTCATGGGCACGTCAGAGATGCAGGGATGCACTGTACAAAATAGTGAATGTGACTTTGTTTGATTCTTGCCTGCCAACTGTTTGATCAAATGCTCGCAAGAAATAAAAATTCAAATTTTTGAAATTTTTGAATTGGGTTGGTCACTATATTGAATAGGGATCCTAAAACAATTTTTGTTAGGTCAAGAGGTGGTGTTTTGCTTCAGGGCTAATTTGAATTTGGGGTTGTCATATGATTCAGATTCAAACTTTGGATAGATTTTGGAAGAGGTTAGGGTTTGAGTTTTTGCTGGAAACTTCTTGGTTGAGTTAGTATGTGACATGGTCAAGCTCAACTAACTGACCACACTCTTAGTTGAGTTGAGGATTGCTTAATCCAGGGGTCCAAAGTAGGGTAGTGGTTAACTTTTTCTAGATCATCTTTTCTTCTCTTTTTCTTTATTTCTCTTGTTTCTGGTTCCTTTGATCTTTGTGGTTCTTCTCTAATGCTTCTATTGGGTAAGTTTGAATTAACTAATCATTGCACAATAAATTAAAACCCACATGAAATCATAGAACAACAAGTATTTTCAATACTATGTATGCATGCAATATGAAGTGCAAAGGTTTTAATTGGTCTAAAAGTGTTGGTTTTCTTGGAGATGAGAGGGAGTTGGGAAATGACCTCTTATTTGAATTCAAACTTTGGTAGAAATTTGAATAGGGTTCCAAGTTGATTTTTGTTTCAAACTTTATTGTATTTGATTCTTTGTAACTTGTTCTTAGTTGTGGTGGAGAGATGCATGATGGTATAGTTCAAATATTGCTTAATATATAAGGGCAAAGTGGTGTAAGCAATAATATTTTGAAGATAGCTTTTCTTATCTTTCCGATTCAGGGTTTTGTGTTTCTTCTCATTTCTTTATGTTTTCTTCCTTGTTGCATGGGATGGGATGATTTTGTTTATTGGAACTATGTTTCCCGAATGGATTTGGCCTGCACTTATGCAAGATTTAAATATGTAGAAAAACTATTTTGATTAAATCATTCAAGAAGCACAGCTCTTATTTTGGGTCTTCAAGTTTGGCTAAGAAATCCGGGAAGGTTTCCAAAGGTTTTGAAAAATAAGTTCTCAAAATGTTGATTCCAATATTTTTGGAAATGTCAACTTGAGAAATGAGAAATAGTAATTTTTGAAATGAGATATTTTTACTCTCCTCTTTTGAAAACAAAGATAGGTTTCTTGAGAATAAAGGTTTTACCTCTATTTCCTTTCTAAACGATTTAAAATTTGGACTCAAAGGATTTGTTTTAAAACCCTGCTCATACTCTTTTTATTTGAAGCACGGGAGCAAATGCTCAAATTCACAAGTTTTTAAAAGACAATAAATTAATCTTGTATTCAAAATAAAAGTTTTTGTTGTCTCCAAAATTTGGTATTTTAATGAATCCATTTATTTCTATTTCCCAAAAATTTGGGTTGTTACAATCTTCCCCCCTTAAAAAGAATCTCGTCCCGAGATTCACAAGTTGAGATTGAGATAGATTAAGAAATGAGATTACCAGATAAGAGATAGAGTGTATATTGATTCCTATAGAGATGGAAAGATTGGGTACACCCGAAATGTGATGTGGCCAGATGGGCCAAAACACATATTCATCAATCACATAGCAATGTCAACAATCAATCACATTTCCAAAAACAAAAAATCTTCTAGGTTTAAACCATAGGATTTCATTAATAAGGGTCTTGCAGATTACAGGTCTCATTCTTTTTAGAAGGAGATAAACAAGACTACTAGTATACTTTTGAGAAAACAAGTTGTTGAGGTGGTTGCTACATGTTGCCAGAGGGCATATGAGCAACACATCTCAAAACAAATCAATCATTCATACACACAACACAGTAAGCACACTTAGTAATCGTGAGGTAAGGGTAGCTCAATGAAATCAACTGAGCATTTCCTATAAATCCTGTGGGTCAAAAGGTTGTTGGGTCTTTGTCATTTTTGATCACTTTCTCTTTGCTCTTGAAGTCCTTATCTCATTGGGTTGACTCTTGTTGGAAGAATTCTGGATCAGGTGAAGAGTCTCTCTTTCGATGGTAGCGGTCGTAGTTGACATCCAAGGTTGAAGTCTTGAAAAAAAGATATTGAGTCCCTAATCTTTTGATCCAAAAGTCCTTCGGTCTTAGGTTGGTATATCGTCCATAGTATACATTTGAAGTAGATGAGGAATAGAGTAAAACAAATCTTTGAAAAGACTTTGTAATTGAAGAGGTAAATAAATTCTTTGTCAAAATCCCTTGAGAGTATAAGTTGAGAGTGTAAGATATTTGAAGTGAATAAGATGGGAGTATAAGATTGGCTTTGGATACCAAAGCAATTAAATTTCTTTCGTAGAAATAAGTTTTTGTCAACATATCACTTTCTTAGCTAACGACCATACTAACTAAGGTCTCCTAAGGTCATGATAGTCCTGATACCAAACTTGTGATATCAGAGATATCATTTTCTAACGACCATGCTAACTAGGGTTTCCTAGAGTCAGCCTAGGCTCTGATACCAACTTGTGACGACCTCAAATTTGATAACAAATTCGAAGTGCCCGTTATGTAATCCATCACAATCCCAGAATCAGTGTTGTGATTTACATAACGTAGTTGATATCACAGTCATAGACATTAATAGTAAATGAAAGGGATTACATAGGTGGTCGTGCAGACCAAACCTTACAATACATCAATATGCAGCGGAATAACACTTTGGGTCCATATTGTCAAGCTTCAACCGCACAGGCAGAGCCGACAGTAGGAAACGAGCCTAATTCGCAAAGTCGTCAATGATTTCTTCCTTCTTGATTTCTCTCCTTCAAGTCTGGCCAAGTTAATAGCCAGGGACAGAGCCGTGAGTACATTGCATGCACTCGCAAACCATCTTATAAATAAATGAATAGAGAATGCATAGTTCATATAGGGGTCTAAGCTCTAGGTTCATTTGCATAAAGCAGAATTTCCTTTCAAAGATCTTTTATCTAAAATGGTAAGAAAAACATTTAGCTCTTTATAAATCTCTAGATGGAGTCCCCCAAATGTCAATTCTTTTGTTCACCAAGTCACCTTCATGGTCATCAAAATTCATTGTCAAGTCACCTTTCTCAAATCATTTTCAAAGTAAAACTTGATAACGGCCAAGCAGCGCCAAACCAACCGTCCATGACCGCGGACGCGGCTATTCGAATAGTTTTACACTCTGCAGAGGTTGTACACTTTACCCACACCATCCGACTACTCATCGTGTGGGCAACTTCCCCGCATAACAACATATGCCACGACAAGCAGCCGACCATTAATGTTTCACCTGCCCGCCTTAGCATAAACACTACCGCCTAGAGATGTATCCCCCAACACCGGAGTCCAAGAAGCTATCCGGAGTGTGCAAAGTTCCCAGCCGCTTGTCCCACCGGAATGCCACTAACCGAGGTAGGGTCCTACACCCGGTAGTCCATTTTCAATGAGGGCTCTTCGGCTTGTACCCCAACCACCTAAAAAGGAGGACAAGGCGAGCCTAGGCCGTAGCCACAGGGTGCCCTGGAAGAGGAGTCCCTGGTCGGACTTCCATTTACATTTTATAGGGTCTACACTAAGGAGAAACAAGTACTCCACTAAGCCCTGTCCCATACCAGGATAATGTGGTCGCACTGTATGATTGGTCCAGTGGTACTTCACTCATTTATCATTTTTGTCAAACCTTCATGTCACCTTCACCATGTCACCATTTTGTAAATAGTTTTCAAAGTCACCCTTGGGAAGGTTGCCCATCTCCAAGGTTTGTATTTCAAAATCATCCTTGAGCAAGGTTGCCCCTTTCCAAGGTTTTCATTTCAAAATCTTCATGATCTCCATTGGGGTTCCCACCTAGTCATTTTCCATGAATGCCTTCAGCTCAAGCATGATCCTCATGAGGGCACAAGGATCTAGGTAGGTATATTGGATAGGCTTAGCTTGATGCTCTACTTAGCATCCACTAAGGAAAGGGTTTCTCAAAGGTAGGCTAGGTTTGATGCCCTTGATGTCATCCACAAAAAGAGTTGGATGCACTTGTCAAGAAAGACATCACTACTTATTTGCAACTTGGTAACAATCATTTTAGCATGTATTTTTATTTAAAAGCAAGTAAACATGCATTATAAAACTGGGTAATGGTATGATCAAAAGATGGCTTGCCTTGGTTGGCAAAGTCATAGGCTTCTTCATCTTCATCTCGGGTTGGGTAGTCTTCATCACCATTGCTTGGTTGACTTCAGGATCCATTCTCCTTACTCTCGTTATCGTCTAATCGTAGGAAGGTAAACAAGCATACAATCATCACACAATTCACAAACAACACATACTTACTATAATAAGGATACTTGGGTAAGAGAAACGATCTAGGAAGTCTATGGAGAGTGGTTTCGACGATAATTGAGTTCCGATGGATGAGATTATTGAGTTGTTGTATCTAAGTAGGGTTTATTTTTTTTGGGATTATGAAAATATCTCCTGCAAGTCCTTATTGACCAAGGTCATGGACAAGTGTAGACACTCAAGATCATGGTTCAACCAAAGAGGATTCATAGGATTTATAGTATTTCTCTTTTATTGAAGCCATTTCTAGTTTGCAACTATTTAGTGATCAAGTTTGAATTCACCCGTAGAGTCTATAGATCCTAGTTGAATGGGATCAAAGGTTATAGATCAATATTTAGAAACGTGGTTGATTCGAATTGGTTTCATATCATTTCCATTTACTTTGAAATAGGTGTGCAAGTTTGAGTTTCTAATTACTGCCAGGTAGGATTAAATTTCCAAATACTTCCTACAAGCTCACATAGACTAAGATTAACCTACAGATAGATAATTGGAAAGGTGGTCTAACAATATATAAGAGTTCCATCAAAATTCCAATTATAGATTGGAGTTTAATAAAATCCTATAAGACAAATGATTATTTAACCATATAGGTAAATAGAATTTATTTTAAAAGGTTCAAAAACGAGATCTAATGCCATAGACAGATGGGTATCACTAATTGTGAATTTCCAAAGTTGGATTTATATTTTTAGGAATTTTATTTGAATTGATATGGATTTTCTAAGTTGGAAAAGCTCCTGTTTTGTTATTTTTACTGCAACCACTAGGTAAATCTAATTGTGTTGAAACCACTTTTAATGGATAGCTCATATTCTAAGGTTTCCAGAACATTTTCATTTGTTAAATTTGGGTTGGTAGAACTCCGGGAAAATTAAATTTAAGCAAGCATCTGAATCAGTTTTTCAAAAATCGGAATTCGAATAACCCCCTTTTTTTTAATCCGGGCCGGACACACAGACCACGCTGGGCCGGCCCGTTCGGCTGCAGTTGGGCGGGTGACAGGGAGAAAAAAAAAGGATCGGCCGGCCTGCCAAGGGGGCCCACCGGTCAGAACTAAATCGAATCGGTATCGGGGTCATCTTCCTCGTGCTACAGGACGGGAATGAGGGAGAGTACTGGGAGGAGGGCGGTGGTCGGGGAGCTCACCGGCGGGGGCGGAGACCGGCGGCGAGGGTGTCTAGGCGGCAGAGGAGCTTCTCCTCCTCCACCTCGTCCAGGCGGCAGCTCGCGGAAGGCTCTGGAACGCCGGGAACGGGAGGCGCTCTGCGGAGCGGCGTCGACGGGGGAGCTCGAACGAGAGGGAGATGGAGCTTGGGACCTTGTCTGGGAGGTAGAGGGAGGTGAGGGGAGTCTTTTCAGGGAAGAATGGAGGCTTTATATAGGCGGGAGAGGGAGCATGGGGCGAGTGGATCGACGGCCAGCTCACTGTGCGTGTCGGCTGTGGGAGTGAAGAGGGGCGGCGTTGGCGGGTGCTGCGGGCTGCGGTGTGCTGCAGGTGAGTCCTGGCGCGATGGGAGAGGTCGGGATGGTCTGGTTCAGAGGGGGACAAGGAAGTGGGCTGGGGTGTTCTTCTCTTCTCCTCCATGTCTCACGTCCGGTGTTTGGGCAGGGGAGACAGGGGGTCGACAGCAGGGAGTCTAGGACACTGCTCGGAGGTCATGGGCACGTCAGAGATGCAGGGATGCACTGTACAAAATAGTGAATGTGACTTTGTTTGATTCTTGCCTGCCAACTGTTTGATCAAATGCTCACAAGAAATAAAAATTCAAATTTTTGAAATTTTTGAATTGGGTTGGTCACTATATTGAATAGGGATCCTAAAACAATTTTTGTTAGGTCAAGAGGTGGTGTTTTGCTTCAGGGCTAATTTGAATTTGGGGTTGTCATATGATTCAGATTCAAACTTTGGACAGATTTTGGAAGAGGTTAGGGTTTGAGTTTTTGCTGGAAACTTCTTGGTTGAGTTAGTATGTGACATGGTCAAGCTCAACTAACTGACCACACTCTTAGTTGAGTTGAGGATTGCTTAATCCAGGGGTCCAAAGTAGGGTAGTGGTTAACTTTTTCTAGATCATCTTTTCTTCTCTTTTTCTTTATTTCTCTTGTTTCTGGTTCCTTTGATCTTTGTGGTTCTTCTCTAATGCTTCTATTGGGTAAGTTTGAAT
Source organism: Dactylis glomerata (assembly GCA_007115705.1). Taxonomy (NCBI): domain Eukaryota; kingdom Viridiplantae; phylum Streptophyta; class Magnoliopsida; order Poales; family Poaceae; genus Dactylis; species Dactylis glomerata. The sequence continues at coordinate 1,040,172 of QXEO01000518.1, forward strand.
TAACTAATCATTGCACAATAAATTAAAACCCACATGAAATCATAGAACAACAAGTATTTTCAATACTATGTATGCATGCAATATGAAGTGCAAAGGTTTTAATTGGTCTAAAAGTGTTGGTTTTCTTGGAGATGAGAGGGAGTTGGGAAATGACCTCTTATTTGAATTCAAACTTTGGTAGAAATTTGAATAGGGTTCCAAGTTGATTTTTGTTTCAAACTTTATTGTATTTGATTCTTTGTAACTTGTTCTTAGTTGTGGTGGAGAGATGCATGATGGTATAGTTCAAATATTGCTTAATATATAAGGGCAAAGTGGTGTAAGCAATAATATTTTGAAGATAGCTTTTCTTATCTTTCCGATTCAGGGTTTTGTGTTTCTTCTCATTTCTTTATGTTTTCTTCCTTGTTGCATGGGATGGGATGATTTTGTTTATTGGAACTATGTTTCCCGAATGGATTTGGCCTGCACTTATGCAAGATTTAAATATGTAGAAAAACTATTTTGATTAAATCATTCAAGAAGCACAGCTCTTATTTTGGGTCTTCAAGTTTGGCTAAGAAATCCGGGAAGGTTTCCAAAGGTTTTGAAAAATAAGTTCTCAAAATGTTGATTCCAATATTTTTGGAAATGTCAACTTGAGAAATGAGAAATAGTAATTTTTGAAATGAGATATTTTTACTCTCCTCTTTTGAAAACAAAGATAGGTTTCTTGAGAATAAAGGTTTTACCTCTATTTCCTTTCTAAACGATTTAAAATTTGGACTCAACGGATTTGTTTTAAAACCCTGCTCATACTCTTTTTATTTGAAGCACGGGAGCAAATGCTCAAATTCACAAGTTTTTAAAAGACAATAAATTAATCTTGTATTCAAAATAAAAGTTTTTGTTGTCTCCAAAATTTGGTATTTTAATAAATCCATTTATTTCTATTTCCCAAAAATTTGGGTTGTTACAGTGATGCTTGCTAGTTTGCGACAGCTTCAGACAATTTATATATGGCGCCTCGTCCAAGCTTTGCTTGCTAGCTGCAACGTGGAACCTGCACACAATACAACCAAATACTTTGTTCCCAACTTGCGATGAGGTTGTCAATCTCACCGGTTTGCTTGAAACAAAGGTTATGAGCGTATCGAGTGGAAAACAGTAGAAGTATGCGAGTAAAGTAAATAGTGCGAGTAAAGTAAACAGGTGATAGCAATATGATGGAAATAGGACCGAGGTCCACAGTTCACTAGTGGTGTCTCTCCATAAGATAAATAACACATGCTGGGTAAACAAATTACAGTTGGGCAATTGATAGAATAAAGATAAACGTGATATGTCAATAAGATCACTATGAGATTTACTCTGGGCATTACAACAAAATACATAGACTGCCATCCAACTGCATCTATAACTAATAATCCACTTGTGGCGAATCAATCCGAGAACTCCACAAGTATTAAGTTGCGAACAACAGATAATTGCATTAAGCAAACTGTGTAATGTAAACAAAGCATATGCCCTTGAGCATATGAATGTTGTTTTCTCCCTAGTAGCAACATCACATCTACAACCTTAGAGGTTTCTGTCACTCCCCCAGGTTAAATAGAGGCATGAACCCACTATCGAGCATAAATACCCCCTCTTGGAGTCACTAGCAACTACTCGGCCAAGATAGCTACTAACAACGGAGAGCATGCAAGATCATAAACAACATAGAGATAACATAAGATATATTTCAGTATAGCAACTCAATCATAACACCAATATTCATCGGATCCCAACAAACCAAACATGTAGAATTACATAACGGTGATCTCAATCATGTAGGGCAGCTCATGAGATCTAAACATGAAGCACATGGTGGAGAAGACAAACATCTAGCTACTGCTATGGACCCATAGTCCAAGGTAGACTACTCACTCATCGCTCCGGAGGCAAGCATGGCGATGAAGAAGACCTCCGATGGCGATTCCCCTCTCCGGCAGGGTGCCGGGAAGAGCTTCTGGACCCTCCCGATCTCGGGTCGACGACGGTGGCGGATCGCGATGTGTTTCTGGAAAATTGATTGGGTACTTAGGTTTTTCCCATCGGGGGGTCTTTATAGGCGAAGGGGCAACGTCAGAGGTGGCCCCAGGCCTCCTCACACCAGGGCGGCGCGGCCAGGGGCTGGGCCGCGCTAGCCCTATGTGAGGGCAGCCTGTGGCCCCTCTCCTTCTTCTCTTCGGATGTCTAGAAGCTCCCAGGAAAAATAAGACTTCAGGAACTTGTTTCGTCCAATTCCGAGAATATTTCCTGTGTATCACTTCTGAAACACAAAAGCAGCAGAAAACAGGGAACTGGCACTGTGGCGACTTGTTAATAGGTTAGTTCCGGAAAATGCATAAAAGTGCCACGAAGTGTAACGAAACAGTAGGCAAATGGTGTAAAAACAAGCATGGAGCATAAAAAATTATAGATACGTTTGAGACATATCAGCGGCGGCGACGGAGCTATAGAACTGTTCTGGAAATTTCGCCGACTCCTTTAGGGTTTTCCATCCCGAGGCTTTATATAGGCAAAGGGGCGTTGTCAGGGGGCTGCCAGGGACTCCTCACACATAGGGGGCGCGGCCAGGGGCTGGGCCGCACCGCCCTGGTGTGAGGCTGGCCCCTGGCCCCCCTCTGGCTCTCTTTCGGTCCTCGTCCTTCATCTGGGAAAAATAGGAGTCCTGGAACTTGTTTCGTCCAATTCTGAGAATATTTGCCGTGTAGCATTTCTGAAACACAAAAACAGCAGAAAATAGGGAACTGGCACTGTGGCATCTTGTCAATAGGTTAGTTCCAGAAATCACATAAAAATGCCACGAAGTGTAACGAAACACAAGGCAAATGGTGTAAAATAAGCATGGAGCATCAAAAATTATAGATACGTTTGAGACGTATCACTTGTCCTCAAGCAATTCAGTTAACAACTGAGAGCGATAAAAAAACTTTCACGAACACATTTGCTTCATAGATGTATATATACTAACTATATGATCAAGTACTCAAGCAATTCATAATAAGAAATATGCAGCTAATGCTACCTCATAGTCAAGCAAGCTATGAAAAAGCGCCAATGCACTAATAACAAGTAACATGAACATAAGAAGCTACAAGATTGCAGTATGCATAAATGATATGGAAAAGTGGTATCCAGCTTGCCTTTATTTGTGGAGCAAAACATAAATGATGAGGCACCTCTAAAGTCCAAAGGAAGACTAGAAGTAAAAATATCAAAGATACAAGCATCAAAGTTATACCACAATTAACCGTGTTCTGGGACAAGCACATTACACTAAGAATAACAACTATGCTCTCAAGAAGTGCTTTAAAGTTAGAAAATGATGACTCAACATAAAAGTAAACGAAAGGCCCTTCACAGAGGGAAGCAAGGATTAAACATGTGATAGAGCTTTTCATTTGTAAAACAGTGATACAATTTTATTTTGAGAGGTGATTGTTTCATGTCAACGACTAGCAATGGGGACTTGCTATCTTCCATAATAAACAAGTGAGAGCGGTTCCGAGTTCTTTGAAATTTTGGCACATTGGTGCTCTTTTCTAAAGCTTTGGCACTCCTCCCCACCTTTTTTCCTTTCTCAAACCATGGCTAACCGATTCCATCGGGTGCCCACCAACATTCACATACCATGGAGGAGTGCCTTTTTTCTTCTTTCTTTTTAGAATTAGATTATAATGGTCTGACCAGCACCCTTGCAAAATTAATGACGAGCAGATGAAGCTGCCTAGTCGAGGGGTACTCAATTTAATATGGAAGATAGCAATTCCGATCACTACGTCCCCATGAGCTAAAAATAGTGGCACAAAATGAGAAGTAGTTGAAAGTTTTGAAAGGTAGCACATGAAAATTTACTTGGAATGTCTTGCAAATACCATGCATAGGAATTTATAGTGGACTCTTTGGAAGACTTGGTTTTTGGTGATTAGATTCATGAGAAGTATTCCCTCTCAGTACAAGTGAAGGCTAGAAAAAGACTGGGAAGTGACAATCGAGAGAGCGATAGCTGTCATAATCATGCTTGCGACAAAACAAAATTAATATAGGCATAAAAATGATACAAGAACTCTGAGGCAAAGTAAATCATCGAGGCTTAATTGACTTTTTGTTCAGTCATATGCATGCTTGAGCATGTGCCAAGTCGATTCAAATAAAACTTTCAGAGGAGGATACCACAATAACATACCATATTATGAATAAAACAATGCATGCAAGCGTCTAAATGACATGCTACAAACTATTAGTAAATTGGAACTAATCATATGAGAGCAAGAACTACAAAGCATCCATTAGATAACATATACCTTACACGAACCGACTAAGCATGTCCACATAGATGAGTATATGTACAAAAATTAAAACAAATAGAGTTCATACCAGCCTCTTACCACATCTCGGATTGTCATATGTTGTCATTATTGCCTTTCACTTGTGTGGCTTGAATAATATAAAGTGAATACCAAGCTCCAATGGAGTAACAGGAGACTGAACTCTGCAACAAACTTTACAAAACCGAAGAAGAACAACAAATATTTTTGGGTTTTCGATTTTTGAAACAAGAACAAAAGGAAAATGCAAACAAAGCAAAATATTTTTGGATTTTTCAAATACCAAACCGCAAATAGCAAGTAAAGCAAACCAAAGGTAGAAAGCTAAAGAAACAAATAGAGAGAAACAACAGAAATATTTTTGGTATTTTTGTGTTTTGGAAAGCAGAAATAAGAACGAGAACAATAAAGAAAGCGAAACATGGATATACAAAGGACCGACAAAATATGATATGTAGATGAGTGAATCATTGGTGTACCTCCCCCCAAGCTTAGGCTTTTGGCCTAAGTGGAGATCAATCCCAGCTCGGCCAACTCGGCCACGAGGTGGCACCTCCATAGTGCGACGAAAAAGCACCATCGTCCTGATATGAGCTCGAGGACGCTCCGGAGTGGTATGTGGTGTAGTGATAGGCCGGCTCCTCCTCTTCCTCCTGGTTCACGACGCCATGCTGTACGTTGAAGCCGAGCACCCTAAGCCGCTCGTCCAACTCCTCCTTCATGCGTGACCATGGCATGTTATCAATACTGAACAAACTAGGTGTGGCAAGGGCACTTCCCTTTCCTCTCCATCAGTGAATAACATCCTGTAAACTAATTTCCCTGCACATGAGTTGGCAGTGACAAAATGATGAAGCTTCATGGCAGCAAGATCAAGCCTCTGTGGAGTCAACAATATATCATGAGGAGCAATAGGAAGTTCAAGAGCAGCAACAATGCGCGCAACAATAATACCTCCATAAATAGGTCCCCTAGCGGCTAGGCGATGAGCAATAATAGCACCAAGGTTATACTTCCTACTAACATCAAGAGCGGTAGCTAGAAAAGCTAAATGATAGTTGGAGATATTGCTAGTGTTTCCTCTACCAAGTACGCTAGTGGCAAGATAGTAAGTAAAATATCTAACAGCTGGGAGTTGAATGTTTCTTATCTTGCCACGCTGTGCGGTGTGGTCATCATCATTGGTTACTCCTCGGTAGAGCTCCAACAAATCAGTGGGTTGATGTAGCATCTTCCTTGCCGTCCCAAACATGGGTATACCTAGAATATTACAAAATCTCTCCAAAGACATGGTGATAGACTTATCATAAATCTTGAATGCAATGGAAGGATTGAAATGAGAGTTAGTGAATTTAAAGCTTTCAACGAAAATCTTTGTGAGAATAGCATATTGATTACTCTCATCCATCATGTATGTAGTCAATCCAACACTGTTAACAAGGAGCAAGAAATCATCAAGAATCCCTGCATCACATAAAAAGTTAGCACAAGGGAAGGTCGATGGATGTGCATCTCCATCATCTCCCTCAAGGTTAGGTGACATAAGATATTCATTGTAGGATATCCTATATTGAACACTGGATCTTGAAGGCCTTGATGACCTTGGTGCATCACTTTCAAACACTTCTCCATATGTGAAGTTGTCCATTTCCTTCTCTGAAATTTTTAACAAACCTCATAAAAATGATTTTGAGACAAGCAAATGTAGGGAACTACTATAGTGAGTTACTAGAGAGCTAACATGCATCAAAACAACATTTCTAAACAATAGATCAAGCATGCATACTCATTTATCCTATCACCTACAATGCTAAAATACTCAAGAAATACTTCACTAAACAAAATTCTACTTGGACAAGCGGAGGAGTCACATACCGGAGAACAAATGCTCCAAATCTCAGCAGAAATGATGGGCTGAGCAAGGAGATCGAAAAATCGAGGTGAAGAACAGCAAGAACTTGAGTTTGAGCTGGGTGCGTCGTTATTTTCGGGAGAGAGAAAGAGCTGGGGAGGAAGAGATAAATGAGAGGCCAGATGGGGCCCCCTCACAGTAGGTGGGCACGGCCAAGGCTGGGCTGCGCCCCCTGTGTGTGTGTGTGGCATGGCAGCCCCTCCTTGTGTCTCCCAGGTGCCTCTCTATCCCATTTTTGACATAAAAATTTATAAAGAATTTTCTGGAATTTTTTGAGAAACTTTATTTTCGAGGATTTTTCAAAAATTGGCATATCGATAAAAACTCAGAAAAACGAAGATGAAACGATTTCAAGCAAATCAAAACCAAGTATGCAGCAGCTCTGAGATACTCTTAATCGTGTAACTAAACTAAAGGAATAAAATTGGTGAAAGTAAATATAGGTGAGGTAGAGTAAATGCGGTGAAAATGAAGTTTCATTCATATAAAATCACTTTGTTAACAAGGTTGATCAAGTCTTGTTACCAAACTAACTTTATATGAGGAAAAACTTTGCATTTCACTATATGCTTATGTTACCTCAACTTTGATAGGCATAGTTCCAATCATAACAATTTTATATTCTTCCTTGGGCTTTTGCTCTGAACAAATAATTTGACCAACTCTGATGGTCTCAACATTCTTGACGGAATTTAGAGCATTATTTCTATCAATCTTCTTGGGAAAATAAACCGTATACTCTTTATCATTGACATTGAAAGTTACTTTTCCTTGATTGCAATTAATGATAGCCCCTGCAATGTTTAGAAAAGGTCTCCCAAGAATAATAGACATATTATCATCTTCAGGCATTTCCAACACAACAAAATCAGTTAATATCAAACAACTGTTAGCAACTTGAACAGGAACATTTTCACATATACCAATAGGAATAGTAGTAGACTTATCAGCCATCTGCAAAGATATATCAGTTGATACCAAATTTTCTAGATCAAGTCTCTTATAAAGAGAAAAAGGCATGACACTAACTCCAGCTCCCAAATCACATAAAGCAGTTTTAACATAGTTATTTTTAATTGAGCAAGGAATCGTTGGTATACCTGGATCTCCAAGCTTCTCCGGAACTTTACCATTAAAAGAATAATTAGCAAGTAAAGTGGAAATTTCCTCATTAGGAATCTTCCTTTTGTTAGTAACAATATCTTTCATATATTTTGCATAAGGAGGCATTCTAATAGCATCAGTCAAAAGAATTTGCAAAAATAAAGGTTTCATCCATTCACAAAACCTGTTGTAGTGTTCTTCTTCCTTGGACTTGTGTTTCTTACTAGGAAAAGGCATTGGTTTCTGCACCCAAGGTTCTCTCTCTTTACCATGCTTGTTGGCAATGAAGTCTTCTTTGGTGTACTTCGCATTCTTCTCAATCTTTTCTGGCTCCTCTTCAACTTCTTCTTTATCAGAAGCGTTACCTGGTTCAGTTTCAGCATCAGAAATAGAAACACTGTTAGGATCTTTACCTGCATCAGATGATTCTGCAGTTGTTTTATGCTTCTTCTTCTTCTTCTTCTTGGAAGGTATATCATCACTTGAAGTGCGTTGAGAATCTTGCTCGATCCTCTTAGGATGTCCTTCAGGATATAAGGGGTCTTGGGTAGTAGCACCACTTCTTGTGCGTATTTCACACGCTTGCTTCTCTCTTGCGGCATTAACTAGCAAGTCTTTTTGCACCTTGGTAAGCTGATCAATTTGTGTTTGAACCATTTGAAAATGTTTAACAAGTATCTTCACATCATTGGAGGTTCTCTCCACAATATCCTGCAACTTGTTAATAGCTCTAGAATTTTCCAACAAATGATTCTGCACCATTCTATTAAAATTATTTTGCTTAACAATAAAATTATCAAATTCATCTAAGCATTGATTAGGAGGTTTAGAATAAGGAATGTCTCTTTCATCAAAGTGTTGGAGAGAGTGTACCTCAATAGTAGATGAGTGAGGGATTGGCTTACATAATTCTTCTATAGGAGGTAAATTCTTCACGTCTTCGGCTTTAATACCTTTCTCCTTAAGAGATTTCTTAGCTTCCCTCATCACTTCATCATTTAATTCAATCATCCCTCTCTTCTTCGGCATAGGCTCTAGAACTGGAGCAGGTGTTGGTGCTGGTGTTGGCTCAACTAGAGTCCAATCATCATGATTCCAGCTTATTTTAGCCATTAATTCTTCAACTTCAGCCAGAGTTCTTTTCCTGAAAACACAACCAGCACAACTATCCAAATATGTCTTAGATTCATCAGGTAGCCCATTATAAAATATATCAAGGAGTTCATTTTTAGGCAATGGCTCTTTAGGCAAAGCTCTAATTAAAGAACAAAACCTTGTCCAAGATTAAGGCAATATCTCTCCTTTTCCCTGTTCAAAATCAAAGATTTTCTGCACAGCAGCATGTTAAGCACTAGCAGGAAAATATTTCTGAAAGAAAGCATTAACTAAAGTAATAGGACTATCAAGAGATCTAGGAGACAAGCTATTAAACCAAATTTTAGCTGCATCTTTCAACGAGAAAGGAAAAATCTTAGCAACAAAATAAGTGCGGAGCTTAATATCATCAGAAAACAAATTACTCAAAGTAGAAAGCTCATTCATGTGCTCCATAGCACTCTCATCTTTAGTACCACAAAAAGGAGTTTTCTCAGCAATAGATATGTAAGATAAATCCAAAGAGAAATCATAATCCTTGTCTCTAATATTTATGGGAGAAGCAGCAAACTTAGGATCAGGAGACAATCTATATCTAATAGTACGTCTTGCAAGAAGTTCTTTAACATCAGCAGCATTACGAGTAGCACGTGCTTCAGCAATAAAATCATCATTAAGCTCAATATAAGCATCATCAAAATTATCACTAGGACATTCTCTAGACTCAGGTGAACTAACAGGTGTAACAGTGGTGTTTCCCAACTTAGCTCTAGCAATAGTAGCATCTAAAAAGGAACCTAGTGAACCACTCTCATCAAGCATAGTAGAAGCATAATCTAAATTATCAGTGGCATTTTCAAACTCAGCAGAAGTAGTAGCAGTAGCATGTGCATGTGGTGGTGTAAGTAACTTACTCATAACAGATGGCGAATCAAGAGCAACAGAAGTGTTCAAAGTTATACCTCTTCTTGTAGTGGATGACAATATAGGAACTTTTCCATCACGAGGTTTACCCATAATGAAAGGATTGCAGCGAACAATATGAATACCAAGTGAACTTACAAATAAAGCTATGCTCCCCGGCAACGGCGCCAGAAAATAGTCTTGATGACCCATAAGTATAGGGGATCGCAATAGTCTTCAAGGGAAGTAAAACCCAAATTTATTGATGCGACACAAGGGGAGCCAAAGAATATATGTAAGCCTTAACAGATGAGTTATCAATTCAGCTGCACCTGGAAACAGTCTTGCTCGCAGTGGTTTATCAGTGACAACAGTTTTATAGTGGTGATAGTAGTGAAACAGTAACAGCAGTAGTAAAATAACAGCGGTAATAGTAGCAATAGTAAGCAGTAGGAACAAATACTGTAGGCATAGGGATGGATATACGGGCGTTGCATGGATAAGATAAATCATGAAATCAATGAGATATGGGTATTGCAGATAAATAATGATAAAGCATCCTAGTACTAACAATCATAGGCATGTGTTCAGTATATAGTCGTACGTGCTCACAAGGAGAAACTTGCACGATATCTTTTATCCTACCAGCCTCTTGCAGCAGGGCCTCAAGGGAAACTACTGGTAATTAAGGTACTCCTTTTAATAAAGTACCGGAGCAAAGCATTAACACTCAGTGAACACATGTGATCCTCACATCAAAGCCATCCCCTCCGGTTATCCCAATTTCTGTCACTTTGGGCCTCGGGTTTCGGACAACAATATGTGTATACAACTTGTAGGAAGACCATAAACAACAAGTATCTTCATAGAAATAATAACAAGTTCAGATCTGAAATCATGGCACTCGGCCCCAAAGTGACAAGCATTAAGCACAACAAGTTGCAACAATGTCATAGGCACTAAATAAAGATACTAGGCACTATGCCCTAACAATCTCATATCAAATTACATGAACAATCTCATCCGATCCCTACCATCCCCTCACCTATAGCGGGGGAATTACTCACATATGGATGGGGGAGTCATGGATGGTCGATGGAGTGACATCGGTGATGATGGTGATGAAGATCTCCTCCAAATCCCTGTCCCGGCAGGGTGCCAGAACGGAGTTTCTGGTTCCGAATTGCGGTTTCTAATGGCGGCGGTGCAGCGGAAGTCTTTCTGGGAAAAACGTCGTCTCCCTGATATTATCAGGTCAAGGGGTATATGTAGGTGGAAGGAGAGGTCGAGGAGACGGCCGAGCCGCTCTCACACCAGGTGGGCGCGGCCAGGGCTGGGTCGCGCCCCCTGTGTGTGTGGAGGCCTCGTGCCTCCCCTCCGTCTCGTCTTCTGGCTCCGTGGGTCTTCTGGTGAAATAGGATTTTTGCTAATTTTTCCCGAATTTTTTATTGAAAGTTGGATTTCTGCATAAAAATGAGACACCAGAGCAATTCTGCTGAAAACAGCGTTAGTCCGTGTTAGTTGTATTCAAAACACACAAATTAGAAGAGAAACAATAGCAAAAGTGTTCGGGAAAGTAGATACGTTTTGGACGTATCACTTTGCAGGATAATAAATACAAGAAAGTAATTGTTAGTGCTGCAGCGATAAGATATACTAAGTAACCATAAACTAACAGTACCATGAGTGTGGAAAAGTGGTGGTAATAGTGGTGGCTTTGTCTAAGTTCAATTAGTGAATAAATCGGGTTCACTGTCTTCGATGCAGTTTTCTATGTGGGAGAGGCTAAATATACATGCACTTCACTAATTGGAAATACAAGTACTATATGATTAGATTGTTATCAAGCATCCGCAAATACTAACAATGCATTAAGGTTTCCCCAACTATAGCCTTAAGTTAATGGTCCTCTTACTCCCATACGTGCAACGTTCCGGTTCGCGTCCTCAGGTTTCTATCACTCCGGCAGAACTACCCCCTTCCTTTTGCACGTACTACTAACCCCAAGATGTTTAATCCAAGCGTGCATAAATATAATGGACACCAAAGGACAGTACCATATCAACATACAACTCTAATGAATCAAAAACATTCAACAAATCAATCTAAGAACAAATAAACTATGGAAACATGACATAGATCATAGGATAAATATTATAACATCAAACACCATGTTTACATAGGACGGTATAGAGGTGTGTGGGAGGATGAACCACTGCATATGTGATAGAGATAGCGGTGAAGATGGTGGAGAGGAGCAGCGAGGGCGCGGGCGGCGGCGCGGGGGACTCCTTCCCCGCCGCCGGCATCATGGGGGAGCGCCGCCCCTTAGCCCCCTTCCTTTATGGCTTTATGGGAGCCCTCCCCCATGGAGATGGGATCCATGGGGGAGGCTAAAACGTGGCTCTGGTGGCTACAAATTCGTGGGTGGAGGTGTCTCCCACGAGCTAGGGTTCCTCTCTTTATATAGTCTCTCGGATTCCCGTCTCCCCATCTTGGGACGCAATGGAGCGGGCTTATCTCGGTCGTCCGGACTCGGAATCAGGTGAATTTTATGTCCAGAACGTTCGCCGTGAAATTCCCTACAACTTTGTAATTGAAGAGTTCTCCGTTTGATGCCGTCTTCGACCCGTAACGTGACCATCTTCAAAAAAAAGTTCTAACACAGATTTCTGGAAAGTCCCAATTTGACTCCAACAAGATTTCCACTTGTATTCCTTGTAATTCCTACATATCAAAGTGTAAAACAAGAACATTGTGCCCTTTTGTAACTATTAGTAGGTTAGTCCAAATAAATCATTAAAGTGCCACAAAGTATAGACAAAATATATAGCAATTGGTGTAAAATAAGCATGGAGCATCAAAAATTATAGATACGTTTGCAACGTATCAGTACTCCTTTCAGTATACAGAGAGATGGAGATGGAATTACCTATGACCACTGAAACAAAAAACTTCCAACACGAAAGTTGTGTGAAACGATGCGCTGAAGGTACTCATGAAAGGAAATTTTAAACGATAGACCGTGTGCGATGAATTTGACAAATTCGTTCAAAACGCTTTCAAACAAAATTGAAAATGTGTATACCAAACGAAACTCAAAACCGATAGTCATAATGGATTCATCTTGTTGAGGTGCATCTTTTTCGTGTAGAGCACACGATTAAACGAAGCATTGTTATGCTAACAAGAACAATGTATGTGCACTGTGAAGAGGCCGCTGCGACGCCGCCGTGACGTCGTAGCCGGCGAGTCTGTCCCGCCATGTCGGCACTCACCCCCGATAGCTACCGAAATCGACGTGTCTGTCGCCCGCACCACGCCGCACATCGACAATCTATGCTACAGCGACAAGCATGAACACGTTCAATCCAAAGATGATGAACACACATACGTATGATGCAAACTATATTTTCTATGATCATCGAAACAAAAAACTTACAACACGAAAGTTGTGTGGAACAGTGTGGTGAAGCTACTCGCCAAAGGAAATTTTAAACAGTGGCTCGTGTGCGACGAATTTGACAAATTTGGTCAAATTGGTTTCAAACTAAATTGAAGCTTACACCGAACGAAACTCAAAACAGATGGTCAGAATAGATTTCCCTCGTCGAGGTGCATCTTTTTTATGTAGAACACATATTTTAACGATCCATAGTTGTGGTACTATGAAGACCTAGATGGTCAGTTCCAATCAGCGTCTGCCATAGTAGTATTTAGCTAAGCCTAGGCTGATGAGAAAACGTGCTTAAGAAGCAATGCCGAGTAGGGCGCGCACAGACGGTGTCGTCCATACAGCATCGTTGAGCCAGCCACCACGTACGGGCCTATCCAATCCGACTAGGCCACGAGTTTGAGTCCGTGACGGAAACAAACCCTGGCGCCCTGGCGGTTCCGTAAATATATATATATATACCCCCGCCTCCCCTGGCTTTGCAATCCACAGTTCAAACACACACACCCATCAGAAACACAACAGGCCCCTCGTCTGCCTCTGTCCCCGACCTCTTTCCGGTGCAGAGGCGGCGGCAGCATCGCCGAGCCGAGAAGATGACCAAGCCAGACAGGATTAGCCACGACGAGGGACCGGACTCACCGGAGAGGGCGGCGAAGAAGAAGAGGATCGTTCAGTCCGTTCATTCAGACATTGACATAGCTGCTCCCACGCACGCCGAGGTGGTCTCCTCCTACACACTCAGCTCCCCGATCCGCAAGCCTTACATCCCGGACGAGCTAGCTGATTCCACCGCCCACCCAGAGATACTCGCCGCATTCAAGCAAGCCAAAGCACAATACAAAGCGAAGCTAGGTGATGACCCCCTCGATTGACTGATTCCTCTCCCGTTCAGCTTCTCCTTAATTTATCTCCACTTACAGATTATCCTACTATGATTTTCTGCAGATGCTATCAATGATCTGTTCCCGTTTGATTCTACCGGCGACTGGGAACCTCCGTGCGTGTTTCCTGGGCTCCATTTTCCTCCTAGCCGTGAGCTGGCGAAAACGGCGGTGCTTCGTGCCGCCAAATCTATCGTTAGGCTCTCTTCCTCTCTGGGTATGTATGCGACGACATCGTGCCTGCTTGCTAAGTAGATATTTGCTTGCCGGGGTTGAGCTAGCCGCTGACTACTAATTCATATTTGCAGACGGCAAACCGCTCACCGATTGCTGCGGTCTGTGGATCGAATGGAACGAGAAGAGCAAGACCGGAGTCGTTCTCACGACCGCGCATATAATTCGCACAAAGCATCCCACAGTCAACCACTGGAAAGGCAGGGATGAGTACGATGCTAAAGCTAACGTTAGTTTCTTCCTAAACATTAATTCACTAGCTAGTTGTTCCGTCTCAAATCAAATTATATGCAGTGTCGCTAAATTAAGCTGCCGTTTCAGGTTACTGTTCAATTACGGGACGGCACCACTGCGGAAGGCCGCCTCCTCTACCACCAGGAGCACTATGATCTTGCTTTTTTCGAGGTTAAAGCCGACCTACCAGTTCACTTGCCCTCTTTGAATGAAAGTGTGCATTGCGGTCAAGAGGTCATCCGACTTGGACGAGATGAAAGCATGGATTTACGAATAACCTATGGTAGGGTGGAACGTCTGAATCCAAACAAGTATGAGACACATCACTACATGTACTTCTATCACGAAGATCCCGACTATAAGGTGCGCAACATAAATCAATTCTAACTCTATGTTTTGCTTTTCTATGTTGCTTTTTTGTTATCTTGCATGATAATATTCGTCACCTCTGCTATATTGTAGTGTAAAGATGATGGAGGGTCCATCATTGGCTTAGATGGGAAGGTTGTGGGATTGGTTAACAATCACCTTAAAGACTCTTTTGTACCTTCCTCCATTTTGGTTAAGTCCGTTGATTTATGGACAAAGTTTAGGTACGTCTTTTCCCTCTTAAGCTAGTGTATTCTCCCTTTTTACTTTTTCTGCATGTTGTTAAAGTTGAAAAACACAATCGATTTTATTAAAGTGTTCTCATACATGACTTGCACAGTTCCACATTATTATATCTGGTACAAGGCCCGTGCTTCGGTACACCCCCTCCTCAAACTCAAAAGGTTATTAAAGACTTTTCCCTAATTAGGTAATTAGACTGATTAATTAGATGGGCCAACGCAAAGCCTAAATACAAAATCCCGTATGGCATACGGTATTTCACAGCTATCCCTATACGCGCGACGGTCGGCGGCCAGCGGCGGGATCCAGGAGAGGAAACGGGGTGGGAAAGAAGCAGGGTCATCGCTGGATCAGTTTTCCCGTCCCCATCAACCACGGTGGCTGACACCGGCGACGCAGAAGGCGACTGCGACGTCCCCCGCATGGAGCCGGCGTCCTTCTAAGCGCCTGGGTTCATCTCGACGGGAAGGAGGGCTGCAGCGGTCCACCCCCAGCTTCCCCATCTCTTGGCTTTCTTTTTCCCGACCCAGATCCATGAGTTGTCCGGAATATTCTTCCTGGATTTGTACAAGAAAGACTGAATTTTTATGCAATGTACAAGTAGTCTTCATTATGAATTTATGAACCCGATCATTAGTAATTCCTATGGGTTCATGGCGAACATGTCGATCCTGATTTCCTGAATTTTGTGCTTGATTTTCTTCGTCAGCTAGCTAGCGTATAGAGTTGGTTTTCCTTTGCTGTTTGGAAACATTGACGAGCAGCAGCAGTGCAGCACCTCGCGTCGCTTGATCTGTATGCTCCAACTTGCTTGACGAAGCACCGAGCAATGAGCTGCCGGCCGCCTCCTCCTCGGATAGACGCCACTGCCGAGTACACCATGCTCTTGCCAGACGCCGGATTAATACCGCTGTGAGATCGGGCAACCGCTCGTGCCAGCGGCCACCATCGAGTGTGCGCCAGCTAGCCGCGACAAGGTATGGGGGCACCCTGAATCGTGGATACGCGCCACGAATACGGCTAACCACGAGCATACTAATTCGTACAAATACGGTGTACTAATGATATACGGAGTAATATATACAGACTAATGGGCCATACGAGTTTTAATCAGGCAATACTTAAACTTAATTATATGTTAATGACCATCATGTCCTTAATAACGAAAGGGTACGGGACAATCTTAGCCGTTGTTGT
The DNA here is from genome assembly GCA_007115705.1 of Dactylis glomerata. Taxonomy (NCBI): domain Eukaryota; kingdom Viridiplantae; phylum Streptophyta; class Magnoliopsida; order Poales; family Poaceae; genus Dactylis; species Dactylis glomerata. Next base: position 1,056,156 of record QXEO01000518.1, read on the forward strand.
GTTTAAGTTTGATGAGGGGGGGGGGGGGGGGGTGTACCGAAGCAGAAACCCTAGTACAAATATTGTTTGATAACTTTCCAAACTCTTTTTTTATATCATTTAGTGTTGTTCCTTTTTTTTTGTATTGTGCCTCACTAGTAATGTTGCACGTGCAACGCAAGTTTTGGTTACATCACCTAGTGCTAATAAAGGTAGAATTTAAGGATGAACCTAAGCATGCTTTATTAATGTTTTTTCTGAGTAACTAGACTATATTGTCATTTTCATGCTTATTTTCCGTAAAAAAATCACTACACCAGACATAAGTGCGTGTTTATGATTCTATGGAAAGTCTTGAATGCAACACTCTTCGAGTTCCCATTAGACTTTAGTTTGATATATTATTGATGCATCCTTGAGAGCAGCCTTTTGTTTGATCCATGTGTAAGAAACTGTCTGCTAATAAAAGATTCATAACCTAATACTACAAAGAGATAAAATTAGGTTAGACCCTTCATATGAGAGAACCAAATAATAACAACTCAACATCTTATTATCAAAACACACTTTGTGGAAAGTTGATGCTATGTCGCACCAGAACGTTGCCTCATCTTGACACTAACTTTAGTCTCTATATAATAAGATAGAACTTATTTTATATATGTTTTGTATTAAATGATTTTATTTGGTGCAGGTGCATCCCTCGGCTCCACCTTGGAATGAAGTTTAGTTCCATCAAGTTTCTAGACCCTATTCATGCGGAGAAGATGGCACGCAAGTATAACATTGAGGACGGTCTTATTGTTCAAGAGGTATATAGTGTTACATGCGTTTAGTGTTATTTTTCACACTTGTTATTAGTTTTCCTAGAAGTGTTTCTCACATGTGAGTAATCATGGACAATTGAACATTAGGTGTCAAAAGAATCACATGCTGAGAAACTAGGAATCCACATTGGTGATATTGTTGAATGCTTCAATGGAGAATACATTTCTACTACAATTGAGGTAGGTGCATTGAAAATTTATTGAGTTTCAAATAAAATGCAACGAGAGTATATACATTTATGTGAAACTTTATGCTCTTGACATTTGTAACTTCACAGTTGGAGGAGATGTTGATGGTCAGATGCAGGGAGCATTTTGAGGAAGGAAATGCGTTGAATGTTCAAATAGATATTTCTGTAAGTTACGTTTATGTTCTAACTGACAACGTTTGCTCGACTTATGCCGACCATAGCTAATATAATATCTTTCACTTTACAGATTCAAGTATTTGACACGGCCAAACTTCTCCGAAGAACTGAAAATTTGCATGTAAAAGTATCTGACCGTAGAGAGATCGTTGTAAGAGGTAAACATCTCGTTTTAAAACTAGTAGTTGATTCTGATTGTGAATCTCAAGTTATCGTATTATGTACTCTTGTTGGTACCCCTGATGATAAGCTTCAAAGCAAACAGCGCTGCCAGTATCAGATTAAATGTGTGTTGTTGATTAGAATACTTCAAATATTATGCTGAATTTGTGGGTTGGTTGGAATACTTAGAATATTGCAAACAAGTTATAGCCAGATTTTATTTTTTGTTTAGAACATGTAGCTAGATATTGTATGCAGTAGCTCAGCTAGTTGATACTTAAAGAATTTTGCAAACAAAACAACACTGCGGCACTGCCTTTGCATTGCATTCCTTACTTTATTAGGCACATGTCGATTCCTCTTCTAGATTCAGTATGTTTTAATTCAAGTTAGAAGATTATATCTATCATGCAATAGATCTCTACATTTTATAAGAATTGAGAACCTACACGTGCTTGACATATTATGCAGAGATTGCATATTAAAGGCAATTTTTTGTAAATGACATACTTACAAAATATTCTTCTTGATAGAGTTCTTTTTGTTTTTGTAGGCACTAGCCCTATCACTACTTGAATAAGGGGTGTCTCATTTGTTGCAAGTGCGCCAAAATGTGTCAGGCTAGTAACCTATTGAGCTTGGTGTTGGAATTTGGCTGTGGGCTTTGGTCCATGGCCCAATACAAATTCTGAAATTCTCATGGCCCATTCATGCATAGTAAGGTGTGGCAGCCAAAGTTTAGTCCCACCTTGCTAGTTTGAGGGGAGTTGCACCAATATATATAGTGGGGTGTTCTACTACCTCCTAAAGTGAGAGAAGAGGAGTGGCTTACACGCGCGCTCCTCCTCCTCCGCCGCCCGCCTCGCCTCGTCTCGTCTCGTCTCGTCACGTCACGACGCGCGCGCGCGCGCCGCGGTTTGCGGAATTGTGCCTCGGTGCCGAGCTTACTTATCTTTTTGCTGTTCGGGAAAATTACTGCGCGAGTTATTTCTCTATCCGGTTTTTCCGGATCGTGGGCTGCGCCCCACGTCTTACCCGACCGGTGCTATATAAGCAGGCTTAGGCGCAAACCCTAATCACACTGTATCACATCCCGTCTCTCGTCTCCAGAGCCTTGCGCCGCCGCCACACCTTCTCCATCCCCTCTTCCGGCGTGCACCGGACGACGGGACAGTAGGCCGCCGGAACCCCGCCTCTTGTGAACCTGTACGGGTGAGGGGCGATCAGGTTTTTGGGGAGTTAGATGAGGAAATTTATATGGAGCAGCCGGATGGGTTTGTAGTAGGTGGTCAAGAAGGAAAGGTGTGTAAGTTGCTGAAGTCTTTGTATGGTCTTAAGCAAGCACCTAAGCAGTGGCATGAGAAGTTTGAAAGAACCTTAACTGCTGCAGGCTTTGTTGTCAATGAAGCTGACAAGTGTGTGTACTATCGCCATGGTGGGGGCCAAGGAGTCATCTTATGTCTGTATGTTGATGATATACTGATATTCGGGACCAGTCTTGATGTTATCAAGGAGGTCAAAGACTTTCTATCTCATTGTTTTGAGATGAAAGATCTAGGAGTGGCTGATGTGATCTTGAACATCAAGCTACTGAAAGATGACGATGGTGGGATAACACTGCTTCAATCTCACTATGTGGAAAAGATCTTGAGTCGTTTTGGGTATAGCGACTGCAAGTCTTCTCCTACGCCATATGATCCTAGCATGTTGGTTCGAAAGAATCAGGGAGATCCTAAGGATGCTAAAGATCAGCTGAGATATTCTCAGATTATTGGCTCGCTTATGTATTTGGCCAGCGCTACGAGGCCTGACATCTCTTTTGCTGTTAGCAAGTTGAGTCGATTTGTGTCAAATCCTGGAGATGTTCATTGGCAGGCTCTTGAAAGGGTTTTGCGTTATTTGAGTGGCACTGCGAGCTATGGAGTTCACTACTCTGGGTATCCAAGGGTACTTGAAGGGTATAGTGACTCGAATTGGATTTCTGATGCTGATGAGACTAAGGCCACAAGTGGTTATGTGTTTACACTTGGTGGTGGTGCTGTTTCCTGGAAGTCTTGCAAGCAGACCATCTTAACGAGGTCAACTATGGAAGCAGAACTCACAGCATTAGACACAGCCACTGTTGAAGCAGAGTGGCTTCGAGAGCTCTTGATGGACTTGCCTGTGGTTGAAAAACCTATACCCGCAATTCCTATGAACTGTGATAATCAAACTGTGATCATCAAAGTAAACAGTTCTAAGGACAATATGAAGTCATCAAGACATGTGAAGAGGAGACTGAAATCTGTCAGGAAAATGAGAAACTCCGGAGTTATTGCGTTGGATTATATCCAAACATCTAAAAATCTGGCAGATCCCTTCACAAAGGGTCTATCACGCAATGTGATAGATAATGCATCGAAGGAGATGGGTTTGAGACCCACACTTTGAGTTGCCCACAGTGGTAACCCACTCTATGTGATCGGAGATCCCGTGAATTAGAGTTGGGAGACAAGCTGTTGGTCAGCTGGGAGGAGAGTATCCTTACATTATACTACCACTCCATATAGATGCAATACTCTCCTATTCTGCATGGCAGGTTGATATTTATCTTAATGTGTTCTAAGTGGCTTATTTATAGCAAAGATGTTGCTCTGCAGAACATCTTTTGAAGAACACACCTATATGAGTCTGACTGTCAAACGTCGCAGTCTATGGGAGTTGGGTGCTCTCTAATAAACTCATGAAAGGCCATGGAGTATGACGCATAAGCTCCAAACCGCGGGGAAGCCTTGCGGCAGCCTAGTATCGGTCTAGGCTTTGTGTGAAACTAGTGCGCACCAAACTTGTAGTTCAAGGCATAGTCCACTATTCAAGTTGCAATCTAGTGTAGCATGAAGTTCTAAGTGGAAGTTCAACTTAACAGTCTCCACCTTGCACCGGTATATAAACAATGTTCTGGAATTATTTGATGTGATGTGATGAGATGTGCCAATGAGACTTTGTGGGGGATTGTTGGAATTTGGCTGTGGGCTTTGGTCCATGGCCCAATACAAATTCTGAAATTCTCATGGCCCATTCATGCATAGCAAGGTGTGGCAGCCAAAGTTTAGTCCCACCTTGCTAGTTTGAGGGGAGTTGCACCAATATATATAGTGGGGTGTTCTACTACCTCCTAAAGTGAGAGAAGAGGAGTGGCTTACACGCGCGCTCCTCCTCCTCCGCCGCCCGCCTCGCCTCGCCTCGTCACGACGCGCGCGCGCCGCGGTTTGCGGAATTGTGCCTCGGTGCCGAGCTTACTTATCTTTTTGCTGTTCGGGAAAATTACTGCGCGAGTTATTTCTCTATCAGCCGTTTCCGGTTTTTCCGGATCGTGGGCTGCGCCCCACGTCTTACCCGACCGGTGCTATATAAGCAGGCTTAGGCGCAAACCCTAATCACACTGTATCACATCCCGTCTCTCGTCTCCAGAGCCTTGCGCCGCCGCCACACCTTCTCCATCCCCTCTTCCGGCGTGCACCGGACGACGGGACAGTAGGCCTCCGGAACCCCGCCTCTTGTGAACCTGTACGGGTGAGGGGCGATCAGGTTTTTGGGGAGCGCTTCTGCGCGACTACTGAAGGCATCACGTCGACCGACGACTCCTTCCCCGACGAGGACTTCTTCCCGGACATCAGCAGCCTCTACATCGACGACATGCTGACGACGCTGGTGCCAACGCCAATGCGAACGCGAATCCTCCTGCAGCACCGTATGCAATCTGCTCCTATCTTTTTCAGTTTTTGTTACAGTTTCTTGTACTAGCGTTTGGAGTAGATGTGATCTCTTTATCTGTGTTAGATTTGATCTGTTCGTCTATTCTGCTAGTATCATGATTACGTTAATTCCTACAATTATCATCATGTTTTATTATTGGTTATTTCGGATTAAATCTTATGGTAAATTGCTTATATTTTCAACAATCCAAAAACCTGATTATAGGCAATTGAGTCCAACTGGTTTGGCCGCGGCTACCAGGCCGCCTCCCTTTGATGGTGTCCATTATAAGAGATGGCGCACGAGAGCAGTTCTATGGTTGAAAAACCTAGGCTGCTATAGCGCCACTCTTGGCAGACCTGAGGGAGATATTTCTCCTGCTCAGGAGGAAGCTTTTCAGAAAGTCGACACCATGTTTATGGGGGCTTTGTTCAACATTCTTGGTGACAACATTGTTGACACCTATATGTCATTTGATAATGGCAAGGATGCGTGGGATGCGCTGGAAGCCAAATTTGGTGTTTCTGACGCTGGCACTGAGCTGTATATCATGGAACAATTCTATGATTATAAGATGACTGATGACCGTCCCATTGTGGAGCAGGCTCATGAGATACAGTCGCTTGCCAAAGAACTCGAGCAGTTTAAGTGTACCTTACCGGACAAGTTTGTGGCCGGTGGCATTATTGCCAAGCTTCCTCCTTCATGGAGGAACTTTGCTACTTCTCTGAAACATAAGAGACAGGAGTTTTCCGTTTCGGATCTCATTGGTTCTCTTCATGTTGAGGAAAAGGCGAGAGCAAAGGATACACGTGTTCGAGGTTTCGATGGAAGCTCTAGTGCACATGTGGTGCAGAAAAATAACTTCCAGTCCCACAAGTCCAAGAATAAGAACAAATTTGAGGGCAAGGGAAAGTTTGACGGCAAGAACAAGGCCTCGCAGACTACCAACTTCAAGAAGAAGACTGAGTATAAGAAGAAAGGATCCTGCCATGTGTGTGGTGATCCGAATCATTGGGCTCCTAGCTGCCCTAAACGCTTTGATAAGCGTCCACATGGAAACGGCGGCAATTCTGCCAATGTTGTTGTTGGTGATACGGATATGAAGGATGCTGGGTACGGTATATTTCCTACCATCCTTTCAGTTTGTCATTCGCCTGAATGGTGGATAGACACCGGTGCCAATATACATGTATGCGCTGATATTTCCATGTTTTCTTCTTATCAGGTCGCACGGGCTAGCTCCGTGCTGATGGGAAACGGCTCACGTGCTTGTTTTCAAGGTGTTGGTACGGTAAATCTNTTCATCTTTACAAAAGATTTCTTTACCCCTATCACCCCACCCCCTATGCTTATATTACATCCCCTGCTATACCTCTCCTGTATCAAATGGCAACTACAAGCTACAATCCCATGCTCTTTCAGGCATGTTATTCTTCTGCCACTAGGAGATTTACAATTCTTGTGTCAATGGTCCTTTTCTGATATAACATCATCATCTAAGCCACAAAATCATGCAGCAGAGGCGACTGCTCGAACCGCTGCCGTTGGTCCATCTGGTTCATAGATTCATAGTCTGAAGACGCGATGCTTACACCGAGAGGTGCACCAGTGTTGTAGATATCATCGTCGCCAACACCGGGGAAGTTTGCCTGGGCGTTCGGAGCTGAGAGGCCGCTGCCGGGGTGCTGCAAGCCCAGCGTCAGCGACACGTTGCCGTTCCCGTACCTACCGAGCCCTGCCAAGTGGTAGGCCATGAACCGCGCATTCTCGTCTGAGTGTTGTGCCATGGCGCTTTGGAGGAGGAGGCCCCCGTCGGCCTCGCCGGATCGCTGCTCCTTCATCATCAGGTTCATGAAACTGTCATCATGATTGGGTTCGTTCTGGAAGCTGATAGGCGCGCCACCGACGTTCATGGTCCTGATGCTGGCCCTCGAGTCGCTTAGCTGGCTGGTTTCACAGACGCGAGCCCTGGCGCTCTTCAGATCTTCGTTTTCTTCTGAAGATGCCACTTTGTTCTTGCTTCTTGGCACGTTCTCGGAGGAAGAGTTAGAGTCTTGCTCTAAATCACCAGTCTCTTCTTTGTACATGTCTTCGATCATTGGTTTCCAAAGCCGGACACGAGCATTGATGAACCAATTCGAAATCTGGAAAAATCATGAAACAAAAAAATGATCAACTCCCTATACAAACACAACTAGCAGTGCAGTTGAAAGTACAACTTGTGAGGTTTTATCCTTGAACAATGAATTCATATAAACACAAGCAGTGCACTGTGCAACGAAGATAAGTAGTAATATTATCTATTCGTCTGAACAACCTTCACATTTGCATTCAGGCTTCATGGATACAAATGTAAATAAATACTATACATGACACTATCATGTTTACATGAATTTAAAGTTTTTTCCTTTAGAAAGAACATCAATCATAGATCAGTTATTCGGCACAGGAAAAAACAAACAATATATTACCTGACTCCTTGTCAAGCCAGTCTGCCTTGCTAGCATTAACTTTTCTGAATCTTTCGGGTACCTGTAAAATTGTTAGGAAGAACAGTAAGAAATAAGAACAAAGGGATTACTGGAAAAAAGAGCATGCGGAAGAAACTTACGGGTGAAGGAAGTGTTCGAAAAGCCAAGCGCGGAGAACCGTAACGGAGTTTTCAGGCAGTCCCCTCTGCGGTCTCCAAGCATTTTGCGGGATCATACCATACTGTTGGAAAGCTCGCTGCTGCCTCAGCTGCTGATCGATGTACCGGAGACGGGTCAATTTGCCTTCCTTGCCAGATGAATTCTCTTCCTCGCCGAGCTTTTTCCTAATAACATTAATCTGATCATTGATGGCATCCTTCAAGCACCGGAAGTGCCGCGAGATTGTCTGAAGAGCAACAGCAGTGTACGGCTTGGCAGATCCGGGCCCAGCCACCATGTCAAAGGATGAAACCACATTTTGCATTTGGTGGTAATAGTGCTTGTATTTCCGGTCCACCTGAAATATATATTTCTCCATGTTAGAATAATTTGTGGGAAATCTGAAGCAAATTCGTAATGCATAGAAGATTTTTCAATTTTATCTAAACTCTACAAATCGATTCGCTAAGATCACGGTGTTATAGTAAAACTAACTGTTTAGACATAGTTAAAACAGTAACTTTATGTTAAAAACAGATTGGCATTGCACTGTTATTTCAGAAGAAAGGTGAAAGCAATTTAACATAGTCACACACCTCATCCAACATTGCCATCAGTTTGGCCATCTTGTTCTGAAGTTCTTGCTTCTCAGCCGTGGAAAGCTCAGGTACAGCATTTGCCCCGGACTCTTGCGGGCCCTCGATTTTTGGTCCTCCATCAGTCTCTTTGCCATCTGCTTTCCCTGGTTCAGTCTGCTCTTTCTGAGCCTTCTGTTTTATATTCTTCCAAACATTCACAACCTCATCTAGCACTTCTTGTGCCGCCTTCAGATACCTCGAGTGCCTGATCGCGCGTGAGGCTTCGGACTGCATGTTCTTCATCCGGATGTCATCGACTCTGAGGCTGTCGTGGTAAGAGCTCGGTGTCAACATGTCCGGTTTGATTGACCAGTAAGGCAGGGAAGGCGCCAGGATCTGCGTGTTGAGGCTCAGGGATAGCCCCTGGCCTTGCCCTGACGGAGCATTTGGTGAGCTGTGGTTGTTCAGAACACCGAACTCAAACTGTGTGCTGTTGTGAGCATCATCATGGATCAGTTCAGCACCACCAGCACCCTGTGATCCATCCATCATGTGCATCAGCATCTCATTCTTCATATCCTTCACATGACCGAACGAGTGTGCAAGCATGTCGGACTCCCTCGCTGACGAGTCGTGGGACATTCCGGAGTGGTGACCATGGCCAGGCATCTCCATGCAGTTCTGCTGAGACTGCAGGATGCCGCTGAACTCGGTGTATGGCCCGGGAGACTGGTTGTTCAGATAGAGCAAGTTTCCTAGAGCCGACGACATTGGGTAGGAGGCACCACCCGGGTCTCTCGAGTACATGTCTTGCGACTCTCTTTCGTTACCAGGGCTCGAGTAGTAAGTCGCCATCTCAAGTTCCGATTATTTACTGACCGAGAGTACTGCCAAGCATAGATGTTATGCAAAAGCAAGCCTTGTGCAACCGAACTCGGTCAGGTTACAGCAGAAGATCAGTAAAATCTCCCTCTCAGAAGTTCCTGCAGTTGACAGAAATGAAATGGATTGATAAGAAATACAATCCAAGCTCAATATTTGTGTAAGGATTTGAACTCATTCTGAACATAAAACCTTCAATAAAAACAATTTGTTCTGTCTGTTGCAACAGTAGCACTCAGAGGCCAAAAAGTTACACGTGAAAAGTCAAATTGAAGCTCAGGCTCAGTTTTGGCATGATTTAACCATGTCTGATTGAAATGCAGAATTTGCTGGCAAAGTGGGATCAGATAGGAACTGACAGCGCGACGTGGGAATTCGCAGGCTAAAAGGCACAGGTGGTCCTTCAGCTTTCAGATTGGATCAAGAAAGTTTTGGGCTATGTGCTCCACCTTTGCAATCAAGATAGCAAGAATATATGCTTGTGAATTCCTATTGCTATATCATGATAAATAACCGGATAACACAAGAAACCAGAATCAAATAGTTGCACCAGTGTGTCTTTTTTTTCAATTCTAGAATCATAATTCATATGGATAACAACCTGTTAGAGCAGGGTTTTATCGAAACAGAAATTTGCGTTGATAATTGAGTGCAGTGATCATTTTTCAGGGGTACCTTGTTAAGCCCAATATAAGGGTCCTCAAATATGCTTCAACTAGTGTGTTATCGGTGCGACCGTAGCTTCCTAATCAGTCAATCTGCAAGAAGAGTTAAATCTGCTTAGCTTAATTGCTGCAGAACTAGATTTTACTGTGCGAAAGAGGTGGAACCAGGAGAAAAATCCAAGGCATCTAGTGTGCTGTTTACAAGGTACTTAATAAAACTTGAACAAGAACTTAGTTTTGATGAAAAGGAGGTAGCGAGAAGTATCTATACTGTAGTTTCTCCAAGGAAAAACACTGAACTCAAAAGGAAAAAACACTGAACTCAGCAGCTGCAAAAAAGGCAAAGGGTAGCAGAAACAGAGCTTTTAAAGAGCTTGACTTGTGTAGAGGAGGTAAGGGAAAAAGCTTTGACAATTCAGTCTGCAATCAGAAAGGCTCAAATTACACGCCAAGAAAGAGACCAAACCAAGTCTGTTGGCAATCTGAGCAGCGAACATAAAAGAGAGAAAAACACATAATTCAATGGTGAAAAGACTGAATTCAAGAACAGAGGCACCTATCCAGCAAGGAAGACAAGAACTTTTGTGATATGGGCCGTATTTTCTCCCAAGCTTTAAATTCCCTCAGAAAATCGGACGCTAGCAACAGACCAGGTCAGAATTCTCACCCAACTAAAATCCCCAAACACGAAATAGGAACTCAAAATTCTCTGAAATCAGAAGAGGAGCCAAAGAAAACGGAAGCTGCTCGGAAACCCAAGAACAGAATCCTCTGTGCAGGAGCATGAACGAGAACAGCATAATTCAGTGAAATCCCATCATCAAACTGAAAATCGAAGAGTGGCAAGAACAGGGAGCAGCCATACATGCAAGACCAAAGCAGCTATTCTTCTCATGGGGTGCTGCTGCAAGGCGAAGGCACGAGAGCTAGGGGAAGAAGGTCATAAGAAAATGGTAGGAGAGAGAGACCTGAAGGTGTGCTCCTCGTGGGGGGCAAGGAAGAAGATTTTGCATCCAAAGCTGATCCTCTTCCCTCCAGGCTCGGGAGAGAGATAGAGATAGAGAGAGAGGGGAGAGGCAGAGGAGGAGGTGGGGAGAAAGATAATCGATCCTCCCAATATGGGGACAAAATCAGATCCCAAGATTAAAAATACCCAAAGCTCAAAAGGATAAAAGTGAGCTAGCTAGAGAGACAGAGAGAGCTCCTCTCTTTCTCTCTCGACCTATTGTTTCTCCAGAGCTCAGTTCAGACCCCCTTCTCTCTCTCTTGTGCAGCTGTGGCTGCCTAAATAAATTAAAAATTAAAAAACTCAGCTCAGGCCACCCACTAGCATAACAGCAGCACCAAAAATGGAATTTTTTGTGTGCCTCCAAAAGAAATTTTATTAGTTTGGTGTGGACTGAGCAGGGCAGGATTATACTCTTCTTCCTCCATTTTAACTAACCTTCTCCTCTCAACTGCTGCTGCTTGGATGGAGCTATTTGCTGGTGCAACCACCACAGGTTCCGGCTACTTGTCGACCTGTTTCTTTCTTCACCATAAAGTCTACGCAATACATATAATAATAGTTTGTTATAATTAATAAATGTCTATGCTACTAATAATTCTTCATATAATTAAACAAAAACATATTACACTACAGCGAAAAATAATTCAGAGTCTCCTATTAGTATTTTTCAGGAAAGTTCAGGGTTATATCCTGCAACTGCAGTTGCAGTGCCATATATGCAAACTAGTAATAGTAGGGCTAGCTAGGTAGTGCAATTTGCTTTTGATATTGGTGCCAGGACAGCTAATGGAGGCAGAGGAGATTTGCAGAATCATGAAATCATCATCTGAGGACAAAGGCATTGAGGCCAAGGGATTTATCACGTGTGACATCAACGCCCTAAAGAACAATTAGTGGTGGGGTTCTTGGTTGGGCTGAGTTGGGTGCTTCTTTGTGGTCCACCTGCCAAGTTCGTCCTCTCTCTCTACATTGCTTGTTTGGAGAGCTGTCTTGAATTGAATTCATGAAATGAATCCCAATTGAGCAGCGACAACGCCCCGGCAACGGACTCGTTTTGAGGAGGACATGAGCAAATTTGGGCAAAATCTTGCATGACCAAAATAGAATGAATGTCACACGAGAGTTATAGAAACTGATGCTCTGGCAGAATGTCCCAACATACTCTCCGTATCATTATATTTTCCCATATGTACAATTCTCACTACTAGTAAACATGAGAGTATCATTTCAAAGCATTGTTCATTTGCCTCCAGTCAAAACAGCACTAATAATATTTTCTTTGCGGCCGCCTTCCTTACGGTGAAGTTACGTTGTTGCTCTTTTTCACCCAGATCACTACACCATAGCTACACAGTCTACTATATTCAAGTATTCAAAGACCTTAGCACACGTACGTGATCCTTGATCTAGACACAAGCCAACGAACCAGTAGACACACACCGCTAATTAAGTGCGGTCGCTAATGGTGGTTAACCCCGTAACCTCTCTTCAAACCAAAGGCAGGGTCTTGACTCTTGCTGTGCACACATTGAGGTTGGGAGTGGGTGCTGTGGTTAGGGACGGATGGATGGACGCCTTCTTCCATCTCCTCTAACAACCAGTGGGTGGACCTAAACCCCAATCCAGCCTTGTCTTAGACTCTAAATTAGAAATCCATCCCTACCTGCCTGCCCGCTGCCTCTTGCTTTTTATCCTACTACTACTAGTTTCTTCTTTTACCACCTTTTTTTACTTTCTTGTAACCACACCCACTAATTATCCCTTTTTCTTCACTTTTTAGCTTGTCATCACGATAGCGTATTTTAAGCGTGGCAGTTCAATCAAATGTAAAGGTGGTAATTTATTTTTAAAGATTGTTGTAGGAACAATCAGAACTTTTGCATCCCAATATCCGGAAGGACATAAAGCGCTGTAGAAGTTATTACAGCGCCTTGTTAGAGAAAATCTTACGATGCCTTTGATAGTAGATCAAAATAAGCTACTCCCTCCGTGAGGAATTACCTTACATTCTAGGTGTAGTTAAAGTCAAACTTTATAGACTTTTACTAAGCATACAAGAAAAAATACCAAGAATTACAATATAAATTAAATATAGTTAGAATCATCATAAATATATTTTTCATATTATATGGACTTCATATTATAGATCTTTATGAATTTATCATTATGCTTAGTCAAACTTCCTAAAATTTAACTTTGACCAAACTTAGAATGCATGGTAATTATTAACACAGGGGGTAATAAAATGATCGAGCAATATGTAATATGTGTGAAATCTTACGGTGCCTTGTTAGAGAAAATAGACACTTAGATTAGTTGTTTAGTTTTTCAGGACCAGAGGAGTTTCCTTGCAAGTTGTAGCCAGTTCTAGTGGGCACCGATTGCTGATAATCTTATTGGAACGCATGGGTTTAGGGATAAATTAATTGGCATGATTAGTTTGATAGATAATTAAATTGCTGTTTGGCCGCCTTGGTTTGCTCTCCTCCTTTGGTCCAACCAATAGCCGTTTATGGATTTTGTTTCATGCAAAAAACAAGGGAGAACCATGAAACTGCCATCTAACTTCCAACCACAGTTTATTAATTGATATACAGAGGCTGGGGCTCCCCTTCTTGAAGAAGAACCCCTAACCACAGTAAATTAATTACTCTATAGTATAAATATAGATATATGCAAAAACAAGAGGAAAAACTGAATTATGCCCCGTTTTGTTCGACGAATATTCTGTTTGAGTTGCCAAAAAAATCCGTTTGAGGGATATTAAAGCCCACTGTCTAGCTAAGCTGTTGCTGAGGTATGCGTGACATGCGCCGATTAATTAATGTTTACTAATATTAGCCACACAATATGTAGTAGGGAGGTAGGGGTTGCTATCATGGTCCTTGATTTTTAGTGCTGGTTGCTGTTTCTGCTTGCTTACTAAGCTTTCCTACCTTAACTACTAGTATCATTTTTCCAAGCCATTTGTCTCTATTATATGTGTGTTTCTCCTCGATTGCTTTCAATCACGGAGAAGCTTCTCTTTGAATTTTGTGGCTGGAACATGCCACGTGGATGCTGTCTATTGGAAGGGGTAATCTTGTCTGTCAAACCCTGTGAGCTTATATTAGTACTAGTCTTAGCATAAAAGTCATCAGCTTTTAGGCCTTGTTTGATTTGGTTTTCATGCTTCAGAAAGATCTGCAGGAAGATCACAAAACATAATTAAGCATATATGCAGAGTGATATGATTTATTATCAAGGTTACTTTTATTACAACTAGTTTAACTTATGTAGACGTGTGAATGTGTGATGATAAATAATAAAAATTGGCGTGTGAAAAGAAAATGAACATTTTTATATGGTCCGTTTCATGCCGTGTCGGTATGTAGATGACTCTAGTGGTTTGCAATCCACGTCATAGACAATGGACATTTAAAAAACCTTGGGATAAATCCAAAGTCCACATACGATTAACTTAAATTGACTTAACCAACTGGATCACCATCAAGGCACTAGTATATATTACTGTTGTCTCAACCATGTCATCACCCAAGCTACCAAACAGTAGTATATTAACTCTGAATAAATTATGATGGCTTGCAGCCAGAGGGGTTAGAAGACTCTAAACAATGCACTGATTGTGCTATTGTTTTATCTACACCTGGACAAACAGGTCTTGTCAAATGTTGATAAACAAATACTAAAGTTTCTGTGCCACACAAGCAAGATCCAGTTTTTTATTAAGTTGCTTGTTATTGTTTAACATGAGATAGATTTCACAAGAAAAATAATTGTGTTGTTTAATTCAGCTTGGCAGCTCTAGGTGAGGGCATATACATCTTTGAATATTCACAGGGCTGTTGGGGATCTTAGACTGTGTCAAACCCGAAAGTATGTCCAAACAATATCATGAGATCAGATGGATTAAAAAGAAGAGGAACATCAAAAGGAAAGTCAGTTTTCAGCTTTTCATCCATTCCATTGATAGACATCACAACTTATTTCGATCCATCTTCCTTTTCATAATTTAACCTACTGATGAACAAATGATCATGTCCCCCAAAACTATAAACTGAAATTCTACCGATGAGTTTGATTTAGTTCAAGATTTTGACTAATTAACTTATAGCATCAACAAATGGATGCCAAGCATTTAATGAAAAAATAATTTTATTCGTTCAGCTCTGCCAAAAAGCAAAAATTTCCATTCATAGACATGGTCACCATCTACTTTCTGTACCCCTGGAAATATATATTCTTGAAAACAGAGGAGCATCAGGAGGACTTATTATGACCAGTCAAGCACATTCGGTCTATCCTTAACTATGTTTTCAGATGTAAAAATAGGCTAGCAGCAGTACATATCACGGTGCGTGTACATGTCAATCGCGAAGGAAACCGACCTAACAATTCGGCGTCCCTGTCGATATTCCCAGGATACATACATTTGGGGCACAAAAATGCATAGAAAGCTGCCTATGGAAAGAGACTAACACAACAAGTTTCAGAAACTCTTAGGGATCGACGGCGATGGACCGATCCACGAAGACGCAATCAACTGGCAACATCACACAGATGATTGTGAGTAGAGCTATCCTTGTTCATATCAGTCATACATATGCACCCCAAGAAACAATGACCCATGACTAAGCATCTCTCTATCTGTCTGTTTCCCTTACCTTTCTTTTTTGGGTGCAAACACATCACTTTAGTTAGTTATATATATTTACGCACTTCATGATGGTTCACACTGTGTGTAGTATCATACCATTTTTAACAAGAGAATTTCACAATCAGAACAGTAACTAAGTAGCTGTGCATGTCAAGGACAGGCAGCAGAGGCCATCTGCACTTTTACACTGGTCAAAGGCTTTCCTCTTTGTCCAGCCTGCCTGAAACCCTAGATGCTACTGGACAGTGACAAGTACAGTATGCACATATACACCAAAGAGGAGAGGGTGGCACTGTTGTCCCCGCCCTGTCAACATTTACTCCTCAACAGATTTGCCCATTGGTCTGAGTCTCTATCTGTGGCCTATTGCCATGGGTAACCACATAGCCTTTTTGGAGGAAACCGTCTGTTAGTTATTGCACACATTTGGCAACTTGCAAAGGATAGAACTCTGGAGGAGATTGAGTTCTACGTGTGTGTGCGTGAGCTCTTAATTTGTAGGAATAGTGCATGATTAAATTCTTGTCTTATACACTGGACAGTGACATTCACCAATACAGGCAACATGGGCAAGAAAACAGGGCACCGAAATGTAGCCTGATCAAGTAGAGACCGTGTATTTAAAAGCCTCTATTTCTGTTGATCCAATTACACTTAATTGTTCAATTTATTGTATATAGAATAACAACTATTCCTTACTCAAACCCCAACAATTCTTCATCATTAAATAAATTAGTATTTTTAAAATTACAAAAAAGTATTTGTTCAACTTTTGTGTCTGAAGGTTCATTGAGTCCAGAAGCAAAGCCTTTTCCAGAGACATAGAAAAAACCTCAGAAATTATTTATGATAACTATGGATCAGAAGGTGAATTTAAAAAGTTGCATCTCTGTTCTGCTCATGAAAAGGTTCTGTTAAGAAGGCAGGATAGGGGTTGCAGCTATCAATTGCAATCTGAGCACCATTACAACATGTGCCTCCAAAACCTAGTACTGGAAGGTGGAAGCAGTGCAGGAAGAAAAAAGGCAGTTGCTGATGCAGAGATGCTGACTGGCTGGCTCCTCCATCACACAATCAATCAATGGGCCTCCTCCCAGATTAATCTGAGCACCCAGCTAGCTAGAGGTCTATCTTGGCATGCATAGAGTATGTAGCTCTATCAAGAACAGCCACCATTACATTACATAGTGTACATGGTGGATAGGTTCAGCGCATGAATAGTACTATAGTACTCTACTATCTATCTAGTAGCAAGGGAGAGACAAATGGACATGGCATCACTGTAGCTAGCTGTACTGGAGAAGAACTTTTAATTCTTATGATCAGCTCTTTGAAGAAAAGAATTTATTTATAATTTTTCTATTGCATTAATTATGGATTCAGACTTTAAAACTGGATTATCATGCCAAACATTCAAAATACCAAACTGTAGCCGGCCATGGATTAGATATGTAAAAAAATATCGCTTGTATTCTTGCAGGTGGTTAGAGACTGTCTAGTTCTACAAGCATCTATTAATTTGGATAGTTGCTGGGTTAATCAGGGTCCATTTGTCCATGATGGGTGCAAGCTTCTTTTTGCATCTTTGCTAGCGTGTGTATAATATGTAGTGCCTAGCTAGGGATTGGATTTTGAAACTGCCAAGAGTATGTGGAATGGGCTCGGTGGAGACTATACTTTAGATTAAGAGCACCACTTGCAAGACGCATGCCTCGTCTTTCTTTTTACCCTGTAGAAAATGTTCGACATAATTTTCAACGTATTTTTTTGGCAACTGGGTAAACTTTGTATTTGTAATACTGAACGCCCTACCTGCATATCTACCTCTGATTAATTTTAGTGGAAGGTAAGAAGCTAACTCAAACTACCATAGTTATATTCTATTAAGGATTTTCAGCAGCTGCTGCGTGCTTGTACTGTACATTCGTCAGGCTCCGTGACCACACAAGCAAGAACATTGTGGCAAGCGTGGACTGAAGGATAATGGCCTCTCAACCGTACTTTGTAGCGTTTTAATTTCCAGGTCGTTAGAGGTTGGAATAACCCAAGCATGCATTTCCCTCGTGAGAAAGATGCTGAGATATCTAGCTTCTCGTGACACCTTATTTTTATTATGGAGACTTTTTTTACGGGTAATTTTTTTTGCAGGTTTATTATGGAGACTTTGCAGCTGACTAACTGCTGAATTTATGACACAAGCTTGATCGATCGTACATGAATGAATATGTGCATGATAAGTTGATAACATATGATTCATGGTCATGAAAATATAGTATCTCATCTGCTTTCATTTTATTTTTTGGGATTTTGGTGAAGTACAGTGTCTACTGTTTGTGAGGATATGTATCTTAGTACGACGTGGACAAGTATAACGACATATCCGCTTTGGCTCTGAATTTTGTTGGTGTGGAAGTGTCAGGGTACAGTAAAGTCGGCATAGCTGATGAAGGTTCCTAGAATCAAATAAAGAACTCATTTTCAGAATACTTAATTATGAGGTCTGTTAAGCTAGCGGTAGTAAGAAGAGTTTGATGGAAACATTATTGCGGCCAGCCATGGACCATAGCATCTGGCTATGAGAGCAAAGCGATAAGTGCGTGGAAAAAATCGTGTGGTCCTTGATTGTATCAATAATTGGTTCAATCTAGCCGCTGCATCTTCTTTCCCAATGAAAAGCAAATTATGATGAGAGATTGAGAGGCATGGGCCAAGATTGGATGGATCATCATCCATATCATGTGCGTGCGTGCTCTAGCCTGCCTTACAGCCCACTAAACTGAAAGTGCCCACTCCTCACTGTTCTTCATTTGATTTTTTTTCAAATTTAATTTTACTTGTTAATTCACATTTTATTTATGCATACTTCATGTTCCATGTCTTTCAAGGCTAGCAGTAGCAGAACTAGGGAAAACTAAAATATGTACTCGGCATGTATTTACAGCCTCGTTGCCTCCTTTTCACAAAATCTCCTTCTCGACGAAAAAGCTACGCCCTAATTTTCACGTATTTTTATGAGGCGGCCGCGGAGGCGAAAGTCCTCTTCTTCTTCGGGAGAGGACAGATCCTGCTGCTCATGGCCGCCGCTGAGGGGAAATCGACACCGTCATCGCCACCGACACTTCCTTGGCCTGGGGAGAAATCTCTTCATCAACATCTACACCAACATCACCATCTCCATCATCATTACCTCTGAGATCAACGTTATCCCCCTCGCATGTGTAGATCAGAACCCTAGATTGTCTTTGTTCAACCTTATGTATGTTTGTGCTTGGGGATTTGAGATTATTTTGTGGTAAATATATATTTTCAAATTATGTTGTATCCAATATGGCGCATGGTTCATCCTTGTGAGTAGTTCTTTATGTTCCTAAGGGCTTAGAATGACTGAACTATGGTTCTATGTATTATGCATTGAGTAAGAAATCAAGTTTATGCTTTGATGTGGTGTAATATGCAAACGTTGACTGTGCATTACTTCATCTTTATGGGTTTATCACTAGTAGAAAAAAAAGGCTTCCATACACCCCCTTTAGTCCCCAAATAGTTTGGGCCGGGACTAATGTACCCTTTAGTCCCGGTTTGAGCGACTAGGGCCACACACAGGTACGACCAGCCCTAGTCCCGGTTCGTGGTGGATCTTTAGTCCCGGTCGGTAACACCAACTGGGACTAAAGGGGTGGCCGCTAGAAGCCCCACGTGCGAGGGCCTTTAGTCCCGGGCCGTGTTACTGACCGGGACTAAATACCACCCTTTAGTCCCGGTTGGTAGCACGGCCTGAGACTAAAGGCCTTCTCCTATAACTTCCCCGCTCTGCCCCGAGCCAGCCAGATGCATTCATGGTGGCCGAGCAGATCTCCTTAATGGCGAGGCCATGCCAAAAAAAATCACAAAATTTGTCAAAATTTTGAGTTGCCCCATCTATCCAAGTGTTCTAAAAGGTATCTATAATTTTTGATGCCCATGCTTGTTTTTACACCATTTGCTTTGTGTTTTGTTTACACTTCGTGGCGTTTTTATGCATTTCTGGAACTTACCTATTAACGAGATGCCATAGTGCCAGTTCCTGTTTTCTATAGTTTTTGTGTTTTAGAAAAGTTACACAAGAAATATTCTCGGAATTGGACGAAACAAAAGCCAAAGTTCCTAATTACCTGACACACAGAGTCCAGAGGAGAGACGGAGAGGGGACAGAGGGCAGCCACACCATAGGATAGCGCGGGTTGGCCCTGGCCGTGCCACCAGGTGGTGAGACCACCTGGTCCACCTCCTGACATCGCCCTTTCGCCTATATATTCTCTCCGTCCAGAAAATCCTAAGGGCCCGAACACTTTTCCAGAAAAATATCGCGAGCCGCCGCCGTCGTTGACTCGAGTTCGTGAGGGTCCATAAGCTCTTCCCGGCACCTTGCCGGAGAGGGGAATCATCACCGGAGGCCTTCTTCATCACCATGTCTGCCTCCAGAGTGATGCGTGAGTAGTCTACCTTGGACTATGGGTCCATAGCAGTAGCTAGATGGATGTCTTCTCCTCCATGTGCTTTATGTTTAGATCTTGTGATCTGCCTATCATGATCAAGATCATCGTTATGTAATTCTACATGTTGTGTTTGTTGGGATCTGATGAATATTGAGTACTATATCAAGTTGATTTGTGAATTATCATCTCTATGTTGTTTATGATCTTGCATGCTCTCTGTTGCTAGTAGATATCTTGGCCGAGTAGATGCTAGTGACTCCAAGAGGGAGTATTTATGCTCGATAGTGGGTTCATGCCTCTAGTAATCTAGGAGAGTGACAATAACTTCTAAGGTTGTAGATGTGTTGTTGCTCCTAGGAAGAAAACAACATTCTTGTGTTCAAGGATATTTGTATTATTTACATTACACACTTTGCTTAAGGCGATAATCTGTTACTTGCAACTTAATACCCAACGGTTGCTTGGATGATATTTGGCGGGTGGATTATTAGTCATAGATGCAGTTAGATTACGGTCTATGTATTATGTTGTAATGCCCAAGTGAATCTCATAGTGATCTTCATGACATGTACATGCATTGCTATGCATTCTTTATTTTGTCAATTGCTCAACTGTAATTTGTTTATCCAACATGTTATTTATCTTTACAGAGAGACACCTCTAGTGAACTATGGACCCCGGTCTATTCTTTTACATTCATATTACTGTTTACTTTCTACAAGCATTATTTACTTTCTTGCAAACAAACATCTATTACCACACGATACGTTTAATCTTTTGTTTTTAGCAAACAGGTGAGATTGACAACCTCACTGCAAGTTGGGGCAAAGTATCTTGGTTGTGTTGTGTGCAGGTTCTATGTTGCTGCCAGCACCGAAGCCACGTGCCAGGACAAGTTCTCTGGTGTCGTTGCTAAGTCAGCTAGCAACAACCTTCGGAAGTGGTTTCTTTCTTCTACTGGTCGATTAAACTTTGGTTTCATAACTGAGGGAAAACTTACTGCTATGCTCTTCATACCCTCCCGTTGGGGTTCCCAACTGGTTCGCCACTCATTAGAAACTTCATCCTTTCATCTCTAATTGCTAGTTTAGCTCATATAACTCTCTAGAAGTAGTGAGATTGTGGCTTTAATTGGGAGTAATTATGAGACTTTATTTGATTTATTTGCGATTTGAGCTCAAATTAACTTTTTAGTTTGCATATGTGTAGAGGTGGTATACTTATGTATTGACCAAAATAAGTATGGAGTAGAATTTTTTTTATGCACATAGCTCTTTTTATGATCAAGAAAATAGAGGGATTTGTGGAGTAATGTTAGAGAGTAATGTAGGAGAAATGTGGGAGTTTATGTGATTTATTTGCAATATGAGTTCATTCCTTGTATTAATTTGGTCACTTCTGTATTCATGATGTTGTGTAATGGATTTTTATATACTTGTATAATAATGCAGATGAACCGGCAATGGATGTATGGTAACCGACTCTCTGGCGAGTTCATTACGGGTTTGTAGGGTTTCCTCCGTATTTAATATCTAATTCATCATCTGCTACATACTCGGTCAATGTACGCCTAACTTCCTGTTATTCCATATAGGTCTATCTCTATCCCTATGTGACATCAGTCTTGATTGGCATGCACCTGACCGGCGAGGAGGTTCCCTAGAGAAAAAACTAAGAGTGGTGGGAGATGAAGGAGAGAAAGTTAAGCATATGGTGGAAATCAAAGAAAGAAAAGAGGATGTGGGATTAGGGACCGAGCTGGGTCTTAATGTGGAAGAACTAAACTATGTGTCAGGGAGGAAAATACAGGGTCAGATTGTGTTTTTGTTCAAAGATATGGTATGGGTAACATTTTTTGTTGTTCACAATTTTGCACACAGAAGAAATTCATAGTTCATGTCAATCTCTTTTTTAGTCACCAACAATAATTTATTTTCTTGCTAAAGAAGACAACCTCACTAATAGCACTAATCTTTCACTGGTGATGTGTCCATCATATATTTCATGTTCATGCCCCATTTTTGTCATGTTGTAGTGTCACCGCTGGTCGATCAATTGAAGTCTTATTATCGCAAATAACACAATAGCAAAGAACTTCACCAGGCTTGCCAGTCCAACCGCATGTCCCAGTTTCAAACTTCTGCTTTATGCAAAAATTCTCACATTTTATACCATCACAACGTCCAGGTAGTTTGTAGCGCTGTTGATTACACTTAGCTTCTGTACCTGTATTCACAAAAATCCATCAATATACAAATATTGGAAGTAAAGCTTTCGTACTATGTTCTTTACTTACTATCACAGAAGATGACTGCTAATATGAACATAGATACAACTACTATTGCCACCTTGTGTGACATGGTGTATTTTACTCGGGATGGTGACTTGAGATGTAGAAGGCTAGAGTTGGATTGATAACTTGAGTTGTATGAAGCTGGATTTCGCCGACATGTCTACTTATATTGTTAGGTTTGTATATGAAAAATTAGTAGTTGATAATTTTACTTTATTTTGTTGGAAATCATTAAGTAATAATTAATAAGTTGATAAGGTGGAAATAATTCTTATTTAATTGACATTTATAAGATTTCTTTGAATGGGCTATTATCCAATTACCCAAATAAGAAGCGCGGATTTTGTTTTAAATAATTGCTTTCTATTGAAAAAGTCAAAGATGGCCCATAATTCAGGTACTGTGATGTGGGGGTCCACAAATAGAAGACGACCCACAAGACTAGGGAGGCTTATGGCCTACTCACAGATGGGCTTACACCAGAGACTAGGTAAGCCGGCTCAAGTGTTAGTCGGTTCAAGCAGGAGCCCCACTTCTGTAACACATCGGGGGTTGAACAAAGGGCAGAAGCAAACTTTGTGAAATTTAGGATTCCGAGCCTTCCACAATCTTTAGGCTTGCAAACCGCCTCTCAATTAACCTTACACTTCCACAGCGACCTTGTCACAAGCCGCACAAAGGAAAGCCCTTTGTATACTATCAATCTTCAAGAGGATCTCCACCGGTAAGTTGAGTATGGTGATGTAGTATATGACAATGCTAGTGAGGACCGACTTAACTAAGGATGAGCGACCTGCCATAGTTACATGTTTTCCAATCCAAGGTAGCGCCGCTGTCGCGAGCGGGTGACAGTGGAGCGGCAGCGCCGCCGCGCGATGCTTGGCCGACCATGCCAGGGGATGACGGCGCTGGCCCATCGAACTCTCCGCCGGGCGCTGGCCCATCGAACAACGCCGCCGACGAGGACGGCATCCTCTTTTAGATTTCCATTAATGTAATAAAGTTTATCAATTTTGAATATTTTTTACCGTTTAGTTTAAAGTTCACCGAGTACGATTTTTAAAATCGCCGACCCCAATACGAAAAACAACGCCGGCTGCCTCCAAACAGCGAAAAAAACACGGGGACGTGTGGAGATACTCTAATGTGCACTTAGTAGTAGTAATTTATACAACGAGGGAGTGTGCTCCGCTTTAGACAGCATAGGAAAAAGAAGAAGAAATTCCCCGAGATCCCCTCCTCCACACCCTTCCTCCCTGATCCTCTCTTCAGTGCCGGCGGCGAGGGATGACGCGATTCCTGATCCCTTCCACGCCAACGCCCGCCTCTCATGCCTCTGACCTCCATGTCGCATGGAGCTCATCTGCTCCCTTCCTCTCCTATACGTATGGCACTTCCCTCTCCTGTTCTTGTATTCCCGCCGCGATGCCGCCTGCTCATTGACCTCCTCAACCGGATCCACTTAGTCGGTCCACGAGCAGGCCAGGGCTGCCATGGCGGGTTAGTTCGAAGCGGAGCAAGGTAGAGAGATCGGGTGCTCGATGAAATACTTGGCCAATTTGTTGATTCCTGTCCCAGGTTGCAGGGTTGCCATGAGGCGAATGACAGTGCATCCCCTCTTTCTTGACCCTTTCTGACGATGGCCCATTGCCAAATAACTAGTGCCCAGATATGATTTTACAAGGTAAGTCGTAGTATCACTTGACATGTGAAGTCAGTGATTGTATCATTTTGTTACTGCCAGCAAGTGGAGACGCTGCTAACGTGAGCATGCGTATCGTTAGGAATTGCACAAGTGATTCAGTTTGGTAATGCCGACTCGTAGATTCACTTCAGTTTCTCTTCCATCTTGCCATGACACGACAACCTCTTAGAAAGTAGTCACAGAATGATGTCATCCGTCTACCGCTGTTTTGTTTATTCGTGCAGACATGAACTACTTATTCTGAAACCGTATGTGTCGCCCTGCATCGAGGTTCTAGATTTGAATCGCCGTGTGAAAGATGGAGTTTGCCAACAGAATCACTCTCTGCATTCTGAGGCTGCTTGGTCTGCTGCTGAGTTAGAAAAGTTTCCTCAGCTTTGTGTTGGATCGGTTCCAGGGCTTTCTTTGCCCATCTTCCTAGCGTCCAAAGGAATTCATAGTACTATGCTGCTCATGTCCTGCCTCAAGTAATGTCAAATAATCACACCTCGAGATCAAATAGATGTAGAAACCATATAATATACTTCAGGCAGGATAGCTGTGTATGTCGGAATGGCATAGTAGTGGTAAAATTCTTGGTTCCCATAATCCTGATGTAACGGCTGACTGCCATGTCTGTCGGCATAAGGTTAGCATGAGTAAAATTCTTTATTACTTGAGCAAACGACTTGGCCTCTATGTTGCATTTCTGTGTAATCAAAACTGATCCAGGTTTTGTTCTGTTCGACATGAGGATCAGGGAAATGCAGCTTATTGGTCAAACCATCCTAGGATTGGTCAGATGTCATTCTTGTCAAGTAGTAGACAAATGGTTATTGCTTTCTTTGGGTAACATGCCTGAAAGTTATGTTGTGTAACATATGGTATTCACCTTTTTTATAAGCCGACTAATCTTCAAAACAGTGATCTCATGTATGCTAAGATTCGTTAATTAAAATATTCTACTCATGCTAATGTTTATGCATAAATACCATCTTCAGTACAGATTAAGCTGTTGCTTGTAAATGTCTTCCTGACTGCAGATGTTACATGTTTCCTTCTCTTACTCTTCTGAGGTTCGGCATTGGCGATTGTCTCCATTGTTCTCTTTCTCTTACGCCTTGAAGATTGGCAATAACAGGAGCACAAGAAGCATTAAAAGTACAGGAATCCACAGTAGGTGATGCAGGGAGGAGAGCCGAACCAAGCTTCTGTAGTCTAACCTTCAGCTGCAGCCCTGACTCACTTCAAATGCTGATTATCCAAGATATTGCTTGCGCCTCTGTGCTGGAGCATGGAGGAGTTGGCCCGAGCAGCCCTTAGATTGCTTGCGCTGATTATCCAAGATATTGCTTGCGCCTCGGCCAGAGGCATCAAGCACGAACAGGCAGGGTGGCCGGCGTTGTCCATGCCTGTACTTCTTGTAAATAGGAATTCTTACAAAATGTTTTTTCACGGAGCTTCTTGAATAGGATTTTGATTAAAATGCGTCGGCATTTTCCATGGGCATCTGCAGAGGAACCTCCAACTGCAGCTCAACCCGGACCGCCTCCTCGATATCTCTAACTATGTCCGAGCTGGATGGCCGCTGTGTAGCCTGCTCTCTCACACACCGGATAGCTAGTTCCGCAATAATCCGCACTGACTCCGGTTTGTACCCGGCATCTAAAGATCCATCCAAGATCGCATCCATGTTCCCGCTCTCGATTTGTGGGCTAGCCTGCACGAACCATATGGTTTCACTTATCCGTTAATGCCAAAAGCACATAGGCATGATGTCAAACTCAAAAAAACATATATTCACAAGACGAACTTACCCATGTGATTATGTGAACGCCACCGTGGATTACCTTACGTCCGGAGACGAGCTCAAGTAGAATGACACCAAAGCTGTAGATGTCGCGCTTCTCTATTTGCCCAGTCACGTGCCTGCTTACCAAACCAATAAACGGTGTGCACAAAAGTTGAGCAATTCAGTTTCCAAGACAACCAAACGAAGCTATATATGTATGAAACTCCTAGGGAAGGGAGATGTGGCCTTACGGATCCAGATAACCAATCGTGCCACGACCTCCCTCGGACACTTGGCGATCAGCCATTGATTTCGAAAGGCCGAAATCGGCGATTTTCGCTCTCAACATGTCATCAAGTAGGATGTTATCCGTCTTCAGATCCCGGTGAACAATGGCTGGGGTACATCCTGTATGCATGTACTCCATACCTGAAATTCAAAGCGTCGAACGGAAAGAAACAGTTTCGTAAGACATTTTCATTACATGTGTTAGATCATTGGATGAACAAAATGAGAGGGAGGTCACCTCTTGCAACATCTGCAGCTATCTGGAGACGCTGGGCCCAGCTGGTTATTTGCAAATCAGAACTTCCTCCTGTGAACAACAGCTAGGATTTTAAGTATGCTTGCAACATTTTTTTTGGCCAATGTACAGTTGCAACATTATTTTGGCGTAAATTAGTCTAATAGTTGATTTTCTATTTCATGATCCTAACATGTACTACTAATAAACTTTAACCTAGAGATAATTAACAGCCGACCTCAGTTGCACAAAATAAGTGTGAATTGTACACTAAAGAAAAAGAAAAGAAAATGTACTGGCAGGCTTAAACAGGCCCATGCCCATACGCTCCCGAGGTGTATGACGGGTCTGCCCTAGTCTGCTGCTCCTAGATTTGGACGCGCAAAAGAGAAATCAGAACCCAAACCAACACGGCGGCGGCTGCTGAACCGGCGAAGTGGGTGAACTCGGGCAGGAAGCAGGGGTGACTGAAACTCGGGGCTCAGGCCGTCGCGCAGCGGCAGTCGGGCTGAGCGGGCGCGCGTTGACCGGCGAGCCGGCCGCCGACAAGCACCATTGTACGAGGCGGCAGCGCGCGGTGGTTAGAAACTTTCCCGGTTCCGGTGGAGTTTTTCTTGCTGTGTTACAAACAATTTGTACTAAAGGAGAAGATGCATCCATGATGGTTTACTTTCTTGTACTTGTCAGTTCCCTGCAGTAGGATTGGGAGGAAGATAAACAGAAAGAGAACTGGCTTATTGATTTGGCAAGATCTGGTCAGAGCAAAATACCTGAATAAAGGTACTTTTACTCGATGCAAACCAAGCCCAGCTCATTCTCATTTTTGGTCCGGGTTAGTGTCGATTAATGATATCTTCTATAGCTTTTGCAAATGGGTGCTTTCGGATGGTAGATAAACTTTGTTTTGTGAAGACAGCTGGATTAGTCATAAACCGCTCTGTCGAAGTTTCCCGCGTCTTTACAATTTGTGTTACAGTCATTACATTACAGTGCATGATGTTTCTACTAGAGGTGTTGAGTTTTTGAGATTTAGGAGATATCTGAAAGATGAAACCAAAGAAATGTGGCTGGAATGTTTGGATGTTTGCAGCCACATACAGTTACTGTTGAACCGGATAGAGTGGCATGGTTATTAACTAAATCTGGGGTTTTTTCAGTCAAGTCAATGTATTCCTTTGTGATAGCCAAAGAGTAAATTTTCGCTACAGAGTTATGTGGACCCTCAAACTGCCTTTGAGGATCAAAGTTTTTTGCTAGTTGGTGATAAGGAATAGGACCCTAACTAAGGAGAACCTCATGAAAAAAAGGTGGGACAAATGGAACTATGTAAGTTTTGTGATGATCACGAGACTCAGGAGCATTTGTTCTTTTTGTGCCCATTAGCAAAATATTTTTGCAGTGTTGTTAGTGTATCTTTAGCGATTGATACTTTGCCTGAATGCTTTACATATTTGTATGCTCACACTCGTAGAGATAGGAAAGCTAGTGTTTTTGGCTGTTCTCTAGGCTGTTTGGAAAACAAGAAACAGGTCTTATTTTCAAAGAATTCGGCCTGGGATCCTACAAATGTCGTGTTTTTTGCCTGTCAACGGTGGATTAGAGGTATACTGCTACCTCCTTCCTAGCAGTATATGGTACCATAAAAATGCTCAAAATTGCTAACAACAGCATAAGGTAGATTACGATCTTTGAAATTGTCAGGACATGAGACTTACCAGGAAGGTGCTGTTTTAGAGCCCCATTGTGCATGAATTCATACACAAGTATCATGTTCTCACTCTGCTGACTGTATCCAAGGAATGACACCAGATTTCTGTGGTGAATTCTAGAGAGCAACGTTACCTGAAATAATAAAGCCAAACATTTTACTAATTAGTTGATCGAAATATGTAGACCGTATATATAGAAGAAAAACGAATAAACTCAGAGAAACACACCTCGTTTGTAAAATCGCCGACGCTCTGCTCGTGGTTCAGTAGAATTTTAGCTGCGATCTCTCTACCATCTGGCAGCTTTCCGTAGTAAACGTTCCCAGATCCTCCAGAGCCTATCTGTCTCTCGAATCCGTTCGTGGCTTCTTCGATATCAGATAGCCTATATCTCTGCGTAGCTGTTTGGATCAAGGCAAGCTCTTCTTCTGGTGCTGGAATGAGAAATGTTTGTCAAATGAGCTGAATAAGCAGCAGAATATTAGAGGCGTAGCCCGTTGAAGATACGAACCGTGTGGAGGGTGGTTCTTCTTGCGTCTCCAGTAGCAGTAACATCCTATGGCAGCGATTAGTAGCAGAGCTGCTCCCAACGAGGCACAGACAGCAATGATAATCAGGCGTCTACGTCGTCTGGCACCGTTACCGTGATCTGCAAATACAAAATAACAGGTTAGAACCGTACTATTTATTGATTATTCTAACATACTTGTATGTATATGTGCAATGAACGTCTTAATGTTCTGAATTCGATTAAAAACGAAAAGGTCATAGATTTGCAAACAAATCCAATGCAAAAAAATATACTTCAAATGCAAAGTAAAAATCTATAACACCACAAGATGCATCTCTTGTATCACCAAATGTGATGCTGTCTAAGAGCATCTTCAACAGCTTACCTATGATTTGGATAAGCAAACTGGTTTTGGGTCATAGAGTGAGAAGGTATCGGTAAGCAAAAACAATTCAACTTACACATAATATGGATACCTAAAACTAAACGTCACATGGAACCCAACTAGTTGGTCTTATTTTCCCCCCTCCCTCTTCTTCCCGGAACAGGCTCCTCTAACGTTGAGGAGTGACGTCAGATAAGCTACAGCTCCCTGACTTCTCTTCTTCTAAATCATGTAATTAAGGCAAAACTGCTTATATTTCAAAAAAAAGGCAAAACTGCTTATATTATTTTGCATAGTATAATTTTATGTTATGCATTCAGAGTAACTACATATAGAAAAACTAATGCCACACTAATCTGCTACAGTAATTAGGTAAAGTATTAATTTGATGTTTAATGGGGGAAACCCCTGACTTTCAGTCCTATTTTCCTGTGACATGGCTTCTCAACAATAGAGGAGCCCGTTCCCTTCTTCCCCACCACCATCTGCTAGCTCCAAGAGTGACCAAGACACTCCTCTCCCCATCGACCCTCGTGCTGTCCCGCCGCACCGGAGCAGCTCCGGCCGCCACCGACACGAACTCTCCCTCCTCCTCATAAAGAACCTCCAGTGTGGCCATTTCCTCATCCCTCTCGGTGTCGGCTATGTTGTCGTACAACAGCGGGTCATCTAGGCCGTCGTGCAGTTGTCCGCAGGCAGCAATTGTAGGTAGGCTGAGTGCCCACCGCAATGTGGCAGACGAGCTTGGTGGCAGCGGAGAGGGCCCGGCGGCTCACGCACCGAGCGGCCGCTCCGACTCAATCCCAACTGTGCGGGGACGGTGGCGCGGCCCGGAGCTCGCCAATGGCCAGGAAGGGGGCAGGAGGGAGGCGTCAAAGACAACGGCGGTGGCCGCTTCGACCTCCCGTCGGCGTCGCTGCCCGCCGCCGCGCGCGCCTTCTCTGAGGTCTGCCATTTCGTCTTCGCCTCTCCATCCTTTTCCTCACTAACAACGAACCGCCGCCCACCGCATCGACCTGCTCCAAGGTCCTCCGCCCCTTCCCCTCTCCGTCCCCTTTTCTCACCAACGAGGATGCAGCATCAGCAGCAGCAGCAGCCTGCTAAGACAGAACAATCTACTTGGGAGGTTGTATAAATGGGAGGTTGGGTGATGCAGTCCATCTATTTGATCAAATGTGCAAAAGGAGCATGTTCCATGGCTCTGTTTCTCCACGACTGATTGCTCCTTCCTTGAGACAGAGAGGTCGTGGTCTCGCTTGTTTTTGTTCTGCCTAATTAGGTCTCTAGCTTTTTTTTATGAAAGGGGTTTCCCCATCTTCATTAGGCAGAAAACTAAAAGTAGCATGTAGAATCAGTTCTCTATCTATTTGTGATGATGCAATTTCAGGCTGTATGTGTGTGCTGCTGCTTATAGGGAACAGAGAATAGAGATAGTGTTGCTGTTTATATATTGATGTGAATTTTTACTTGCAGTTGCTAATGCACTGATTGTTATTTGCTTGATCATGTATTGTAGCTCCAACATCTCTCTCTGTCTCCTTCGATTTGTTGGAAATTTCTTCCAAGTATAGTGAGTGATCATTCTGTTGCTTTTCCTTTTCTTTCATATACTGAACTTGCTACATCACTTTAAAAGCAGGTACAAATAAGATCAATGCAGAAAGGGAATCTACAGTTCGAAGGATATGCTGGTGAAGATGCTGAGGAGCATGAGGATGAGGTTGCAAAAAATCTGTCTGGTATGAACAGTCTTGAGGTTTGAGTACTGAGCTTCGGGATGGTAGAGAAGAGATTTCAGATATCAACACTAAGCTCATCAAGGTTCAGTCATACACATAACCTTTTTCACCCTCTATCAACATTAGATACTACACACATTCTTGTCACACTAGGCGAAAGATTATCAAATTAAAATCGACAATATATAGTTTCAGAGATCTCTCGACATGGGGTGGTGCTGGTAGACAAATTTATAGTAAAGTCCATGGGGCAATTGAGTGAGAGGACATTCCTACTGGCATGCCTTCGGAAGTTTGCCCGCAAAGAAGCCGAGGCGGAAGCTTCTCAGCTGTGCACATTTTGGAGGAGCAGCTCATGAACCAGAATGGTCTCTCTTCAAGACTACACAGCTGGAGGCATCTCTGAGGTATGCTGAGTTTTTTCAGAGTCTTAACTTATGTTCCATCGATTTTTGGAGCTGATAACTGATAATTTATGTGCTACACTGCTACTTGTGTGATCTGGAGACTATTAATGATGATGACGTTAAGCTACAAGGACTGTGTGCTGAATGGGGGAAGAGTTATTCAAGGCTTTGGTGAATGGCTTCATGGAGATAAAGGAATGTGGCAGGCTGAGTGATGTCAAAGAGGACAGGAAAGTCACTCTCAGTGAGAGTATTTAGTAAGTGCACGACCAAGTGAAGAGCCTCAGCAAACAGGATGGTAGGACAACTTGTGGGTACGTTATAGAATTTATTTCAGCATACGTATGATCGTTTTTAAGTTTGTCAAGTGTGTCTTTGCTAGAACCATACAACAGACCCACCAGTCTTGACTGGATTGGAGCATTGATATTGTAGCTGCAGGTTCGTGTATCTCAGCTAAATGAAGCAAGCATCCTACTGGTCCAATGCATTTCAATGGCCTTTTAAAGGCATATACATATGACATGACATGGTTTAGAGTAAAATTGTCCCTAATTATATGGCTAAGAAAATAGAAGGCTTGCTTGGGTGTATATATAACCGGAAATGGTACTTGATAGTGCATAAAGACTTCGTTAGAACAATATTTACAATGAATTCCCACAAAAATTCATCAGAACTTGCTTTTATATGTGCATGAAAAGGGGTGTGTCAGATGCACCAGTGGACTAGTTGTCATTTTGATACTTATAATCTAATATATACTAGCAGTTTTGTTTCATTGTCCAGGATTGGTTTAAATGGTGGAGTCAAGCACACTCTGAATTCCATCGCCTTGCAGGACATGCCGCTGCAAGGACAGCGGTTCACTTGGTGCAACGGTCAGGAAGATCCTCTATTGGCTAGGCTGGACAGTGTGTTCTTCTCCACCACTTGGGAGGACATCCACCCGATCAGCGACCTGCTACCCCTCAGTTCAAACATATCTGATCATTGCCCCCTTCTCCTCTCATGCTCCTCTAATCGGCCGAGGTCATACAGGTTCAGGTTTGAGCACATTTTGGACCAAGCTGCCTAGATTCCATGAGTTTGTTAAGGAGGTGTGGGAACCAGAGGTGCCTCATCAAGATCCCATTTGTGCCTTCGACGCAAAACTGAGGCGCACTGCGAAAGCTCTTCGCCAGTGGGGTCAGCACCTTCAGAGCCAAAACGCTCTTCTGAGAACCGTCAGCTTCCTGAGGATGAAAGGAAGCTGAGGTCCTTCCTGAAGGGAAAGTGCTTGGCTCTAGCATCCCTTGAACGCGTCCGACTCCGTCAGCGAGCACGCGTGTGTGACCTGCAGAAAGGCAAAACTTCTTCTGATTGTGCCACTTTCCGATACCAAGCGGACATTTGGCCGCTTATTGACAAATTCTCAGACAAATCGTCTAGTCCTCACCCGCTCGGTGCTCATGGCCTTGCCACTCCACTTCCTTGCAGTACTGGAGTTACCGGCCTGGGCGCTAAAGATTATCTATAGGCGCTGCCGTGGCTTCGTGTGGAAAGGAGAACAGGAAATCAGTGGCGGTCATTGTCTCCTGCCATGGTCCAGGGTGTGTATGCCTACAGAGTACGGCGGCCTCGGCATTCTGAATCTCGGTTTCTTCAGCTGCGCGCTCCGCTGTCGCTGGCCGTGGCGACGCTGGGATGCTGACCCCAAACCTTGGAGCCTTATACCGCTTCCTGACGAAGACGACGCCGTGGAGATGGTCAGAGCAGCTTCCTTCGTCCGCCTGGGCAACGGAATGCGTGCTCGCTTCTGGTCTGATAAGTGGTTACCAGATAAAAGCTCAATCGCCGACCCCTTCCCGCTGTTAGCCTCTTATGTTCAGGACTCAGGCCATTAAGTTGCTCAAGCCATGCAGAGCAACCGTTGGGTCAGGAAGGTGGTGTCTCTACAGCAGCTCTAGCACAATATCTGCGCCTTTGGGACCTACTACAGATGGTTCAGCTCAATCACGATGAGGATGACAACCTCATCTGGTGCCACTCAAAGGACGGCTAATTCTCCACGAGTAGTGCTTATAAGCTATTCTTTGCGGCCAACATTTGTTTCCCTTGTGCAGACGCAATTTTAGAAATCCAAGGCCCCAGCTCGTTGTAAATTTTTCATGTGGCTCGTTGTGCATCAGCGTTGCTTGACTGCAGATAATCTGCAACGGAGAAACTGGCCTAACCAGGGAACTTTTCAGTTATGCGGGGCTGCTGCCGAAACATGCACATATCTCTTCACTCACTGCAGGTTCAGTATGCAAGTCTGGCTTCACATCAGGTCCTGGGTGGTGGCTGACTTCCCCATCCCGAGTCCCAGCTTCACCAGCACGGGGGAATGGTGGCTACACATCAGAAAGAGGGCGCTGAAGAATTTTAGGCGTGATTTTGACGCAGTGGTAATACTTGTGCACTGGAAGATTTGAAAGGAGCGAAACTGTAGAATCTTTGAAAATCTGCAGCACTCGGTGGAGGAAATTTTCGAAGGAATTAGAGAGGATATCTCGTCGTGGCGGTCGGTGGGTCGTGTTGTTGCCTTGTAATCTTTTACCCTGTACCTGATGGACGTGTAGTGTGTGTTGGAGGGGCCTGGGTATGTCTGGGTCCCCTTCCTGTTGCTTTGCTTTGCTCCAGCTCGGAGCTACTGCAACGCTGTTGTATTCCTCTTCCAAATTTTAATAAAGATCGGGCCTCTAAGGCCCTTCGAGAGAAAACAATTTAAATGGTGTAGTATATGGCTGCAGGCTAACTAAGTACTATATACTGTAGTGTAGAAAAGGGCAATTGCTTACCTGCAGTAATCGGTAGGTACTTGTAGATCTCGATTGCATTTATGATAGGCCCTTTGGAAAAAACATTCCTCTTCCGCAACTTCAGAAAGAGAAGACGGTTAACTGTGACGTTGGAAAAAACATTTTTCTGTTGGCGCTGAATAACAAGCCGGGGCTACAAATATCGATTCAGCCAAGACTCTAGTGAACAACCATTCTACAATGGATATAACTAGGGGCGGAGGTAGGAAAAAGGAATGAGGGGAGGAAGGGGGGGGGGGGGGGGGGGGGCATTAAAAGAAAATCCTTGCTGCCATTTGTTAGGGAGGGCCGAACTGCTAAAATATGCGGTTTTGAGGGGTGTTTTAGCAAGGAAAATAGGGATATATTTATAAAATTCTGCATCTTAGGGGAGGGGGAGGGGGGGGTGGGGGGGCAGGGCACCTGCTGGTCCCCCTGCCTCCGCCACTGGATATAACATACTACGTACAAATGAAAATCTTTACCTAGGGCCCTATGATTTTTCACTATTTCATCTAGGGTGGCTCTAGGTGAAATTGTAGTTTCTAGTAGTGCAATGAAATAAGATAGTGGGAACAAATACTAGATGAATAATAAATTACCAACTGTATCGAAGACGACGTATACCTGATTGACTCATCGCTTGTCGCGCCGAAGTTTATCCTCGCCGACAGACCAAGGAAGAAGTCGACCTCGTACGGTGTGGAGTAGAGGGATCCGGTGAACATGCGTAGCTCTAGCGTCGAAATGAACGGCTGTCCAATCGTCGCACTTGAGAGACAGACGCTGAGCTTCGCTGTCTGCGTCAGCACAATCGCCTCCACGGCCTCAACCGAGCTCGGGTCATCGATCACGACAGTGGACCACTGCGCAGCTCCGAGCGAGATCCGGAACTTGGGGTAGATCGGGCTCTCGTCGAAGCTGCCGTAGAGGAAGGTCGCTCTCACCAGGTATCGTGCCCTCTCCCTGACATCTATGTTGTAGCAGTACTTTCTGTTATCTGCAGGGAAGTACCGCAAACTCCTGAACTGCTTCTGGATCTGCTGGGTCTGGGGAGGCAGGGTCGCTGTCTGACCACTGTAGATGAATCTGGAATCAGAGATCCAATGGATTCCAGTTTCATCCATATAATCGCTAGTCTTCCCACCACAGTCCAAGCTAAGGAAACCTGCACCATGGAAATGATAAGTTTTTTTACTTTTATTTTTTCATATGTAATGCATGAAAAACATGCGAGCTTAGTACTCTATAGTCTATACTGGATAAGTAGAGCAGAATTTAGAAGAAACGAGCGGCAACTAGCCAACTCTGATGACAGTAGTGGTCGTTAGATGGTCCAAGAACCTTAATATAGTTTTTATTATGTTTAGGTTGCCTTATACTTCTTATGAACTCATGAAATAGATTTGGATCTTTCTTGCAAAAAAAAACTAGCCAATTATTCATCCAGTGAAACAACGTCCGTACTTTTCTTGAGAGTAAACAACGTCCGCACTAATAAATACTAGGATAATGATGACCTCCTTACTGGCCCAGCCCAAGTTAGATAGTCAACAGGCTGTACGGCTGCATTACTAACAGTAAGCTACATATTGTGTCGGGCGCCTAAATATTGGGCGAGGCAATTACTATATGCGGACCAGGATGACGGTTACCACGAGTCGCACACCCCCCGTGTGTGGTATGGGCCGGCCTGGTCAGCCCAGTTTGGCTTCTTTTTTTTTTGCTCTTTTCTTCTTTTTCCCTTTTTCCATTTTTTTTGTAGATTCAAATTTGAAAATGTGAAGATTTTAAACATATCAAATATTAAACAATCAGCTTTATTTTTTTTCAAATTTTAAAATCATTTAATTTTAAAATTGTTCAAATATGAAAATTGTTTAGATTTGAAAATCGTTCAATCCTGAAACTCATTCAGATTTGAAAAACGTTCAAATTTTAGAAAATATTCAAATTTTAAAAATTATTGAGATTTAAAAGCTATCATATTTTAAAAATGTTCAGACTTTGAATTTTTTAAATATTCATTTTTGTGAAATTTACAGTTACTAAAAGTTCAAAAATAAAAAAAGTAGAAAAGTGAAAACAAAAAAGAAAAAATAAGAAAGAAAAAAAACAACATTTGGGCCGGCCCAGCACGACCGGCGGGTTCCTGGCCACACTAGTCGGCACACAGGAGCGCTCCATCATCGCAATAGGGAGGGGTTTGCACAAATTCTACACTTTTTTCGTCATTTTCCATTATTTTGTTTTTTTTAGGTTTAGTATTTCTTAGAAAATGTGCATATAATTTTTTAGAAGTGTATGAACAACAATATGGTTAAAAGATAGCAAAGGGGAAGAATTCAATTACCTGGCTGAGCCATAGACATGGTAAAGGATAGGAGCAACAGCAGGTACGAAAGAGCAGCAACAGGGGACTCCATGACACGTGCACTGGAGAATGGTCTAGTCATTATCTGCACAAATTAGCAATTTTGGAAAAAGCTGTCATTCAATGCACGCATGAGCATGGAGAGAATTCCAAATAAATAAATTAGTAAAATCGAGTTTTATGAAAACAATGTAGACTAAATTGGCTTGCTGGATCTCGTTCCGTTCCTTACTTATCGATATGTTTCAAAGAGACGAGCATTATCAATGTTTTTCTTACCTTCCGGTAAGCTATTTTAGGTAAATTCTTTTGCCAGCAGAAGAAATTCATACTAGTTCAAACTAGGGCTATATATAAAACTTGTGCGTCATACATAGTACTATAAGCATCGTAGTATATATGGTGGTACAACACTCATGCTATGTGCTAGAGATTGGAAGATAAAATCTTGTTGGTAAAATATTTTATATTTTATTAATTGTTTGATTAGGGCAAGATAAACATTGACCACGAGAGTAACCAGAACAACATGCAATACCATCGGTTCTTTGTTTTAATTTAATGAAAAACAAAATTCAAATTCAAATTTTGTTTGAGAATTTTGTTCCGATAAATGGGCGGTATTTTCTGGTAACCAAAAAATACCAACTCCCTCCGGTAGCCTAAACCTTTTGCATTATTTTCAGACAACTTCCATCTGGCCATAGATGTAACAAAAAACATCCAATTTCATGCCAAAGAGAATAATGTTCATGAGTCGGATCTGCCCGATGCCTAGGAACCAACACAAGCACAAGATCGAGAGATCAAAACCGACATGTTTCACAAATCTCATGAAGACCCCAGATGTATATTGTTGATTTTGTTGACAGTTGAGGTGGATGGGATGGCAAGGCCACAGAGTAGATGGCGCGAGTATGGTACTAAGGCTTATATGGTACAGAGGAGGTCGCCGGGGTGGCACGCCGATGGCAGAGAACAAGGGAGCATCCATGGCGTGGACATCTGAAGAAAAGGTTCGCATGTATTGGTCTTGGCTGCACGAGGGCAGGAGGCAGCCGCGTGGCGGTGGAGCAGGGCACGCGTCCTGGTGTTCCCGTGCCGGGGAGTTTGAAGGGGGCGAAATTTGCCGGCCGATTGCACTCCGACGACAGCGGCAGCACGACCCGATCGGGAGCAGGTGCTCGATCGTCGAAAGCCCTGCTGGTGTGTCGGAGGAGTGCCAAGTTGCGAGCGGCGGCTGTGAAGACGGGAGACTGGAGCAGCAGCGCCGGCGGGGGTGTACGCAACGTCGATCGGTGCATTTGGAGAAGAGAGGGCTGGAACGGGGGACCGGCCGGCCGGCCGGCAGCGTGCGAGTTGTGGAGCGAACCTGCAGAAGCTAGGAGGTTGACGATCGATCCATCACCCGATCGAACCAAAAGAGCTAGCAATCTAGCTAGAGCGTAACTTGGAGCTAGCTGATTAAGTTCCAGTTCGCACCCCTAGCTAGCTAGCCAGCCCACATGGCGTTCTTTTTCTCGCTGTCGCTGAAGAAAAGAGAGCATGGATTGGAATTTTAGGTCGCGTACGTAGTACTTACTGCGTGCGTGATGTCCTTGGATCGAGCTGGGAGATCTCAGCCACGGCCGGGCATATAGGATGATCAGCTCAGACTCAGAGACCTAGCTGTAGCCTGTAGGCGATCGATGGCGAAAGGAATGAGAGGGCGATCCAAGGCAAGGCAAGGATAGAAATGAAGACGCCGAAACGAGTGTGCTCGGTACCTTTTCGGCGTTTCCTAAAAGAAAAAAGATAGCAGCAGCATCTCTTTCCTCTCCTCCGTCTCTCTCACACTCTCTCTCTCTCTCTCTCCGTACGTGTAGGTGTAGGTGTAGCGCCGCCTCGATCGGTTCAGCTAGCTGCTGTGCTGAGAGGGACCCGACTAAGCAAGCAGTGCACATTTCATCAGGAACTAACTAAAGCAGGAGTTCCAGCCAATCGACGAGCTAGCTGTGCCTTCCTCAAGTAGCCATGCATTGCGGAAAATGGAAACTTCTACTTGCATGCATGCCAAGTACGTCGCCTCTCACTCTCCCGTCCACTTCGATCGTCATCAGTTGTAAAGCTGCAGCCAAGCTAACCATTCAATAATGTGCATTGTGCTTTCAGAGTGTTCCTAAAAATAAAGAAAAAGTCTCGCTCACTCTCACATACCAGGAGATAACAGCCTCTCTTAATTTCTCACTTGTCTGCAACAAAATAGAACAAAAAAACGTGTGTCGACAACGGAGAAAGTTTCAAGTCTCAGTCCACGCTAGCTCGATCAGGGCTGCCAGAGTCCACATCGCTCCCGATCTACTATGTACCGAGCTAGCTGCAGCGAACCATCCCAACTTTCTTTTTACCCAACACACAACACACACCGCCAGCTGGCTTGCTAGTCTGCTCTATAAAAGAATTTACAAGTGGTTTGAAAGAAAAAGCTTTCAGGGTGCAGTCATGAAATAGAAACCAAAATACTCCCTCAGACCCATAATACTCTTCGCTAATACGGATGTATCTATCACTAAAATGTGTCTAGATACATCCGTATTAGCGAAGAGTAATATGGGTCGGAGGGAGTACCAAAGAACAGCTTGGCTAGAGAATCGCAGAAAAAAAAATGAAAAATATTCTAGCTCCACATTTCCCGAACAGAGAGGTGCAAATCAGGTTAGAATTGCACATTTCTTGAGACAACGTGCATCTCGTGTCGAAAATCCGTTGGAGCTGCACATTTCTTGAAAAAAGTTCAGCTAGTTTAAAAATTGTTGGTTACTAATTGCACGTTTTGGGGTAAATTGCAACTTGTATTAAATAAGAGGTGGAGTTGCATATTTCTTTTGAAAAGTCCAACCAATATCGAATATCATTTGGACTTGCATATTTATTGTAAAAAGTGCAACTCATATCAACTACCGGTTACTAGTTGCATATTTCTTGTCAAAAGTGCAACACATATCAAATACCGGCTGCCAGTTGCATATTTCTTGTGAAGAAAGTGTAACTCATCACGTAAACCAGTTTGGAATTGCACAGTTCTTGTCAAAAGTGCAACACATATCAAATACTGGCCGCCAGTTGCATATTTCTTGCGAAGAAAGTGTAACTCGTCACGTAAACCAGTTTGGAATTGCACAGTTCTTGTGAAAAGTGCAACTCGTGTCGACACACGATCGCTAGCTACACAACTCATATTGGAAACGGGTGGAGTTGCACTTTTCTTTAAAAAATGGAACTCATACCAAAAACCAATTGAAATTGCGCATTTTTATAAGGAAAGTGCAACTTGATTGGAAACCCGGTTGCTATTTTCATGTTTCTCATATAAAGTGCAACTAGTATTGAAAATTAGTTACATTTGCAAATTTTTTTGTGAAAAAATCAAATCATATCTGCATGCAACCCACATTCAAAACAAAACAATTAAGAACGGAGAGAAAATGAGAGACGAAAATCTAAACCATAATATGATACATAGGTGAAATGCAGGCACCTCATGCACTAATGAAAAGGGGAAAATGAATAATAAGAAGGGTGTGTCTAGGTCTCAGTCTACTGAGCAATAGCTTATGACTCAGTAGAATGACGTCATCATATCTTAGTTGTAACTCATGTTGCAACTCACTATTAGCATAAATCACAAAGCAATCCAACGGTTCGGTTGTATGGTTCCTATTTGCAACATCACTTGCAACTGAAAAAATCTCAGTTGCAACTCAACTTGCAACTCAATTGCACGAATCACGATGCAAATCTAATGGTCTAAAATTCTACTGAGCAATAAACTATTTCTCAGCTGAGAAATAGCAAAACCGTAATAAGAAATATAGAAGAATGAAACACAACAATGAAACATGAGATGAGAGTGAAAGGAAACGAAAATGGAATATAAAAGAAAGAAGTAAAATGACTAGGTACAACGCATCTTAGAACAAAGAAAAAAGCGAGAGAGGCAAGAGCACACAATAAAAAAGACACTACGGTGACTATCCAATAAGTAAAGTTTGCCTATTCTAACTAACCAACTAGTTTGGCCGTTTGGTTGAGAGCTGGCTAGTGCAATCAGCAAATCGCAACTTTGAGGAAAACTGGTGGCTAGTTTTTTTCCTTTTTCGGTGGGCAAAACACATTAGTACAGAACAAGTTTTCACACACGGTTAAAATGGCCCATCACACACGATTAGAAAATCGTCCTATGGAAAAATTTCACTCATGCTTTTGATGCCCAAACGTTTTGCGACAAGGAGAGTTTTCTCACACGATTATTCGTACTTAATCATTGACGGAGTTGGAAAATCGCAGACGCTTCATTCTATACAGTAGTATGTTTTGAGCTCATATCACACACGTTTGGTTTTACTTGTAGCCGTGTGATTAGTGCATTGCATACTGTTTTTGCAATGCAACTTGCGGTACCAGCAAATCTATGAAGCATCTATATTTAGCATTTTATGCAAATATACCAGCAAAACTCAATTTATTTTTTGTTGTAAATTTTATATGGCATATGTATACATGTACTTCCACACTATGAATTCCTAGCAATATAAAAGAGAGAGCTGCTGAAATATTTCTTGGTTATGTCTTTGTGTACGGGACAAAGGTTCTCTGGCAATGATGTTCACACCACATCTGGTAGTAGCCCTCGTTGAATCTTCACTTCAGTCTTCTCGTCTCCTTTGTAAATTTTAGCAGCACTGTATAAGACATTTTTAACTAAAAAAGTGACTTATGCAGTAAATCAAACCTCGCAATAGCGACTGAGGCACATCTCAGAGAATGATATGCATCGTGAACCAGTGACAAATCTGAAGTAAAATCCAATAAATTTGGTGCCTTAAGATAGGTACTCACCATATCCATACAACTGTTGCATGATAAAAAAAGTGATGGTATGGCCCAAGCGAGCACATATACTCGTGCATACTCATGGGACAAAACTAGGAAACTGCACAAAAACATAGCTAGAGTTAGAACATAAACATAAAGAAGTTGAAGATAAGTAAATGCAATTTAAAAGATTTGTATTCTTACAAACCGTACCAGCTATTGTGCAAAGCTGATGCTATCCAATTTTGTGTAGTGCCACCAAAATAACACGAAAATGCTCATCTGAACTCGGGCGTAGCTGCTCTCGTAAC
Organism: Dactylis glomerata; assembly: GCA_007115705.1. Lineage (NCBI taxonomy): Eukaryota > Viridiplantae > Streptophyta > Magnoliopsida > Poales > Poaceae > Dactylis > Dactylis glomerata. The sequence goes on from QXEO01000518.1 coordinate 1,097,530, forward strand.
AAGAACCAATGACATTCAGCCAGATTCCCTCACGCCCTTGTATTTTCTGATATATTTTTGATTGCTGTAGCTTTTAGTACAGTGGCCTGGCCCATGTCAACAGAGAACTAAATGCGGAGATGTCGTTTCTTCATCCACGGTAGTACAAACGGAATCGATAGTCCTATCCCGACGCGCGTTACTCTCTGGATTGTTCGCCTCCCCATCGTCTACCCAATTCGTCTACTGAGTCTCTCTCGTTCGTGCCGCCGCCGCTCGGCTGTTGTCGGTCAACCGCTTCGGCAACTCCATCTAGCAGGCCATTGTCAAGTGCTCGTCGCCCCGTGCTGTCGTAGCCTGTGAGATTCCTGTCCGAGCAATGAAACTCGCGGTGGACTCATGGCTCATGCGGTTTGGGATCGACTGCTTGGAGCTGTATCTGGATACATTCAAGCAGCGGCCGGCGGTAGCTCGATTCGAGTGGGACTTCCGGCCATAGACCATGGAGGGCTCGATGTAGGCGCCATATCCGTTCAATCTCGAGCTCCTGCCGTCGTGCGGAGCTCGCTATTCAGATCCATTAGTAGATGTCTGCTGTCGTTGTCAGCTCCCTCTTTTGCTGCTTCGTCGCCGTGTTCAGGTCCGTTCACCACACGCCCCAGCATCAACTCGTTGTTGTCTTGAGCCGGCCAGGCAAGCTCTCTTAGTGCTAGGTGCAATGGTGGCCATTGTTCCGGTCAATCTGATGAGCCAGTCGATTTGTGATGCGTCTTTTATATTTTTCTTTGTTGTACTTGTGCAAATATAGTAGTATTCATTTACTTCCATTCACCTCGATGCCGATGGGACATTTGAGTTCTCTCTGAAATGCGGTTTCTTGATTAGAATTTGTGCTAGTAGGTAATTGCAATTAAGACTTTTTTGCATAAATTTAGTCGACTAGTGTCAATAAAGTGAATTTTTTTATTGCACTTTTTTTAAGCATTTTTAAAAGTAGCATTACTTTAGAGTTAATAGCAGAATTATGACACCGTTTTGTCCGCCGGATGCGATTAGAGGAAATCGTATCCGGCGGATACGACTACGTTGCCACGTCGGCCTGCTGCGCATGCGTCGGCCTGCTGCGCATGCACTCGTAACTGGCGGGTGCGAGTACACCCAAATTGCTTCGCACACCCCGCGCCGACCGCTAGCTCACCCATTGCTTCAGCTCTTTTATTCTTCTCTCTTTACTCTTTCTCAGCTGCAGCTCAAATCCATCATTCACAAAATTAATTTCTTCGATTCTAAGAGCATTTTTTGATGAAAATCAGTGAAATTTGTTCAAAAAATCTTATTTCTTTGATTCTCAAATATAGGAAGTCCGAGATACATCGGTATTATAAACTGTAAACTAAGATAGAAATACAAAGATATGATGATCACATAGATCATCGACGGCGCGGAGCATGTGGTGGCCCTCGTGGCGGAGGCGTCGTCCATCCATACCTGTTAGGGGCCGCTCGATAGTACTGAGTGCTCTCGACCTCCTGGTTGTCAGTCTGTGACTGCTGTGTGGGATCAGGTGGAAGAGTAGTAAGCAAGGCCATATAACCACCCGTAGGGTCCGAGTTAATATCGATGTCAGCAGTCATCCAAGTTGATCCCTGCATAGGCGACGTCCCTCCCTGTGCTGTAGCGTGCAATGCAAGAAAATATATTAGGAAATTACGGCTATGTATAACTTAAGAAATAAAACAACTGTGAACTGCACGTACCTTCTGACATGGCCATCTGTGGAGTATAACCAAAAATCTGCGACGCTATGCCTCCATACTGCGGCTGGCTCATGTAGTCATACTCTGGCTGCTGCACATAGCCTGAACCTCCAGCCTGGTAAGGATCAGGCTGGTGATAATGCTGCCAAGCTGAACCTCCAGCCTGATCAGGAGCAGGCTGCTGCTGATGCTGCCAAGCTGAACCTCCAGCCTGATCAGGAGCAGGCTGCTGGTGAGGCCCAGCTGAACCTCCAGGCTGGTAAGGATCAGGCTGCTGGTAAGACCCAGCTGAACCTCCAGCCTGGTAAGGATCAGGCTGCTGCTGATGCTGCCAAGCTGAACCTCCAGCCTGATCAGGAGGAGGTGGCCTCTGTCTCGACGTGGAGCGCCGCGAAGCTGAACGTCTAGGCTCAACAGTAGAAGGTGGCCTCATACTCCCCTGTGGATCAAGACGTGGACGTGGAGCATGCCTGAGAGGGGCTGGAGGCGTAGGCACTTCTGGATACCGCGGTGGACGCGGCGTCCAAGTATGAGGGTCCATTTGTCCACTTCTCTGACGAACATCATCAGTAGTACGGCAAATGAGAGTGGAGTAAATAGAACGTAGCTTCTTCTCCAGCTTGCCCAGAAAGGTGACAACAGGTTGGCGTGGAATTAGAGACGACGTAGACTGAGTGCGTGTGAAGTTGTAAATATCATGAACGGCTCCGTGAACCTCATCGGCCTACAAAAATTGAACAAAAAATAATATGTACGATTAGCTACAAAATAGAGAGTTTACCATATCAACATTTAATTGTAATAACTTACAGCTTGTATTCTTGAGCCTGCCGACGATCCTGCATCATACATATCACATAGTGCTGGTTCGAAATATCCCTTGGGGTCTCTTGCCTTAGTGAGACATGTGCGGGTGCATCTGTTGTACCTCCTACAATACTCCTCAAAGAGTTGAGGATCGAATGAAACATCTGAGGACCAAACATTATTCTGCGCATATTCCCACTCTCTAATATATTTCCCAACAAATGTGAGCCACTTCTCCACGGTCCTATTTGTGCTCTTCTTTTTTAACCTGTTATTGCAAATTATAACATTAGCACCATAATAGAAGCAGTCTGCACGTATGTATCTTATAAAAAATAGAAGGAGTCTGCAGGTATGTATCTTATAAAAAATAGCAGCAGTCAACATTACTTACTCGTGGATTTCTGCTAGTAAGGGCTCATCCGCTGGAGGTGGAACTATATCCTGAAGAAGATGAAATTGTCTCATAACCCTCTGTTGAGACATCTCCTCCACAAATATATCAAACACAATCTTGGACTTTGTAAGCCAGTATTCATGATCTCTTGTGCACAAATAAGAAAGCCCACCAGGATATCTAGCTGTGATACTTGCAGGAGAATATGGGTCCCAGATTACCGCATCGCCGGGGTAAAAATCAAATGCCTCGGTAATCGACTGGTAGCAGCCCCTAACCTGGTCAAAGGCAAACCGTCTCTGTATGTAAAAATTAAGAGTTAGTTTGTAAAACACGTATTTTAGCAATGCAAAATGAAAACAATATCGTTACGCATGTACCTTTCGACGTGTCCAAAGTGTAGCAATAGTTGGCATATCGATATCATCAGGATCCACCATCTCGTCAGCAGGAAATGGCTTACTCACTTGAATATCTGGCCGTCCAATAGCAAATCTCTCCCACGACCATAGCTGAAGAAAAAGTGGGCATCCAAGGAGGATAGAACCTGGCTTACTCGCCCGGCAACTAATACACATAGCTCTGTACATGCATGCTAGCAAGGCAGAACCCCAACTCCTCGGTGTAATGTCATCCGGAGTCACTGCATTAGCAATCTCAAGTGCAATAGGGATGAAACCCGCAGAAATAGTATCTCCGTGACTATCTATGAACATAATCTTCCCAAACAACCACATCAGGTACGCCTCCAAGGACCGAGTAATCTGTTCTTCAGTAGTCTGTTGAAACTTCCATATCTGCAAAGATAAGAATGAGAAAACATATGAAATTATAGTGCAACCGAATTTCGAAATAGATTGCATGAAATAACAATGCAGTAATATACCTGAAACTCTCTCAACCAAGCATATTTAGGCCCATGCGAGGAATCTATATCCGGATATGCCACGTCTCCACGGACTCCGTTAAAACGAGCAATCTGATCCGCCGCCCAATTTCTAGGTGCTTTCAATGGCCCTATGGGATGACCAGCCAACGGAAGTCCCAATAAGTATGAGACGTCCTGCAAAGTAGGAGCCATCTCACCCCAACAGAAGTGGAATGTGTGGGTTTCCGGTCTCCACCGATCCACTAAGCCACTGAGCAAAGCCCTGTCCAAGGTTATCTTCCTCTCGGTCTCTATCACCTCATGACGAGGATGCTCCTCCAAGTCCTCGCGGGTTGACTCTACTAGTCGTGCGAAAGGTAGAAGTCCAGCCCACTTCAACCTACAAACAAATTTAAACATATTAGTAATAGATAATCAAAAGGCAAGAATTAATAGTAATATCAATACAAATGACTTTGTACCTGTCTACCCAAGCAGGGTGTATCATCCAGTACTCATTCGGAGTACGACACTGTAGAGGCTCGATACGATGAGTATTATCGTGGAATCCATAATATTTCAGCAATCTGCCCCGATGATCATATTCAACGCGATCATTAAGCAAAGATGGATAATCCATACCTGAACATATGAACAAGAAATATTAGTACAATATAAACAAAGTAACAAATATTTATGTAGTTCCTCACATATTACAAATTTTAACATAGTTCCTCACATATTACAAATATTAACATAGTTCCTCACATAAACCAAATACGGCGGAGTTCCTCACATATTACAAATAAAAATATAGTTCATCACATATTACAAATAAAAATGTAGTTCGTCACATAATTCTAATAAAAACGTAGTTCCTCAATATTATCTACGTTCTTCCTCTTCCGCGACCTCTTCTTCCACGGTTCGAACGTCCTCGAGTAGCTCGGTTAGGGTAGAAAGTGGGACATTTATCATCCTTATGTCCCCATGCATTGCATAGAAAGCATTGTCGAGTTGGTCCACCGGCTTCAGATTCATCCATGTCATTTCGGATGCATCTACACTGTCTTCTACCCCTGTTCGTGCGCTGCATCCAAGGATCTGGGATATACTTCCTTTCCCCTGGATCAACTGTGTTGAAATTACTGATAGCACGATATCCATGCATCTCGCCAGTCCAAGTATAAACCACAGCCATGCTCCCGTAGTAGGGGGACACGAAGGACATTGGGTCCATTTGAAGCATCCCGCACGCAGCCAAAACATGTGAGCAAGGTAAGTGAAGTAACTTTGGTTTGTTGCATGTGCACTCACAAGTTGGAAACTCCTCAGTTCCAATTTTCACTTCATGAGTTCTCATGATGTTGCCAGTACCAAACTTGTCCGTTTGTAAACGGACCTCAAACCTCAGTTCCTCATTTCCGGTGGCTACGACTGTGTGTCCTCTACCCTTTTCTATCTTCTTCTCCATGTATTTTGCTATCTTCTCACAGTATGGTGTGTTCGGATTTCTCAAATTATGCATTTCAGCCTCCTCCCGTCTCTCTTTGAAATATTTCAGTGTGCAATAGAAAATTCCCTCCACAATTGCTGTTAGTGGGAGTGCCCTATTTCCTCTAAGCACAAAGTTGTATGACTCAGCTAGGTTAGTGGTCATACAGCCGAACCTAGCTCCATGAGCATCGTGAAGCAATGACCACCTCTCCACAGGCTCATGCTCTATCCATTGTGCAAAGTTCTTTATGCGAGACCCAGGACGCCTCCTAAGAGGGGGGGGGGGATCAAATCCTGGCAGATCGCAAAGTCCAATTGGTTCTTCCTCTGGGGGTAATGTTGTTTCTTGTTGAGTTGCCACTAGAGCTGCATGAGCCGCTACTGCGGCTGCGCGGGCTGCTTTTCTATGTTTAACATGCTCTCCAGTTAGTTCATGCAGCTTCTTTGTGAGAAATGCATACTTCCATTGCTGGTTTTGCTTGCATAACTTTTTGAATAGGTTCATAAGATTCTTACTCCTGAACTGTGAGAAAAAATTGGCACCTAGATGTCTCATGCACCACCGGCTCTGCAAGTCAAGCCATGGTGTTTCTTCATCGGGACCGGCCTCTTTCAGCGTCTTCACCGCCCTCAGTATACTAGCATGCCTATCATGAATGATGCAAACATTCGGCCTCTCCTTCACAATTGCTATCTTTAACTGTCTGAAGAACCACAACCAGCTCTCCGTGTTTTCGCTCTCCACAAAAGCAAATGCCAGTGGGACAATTTGGTTGTTTCCATCCTGTCCAATGGCCGTCAAAATCTGACCCTTGTACTTGCCTGTCAAAAATGTTCCATCCACACATAACACCGGTCGACAGTATCTAAATGCTTCGATGCATATGTTAAACGAGAAAAACACTCATTCTAAAACCTTCACAGTGGAGTCCTCCGCAAACCATGAGTCTTGGATGTCAACATAGGTGCCCGGATTTCTTTCCTGCAATGTGTGCAACATACGGACAACCGAGTCGTACGAGTCAAAGAATGACCCAAATCGCGTCTCCAACGCCTTCTGCTTAGCCCTCCAGGCCTTACCATAAGATATATTGTACTTGTATCTCTGCTTCACTATCTTCTGGATAGCCTTTACCTCCATAGCTTTGCCCTCGACTATCTGTGTATGAAATAGTCGTGCCACGAGAGTGGAACTCAAGTTCTTATGATCCACCAACTGGTTTCTAATAATACATGTGTGCTGCACATGGTCGCTCACCACCCAGAAGGTGTCATTCTTGCGGAGGTAGCCATGCACCCTAGCGGAACATCTCTCGTTGGTACATTCCACTGTCAAATATTTCTTGTTTGACGCGACTGTTTTAAATACCCTCTGCGTGGACATTGCCCAACTAGTTATTGCATCCTGAAGACGTTGCTTGTCGGGATATAATGAACCGACTGAGATGCTGTTCGGGTGATACTCCCATGCCGAATCGTGCCCCTCGTTCACTCTCATTAAATTTGAGAAGTCCTGGTTCCATTCTTTCGGAATCGGGGCCTCATCCTGATCATCTTCTTCATCTTCTTCATCTGAGTCAGATGAATTAATATCATCAGCATCTCCATCAACATCTTCAGCTTCCATCTGCTGCTGCAAAACCTCATCTTCATCGTCTGAAAATATCTCGCCACCTGCATCATCTGCCGTTGCACCTAATGCATGACTGCTCTGCCCTATTTCATACCCAATGTCGTCGGCATATGACATGGCCACAGCAGGCTCATCAGCTGGTTGCATGCTCTGCCAAGAACCAAAACCAATTGTCTGGTTGCTGTGGCTTGACTCGGCCTCCCCTCCGATAGTAATCGGCTTCGCAACCACAAGGGCGATCGGGGATGTTTGCCGCCGCTCACACCCTTTCAACCAGCCCACCCACTGAGAGATACGCTCTATCTCTTTCAACTGACAATATGTATTGCTAGTTGAGTTGCTCCACAATGCTTGTAAGCTGACAGTGTACATCTTACGATCCCATCCTAAGAACACCATTAACATCCTCTTGAATTCCCCAATACGCATACTCTGAGGATCAGTGAACTCCATCTCATGATACTCAAATTCACTAAGATCAGCTCCAGCATCACTGCTACGGACGTTACCGTACCCATAATGAATAACAAATCTAACTAATCCAGACATGACTCCTGGTACATAAAAATCCTGCTTCTGTCAACTACACCGCTAAAATATATATACACAAAATTACACTACCACCATTTGAGAATAAGATTTTTACCCTCGTAGCGTGCGAAGCACCACCTCAAAACTTGCTCACGTCACACCACTTCGAATGCACCGAAATCAACAAGAACACTATAACCTGGAGAATACAAAAACAATATCAAGAACGCTACATAATACAACAAGAACACTACAACACCTATAATTTTTTTTACACAAACTATATCTATATGCCACTATACACACCATAATTATTTCTCCATAATTAAGCCCATATCGATAACACCGCTCAACTATATCAACAAAATATACACGACCACCGTATGATATTAACATTTTACCCTTCAAGCTTGAAAATCACCACATTGTAACAGCCTCACGTCACACCTCTTCTGCAGCTACGAAATCAACCTGTAGAACACAAGAACAACAAGAACAATATCAAGAACTGATGAACAACTACAGGAAAACTAACACCAACTATACCAAAATGCGACGAAATTAACCAATGAAATTTCTCCTAAAGCTAACCCATTTGTAGATCGGGCTATCCTCTACTTCTTGCAACAAATTTGACTGATTTTGATCAACAAATGCTCTCAGAATCGAAGGAATAAGATTTGAGAATGAGAGAGTTGAGCTGCAGCTGAGAAGAGCAAACAGAGAAAGAGCTAAGAGAAGCAAAGAGAAGAAAGGCGAGTGGGGGAGTTCGGCAGCGAGCGGGGACGCGCAACGTTTTTCTGCTCGCAGGCGTCACGGTCGACGTGGGCGCCGCGCATCCAGTCGAATCCGGCGGGTTCGACAAGGGCAGGCCCGCCTCGAAAGGCGCACTCACATCCGGCGGGTGCGAGAGGTCAGGCCGGCGTGCGTCCGATGCCTCGAAAGGCGCGTTATTGTGTCCGCCGGATAGAATGTGTCAGAATCGCATCTGCCAGATACAACGGTGCCCTAGTTTCGTAAATGCTTATCTAATCATACTACTTCTGAAAAAGCTAAAAAAAAGTGCAATAAAAAAAATTCGCGTCAATAAAAGCAGTATGTGCATATTAAATTTCTTTTGTAATGTTGTGCAATTATTTTGCAGTTCTTCAAAAATCAATTCGCAAATTCTGAATAGGAACAAAAGATGCAATAATTTCTGGATTTTAATTTATGATCCAGTCGTGTTCTTGTACCATGTACAACAAAACAGAGCGCTCATGGACCATCGGTCCAGTGCTTCACTATGGCACCCTTTGACGGGCGAGGTCACTGTTCACATGCGCCATACGACCCCGCAGTGGATACACCTTTTTCCACGAGTTGTATCTGACAAAAAAATAGGAGTGGCACAGATCCCAACTCTATAGTACATGGACCAGATATCGGGAGCAGATCAGCTCGGGTGCCAAATCGCCAGTCCCAAAATAACATCCCTATTATAACATGATAAATAGTGTAAAATATGTAAAATTGTACAGATCTAACACATGAAGCTACACACATTTGATCCGAACATACCGATAGCATTAATAATATTCTAATGAATCTGTCCTTGCTAATGATGCTAATGAGTATAGAAACAAAAAAAACGCGAGGCTAACACAATATTATAATGGATTTGGCCTTGCTAAAAGTGCTTACATATCAGATCCACATATTATTCTAATGGATCAAGCCTTGCTAATAGTGCTAACATAGCATATCCGCACTATATATAGGTAAAAATGGATGCTAACAGCGTATACCTCTAGGGAATCATTGTGGATGCACATCAGAGAAGACGAGGCAGCTTGACCTGGCTTTGCGGCGGCACCTCCAGCCTATGACTGCATGGGTCGGTACAAGAGAATGTCAAACAAGCTGCCGGTGAGGACATCCTCATTTGAGTGTGCCAGGGGAGGTGCCTGTCGACTGTAGTGAGACCGGTGGGGTATGTGCTGGTCCTAAAGAGGGGTGTGGCGACAGACAAATGCAGTGAGACTGGACGGTGACCTTGATGGTTCTTTTATATAAGACAAACATGGTAGGGTTTCATTTGCTGGGCCCTTATTGGCCTCGCTTTGCACATGATTACGGGCAAATAATCATGTATGAAGGCTACCTACTACACACAATTTTCGTAATATGCTTGTGTGAGATGGTGGACATCAAACAGTTTCTTAAGCCTAATCGTATGTGATGGGTCACATCACCATGAGTTTCGATAAGAATTGTTTGCGAATCATTTCGATGGTTTTTGACAACCACTCACAATATATATATTAGTTGGGAAATACCACTTCAAGATGGTATCATTCATAAACAGAAAACTCGTGTGCGATGTCATCCATCCCATATGGTTACATAGTCAAAACCGTTTGCGATTTCAACTTTTGACCCAGCATACCACTGCATGTTGTAGTATAAAAGTCGTTGATATAACACTCGTGAAGTACCATTGGGATTTTGTTTTATCAACAACAAAAACAAAGAGTAGAGTTTCTTTTTTCACAAAATATACCAAAAATTCAAGGTAATCCAAGGAAATAGGATAGGATGCTTTAGTATGTCCTTTGGGGATAAAACACTTTTCCTCAGAAATATTACATCCCTTAGAGTGATACAATAGAAAAATAGTGTTCTTTATTCAAGCACTAAATATTACAGGCCACAACTGTACAAAGGACTCCAGTTCCTCCTCGGTCCAAAGAGGAACAATAGTTGGTTCTACCCTGATGCTACAAACCTTAACTATAACAGAAAGTATAAGAATAAACATGACGACTTCCTTAAGCAGCTTTATTCTATAGTGTTTGGTGCTGCTGAAGCTACTAGTCTAGTTGTCAGACTCCTCCTCGTGACTCTCACTGATTCCATAGGCGATGGTGTAGTCAACGCCTTCAACTCCTCCAGATAGGTCTGGTTCCTCATAGTAGGCCTCCTTGGGTTCTTCCGAAGTTTCTTCAATTCCCTCGTGCTGGTTCTCCAAGCCTAAGCATGGGATTTAAGGTGGGGTGAGTACGAGCGTACTCAACAAGTTCATTTTAATGGTAGAAAGTTTTTGATGCATTAGCTATGGCAGTGGACCAAAGAGTCCTAGGAAAATGCATGTTTTCATCATCATTTCTTCAAAAAGTTGGCTAGAGCTTTGATGGGCTCCTTTCCTGCCGCATTCGTAGATCCTTCTTGGAATAGGTAGTATCCAAATACTTTCTTACACTCTGCAGAGGTGATCACTTGTAAACATAAGAGATGAAAGCCGTGCGGCACAACCGGGCATACTTTCCAGTCCACATATCTTTAGTTTGGGGCCCAGTCGATGATCTAAGCCAATCACTGTCCTTCTCCGCGACCCGGCATACCCACCCTTTTGTAGTTCCAACCTTGTAGAGTCCACGCCGGTCTCCTACCATTTGGTAGTTCCAACCTAGACTTATCCTACCCACACTGTTCTCCTACACTTTGGTAGTTCCGACCTCAGCAGATTCTTCCACACGCCGGTCTCCTACACTTTGGTAGTTCTGACCTCAGGCTCTCCCAGGCTGGTCTCCTACAATCCATCATAGACACATGACACCGTGGGAACTAAGGGGTCCCACCTAATACTGCAACCCAGCAGGAAACAACTACGTGTGGTACATCCGTTGATATGCGAAAGAAAGTCGGCACAACTAACTTCTCCATCCCACAATAGATCCATGGTTGACCATTATTTACGGCGCTAGAATCACTGGTGACAATTGTTATTAATCCTAGGTGAACTATCTAGTTGTAGTGGGACCTCCACCAACCACATATATCAAACCTTGGTCCCACTGTCCACCATCCTAGGGCAACATCCATTCTGGTTGAAATCACTACTTCATATTAATTATGAAACAAGAAGTATTTGCTTTTAATGCAGCAGTGATATAATATAGTTGCTAGTAGTTTGATAAAAATACTGCAAAGGCATAAGCAAGTGATGAACTTGCCCGCAGACTGCAAGGTAGTGTAGTTGTAGGCTTTTAAGTGACCTAGGACCTCGGGTTCCAAAAGCAGCATCTTTGTCCAGTAAGGGAAATGATTAAAGATTCAAATGATGCGATGTTTTTAAAGTGGTGTGTTGTTTATAACCCCATGTGGTGATTTAATTCCAAAGGTCTTTATATATTCTCTTATGATTTTGAAAGAATATGTGTTAGGTTTAAACTCATTCAAGAATAATGGCTGAATTATTCTTGAATTTATTTTTCTTTACTTAGTGATGATTTAATTATTTTACAAATTTTTATTAGATTTCTCACAAGTTCTTAAATTATTCAGAAAAATATTTTGGACATTATTCTTGTTTTAGAATTTTGGTTTTATAAGCAAGATTCTAAAATTTTATTCAATTTACACAAGAGTGTTTTAATTACTATTTTTAAGTCTACTATTTTATTTTATTTTATTCTTTTATGTTCATTAGTTGAGTTTTTCCTAAAAGTTAATTATAACCAGTAAAGAAACTACTCGGGCAATCTAACCTAGCTGGCTGGACCTGACCCATTTGCCCATTAGGCCGACCCAGTATGGCTCGCGAGGCCAGGGTCAAACCCTACCCCGAGCCCCCTTCTCACTCTGTTGCACTCTCCTCACCCTCCTGTCACACACCCCCTCCAGGCGATTCACCTCGCTCGCCTGCTGTGTCACCACGGTTGCTCTCGGCTGGCTACCAGTCGAATCCGGTGCTGCCGCGCATGAGCGTGGCTCGGACCGCTCGATCCTTATCCATGCATGCACCCCTGGGCATGGATTCTACACCGCGCCCACACAAAACCCTAGCTGAGGCTTGGGCTCATCGATGCAGATGCGGTGGTCGCCATTTTTGGCACCCACGCTTGCTAGTCTTTGTCCTTGCAATGCCACCCCACAGACCTGGTCAGTTGACCAGCCCTAGCGCATCTACGTCTTCTTTGCCTCTTTATTTGATACCAGCGCTGACGTGATAGTGTTGTAGACACAACCCCGACGTCATCTTCTTAGGCTCCACCCCTACGTCATGCGGTGATGGTGATGGGTTCGTAACATAGAAAACAAAAAATTTCCTACGCATGAACACAAAACTAGCCAAGAACATCTATGAGATGGTAGCAATGGAGGCTAACCCTCGAAGACCGGTAGCGGGGATTACGTTCTCGCACAAACATTGTCAATGGAGACTCGACAAAGACGCACATAGTCGACATAGTCGTTCACTTGACGTAGTCGACGTAGTGGTTCACTTGATGATCTCGAGATCGTGTACACGGCGCCACAACTGGCGGCGCCTCTGTACTCGGTCACACGTATGACTTGTCGTCGACTCCTCCACGCCCTCGATCCAGCAGGGCAACAGAAGAAGGGATCCGTCGGATACTCCAACACACACTTCTCCAAGTGTGTGAACCTCGAACTAACAATCCGGCAGAGCTTCGCTAAGCTAAGACGGATTTGGGGCAGCAACTTTGTGGGAGGGAGGAAGCATCAAGTAGTGTGTGAAGAGGGAGAAGAGGGGTCCTTTTATAGAAGAGGAAGGGTGTAACATCCCAGGATTTTAGGTCACAAAAAGAGAGACAACAGACATGTGCATTGCATTCATGCATGAGAAAATCTAGGAAATTTTCGCGCTTTTAATTAAAACCTATCAAAGTGATTGAAGTTTCACTTGAGTTGATGGAATTGAAGTAGATCATCAATTGGAGCGCGATAAATTTCAAAATGACCTTTGTTAAAAACCCTTGTTTTGGGTAGAGATAATCACTATACTTTAAAAGAGAGTGAAGTGAGGAAGAACTCAAATACTAACACACCGATTCAGGAACCAATATCCACTCTTACCATGATCAACATGGTATCCCTTTAAACCTAATTATTGAACTCATATATAGTGCATGTTTATGATTTAGTGATGGGATTGATAAGTAGATATCATCCTAAGAAAGTATGGAGTAGGAAAGCTTCAGTGAGTATATATGAACTAGGAGGTAACTATGCATATGAAAGCCATTTAGGAGACTTTAGTATATACTCATATTTCCACTAGGCCAGGTAACTTGTTGTAGGAGAGGAGATCACAAGCATGTTCTCTAAAATCTTGGAATAGATAGAGCATATGTCATGTTAGTTACTTCTCGGAGTGATCACTATCTCCTAATAAGAGAGATACAATCTAGCATATCCTATAACATTCATCCATCCATTGAAACTCTATTTTATGAGTCAAGTTATGACTTATGCATCACTTATTTATTGTGAGTAAAACTTATCATATTTCCTAATCTGCAATTATGGAGTGGTGTTCAAACCACCACTCATATGAGAATGAATCTAATCTATGGTATAGAGATCAACTCCCATAGTATTGTGAATCTTAAATCTTAAGATAATAAATCCAACTTAAAAGATAGGGAATTCTATTTTTGTGCCCCTGGTTCGTTAGTTGTACTCAGTTTTCCCCAGCCGCTTAACTTTTCCTTAGTTTTCCCCTTGCTCTAGTTTGAAACCCCTCACAGATGCTCGGGCGGGAGGGTTGCGGTCTGGTCAGAGGCCTTAGACCGTTACCGGTGACGACTAGGGAGCCACGGTGGTTGTGAATGGACCGTTGCTTCTGAATGGTGTTGACTGTTGATCCAATGAGACACGTCGGACTGGCAGTCTGTCACTCACCCAAAGCTTTTCCCTCCGCCCGGGACTGGAAGAGCTCACACACCGCCCCTCCGCTGCCAGCCCGTCCTGCCCTCCTACCTTATGGCGTCGTCCGCCCCCGAGCCGCCCCCGCCCCCACCACCACCCCCGGGAGGCGGAGAGGGCTCCGCCTCCACTAGATCTACCCCTATGGCGGTAGAGTTTGTACATCCATCTGGTGTGCCGATTATGCCCCTCAACAGTAGAGAAGATTGTGAATCGGAGGGATCTAACATATGGATTCCATCTGGGTAAGCATCGTCTGCCTATGTGAATTAAGAGTAGGCAGTTTTTGAGCGTGGATCATTGTTTCTCAACTAACTGCATTGCTTTTTGAATAGAATTGATCCAACGATGGCTTTTCGGCAGGTGGTTAGGCTGGATACTAGCTTTTTGCGTGATTCTGAATGCAATGTGAGCGGATTTTACATCCCAGCAGTGGTTGCAACTACCATCTCGTTGAGGGATTTAAAAGATAACATTTGTGCTTAGTACCCCTGGGGCACTGGCGATTTAGTTGATTTCCAATATTTCAATAGCACAGAGGGAAGATATGTTCCACTAATTTCTGATGAGGATCTGGGAATGCTTTTTTGCTTTAAATAATTCTTGCCGTGTCAGTAAAATTCGTATCCATGTGGACAGGGTCCAGGCATCATCTGGTGTTGGGGCATCATCAGGTGGTCGGGCATCATGTCTCTCTAGTGTTGCTGCCTCTGCTAATCATGTGCGCGCCCCGCTCCTTGTAGGTCCACAACAGCACCATCTGTCCCCAGTGCTAGTGATAGCCAGATCGTTTTTGCGGTCGATGTGGAGGACGATGCAGAGATTGAGGATCCGTCTCCTCAAGATGATTAGGATGAGTTGATGTTTCCTGAATTGGTAGATCAATGCAGTAAGCAGGCAATGGAGGATCAATACATGGAAGATATTGCACAAGGTGCCAGATTTGATGACACTGATGATGATGAGAAGGATGAGAACAATGACAGCCTTGTTTTAGCTGATTACGAAGGTGATGACTTGCCAACAATTGAGTGGAACAG
Source organism: Dactylis glomerata (assembly GCA_007115705.1). Lineage (NCBI taxonomy): Eukaryota > Viridiplantae > Streptophyta > Magnoliopsida > Poales > Poaceae > Dactylis > Dactylis glomerata. The sequence continues at coordinate 1,112,753 of QXEO01000518.1, forward strand.
GGAGGATCCTCAGCTTGTAGAAGGCACCATATTTCAAACGATGATGGACTACCGTAATGCAATTACTACATATTGCATTCTCTCCAAGAATGATTACGAGGTTATTAAAAGTGAGCCAGGTAGGTTCACAGTTAAGTGCCCATACAAGAGGTGTAGGTGGAGGCTGCATGCATCCACAATGCTCAGAAGCACCGTGGTTCAGGTACTATGCCAACCAGTTGTGTATTTTAGATCATGATGTAAAATTTGTTAACTGTTACTGACATCCCTTATAATTATGTTTCAGATAAAGAAGAACTTGATCGACCATACTTGTCCACCTTGAGCAGGAGCGCCAGAGGAGAAATCAAAGCTAGCGAAGACTAGGTGGTTGGCAGACGCAATCATAGATTGGCTGAGAGAAACTCCATCACTTGGTCCAACAACACTCATAAAATTGATATCTGATAAGTTTAATATAAACATACCTTACATGAGGATGTTCTATGCAAAGGAAATGGCTCTTGACAGGATCAATGGTCCATGGAATGAAAGCTTTTAGTTGCTTTACACTTTCAAAGCTGAAGTGGAGATGGCTAGTCCAGGCAGTGCTGTAGAGATAGACAAGCATACAGTTCCCTACAAATTGAAAAGCGGGAGGATAATGCAGAAGGAATGTTTTAGAAGGGCTTTTGTTTGTTTCAAAGCTTGCTGGAAAGGCTTTCTGAATGGTTGCAGGCCTTATTTGGCTGTGGATGCAATAGCTCTTCATGGCAGGTTTAAAGGACAGCTAGTTCTTGCTACTGTAATTGATGGACACAATTGGATGTTCCCTGTTGCTTATGGAGTTTTGGAGGTTGAGTCAGAGGAAAGTTGGACTTGGTTTCTGCAGAATTTGCGCGACCTTATAGGTCATCCACCAGGACTTACTATCCACACAGACGCTTGCAAAGGTTTGGAGAGTGCAGTAGAAGCAGTATTCCCTGGAGTGGAGCATAGGGAATGTATGCGACACTTGGCACAAAATTTTACAAAGAAATTCAAGGGTAAAGTTTATACTGACAACCTATGGCCAGCTGCATACACATGCAGCATTAGGAAGCATCTGTTTCATTTGGAAGTGTTGTATAAACAAAAATCTGGGGTGAAGGAGTACTTGGATGAACATCATGGTAGGGTGTGGTCAAGAAGCCAATTCAATGAAATTTGCAAGGTAGACTATGTAACAAGTAACCTTGCGGAGAGTTTCAATGCAAAGGTCAAGTCATTGAAAGGGCTTATGCGGTGGCAAATATTTGATAAGATTAGGCAGATGATCATAATAAAGATCGATCTGCGTCAAAGAATTGTAGCCACAAAATATGTTGGCCATCTCATGCTCCCATATTTGATTAAGTCTTTGCATGCCAGGGCAAAACAATTGAAGATGAAATGAATCAGAAAAGGAATGGAGGCTGAGGTAACCTACACTGATAGTAAAAATAGGCAGTGGAGGTATCCAGTGAGTTTGGTTGATAGGACATGCCATTGTAGGCGATGACAGATCCGTGGGATACCCTGCATACACGCATTTTTTTTCATGAGTGTTATAGCGGGTGCAGAAGGTGAAGTTGATCAGTATGTGTCAGAGTATTTCTCTGTTGCCAAATTTAGGGCTGCATATGCTATGAATGTTCCTACTTTGTTGGGAAAAGACCAATAGATGAAAGTCGATCCAGGCTTCAAACTGTACTCTCTAGTTTTGACTAGACCGGCAGGTATGCCGAGGAAGAATAGGATCAGAGCTAGTGCAGAAGGTGGTGCACTGATTCGATGATGTAAGTGCAAACATTGTGGAACCCCTAGACACATTGCTAGGCTTTGTAAAAATCTAGTTGACCCAGCTTTTGGAATGGAAGGTCAGGCGGGAGCAGCAAATGTAGAGGAGAATGAAGCAACAATTCAACATGAGGAGATTAAAGCAATGGATCATGAGGAGATTGAAGCAATGGATCGAGAGCTGCTTGAACCGATGGATCAACAGCTGATTGAACCGATGGATCGAGAGCTGCTTGAACCAATGAATTGAGAGCTGCTTGAACAGATGAACCAAGAGCTGCTTGAATCGATGGATCCAGAGCAGAGGGAATAGATAGATCGAGAGGCTGTTGAAGCAATGGATAGATAGCTGAGTGAAGCAATGGATCAAGAGCTGGGTGAACTAATGGATCAAGAGCAGATTGTAGAAGCAAGGGAAGAAAATGCATTAGAAGAAAGAGCACGAGCTTCATATGATATGGTTGTCTCGGTCTTGGCACAACCCGAAGAGAAGAAGAAGAAGAACAAGAAAGATGGCAAAAGGAAGTTAGACACCGGTAATATCCCTGTTAGGATTACCCGGAGTAAGGTGGTGGACCCAGCGAGTCACACCAGGAGCAAGAGAAAGATTTTATTTTGAATAATTAATTTGAATTTGTATAAACAATTTGTATTGGGGATCCCTTTGTATTGAATTCGAACTAGTGTGACGTTCCCAAGTTTGTATGTTGAATAATCACAATAATGTATGTGTTATTTGCTTGAATAAGTTCCTAGTCCATGAGCTACTAGCTATAGTTCATCGCTTGAGGTTTCCTCACTTTTACCCCTCTTAGTGACTAAACTCAAAAAATATAGTTTTGGGTTTATTTTAATTCATAATAATTCAAAACATGGTGGAACCTTCCCATGGAGTCTTGTTATGTTACCTACAACCTAGAGAACTAATAATGGAAAAGGAAATATAGAGATATGAAGTTTCCCTTTCCCAAAACCACTTCCTAGTCCATGAGCTACTAGCTATGAAGATGCAGGGCTTTCTACTCAACACACTTCCCAAATACCCACTATGCTTACAAACTTTGTCCAAATGAGTCCAAATTCGTCACACTTGTGTATTTTTAAATTGCAAACAATATCACATTGGCCAAAATGTAATATATTGTTCAAATAACACAATCTAACAATTTTTATGCTAAAAGCTTCAATTTCCCTTACTCCCTTTATTATTTGGGTGCCCCTGTTTTACTTAGTTTTACTCAGTTTTCCCCCTCTGGGTCCACTTGTTTTATTTAGTCCTACTCAGTTTTGCCCTTCTGATAAACATTTCCTCACTTTTCCCCCTCTTAGTTCTACTCAGTTTTCCTCACTTGTACTCACTGGCTGATCTCTGATTGGTCGAGATGTATGTCACATGAATCTTGGTTGGTTGATAGCTCAACATACGCTTGCACCATTGGATCATTTATGATCGGATGGCCTGTATATCTCTTTCTACCTCGATGGACGCATACAGAGAGAAGAGCAGAGCACATACCTACCAACCCTGGCAGTCGCATATTCTAGTCGCATCTTTCTCTCTTACTCTGGCGGTCGCGGCGGCGCGGATTTGTAGCATGCATGTGTGCGTGCAGCGGCGCGGATCTAACTGTGCGTGTGGCCACGCAGTACTGCAGCGTGCGGCGACGCGGATCTAACTGTGCATGCGGCGGCGCGGATCTAACCGTGCGGCAGCGTGGATCTAAGAGTGGCGGTGATGATCTAAGAGTTCCGGTGAGGATCTAACCCTCATAAATAGTTGAAATATCTCTCTCTGTCTCACTTTCGTTTATCTTCTCAGATCTGTTGATGATGAAGAACACCAAGACGGTGGCCGTGCCGACAGTGCTCACCGATACCAAGACGATTGAAGCCATCGCCTGCAACATCGCTGTGACGGCACAGATCCGGCCTTCAATGTTGGAGCCTGCCGATGTCTCACTTCCATTGCCCTCCTCAGATCTATTGCTGATGGACACCAAGATGGCGGCCATGTCGACAGTGGTCATCGATGCCAAGATGATTGAAGCCATCTCCTACAACATCGCTGCGATGGCGCAGATCCAGCCTTCAATGTCAGAGCCTGCCGATGTCTCACTTCCGTTGCCCTCCTCAGATCTATTGCTGATGGACATCAAGACGGCGGCCGTGTCAACAGTGGTCATCAATGCCAAGACGATTGAAGCCATCGCCTACAATATCACTGCGATGGCGCAGATCCAGCCCTCCTCCATGTCCAAGTTTGCGGATGGTGCAGATCCAACCACCAAGACGGCGGTGGTGCCAAGAGTGGTTACAAAGCCACAGATCCAGCCCACCTCCATGTCCGAGTTTGCGGATGGCGCAGATGACCACCCCTCATCCGCCCGTCGTCCAGGTCCTTCTAGCCCATCGGTGCGCGGCCGTGTTTGACGCCGCAAATTGGGATAAATTATGATAAATTTGTATTTTTCAATTTCAATTTGGGATAAAATTGTTCGAACTACTACCTCTGTCTCAAAAAAAGCTTCTCCACTTTTTCGATGTGTCCCTGTACATCCGAATGTATGATTTGAATTCTATCCCAACTTGATTGGGAAGATTGATATGTATTTGATCCGAGAGGCTGGTACATGCTTTCACTTTTGGGATCCCTTCACTTTTATAAGATGTTCATGCATGAAAATTATCGCGCGCATTACTTAGCACAACTAGGAAATTGTACGCCAAAATACAGTGGTTAGAGCCACACCAAAATACAGTGGTTAGAGCCATCTACTGAATAACAATTCTATACTATCTAAATTATCTACCACAACCACATAACTGCTAGGACAGGGATGACACCTAATAAAACTATCCAGATGAATCTACTTTTCGCATCTCCCATCACTTGAAGTTTATGTTCTAGATTTTCTACCACTTGATCAAATACGGCAAGATCTGTCTCAAGTATCAACTTCTCCTTGTGAATAAGCTTTGAATTCTTCTTTTCTTCCTCCACAGTACGCTTCAGCTCAAATATCATCAGGTTTTTATGGGCCAATTCATCACCTAAATTGGCCACCTTCTCCTCCAAATCCATCCTCTGTCTACACCACTGGGTTGATTCATCTTGGTATGCAATGTACCATGGATCATCGGCTTGCCTGGCAAACTGTAACAATAATGGAAAAAAGAACAACTAAAATCACTCCAACAGGCTATGGCGGCACTTCAAATTCAACGGTAGTACAGAGAGCAGAAACTAGATACCTGCACTTCTGACAAGGTAGGAGAAGTAGAACATGGCCACGACATGATCGAATCCCCACCCTCACCGGTGTACCCGCTACGACCAGACATTGAGAACTATTTCGCACCTGCAAACTCCAATAAATTATGGGAACCAAATCGATTACGGGGCGGCGGAGGCAGAAGCGGAGGTCTTACCAAGCTATACTACCAATTGGTGCGCGGAACAAATCCCGGTCGTCGTGGGCGGTGGATCTGCTTGCGGCAGACTTTCCTACGGCGGGTACAATGCGTGCGGTGGGAACAAATCCTGGTCGTCATGGGCAGTGGATCTGCTTGCCGCAGTCTGTCCGATGCCACCAAGGGACAGAGCCGGCGGCGTGACAAGGCGCTGGTGATGGCTGCTCTATCCGAGGGTGGGGAACGAGCTTCCAGCGGTTATCCGATGACTAATGAGATACACAACACTAGGTTCTAGCCATGTTTAGCTTAAGATTCACTTTTGATTAAGCTGCAAAAATAGTCACCTGCTGGGTCTAGCTTAAGAAAAATTAATCAGCGAACTTGTTGCTTCTCTCTAACTAAAAGCAGGGATATATGCCTTTTCACTAAGGGCGACCCTAGCCGTCATTGGCTGAGTCAGCTACACAGAGCGGCTCTATATGATTTTCTCTAAATAAATAGATGACCCCAGCGGTCATTGGCTGCGGAGGCCCCACAGAGCGGCAATATATGATTTTCTCTAAATAAATTGATGACCCCACTGGTCATTAGCTACGGCAGCCCCACAGAGCGGCAATATATGTCTTTTCCTGAAAATTACACGACCCCACTGGTCATTGGCTGCGGCAGCCCTATAGAGCAGCCCCATTTGTCATTGGTAGCACCGCGTATACAATCAGGAAATAAAACGGCCCACACAGATTCTAGCATGAGAAATAAACATTTATAATAAACATGGAATATGATAATAACCACTTTATTATTGCCTCTCGGGCATATTCCCTTCAGATGGTGGTATAGGTGATGAACGCACGGTCGTTGCCGTGCCTCCATTTGCCCGGTGTCAACACCATCAGGACGGTGGTGCTATCGCTGCCACAACCACGGCTGCGATGACTCGGCTCTGGTGTTCATAGCACAACACCCCTAGTGAGCTACTCTCCTCCCTGCCCCCTCTACTCCTCTAGATTGAGGGTCTGGATCATTTTCATGTGTGCCTGATGCTCTAGTATGTGCTACTATGATGCTGTAGTTCTACCTTGTTGGTGTCATAAACGTATAGTGATGCCTAATTTCTAATTCTCTGCGGGTTTACTTCCCTTTGGTTAGGTTTATGCTTGATTATGCCTTGCAGTTATGACCTTGAATTGCTTATGTTTCATTCTTGCCCAAGGAAATGTGCCTAGTTGTAATTCTGGTGCTCCTTTTATGTTAGTGATGTGTGGGCTAGTGGCTTCCTTCCAGGAGAAATGAGTTCCTGAAGAATCCTCTGTTGGTTATCGCACTACATGACCAGTGAGCTCCTAGCTTAGCTGCTGCTGATGAATGGGTTGAGAAGCAGTGATCCCATTACTGCTCTCAGTGTGATGGATTGAGTGGTTTTCAGTAATAGCCTCTATTACTGACTTTTTCTCTCCAAGTGTGAAGAAATAGATGGTTTAAATATGATACAAGGCTTGCCCTGTCTATTAGTAGTACCACTTGACTGCTTAATTATTTATGATGGTTTACTTAGGGTATTTGCTTAGGTTTGTGTAGCCAAGCAACTCATGTGTTGCGAACGCTAGTGTATAATGGATAATTGGTAAAAAAAATTGGAGTCTAGGATGAGCTCTAGGACATCACGAGAGGGTTCGGAATGGTTTGGAGAATAAGATTCATATAATGGAAAGCAGTTTTAGGGTTCTAGAAAAGTTTTGGTATTTTGCCGGTATTGGATCGGACGTTCTAGAAACTTCCGAAGTGGGACTAGGAGTGGGCTCACATGTCAGGGACCAGCGTGGACCCAAGGGGAGGTCATCTAACCTAATGGTCCAAGAGCACCAGCCCCCCAAAGGCCCAGCCAGCCAACCCTAGGGTAACACTCTAGAAGGAGGGGGAAGACTTGCCCCCAAGTCTCCTATGGACTGCCGGCCTAAGGACTTGGAGAGGGGGCAACCCTAGCTGCCCTAGCCCCTACATAAAAGGGGGCAAGGGCACCGGCCTCCACACCCCCAACCCTAGCCGCCACCCAAGTGCTACCCTTCCTTCCTTCTTCCCTGAACCGCGTGTAGGCGAAGCCTACTCGCAGAAACTCTCCATGATAGCACCATGCCGTCGTGCTGCCAATCTAATCTACCACTCTACCATATCTTGTTGGACCAAGGAGGAGGAGTCATTGGTGTTCTGCACATGTGTATCTCTCAGAGGCATCATCCGTTGCGGCGTTAGATCAGATCGGATCGCGAGGAGGAGAAGGCTAGTACGACTACATCATCCACATTTTTTTGAATGTTTCGATTGTGCAATTTCTTCAAGGGTATGAAGAACTCATCTACCTCTCTCATTGATTACCATCTCCTAGATTAGATCTTGTCTTTCTTGTTTGCTTCCGTAGATTTTTTATTTACTATGCTGCAAAACCCATCAAGAACACTCTGCACTTGGAGTCCCAATGAAGTGGCACATTGCTTAGTTTCATCAGCAGGTATGCATCATTCTACACTAGCAGGCCTTGGGTTAGTAGGAGCAACACTACTCGACAAGGAAGCGGCCTTGCAACCCAACGGATCACCACGCCATCATAATAGCCCTCGGCGTGAAGTGGTGACCCGAAGGTATAGGTCTCCACAACACAATAGATTGCCACGCCGTCGCAGCAGCCCTCGGCAAGAATTGGCAACTCGAAGGTCCAAATTACCATATTGAGCACCAAACAACACGCATGAAGGATATGCAAGAAACAACATCACACAACAGCGAGTCGACGACAGATCTCGCTATGAACACGACAAACACAATTACATGGATGAATATAACAATAAATTATTGTATCATGTAAATCGATTGTATTTGTACATACATCAGCTAGGATTTTATTAATGTGGCATTTTTATTTTGGATAAATATACCCGTGATGAACAAAAAATAATGAACGGTCACTGCTATGCCAGCGGGACTGACGGACACAAGTAATGTGACTGTCATTGCTAAATATGAACATTTGAAATATCCACTAGCAATGAAGTGACTGTTGTAATCTTGCATGTAAGAGGTAAATGACTAACGATAGATGATGTGTAAATTTGATCGCCGGTGATTATGTACCAATGAAGGTATCAGAACAATATCCACATTAGAGCAAATCTAGAAACGATGGGCAGGCTTCCAGTCCTCTCCAGATCTTGACATCAAGTTGATGAACATTACGTTTCTATGAATCCCAACCCTGTCGGTGTTTGTTTTGTGTCAATGATCTGTACTTTATCTCAATGTTGCTGCAATATTTGTTAGTGCCGCTCGCTAGATGTAGAAACTGCCATCGACAGCCATTAGAGGTTGATCTAGGCCTCAGTGTGAAAGAACCAAGCTATATGTAACACATGAAAAGGGTGTTCAGATTGCATTGTAATTCAGTCATAATATAACATTTTTAGTTGTGCGGACGTTTACACACAAAGAAACATCATAGTAATGGCATAGTTCATGTTAATCTCTTTATTAGGCATCAGCAATTTATTTTTCATTCTAAGGAAAACCACCTCACTAAGAAAGCTAATCTTTCCCTTATGATGTTTCCATCATATATTGCATGTTCATGCTCCATTTTTTTCACCTTGTAGTAGCACCTTTAGTTGATCAACTGAAGTCTTATTATCACACATAACACAGTAGCAAAGAGTTTCACCAGGATCGGCAGTAAAACCGCATGTCCTGGATTCATACTTCTGTTGTACGCAGAAGTTATTACATTCTTTATGATCACAAAGTCCAGGTCGTAATTTGTAGGTATGTGTAGTACACTTAGCTTCTGTACCTATATTAACAAACAACCATTAGGACATAAAATATTTGATGTATATCATTTGTACAATATTATTTACTTACTGTAACAGAAGAGGAGTACTAATATGATCATAGATACAACTACTATTGACACCTTGCGTGCCATGGTGTATACTTGTGTTTGTGAATTGAGATATAGAAGGCTAGATTTGTTGGATTGGTAACTTGAGATATATAAGGCTAGATTTGGTATACATGTGTATTTATACTGTGAAGTTTGTATATGAAAAACTAGAAGTTTGTACATTTATTTTCTTAAGTTGGCAACCATTAAGTAATAATTAATTAGTTGATAAGGTGAAAAAATCCTTAATTAATTAACATTTACAAAATTCCTTCGAATAGCACATAACTCTATTACCCAATTAAGAATTGTTGGTTTGTATTGTGGGTGACAAGGGTATAGCTAATAGAGCCTGTTAGTTGAGTACCCCTAAGGCCCGTATAGCTAGGCCCAATTGTAATAATAGTCGAATACGAGTCTTTACCGTATGTCGATATTATAATCTGTATCGGACCCTATCCGATCCTCAAGACCTGGCCACCTATATATAGGGGCCAGAAGGGGACGGTGTAGGGCAGATTGAAAGCAAGCCAGGTTGAACACCCAAGTTTACTTTCGATACACACCTATTTCGACTAACTCTACCGACGAGTTCATCCGACGCCCTATCTCTCCGATCCTAAGTCCTTCATTTAGGACATTTGTCGAGTTAACCTTCGTCAATTAGCGCCGACCGTGGGGATCTTGGGCGTTAGAATCATGAATTCGACGGCTTTTTCGCTTTTAGCCAACAACAGTTCAAAACTCGACGGAAGTGAAGAGATAGAGTTAACCATTGGAAGTTTGAGCATCATCATTGAACCATCGGGTTCATCCCGCCTCTCGGATTCGACGAAACCAGATCCGTCGGCAAACAAGCCCAAAACAGAAGAAACATTGGAATCATCAGAAGGCTCTTCCAGCGAGGCAAACTCGCCGGTCAGTTTCAACAAAACACCAATCGTAGAAGGCGACAAAATTCAGAAAAATTTCGACTCAGAAGAAACAGCGTGTCAGACGCACAATAACGCAAAGGACTTCGCCATGGGAAGCATCGGCGTCTCCAAGGTGCATCAGTTATGCATCATTATCACTGAAGCAGAAAAAGAAAACAATAGCAAAGGAAATAAGAATGTCGACAGGCAAGTCGACAAAGTAAAAGGTTACAACAAGAAGGAAAAGGAGAAAGTCCATGTTTCAGCTGGTGAATGGAAGATGATCAAGTCAGCTATCAACCACGGTACAGAAGTACCCAAAGGATCAAGAAGAGAAGTACTAATGGGATATCAGTACGCATTATACTAGCACAGGAAGAAGCTAAGGGAAGTACTAAAGAGATATGGTTTTTCAAGATAATAACAGTACATCAAAGGAGGAATACTGGGAAGACAACAGTGAAGATTCAGAATACAGCAGAGAAAGGCGTGGAGACCCAAAGCACAACAGGGGGGCGACAGCATGCGGGAGAGAAGAGGAGTACTCAAGGAGCCCTACCCCGCAGCTGGAAGAAGAGGAAGATGACTTCATACAAAAGACACCAGAAGCAGCACTAGTAGTAGCACAAGCATATTTATTAGCTACAAGACCAGAACCTGGGGACCCACGGGAAGATATGCACCGAGCCACGATACAAAGCCTCGGAATAGTAGAAGGAAAGATCAGGGAACAAGGTCCAAAGACGAAGTCGACAAATTGCAAGGGAAATGGAAAGGAAACGTTCAGATGCAATTTCAAAGACATCGAGTATAGTGAGTCATCAGAAGAGAAAAAGTGACAGAAAAAGAAGGAGGACGCAAGAAGTATAATAGTACAAGCTCACGTAAATAAATCACGTCATGCCTGGAGGGAAGAGAATTACGAAGACGACGATAAAGATATGGGTGCGTTATGTTTTACCCGCAGGGTTCGCAAAACACGGGTACCCAAAGGATTCAAATTACCACACGACCAACCTAAGTATGATGGGTTGCAAGAACCTACCCTATGGTTATCAGATTATCTGTAGGCAGTACAGATATTAGGGGGAACAAAGGCGACTGCAATGCAAAGTTTGCAGCTGCATCTCACCGGCGCCGCACGGTCCTGGCTGAATACTCTACCCAACGAATCTATCGGAAGTTGGGGGGAACTCGAAAGTCAGTTCACAAGAAATTTCCGTTCCACCTACAAGCGCCCAGCGTCACTGGAGGAAGTTAAAACATGTGTGCAGAGGAAAGGCGAAATGCTGCGCTCTTATATACAACGCTGGAGTATAATCAAAAACTCAGGAGAGGACGTCTCTGACGAACGAGCAATAGATGCTTTTTCGGCCGGACTTCGTCACTCAGATCTCGTGGAAGAAATAGGAAGAACAAGACCTATGACAGTAGCCGAGCTAATGGAACAAGCCAATAAATTCACTGATGGAGAGGACGCGTATAACAACAAAAGAGGACGTTCACCAGAAGTCAACAAAATAAGTAGACAGAGGAGACAACACCGCAGCAGGGATAACCAAGGAAGGCGAAATCAGGTAGCCGCGGGTTATGTACTAGAAGAAGAGAAAGGATATGAAAGTAGAAGGTTTCAGGCAAAAGGTGTAGAAAAATCGAGATACTCCGGTCCTTTGGCCGAGGATATGCTATATGGACCTTGTCGAATCCACTACGCGTATCTTGACGGCAAAAGAGTCTCAAATCACCAGATGAAGGATTGCAGAACATTCCTAAGGTTGCAAAGCGCCATGGGCTCAAAACAAGAAGGGAGGCAAGGAGAAAGATACAAAAGTCAAGGATATCAAATGCAAAAGCTAGCAAGGCACTTAGGGTGTGTTTGGTAGCCCAGCCCACCTCAGATATTCCCAGTTGGACCAACATTTGGCTGTTTGGTAGGCCGGCTCTCCCATCTCGGCACTGCCCAACAGAGCCGAAAAAGGCCCCTCAGCCCTGCCGGGTAGAGAAGCTCGATTCGAGCTTCGCACCTGGGCAGGGCTGGACTCGGCCGAGCTTCCACCCCGCGTCCCCGCCCCCCACCTCGCTCCCGTAGGGGTCTCAGCGCCCGAGCGTCACTCTTCCCCCACCCCACTTGCTCTCTCTCTCTCTCACCTTGTCCTGAGCAGCGCCGCCCCCTCCCGGAAGTCGGCCTCCGCCACCAGCCGCCGGGCCCCGCCTCCCCACGCTGGCCTCCGCCTCCAGCCGCCGGACCCCGCCTCCAGCCGCCGGACCCCGCCTCCAGCCGCCGGACCCCGCCTCCAGCCGCCGGACCCCGCCTCCCGACCAGCGCCGGCCCCCGCCTCCCGACCAGCCTCCGCCGCCTCCTGACCAGCGCCGGCCCCCGCCTCCCGACCAGCCTCCGCCTCCTCCCGACCAGCGCCAGCCCCCGCCTCCCGACCAGCGCTTCTCCCCCCTTCCCTGTCCCCGTCCACGCGCCCCTTTGGGCAGCATCCTCGCCGCGCCGGCGACCGGAGCTCCGATGCTCAGCTCCGGAGCTTCTCTAGGGACCTGATTGCTTTTCTAAAAAAAATGTAGGGACCCGATGGCTTTTATTTTTTATAGGGCTGGGCTGAAGTCATACTACCTACCAAACAATATCTCAGCTCAGCTCGGCTCGGTTCATACGAGCTACCAAACACACCACAAAAAAACACATTTGTATGAGGTGAGCTTAGCTGAACTCAGCTTGTATGAGATGGAATAGTACAACCGGGCTACCAAACACGCCCTTAGAGTCAAAAGTGTACATATCAGCTATGATTCAACCGGTGCCCAAGTCAAAGAAAGAGCAAAAGAGCATATCCAGGGAAGTCAACCTAGCAATATCATCACCACCAGCCACCACAGAGTACCTACGGTGGTCGGAACAACCAGTCAAGTTTAGCAGAGCAGACCACCCGAGGAAAGTTCCCAGGCCAGGTCACTCACCTATGGTTTTAAAGGCACAAATAGGAGGGTACGACATCGGAAGAGTGTTCATGGATGCAGGGAGTGGCATAAATTTAATATATGCCAGAACCCTAAAGGCAATGTGCATTTCGCTGACGAGTCTAAAGCCAACAGATTGCTCTTTCCACGGGATAGTACCAGGAGCTGCAAACCACCCTTTCGGGAGAATAGAACTCGATGTCTGCTTCGGCAGCAGCGGAAACTACCGAAAAGAGAAACTGGAATTTGAAGTAATGGACTGGCCGTCGCAATATCATGCAATCCTGGGACGCCCAGCATTTGCAAAGTTCATGGCAGTACCACACTACGCGTATCTTACGTTAAAAATTCTAGGACCCAATGGAACAATCACAGTACAAGGGAGCTTTGAAGTAGCCAATACATGCGACAGGGAATTTAACAGGATGGCACAAACTTTCGGCATGATAGCAGAGTATGAGAGGTTAAAAGGAGAAACAGATCATAATGTACTACCCGACGTTGGACGATCCCTGCCAGATTAGGCTTTTGACACGTCTCAGGACTCGAAGAAAATCCAGGTCCATCCTACAGATGCAAACAAGACGACATCAATTGCGGTGAACTTGGATCCTGCGTAGGAAAGCGCGCTCGTCAAGTTCCTCCGTGAGCGCAGGGAAATCTTTGCCTGGTGTCCATCAGACATGCCAGGGGTTCCCAGGGAACTCGTCGAGCATGCATTAAACATAGATCCCAAGGCAAAGCCAGTCAAGCAGCCACTACGATGATTCGATGAACCTAAGAGGAAGGCGATAGCATCAGAGTTGCACAGGCAAGAAAATGCCAAATTCATCAGAGAAATCAAAACTTCAAGTTGGGTGTCGAACCCAGTCATAGTACCCAAGAAGAACATAGACGTACAAAGAGTATGTGTCGACTACACATCTCTCAATAAGCATTGTTCAAAGGATCCCTTCCCTTTACCCCGCATCGATCAAATAATCAATTCAACAGCGGGATGCGCAAGGCTTTCCTTTTTGGACGCATACTCTGGCTACAATTAGATCAAATTGAAGAAAGAAGACGAAGAAAAAACGGCCTTCATCACACCGTATGGGGTGTTTTGCTACCAAGTGATGCCTTTTGGCCTAAAAAATGCAGGAGCAACTTATCAAAGGATGATGCAAAGTTGCCTCGGGAGCCAAATAGGGCGCAACATACAAGTCTACATTGATGATGTAGTCATCACCACAAGAGAGGAAAAATCTCTAATCAGCGACTTGGCAGAAACTTTCGACAACCTGAGCAGGTACAAGCTTAAGCTTAACCCGACAAAGTGCTCTTTCGGCATCTCAGTAGGACAACTTCTAGGGTTCCTGGTATCAGCACGAGGAATAGAGGCGAACCCAGAGAAGATTCAAGCAATTTTGACAATGGGGAAACCCACGAAACTACACGATGTACAGAAACTTGCAGGACGCGTCGCGGCACTAAGTCGCTTCGTCGCGCGGCTAGGGGAGAAGGCGCTTCCTTTTTATGCACTTATGAAGAAGTCAGACGATAAATTCGAGTGGACAGAAGAAGCAGACGCAGCGTTTGCACAGTTGAAAAAAGTGCTTTCCACGCCACCAGTGCTGGTCGCACCAAAAGAAAAAGAACCACTGCTATTGTATATCGCCGCAACCCATCAGGTGGTGAGTACAGTATTAGTAGTCGAAAGAAGCGAAGAAGGAAAGGCCCATGGCATTCAGAGGCTAGTATATTTCATCAGTGAAGTGTTGTCTCCAACAAAACAAAGGTACCCGCACTATCAGAAGTTGGCATACAGTGTCTTCACAACCGCACGAAAACTACGACAGTACTTTGCGGTGCACCCAATTATAGTGGTGAATGAGGCGCCATTGTCGAACATAATGAATAATCCTTCAGCAACAGGATGTGTCTCTTTGTGGGGAATCGAGTTCTCTCCCATGGACATCACGTACGAAAAAAGGAAGGCAATCAAGTCGCAAGTTTTGCCAGATTTTACGGCAGAGTGGCTGGAGCTGCAGAGCACAGGACCACCAGATTTATCCAGTGTTTGGACAATGTACTTCGACGGTTCTAAAAGAGTTCAAGGCGCAGGCGCAGGAGTAGTGTTGATATCACCTCATGGCGACAAATTGAAGTATGTTTTAAGGATGAGCTTTCCACAGGCTTCTAACAATGAAGCAGAGTACACGGCTTTGTTGTACGGAATGAAGATAGCTAAAGCATGTGGAGCAACTCGCCTAAAAATATTTGGAGATTCCAACCTTGTTGTCCAGCAAGTTATGAACAGATGTGACACAATCAATGACAACATGATGGCCTACAAAAATTTGTACCATTATCTTGAAGGAACGTTCGATGGATGCGAAGTTTCGCACGTAAGCAGAAACAGCAATGAAGAAGCCAACAATCTAGCAAATATCGGGTCACAGTGTTTACCTGTGCCATCCGGAGTATTCTGGGAGGAAATAGTAGAAAGATCAATAAAAGGTGGGAAAAGTTTGACTACTACGGTAGGCTCGGGGGCTACATCAGAACCGAAGGAGGTCATGATGATAGAAGAAACATGTATGCAGCCGTATCTTGTATACATGATAAATAAAAAACTACCAGAAGACACAGTGGAGGCTAAGAGGATAACTCAAAGATCAAAAGCGTTTGTCGTGTTGCAAGGGAAATTATATAAGAAAAGTATTACTGGCGTTTTGCAGCGTTGTGTAACACCTCAAGAAGGACAAAAAATACTACAAGACATACATGGTGGAATATGCGGCCATCATGCTAGCAGCAGAGCAATAGGAGCAAAAGCTTTCCGAGCAGGATTCTATTGGCTAACAGCCATCGAGGACGCAAAAGATATAGTTTGAAAGTGTGAAGCATGTCAGAGGTTTGCATCTAGACTGCACGCACCAGCAGCAGAACTACAAACAATACCATTATCTTGGCCTTTTTGCACAATGGGGCCTAGATATGGTGGGAAAGTTGCACAAATCCTGGCCAGGAGGGCATGTCTACATGTTAGTGGCAGTCGATAAATTCACCAAGTGGGTAGAAGCGGCCCCGGTGATAACTCAAGATTCTACAGCAGCAATCAACTTCATCAAGTCAATAGTTTTTCGTTTTGGTGTACCATACAGCATCATCACAGACAACGGGACGAATTTCACTTCAAAGGAATTCAAGAGTTACTGCGAAGGATTAGGGATCAAGCTAAAATTCGCATCGGTGGCGCACCCGAAGACAAATGGACAAGTCGAAAAAGCCAATGGCCTGATATGTAGTGGGATAAAAAAGAGGCTCCTAGCACCTCCCGAGAAAGCCAAGAGCGCCTGGGTAGAAGAGTTGCCCTCCGTTCTTTGGAGTCTAAGAACTACGCCTAACGCAGCAACTCAAGAAACTCCTTTCTTCCTGGTCCATGGCGCAGAAGCCGTGCTTCCAGTCGAGGTCACGCACGAGGCTCCAAGAGTGACAGCATATGATGAGACAACATCAACAGAAGCATTGCAGGATGATGTCGATGCACTAGATGAAGCAAGAGATAAAACATTAGAAAGGGCTACGCAGTATCAACAGAGTCTACGAAACTATCATAGTAGTCGAGTTCGTCCACGATCCTTCGTGGTGGGAGACCTAGTTCTACGACTCAGGCAAGACAGCCACGGCAAGTTGGAGTCCCCTTGGGTGGGACCTTATATCGTCACTGAAGTAATACCTGGAGGAGCATATTGACTACAAGACAAGAAGACTGGGAAGGATGAGAGCAACCCATGGAATGCAGAGCAGCTACGGCGTTTTTACGCGTAGAATGCATATAGTGGTATTAATAAATTCGAGTTAACCTTCTGAACCTAGAACATGAAGCCACAGGTCAGGTTCTTTGGGTTGAACTCGACAAAATTGTACAATTATTATTTCCTCGCCTTGGGGGCTTCAACCCTCGGGTCGTATGAAAGAAATTTCTATCACGAATTGGAAGACTCTTTTCATTGAAAGGTTGTACAGTCAACTCGATAAATATTCAAGTACTATGGTTCACAAAGGAACCCGATATTCTTGGTTCATAAAGAACCCGATAGATGGAAAGCATACCTCAGAATAATAAACTTGTTTTCTTGGTACTAGCAAAAAACGTCGACATAGAATACGACGATTCATTACAAGGGAATATGGCAACAAGGACATTATCAAACGATATTACATAAAAAGCAAAATCCTAATGGAAGTAGACTTCAGCTTCATATTTCTTCTGGCAGAGGGTGCCGTCGTAGATCTTCACGTCGAACTTCGACGTGCCGATGTGAAAATCGAAGGCCATGAAGAAGCCTTGGTGGATGTCGTGGTCTTCTACGAACTGCGACCAGCCACCCTTAAAGTATTGCTCACCGTCGCCATCATACCACACCTCCACCTCGTATGGGACACCACTGCCAGACTGTTCGCGGAGAACCGCCTCTCGCAGTTCGCGCCCATCCATGAAGTTGGTGAAGCTCAGCGGCAGGCGCTAAATCTCGTGGCACTGCGCCATGGCGATGCAGAAGAAAGAAAAGATCCAGGGAGGCGCAGCAGGAACAGTGGAAGTAGAAGGAGGAGGAGCGGCTGGACCTGGAGCAGTGCCAGTCACCTTGGGCTTGTTCTTGCTACCAGGTGGGCGCCTGGGGCGACGTTTAGCTGGAGCAGCCGATGATGATCCTGCTGCAGCCAGAGTGTTGGTGTTCTTGTTTTTGCTTCCGCGAGGACGACCTCGGCCTCGGGGCGCCACCGGAGAACCAAGATTCAGACGGGAGCCATCTGCATCCGCCATGACGACAAAGGAAGAAAGAAAAACCCTAGATGGAGGGAGAAGATGATGCGGCGGAGGAGGAATTGGATTAGGGTTTTTTACCCTTGATAGAGGATGCTTTATTTATAAGCACATATTATCGGGCCCCCGTGCTAAAATAAGGCCCGTCAACATATTTTACAATAGGAGTTAAATTCTGCACATAGCAGACGATAATATCAAAGAACAAAAAAGAGAAGATTGAGTCGCATGATATGAAAACCTCGACTTGGACTCGGGGGCTTGCAAACAGTAGACGGTTAGCAGAAGGAAGAAGACATGAACTTTGAGCCTATGCTTGACTACAAGTATCCAAACATAGCCTCGGGGGCTACTCCCATCGGGAGCGCTGAGCGCGCACCCGATAGAGAAAGAAGAAGGGTAAGTACACAAATCTCGACTATGTAGTCGACAAAAGTGCAGAGAGATTACTCCCATCGGGAGCGAAAAAGATTACTTTAAAATCCGAATTTCTTTGATTTCATCAGCCAAGAATTTGGTTGCGACTTAAGATTCTCGAGTTACGTTATCGCAATGAAACTTGAATGCCGTGATTTATCGCGAAGGTAAGACGCCAGGATCCGTCCTGTGTGGCCCGGTATACGCACATGGATGCGCTCTGCTGGCATGTATCCATGTCTACGACGCGAAGAAAATCCTGGTGGACGCACTGGGTACCCTAAGAACCACTGGGATTCATTCTTTGTAAGTCCTAAATGCGGCAAAAGAATGTGTTTGACCGGTATCCCGAATTCAAGTCCAAGGGGATTGAATTTGAAGTAGGTGGCAAGTATCTGTTTCGGCAGTTAACTGACCTCTTGATCCGTCAGAGTTGTCAGGCTTGTTCATCAAAACCCCTTGCGAACAAATTATAATAAAATAAGTCGAAAGACCAAGTCAAAGATTTGAAGATAAGAAGAAGTCGAAGAGTTGATCAAGTCGAAGATTTGAAGATTAGAGATTCAACCTGAATCTACAATTCTGGTAGAATCTCAGGGGCTACTGACAAGGGTATAGCTAATAGAGCCCGTTAGTTGAGTACCCCTAAGGCCCGTATAGCTAGGTCCAATTGTAATAATAGTCGAATACGAGTCTTTACCGTATGTCGATATTGTAATCTGTATCGGACCCTATCCGATCCTCGAGACCTGGCCACCTATATATATGGGCCAGGAGGGGACGGTGTAGGGCAGATTGAAAGCAAGCCAGGTTGAACACCCAAGTTTACTTTCGATACACACCTATTTCGACTAACTCTACCGACGAGTTCATCCGACGCCCTATCTTCCCGATCCTAAGTCCTTCATTTAGGACATTTGTCGAGTTAACCCTCGTGAGTGGGTTTGTTTTAACTAATCATGTCTATAGAAGCAACAAACTTTCACGGAAAAACTATTCTAATCTCAGGCTCAGATGAGCCCTTTTCTAGACCGCTTGTTTAATATAAAGAAGAATTGTAGCTACCATGTATCCCATTTGTATGCTGTTTTCTTTTATTACCACTGTGCCTGCTGGACCCACACCTGCGCATCGACAGCTCACAGAAACGTCTTACGTACATGACGAGGTCGACGGAGTGGACCGGGGTCAAAAGCCATCTGTACCAACCTGTTTCGAGGCAAACCCTATCTCACATGGGCAGCGGGGCTTTCTTCCTCGAAAAGATTCGTCCCCCATCTTGTCCACACTCCCATTTTGCCGCCGCCCTCCATTTTTCGCATTGCTACACTCCACACTTTAGCATTAGGATCCTTGCAAGCCATCCTACGGGTGGTGCCCTGCCCATAGTGCAGCGACGAGGTCGTCACCTCGATCTGCCTCAATGGAACCCGTCTAGGCATGCGATTTTACAAGAGCTGCCAATACTTCGTAAGAAATTCCCTTGTTTTGATCTGCAAGCTCGCGATTTTTGATCTCAAAAGTAATGTGCATCCATTGGTAGTACAAGTATGCGGCGTCGTTGGATGGCTATCTGTAGCAGGTTCGACCACCAGCCGCACTCAATAGCAGAGCATCCAAGCCGCCCCGGTTGCCGCACAAGCACTGCAGGGTGCCCTTCCAACTAGTCAACAAGCTCATACCATTGTTGGTGCTCCATCAGCTGCAGAAGAACATAAATCCCTTGTCACCGACCGGACTTGCTTTCTCCATCCCAAGTACTGACGCTGCACTTGTCACTAATTCCGCTATAGCCACAGTCTGCTTGGCACACATGACCTCCACCGCCGACATCAGATCGACAGTATTGAAGTTTTCCCCTGCCCTTTTTACACTGCTAAGCTGCCAGCCAATGAAGCATCAGCGTTAACACTCTTCTAGCAAGCTATCCTGAATAATCTGACGAATCCGTCCTTATGGTTTCTAGTCAACAGTTGGGAGGTGCGGCGGCATAATCTGCTTCATCTCCATGTTCTGTGCAAGCTCCCCAAGCCACCGCTGCTCTCTCGCTACTTTGCAGAGGTGGTGGCCATGGACTGGCACGGCGGCGATGAGGGACGGAACAAGAGGCGCTTGGACGGCTAGGCAAGGAAGGCGGCCGCCAGGAGGGCGGTTGGTGGGCTTCCCAGCAGGATGACTACTACTTCCAGGGGTACCAGGAGAGGTACCCAGAGCATAGGTTCCAGGAGCAGCGGGACAACTGGGGCCCTCTGCCGCCCTGGTGGATCGAGGAGCAAAAGAGGAAGTGGAAGGCAGAGGCCTCCAGGTCTCGAGGTCAGGGTTCGTCTCAGGGCCAAGGTTCCCACGCTGGCGGTAACGGTGGTGGTGCTGGTAGGTCCAACGGCCAGCAGGGAAAGACCAAGACGCAGCCTCAGCTGCAGGGATCGGCTTCGGCGCCGAAGCCTAAGAGCATCTCCAGCAGTAGCGCTATATCTGCACGCTGTAAAACGCCGAACCAGCGCGCTGTATTTGCATACAGCGCGTGGAGCCCGCGAGCCCTTCGCCGGAAGCTCCAAAACGGCGCTGGACAATGCAGCGCGCAAGCAGCACTTCACCAGGCGCTACATACTAGCGTGCGCTTGACCAGCGCAAACAACAATCCAACATATGCATACATCCAACTAGATCAAACAAACACCAAAAATTGAACAAAAAATATCTAAAAAAATTATTACGCAAAGTTTTACATCAACAATAACATAGATAGTTTTACAACACACCAATTAAATAGTTTTACAATAATACAATAATACCGTTCACCAACAAATGCAACAAATAGTTTCACAATAATACAACAAACGTAAATATGACACTAGCGGCCTCCAAACCAGTTCCACCACTCCTCTATGAGATCTTGTTGAAGCTCATCATGTGTTTCATTGTCCCGGATTGCATGATAAGAGGCCATGAACCGTGCCATCCTATGTTCTGCTCGTCGAGGTTGCACGGGCACACCCATCAAATCATAGTGGTGGGTTTGAACTATATCTTTTCCACGGTCATCCTCTATAATCATGTTATGCATGATGACACAAGCATTCATAATATACCATAGACACTCTTGGTCCCAAAATCTAGCAGGCCCCCTAACAATGGCAAATTGGGCTTGCAAAATCCCAAATGCTCTCTCTACATCTTTCCTAGCCGCCGCTTGTGCATTATGAAAACTACATTGTTTCTTACCTTTGGGCTTCCTAATCGGCTTCACAAATGTTTGCCACCTTGGGTAGATGCCGTCGGCAAGGTAGTACCCATAGTTGTATTTGTGGCCATTTGCTTCAAACTCCACTAATGGACCTTCACGCAATGCAATCCTTGTCATAAGCGGAGACCTCTGAAGAACATTGATATCATTGCAAGACCCGGGCATACCAAAAAAAGCATGCCAAATCCAAGTCTCGTAGTCGGCCACCGCTTCAAGGATGATAGTGGAATCCTTTTTCTGCCCTTTGAACTGTCCATGCCATGCCGCCGGACAATTCTTCCAACTCCAATGCATGCAATCTATGGAGCCAAGCATTCCGGGAAATCCCCGAGCCGCGTTCTCCTCCAAGAGCCTAGCCGTGTCCTCGGCATTGGGAGCTCTCAAATATGTGGCGCCATAGACTTGCACAATGGCCACAACAAATCTCTTGACACACTTGATAGCGGTGCTCTCACCCATGGCCAAGTGGTCATCAATCAGATCCGCTGGTATACCATATGCCAACATCCTCAGAGCGGCGGTCACCTTCTGATAGGTGCTATGCCCGAGCTCTCCAGCGGCATTCCTCCTCTGCACAAAATATCTATCATACCTGGCCACCTCCTCCGCGATGCGCTTGAACAAACCGGTGCTCATCCGAAAACGGCGACGAAAGTAGCTCTCGGGAAATGTTGCATCGTCATTGAAATACATCCGCATCAACTTGTTGTGGCCTTCGATCCGTTCCCTCCATAGTTTCTGCCTACCAAAAACTGAGCCACCTATCTTGGGCTTCTTGTTGGCTCGCCAAGCCAATACCATGGCAATAGCCTCATCTTCCTCCATACCAAATTCATCATCGGAATCATCATAGGATGAGGATGAACTAATCTACATATGTACAAAAATAATTAAAACATCTTCTACCTAACAAGAAATGGGCGCGGGCGCGGTGGAGCAAACCTTTTGGGGATTTTGATGAACACCTCGTGTGCGCGAAGTTCGCTCCCGGCTTGAAGAAGACATCGGCGCCGGCGAGGGTGAGCGCTGCGCCGCGGAGGCACGCCTTCAACGAATCGACCGAGCGCGGCGCCGCGGCGGCACGACTTCAACGAATCGACCGAGCGCGGCGGGCGCGGCGGCCAAGGGAGGCGTGGGCGGGGCGGAGACGGGGTAGGTGAGCGCGGCGTCGACGGGCGCTGAGCAGGGGCGGCCGCCGGTGAAGCAGAGCGCGGCGCCGACGATTTGTTTGGTGGCGGCGGCGGAAGGAGCGCGGAAGGGGAAAAGAGGCGCGGGAGAGCTGTCGGCGCGGGAGGGAAATTTCACGGCGGTTGAGCGTCTCCAGCGAAAGCGCGTGCGCGAGAAGAAGCACCAAAACTCCCGCGCCGGATTGCGCAGAATGCAGCGCCGCGGTATTTGTTTCCAGCGCGCGGAACTATACAGCCACTGCTGGAGGAGGATACAGCGCGCGCGCGGCAAAAAATCAGTTATTTTAGCGCTGCGCTATTTTAGCGCCACTGCTGGAGATGCTCTAAGGGGAAAGGCAAGTCCAGGAGGGGCTCCCCTCCTAAGTAGCGGGGAATGCTTCAAGTGCGGACGCAGCGGGCACTTCCAGTCAGAATGCACGTTCAATACTCTATGTGTGCTCTATAGCCAAGAGGGCCACATCTCTGCCAACTGCCCTACCAGAGGTTGCCCGATGATCCTCCAAACCTTTGGCAATGCCATCACAGGGGGTGGCATCTTCAACATTGAGGTGGAGCCGCTGGAGTGACACCGGGGAGGTCTTCGCGGTGATCATTCAGTTCCAGGCCACGCCCCTGTCGGAATCCCAGATCTCCAGTGAGCTCAAGAATTTGGTCGACGAGGCTTGGGACTTGCAGGTGGCCAAGGTGTCTGAATCGGAGTACTCTGTCCACTTCCCGTCTAGGGAGACGTTGCGGATGAGCACTCATAGTGGAATTTTTTTCCTTCCGCTCAGCCAGTCAGAGGCGAAGATCGGGAAGTCATTCATTGAGGTGAGGCCAGGGAATGCCTTTCCCTCAGCTTGGGTCCAGATTTCAGGCCTGCTGAAGGATCTGATGACCAAGGACCGCATCATGGTGGCTCTGATGATGATTGGGTGGCTGATGGACATGGATGAACTATCAGTCAAGAAGCATGAAACTGAGCCCATTCGTGTTCAGTTCAAGTGCAGGTATCCCGAGCGCATAAAGGGCTTGGTGCAATTTTGTGTCAACGGGGAACCGTTCACCATCTACTTGCTTGCCGAGCTGGGCGGTAAGGGCGGGGTGGGATGGGGTCTGGGGGCCCTCAAAAACCCCCTGCTCTGAGGGAGGATGATGGCTTGGATGACTCTGAGGAGCCCAGCTTCGAGCTCGAGCCACATCACAATTGCAAGAGCAAGAACAAGCAGGTGCAGAACAACAGTGTCAAGGGGCCTAGGGGAAGTGGCAGGGCGGTGGGTCGCAGGTGGCAGCAGGGTCTTGCAATGCTCCTCCGCTGGGCAAGGGCGCACTGGCGGGGGTCTACCAATATAGTTCAAATCTTTCGGCTTTCAACTTCCCCCCTCTATCCCTCTCCTCTGACCATCCTTTGGTTGGGGGTGACAACATCTCCTCCCTCCTGGCGGCGCCGCTAAGCAAGGAACTTCTGGAGTTCTCGACCCTTTCGATGGAGATGGTGTCCCAAGTGGATGACCCTGATCCTTCTACATCTTGGCTACTGGACTCCTCGCTCCGTGACCCGGCACCCTGATTGGTAGCGGTGCTAGCCACCCAGTTGGGAACCCCAAGAGGAAGGTATGATGAGCACAGCGGCAAGTTTCCCTCAGTATGAAACCAAGGTTTAATTGAACCAGTAGGAGAAAGAAACCACTTCCGAAGGTTGATGCTAGCTGGCTTGGAGATGGCTCCAGACAATTTGTTTATGGCGCCAATCAGGGCGTAGCTCTGGCGTCAGCAGCAACGTGGAACCTACACATAACACAACCAAAGTACTTTGTCCCAACTTACAATGAGGTTGTCAATCTCACCTGTTTGTTGTAAACAAAGGATTAAACGTATCGTGTGGTAAAAGATATTTGTTTGCAAGAAAGTAAATAATGCTTGTAGAAAGTAAACTGTAATATGAATGTAAATGAATGGACCTGGGTCCACAGTTCACTAGAGATGTCTCTCCATGAAGATAAATAACATGCTGGGTAAACAAATTACAGTTGGGCAATTGACAGAATAAAGAATGCAAGCAATGCATGTACATGTCATGAGGATCACTATGAGATTCACTTGGGCATTACAACATAATACATAGACCGTAATGCAACTGCATCTATGACTAATAATCCACCTGCCGGATATCATCCGAATAACCGTTGGGTATTAAGTTGCAAGCAACCGATTATCGTCTTAAGCAAAGCGTGTAATGTAAATAATACAAATGTCCTTGAACATAAGATTTTTGTTTTCTCTCAAGTAGCAACAGCACATCTAGAACCTTAGAAGTTGTTGTCACTCTCCCAGATTACCAGAGGCATGAACCCACTATCGAGCATAAATACTCCCTCTTGGAGTCACTAGCATCTACTCGGCCAAGATATCTACTAGCAACGGAGAGCATGCAAGATCATAAACAACATAGAGATGATAAATCACAAACCAACTTGACATAGTACTCAATATTCATCGGGTCCCAACAAACACAACATGTAAAATTACATAACGATGATCTCTTGATCATGATAAGTAGCTCACAAGATCTAAACATGAAGCACATGGAGGAGAAGACATCCATCTAGCTACTGCTATGGACCCGTAGTCAAAGGTAGACTACTCACACATTACTGCAGAGGCAGGCATGGTGATGAAGAAGGCCTCCGGTGGTGATTCCCATCTCCGGCATGGTGCCGGGAAGAGCTTCTAGACCCTCCCAATCTCGCGTCGATGACGGCGGCGGCTTGCAATATGTTTTCTGGAAAAGAGTTCAGGCCCCTAGGGTTTTCCCATCGAGGGGATTAAATAGGCAGAAGGGCAATGTTAGGCGGTAGACCAGGCGGTCACACTCCCTGGTGGCACGGCCTAGGCCTGGCCCACGCCACCAGCAGGTGTGGCTGGCCCCTGGTCCATCTCCTGCTCTCCTTTGGACTCCGTCTTTGTGTCAGGTAATTAGGGACTTTAGCTTTTGTTTCGTCCAATTTCGAGAATATTTTATGTGTAACTTTTCTGATACACAAAAACAACAGAACATAGGGAATGGGCACTGTGGCATCTTGTTAATAGTTTAGTTCTGGAAATTGCATAAAAACGCCACGAAGTGTAAACAAAACACAAAGCAAATGGTGCATAAACAAGCATGGAGCATCAAAAATTATAGTTTGCGACGTACCAAGCATCCCCAAGCTTAACTCATGCTCGTCCTCAAGTAGGTAAGTGATAACAAAACAATAATTTTTGAGGTGATATACACCAACACAATCTTGATCAAAACAATGTAAAGTATTGAGTGCTGAGATCAAATTACTCTAAACATGGGCATAAGAGATATAATCTTGACAATAGAAGTTAGCAACCATGTTATAACATGAAAAGTAACACAAACAAAAGTTCATGAGTAATAATGCATTGAAAGTCAATTGTTTGTTTCGAGCATATAGAAAAACATAGCAAAGTGGTATTCAGCTTGTCCCTCATGGAGAAGCAAAACATAAATGCATAGGACACCTTCAAGTTTAAGAGGGTGACTAGATACAAATAATTTGAGAATAAGCAAAACCATAATCATGAATCAATCAATAATAAATTGGGATTTCTATTTTCGTGCCCTCGGGTCGTTAGTTGTACTCAGTTTTCCCCAGCCGCTTAACTTTTCCTTAGTTTTCCCCTCGCTCTAGTTTGAAACCCCTCGTAGACGCTCAGACGAGAGGGTTGCGGTCTGGTCAGAGGCCTTGACTGTTAGCGGTGACGGCTAGGGAGCCGCGGTGGTTGTGAATTGACCGATGCTTTTGAATGGTGCTAACGGGTAAGGTCAGGAGACACGTCGGAGCAGCCATCTATCTATTGCTGACGTGTGGGCCGTTTTATTTCCTGATTGTATACGCGGTGCTGCCAATGACAAATGGGGCCGCTCTATAGGGCTGCCGCAGCCAATGACCAGTGGGGTCGTGTAATTTTCAGGAAAAGACATATTGCCGCTCTGTGGGGCTACCGCAGCCAATGACCAGTGGGGTCGTCAATTTATTTAGAGAAAATCATATATTGCCGCTCTGTGGGGACTCCGCAGCCAATGACCGCTGGGGTCGTCTATTTATTTAGAGAAAATCATATAGAGCCGCTCTGTGGGGCCGCCTCAGCCAATGACCGATGGGGTCGCCCTTAGTGAAAAGGCATATATCCCTGCTTTTATTTAGAGAGAAGCAACAAGTTCGCTAATTAATTTTTCTTAAGCTAGACCCAGCAGGTGACTATTTTCGCAGCTTAATCTAAAGTGAATCTTGTGCTAAACATGGCTGGAACCTAGTGTTGTGCATCTCATTAGTCGTCGGAGAACCGCTGGCAGCTCGTTCCCCACCCTCGGATGGAGCAGCCATCGCCGGTGCCTCGTCGCACCGCCGACTCTGTTCCCCGGTGGTGTCGGACGGACTGTGGCGCTGCACGTCAACCACGGCTCCAGGACTTGTTTCGCCCGCACGCATTGTACCCACCGCAGGAAAGTCCGCTGCAAGGAGATCCGCCGCCCACGACGACCGGGATTTGCTCTGCCACAAGCAGATCCTCCGCCCACGATGACCTCCGCTTCCGCCTCCCCCGCCCCCTAATCGATTCGGTTCCCGTAATTTTTTGGAGTTTGCAGATGCGAAATAGTCCTCAATGTCTGGTCATAGCGGGTACACCGGCGAGGGTGGGGATTCGATCATGTTGTGGCCACGTTCTACTTCTCCTACCTCGTCGGAAGTGCAGGTATCTAGCTTCTGCTCTCTGTACTACTGTTGAATTTGAAGTGCCGCCATGGCCTGTTGGAGTGATTTCAGTTGTTCTTTTTTCCATTATTGTTACAGTTTGCCAGGCAAGCCGATGATCCATGGTACATTGCATACCAAGATGAATCAACCCAGTGGTGTAGCCAGAGGATGGATTTGGAGGAGAAGGTGGCCAATTTAGGTGATGAATTGGCCCGTAAAAACCTGATGATATTCGAGCTGAAGCGTACTGTGAAGGAAGAAAAGAAGAATTCAGAGCTTATTCGCAAGGAGAAGTTGATACTTGAGACAGATCTTGCCGTATTTGATGAAGTGGTAGAAAATCTAGAACATGAACTTCAAGTTATGGGAGAGGCAAAAAGTAGATTCATCTGGGCAGTTTTATTAGGTGTCATCCCTGTCCTAGCAGTTATGTGGTTGTGGTAGATGATTTAGATAGTATAGAATTGTTATTCAGTAGATGGCTCTAACCACTGTATTTTGGTGTGGCTCTAACCACTGTATTTTGTCGTACAATTTCCTAGTTGTGCTAAGTAATGCGCGCGATAATTTTCATGCATGAACATCTTATAAAAGTGAAGGGATCCCAAAAGTGAAAGCATGTACCAGCCTCTCGGATCAAATACATATCAATCTTCCCAATCAAGTTGGGATAGAATTCAAATCATACATTCAGATGTACAGGGACACATCGAGAAAGTGGAGAAGCTTTTTTTGACACGGAGGTAGTAGTTCGAACAATTTTATCCCAAATTGAAATTGAAAAATACAAATTTATTATAATTTATCCCAATTTGCGACGTCGAACACGGCTGAGGGGGCTGGATCTGCGCCATCCTCAGGTAGATCCAGCCCCATCAACTCAGACATGGAGGAGGGCTGGATCTGTGCCATCCTCAGGTAGATCCAGCCCCATCAACTCGGACATGGAGGAGGGCTGGATCTGCGCCATCCTCAGGTAGATCCAGCCCCATCAACTCAGACATGGAGGAGGGCTGGATCTGCGCCGTCGCAGCGATGTTGTGGATGATGGCTTCAATCGTCTTGTCATCGATGCCCACAGTCGACACGGCCGCCGTCTTGGTGTCCATCAGCAACAGATCTGAGGAGGGCAACGGAAGTGAGACATCGGCAGGCTCCGACATTGAAGGCTGGATCTGTGCCATCGCATCGATGTTGTAGGTCGCAGCGATGTTGTAGGCGATGGCTTCAAGACGATCGCTGAGCACTGTGGACACGGCCGCCGTTTTGGTGTCCATCAGCAACAGATCTGACGAGGGTAACGGAAGTGAGACATTGGCAGGCTCCGACATTGAAGGCTAGATCTGCGCCGTCGTAGTGATGTTGTAGGTCGCAGCGATATTGTAGGCGATGGCTTCAAGACGATCGCTGAGCACTGTCGACACGGCCACCGTCTTGGTGTTCTTCATCATCAATAGATCTGAGAAGATAAACGAAAGTGAGACAGAGAGAGACATTTCAACTATTTCTGAGGGTTAGATCCTCACCGGCACTCTTAGACCCACGCCGCCGCACGGTTAGATCCGCGCCGCCGCATGCACGGTTAGATCCGCGCCGCCGCACGCACGGTTAGATCCGCGCCGGAACTCTTAGATCCATGCCGGCACTCTTAGATCCACGCTGCCGCACGGTTAGATCCGCGTCGCCGCACGCACGGTTAGATCCGCGCCGCCGCACGCACGCACGCACACTGCAGATCCGCACCGCCGCGACCGCCAGAGTAAGAGAGGAAGATGCGACTGCCAGGGTTGGTAGGTATGTGCTCTACAGATCCGCGTTGCCGCGACTGCCAGGGATGACAGGCCGTCTGATCATAAATGATCCAATGGTGCAAGCGTGCGTTGAGCTATCAACCAACCAAGATTCGTGTGAAATACATCTCGACCAATCAGAGATCAGCCAGTGAGTACAAGGGAGGAAAACTGAGTAGAACTAAGAGGGGGAAAAGTGAGGAAATGTTTATCGGAAGGGAAAAACTGAGTAGGACTGAATAAAACAAGTGGACCCAGAGGGTAAAAACTGAGTAAAACTAAGTAAAACAGGGGCACCCAAATAATAAAGGAAGTAAGGGAAATTGAAGCTTTTGGCATAAAAATTGTTAGATTGTGTTATTTGAACAATATAGTATATTTTAGCCGACGTGATATTGTTTGCAATTCAAAGATACACAAGTGTGACGAATTTGGACTCATTTGGACAAAGTTTGTAAGCATTGTGGGCATTTGGGAGGTGTGTTGAGTAGAAAGTCCTGCATCTTCATAGCTAGTAGCTCATGGACTAGGAAGTGGTTTTGGGAAAGGGAAACTTCATATCTCTATATTTCCTTTTCCATTATTATTTCTCTAGGTTGTAGGTAACATAACAAGACTCCATGGGAAGGTTCCACCATGTTTTGAATTATTATGAATTAAAATAAACCCAAAATTATATTTTTTGAGTTTAGTCACTATGAGGGGAAAAAGTGAGGAAAACTCAAGCGATGAACTATAGCTAGTAGCTCATGGACTAGGAACTTATTCAAGCAAATAACACATACATTATTGTGATTATTCAACATACAAACTTGGGAACGTCACACTAGTTCGAATTCAATACAATGGGATCCCCAATACAAATTGTTCATACAAATTCAAATTAATTGTTTAAAATACAATCTTTCTCTTGCTCCTGGTGTGACTCGCTGGGTCCACCACCTTACTCCGGGTAACCCTACCAAGGATATTATCGGTGTCTACCTTCCTTTTGCCATCTTTCTTGTTCTTCTTCTTCGTCTCTTCGGGTTGTGCCAAGACCGAGACAACCATATCATACGAAGCTTGTGCTCTTTCTTCTAATGCATTTTCTTCAAATGCTTCAAGCAGCTGTCGATCCATTGCTTCAAAGGCCTCTCGATCCATCTGTTCCCTCTGCTCTCGATCCATCGGTTCAAGCAGCTCTCGATCCATCTGTTCCCTCTGCTCTCGATCCATCAGTTCAAGCAGCTCTTGATCCATCAGTTCAAGCAGCTCTCGATCCATCGGTTCAATCTGCTCTGGATCCATCGGTTCAAGCAGCTCATGATCCATTGCTTCAATCTCCTCATGATCCATTGCTTCAATCTCCTCATGTTGAATTGCTTCTTCATTCTCCTCTGCATTTGCTGCTCCCGCCTGATCTTCCATTCCAAAAGCTGGGTCAACTGGATTTTTACAAAGCCTAGCAATGTGTCCAGGGATTCCACAACGTTTGCACTTACGTCGTCGAATCGGTGGACCACCCTCTGCACTAGCTCTGATCCTATTCTTCCTCGGCCTACCTGCCGGTCTTGTCAAAACTGGAGAGTACAGTTTGAAGCCTGGATCGACTTTCATCCATTGATCTTTTCCCAGCAAGGTAGGAACATTCATAGCATATGCAGCCCTAAATTTGGCAACAAAGAAATACTCTGACACATACTGATCAACTTCACCTTCTGCACCCGCTATAACACTCATGAAAAACAATGCGTGTATGCAGGGTATCCCACGGATCTGCCATCGCCTACAATGGCA
Source organism: Dactylis glomerata (assembly GCA_007115705.1). Taxonomy (NCBI): domain Eukaryota; kingdom Viridiplantae; phylum Streptophyta; class Magnoliopsida; order Poales; family Poaceae; genus Dactylis; species Dactylis glomerata. The sequence continues at coordinate 1,143,745 of QXEO01000518.1, forward strand.
TGTCCTATCAACCAAACTCACTGGATACCTCCACTGCCTGTTTTTACTGTCAGTGTAGGTAACCTCAGCCTCCATTCCTTTTCTGATGCATTTCATCTTCAATTGTTTTGCCCTGGCATGCAAAGACTTTATCAAAGATGGGAGCATGAGATGGCCAACATATTTTGTGGCTGCAATTCTTTGACGCAGATCGATTTTTATCATGATCATCTGCCTAATCTTATCAAATATTTGCCACAGCATAAGCCCTTTCAATGACTTGACCTTTGCATTGAAACTCTCCGCAAGGTTACTTGTTACATAGTATACCTTGCAAATTTCATTTAATTGGCTTCTTGACCACACCCTACCATGATGTTCATCCAAGTACTCCTTCACCCCAGTTTTTTGTTTATACAACACTTCCAAATGAAACAGATGCTTCCTAATGCTGCATGTGTATGCAGCTGGCCATAGGTTGTCAGTGTAAACTTTACCCTTGAATTTCTTTGTAAAATTCTGTACCAAGTGTCGCATACATTCCCTATGCTCCACTCCAGGGAATACTGCTTCTACTGCACTCTCCAAACCTTTGCAAGCGTCTGTGTGGATAGTAAGTCCTGGTGGATGACCTATAAGGTCGCACAAATTCTGTAGAAACCAAGTCCAACTTTCCTCCGACTCAACCTCCAAAACTCCATAAGCAACAGGGAACATCCAATTGTGGCCATAAGTAGTAGCAACTAGCTGTCCTTTAAACCTGCCATGAAGAGCTGTTGCATCCACGGCCAAATAAGGCCTGCAACCGTCCAGAAAGCCTTTCCAGCAAGCTTTTAAACAAACAAAAGCCCTTCTAAAACATTCCTTCTGCATCATCCTCCCGCTTTTCAATTTGTAGGGAACTGTATGCTTGACTATCGCTACAACACTGCCTGGACTAGCCATCTCCACTTCAGCTTTGAAAGTGTAAAGCAACTGAAAGCTTTCATTCCATGGACCATTTATCCTGTCAAGAGCCATTTCCTTTGCATAGAACATCCTCATGTAAGGTATGTTTATAGTAAACTTATCAGATATCAATTTTATGAGTGCTGTTGGACCAAGTGTTGGAGTTTCTCTCAGCCAATCTATGATTGCATCTGCCAACCACCTAGTCTCCGCTAGCCTTGATTTCTCCTCTGGCGCTCCCGCTCGAGGTGGACAAGTATGGTCGATCGAGTTCTTCTTTATCTGAAACATAATTATATGGGATGTCAGTAACAGTTAACAAATTTTACACCGTGATCTAAAATACACAACTAGTTGGCGTAATACCTGAACCACGGTGCTTCTGAGCATTGTGGATGCATGCAGCCTCCACCTACACCTCTTGTATGGGCACTTAACTGTGAACCTACCTGGCTCACTTTTAATAACCTCATAATCATTCTTGGTGAGAATGCAATATGTAGTAATTGCATTACGGCAGTCCATCATCGTTTGAAATACGGTGCCTTCTGCAAGCTGAGGATCCTCCCTGTTCCACTCAATTGTTGGCAAGTCATCGTCTTTGTAATCGGCTAAAACAAGGCTGTCATTGTTCTCATCCTTCTCTTCATCATCAGTGTCATCAAATCTGGCACCTTGTGCAATATCTTCCATGTATTGATCCTCCATTGCCTGCTTACTGCATCGATCTACCAATTCAGGAAACATCAACTCATCCTCATCATCTTGAGGAGACGGATCCTCAATCTCTGCATCGTCCTCCACATCGACCGCAGGAACAATCTGGCTACCACTAGCACTCGGGACAGATGGTGCTGCTGTGGACCTACAAGGAGCGGGGCGGCGCACACGATTAGCAGAGGCAGCAACACTAGAGAGACATGATGCCCGACCACCTGATGATGCCCCAACACCAGATGATGCTTGGACCCTGTCCACATGGATTCGAATTTTACCGACACGGCAAGAATCATTTAAAGCAAAAAGAATTCCCAGATCATCGTCGGAAATTAGTGGAACAAATCTTCCCTCCATGCTGTTGAAATATTGGAAATCAATTGTGTCGTGGTTTCGTCAACAGATCTGCCATAGAGGTAGGGGTATGGCGGTTTGTGGAAGGGGGTGAACACGGAGGAGTGATCCGGGACGGTGGTAGCACGAGTTTACCCAGATTCAGATCCCGCAACGGTGGCGAGACCCTACGTGCTGCTATAATTCACTATATGGCAACAAGTGCTCGATTACAATGATGAGGTTGGCTGTTTCGCTGTGCGATTGGCCGTATAGCTCTAATCTTTTCTTCTATGCCTCAAGGGCTGCTCCATGCCGGGCTTATAAAGGCGCCTAGCGTGGGCTACACGTTGGTACCGGAGCGGATACAACTTGGAGTCCTAGACTAAGTCCTTTGCGTGTGCTACAGGGCAACCCGCCATGGGCCGTCACCGAACCTGCCATGGGCCTGTCATCAGCAATCCGCCATGGGCCTGTCTCCGGATCCGCCATAAGCGCCTGCGTCCAGTACCGCCGTGGCAACTTCAGCAACTGGGCCGCCCGGTATGGCGAATCCGCCATACCACCCCTGATGGGCCACCCTGGCTTGCTGAATTAGGACTACGTCGCTGGTATACCCATTTGGTATATCCCCAACAGTAGCCCCCAGGGAACTTCAAGATCACCATCTACATCCGCCATGCTTGTCCTTGATAGGTCGTTTCCGCCATAGCTCTTTTTTGCTGGGATGGCGGTCATCTTGATGTTCCTTCTTCCATCTATTAATCCACCATAAATGACGGATCAAGCGACATAGTTATCTTAGCGAGATTTTCGGGATCCAGTGGATCATACCGTTGAAATCCGTCGTAAATCTCGGCGCACAGTTCCTTCTAGGGCAAGGTTTACAGTGCACGCACTATTTTCACCAAGTTACCTTTTTACCCTTGGACACGTGTCGCCGGATTAGGGTTTCTGCGATGAGGATGAGCGGTGGTGATGGTGGGCACGAATCTCGAGGCCCAGGGTCTATATATACCCCGGCCTCTCACCCCCAGCCAGTCACCCCTTCACTCTCCCCCGTCGCTCTATCTCTTCAGCGCCACCACGAGAGCTTCGTGATCTCCGACGAGCCACCGCGGAAAACCTCGCCGCCGGCAGCATTTTCCGCCGGAGAATCCTTCCCTCCGCCCGACGCCATGAACTCCGGATCACCGTCCCACCACTATTCCGATGCTGAGGAGGAAGACTCTCCTCTGCAACAGTCAATCCAGGGAGATCATCCTGGGATGGCGGATTTGGATCCAGAGGACATTATGTCCGAAGCTGAAGAGGAGATGGCGGGTGCAAACCCAGATGAGCCCGCAGCAGATGGCGAGGTTGAGGAAGAGGAAGCTGAGGACGAAGAGCAGATTCCCCAGAACCTCCACGGGTACTGGCAGAAATCTAGCGTCAAGGACTCTGACGTCCAAATTATGGAAGGCGAGGGCACCGTGGCTCCTCAAGCTGAGTCGGGATGGCGGACTGACTTCAAGGCCCCAGTGCCTCTTCCTAACCCCTCCGAAATCGTGATGCTCAAATTTCACGTGGAGAGGGGTCTCAGTATGCCTCCATCTCTTTTCTTCACGAATCTTCTGAAGTACTATGGACTGCAGCTCCACCACATAGCTCCAAACAGCTTGGTGTCTGTGGCGGGTTACGCAGCTTTATGCGAGGGATACCTTGGGATCTGCCCCAGGGTGGACCTCTTCCAACTTTTCTTCTCCGTGCGGCCCAATTATGAAGATGACAGATCTCTTCGAACCTGCGGGACAATTTGCTTTCTTCCGCGAAGGTCGAAAGAATACCCCTTCATCATGCCACTGGATTCTGCCATAGGATGGAGAGGGTCCTGGTTCTATATGGCGGACAAGCCTACGCCATCTCAAGCCCGCGGCCTTCCTCCATTCAAGAACGTCGCTGCTGAGTCCCGCGACACCTGGACAGCTGTCAACGACGAATCCGCCACTCCCTATGTCAAGCTCCTGGCTCAGCGGATTGCCAAGCTATCTGTGGATGGCTTGAAGGGGATCGACACCATTAACTGCTGGATATCCCGGTGGATCCAGCCGCTGCAATACCGCGATCGTCTGATGCACGAATATACTGGTGCAAATGATGGCATGCGTTGTTCAGACCAGGAGCTGGACCCCAAAATTGTCGAGAAGCGCATTCGTTCCTTGATGAAGTCTCCTAGGAAGAAGCCCTTGAAGTTTGGCATGGCTATGTTTGAGAATGGCAGCTACCCTTCGGTAAGTTCCCATTCCGCCATCATATCTTTTGATACTTTGATAATCCATAATATTTTTCTTCTTATCAGCTCAAATCGCTTGGTCCTACTGATACGTCTCAAACGTATCTATAATTTTTGATGCTCCATGCTTTGTTTTACACCATTTGCCTACTGTTTCGTTACACTTAGTGGCATTTTTATACGCTTTCCGGAACTAACCTATTAACGAAGTGCCACAGTGCCAGTTTCTTGTTTTCTGCTGTTTTTGTGTTTCAGAAGTGATACACAGGAAATATTCTCGGAATTGGACGAAACAAGTTCCTGAAGTCATATTTCACCGGGGAGCTCCCAAACATCCGAAGACCTGACGGAGGGGGGCCACGAGGCCCCCACACACAGGGGCGGCGCGGCCCAGCCCCTGGCCGCGCCACCCCCTTGTGAGGGCACGTGGTCCACCCTCTGACATCGCCCCTTCGCCTACATATACCCCCTGACGAGAAAAACCTAAGGGCCCGATCAGTTTTCCAGAATACATCGCGATCCGCCGCCGCCGTCGACCCGAAGATCGGGAGGGTCCAGAAGCTCTTCCCGGCACCCTGCCGGAGAGGGGAATCGCCACCGGAGGTCTCCTTCATCGCCATGATTGCCTCCGGAGCGATGAGTGAGTAGTCTACCTTGGACTATGGGTCCATAGCAGTAGCTAGATGGTTGTCTTCTCCACCATGTGCTTCATGTTTAGATCTCATGAGCTGCCCTACATGATTGAGATCACTGTTATGTAATTCTATGATGTTGGTTTGTTGGGATCCGATGAATATTGGTGTTTATGATTAAGTTGCTGTACTGAATTTTATCTTATGTTATCTCTATGATGTTTATGATCTTGCATGCTCTCCGTTGTTAGTAGCTATCTTGGCCGAGTAGTTGCTAGTGACTCCAAGAGGGGGTATTTATGCTCGATAGTGGGTTCATGCCTCTATTTCACCTGGGGGAGTGACAGAAACCTCTAAGGTGGTAGATGTGCTGTTGCTACTAGGGAGAAAACAACATTCATATGCTCGAGGGCATATGCTTTGTTTACATTACACACTTTGCTTAATGCAATTATCTGTTGTTCGCAACTTAATACTTCTAGGGTGTTCGGATGATATCCCCGGGGGTGGATTATTAGTCATAGATGCAGTTGGATGGCGGTCTATGTATTTTGTTGTAATGCCCAGAGTGAATCTCATAGTGATCTTCTTGACATATCACGGTAGCTCTATTCTATCAATTGCCCAACTGTAATTTGTTTACCCAGCATGTTATTTATCTATGGAGAGACACCACTAGTGAACTGTGGACCCCGGTCCTATTTTAATCATATTGCAATCACCTGTTTACTATTCCCGTACTGTTTACTTTACTCGCATATACTCTACTGTTTTCCACTCGATACGCTCATAACCTTTGTTTCAAGCAAACCGGTGAGATTGACAACCTCATCGCAAGTTGGGAACAAAGTATTTGTTTGTGTGTGTGCAGGTTCCACGTTGCAGCTAGCAAGCAAAGCTTGGACGAGGCGCCACATATAAATTGTCCGCTGCTGTCGCAAGCTAGCAAGCATCACCTTCAGTCGTCACCGTCTCCCTTCTCCTGAACGATAAACCTTGGTTTCTTAACTGAGGGAAAACTAGCCGCTACACTCATCATACCTTCCTCTTGGGGTTCCCAACGGGCTGGTCAATCACCACGCACAAGGACATCTGTTCCCACATCAACTCGCCATCAACACTTTTCTGGCGCCATCAACCGTTCACAAGTGTAGGGATCAGCTACTTTTCTGGCGCCGTTGCCGGGGAAGGAAGAGAAGACTTCTGCGAGGGGAGTTTTTCGCACACACATTCTTTGCTTTGTTATTTGTTTGCTTTACTTTATTTTATTTGCCTGCATTGCTTTTATATCAAAAACCCAAAAAAATTAGAATCCTTGGTAGCTGTTTTTACTTGTTTACTTTCGCTTTGCTGAAATGGCCAATCCTGAAAACACCAAGTTGTGTGACTTTGCTAGCACAAACAATAGTGATTTTATCTGCACTCCTATTGCACCACCTGTTCCTGCTACCACTTTTTATGAGATTAAGCCTGCTTTATTGAACCTTGTTATGAAAGAGCAATTTTCTGGTGCTAGTACTGAAGATGCTGCAGCTCATCTCAACAATTTTGTTGAGCTATGTGAGATGCAGAAATATAAGGATGTTGATAGTGATATTATTAAGCTCAAGTTGTTTCCTTTTTCTTTGAGAGGAAAGGCTAAAGATTGGTTGCTGTCTTTGACTAAGAATAGTATTGATTCATGGGCTAAGTGTAAGGATGCTTTTATTGGTAGATACTATCCTCCTGCTAAGATTATATCGTTGCGTAGCAATATTATGAAGTTTACTCAGTTTGATAATGAACATGTTGCTCAAGCTTGGGAAAGAATGAAATCTATGATAAAGAATTGCCCCACTCATGGACTGACTACTTGGATGATTATCCAAACTTTTTATGCAGGACTGAATTTTTCTTCAAGGAACCTACTTGATTCAGCTGCTGGAGGCACTTTTATGTCCCTCACATTGGGCGCCGCCTCGAAGCTACTCGACAACATGATGGTAAATTATTCCGAATGGCATACCGAGAGAGCTCCACAAGGTAAGAAGGTAAATTCTGTGGAAACCTCTTCCTTAAGTGATAAGATTGATACCATTATGGCTATGCTTGCTAATGATAGGACTCATGTTGATCCTAATAATGTTCCTTTGGCCTCTCTGGTTGCTCAAGAAGAGCAAGTTGATGTGAATTTCATTAGAAACAACAATTTTAACAACAATGCTTATAGGAACAATTTTGCTAGTAACAATTATAGGCCGTATCCTTCTACCAATGGTAATGGTTATGGTAACTCTTATGGTAATTCCTACAACAATACTAGGGCCGCGCCCTCCGAGCTTGAGGTAATGCTCAAGGACTTCATCGGTAAACAAACTGCTTTTAATAAGTCTGTTGAGGAAAAGTTAGGCAAAATTGATGCTCTTGCTTCTAAAGTTGATAGCCTTGCTCATGATGTTGAACTTCTGAAATTAAAAGTGTTTCCTAATGATGTGAATGTGAGCAATATTGTTGCTGCCGCTAATGCTAACCAGGTTAGAATTGATGAAAATATCAGATTGTTAGCAGAATTGCATGCCAGGTGGGAAAGAGAAGATGAGATGGCTAGAGAGATGAAGGTATGTACTATTACTACCTCTAATGATGTTGCTCCTACTGATAGCAATCCTCTTACTTTGATTGGGGTAGAGAAAACTCCCACTCCTTGCGCTAAAAAGCCTAAAACTGCCAAAACTTTTTCTCAAAAGAGTGCTGAATTTTTTCGGAGTGTGGAAGATGATAGCTCTATTTCCTTTAATGATTTTGATGTTGATGGCTGCAATATATCTGAAGTAATTTCATTCTTGCAAAAGCTTGCTTTGACTCCCAATGCTAGTTCTTTAAATATTGCTTTTACTAAGCATATTACCAATGCTCTTATAAAGATTAGGGATGAAAAGTTGAGGCAAAAAGCTTCCGTTCCCAAGAAGTTAGAAGATGGTTGGGAACCCATCATTGATATGCATGTTAATGGTTATGATTGCCATGCTTTATGTGATCTAGGTGCTAGTATTTCTATCATGCCTAGAAAGATTTATGACATGCTTGATTTACCACCGCTTGAAAAGTGTTATTTTGATGTTCCTATTGCTGATGTTGCTAAGAAGAAACCTTTGGGAAGGATTAATGATGTTCTTATTGTGGTTAACAATAACCTTGTTCCCGTTGATTTTCTTGTTATGGACGTTGAATGCCATGCTTCATGTCCTATTATTTTGGGAAGACCTTTCCTTCGAACTGTAGGTGCTATTATTGATATGAGGGAAGGCACTATCAAGTATCAATTCCCACTAAAGAAAGGTATGGAACACTTCCCTAGGAAAAGAAAGAAATTAATTTTTGACTCTATTCTTAGAGCAAATTATGAGCTTGATGCTTCATCGCTTGATATTACTTGATTCGCACTTTTCTGCGCCTAGCTCAAAGGCGTTAAAGAAAAGCACTCTTGGGAGATAACCCATTGTTTACTTTTCAGTACTTTTTCTTTTATTTGAGTCTCAGAAGTCATTACTACTGTAATGACCGCTCTTTATCTTGTTTATTTCGTTTTTGTGCCAAGAGAAGCCTCTAATTTGAGTGAGGTAAAGATTTGGGGTTATTGCTGTCCTGAAACTGTTTTCGGTGCTGCACCGTAAAAATTCGTATAAAATCACTGTTTATCTTTTGGACCTGAAATTTCTTGTGCTTATGCCCCAGGTTATATCCAAACTTTTCTTAGTTGAACACTTTTTGATTTGAGCAACAAAAAATCCCTCAAAAATTCGTCCTTTATCAGCTGTCCAGTTTTGACAGATTTCTGCCAATATTTGTTTTTGCCACTTTATCGCTTTCTTTTGAGTTCTTTTTGATCATGGAACTCTTGTGGAAGTTGCTACAGTAGTATATACTTTATATGTGGTGGTTTTGAGTTGAAACCTGAAGCTAAAAGAGGGGTGAATATATTTTATGCTTACACTAATGTTGCTAATAGAATTGTGTTTAGTTTTGTATGAAGGAAGTTTTCAAGTGTAGCGATTGGAGAATGATGAGATGAGTTGAAGAATGGACAAAAGCTCAAGATTGGGGATGCCCAGCACCCCAAGAAATATCCAAGAAGTACAAGCGTCAAAGCTTGGGGATGCCCCCGAGGCACCCCTTCTTCATCGGCAAAAATCAGGTCACCTTTCAAAACACTATATTTTTATTGCTTCATGCACTATGTGTTTTTCTTGGAGCGTCAGTTGTTTTAGTTTTCTTAGTTTGTTTAGTTAGTTTGTTGCTGCAATAAATGGTTGGACCCCAACAAATTTCCTTTGGAGGAGATGTACTCGTTTTCATTTGCAAAGAACGCTCTAGTTTTCACTCTTATTAAAATCGAGTGTTCTACTTTTTCTGCTACTGCTTTTGGTTTTTGTTTTCGCCTTGATTTGCGTTCAGATCTTTTCATATCTTTTCATCAAGGTGTATTTTTGCCTCTGATCTTTATTGGTTTTCATCAAAAGAGGTGTCTTTATAAAATTTTCAAATGGTGTTGGGAAAGAGAAAAAGCTTTGTGCAAAATAGTGGTACAAGAAGGAGCTTGTGTAGACTGCGGCTTAGGCTTTTTCATGTCATGTTAGATGTCTTTTTGATAGTATGCTTAGTGGTTTTGCTGTAGCATGACTTGTCTCAAATAACTGAGATTGCTTAATGAGCCTTTGAAAAAAATCATGCGTTGTTTTTATTGTATGGAAGCATTATTTTGGTTTTCTCCTTAATGCTTTATTTGGGTTGACTTGGCGCATGCTCACACATGTTAGACTCTTCCAAAGTCGCCATTAGCCTTCATGATCATTTAGTTTTTGACTTTTGATGCCATCGTATGCTTCTTTTAATGTCGCTTTGTCGCTTTGCATGATTATGGCCATTATTGCTCTCTTAGTTGGTCGCTCCCAGTCTTTTGCTAGCCCTCACCTTGTACTGAGTATGAGCTCTACTCGTGCATCCAACTCCTAAAAGCCAAGTTTTTCAAAGTGTCCACCATACATACCTACTAGCAATTTGCTATTCCAAGTAAATTTGACTTGCTTTTATATTCTCTTCAAATTAAACTCTTACCAGTGTTATGCGAAATTCGGTCAGTAAAGCTCTCACGAACCGGAAGGCACACTTTACTTTTTCCTGTTCTAAAAATTTGACATTGTGGTCTTTTATGCTGAGTTGTTATGCTTGCAAGTTGTAAGTTGGATTCTAGCCCAGCCATGCCGTCATGGGGCAAGCTTTCAACATTGCACTTCCTATTTGAGTTGATATTGTGATCTTTTGTTTATGGATGCCCGCTGTGTGAAATGAATTGGGAATCTTGTGAGGATCATGGAGTTTTTATATGTGTTAGGGAAACGCCGGGCCGCCAATCTAAGCCATGCATAATTCATGGTGGAAATTTGCAGCATACCTATGGTGAACATTCGACGACGCATCTCACAATAAAAAGCTAAACAATATAGCAAATAAAAGAGATGTCGAGGTGTTCATTGTCTGCTTGTCCTGTCATTTTGGTGTGGGCTTGTTCCATGTCATCGGGCACGGAGGTACCCCATTGGCGGTTCTCAATGATATGCATATACTTACAATGACAAGAGCCTTGCTTGGGACTCTAAGTAAAGTAGCATAGTTTGGGTACTCGTATTCACGGGACACGAGGTTTTCAACTTATGATTTGTCAAGCATATGCATCATAATTGTTCTCGCATTAACTTTAACCATTCAAGATGCTTATGATGGGGGCAATGAGAGCTCAAAGCCGGTAAGTACCATAATTTTTGAAGGTTATAAAACTTGCAATCACTGCTTCCCTCTGCGAAGGGCCTTTCTTTTACTTTTATGTTGAGTCACCACCTTCTTTCTTTATGCACCATTAAGAGAGCATAGTTGTCATTCTTAGTGTGATATGCATTGTCCCAAGGTTCATTGATTGACTCATATTGTTGGTTTCACTTGTTCTTAAATTATTTGTATCTAGTCGCCCTCTTAAACTTTGAGGTGTCCTATGCATTTATGTTTTGCTCTCTTTGAAGGACAAGCTGAAAACCACTTGTATGTTTTTCCTTATGATTTGAACACACGTTTGACTTTCATTGTTTCATTACCATGATCTTTTGTTTGTGTTCATTTGCATGTTTACAACATGGTTGCTAAGTTCTTATTGTCATGATTATATCTTCATGCCCATGTTTTAAGTTCTATTGATCCCAGCTCACCAATGCTTACATATATGATCAAGATTGTGTAGGTGCATGTCACCTCAAAAATTATTCTTTTGTTATCACTTACCTACTCGAGGACGAGTAGGAGTTAAGCTTGGGGATGCTTGATACGTCTCAAACGTATCTATAATTTTTGATGCTCCATGCTTTGTTTTACACCATTTGCCTACTGTTTCGTTACACTTAGTGGCATTTTTATACGCTTTCCGGAACTAACCTATTAACGAAGTGCCACAGTGCCAGTTTCCTGTTTTCTGCTGTTTTTGTGTTTCAGAAGTGATACACAGGAAATATTCTCGGAATTGGACGAAACAAGTTCCTGAAGTCATATTTCACCGGGGAGCTCCCAAACATCCGAAGACCTGACGGAGGGGGGCCACGAGGCCCCCACACACAGGGGCGGCGCGGCCCAGCCCCTGGCCGCGCCACCCCCTTGTGAGGGCACGTGGTCCACCCTCTGACATCGCCCCTTCGCCTACATATACCCCCTGACGAGAAAAACCTAAGGGCCCGATCAGTTTTCCAGAATACATCGCGATCCGCCGCCGCCGTCGACCCAAAGATCGGGAGGGTCCAGAAGCTCTTCCCGGCACCCTGCCGGAGAGGGGAATCGCCACCGGAGGTCTCCTTCATCGCCATGATTGCCTCCGGAGCGATGAGTGAGTAGTCTACCTTGGACTATGGGTCCATAGCAGTAGCTAGATGGTTGTCTTCTCCACCATGTGCTTCATGTTTAGATCTCATGAGCTGCCCTACATGATTGAGATCACTGTTATGTAATTCTATGATGTTGGTTTGTTGGGATCCGATGAATATTGGTGTTTATGATTAAGTTGCTGTACTGAATTTTATCTTATGTTATCTCTATGATGTTTATGATCTTGCATGCTCTCCGTTGTTAGTAGCTATCTTGGCCGAGTAGTTGCTAGTGACTCCAAGAGGGGGTATTTATGCTCGATAGTGGGTTCATGCCTCTATTTCACCTGGGGGAGTGACAGAAACCTCTAAGGTGGTAGATGTGCTGTTGCTACTAGGGAGAAAACAACATTCATATGCTCGAGGGCATATGCTTTGTTTACATTACACACTTTGCTTAATGCAATTATCTGTTGTTCGCAACTTAATACTTCTAGGGTGTTCGGATGATATCCCCGAGGGTGGATTATTAGTCATAGATGCAGTTGGATGGCGGTCTATGTATTTTGTTGTAATGCCCAGAGTGAATCTCATAGTGATCTTCTTGACATATCACGGTAGCTCTATTCTATCAATTGCCCAACTGTAATTTGTTTACCCAGCATGTTATTTATCTATGGAGAGACACCACTAGTGAACTGTGGACCCCGGTCCTATTTTAATCATATTGCAATCACCTGTTTACTATTCCCGTACTGTTTACTTTACTCGCATATACTCTACTGTTTTCCACTCGATACGCTCATAACCTTTGTTTCAAGCAAACCGGTGAGATTGACAACCTCATCGCAAGTTGGGAACAAAGTATTTGTTTGTGTGTGTGCAGGTTCCACGTTGCAGCTAGCAAGCAAAGCTTGGACGAGGCGCCACATATAAATTGTCCGCTGCTGTCGCAAGCTAGCAAGCATCACCTTCAGTCGTCACCGTCTCCCTTCTCCTGAACGATAAACCTTGGTTTCTTAACTGAGGGAAAACTAGTCGCTACACTCATCATACCTTCCTCTTGGGGTTCCCAACGGGCTGGTCAATCACCACGCACAAGGACATCTGTTCCCACATCAACTCGCCATCAACACTTTTCTGGCGCCATCAACCGTTCACAAGTGTAGGGATCACCTACTCACTTTGCCCATCCCCTTCGCCGTTCCAACCTCAAGTCTGCCGCTAAGGAAGAAGTTGTTCATTCCAGCAGAAACAAAGAGGAGATGGCGGGGAATGTGGAGGATACAGCCCATACGACCCAAGAGAAAGCGATTTCCAAGAAACGGGCTGGTAGCGGAAAAGCTCGTGGTGGTGGCGGGAAATCTGCTGATTCCCATCGTTTCGAAGCTCAACGCAGGGCGGAGCTAGAAACGCCATCCGAAAGTACCGCTACCATCAATCTGCCCAAGTCAAGGTAATCTTTTGAACACCCTTTTCCATTGTTTTGTTGCTTTCCATCTTTAATCCCTTTTTTCTTAGAAGAAAGAAGCCTTCTGTCAAGGAGCCGTCCTCCAAGCGAGCTAAGCCCTCCCCTGCCGCTATCCCGCTCACCCCTGATGCACCAGCCCCCTCCTCTGTTCGTATCGATATTGATATGGAGGATGCTGGTGGTCAGTTTGACCCAACGCCAGAAATCAACCCAACGACTGAAGCTGAGGCTAATGATGTCGTCCAAAGCGAGAAGGCTTCTGGCTCTCAGGGTCAAGTGGCGGATACTCCGTCTGGGGGCAGCTTATACTGGAGACGGAAGCAACTTGAGGTCGTCAATCTTATTTCTAGCCAGGAAGATGCCAGCAACCGGCTGTCCAGCGGCATTGCCGCTTTTGTTGAGAAAACATCAACTATGAAGAAGGTATGCACTCCCAGTAGCCCCCGAGCGCCATGGCGGATTCGCAATTTTAATGCGCTATGGAGCTCCAAGGTTCACTTCTGTAAGTTTTTAGAATAGCTTAGCCCTCGAGCGCTGGTGGTTCACACAGTGCTCCATAGAGAACTTAAATTTTCATACTGAGTAGTCCCTGAGCGTTATGGCGGATAATGATCCGGCATAAAGCTCTTAGGAGAAAAAATCAGCACAAGTAGCCCCCGAGCATCATGGCGGATAATCCTTCATCATGATGCTCTAAGAGTGACTAAAAAATCAACACGAGTAGCCCCCGAGCGTCATGGCGGATTCTATCCATCATGATGCTCTAAGAATGACTAACACTTCAAATTTTGCCAGAACTACAAGAAGGTGGTGGAGGACCTGGTCCAGGTCGTCAGCTCGCAGGAGAAGGAGCTGGCGGAGAAAGGCGCTCTTGTGGCGGATTTGCAGCAGCAGCTTGAGAATAGCGGTACTTTACCTTAAGTTTTCTTTCCTTGCTTATTCAATCAACGCTGAGCTGACAAGATTCCGCCATGCAGACGCTGCCAAGCTCAAGTCCACACTCGATGGGATAAAGAAAGGCCACGCCATTGTGATGGACGGGCTGAATGAGCAGCTCCGGAAATCGCTGGCTGAAAACGCCACCCTCGAGAGGCAGCTGAAGGACCAGGAGAACCAGGGCAAGAAGAAGGACAAGGAGATAGCGGATCTCCGCAAAGCCGCCGCTGATTTTGAGAAGCGGCGTGACGGCTTTAACGAGCTCCTCCAGCATTTCCAGGACAACTTGCTAGGTACCACTTCTTATAACTTAAGTTTTTTAAATTCTGCCATGTAGTTGGTGACGCATCTTCTTCTTTCCGCCATGCAGCTTCCTTGGGGCAAAGCGAGGTGGACACTGCCGAGGGCTTGCGCATGGCCACCGACGCAGCGAGGAAGGAACTTGATGGCCTTCTCAGTGCTGGTCGTCAAGCGTGCGGAAGCCTGCAGATAGCGGGTTCCTCCAACCTTTCCGCCATCGTGCTCACGCAGAAGCTGCTGCTGGTTCCAGGGCTGGTGGCGGACTGGAAGCTGTCCTCCGCTCGGGGTGGTGCCAGGACATCATTGACCTTGGCGAAGGCCCACTATCCCGAGATGGACCTGGACCAGCTCACCTCCGGCATCCCTGAGAGCGGCGAGGACGGCGCGCCGGTGGACGAGGCCGCCATCCGGCAGAGCGTGCTTGGATACGACTAGCTGTGTGCCCTTGGCACTCAGTTGAACGTATACTATGAAGCATACGAACTGCCAGGGTCGCCAAGCCAGGCTTCGGCATCTGCCTCCACAGCTACAGCAGGTGGTGATGGCGGTGATGAGGTGTCTTCCAAGATTCTGCCATCCTCTTGAGATGTGCCCTGCAATATGGCTGGAAAAAATACTTTGCATCAATTCGGCCCCTGAGTGGGTCTGTAATTTAACTTTAAACTGCGTGTGATGTGTCTGCACTGTGACTGATCTGCTTGTGGAGGATCAGTGAAATGCTTGTGAACTTTGCAGTTTATTTTTTATGAAGTGGTTTAATTGCGCGAAGAAACTGCCAGGCCTAATTTTATGCAACTTGCAGTTTTTGCCATGCCCAAAAAACAACACTTTGAAATTTTTTCATGCGTAGGATTATGCGATCCGCCATCCGGCTCTCTGTGCTTGACTTTTCGTGAGATGGCGAAATCTTCGCACGAACAATCCGCTAGGGCGACGATACTTAATAGCAACCGTCCAGAACCCTGAGCAGATGGCGGCTTAGATCGTCAAAAAGTCACTACTCTGGAATCCACACAGAGAACATCGAATGAAGATCAAAACATAAAAAAGCTATGCGGACCGCTTATGGCGGATTTAAAAGATACGCAAGTGCAGAGCACAATTGCGCAAAAGGTTCTATACGATCTAAATGAACAATAAAGGAGGCAAAAGACTCAGAAAAAATCAAGAGTGAACCAAATGCTTTATTTCATTGATCATATAGAGGTGCCTGTTACATAGCTAGAGAAATGCTAAGTGTAGAAAGGACGTAGCTGTGCGATGTTCCATGGACGATCTGTCTCGTCGTAGATATCGTCAGGGTCTCTTCGTTTGCGCTTCTTACTTGGTCGCTTATCTAGCTCACGAATATCAACGAGGTAGTAGGAACCATTCAGTAGAGCTTTGCTGATGACGAAGGGTCCTTCCCAAGGCGGGTATAGCTTGTGGGACTTCTGCTATTTGAGGCATAGCACCAGATCACCTTCTTTGAACGAGCGTTTGCGAACTCGCCTGCTGTGATAGCGGCGGAGATTCTGCTGGTAGATGGCGGATCTTTGGGCTGCTATGTCCTGTTCTTCTTCCAGCAGGTCCACAGATAGTTGTCTGGACGCTTCTGCATCTTCTTCCTTGTAGGCCTCGACTCTTGGAGAATCATACTGAACATCACTTTGCAAGATTGCCTCTGCTCCGTAGACTAAGAAGAAAGGGGTAAGGCCGGTTGATCTGTTTGGGGTGGTTCGTAGACTCCATAGTACAGATGGCAACTCCTCTGCCCAAGCTCCAGCTGCTCTATGTAGCGGTGCTTCTAGGCGTGGCTTGATCCCTGACATGATTAGTCCGTTGGTCCGCTCAACTTGGCCATTAGACTGTGGATGTGCCACAGATGCTAGGTCAAGGTGGATTCCGTTGTGATGGCAGTATTCTTCAACTTCTCCCTGAGACAAGTTTGTGCCATTATCGGTGATGATGCTGTGTGGGATGCCAAATCTGACCACAATGTCCTTGACAAACTTTAGGGCGATTTTGCCATCAAGTTTTCTGATGGGCTTAGCTTCCACCCACTTCGTGAATTTGTCTACCGCAACCAAGAGGTGCGTAAATCCCGAAGGTGCTATTTTTAGCGGACCCACCATGTCCAGCCCCCAGACTGCAAAAGGCCAAGTTATAGGGATCGTATGCAGTGCTGTGGCGGGCATATGGGTTTGCTTGGAGTACATCTGGCAACCGTGGCAGAGCTCCACAATGCGGTCTGCATCTGCCTTGGCTGTTGGCCAGTAGAATCCATGGCGGAATGCCTTAGCTACTAAGGATCTGGCAGCGGCGTGATGCCCACATTCTCCTTCGTGGATCTCTCTTAGTATTTCGATTCCGTCCACTTGGGATATGCACTTCATAAAAACTCCCGAAGTACTTCGTTTGTAGAGTTGGCCATCTATGATGGTGTACGCTTTGACTCTACGCTCGATTTGTCTTTTCTGGACTTCGTCTTCAAGAAGCTTCTTGTTCGTCAGATACTCCAGGAAGGGATCTGCCCATGGCGGATTGCTGGGCAAAACCGCCATAACAGGGGAGCTCGCTATCTCCGGATTTTCTGGATCCACCATCTTAACTGATGGTACGCGCAGATGCTCGAGGAACACGCCTGGCGGAACTGCCTTACGGCTGGATCCCAGCTTGGACAAGGTATCGGCCGCCATGTTATCTTCTCGCCGTACGTGCTTTATGTCGTAGCCGAGGAAACTTTTGGCCATCTCGTCCACTTCGTCCCTGTATGCCGCCATTACTTCATTCCGAGCTTTGTATGTGCCAGCCACCTGCTGAGCCACAAGGTCAGAGTCTCCACAGCACATGATGTGTTGGACGTCGATCTCCTTTGCGACACGTAGCCCGTGTAGTAGCGCTTCATATTCTGCGATGTTGTTGGTGGTGGGGAAGTGAATCTGGAGAACGTAGCTTAGCTCATCTCCCTTGGGAGATTTGAGTGTCACTCCAGCCCCCGAGCCATGTAGCAACTTTGAGCCATCAAAGTGCATCACCCAATGCTCTGGTTCTGGGATGGGCGTAGTCTCCTGCGCTTCCTTCCAATCCGCCATAAACTCTGCCAAAGCCTGAGACTTGATGGCAGTGCGAGGCTTATAGTCAATGTCGAAAGAGGCCAATTCAATGCCCCACTTCGCAACTCATCCTGTTGCGTCGCTGTTGTTGATGATGTCCTTCAGCGGGGCTTTGCTCACCACTGTGATCTTATGGTCATAGAAGTAATGCCTTAACTTGCGAGAAGCTAGGAAAACTCCGTATGCCAATTTTTGGTAGTGAGGGTAGCGCTGCTTGGATTCCGTCAGGACCTCGCTGACATAGTAGACTGGTCGCTGTACGCCATACTCCTGCGCTTCTTCCTTACGTTCTACCACCATGACGATGCTGACCACCCTATTGGTTGCCGCCATGTATAGTAACATGGGTTCCTGGTCTTCGGGTGCCGCTAGGACTGGTGCAGTGGATAACACTCTCTTCAGATCCTTAAGTGCAACGTCTGCCTCATCGGTCCAGACGAATTCGTCTGATTTCTTCATCAGCTTGTAGAGTGGCAAAGCCTTCTCACCAAGACGACTGATGAATCTGCTCACTGCTGCCACGCAGCCTGTGAGTCGCTGTACGTCTTTTAGGTCGATGGGCCGGGAGATGTCGAGGATTGCCTTGATCTTCTCCGGGTTAACCTCAATTCCGCGGTGGGAGACGATGAATCCTAGGAGTTGTCCAGCTGGGACCCCGAAGACGCACTTCGTTGGGTTAAGCATCATGTTGTACTTCCTGAGATTGTCAAATGTCTCTTGCAAATCCGCTATAAGGCCATCTTGCTTCTTGGACATAACTGCGATGTCGTCCACGTATGCGTGGATGTTTCGTCCGATTTGATCCGCCAGACACTTTTGCATGGTGCGCTGATACGTTGCTCCTGCGTTTTTCAGACCGAATGGCATTATGACATAGCAATATGTGCCATAAGGTGTTACGAATGACGTAGCGAGCTGATCGGACTTTTTCATCTTGATCTGGTGGTATCCGGAGTAGGCGTCTAAGAAACACAGTAGCTCCGATCCCGCCGTCGAGTCAATGACTTGGTCAATGCGAGGCAAGGGAAAAGGGTCTTTTGGACATGCTTTGTTCAGGCCAGTATAATCTACACACATGCGCAGAACTTTTGTGTTTTTCTTAGGAACTAGTACCGGATTTGCCACCCACTTGGTGTGTATTACTTCCTTGATGAAGCCTGCTTTCAACAGCTTGCAGATCTCCTTTGCTATGGCGCGGCGCTTTTCATCTCCGAAGCGTCTCATGGCTTGTCTTACTGGCTTTGAGCCAGGAATTATCTGCAGAGCGTGCTCGGCGAGTTCCCTGGGTACACCCGTCATGTCAGATGGCTGCCATGCGAAAATGTCCCGGTTCTCATGGAGGAACTCGACGAGCGCGCTTTCCTATGCGGGGGACAAATTCGTCCCAATGGCGGTGGTCTTGGCGGCGTCGCCAGCGACAAGTTCCACCTGCTTTGTATCGACTGTAGGCTTGAAGGTGGGCGGGGAGGCGGAAACCTCCTGCTTGGATGCCGGCATCTCCGCGGGGTCCGTAGCGGCGTGGATTTCTTTGAACTCCTCGCCGAAGAACACTGCTTCCGCGAAGGCGGCTTCTCCTTCCTCGCACTCCTTTGCCTTTCTGAAGCTGCCATAAACGGTGATTATGCCATCCGGTCCTGGCATATTCAGTTGATTGTAGATGTAGCATGGCCTTGCATGGAAGCTGTGGAAGGCGGGGCGCCCGAAGATCACGTGGTAAGTGCTTTTGAACGGGACCACCTCAAAGGTTATGGGCTCTTCTCTGTAGTTTTCCTCACTACCGAAGGCAACTTTGAGTGTGATGGACCCGAGAGACTTAGCTTGGCGACCAGGAACCACCCCGTAAAAGGTGACCGCGCTATGGCGGAGTTGGGTCTTGGTAAGGCCGAGCTTTGTCAGCGTTTCCACGTACATGATGTTCAGGCTGCTGCCACCATCCATTAGGCATTTGGAGAACTCATAGCCATGAATTACAGGGCATACCACAATGGCGTAATAGCCATCTGGGATGTGCTCTGGATGATCGTCGTGGCTCCAGCGGACCGTCACTTCGGACCATCGGACGTACTGGCGGATTGATGGCACGGTGGCATTAAGGGAGCGCATAGCAGCTCTCTGTGCCTTGGCCGTGGGGGGTCCAAGGAATGTGTGAAAGGCACCTTTTTTATCCTTGATTGGGTTACCCTTGCCAGCACCACCCTCTGCCTTTTCGGCGGGTTTGGGCGCAGGGTCTTCGTCCATATCACTGCTATCCCTGGACTCCTTATCTTTGTCCGCTCTTCCTTTGCCACGAGGCCGTTGTCTCCGGCTGCGTTTGAAGCCAGCTTCTTGATCCGCCTTGAGGTCGTTGACAAACTTGCAGTTCCGGTTGGTGTGGTTGCACTTTCCCGACGCGTCACGATGGGCAAAACATGGCATATCGCGGTATTCATCGTAGGACACAGGGGTGGATGGCGCCGAAGCGGGAGTTCCGGAACTCCGCGGCTGACCACCGCCACCTCCGCGTCCTCGGCCGCGCTGGCTGTTTTGACCCTTGTCAGCAAAGGTCGTGGCGACCATATCCGGAGCCTGAGGCTCTTCTGGCGGATTCTTCCTTTTGTTACTGCTATTCCGCTTTCCAGTGTTCTGGATAGTGGAAGCCTTCAGAGATTCGCGGGCGTCGTCGTCGGCGGCCACGTAGATGCTTGCAATGGTGATCATGGAATTTAAGGTCAGTTTCCCTTCGTTCCTTTCCCGCAACAGGTGATGGCAGAGCAGTTGGCCTCTCTCCAAACTGTCAATAAACGGGAGGATGGCGGATTCGTCAGTAACCCCTTCACAGGAGTTCTTCATATCCAGCCATCGCGCGAGGAAAGTTTGGGAGGTCTCGTCGTCGGCTCGTCGGCAGCGTTGGAGGTCACCAATGTTATGGGGTCTCTTATAAGTCCCCTCGAAATTTTCTGTGAACGCAGTTTGCATATCGAACCAGGTTTGGATGGAGTTTTCTGCCAAGTCGTTGATCCACTGCCTCGCAGTGCCGGATAGCATTAGGGGCAAATAGCGGACAGCAACATTGGGAGATCCCCCGGCAAATTGTACCGCATTGAAGTAATCTTGTAGCCAAGTCAAAGGCCTATCGACTCCATTGTACTGGCGGATATTTTTCTCGATTTTGAACCCATACGGGATGGGCTCATCGCGAATCCGTTGTCCAAAGCATTTTGGGCCGAGGAAGAAGGCTGTTTGAGACTTGGCGATCTCGTTTAGATGGGTACGAGCGTCGTAGGGCTTCTGATGTGGCGGATCCTTGCGAGAGCTACGCGACCTTGCTGGCCCGCCACCACCACCGCCGCCGCCGTGGGGGCTACCTGGTGGGGATGGCGAAGGGTCGCGTCGTCGTTTACTCTCGCCGTCCTGCGACTGATCTTTGCAGCTACGGCGGCTTCCTTCTGGTCTTCGTGGAGATGGATCGTCGTCATGGCGGCGGGAGCCCTGCCCCTTGTCATCGTGGCGGCGAGTAGAGCGATGCTTGTTTTTGTCACCGTCTCGGTGCGCGCCGTCGTCATGGCGAGATTGGTCCCTTCTCTTGGATCCGCCATCCCTGCTGTTTTCCCGTTGTGGCAGATCGTCTCTGCGTCCGGCGTCACGGCTTCGTCCTCGCTTGCCATCATTGTCGCGTATGACAATCACTCCCTTGGGTAGTTCGAACGTCTTATGTTTTGGTGGCGGCATGTTGGTCTTATGGCGAGGAGCAGCAGTGGTTTGTTGGTATCCGTAAGCTGGGTAATTCTTGCGGGGTGGCGATGGATTTCTCTGTGGGCCTTTGCCATTTGGTTTGTCATCGGAGGATATTGGGATGGCGTTCGCCCGGTTACGAGCTTCTCTTCTTCGGATTTCTGAGGATCCGGTATGAGACTCATTGTCGGGGCGCGTACCATGGTTGCCAGCCCCCTGAGCTTTAGAGGCAGTACTGGACCTGCATAGCACAGGATCAGATTCGAGCCGTCGTGACGACGTAGCCTTCTCCTGCTGTACTAGTGCTTTGGTCATCAGTTTCACCGCTGTCTCGAGGGCTGCTGGGCTCTTATTATGCTCCAATAACTCCTTTGCAGCCACGATGTTCTCGATGGGCGTAGCCCTAACTTCATCGCAGTTTTTGTCCACGTATGGTGGATTCTTGATGTACATCTTGGCCAGAGTTTCCGCTGTTTGTACGGTGAACTCAAGGTTTCGTACCAGCTGCCTGTCGCCTCCCACATTGATCTGGTTCTGGATGAGAGTAACATACTTCTCCTCCATGGTCCTTGCGCGCTTCAGCGTGTCCTGAGCTTTAGCAATGTCATCATCAACCTGCTTGCCCATCTTCTCGACTCGCTTTGCTTCCTTGAGGAGTGCTCGCCTTTTCTTCTCGAGATCGTTCACATCTCTGACATAGTCAGGGGTGATTGGATCTGCTAGAGTTCCGTAGACGACCTTGTCCAGCGGGGTCGTGAAGTCTTCCGGGTGCTGGTCCACAGGGATGGCGGGTTGCAGAGGCCTGGGTCCGCCGTGAATCTCAGGAAGTTGCTCCGTGGCGGGATCGGCGGCTGGTGGCGGGTTACCCTGCTCATTGCCGGCATCTCCGTCGTGGACTGCCTGAGATGGCGGATCATCGGTTGTCTGCCCAGCGTCATCTCCTTTGTTGGTGACAAACACCTGCTTGGCCGCTGCTTGTTGCTCTTCAAGTGCCTGCTGCGCCAATTCTGCCTCGAGTTTCCTCATGGCGGCATCGTAATGGTCAGAATCATAGCCTTTGCTATCCCCGTCATCCGATTCACCACTTTCGTTAAGTGTCTCTAGGATGGATTCACCTGGGCTATCTTCTCCATTGGAGGTAGATCCCGAAGTGATACCTGCGAAAGAAACAAGGCAGTACCGCGGTGTCTCTAACGCCAGATTACTCATGGCGGATTCACTGTGGTCTTCCACCACTTCCTCTACCTCTAGGGCGGGCTGGGTGGGATTATTTTTCAGATCCGATCTGGGCAACTTGGAAAGTTCCAGATCAGATGAGTCCTCCTCCGTATCCAGCTCGAAAGCAGTCCGTTTGGGGGTTTCAGCCATACCAATCTGCCGGAAATTGGTTTCCGTAGCGGGGGTAGGGTTTGTCTCTCCAATGAAGATATGGATATCTCTAATCGGGACGACGGTGAATCGAGCAGGGTCTTCTCTAGCCGGTACCCAGAGGTTATCCGCTGGGACGATGGGGAAGCCGGAATCGTAGAGGACGCACCCAATGGCGACGGTGTCTCCAATGCCTGCAAAGGTGGATCCCGCCTGGATCCGCGCTCCAGACGCGCTAAGCCCCACGGTGGGCGCCAACTGTCGTGGTTTCGTCAATAGATCTGCCATAGAGGTAGGGGTATGGCGGTTTGTGAAGGGGGTGAACACGGAGGAGCGATCCGGGACAGTGGTAGCACGAGTTTACCCAGCTTCAGATCCCGCAACGGTGGCGAGACCCTACGTGCTGCTATAATTCACTATATGGCAACAAGTGCTCGATTACAATGATGAGGTTGGCTGTTTCGCTGTGCAATTGGCCGTATAGCTCTAATCTTATCTTCTATGCCTCAAGGGCTGCTCCATGCCGGGCTTATAAAGGCGCCAGGCATGGGCTACACGTTGGTACCGGAGCGGATACAACTTGGAGTCCTAGACTAAGTCCTTTGTGTGTGCTACAGGGAAACCCGCCATGGGCCGTCACCGAACCCGCCATGGGCCTGCCATCAGCAATCCGCCATGGGCCTGTCTCTGGATCCGCCATAAGCGCCTGCGTCCAGTACCGCCATGGCAACTTCAGCAACTGGGCCGCCCAGTATGGCGAATCCGCCATACCACCCCTAATGGGCCACCCTGGCTTGCTGAATTAGGACTACGTCGCTGGTATACCCATTTGGTATATCCCCAACAAATTGAATCGCCAGCGCCCCAGGGGTACCGAGCGCAGATGTTATCTTTTAAATCCCTCAACGAGATGGTAGTTGCAACCACCGCTGGGATGTAAAATCCGGTCACATTGCGTTCAGAATCACGCAAAAAGCTAGTATCCAGCCTAACCACCAGCCGAAAAGCCAGCGCTGGATCAATCCTATTCGAAAAGCAACGCAGTTAGTTGAGCAACAACGATTCGCGCTCAAAAACTGCGTACTCTTAATTCACATAGGCAGATGATGCTTACCCAGATGGAATCCATGCGTTAGATCCCTCCGATTCCCAATCTTCTCCGCTGTTGAGGGGCATAATCGGCACATTAGACGGATGTACAAACTCTACCGCGATAGGGGTAGATCTAGATCTAGTGGAGGCGAAGCCCTCTCCGCCTCCCGGGGGTGGTGGTGGGGGCGGGGGCGGCTCGGTGGCGGACGACGCCATAAGGTAGGAGGGCAGGACGGCGTGGCGGCGGAGGGGCAGTGTGTGAGCTCTTCCTGTCTTGGGCGGAGGGGAAAGCTTTGGGTGAGTGACAGACCGCCAGTCTGACGTGTCTCATTGGGTCAACAGTCAACACAATTCAAAAGCAACGGTCCATTCACAACCACTGCGGCTCCCTAGCCGTCACCGGTAACGGTCTAAGGCCTCTGACCAGACCGCAACCCTCCCATCCGAGCGTCTGCGAGGGGTTTCAAACTAGAGCGAGGGGAAAACTGAGTAAAAGTTAAGCGGCTGGGGAAAACTGAGTACAACTAACGACCTGAGGGCATGAAAATAGAAATCCCTAATAAATTTTGGGACCATGCACATTAAACTTAGAATAACAACTATGCTCTCTTAGACGATGCATAAAGGTAGAAGATGAAGACTCAGCATAAAAGTAAAAGAAAGGCTCTTCGCAGAGGGAAGTAGTGATTTAGCATGTGCTAGAGCTTTTCATTTTCTTAGACAAAGATAAAAAAATTGCTTTGAGAGTTGGTTGTTCTTGTCAACGACTGCCAATGGGGTTCTTGCTATCTTCCATACTAAACAAGTTGAGAGAAATTGGCATATTTGTACTCTTTTATAAAGCTTGGCACTCCTCCCCACTTTTCTTTTCACAAACCATGGCTAACCGAATCCTTCGGGTGCCCACCAACTTTCACATACCATGGAGGAGTGCCTTTTTTTCTTTTCTTTTCTTTTTTATTTTTTATTTAAAAAAGGTTACAATATGGAAGATAGCAAATCCGACCACTACGTCCTCATGAGCTGGAAACAGTGTGACAAAATGAGAAGTATTTTGAAGGTTTTTTTAAAGGTAGCACATGAAAATTTACTTGGAATGGCTTGAAAATACCATGCATAGGAATTTATAGTGGACTCTTTGAAATAACTTGGTTTTTTGGGACTTGGATGCACGAGATGTATTCCCTCTCAGTACAGATGAAGGCTAGCAAAAGACTGGGAGCGACAAACTAAGAGAGCAATAACGGCCATAATCATGCATAGCGACAAAACATTATTAACCAAAACATGAAGTGGTATCACAAGTGAAAAACCAAATGATCATAGAGGCTTGAGGTGACTGGTTTGTAGTCAAACATGGTGTAAGCATGCGCCAAGTCAACCGGAATAAAGCATCAAAAGAGAATACCACAATATTATGCCCCCATATAATAAAAACAACACATGATTTTCTCAAAGGCACATTAAGCAATCTCAGTCATTTGAGACAAGTCATGCTACAGCAAAAACTACTAAGAATATAATCAAAATAACAACAAGCATGACATGCAAAAGTCTAAGCTACAGTCTAAACAAGCCCCCATTTGTACCACTATAAGAATGAAACTTTTTACTCTTTTCCAACACCAATCACCCTTTTTGAAACAACTCTTAAAGATGAAAATCAACATAGACCAGAGGTCTAAACACACCTAGCTACAAAGAAATAACAAGTTTTGAACAAAAATCAAGGTGAAAAATGAAAGATAAATGCAGTACTAGAAAAAGAGAACACTCGTTGAACGATAAGAGTGAAAACTAGAGTGTTCTAGGCAATGAAAATGGACTGTGTCTTCTCCAAGAGAAACATGTTGGGGTCCAAACATTTATTGCAGCAAACAAAACAAAAGAAAACTGAAAACAAAAATAAAGATGCTCCAAGAAAAACGCATAGAATACGAAGCAATAAAAATATAGTGTGTTGAAAGATGACCTGATATTTTGTCGATGAAGAAGGGGTGCCTCGGGGCATCCCTAGCTTTGACGCTTGTACTTCTTGGATATTTCTTGGGGTGACATAGGCATACCCAAGCTTGAGCTTTTGTCCATACTTCATCTCATCTCATCATTCTCCTTTCCCTACACTTGAAAACTTCCTTCATACAAAACTTCACACAATCCTTATTAGCAACATTAGTGTATGCAAGATAGTAAATTTACTCTTTGGTTCAGTTTCAACTCAAGTATAGCACCCATTAAAGCATAAGCTACTATAGCAACTCTCTCAAAAGTTCTGTGATCAAAAGAACTCAAAAAGAAAGAGATCAAGAGGCAAACGCAAATAGTGGCAGAAATCTGTCAAAACAGAACATCTGGTAAAGATCGATTTTTTTTGAAAATCTTCTGTTGCTCAAATCAAAAAGTGCAAAACTAATGAAAGTTAGACAATAACCTGGGGCATGTGCACAAATATTCGCAGATAATAAAAACATCATTAATCCTTCCCAAAGGTTTCTTCTTAGCAACATCAGCAAGAGGAACATCAAAATAACAATTTTCAAGCGATGGCAAACCAAGGATATCATAAATTTTTCTAGACATAATAGAAATACTTGAACCAATAAAGCATTACAATCAAAATTATTCACATTCATCTAAATGATGGGCTCCCAACCATATTCTAACATTTTAGGAATAGAAACTTTTATTTCAACTTATCCTCTCTAATTTGCATGAGAGCATTCGTAATATGCTTTGTAAAAGCCACATCCATAGAAATAGCATTAGGAATTCTAGCAAGATTTTGCAAGAACAAAATTACTTTAGAGATATTAGAACCATCAACATCAAAATCATTAAAGTTAGTAGAACTATTGTCTCCCATACTCCAAAAAATTTCAGCACTTTTATTAGAAAAAGTTTCTACAGTTTTAGGCAATTTAGCACAAGGAGTGGGAATTTTCTCTACACCAATCACTCTACCATTAAAAGAAGGAGGTTTGCTAGCATTTTAAACAACATCACTAGTGGTGGTAATAGTACAAACCTTCATATTTCTAGCCTTCTCATCTTCTCTTTCTTACCTAGCATGCAATTCTGCTAACATCCTAACATTATCATTGATTTGAACCTGAATGACATTCAAAGTCTTGATTTCTTTCACATCATGAGGCAAAACCTTTAGTTTCAGAAGTTCAACATCAATAGCAAGGCTATCAACTTTAGAAGCAAGAACATCAATTTTGCCAAGCTTTTCCTCAATAGACTTATTAAAAGCAGTTTGTACACTAATGAAGTCCATGAGCATGACTTCAAGATCAGAGGGCACGCTCCCATTGTTGTTGGAGGAATTACCATAAGAATTACCATAACCGTTACCATTGGTAGAAGGATACGGACTATAATTGTTGCTAGCAAAATTATTCCTATAAGCACTGTTGTTGAAATCATTATTTCTAACGAAGTTCACATCAACATGCTCTTCTTGAGCAACCAAAGAGGCTAAAGGAACATTATTAGGATCAACATGAGCTCTATCATTAACAAGCATAGCCATAATGGTATCAATCTTATCACTCAAGGAAGAGGTTTCTTCAACAAAATTTACCTTCTTACCTTGTGGAGCCCTCTTGGTGTGCCACTAAGAATAATTTACCATCATATTATCAAGGAGCTTCGTTGCGGTGCCCAAGGTGATGGACATAAAGGTACCTCCAGCAGCTAAATCTAAGAGATTTCTTGAAGAAAATTTTAGTCCTGCATAAAAGGTTTGGATAATCATCCAAGTAGTCAGTCCATAAGTGGGATAATTCTTTATCAAAGATTTCATTCTTTCCTAAGCTTGAGCAACATGTTCATTATCAAACTGTTTAAACCTCATAATATCACTTCTCAAAGATATAATCTTAGCAGGAGGATAATATTTTCCGATAAAAGCATCCTAGCACTTAACCCAAGAATCAATACTATTTCTAGGCAAAGATAGCAACCAATCCTTAGCTCTTCCTCTCAAAGAAAAAGGAAACAACTTAAGCTTAATAATATCTCCATCTACATCCTTATACTTTTGCATCTCATATAGCTCAACAAAATTGTTGATATGAGCTGCAGCATCATCAGTACTAGCACCAGAAAATTGCTCTTTCATAACAAGATTCAACAAAGCAGGTTTAATCTCATAAAAATTTGCCTCAGGAGCAGGTGGTGCAATAGGAGTGCAGATGAAATCATTGTTTTTTGTGCTAGTAAAGTCACACAACTTGGTGTTCTCAAGAGTACTCATTCTAGCAAGACTAAAAGCAGACAAGCAGAAATAACAACTATAAAGGAACTAATTTTCTATATTTTTGATAAAAAGATGCAAGCAAAAATAAAGTAAAGAAAGTAAGCAAAATAATAACAAAGTAAAATATTGGAAGCGAGAGACTCCCCTTGCAGAAATCCTCTTTCTCCCCGGCAATGGCGCCAGAAAAATGCTTGATTGGTAGCGGTGCTAGCCACCCAGTTGGGAACCCCAAGAGGAAGGTATGATGAGCACATCGGCAAGTTTTCCTCAATATGAAACCAAGGTTTAATTGAACCAATAGGAGAAAGAAACCACTTCTGAAGGTTGATGCTAGCTGGCTTGGCGACGGCTCCAGACAATTTGTTTATGGCGCCTATCTGGGTGTAGCTCTGGCGTCAGTAGCAATGTGGAACCTACACACAACACAACCAAAGTACTTTGTCCCAACTTACAATGAGGTTGTCAATCTCACCGGTTTGCTGTAAACAAAGGACTAAACGTATCGTGTGGTAAAAGATATTTGTTTGCAATAAAGTAAATAATGCTTGTAGAAAGTAAACGGTAGTATGAATGTAAAAGAATGGACCTGGGTCCACAGTTCAGTAGAGGTGTCTCTCCATAAAGATAAATAACATGTTGGGTAAACAAATTACAGTTGGGCAATTGACAGAATAAAGAATGCAATCAATGCATGTACATGTCATGAGGATCACTATGAGATTCACTTGGGCATTACAACATAATACATAGACCATAATCCAACTGCATCTATGACTAATAATCCACCCGCCGGATATCATCCGAACAACCGTTGGGTAGTAAGTTGCAAGCAACAGATTATCATCTTAAGCAAAGCGTGTAATGTAAACAATACAAATGTCCTTGAACACAAGATTGTTGTTTTCTCCCTAGTAGCAACATCACATCTACAACCTTAAAAGTTGTTGTCACTCTCCCAGATTATCAGAGGCATGAACCCACTATTGAGCATAAATACTCGAGAAAAATCCTTATTTGACACCGGCTTAAAACTAAGTTCCTTATTTGAAACTAGACAATATTTTCTTCCCTATATGACACTTTAGTTCATTTTCTCCACTAACGGTGTTAAAGAGAGATGTGAAAAGACCTTTTTGCCCATGGTGCATAATGTTCTTTTGAGATTAAAGCGGGATTCCGCTAGTTCCTGTATATTTTTTTGAGATTAAACCGGCATCCATCCACTTATACCCATGAATTGAACTACAGTGTTGATAGTATGAATAATACAGGCAAACATTAAAGATCGATCGGTAGTTCGGCACTAGTACATGACAGTTAAATGAGTGGGAATGAAACTGAAACCCACCAATTTCGTGTGCACCCATACGCACATGTCAATAATCAGTACATGCTCCACTGAAAAAAAAAGTTCACACACGAGACAGTTGCTAGATTAGGAGGGCAGGGAATGTGGAAGGGGATTCTGAATATTGCTGACTCGCACGCCGCTAGAGAAATCTGCCGCTGATGGGTGCTGCCAGTGAAGTCTGCCGGCGGTCTACATGCATCATACGTGAACCAGTTTTTGTCCGCCGTCGCGTGTCCTGGGGGAGCTGTCCACCGCCGCTTGTCCTGGGGCGCCGTCCGTCGCCGCGTGTCTTGGGCCGCCGCCGCCTCCGCGCCTGGGTCGCCGTCCATCGCCAACAACTCACGCCAACGCCGCTGAGCCAAGCAACCACCACCGAGACGCTAGGGTTAGGGTGAACGGTACAAAGATGAACTGAACGAGAGGAACGATTCGTATGGTTCGATGCACTTGGGGGTATTTTAGTCCAACCAAATATTTTTTGACGGCACATTGTAACAGAAGCAACGGCAGTGTCATATAGGGAAAGAAATTTTAGGAAGATGTCATATAGGGTAGAAAATATTGTCTAGTATCAAATAAGGAACTATATTTTTCGCTAGTGTCAAATAAGGAATTTTCTCTAAATACTCCCTCTTGGAGTCACTAGCATCTACTTGGCCAAGATATCTACTAGCAACAGAGAGCATGCAAGATCATAAACAACATAGAGATGATAAATCAAAAATCAACTTGACATAGTACTCAATATTCATTGGATCCCAACAAACACAACATGTAGAATTACATAACGATGATCTTGATCATGATAAGCAGCTCACAAGATCTAAACATGAAGCACATAGAGGAGAAGACATCCATCTAGCTACTGCTATGGACTCGTAGTCCAAGGTAGACTACTCACACATCACTCCGGAGGCAGGCATGGTGATGAAGAAGGCCTCCGATGGTGATTCCCCTCTTCGGCAGGGCGCCGGGAAGAGCTTCTGGACCCTCCCGATCTCGCGTCGATGATGGCGGCGGCTTGCAGCATGTTTTCTAGAAAAGAGTTCAGGCCCCTAGGGTTTTCCCATCGAGGGGATTAAATAGGAGGAAGGGCGATGTCAGGGGTGTGATGGGTTCGTAGCATAGAAAACAAAAAATTTCCTACGCAAGAACACATAAACTAGCCAAGATACTCTACGAGATGGTAGCAACGGAGACTAACCCTCGACGACCGTAAGCGGGGATTACGTTCCCGCACAAACGTTGATGATGGAGAGTCGATGTAGACGCACGTAGTCGATATAGTTGTTCACTTGACGTAGTCAACGTAGTGGTTCACTTGACGATCACAAGATCGTGTACACGGCGCCACAAGTGGCAGCGCCCCCGTGCTCGGTCACACATACAGCTCGATGTCGACTGCTCCACGCCCTCGGTCCAGCGGGGCAATGGAAGAAGGGATCCGCCGGACACTCCTCCACACACTTCTCTAAGTGTATGAACTACGAACTACTATTCTGGCAGAGCTTCGCTAAGCCAAGACGAAAAATGGGCAACAACTATGCAAGGGAGGGGAGGATCAACTAGTGTGTGACAAGGAGGAGAGGGAGGGGTTTATATAGAGGAGGAGGGGCAGCCCCCAAGGGGTGGCCGGCCAAGGGGTCTCCTCCTCTTCATTGCCCCCTCTTCATTCCCTTTATGGTGATAACTCCCTCATCAACATGAGGTAACCCCCATTTTAATGCATGACATTCATGCTAATTAAAATTCACACTTATTGGTTTAATAAAACATTTTTATTTCTTTTAATATTTGTTAATTCATTCAATTAACAAACATTAACAAATACACCCTTTAGTTATTTCGATATCCCGAAACAGTTTCGGTGCTTTTCTGAAACAACCCTTATGCTGTCCTATAATTCGATCGGAGTATCGTATCCACTCAAAAACGACGGTGAACCTTAAGTGTGTCACCCTACGGTTCGTGAATAACGTGGACATGATCGAGACTCCTCTCCGATCAATAATCAACAGTGGGATCTGGAAATCCATGATGACTCCCACTTACTCAATGATGACTTAGTGATCATGTGAACCAGTAACAAACATAGTTAATTCCTTTTGTCTCGCGATATTATTACTTGTCCGAGATCCGATCATTTGGTATCAACCATACCTAGTTCGATCTCATTCCCGACAAGTCTGTTTACTCATTCCGTGATAATGCATTCCTGTGACCTAGTCACATGCTTGCAAGCGATTCTAATGCAATATCACTGAGAAGGGCCCAGAGAATATCTTTCCGTCATCCGGATGGACAAATCCCACTCTTGATCCATGAGCCTCAACTAATACTTTCAGAATACCCAAATCAACCTTTATAATCACCCTGTGACGGTGTGACGTTTGATATCATCAAAGCACTCTTCCAGTATAAGTGATTAACATGATCTCATGGTCTAAGGATTAGAACTATTTTGTATGAGTTTGATATAGCAATGAACTTGATGACTTGATCGTTTTGCTATTCATACTATGGGTGTGAGTGTTCATCACATCATTCTTTTAATGATATGACCTCGTTATTAACAACATCCAATGTTCATGATCAGGAAACCTTGATCATCAGTTAATCAACGAGCTAGTATAAAAGAGAGGCTTTACTAGGAACCTTTTTAGTTTATTAATCACACAAGTATTAATGTTTCCGATTAATACAATTATAGCAAGAGAAATAAACATTTATCATAAACATGGAATATGATAATAACCACTTTATTATTGCCTCTCGGGCATATTCCCTTCAGGGTGGACCAGGCGGTCACACCCCCTGGTGGCATGGCCTAGGGCTAGCCCACGCCCCCAGAAGGTGTGGCTGGCCCCTAGTCCATCTCCTGCTCTCCTTTGGACTCTGTCTTCCTGTCAGGTAATTAGGGACTTTAGCTTTTGTTTTATCCAATTCTGAGAATATTTCCTGTGTAACTTTCTAAAACTCAAAACAGCAGAAAACAGGGAACTGGCACTATGGCATCTTGTTAATAGCTTAGTTCTGGAAAATGCATAAAAATGCCACTAAGTGTAAACAAAACACAAAGCAAATGGCACATAAACAAGCATGGAGCATCTAAAATTATAGATACGTTTGAGACGTATCACACCCTACTCCCTATGTTCTTCTCTGGCAGTGGGGGTGGTGCAGGCCTCACATGCCACGTTGGCGGAAAAGGGTTCGGCTTGAAGCAGCCGTCCAAGGCTCTCGAGGTGATGCGCATGGCGATGGAGTCGGAGGCTTCGATGGAGCTGGCAGCGGACCTGCACAAGGAGGCGATAGCGGTGGTCTCCCAGGTCCGTGGGCAGCGCACCAAGGTGCTAACCACAGAGACCATCCAGGTCACGCCAATGATTATGCGGGCACGCAAGAGCTCCAGGCTGAAGGGGACGACAGCCTCCACAACTTGCTGGAGAAGGCAAGCGGCTCGTGGTGGAGTGGAACCTCGACTCACATGCAGGTACTGATGATTTTTTTTGTTATGGATGTGCATTCTGATTCCCACCTCTCTTCGGTTATCTCGGATAGTTGTATTATGTTTGCTCCTTCAGAGGGTTTACCTGTCAAACCCCTTTCGATTCTTAGAGCTAAAGAGAAGGTGTAGGCGGCGCTTGTACAGGTCATTTTGCACAAGGAGATGGCGGCGGTGGTGCATGCAGTCAAGGATAATGTTACTTGGAGATTGACCCCTTCGGGGATCTTCTCCGTTAGTTTAGTGTATAGGGCACTATTTAGAGGGCCCTCCTTACCTTGGATGACACCTCTATGGAAGGCTCCCCTACCCCTGAAAACAAAGATCTTTGTATGGCAATATGTAACATCCCAGCACGTAGGACAATTCCAGGGCAGATTAGAGGGCTTTTGTGCATAGCATCTGAAATTACGAGATTTTTTGTGCTTTTATCACTACAACCTAAGAGGGATCAAGTCTCTCTTCGAGAGGGGATGGTACACTCTCGAAGTGCAAAAGAATTCAACATGATCTCTTTTGATCTCTTGATTGTGGGGAAGGGGTGAATTTGAATAAACAAACCCTAAACATGAATAGAGAATTCAAATTTAACTTTGAAATATGAAATTTGAATTTGAATTTAAAATGCACATTTAGAAAGGATAAACATTTAATTGGAAGGAAACCTTGGACTTTATTAATTATCAACACAAGGTACAATGTCTTTACATTGTTCTGAATTAAAAGAATATTACAATTGAGATAATAAAATAAAGAGAAAATTACAAAAGTATATAAAAAAAGAGAAAAAAGGAAAAATTGCTAAGACTAAATAGTTTCTTTCCTTTCTTCTCTTTCTCTTCTTCTTTGGATACTGCAAACAACACAAAGGAAAACCAAAAGACAGAAATACAAGTGGCAGCCAAAAATAAGGGTAACCACTTGACGAGGTTCTACCCTGGCAATGCCCATGCTTGAGGGCTTTTGAATCATGGAGCGCTTGTGGGATCCGGCGAACTCGACGGCGGTCGATAAACGACGAGGGACACACGAAGTTTACCCAGGTTCACATCCCCTCGGT
Source organism: Dactylis glomerata (assembly GCA_007115705.1). Classification (NCBI taxonomy): domain Eukaryota; kingdom Viridiplantae; phylum Streptophyta; class Magnoliopsida; order Poales; family Poaceae; genus Dactylis; species Dactylis glomerata. The sequence continues at coordinate 1,177,657 of QXEO01000518.1, forward strand.
GGAGGATCGCTACATCCTGCTAGCAATCTAGTATAATATCACATGGTGTTTATAGGGAGCCACCGTAGGCGGAGTTGTATGTGTGTAATGTAATCTGTTGTAAGCTAGCCTGTATTGGGGTGCCCCTTGGTGGCTTTATATATGCAGCCAGTTAGGGTTTACAAGGGGTTTCTTGACTTCTACTCCAAGTTGGTGTGTTGGGCCTTGCGGGCTTCATGTATCCTTCGAGTAGGCTTCTTCCGTGGCCGATAGCGGGTATGCTAAACATGAGGACCCGAGGGCTCATACCCTCGTCAGTAGCCCCCGAGTGTCTAGTCGATTCATAGAATCGGGTAGAGACTTGAATCTTGCCTTGAAGTCGTAGTCTTCCATATCGTGTGTTAGAGTACCAAATGAAGTCCTTGCATGCCGCGGTCGATGGGGTCGCACGGTAGCTGAATCGTTGTGATGATGTTGTCGAATACTTGCTGTAGGCAATGTCGATGTCGAGCTTCCGAATGCTTGGTCGTTGTAGGCGAAGAGGTTGGTGTTGCTGGAAGGTGGCTAACAGGAGTCAAATACCATAGACCGGAGTCGACACGACATAAAGTCATCGGCGTCAAGCTAGAAGGAATCAACAGTACAGACCGGAGTTGACGTGGTCGATGGTATGCTGCTTCAAGTGCAGTAAGCAATGTAGAGGACTGCTGAGATTAGTAGTATGCGAGGCGCAGCCCCCGAGCGTATTGTCAACGCCGAGTGCTAAAGGAGTGAATGCTAAGGTTAGCATGTAAGCGTAGCCCCCGAGCATTGCTAGCATCGGGTTGTAAGGCGCAGCCCCCGAGCATGTTACCAACGCAGGGGTGAAGGAATGCCAATTCAAGGTGCAGCCCCCGAGCGTGTTGCCAACGCCGGGGCGAAAGAATGCCAATTCGAGGCGCATCCCCTGAGCGTGTTGCCAACGCCAGGCAAATAAATGCCAATTCTAGTAGTACTCATTCCGAGCCTCGAAGATGCTTAGTTTGGTTGCTAGGGGGATTGGCATAACCGGTCTGGAACTCACGCTGGGTCTAAGTTAATTGCATAGCCTCAAAGACATCGGTTAGCTTACTCAGATTCGAGTCCCCCGACTCGAATCCGCGTAGGCTGGCACTACTTCGACCTGAGCCGCGTATGGACTTATCAGGTCGAAGCCCAGTTTAGTGTGAGGCACTCGATGCGTCCATCGATGCAAAACTTCATACTGTAGGTATGGAAAATTTCTCGGCAGAGCGCGCTTGATATGAATACCGGGCCATCTAGTGTTGCCAACTGTGGACTTATCTTCGTATTTGACATACATCATCCGAATTGGCGTATTGCTACCATATTTCGGGCAATTCGAAAGCATTGATTGCACAAAATAGAGATTCGAAGGACAGCAGTTGATACGTCCAAAATGTATCTACTTTCCCGAACACTTTTGCTATTGTTTCTCCTCTAATTTGTGTGTTTTGAATACAACTAATATGAACTAACGCTGTTTTCAGTAGAATTATTCTGGTGTCTCGTTTTTGTGCAGAAATCTGACTTTCAGGAAAAATCCCAGAAAATATTGCAAAAATTCTATTTTGCCAGAAGACCCATGGAGCCAGAAGGAGAGACGAAGGGGGCAGTGGCCTGGGCTCACCACTAGGGGGAGCGGCCCAGCCCTGGCCACGCCCACCTATGGTAAGGCTGCCTCGGCCATCGCCTCGACCCCTCCTTCCGCCTACATATACCCTCTGACCTGAAAACAGCGGGAGTTTGGAGTTTTTCCCCAGATAGACTTCCGCTACGCCGCCGCCATCAGAAACCGTGATTTGGAACCAGAAACTCTGTTCTGGCACCCTGCTAGGACGCGGATTTGGAGGAGATCTTCATCACCATCATCACCGATGTCTCTCCATCAACCATCCATGACTCCCCCATCCATGTGTGAGTAATTCCCGCTGTAGGCAAAGGGGATGGTAGGGATTGGATGAGATCATTCATGTAATTTGCTATGAGATTGTTAGGGCATAGTGCCTAGTATCTTTTATTAGTGCTTATGTCATTGTTGCAACTTGTTGTGCTTAATGCTTGTCACTTTGGGCCCGAGTGCCATGATTTTAGATCTGAACTTGTTATTGTTATATGATGATACTTGTTGTTTATGGTCTTATCTACAAGTTGTTTACACATATTGTTGTCTGGAACCCGATGCCCCAAAGTGACAGAAATTGGGATAACCGGAGGGGATGGCTATGATGTGAGGATCACATATATTCACCGAGTGTTAATGCTTTGCTCCGGTACTTTATTAAAAGGAGTACCTTAATTACCAGTAGTTTCCCTTGAGGCCCTGCTGCAATAGGCTGGTAGGACAAAAGATGTCATGCAAGTTTCTCATTGCGAGCACGTACGACTATATACGAAACACATGCCTATGATTGTTAGTACTAGGATGCTTTATTATTATTTATCCGCAATTGCCCATGTCTCACTGATTTCATGAATTATCTTATCCATGCAACGCCCGTACATCCATCCCTATGCCTATAGTATTCCATCCTAATGTTTACTATTGCTACTATTACTGCTTTTATTCTACTGCTGTTGTTACTGTTTCACTATTATCACCACTATAAAACTATTGCTACTGATAAACCGCTGCGAGCAAGTTTGTTTATAGGTGCAGCTAAATTGACAACTCATCTGTTAAGGCTTATAAATATTCTTTGGCTCACCTTGTGTCGAATCAATAAATTTGGGTTTTACTTCCCTCGAAGACTATTGTGATCCCCTATACTTGTGGGTCATCAAGACTATTTTCTGGCACCGTTGGCGGGGAGCATAGCTTAATTTGTAAGTTCACTTGGAATTCATATTGTTCGTTGCAATCCTTTCATCATGGGTAAACCTCGTGATGGAAAAGTTCCTATATTGGCATCCACTACAAGAAGAGGTACGACTTTGAACACCTCTGTTGCTCTTGATTCACCATCTGTTATGAGTAAGTTGCTTACACCACCACATGCACACGCTACTGCTACTACTTTTGCTGAGCTTGAAAATGCCACTGATAATTTAGATGATGCTTCTACTGTGCTTGATGAGAGTGGTTCGCTAGGTTCCTTTTTAGATGCTACAATTGCTAGAGCTAAGATGGGAAACACCACTGTTACACCTGTTAGTTCACCTGAGTCTAGGGAATGTCCTAGTGATGATTTTGATGATGCTTATATTGAGCTTGATGATGATTTTATTGCTGAAGCTTGTGCTACTCGTGATGCTAAAGCTGTTAAGGAACTTCTAGCGAGACGTGCTATTAGATATAAATTGTCTCCTGATCCTAAGTTTGCTGCTTCTCCCATAGATCTTAGAGGCAAGGATTATGATTTCTTTTTAGAATTATCTTACATATCTATTGTTGAGAAAGAGCCTTTTTGTGGTACTGAGAATGAAAGTGCTATGGAGCACATGAATGAGCTTTCTACTTTGAGTAATTTGTTTTCTGATGATATTAAGCTTCACACTTACTTTGTTGCTAAGATTTTTCCTTTCTTGTTGAAAGATGCAGCTAAAACTTGGTTTAATAGCTTGTCTCCTGGATCTCTTAATAGTCCTATTGCTTTGGTTAATGCTTTCTTTCAGAAATATTTTCCTGCTAGTGCTCAACATGCTGCTGTGCAGAAAATCTTTGATTTTGAACAGGGAAAAGGAGAGATACTGCCTGAATCTTGGACAAGGTTTTATTCTTTAATTAGAGCTTTGCCTAAAGAGCCATTGCCTAAAAATGAACTCCTTGATATATTTTATAATGGACTAACTGATGAATCTAAGTCATATTTGGATAGTTATGCTGGGTGTGTTTTCAGGGAAAGAACTCCGGCTGAAGCTGAAGAATTAATGGCTAAAATAAGCCGGAATCATGATGATTGGACTCTAGTTGAGCCAACACCAGCACCAACACCTGCGCCAGTCCCAGAACCGACACCGAGGAAGAGAGGAATGATTGAATTAAATGATGAAGTTATGAAGGAAGCCAAGAAATCTCTTAAGGAGAAAGGTATTAAGGCCGAAGATGTGAAGAATTTACCCCCTATAGAAGAATTATGTAAGCCAATCCCTCACTCATCTACTATTGAGGTACATTCTCTCCAATGTTTTGATGATAGAGATATTCCTTACTCTAAACCTCCTGATCAATGCTTAGATGAGTCAGATAATTTTATTGTTAAGCAATATAATTTTAATAGAATGGTGCAGAATCATTTGTTGGAAAATTCTAGAGCTATTAACAAGTTGCAGGATATTGTGGAGAGAACCTCCAATGATGTGAAGATACTTGTTAAACATTTTCAAATGGTTCAGACTAAAATTGATCAGCTTACCAATGTGCAAAAAGACTTGCTAGTTAATGCCGAAAGAGAAAAACAAGCATGTAAAATACGCACAAGAGGAGGTGCTACCACTCAAGACCCCTTATATCCGGAAGGACATCCTAAGAGGATCGAGCAAGATTCTCAACGCACTTCAAGAGATGATATTCCTTCCAAGAAGAAGAAGAAGAAGAAGCATAAAATAACTGCAGAATCCTCTGAAGCAGGTAAAGATCCTAACAATGTTTCTATTTCTGATGCTGAAATTGAACTAGGTGATGTTTCCGATAAAGAAGAAGTTGAAGAGGAACCAGAAAAGATTAATAAGAATGCAAAGTACACCAAAGAAGACTTCATTGCCAACAAGCATGGTAATGAGAGAGAACCTTGGGTACAGAAACCAATGTCTTTTCCTGGTAAGAAACACGAGTCCAAGGAAGAAGAACACTACAACAGGTTTTGTGAATGGATGAAACCTTTATTTTTGCAAATTCCTTTGACTGATGCTATTAGAATGCCTCCTTATGCAAAGTATATGAAAGATATTGTTACTAACAAAAGGAAGATTCCTAATGAGGAAATTTCCACTCTACTTGCTAATTATTCTTTTGATGGTAAAGTTCCAGAGAAGCTTGGAGATCCAAGTATACCAACTATTCCTTGCTCCATTAAAAATAACTATGTTAGAACTGCTTTATGTGATTTGGGAGCCGGAGTTAGTGTCATGCCTTTTTCTCTCCATAAGAGACTTGATCTAGAAAAATTGGTATCGACTGATATATATCTTTGCAGATGGCTGATATGTCTACTACTATTCCTATTGGTATATGTGAAAATGTTCCTGTTCAACTTGCTAACAGTTGTTTGATATTAACTGACTTTGTTGTGTTGGAAATGCCTGAAGATGATAATATGTCTATTATTCTTGGAAGACCTTTTCTAAACACTGCAGGTGCTGTTATTAATTGCAATCAAGGAAAAGTAACTTTCAATGTCAATGACAAAGAGTACATGGTCTATTTTCCCAAGAAAATTGATAGAAAGAATGCTCTAAATTCAATCAAGAATGTTGAGACCATTCGAGTTGGTCAAATTATTTGTTCAGAGCGAAAGACCAAGGAAGAATATAAAATTGTTATGATTGGGACTATGCCTATCAAGGTCGAGGTAACATAAGCATATAGTGAAATGCAAAGTTTTGCCTCATATAAAGTTAGTTTGGTAACAAGACTTGATCAACCTTGTTAACAAAGTGATTTTATATGAACGAAACTTCGTTTTCACCGCATTCACTTTACCTCACTTATATTTACTTGTTCTTTTTTGTTCCCTCTGTTTAGTTACATGATTAGAATATCTTAGAGTTGCTGCATACTTGGTTTTGATTTGCTTGCAATCTTGCCATCGTCGTTTTCCTGAGTTTTATTTTCTTATCGTTTTTCTAAAAAATCCTAAAAAATAAAGTTTCTCAAAAAATTCCAGAAAAATCTTTTTAAATTTTTATGTCAAAAAAGGGCAGAGAGGCACCTGGCCGACCTTAGGGGGACCTGCCATGCCACCTCACCACCAGGGGACGCGGCCCAGCCCTGGCCGCGCCCACCTATGGTGAGGGGGGCCCCTGCCCTCTCACTTATCTCTTCCTCCCCAGCTCTTTCTCTCTCCCAAAAACAACAACACACCTGCTCAAACTCGGGTTCTTGCTGCTCTTCATCTCGATTTTTTGATCTCCTTGCTCAGCCCATCATTGTTGCTGAGATTTGGAGCATTTGTTCTCCGGTATGTGACTCCTTCGATTGTCCAAGTAGAATTTTATTTAGTGAAGTATTTCTTGAGTATTTTAGCTCTATAGGAGACAGGTGAAATGAGTTTGTATGCTTGTTCTATTGCTTAGAAATGTTATTTTGATGCATGTTAGCCCTCTAGTAACTCCCTATAGTAGTTTCCTACATTTGTTTGTCTCAAAATAACTTTTTATGAGGTTTGCCAAAAATTTCAGAAAAGGGACATGGATAACTACACCTATGGAGAAGTCTTTGAAATGGAAGCACCAAGCTCATCAAGGCCTTCAAGATCCACTGCCCAATAAAGGATATCCTACAATGAAGATCTTATGTCACCAAACCTTGAGGAAGACGATGGAGATGCACATCCATCGACCTTCCCTTGTGCTAATTTTTTGAGTGATGCGGGGATTCTTGATGATTTCTTGCTCCTTATCAATAGGATTAGATTGACTACATACATGATGGATGAGAGTAATCAATATACTATTCTCACAAAGATTTTTGTTGAAAGTTTTAAATTCACTAACGCTCATTTCAATCCTTCCATTGCATTTAAGATTTATGATAAGTCTATCACCATGTCTTTGGAGAGGTTTTGTGATATTCTAGGTATACCCATGTTTGGGACAGCAAAGAGGATGCTACATCAGCCCACTAATTTGTTGGAGCTCTACCGAGGAGTGACTAACGATGATGACCGCACAGCACTGCGCGACAAGATAAGGAACATTCAACTCCCAGCTATTAGATATTTTACTTACTATCTTGCCACTAGCATTCTTGGTAGAGGGAACACTAGCAATATCTCCAATTATCATTTAGCTTTTCTAGATACCGCTCTTGATGTTAGCAGGAAGTATAACCTCGGTGCTCTTATTGCTCATCGCCTAGCCGCTAGGGGACCTATTTATGGAGGTATTATTGCTGCGCGCATTGTTGCTGCTCTTGAACTTCCTATTGCTCCTCATGATATATTGTTGACTCCACAGAGGCTTGATCTTGCTGCCATGAAGCTCCATCACTTTGTTACTGCTAACTCTTGTGCAGGGAAATTAGTTTATAGAATGTTATTTACGGATGGAGAGGAAAGGGAAGTGCCCTTGCCACAACCCAGTTTGTTCAGTATTGATAACAGGCCATGGTCACGCATGAAGGAGGAGTTGGACGAGCGGCTTAGGGTGCTCAGCTTCAATGTACAGCATGGCGTCGTGGACCAGGAGGAAGAGGAGGAGCCGGCCTATCACTACACCACGTACCACTTTGGGGCGCCCTCGAGCTCATATCAGGACGAAGGTGCTTCTTCGTCATATTTTGGGGACGCCACTTCATGGTCGAGCTGGGATTGATCTCCACTTAGGCCAAAAGCCTATGCTTGGGGGGAGGTACGCCAACGATTCACTCATCTACATATCATATTTTGTCGGTCCTATGTATATCCATGTTTCGCTTTCTTTGTTGTTCTTGTTCTTATTTCTACTTTCCCAAAACACAAAAATACCAAAAATATTTCCGTTGTTTCTCTTTGTTTGCCTTTTTAGTTTGCTAGCTTTAGTTTGCTTTACTTGCTATTTTTGGTTTGATATTTGAAAAATCCAAAAATATTTTGCTTTGTTTGCTATTTTCTTCTGTTCTTGTTTCAAAAATCGAAAACCCAAAAATATTTGTTGTTTTTCTTCAGTTTTGTAAAGTTTGTTGCAGAGTTTAGTCTCCCATGACTCCATTGGAGCTTGGTATTCACTTCATATTATTCAAGCCACACAAGTGAAAGGCAATAATGACGACATATGACAATCCGAGATGTGGTAAGAGGCTGGTATGAACTCCATTTGTTTTTTATTTTTGTACATATACTCATCTATGTGGACATGCTTAGTCGGTTCATGTAGGGTATATGTTATCTAATGGATGCTTTGTAGTTATTGCTCTCATATGATTAGTTCCAATTTACTAATAGTTTGTAGCATGTCATGTAGACGCTTGCATGCATTGTTTTATTCATAATATGATATGTTATTGTGGTATCCTCCTCTGAAAGTTTCATTTGAATCGACTTGGCACATGCTCAAGCATGCATATGACTGAATAAAAAGTCAATTAAGCCTCGATAATTTACTTTGCCTCAGAGTTCTTGTATCATTTTTATGCCTATATTAATTTTGTTTTGTCGCAAGCATGATTATGACAGTTATTGCTCTCTCGATTGTCGCTTCCTAGTCTTTTGCTAGCCTTCACTTGTACTGAGAGGGAATACTTCTCATGCATCCAATCACCAAAAACCAAGTCTACCAAAGAGTTCACTATAAATTCCTATGCATGGTATTTGTAAGCCATTCCAAGTAAATTTTCATGTGCAACCTTTCAAAACTTTCAAATACTTCTCATTTTGTGCCACTGTTTTTAGCTCATGGGGACGTAGTGGTCAGAGTTGCTATCTTCCATATTAAATTAAGTACCCCTCGACTAGGCAGCTTCATCTGCTCGTCATTAATTTTGCATGAGAGCTGGTCAGACCATTGCAATCTAATTCTAAAGAGAAAAAAAGGGGCACTCGTCCATGGTATGTGAAAGTTGGTGGGCACCCGATAGAATCGGTTAGCCATGGTTTGAGAAAGGAAAAAAGGTGGGAAGGAGTGCCAAAGCTTTATAAAAGAGCACCAATGTGCCAAATTTTTAAAGAACTCAGAACCGCTCTCACTTGTTTATTATGGAAGATAACAATTCCCCATTGCCAGTCGTTGACATGAAACAACCACCTCTCAAAATAAATTTTTATCTCTGTTTTACAAATGAAAAGCTCTAGCACATGTTAAATCACAGTTTCCCTCTGCGAAGGGCCTTTCTTTTACTTTTATGTTGAGTCTTCATCTTCTAACTTTTAAGCACCTTCTTGAGAGCATAGCTGTTATTCTTAGTGCAATGTGCTTGTCCTAGAACACGGTTAATTGTGGTATAACTTTGATGCTTGTATCTTTGATATTTTTACTTCTAGTCTTCCTTTGGACTTCAGAGGTGCCTCAGCATTTATGTTTTGCTCCACAAATAAAGGCAAGCGGGATACCACTCTTCTATATCATTTATGAACATTACAATCTTGTAGCTTCTTATGTTTATGTTACTTGTTATTAGTGCATTGGCACTCTTTCATAGCTTGCTTGACTATGAGGTAACATTAGTTGCATATTTCTTATTATGAATTGCCTGAGTACTTGATCATATAGTTAGTATATATACATCATATGAAGCAAATGTGTTCGTGAAAGTTTCTTTTATCGCTCTCAGTTGTTAACTGAATTGCTTGAAGACAAGCAAATAGCTAAGCTTGGGGGGAGTTGATACGTCCAAAACATATCTACTTTCCTGAACACTTTTGCTATTATTTCTCCTCTAATTTGTGTGTTTTGAATACAACTAACACGGACTAACGCTATTTTTAGTAGAATTGCTCTGGTGTCTTATTTTTGTGCAGAAATCTGACTTTCAGGAAAAATCTCAGAAAATATTGCAAAAATTCTATTTTGCCAGAAGACCCACGAAGCCAGAAGGAGTGATAAAGGGGGCAGCGGCCTGGGCTCACCACCAGGGGGCGTGGCCCAGGCCTGGTCGTGCCCACCTGTGGTGAGGCCACCTCGGCCATCGCCTCGACCCCTCCTTCCGCCTACATATACCCTCTGACCTGAAAACAGTGGGGGTTCAGAGTTTTTCCCCAGATAGACTTCCGCTACGCCGCCACCATCAGAAACCGCGATTCGGAACCAGAAACTCCGTTCTGGCACCCTGCCGGGACGGGGATTTAGAGGAGATCTTCATCACCATCATCATCGACGTCTCTCCATCAACCATCCATGACTCCCCTATCCATGTGTGAGTAATTCTCGCTGTAGGCGAATGGGATGGTAGGGATTGGATAAGATCATTCATGTAATTTGCTATGAGATTGTTAGGGCATAGTGCCTAGTATCTTTTATTAGTGCTTATGGCATTGTTGCAACTTATTGTGCTTAATGCTTGTCACTTTGGGCCCGAGTGCCATGATTTTAGATCTGAACTTGTTATTATTATAAGATGGTACTTATTGTTTATGGTCTTATCTACGAGTTGTTTACACATATTGTTGTCCGGAACCCGAGGCCCCAAAGTAACAGAAATTAGGATAACCGGAGGGGATGACTATGATGTGAGGATCACATGTGTTCACCGAGTGTTAATGCTTTGCTCCGGTACTTTATTAAAAGGAGTACCTTAATTACCAGTAGTTTCCCTTGAGACCTGCTGCAACAGGCTGGTAGGACAAAAGATGTCGTGCAAGTTTCTCATTGCGAGCACATACGACTATATACGGAACACATGCCTATGATTGTTAGTACTAGGATGCTTTATTATTATTTATCCGCAATTGCCCATGTCTCACTGATTTCATGAATTATCTTATCCATGCAACGCCCGTACATCCATCCCTATGCCTACAGTATTCCATCCTACTATTTACTATTGCTACTATTACTGCTTTTATTCTACTACTGCTGTTACTATTTCACTATTATCACCACTATAAAACTGTTGCTACTGATAAACTGCTGCGAGCAAGTTTGTTTCCAGGTGCAGCTGAATTGACAACTCATCTGTTAAGGCTTATAAATATTCTTTGGCTCCCCTTATGTCAAATCAATAAATTTGGGTTTTACTTCCCTCGAAGACTGTTGCGATCCCCTATACTTGTAGGTCATCAGAAGTCCGTATCAGATTAAAATGAAAGCACTGATGGCCGAAAGATGCGATTCGAGGGATTGAAACCCACACTCGAATAACATAGAGGCGCTGCTGGCCCGAAGAGAATAATTCGAGGGACCAAAGCCCGCAGTCGAATAACATAGAGGCGCTGCTGGCCCGCAGAGGATAATTCGAGGGACTGAAGCCTGCACTCGAATAACGCAGAGGTGCTGCTGGCCCGAAGAAGACGATTCAAGGGACAAGAACGCCCGCACTCGAATAATACCAAGGCGCTGCTGGCCTGAATGATCGATTCAAGGGACAAGAGAGCCCGCACTCAAAAATAATATGCAAACAATGTTGTCGATTGGCTGATGTTATCTCCCCTAATAGCCCCCGAGTATCGAGTATAGCGAAAGTAAAACAAGATTTGACTCTTAATAGAAAAATACTTAACTCTCTGAATGATATCGTTGTGGTCGAATTTCTTGATGACGTAGAGGTCAAATTTCTTGATGATAAAGGAGTCAAATTTCTTCACGACGCAGAGGCCAAATTTCTTGACAACGCCGAGGTCGAATTTTTTAACAACGGTCTCGAAGGTCATGGCGGTGAACTCGAAAGTCATGACGACGGAGTTGAAGATCTTGATGCTTGGCTCGAAGGTCATGATGACAGAGTCAAAGATCATGGCGATGGAGTCGAACATCTTGATGACGGACTCGAAGATCATGGCGATGGCGTTGAACATCTTGATGACTGACTCGAAGATCACGGCGACGGAGTCGAAGATCATGGTGATGAGCTCCCGCACACAGAGGTGAGGCGATATCGAGCCCCCGAGCGTTGCCAAATGCACGATAGTCGAGCCCCCGATCAAGGCGAGTGCGCAATGGAGAGTTCCGATGTCGAGCCCCCCGAGCATGGCAGCGGTGAGGTCGCTCGGATCGCAGTTGATGAAGTAGCAGTGGCAGACTTGGCGCGAACGAAGTTGCAACGTCGATGGTGCCGGTCGCAGCCTTTATAAATTAATCTGCACACAAAGTAGAGTAGACTGCAAGCCCGAGAAATTTTCTCATATAGTTAAACTTAAAGCGAGTGATGAATAATTCGAGAGGTATTACCTTGTATTTTTCAGGATATGATGACGCCACGGATTGATGAGCCTGCGGTTTGCGGCAAACATGCTCGAGCGGACCATTGATCGAACGGAGTCTCATGTATGGCCTTTAGCCGGAGTAGTCGGCATAGACGTGCTCGCAGCATCCTTGATCACCGAGATATTACTGTAGACGCAGCCGTGTGATTTATCGCCCGGGTACAGTCGTTGGCTGTCGCCAGCGCGCGGAACAGGATGTTCCAATACTTTGATACGATCCTGTATTCAGGGATTAATCCTCCAAATAGCAGGTACAAGCGATTTACTAAAATTGAACTGCCATCATCGATTGGTACATGCGGTAATTAGAATTGGTACTCAGCTAGTTCTGAAGAAGTATGGTACTTATCGATCTGGTTTGGAGGTGTAGCGTGGAGCTCTGGTCACTCGCGGCCTGTCCATCGAAGAATCCCGCTTGTACACGCGTACTCGTCGATGCAATCTCGCGGTCACGTGGAGCTGCAGGCTGCCGATAATTGATTGTACAGCTGTCTGGCCAATCTTTTTGCATCAGAACTCGATGCCACCACAGATTTGCAATCGATGCATACTAAGTCCGCCACGGCGCGGTGTAGCTAGTCTCCAAGGTTGTCGATCGTGTAGCTAGTCTCCAAGGTTGTCGATCGTGTTGCTCTCCACACAATTTATCCAGCACAGCACGAATACCAAAAAGAGTACACAAAAGATCAGACATAATGTAAGATAAATAATGAATTTGATGGAATTGCAATCCGTGAAAGAAAGATTTGATCGGATGGAAGAAACCAATCATGCTTCATGTACAGCCATCCACGCGATGATATGGTTGGATGGCTTCCCCGTCGACTTGTCGCGTGCGCCGACCGGCCGGCCGGGTGTTACGTCCGCGTAGAGAACCAGCCAGGCATGAATTTCATCGAGCTGTGCTTCACGAAGTAGAATTGGCCCGAAGCATAAAGTACTTTTACGAATTAACTAGCAGAGAAAAGTTTTAGAAGGATAAAACCTGGCGGGATTTGACTGCTCCGCGGCGATCGTTGATGTTGTTGGGTCCTCGAGCTAACCCAACGAAATCTCAGATGCGATCTGGACTCCATTGCTCAAAACGGGACATGCATAGCAAATAAACATGTACGAATATGGAGGATTAGATCCAAGCAAAGATGATCAATTGATTAAGTAATCAAAATCAATAAAATAAAGGAGAGATTTGGGATACGGTGACCCGTTCCATGCATGACGATTAGCATGCTGGTTAGGATATCCATGCGTGAACCACGCATGGGGATTAGCATGCTCCGATCAACAGGCTAGGTTAACTTCACGTTGCTTATCGAATCTGAGATGGCTACGCACCGCCGCCGCTGTTGATGAGTTGCCCGATGCGATCTGGACGTTGCTTGAAGATTATGAAGGAGCCGGCGGGTCCGTAGATCTAGATCCCGTCGTCCCCACGGTCAGCGTCAATTGATGAGGTTCTACCCCGGCAATGCCCATGCTTGAGAGCTTCCGAATCATAGAGCGCTTGTGGGATCCGGCGAACTCGACGGCGGTCGATAAGCGACGAGGGACACACGAAGTTTACCCAGGTTCACGTCTCCTCGGTGGAGGATCGCTACATCCTGCTAGCAATGTAGTATAATATCACATGGTGTTTACAGGGAGCCGTCGTAGGTGGAGTTGTATGCGTGTAATGTAATCTGTTGTAAGCTAGTCTGTATTGGGGTGCCCCTTGGTGGCTTTATATATGCAGCCAGTTAGGGTTTACAAGGGGTTTCTTGACTTCTACTCCAAGTTGGCGTGTTAGGCCTTGCGGGCTTCATGTATCCTTCGAGTAGGCTTCTTCCGTGGCCGATAGCGGGTATGCTAAACATGAGGACCCGAGGGGTCATACCCTCGTCACCACTGTAGATAATCATCAGAGAGCCAAGCTTATCATCATCAGCCGCAGGGGTAAATATCTCAGCCAGCAGGGACCAAACAAGCAAGCACCTAGCTCACTCATCGACTGCATGCACAAGGGTGTCAAGACACCAGCAAACTGAATCCAGTTTAAATAGGGCACTATTAGTGTAGTTTGGCTGGGCAAGAACTCACAGCTGACCACCACAACACCACCACACCACAACACCACCACACCACAACGCACTACACCATTACTGTGAGCGTCACAGCCATCAAAATCTTGCAGAAATCAACCCTGCTCATGAGTTGAGCACCAGGGGAGATTCATCACAACCAACACCTCATCAAGAACAACATCAACCTGCCAAAGACCAAGATGGTCACTTAGCTAAATTAGGAACTAGGTCAAGCAGCTAGGAGGAGCAGGCTTGCCACAAGAAGCTGGTTATCAGAAATATCCAGAAGAACAAGCTACTCTCTAGTTGCAGGTTAATACTGAATCAAAGCATGCATAAGTGCTGGGAGTAAACCCACAGGTTTATCTTCTAGGCAGGCAGCACAGAGCACATCCACACACTTATATATGAGTCAAGCATAATTGAAGATCAGAAATCACCAAAGCAATGCACCAGACCTAACTACCTTCCACTAGGTTTTCACCTAGGAGGACAGAAAGGTGATGAACTCTCAGACCTGCATAGAGATGCTATGCAAGTTCATCACAGAGCCTTTATGTGTCAGTTAAGTATTTGTTCTTATTCTAGAAAAGAGCCTCAAACTTTTGAATCATGGGCTAGGCCAGTTAAAAATCAAGTCAATGACTGTTCTTATCAGTTCCTAGCCTGAACAAGGTCATACACGTGACGTGAAGCCAATGTCACAGAACCAATGCCAGTAACACTGTAAATTCACAGCAGCCATCCAACTCTTATTCCAAGTCATTGTGCACACTCACAGTGAGGCACCACAATGCATGGTGGAATTCAAGTAGTAACATACTAGAACTAAAAGGCTACCAAAGATAATGCCAGATCAAATATCATCAACATACTCAAAGCACCAGCTATAAAAGCTTGGTAAGTAATGCAAATCATCACTGAATCAAACTCAGTTCATATTTCAAAGGGGAAAATTCAGTTTAGGCTATCTCTGAATATTTCCACAGCCAGATTGACACTAGGTCATACATGCACAATATAAACACCACACACTTAGAATATATTTAGCATCAGAACCTCAAGATCATGTTGTAAGCCACAACCAAGATCACCAGCAGAGTTTTAATCAGCAAACTATTTAACTGACAGTAAATGAGAATGTCATTCTCAGTTCAGTTCTAGCAGCAGAAATAAAGAGACTAAACCTAACAAGATTTAGTTAAAGCATTAACTAAATCTCTGTCTGAAGCTAACATCAGCATCAAGCATCAGTAGCCACGCATATTCGTGCTTAAATTCAAAGTCTAATCAACAGCTAAGCATTACTAGATGTGTATCAAGCACATCACAGCAAGCACCAGGCTAGGATAGGAAAGAGCTAAATCACAACATCATCACAAGCCCAAACGGGACAGTAGCAGACTAGCCAGCGAGGTAAACAAGCATCAGAGCACCATCACCATGTCTTAGCCACAGAGCATCAGAGGGTCGAGTAGAGGCGGAGAAAGTGAGACTTATCTGACCCGAGATGAAGGAGGTGCTGGCGACACTGCTGCATAGCGGCATAGAGGCATGACGGCTCCGATCTGCGCCAGGCCACACCTGCAGCGCCTGCCAAAGCCCTTCACCAACCGACAGGCCATAGAGACCCCAGCATCAGTGTCCATGGTCATCAAATTGCCTCAGCACGGGGGCGAGCTTGACTTGGTGGAGACAAACAGAAACGAGGGAGACGAATGGAGGCGAGGGAGATGATTCCCCGCAGTCAGAAGGAAGCGCATGAGGTGGCGATTTGTTTGCCCTATATGGCACGGTGGAGACCGCCGGAGCTCGTCGGAATCGCGCGGCGACGCCGTCGGTGATGCGCAGTTGTGAGAGCGCGAGAGGGGATTAGGGTTAGGGTTAGCTCGGGGAAGACTGAGAGGGGGGCTGAGCCCGACTGGGCCGGGCTGGTCCAACCTAACCAGTTCGGGTAGGTCTGACCAGTGGGCCCAGGTGAAATGATTTCTTTTAAAAACTAAAAGCCTGCTAAAACCCTAATTATAATTCAAAAGTACTAGAAAAAATATAGAAAAAATAGCAAAGGCGAAAATTAATTATTCTAAGTCATAAAATCAACTCTGATTTTAGAATAGGGATTTAAATTCTAAAAGGATAATCTTAAAGATTATTTAAGGGGAAAAGGAGTTTAAAGGGCTTTTCCAAAAAACTTAAACTTGTGAGATATCTAAGAAAAATTTGGTTAAAAATCTTAACTTATTATGAAATAAACTCCTTTCAAGAATATTTAGCCATTATTCTTGAATAAAGATATTATTATCATATACTCTTTAAAATCATAAAAGGAATATATAAATACCATCAATTAAATAAATCACTACATGGGGTTATAAACAGAACACACACTTTAAAGTATGCATCAGTTGAATCTTTAACCATTGCCCTTATCGTACAATGATGCTGTTTTCCAGAACCCGAGGTCCCGGGTCATTCCAACACATCCAACTGCACTACCTTGTAGTGTGCAGGCAAGTTCACTCTTGCTCATACCTTTTGAGTATTTTGATCAAGTTACTTGCAAATATTTACCTGTGGTATTACAACAACATTTAAAAGCAAAAGTTCTACTTTCTTAGTCAACTTGATTAGTGGTTAGCAACCACGGTGGTTGTCGACCTAGGATGGTGGGCACTGGGACCAGGGTATGAGTATTGGTGGAGGTCCCACTACAACTGCAAAGTTCACCTAGGATTAATAACCAATGTCGCCAGCGATTCTTGCACCGTAACGGTCAATAGGATCTGTTATGGGATGGAGGAGTCAGCTGTACCAACTTCCTCCTGCATATCAACGGATGCACCGTTCTGTAGCAGTTGTCATCCTCCTGGGAGCAACGGCAGGGTGGAATCCCCCTCAAGATTCCACGGTTCTGCCGGTCTATGATGGATTATAGCAAACCAATGGGGGTATTACCGAGGTCAGAAATTACCAAAGTGTAAGACGGCGGGCATGGGTAAGTTATTATCGAGGTTGAAAACTACCAAAGTGTAGGATGCCTGGCAAGGACAAGTATATCGAGGTCAGAAACTATCAAAGGGTAGGATGCCCAGTGTGGGTAGTGAACCGAAGTTGTAGCTACAAAAGGGTGGGTATGCGGGGTCGTGGAGAAGGATAGTGATTGGCTCGGATCATCGACTGGGCCCCATACCAAGGAAGTATGGATAGGAAAGTACACCCGGTCGTGAAGCAAGGCTTTGATCTCCTATGGGTACAAGTGACCATCTCTGCAGAGTGTAAGAAAGTATCAAGATACTACCTGTTCTGGGAAGGAGCTACGAACGCAGCAGAAAAGGAGCCCATCGAAGCTCTAATCAACCTGTGAAGACTGACGGACATAGTTTTCAAAATAAAATAAACCTTTGAAGAAATGGTTACGGAAACTTACATTTGACCTAGGACTTTCGAGTCTACGGTCGTAGCTAGTGCATCAAACACAACTATCCTTTTAAATGAACTTAGTGGGTAATGCTCGTTACTCACCCTACTCCCTCTTAACCCTTGCTTAGACTCGGAGGGCCAGCGCGAGGAGACTGAAGGAGCCTCGGAAGACATTGAAGAAGTTTACTACGAGGAGCCGGACCTTTCCAGTGGAGTTGAAGGCGTGGACTACACCATCGCCTATGGTATCATTGAAGGACAAGAGGAGGAGATCGACAACTAGAACCGTAGTGTAGTAACTTAAGTCGCACCAAACACTATAGAATAAAGCGACTTGAGTAGAACATCATGTTTAGTTTACTACTTTCTGTTTTAGCTTAGGTTTGTAGTATTGTGTTAGAACCCACTAGTGTTCCTCTTTGGACCGAGGAGGAACTGGAATCCTTTGTACAATTATGGCTTGTAATATTTAGTGCTTGAATAAAGACCGATATGTTTCTGTTGTACCACTATGAGGGATGTAATATTTGTGGAATGGTACTTCACGAGTGTTATGTCAACGACTTGCGTACTACAACATGCAGTGGTATGTTGGGTCACCACACAATTGCTATGAGATCGTTTGCCTTCAGGGGTTGAGGTGGCCAAGAGACATGGGCCGGGGGACGGGTTGTGTCCATTATGCGGGATCCCCGAGTCAGGAACTCACATAATGTTCACCTGTCCCGCGGCCCGATTTCTGTGGAGCTTTGTCCAGGAGGCACTAGGTCCTTCTTGGCCGGCCCGGGACCTTGGCGAGTTCCTAGAAACCCAGGCAAACCGAACTGGGATGAGGCGCCGCCTCTTTTGGTTCATGTTCGCTGCATTGTCTGGGACCTTATGGACTACGTGTAATAAGATGGTTATTGAGAGAGTATTCCCTTGACATGCCTCTGACTCGGTGTTCAAAATGTTGGCTTCCTTGCAGCTATGGTACCCGTTGTGTAGACAGCGGGACAGAGAGCGGGTGGACGACATGCTACAAGGCCTACAGGAGGTGACCCGCCGTCTCACCATGCCAACGGACTGATGAGTCTCGCCACATCTTGGGATCGCTTGTCCTCTTATTTTATGTTGGGCATGTTTGTGTTGTCGCCCTTGCTTTATGACTTGTTGGTGAACCTTGTATGGATATTGTTGTTGTATTTATAAAACAGGGCAAAAGCCTATTTCGAGGAGTTGAAGAACAACATGTCTCGCTCTCCTATTGGCCTGCTGTATCATTTTAGTTGGTACTAAATCATGTCTCATTCTTTCATTACATCTTGATCCTGGGAGTCCAATGTTCTCTTTGAATCATTGTGAGCACTAGAAATCTGTTCAAATGTCATGCCTGAATTGCAGATGATCCTCATATGTTCCCTCCTGAGTTATCGCCCCCTTCTCCATGAACTAAGGAAGGAATACATTCTACTGTTAGGTAGTATCATGGAGATTTATTTATTTTCTTGAGAAGGTCGAACAAGTATTGTGCAGACAACAAACCTAATATAATCTGGTCAACCTTAGAGAAAATACAACCTGACCTATAACAAAAATGACCGTCTTGTAGCCGCCTCCTTGACCTAGCCACCACCTCCAAGCTTCGCCTTCGCCATAGATTGGTTCCTCCTCCTCCGGCCAACCTTTCCAGTATCGAGAAGGTGGGGAACCTCATCTATGGGTGGAGATTTCAATAAAAGTAGTATTTCTCAAAGATTAGGTTAGCGTTTTGGTAGTCATCTTCATTTCTTCTACGTCAATGGAGATGTCTTCGTTTATAATAAGTAACCTTCAGCTCTTCGTTCGACGACGAGATCTTCTTCCCGGCGTCAATGGTGGTGCTGTAAGATTACAGTTTTTTAGGTATGGTCTTCAAGATCTTGCTTTGCTAGATCGGTTTTGGACTGTTTCTCCTGGTTAAAGTGAGGTGGGTTATTCTCGCAATATTTTTCTCGACTACTGTGGTGACCCAGCATACCACTGCATGTTGTAGTATACAAGTCGTTTACATAACACTCGTGAAGTACCAATTCACAAATATTACATCCCTCAGAGTGGTACAACAGAAACATAGCGGTCTTTATTCAACACTGAATATTACAAGCCATAATGTTACAAAGGACTCTAGTTCCTCCTCAGTCCAAAGAGGAACACTAGGTGGTTCTAAGTTGATACAACAAACCTTAGCTACAACTGAAAGTAGTAAACTAAACATAATGACCCACTCTAGTTGTTTTATTCTAGGTGTTCGGTGCGACCAAAGCTTCCATCCTGCGGCTCGAAGTGTCGGCCTCCTCCTCGATTCCTTCATCGGGACCATAGGAGATGGTGTAATCGATGCATTTGACTCCTCCAGATAAATCTGGTTCTTCATAGTAGACCTCCTTGAAGTCCTCCAGGCTTCCTTCGGTTTCTTAAGACTGGCCCTCTGAGTCTAAGCAAGGGTTAAAAGGACTGGGGTGAGTAACAAGCGTTACTCAACAAGTT
The DNA here is from genome assembly GCA_007115705.1 of Dactylis glomerata. Lineage (NCBI taxonomy): Eukaryota > Viridiplantae > Streptophyta > Magnoliopsida > Poales > Poaceae > Dactylis > Dactylis glomerata. The sequence goes on from QXEO01000518.1 coordinate 1,197,656, forward strand.
CATTTAATAGCATAGAGGTGTTTGATGCACTAGCTACCCCCACCGGATACGGTTACACTTCTTTTTGGTAACACCGGTCTCGGCACTCTACCCTCGTCGTTGCCGCAATCCATCATAGACCGCCTAAATCGTGAATTCATTAGGGGGAATCCACCCATCCCAAAGCTCCTCGCAGGGAGACAACTGCTCCGAAATGGCGTGTCCATTAATATGCATGAGGGAAAAGATACAGCTGACTCTCCCGTCCCATTCCAGACCCTATGGTTGATCGTATTTTACGGCGCAAGAATCACTGGCGACATTGGTTATTAGTCCTAGGTGAACATTCCCGGTACAGTGGGACCTCCACCATATTCTTACCATGGTCCCACTGCCCACCTTCCTAGGTCGACAACCATTATGATTGCTAACCACTAAGCATATTCATTCAAGAAAAGCAGAACCTTTGCTTTTTAATGCAATCATAATAATAATACCACCGGTATATTTGCAAGTACTTTGTTAAAGATAAACAAGAGATATGAGCAAGAGTGAACTTGCCTACAAACTGCAAGGTAGTGCAGTTGGATTTTTTGAAGTGACCCGGGACCTCGGGTTCTAGAAAACAGCATCATTGTCTGATAAGGGCAATGGTTAAAGTTTCAAATAATGCATGCTAATTTATAGTGTGTGTATTCCCTTTTACCCCCCAAAAGTATTTTATTCTTATCCTAGGGTTTATATACTCCTTTCATGATTTTAAAGAGTATGTTATCAATTGCTTCATTCAAGAATATTCTTTAATACCCTGGAATGGAGTTCAATTTTCATAATGAGTTCTATTCTAATTAAGAAGGAATCCTTTTAAGTTTTCATTCCTAATATTCTTACTTGGTGAATTATTAAAAGTGTATATACTCTAATTATGATTTTATCAGAGTATATATTAGGTGAAATTCATTCAAAAACATTAAGGTCAAATTCTTGAATGAATTTACTTGATCTTATTTCAAGAATATTATTTCCTCTTTTATGCATTTTAAATCATTTCTAGAGGTTTTTCTTTTAAAAGAAAGGTTCATAAGACAATTATGAATAAACCTTCTTTTACTCATAATATCACTATTTAAGTGATTTAAAAGATCAAAATCAATTAAAGTTATGTTGCAGAAATCCAATTTATTTTTCTGCTTTTAATTGGGTGTTAAAAAGCTTTTTTTAGAAAAACCCTTTTCTTTGTTTCAATTTTTGTTTTTAAATTCTGTTTAAAACTCTCCCTCTCACCTCTCTCTCTCTCTGCCAACCCAAGCCCACCTGTCAGGCCAGGCCCACCTGTCGGCACCAGCCTACTGGTCGAACCCAACCAGCGGCTCGGTCCGCCCGATTGGCCGCCTTTCCCTCTCGCTCACTCGCGTCGCCTTCTCTCTCGCACTCCCCCTGGCGACTGTGTCACCTCGCCGCCGCCGCGCTCGATTCCGACGAGCTTCGCCGGTCTCCGATGTTGAGATGATGCTTAATCGATAAATCAAGCGATGGTGATTCTGACTGTCCGCGAGATCTGTTGTGCTAATTAAATGATGTAGTTATTATGTTGAGCTTGGTTCTACCTAGCTGTGATGCAACAGTTCATGCCTGCTGTTATGGCTCTTGCAGTAGCTGTTAGCTAACTGCTTCACTGTGACGCCTCCTTGAGGTGTTCACAGTTACTGTGGGTTATAAGTTTGGTGCTCTTGAGAGTAGATCACTCTCTATGGTGATCTGCTGGTGGCTTATTTGCTTGAAAGTGTCCCTGTCCACTTTGCCCAGATGCTTAACTGAACTTGGTCAATTTTAATTGACAGAGCTGATGGTTTTCTAGGTTTTAGGCCTTAGTCTTGGTAGCTAGGCAACCCATGTGCCACTCCTGGCCTTGCTCTTACTTCTGTGAGTATTTCCATTGAGAAATTCCCAGATAAGTGGTGTGTTAGGGAGTAGGTGATGTGGATGGCCTGTCTCCAAGGTCTTGGCCTCCTAGACATCCAAATGATGACCAAAGCCTTTATTTCATCAAGCTTTGCTTGATCTTTGTATGGGTTTGCTTGATCTTTGTGTGGTTGTGCTCTGTGCAGTCTGCCTGGGAGAATAACTTGTGAGTTCTCTCCCAGCACTCATGTGTGCTGTGGTTTCATAATAACCTGCTGCTGAAGAGTTGCTTGTTCTTTTGGAATATTCTGATTTCCTACTTCTTGTGGCAAGCCTGCTCCTCCTAGCTGCTGGACCTAGTTCCTAGTCGAACTAAGTGACCATGTTGGTCTTTGGCTTTGCTTGATGGTTTATTTGATGATGTGCTGGGTGTGAATCTTCCCTGTTGCTCAACACATGAGTAGGGTTGATTGTGTGGTGGTGATTCAGTGGTGATGGTGTGTTCTTGATGATGATGGTGTGCTTGGTGTTGCTGCTGGTGGTGTGGTGGTATTAATCTGATGATACCCTGATCGAAGATCTATCTTTGAAAATACTCCGGCTCCCCAAACTTGATCAAATAAGTCTTGTATTCTCGGCAGAGGGTATTTGTTCTTGATTGTGACATTGTTGAGGTTTCTGTAGTCTCCACACATCCTACGTCCTCCATCCTGCTTATCAGAGAAGATTACTGGTGTTCCCCAGGGTGAAATACTTTCTTGAATGAAACCTTTCTGCTCTAGCTCATCCAACTATTCTTTTAATTCAACTAACTCCTTGCATCCCATCTTATATGGTGCCTGAGCTATAGGTGTTGTTCCTGGGATTAAGTCAATGGTAAACTCAATTTCCCTATCTGGTGGCATTCCTGGTAGTTCCTGTGGAAACACGTCTTGGAATTCATTAACCACTGGAATATCCTCAAGTCTAGATTCCTTTAGAGCGTTGAGTTGTAGTTGAACTTCAACATATGCATGTCGGTCACCTTGATACACTATCCTTCCCCCTCCTGGGCTCCTAAGTGACATAGTTTTATCTCTGCAATCAATCTGAGCTCTATTTTCTTCCAACCAATCCATTCCAACGATTACAGCCATATCCTTCATAGGGATAAGAAAAAGATCGGCTAGGTAAATGCAATCGTGGATCATAATGACCTGATCTTGCCTGAGGTGAGTGACTAAGATCTTTCCCCCATAGATAAAACATTAATGGGGTATTCTAGTTTATTGCACGCAATCCCATAAAGATCAACAAACTCTTGCGAAATGAATGAGGTAGTAGCACCAGTATCAAAAAGTACTTTGCCGGGATGAGATAGGATCTGAAGCATACCTATCATGGTCTTGTCGGATTGATTCACTTCCTCAAGGTTAATGCAATTCAACTTCCCATACGTTGGCCTCTTACTTTTACCGCCTCCAAAACCTCCACCCCGGTGTGATCCTCCTCCTGTACCACGACCTCCCGTCCGGCCCCTTTCAGGACAATCTTTTATCATATGGCCACCCTTCTTGCATCCAAAATAGATGATTCTTGGTTGATGACAGTTCTTTTATCATACCTCCTAGGTTCAAAACTGGCCTTCTTCCTCTTATTTTCTAGGACTTGCTTGTAATCATCTTCCATGGTGATAGCTGTATCGACAAGCTCTTGAAAGTCTGCTGCCTTTAACATTCTCTATTGTAACCTTGCACCTGGATGTAGTCCTCTCATGAATCGTTTCTTCCGCTTCTCATCAGTATTTACATCCTCCAAAGCATAATGAGATAGAAGAGAGAATTCCCTGACATACATCATAATGGACTTGTCATTCTGCGTGAGATTCTCAAATTCCCTTCTCTTCAATTCATGATACTCTCCGGTACATTTGCTTCCCTGAACTTCTTCTTGAATTCCTCCTAGGTAAATACCCTTCCTGGAGGATGTATGGCCATAATATTGTCCCACCACGCTGCTGCGGGTCCACATAATAGATGTGTGGCATACCTAAGCTTCTCACTGTCATTGCAACTTACTGTGTTAAGCTTCCTCTCGGTGTCCAATAACCAGTCTTCCGCGTCCATTGGTTCCGGTGCTGATGCAAAAGGAAGTGGTCTTGTATTTAGGAAGTCTGCCAACGAGACTCCATATACTCCATCATTTCAAACTTCATGACTACGGTCCATCACATCCTGCACCATCTTTATCTGACACTCAATAAGCATTCGCTGTCTCTCATCTGCAGTCCTCATGTACTGAGCAAAATCATGCTGCATAAGGAATGGTGGTGGTGGTGGTAATGGTTCCCTTGCAGCTGCATCGACTGCCTCCTTAGCCTTTGCTTCAGTCTCCATCCTCTGTTGTTCAGATTCTTCACCAACTACCATCGCCATTCTATTCCCCTAACCTTGTTACATTAAGCAAAACTCATAGTTACACCATGCTCATGTTTTCTGAGCTCAACTTTATGCATAGTGTTAGTCACACAATAAAAATCCAAATAAAACAGTGCCAAATCACACCAAACATATACCATGTATATACATGGGAAAAGAACATAGTGTTACATAACCTATCATCCTGTGAGTAACTACACTCACTTATTCAAACTGCAAAAGCAAATACTACATATTATACATATGGTACATATGTCACAAAACATGTCGTCTCCATCTCTGTGGCGGTCCTCTACGGGTAGTCGCACTCCCGATACATCCCCGGTGTCCAACCGGTAGCTCTTGATGTCCTTCTCAGTGAAGCAGGGGCATAAGATGACTCCGCCGGGAAAAAGTCATAATCGGGTGTAGTACCTAAGTTGAAATTAGTCATCCCCAGATAACTGCTCAATGATGGGTAAACAACATCGGTAGTGCCCCTCTCCACCTTAGGTCTAGAGCATTCTCCACGCTCCATGTGAGTAGGTAACTCCCCCTCCACATCTGAATCTATCTCTATAGGTTTTCCCACCACATCTCCAGTGCGGTGAACAACCCTAAACTGACTCGTGACCTCCTGCTCCGAATCACATGGAATCGGATCTCCGACTGTTCCCATATACTCACCGAAATGCCAACCCACGGATTTTCCCACTAGACTATCATTATGAGGCATTCCCCATGACTCTAAACCTGCCTCGTATCCAGCTCTAGTCGAGCCGTGTGCAAAGCGTGCTGGTGGCTGATACGTCTCCAACGTATCTATAATTTTTGATGCTCCATGCTTGTTTTTACACCATTTGCCTAATGTTTCGTTACACTTCATGGCACTTTTATGCATTTTCAGGAACTAACCTATTAACAAGTTGCCACAGTGCCAGTTCCCTATTTTCTGCTGTTTTTGTGTTTCAGAAGTAATACACAGTTAATATTCTTGGAATTGGACGAAACAAGTTCCTGAAGTCTTATTTTACCCAGAAGCTTCCAGAGATCTGAAGGAGAGAAGGAGAGGGGCCACTAGGGGCCCACACACATAGGTGGCGTGGCCAGCCCCTGGCCCCGCCACCATGGTGTGAGATCACCTGGTCCCTCCTCTGACATCGCCCCTTCGCCTATAAAGACCCCCCGACGGAAAAAACCTAAGTACCCGATCACTTTTCCGGAACACATCGCGATCTGCAGCCGCCGTCGACCCGAAGATCGGGAGGGTCTAGAAGCTCTTCCCGGCACCCTGCCGGAGACGGGAATCGCCACCGGAGGTCTTCTTCATCGCCATGCTTGCCTCTGGAGTGATGAGTGAGTAGTCTACTTTGGACTATGGGTCCATAGCAGTAGCTAGATGGTTGTCTTCTCCACCATGTGCTTCATATTTAGATCTCATGAGCTGCCCTACATGATTGAGATCACCGTTATGTAATTCTACATGTTTGGTTTGTTGGGATGCGATGAATATTGGTGTTTACGATTGAGTTGCTGTACTAAATATTATCTTATGTTATCTCTATGTTGTTTATGATCTTGCATGGTCTCCGTTGTTAGTAGCTATCTTGGCCGAGTAGTTGCTAGTGACTCCAAGAGGGGGTATTTATGCTCGATAGTGGGTTCATGCCTCTATTTAACCTGGGGGAGTGACAGAAACCTCTAAGGTTGTAGATGTGCTATTGCTACTAGGGAGAAAACAACATTCATATGCTCAAGGGCATATGCTTTGTTTACATTACACACTTTGCTTAATGCAATTATCTGTTGTTCGCAACTTAATACTTGTGGAGTTCTCGGATTGATTCGCCACAAGTGGATTATTAGTCATAGATGCAGTCGGATGGCGGTCTATGTATCTTGTTGTAATGCCTAGAGTAAATCTCATAGTGATCTTCTTGACATATCACGTTATCTTTATTCTATCAATTGCCCAACTGTAATTTGTTTACCCAGCATGTGTTATTTATCTTATGGAGAGACACCACTAGTGAACTGTGGACCCCGGTCCTATTTCCATCATATTGCTATCACATGTTTACTTTACTCACACTATTTACTTTACTCGCATACTATATTGTTTTCCACTCGATACACTCATAACCTTTGTTTCAAGCAAACCGGTGAGATTGACAACCTCATCGTAAGTTGGGAGCAAAGTACTTGGTTGTGTGTGTGCAGATTCTGCGTTGCAGCTAGCAAGCAAAGCTTGGGTGAGGCACCATATATAAATTGTCCGAAGCCGTCGCAAACTAGCAAGCATCGCCATATTAAACCTTAGTTTCTTAACTGAGGGAAAACGAGCTGCTATACTCATCACACCTTCCTCTTGGGGTTCCCAACGGGCTGGTCATTCACCACGCATCAAGCTCTTTTTCTGGCGCCGTTGCCGGGGAGGAAGTAGAAGACTTCTGCGAGGGGAGTTTTTCGCACGCACATCCTTTACTTTGTTATTGTTTTGCTTTACTTTATTTATTTTACCTGCATCATTTTATATCAAAAACCCAAAAAAATAGAATCCTTGGTAGTTGTTTTTACTTGTTTACTTTTGTTTTGCTGAAATGGCCAATCCTGAAAACACCAAGTTGTGTGACTTCACTAGCACGAACAATAGTGATTTTATCTACACTCCTATTGCACCACTTGCTCCTGCTGCAAACTTTTACGAGATTAAGCCTGCTTTGTTGAAGCTTGTTATGAAAGAGCAATTTTCTGGTGCTAGTACTGAAGATGATGCAGCTCATCTCAACAATTTTGTTGAGCTATGTGAGATGCAGAAATATAAGGATGTTGATAGTGACATTATTAAGCTCAAGTTGTTTCCTTTTTCTTTGAGAGGAAAAGCTAAAGATTGGTTGCTGTCTTTGACTAAGAATAGTATTGATTCATGGGCTAAGTGTAAGGATGCTTTTATTGGTAGATACTATCCTCCTGCTAAGATTATATCCTTGCGTAGCAATATTATGAAGTTTACTCGGTTTGATAATGAACATGTTGCTCAAGCTTGGGAAAGAATGAAATCTATGATAAAGAATTGCCCCACTCATGGACTGACTACTTGGATGATTGTCCAAACTTTTTATGCAGGACTGAATTTTTCTGCGAGGAACCTACTTGATTCAGCTGCTGGAGGCACTTTTATGTCCCTTACCTTGGGCTCCGCAACAAAGCTACTCAACAACATGATGGTAAATTATTCTGAATGGCACACCGAGAGAGCTCCACAAGGTAAGAAGGTAAATTCTGTTGAGGAAACCTCTTCCTTGAATGATAAGATTGATACCATTATGGCTATGCTTGCTAATGATAGGACTCATGGTTATCCTAATAATGTTCCTTTAGCCTCTTTGGTTTCTCAAGAAGAGCAGGTTGATGTGAATTTCATTAGAAACAATAATTTTAACAACAATGCTTATAGGAACAATTTTGCTAGTAACAATTATAGGCCGTATCCTTCTACCAATGGTAATGGTTATGGTAATTCCTACAACAACACAGGGCCGCGCCCTCCGAGCTTGAGGTAATGCTCAAGGACTTCATCGGTAAGCAAAATGCTTTTAACAAGTCTGTTGAGGAAAAGTTAGGCAAAATTGATATTCTTGCTTCTAAAGTTGATAGCCTTGCTCATGATGTTGAACTTCTGAAATTAAAAATGTTGCCTAATGATGTGAAAGAGAACAATGTTTTTGCTACCGCTAATGCTATTCAAGTTGGAATTGATGAAAATATTAGATTGTTAGCGGAATTGCATGCCAGGTGGGAAAGAGAAGATGAGATGGCTAGAGATATAAAGGTATGTACCATTACTACCTCTAATGATGTTGCTCCTAATGCTAGCAATCCTCTTACTTTGATTGGTGTAGAGAAAACTCCCACTCCTTGTGTTAAAAAGCCTAAAACTGCCAAAACTTTTTCTCAAAAGAGTGCTGAAATTTTTCAGAGTGTGGGAGATGATAACTCTATTTCTTTTAATGATTTTGATGTTAATGGCTGCAATATATCTGAAGTTATTTTGTTCTTGCAAAATCTTGCTTTGACTCCCAATGCTAGTTCTTTAAATATTGCTTTTACTAAGCATATTACCAATGCTCTCATGAAAATTAGGGATGAAAAGTTGAAGCAAAAAGCCTCTGTTCCCAAGAAGTTAGAAGATGGTTGGGAACCCATCATTGATATGCATGTTAATGGTTATGATTGCCATGCTTTATGTGATCTAGGTGCTAGTATTTCTATCATGCCTAGAAAGATTTATGACATGCTTGATTTACCACCGCTTGAAAAATGTTATTTTGATGTTCCTATTGCTGATGTTGCTAAAAAGAAACCTTTGGAAAGAATTAATGATGTTCTTATTGTGGTTAACAATAACCTTGTTCCCGTTGATTTTCTTGTTATGGATGTTGAATGCCATGCTTCATGTCCTATTATTTTGGGAAGACCCTTTCTTCGAACTGTAGGTGCCATCATTGATATGAGAGAAGGCACCATTAAATATCAATTCCCACTCAAGAAAGGTATGGAACACTTCCCTAGGAAAAGAAAGAAATTACTTTTTGACTGTATTCTTAGAGCAAATTATGAGTTTGATGCTTCATCACTTGATGTTACTTGATTCGCAATTTTCTGCGCCTAGCTCAAAGGCGTTAAAGAAAAGCACTCTTGGGAGATAACCCAATGTTTTATTTTCAGTACTTTTTCTTTTATTTGAGTTTTGGAAGTCATTACTACTGTAATGACCGCTCCTTATCTTGTTTATTTTGTTTTGTGCCAAGAGAAGCCTCTAATTCGAGTGAGGTAAAGATTTGGGGATGTTGATGTCCTAAAACTATTTTTGGTGCTGCACCGTAAAAATTGTATAAATTCTTTGTATATCTTTTGGACCTGCGATTTCTTGTGCATATGCCCCAGGTTATATCCAAACTTTCATTAGTTGAACACTTTTTGATTTGAGCAACAGAAAACCCCTCAAAAATTCGGCCTTTGTCAGCTGTTCAGTTTTGACAGATTTCTGCCAATATTTTCTGTTTGCCACTTTATCGCTTTATTTTGAGTTCTTTTGATCATGGAACTTTTGGGGAGGTTGCTACAGTAGTATTTGCTATATATGTGGTGGTTTTGAGTTGAAACCTGAAGCAAAAAGAGGTTGATTATATGTTATGCTTACACTAATGTTGCTAATAGAATTGTGTTTAATTTTGTATGAAGGAAGTTTTCAAGTGTAGGGATTGGAGAATGATGAGATGAGTTGAAGAATGGACAAAAGCTCAAGCTTGGGGATGCCCATGCATCACCCCAAGAAATATCCAAGAAGTACAAGCGTCAAAGCTTGGGGATGCCCCTGAGGCACCCCTTTTTCATCGCCAAAAATCAGGTCACCTTTCAAGACACTATATTTTTATTGCTTCATGCACTATGTGTTTTTCTTGGAGCATCAGTTGTTTTAGTTTTCTTAGTTGGTTTAGTTTGTTTGTTTTCTGCAATAAATGGTTGGACCCCAACAAATTTCTTTTGGAGAAGTTGCCTCGTTTTCATTTGCAAAGAACGCTCTAGTTTTCACTCTTATTAAAAACCGAGTGTTCTTCTTTTTCCGCTACTACTTTTGGTTTTCATTTTCGCCTTAATTTGCGTTCAGACCTTGTCATATCTTTTCATCAAGGTGTATTTTTGCCTCTGATCTTTATTGGTTTTCATCAAAAGAGGTGTTTATAAAAATTTCAAATGGTGTTGGAAAAGAGAAAAAGCTTTGTGCAAAATAGTGGTACAAGAAGGAGCTTGTGTAGACTGCGGCTTAGGATTTTTCATGTCATGCTTGATATCTTTTTGATAGTATGCTTAGTGGTTTTGTTGTAGCATGACTTGTCTCAAATAACTAAGATTGCTTAATGAGCCTTTGAAAAAAATCATGCATTGTTTTTATTGTATGGAAGCATTATTTTAGTCTTCTCCTTGATGCTTTATTTGGGTTGACTTGGTGCATGCCTACACATGTTAGACTCTTACAAAGTCGCCAATAGCCTCTATGATCATTTAGTTTTTGACTTGTGATTCCATCTTATGCTTCTGTTAATGTCGCCTTGTCGCTTTGCATGATTATGGACATTATTGCTCTCTTAGTTGGTCGCTCCCAGTCTTTTGCTATCCCTCGCCTTGTACTGAGTATGAGCTCTACTCGTGCATCCAACTCCTAAAAGCCAAAGTTTTCCAAAGTGTCCACCATACATACCTACTAGAAATTTGCTATTCCAAGTAAATTTGACTTGCTTTTATTTTCTCTTCAAATTAAACTCTTACCAGTGTTATGCGAAATTCGGTCAGTAAAGCTCTCACAAACTGGAAGGCACACTTTACTTTTTCCTGTTCTTAAAAATTTGACATTGTGGTCTCTTATGTTGAGTTGTTATGCTTGCAAGTTGTAAGTTGGATTCTAGCCCAACCATGCTGTCATGGGCAAGCTTTCAACATTGCACTTCTTATTTGAGTTGATATCGTGATCTTTTGTTTATGGATGCCCGCGGTGTGAAATGAATTGGGAATCTTGTGGGGATCATGGAGTTTGTATATGTATTAGGGAAATGCCGGGCTGCCAATCTAATCCATGCATAATTCATGGTGGAAATTTGCAGCATACCCATGGTGAACATACGACGATGCATCTCACAATAAAAAGCTGAACAAATGGCAAATAAAAGAGATGTTGAGGTGTTCATTGTCTGCTTGTCCTGTCATTTTGGTGTGGGCTTGTTCCATGTCATCGGGCACGGAGGTACCCCATTGGCGGTTCTCAATGATATGCATATACTTACAATGACAAGAGCCTTGCTTGGGACTCTAAGTAAAGTAGCATGAGGTTTGGGTACTCGTATTCATGGGGCACGAGGTTTTCAACTTACGATTTGTCAAGCATATGCATCATAATTGTTCTCGCATTAACTTTAACCATTCAAGATGCTTATGATGGGGGCAATGAGAGCTCAAAGCCGGTAAGTACCATAATTTTTGAAGGTTATAAAACTTGCAATCACTGCTTCCCTCTGCGAAGGGCCTTTCTTCTACTTTTATGTTGAGTCGCCACCTTCTATCTTTATGCACCATAAGAGAGCATAGTTGTCATTCTTAGTATAATGTGCATTGTCCCAAAGTTTTCATTGATTGATTCATATTGTTGGTTTCACTTGTTCTTAAATTATTTGTATCTAGTCGCCCTCTTAAACTTGAAGGTGTCCTATGCATTTATGTTTTGCTCTCTTTGAAGGACAAGCTGAAAACCATTTGTATGTTTTTCCTTATGATTTGAACACACGTTTGACTTTCATTGTTTCATTTTCATGATCTTTTGTTTGTGTTCATTTGCATGTTTACAACATGGTTGCTAAGTTTCTTATTGTCAAGATTATATCTTCATGCCCATGTTTTAAGTTCTTATGATCCCAGCTCACAAATGCTTACATATATGATCAAGATTGTGTAGGTGCATGTCACCTCAAAAATTATTCTTTTGTTATCACTTACCTATTCGAGGACGAGCAGGAGTTAAGCTTGGGGATGCTTGATGCGTCTCCAACGTATCTATAATTTTTGATGCTCCATGGTTATTTTTACACCATTTGCCTAATGTTTCATTACACTTTGTGGCACTTTTATGCATTTTCCAGAACTAACCTATTAACAAGTTGCCACAGTGCCAGTTCCCTGTTTTCTGCTGTTTTTGTGTTTCAGAAGTGATACACAGGAAATATTCTCGGAATTGGACGAAACAAGTTCCTGAAGTCTTGTTTTACCCGGAAGCTTCCAGAGATCCAAAGGAGAGAAGGAGAGGGGCCACCAGGGGCCCACACACATAGGTGGCATGGCCAGCCCCTAGCACGCGCCACCATGGTGTGAGACCACCTGGTCCCTCCTCTGACATCGCCCCTTCGCCTATAAAGACCCCCCGATGGAAAAAACCTAAGTACCCAATCACTTTTCCAGAACACATTGCGATCCATCGCCGCCGTCGACCCGAAGATCGGGAGGGTCCAGAAGCTCTTCCCGGCACCCTGCCAGAGAGGGGAATCGCCACCGGAGGTCTTCTTCATCGCCATGCTTGCCTCCGGAGCGATGAGTGAGTAGTCTACCTTGGACTATGGTTCCATAGCAGTAGCTAGATGGTTGTCTTCTCCACCATGTGCTTCATGTTTAGATCTCATGAGCTGCCCTACATGATTGAGATCACCGTTATGTAATTCTACATGTTTGGTTTGTTGGGATCCGATGAATATTGGTGTTTATGATTGAGTTGCTGTACTGAATATTATCTTATGTTATCTCTATGGTGTTTATGATCTTGCATGCTCTCCGTTGTTAGTAGCTATCTTGGCCGAGTAGTTGCTAGTGACTCCAAGAGGGGGTATTTATGCTCGATAGTGGGTTCATGCCTCTATTTAACCTGGGGGAGTGACAAAAACCTCTAAGGTTGTAGATGTGCTGTTGCTACTAGGGAGAAAACAACATTCATATGCTCAAGGGCATATGCTTTGTTTACATTACACACTTTGCTTAATGCAATTATCTATTGTTCGCAACTTAATACTTGTGGAGTTCTCGGATTGATTCGCCACAAGTAGATTATTAGTCATAGATGCAGTTGGATGGTGGTCTATGTATCTTGTTGTAATGCCCAGAGTAAATCTCATAGTGATCTTCTTGACATATCACATTATCTTTATTCTATCAATTGCCCAACTGTAATTTGTTTACCCAGCATGGGTTATTTATCTTATGGAGAGACACCACTAGTGAACTGTGGACCCCGGTCCTATTTCCATCATATTGCTATCACCTGTTTACTTTACTCGCACTGTTTACTTTACTCGCATACTATATTGTTTTCCACTCGATACACTCATAACCTTTGTTTCAAGCAAACCGGTGAGATTGACAACCTCATCGTAAGTTGGGAGCAAAGTACTTGGTTGTGTGTGTGCAGATTCCGCGTTGCAGCTAGCAAGCAAAGCTTGGACGAGGCGCCATATATAAATTGTCTGAAGCCATCGCAAACTAGCAAGCATCACCTTCTGTCGTTTGTCTCTCCTCTCCAAGAATGATATTAAACCTTGGTTTCTTAACTGACGGAAAATGAGCTGCTATACTCATCACACCTTCCTCTTGGGGTTCCCAATGGGCTGGTCATTCACCACGCATCAGTGGCATCTCCGGTTCGGCCTCGGGCTCGAACTCCCGCTCCTTGGGGTCATCTTCCTCATCCAGGTTAATAAAATCTCCAGTCAAAAAGGCTGGAGTTTGTGCCCTCAGTAGTCCAGAAGCCTCCCCCGTACACCACGGAGTAGGTTTCGGCTCAGTGACCAAGTCCACTAAACTCTGTATCTCTCCCACTAGTGCTCCATGCATGTGGTAGAACACGCTAAGCAGATGTTTACATCTGTCCATGTGCTCTGCTGCGGCATGTGGGTGTCTCTTTGAAAACTTGTAACTATCCCGACAAGGATCTTCTCCTTCCTCGTCGTGTGGGATGTGAGTGAACTTAGTTCCTAATAACTTCTTCGTTTTATGTTCACGGATATCAGTTATGGCCCTCATCACTGCTATCTTGTAAGCTACACTAACTGTGTGTGCCTCTCCAGCTGGCATGATCACGCTCGTGCCCAATTTGGCAGGAAGCATGATCCCTACCTTATACTTCTGAAGGACCTTTCCCTCGTAATATGCATACTTCTTGACTGGAATACAGGTTTCACACCCGCACTCAAGCAACATGCCTCGCAAAACATCAAATAAGTTCCCATCATAGTCGTCCAGAGTCACGTCCCTAACTTGCACGGTGCTTGACGGCCTTGTGCGTGCCATCCTGGCAGTATAAAAGATAAAAAATTAGTACATGATGCATCATAATAGTAACAATAAATAATTGTAACACTAAAAAGTATGACCTTGTTATTCTCAAGTGAATAACATCACAACAATTTTAGAGAACTCTTTACTATTCCTATTTGACTCCTACAGGTCGTTCCCATTAACTAGGCGTCCAACCTAAGGTCAAAGCTTTTGCTCTAATACCAACTGGGGTGACCCAGCATAACACTGCATGTTGTAGTATACAAGTCATTGACATAACACTCGTGAAGTACCAATTCACAAATATTACATCCCTCAGAGTGGTACAACAGAAACATAGCGGTCTTTATTCAACACTGAATATTACAAGCCATAATGTTACAAAGGACTCCAGTTCCTCCTCGGTCCAAAGAGGAACACTAGGTGGTTCTAAGTTGATACAACAAACCTTAGCTACAACTAAAAGTAGTAAACTAAACATAATGACCAACTTTAGTCGCTTTATTCTAGGTGTTCGGTGCGACCAAAGCTTCTATCCTGCGGTTCTAAGTGTCGGTCTCCTCCTCGATTCCTTCGTCGGGACCATAGGAGATGGTGTAATCGATGCCTTTGACTCCTCCAGATAAATCCGGTTCTTCATAGTAGACCTCCTCGTAGTCCTCTGGTCTTCCTTCAGTTTCTTCAAACTGGCCCTCTGAGTCTAAGGAAGGGTTAAAAGGAGTGGGGTGAGTAACGAGCGTTACTCAACAAGTTCATTTAATAGCATAGAGGTGTTTGATGCACTAGCTACGACGATAGACTAGAAAGTCTTAGGCCAAATGCAGTTTTTTATAAGCATTTCTTCAAAGATTGATTTTTATTCAAAGAACTATGTCCGTCAGTCTTCACAGGTTGATTAGAGCTTCGATGGGCTCCTTTCCTGCCGTGTTCGTAGCTCCTTCCCGGAACAGGGAGTATCTTGATACTTTTTGTACACTCTGCAGAGGTGGTCACTTGTACCCATAGGAGATCAACACTTTGCTGCACAACCAGGCGTACTTTCCCGTCCATACTTCCTTGGTATGGGGCCCAGCCGTTGATCCGAGCCAATCACTATTCCTTCCCGCGACCGTGCATACCCACCCTTTTGTGGCTCCAACTTTGGTTCGCTACCCTCACCGGTCAACCCTTTGGTAGTTGCCGACCTCGGCATACTTGCCTTTCCTAGACAATGAGTTACCCCCATCGGATACGGTTACACTTCTTTTTGGTAACACCGGTCTCAGCACTCTACCCCCATCATTGCCGCAATCCATCATAGACTGCCAGAATCGTGAATTCATTAGGGGGAATCCACCCATCCTGAAGCTCCTCGCAGGGAGACAACTGCTCCAAAAGGGCGCGTCCATTGATATGCATGAGGGAAAAGATACAGCTGACTCTCCCATCCCATTCCAGACCCTATGGTTGACCGTATTTTACGGCACAAGAATCACTGGCGACATTGGTTATTAGTCCTTGGTGAACATTCCCGATACAGTGGGACCTCCACCATACTCTTACCATGGTCCCACTGCCCACCTTCCTAGGTCGACAACCATTATGATTGCTAACCACTAAGCATATTCATTCAAGAAAAGCAGAACCTTTGCTTTTTAATGCAATCATAATAATAATACCACTGGTATATTTGCAAGTACTTTGTTAAAGATAAACAAGAGATATGAACAAGAGTGAACTTGCCTGCAAACAGCAAGGTAGTGCAGTTGGATTTGTTGAAGCGACCCGGGACCTCGGGTTCTGGAAAACAGCATCATTGTTCGATAAGGGCAATGGTTAAAGATTCAAATAATGCATGCTCCTTTATAGTGTGTGTTTTCCCTTTTACCCCCCAGAAGTATTTTATTCTTATCCTAGGGTTTATATACTCCTTTCAAGATTTTAAAGAGTATATGTTATCAATTGCTTTATTCAAGAATATTCTTTAATACTCTGGAATGGAGTTCAATTTTGATAATGAGTTCTATTCTAATTAAGAAGGAATCCTTTTAAGTTTTCATTCCTAATATTCTTACTTGGTGAATTATTAAAAGTGTATATACTCTAATTATGATTTTATCAGAGTATATATTAGGTGAAATTCATTCAAGAACATTAAGGTCAAATTCTTGAATGAATTTACTTGATCTTATTTCAAGAATATTATTTCCTCTTTTATGCATTTTAAATCATTTCTAGATGTTTCTCTTTTAAAAGAAAGGTTCATAAGACAATTATGAATAAACCTTCTTTTACTCATAATATCACTATTTAAGTGATTTAAAAGATCAAAATCAATTAAAGTTATGTTGCAGAAATCCAATTTATTTTTCTGCTTTTAATTGGGTGTTAAAAAGCTTTTTTCTAGAAAAACCCTTTTCTTTGTTTCAATTTTTGTTTTTAAATTCTGTTTAAAAATCTCCCTCTCACCTCTCTCTATCTGCCAAACCAGGCCCACCTGTCGGGCCAGGCCCACCTGTCGGCGCCAGCCTACTGGTCAAACCCGACCAGCGGCTTGGTCCGCCCGACCGGTCGCCTTTTCCTCTCGCTCACTCGCATCGCCTTCTCTCTCGTGCTCCCCCTGGCGACTGCGTTGCCTCGCCATCACCGCGCTCGATTCCGATGAGCTCCGCCGGTCTCCGATGTTGAGATGATGCTCAATTGATAGATCAAGCGACGGCGATTCCACCTGTCCGCGAGATCTGATCGATTGCCTCCTGGATGCTCGCATACCCTTCGCCTCTGAAGCTCGGGACCTTGGCCATGGCGACCTCGAGCTTGCTCTCAAGCTGCTGGGCCTTGTCCATGGTGAGATCTAGGCTTGATGAGCTAGGTGCTTCGTCGACGTATCGTTGGTGACTTCCCCTGGCTCAATGCCGCCGTGGCCGCGCGGGCACTGCCTTGCCATGCCATGGTGGTATCTCCTGGGCGTTGTGTAAGTGCTCCTCCTCTTCTTCTACTCCTCTGCTTTTCTCTGTAACCACCTGGAGCTTGCTCCCCTCCTGGAGCTTGCTTCATGCCCTCCTGTGGCTCTGCTCCATGCCCTACTGGAGCCTTGCTCCGTGCTAGCCATGCCCACCTTGAACTTGCACTGGCTAAGCTCACCTGGAGCTTGCGCTGGCCATGCTCATCTGGAGCTTGTGCTGGCCCAATTATTCTATCTCCTATTGCACTAGGGTTTCTCCCCAAGTTGCACTGGTGCTGTGCGATTCAGTGTTGTGATGTGTGTTTCTTAAGCTCTATGATCTTACTGTTAAGCTTGATCATGCTTGTTTGGCTGCTACTATTAATTTTAGTTATAGTTTCAGTTAACTTTGTTAACTGAAACTTGTTGATTCAATTAACTGCATATCCTGGTGGTCTGTTGCTGTTGAATTAAGCACTTGCTGATGTTGCTTGACTTGATAGTGTCTTTCTAGTGGCTAATCTTGATCAGTTTGATCAAGTGCATGGATAACTATGTGTTTTAGTTATCTCTGAATGTGCTGTTAAGTGGCTAGTGCTATTAACAGTCTCACTGCACTTTCTTGCAGTGCTCTATTGTGCTAATTAAATGATGTAGTTATTATGTTGAGCTTGGTTCTACCTAGCTGTGATGCAACAGTTCATGCTTGCTGTTATGGCTCTTGCAGTAGCTGTTAGCTAACTGCTTCACTGTGACGCCTCCTTGAGGTGTTCACAGTTACTGTGGGTTATAAGTTTGGTGCTCTTGAGAGTAGATCACTCTCTATGGTGATCTGCTGGTGGCTTATTTGCTTGAAAGTGTCCCTGTCCACTTTGCCCAGATGCTTAACTGAACTTGGTCAATTTTAATTGACAGAGCTGATGGTTTTCTAGGTTTTAGGCCTTAGTCTTGGTAGCTAGGCAACCCATGTGCAACTCCTGGCCTTGCTCTTACTTCTGTGAGTATTTCCATTGAGAAATTCCCAGATAAGTGGTGTGTTAGGGAGTAGGTGATGTGGATGGCCTGTCTCCAAGGTCTTGGCCTCCTAGACATCCAAATGATGACCAAAGCCTTTATTTCATCAAGCTTTGCTTGATCTTTGTATGGGTTTGCTTGATCTTTGTGTGGTTGTGCTCTGTGCAGTCTGCCTGGGAGAATAACTTGTGAGTTCTCTCCCAGCACTCATGTGTGCTGTGGTTTAATAATAACCTGCTGCTGAAGAGTTGCTTGTTCTTTTGGAATATTCTGATTTCCGACTTCTTGTGGCAAGCCTGCTCCTCCTAGCTGCTTGACCTAGTTCCTAGTCGAACTAAGTGACCATGTTGGTCTTTGGCTTTGCTGGATGGTTTATTTGATGATGTGCTGGGTGTGAATCTTCCCTGTTGCTCAACACATGAGTAGGGTTGATTGTGTGGTGGTGATTCAGTGGTGATGGTGTGTTCTTGATGATGATGGTGTGCTTGGTGTTGCTGCTGGTGGTGTGGTGGTATTGATCTTGGTCGACTATGATCTTTAGCCGAGCCAGTTTCACCACTGTGATGCTTTTATACTTGGTCGTGTGCCTTGCGTGTGTGACACCTGAGTGCATGCATATGGTGACTATGCTGCTATGGCTGCCTTGCCCATCTCGGCTGGTTTGGGATATTTTCTACCCGAGCTTTGGTGATAAGATCAACCTTGTGATGTTTATCTACAGTGGCTTGTTATTTTTGGAATGCCACTTGGCAAATGTCATCTTGGAAAATTGTTGTTTCCTTTCTTTGGTTGCAGGTGCCAAGATCAGAAGAGAAGAAAAGAAAGAAAGAAAGAAAGAAAGAAAACTCTTAGTTTTCTTTTAGAATTATAACTTGTAATCTTCCATTTCTCTTTTTTTGTAGTTATCTTGTATTCTTTCCAATTGTAATATGCTTCTATTCATGAACTATGCAAAGACAATGTAATGTGTGTTGATGATCAATAAAGTTTAAGTTTGCTCTAAACTTTATTGATGTTTAATTTCAATTTCTTTTTCTTTATGAATATTTATCCTTTCTAAATGTGCCTTTTTTAAATTCAAAGGTCAATCATTCAAATTCAACTTGATTTATGTCTTAGTTCAAATCCCAAAGCTTATAGCTAGGGTTTTAGTGGTTTATGTCATCACTCCTCACAACAATGGATCAATAGAGATCATGTCCAAATCTTTCGCACTTCGAGAGTTCACCATTCCCCCTCGAAGAGAGATTCGATCACTCCTAGGTTTTAGAAACAAAAGCACAAAAAAATCCTGTAATTTTAGATGCAATGCACAAAAACCCTTCTAATCTACCCCGGAGTTGTCCTATATTCTAGGATGTTACAGACTTCCCCCCTTAATATAAACTTCATCCCAAAGTTTGGGGTAAGATATACCTGAAGAAATCTGGATAGGCTATTCTTAAGTCCTCTTCCTTTTCCCAAGTAGCTTCTCTTTCCGGGTGATGTTTCCATTGTACCTTGCAATACTTGATGGCTCTATTACGGAGTTGTTTCCAATTCTCTGCCAAAATCTTTGATGGTTCTTCAACATAAGTCAAATCAGCTTGCAATTCAATCTCATCATAGGATATAGTTTCTTCTGGTGTCTTCATACATTTGCGAAGTTGAGAAGCATGAAACACATTATGAACTTTTGATAGTTCCTTTGGCAGTTCTAACTCAAAGGCTACTCCTCGATTCTGACTCAGAATCTTGAATGGTCCAGTATATCTTGGGCTAAGCTTTCCCTTGACTCCAAAATGATGTACTCCTTTCATGGGGCTAACCCTTAGATAAACCATGTCCCCAACCTGAGGTTCCCATATCCTCCTCTTGGAATCTGCATAGCTTTTATGTCAACTTTGTGCAATCTTTAGTCGGTCTCGAATGACATCAATTGCATGTTGTTTCTCCTTGACGTAGTCTGGATGAAACTCCTTACTGGCTCCTGGTTCATACCAACACATGGGTGACCGGCACTTCCTCCCGTAAAGTACTTCAAATGGTGCCATTTGAATGCTGCTTTGGTAACTATTGTTATAAGAGAACTCTGCTAGTGGTAAGTGTTCTTCCCATGATCCTCCGAAGTCTAAAGCACATGCTCGAAGCATATCTTCTAGAATCTGATTGGTCCTCTCAGTTTGACCTCCCATCTGTGGGTGATAAGCAGTGCTAAAGTCCAGTCTGGATCCTAAAGCTTCATGTAATTGTGTCCAAAAAGCTGAAGTAAATACGGATCCCCGATCTGATACTATTGTCTTTGGTACTCCATGTTTGCTTACTATCTCTTGAACATATAGGTTTATTAGCTTTTCTCTAAAATCTTTCTGATTAACAGCCAAGAAATGTGCACTTTTAGTCAGTCGATCAACTATTACCCATATCATGTCCTTCTTCTTTGGCGTCAGTGGTAATCCTATGATAAAGTCCATTCCAATCTCTTCACACTTCCATTCAGGAATACTTAAAGGTTGCATAAGTCTAGTAGGACTCTGATGTTCTGCCTTTACTCTTTGACAGGTATGACATTCTGATACGAACTTGGCTATCTCCCGTTTCATATTATTCCACCAGAACAGTTCCTTAAGATCCATGTACATCTTGGTGCTCCCCGGGTGTATAGAATATGGTGTTTCGTGTGTCTCCTTAAGTATCAATTCCTTGATTTTCGGTATGTCTGGCACACATATTCGGTCATGAAACCAAAGTGAATTGAAATCACCTAGACAGAATTCTGATGGCCTACCTTCCTCAATCCTGTGGATTTCTTTGGCAATAAATGCATCCTCATCTTGTCTTTGAATTATTGTGTACTTGAGATCGCTATGTCATTCTTCCATTATCCTCTCGGTAGCTAAACTACCTAAAGATTGTACTTTAAGACATTGAATATCCAACCTCTCTAAATCCATAAGGAATTCCTTGGGAAGTTCTCGGTTTATCGGTTGGGTGTCTGTACTCTTTCTGCTCAAAGCGTCGGCTACCACATTGGCCTTCCCCGGTGTATAGTTGATGGTCAAATCATAATCCTTGATCAATTCTAACCATCTTCATGGTCTCATGTTCAATTCCTTCTGAGTGAAGAAGTATTTGACACTTTTGTGATCCGTATAAAGTTTACACTTTGCTCCATAGAGAAAATGCCTCCATCCTTTTAGTGCAAACACTACGGCTACTAGTTCCAGATCGTGTGTTGGGTAATTAATCTCATGTGGTCGTAATTGCCTCAATCCGTATGCTATCACTTTTCTATCTTGCATCAAAACACATCCAAGTCTGTTCTTGGATGCATCACAATAGACGGTATAGTCCTTGCCAATTTCTGGTACAGCTAACACAGGTGTTGTTGTTAGCTTGTCCTTAAGTGTTTGAAATCTTGCCTCACATTCATCCGACCAAACAAACGGTGTATTCTTTCAGAGTAACTTGGTCATCGGTCCTGCAATCTTAGAAAATCCTTCTATAAATCTTCTGTAGTATCCTGCCATTCCCAAAAATCCTCTAATCTGTTTGACATTCTTCGGTGACTCCCATTCCAAAACAGACGCTACCTTACTTGGATTTACTGCTATACCTTCTTTACTGATCACATGTCCAAGGAACTCTACTTGGTCTAGCCAGAATTCACACTTACTAAACTTGGCATATAACTGATGTTCTCGTAGAATTTGTAAAGCAACCCTCAAATGCTTGGCATGTTCCTCCTTGTCCTTGGAGTAGATCAAAATATCATCTATGAATACTATCACAAATTTGTCCAAATATGGCATAAAGATCTTGTTCATGAGATTCATGAAGATTGCTGGTCCATTTGTCAATCCAAAAGGTACAACAAAATACTCGTGGTGTCCGTACCTTGACACAAAAGCTCTCTTTGGAACGTCCTCCTTCTTGATCTTAATCTGATGATACCCTGATCGAAGATCTATCTTTGAAAATACTCTGGCTCCCCTAACTTGATCAAATAAGTCTTGTATTCTCGGTAGAGGGTATTTGTTCTTGATTGTGACATTGTTGAGGTTTCTGTAGTCTCTGCACATCCTACATCCCGCTTATCAACGAAGATTACTGGTGTTCCCCAGGGTGAAATACTTTCTTGAATGAAACCTTTCTGCTCTAGCTCGTCCAACTGTTCTTTTAATTCAACTAACTCCTTGCATCCCATCTTATATGGTGCCTGAGCTATAGCTGCTGTGCCTAGGATTAAGTCAATGGTAAACTCAATTTCCCTATCTGGTGGCATTCCTGGTAGTTCCTGTGGAAACACGTCTTGGAATTCATTAACCACTGGAATATCCTCAAGTCTGGATTCCTTTAGAGCGTTGAGTTGTAGTTGAACTTCACCATGTGCATGTCGGTCACCTTGATACACTATCCTTCCCCCTCCTGGGCTCCTAAGTGGCACAGTTTTCTCTCTACAATCAATCTGAGCTCCATTTTCTTCCAACCAATCCATTCCAAGGATTACAGCCATATCCTTCATTGGGATAAGAAAAAGATCAGTTAGGTAAATGCAATCACGGATCATAATGACCTACTCTTGCCTGAGGTGAGTGACTAAGATCTTTCCCCCCGCAGATAAAACAGTAATGGGGTATTCTAGTTTATTGCACAAAATCCCATAAAGATCAACAAACTCTTGTGAAATGAATGAGGTAGTAGCACCAATATCAAAAAGTACTTTGCCAGGATGAGATAGGATCTGAAGCGTACCTATCATGGTCTTGTCGGGTTGATTCACTTCCTCAAGGTTAGTGCAATTCAACTTCCCATACGTTGGCCTCTTACTTTTACCGCCTCCAAAACCTCCACCCTGGTGTGATCCTCCTCCTGTACCGCGACCTCTAGTCCGGCCCCTTTCAGGACAATCTTTTATCATATGGCCACCCTTCTTGCATCCAAAACAGATGATTCTTGGTTGATGATAGTTCTTTTCTATATGCCCTCGCGCTCCGCAACCACGGCAGACGATATCATTGTTTCCATTTGTAGTGCCACGAGGTGTAACATTTCCTCCAGACCTGTACTTGGGTTTGAACTTGATATTAGGAGTTGACTTGGCATCTGGATAACTCCTGGGTTCAAACCTGGCCTTCTTCCTCTTATTTTCTAGGACTTGCTTGTAATCATCTTCCATGGTGATAGCTGCATCGACAAGCTCTTGAAAGTCTGCTGCCTTTAACATTCTCAATTTGTAACCTTGCACCTGGATGTAGTCTGATCCCTACACAGGCGCCCAGTTAAGTGGCTGCTACTTGGTGGTGATGGCGAGTTGATGTGGAAGCAGACGTCCTTGTGTGTGGTGCTTGACCAGCCCGTTGGGAACCCCAAGAGGAAGGTATGATGAGTGTAGCGGCTAGTTTTCCCTCAGTTAAGAAACCAAGGTTTAATGTCGATCTTGAAGAAGAGAGACGATGACGACTGAAGGTGTTTGTGGAACCTGCACACACACAAACAAATACTTTGTTCCCAACTTGCGATAAGGTTGTCAATCTCACCGGTTTGCTTGAAACAAAGGTTATGAGTGTATCGAGTGGAAAACAGTAGTAATATGCTAGTAAAGTAAACAGTGCAGGAATAGTAAACAGTTGATTGCAATATGATTAAAATAGGACCGGGGTCCACAGTTCACTAGTGGTGTCTCTCCATAGATAAAATAACATGCTGGGTAAACAAATTACAGTTGGGCAATTGATAGAATAGAGCTAACGTGTTATGTCAAGAAGATCACTATGAGATTTACTCTGGGCATTACAACAAAATACATAGACCACCATCCAACTGCATCTATGACTAATAATCCACCCCCGGGGATATCATCCGAACACCCTAGAAGTATTAAGTTGCGAACAACAGATAATTGCATTAAGCAAAGTGTGTAATGTAAACAAAGCATATGCCCTTGAGCATATGAATGTTGTTTTCTCCCTAGTAGCAACAGCACATCTACCACCTTAGAGGTTTCTGTCACTCCCCCAGGTGAAATAGAGGCATGAACCCACTATCGAGCATAAATACCCCCTCTTGGAGTCACTAGCAACTACTCGGCCAAGATAGCTACTAACAACGGAGAGCATGCAAGATCATAAACAACATAGAGATAACAAAAGATATAATTCAGTACAGCAACTTAATCATAAACACCAATATTCATCGGATCCCAACAAACCAACATCATAGAATTACATAACAGTGATCTCAATCATGTAAGGCAGCTCATGAGATCTAAACATGAAGCACATGGTGGAGAAGACAACCATCTAGCTACTGCTATGGACCCATAGTCCAAGGTAGACTACTCACTCGTCGCTCCGGAGGCAATCATGGCGATCAAGGAGACCTCCGGTGGCGATTCCCCTCTCCGGCAGGGTGCCGGGAAGAGCTTCTGGACCCTCCCGATCTTCAGGTCGACGGCGGCGGCGGATCACGATGTATTCTGGAAAACTGATCGGGGCTTAGGTTTTTCTCGTCAGGGGGTATATGTAGGCGAAAGCGGGCTGTCAGAGGGTGGACCACGCGGCCTCACAAGGGGGTGGTGCGGCCAGGGGCCAGGCCGCGCCGCCCCTGTGTGTGGGGGCCACGTGGCCCCCCTCCGTCAGGTCTTCGGATGTTTGGGAGCTCCCCGGTGAAATATGACTTCAGGAACTTGTTTCGTCCAATTCCGAGAATATTTCCTGTGTATCACTTCTGAAACACAAAAACAGCAGAAAACAGGAAACTGGCACTGTGGCACTTCGTTAATAGGTTAGTTCCGGAAAGTGTATAAAAATGCCACTAAGTGTAACGAAACAGTAGGCAAATGGTGTAAAACGAAGCATGTAGCATCAAAAATTATAGATACGTTTGAGACGTATCAAGCATCCCCAAGCTTAACTCCTGCTCGTCCTCGAGTAGGTAAGTGATAACAAAAGAATAATTTTTGAGGTGACATGCACCTATACAATCTTGATCATATATGTAAGCATTGGTGAGCTGGGATCAATAGAACTTAAAACATGGCATGAAGATATAATCATGACAATAAGAACTTTGCAACCATGTTGTAAACATGCAAATGAACACAAAGAAAAGATCATGATAATGAAACAATGAAAGTCAAATGTGTGTTCAAATCATAAGGAAAAACATACAAGTGGTTTTCAGCTTGTCCTTCAAAGAGAGCAAAACATAAATGCATAGGACACCTCAAAGTTTAAGAGGGCGACTAGATACAAATAATTTAAGAACAAGTGAAACCAACAATATGAGTCAATCAATGAACCTTGGGACAATGCATATCACACTAAGAATGACAACTATGCTCTCTTAATGGTGCATAAAGAAAGAAGGTGGTGACTCAACATAAAAGTAAAAGAAAGGCCCTTCGCAGAGGGAAGCAGTGATTTAGCATATGCTAGAGCTTTTCATTTTGTAAAACAGAGATAAAAACTTGATTTTGAGAGGTGGTTGTCTTTGTCAACGACTGGCAATGGGGTTCTTACTATCTTCCATACAAAAATGAAGCAAGTTTTTGAGAGAGAGATTGGCACTTTGGTGCTCTTTTTATAAAACTTGGCACTCCTCCCCACCTTTTTCCTTTCACAAACCATGGCTAACCGATTCCATCGGGTGCCCACCAACATTCACATACCATGGAGGAGTGCCTTTTTTTTCTTTTTTTTTCTCTTTTTTTTTCTTTTTTGGAATAAGCAATATGGAAGATAGCAAATCCGACCACTACGTCCCCATGAGCTAAAAACAATGTCACAAAACGAGAAGTATTTTGAAGGTTTTTGAAAGGTAGCACATGAAAATTTTACTTTGGAATGGCTTACAAATACCATGCATAGGAGTTTATAGTGGACACTTTGGCAAACTTGGCTTTTAGGAGTTGGATGCACGAGTAGAGCTCATACTCAGTACAAGGTGAGGGCTAGCAAAAGACTGGGAGCGACCAACTAAGAGAGCAATAATGGCCATAATCATGCAAAGAGACAAAGCGACATTAAAAGAAGCATACGATGGCATCAAAAGTCAAAAACTAAATGATCATGAAGGCTATTGGCGACTTTGTAAGAGTCTAACATGTGTGAGCATGCGCCAAGTCAACCCAAATAAAGCATCAAGGAGAAAACCAAAATAATGCTTCCATACAATAAAAACAACGCATGATTTTTTTCAAAGGCTCATTAAGCAATCTCAGTTATTTGAGACAAGTCATGCTACAGCAAAACCACTAAGCATACTATCAAAAAGACATCTAGCATGACATGAAAAAGCCTAAGCCGCAGTCTACACAAGCTCCTTCTTGTACCACTATTTTGCATAATGCTTTTTCTCTTTTCCAACACCATTTGAAATTTTTAAATATACCTCTTTTGATGAAAACCAATGAAGTTCAGAGGCAAAAATACACCTTGATGAAAAGATATGAAAAGATCTGAACGCAAATCAAGGCGAAAACGAAAACCAAAAGCAGTAGCAGAAAAAGTAGAACGCTCGATTTTAGATAAGAGTGAAAACTAGAGCGTTCTTTGCAAATGAAAATGAGTACATCTCCTCCAAAGGGAATTTGTTGGGGTCCAACCATTTATTGCAGCAAACAAACTAAACAAACCAACTAAGAAAACTAAAACAACTGACGCTCCAAGAAAAACACATAGTGCATGAAGCAATAAAAATATAGTGTTTTGAAAGGTGACCTGATTTTTGCCGATGAAGAAGGGGTGCCTCGGGGGCATCCCCAAGCTTTGACGCTTGTACTTCTTGGATATTTCTTGGGGTGCTGGGCATCCCCAAGCTTGAGCTTTTGTCCATTCTTCAACTCATCTCATCATTCTCCAATCCCTACACTTGAAAACTTCCTTCATACAAAACTAAACACAATTCTATTAGCAACATTAGTGTAAGCATAAAATATATTCAACCTCTTTTAGCTTCAGGTTTCAACCCAAAACCACCACATATAAAGTATATACTACTGTAGCAACTTCCACAAGAGTTCCATGATCAAAAAGAACTCAAAAGAAAGTGATAAAGTGGCAAAAACAAATATTGGCAGAAATCTGTCAAAACTGAATAGCTGACAAAGGACGAATTTTTGAGGGATTTTCCGTTGCTCAAATCAAAAAGTGTTCAACTAAGAAAAGTTTGGATATAACCTGGGGCATATGCACAAGAAATCGCAGGTCCAAAAGATAAACAGAGAATTTTTACGAATTTTTACGGTGCAGCACCGAAAACAGTTTCAGGACAGCAATAATCCCAAATCTTTACCTCACTCAAATTAGAGGCTTCTCTTGGCACAAAAATGAAATAAACAAGATAAGGAGTGGTCATTACAGTAGTAATGACTTCCAAGACTCAAATAAAAGAAAAAGTACTGTAAAGAAAACATTGGGTTATCTCCCAAGAGTGCTTTTCTTTAACGCCTTTGAGCTAGGCGCAGAAAAGTGCGAATCAAGTAATATCAAGAGATGAAGCATCAAGCTCATAATTTGCTCTAAGAATAGAGTCAAAAAGTAATTTCTTTCTTTTCCTAGGGAAGTGTTCCATACCTTTCTTTAGTGGGAATTGATACTTGATAGTGCCTTCCCTCATATCAATAATAGCACCTACAGTTCGAAGAAAAGGTCTTCCCAAAATAATAGGACATGAAGCATGGCATTCAACGTCCATAACAAGAAAATCAACGGGAACAAGGTTATTGTTAACTACAATAAGAACATCATTAATCCTTCCCAAAGGTTTCTTCTTAGCAACATCAGCAATAGGAACATCAAAATAACACTTTTCAAGCGGTGGTAAATCAAGCATGTCATAAATCTTTCTAGGCATGATAGAAATACTAGCACCTAGATCACATAAAGCATGGCAATCATAACCATTAACATGCATATCAATGATGGGTTCCCAACCATCTTCTAACTTCTTGGGAACAGAGGCTTTTTGCTTCAACTTTTCATCCCTAATCTTTATAAGAGCATTGGTAATATGCTTAGTAAAAGCAATATTTAAAGAACTAGCATTGGGAGTCAAAGCAAGCTTTTGCAAGAACAAAATTACTTCAGATATATTGCAGCCATCAACATCAAAATCATTAAAAGAAATAGAGCTATCATCTCCCACACTCCGAAAAATTTCAGCACTCTTTTGAGAAAAAGTTTCGGCAGTTTTAGGCTTTTTAGCGCAAGGAGTGGGAGTTTTCTCTACACCAATCAAAGTAAGAGGGTTGCTATCAGTAGGAGCAACATCATTAGAGGTAGTAATGGTACATACCTTCATCTCTCTAGCCAGCTCATCCTCTCTTTCCCACCTGGCATGCAATTCCGGTAACAATCTAATATTTTCATCAATTCCAACTTGGGTAGCATTAGCGGCAGCAACAATATTGCTCACATTAACATCATTAGGAAACACTTTTGATTTCAGAAGTTCAACATCATGAGCAAGGCTATCAACTTTAGAAGCAAGAATATCAATTTTGCCTAATTTTTCCTCAACAGATTTGTTAAAAGCAGTTTGCTTACCGATGAAGTCCTTGAGCATTACCTCAAGCTCGGAGGGCGCGGCCCTAGTATTGTTGTAGGAATTACCATAAGAGTTACCATAACCATTACCATTGGTAGAAGGATATGGCCTATAATTGTTACTAGCAAAATTGTTCCTATAAGCATTGTTGTTAAAATTACTGTTTCTAATGAAATTCACATCAACTTGCTCTTCTTGAGCAACCAGAGAGGCCAAAGGAACATTATTAGGATCAACATGAGTCCTATCATTAGCAAGCATAGCCATAATGGTATCAATCTTATCATTCAAGGAAGAGGTTTCCTCAACAGAATTTACCTTCTTACCTTGTGGAGCTCTCTCGGTGTGCCATTTGGAATAATTTACCATCATGTTGTCGAGTAGCTTCGACGCGGCGCCCAATGTAAGGGACATAAAAGTGCCTCCAGCAGCTGAATCAAGTAGGTTCCTTGAAGAAAAATTCAGTCCTGCATAAAAAGTTTGGATAATCATCCAAGTAGTCAGTCCATGAGTGGGGCAATTCTTTATCATAGATTTCATTCTTTCCCAAGCTTGAGCAACATTTTCATTATCAAACTGAGTAAACTTCATAATATTGCTACACAACGATATAATCTTAGCAGGAGGATAGTATCTACCAATAAAAGCATCCTTACACTTAGCCCATGAATCAATACTATTCTTAGTCAAAGACAGCAACCAATCTTTAGCCTTTCCTCTCAAAGAAAAAGGAAATAACTTGAGCTTAATAATATCACTATCAACATCTTTATATTTCTGCATCTCACATAGCTCAACAAAATTGTTGAGATGAGCTGCAGCATCTTCAGTACTAGCACCAGAAAATTGCTCTTTCATAACAAGGTTCAATAAAGCAGGCTTAATCTCATAAAAAGTGGTAGCAGGAACAGGTGGTGCAATAGGAGTGCAGATAAAATCACTATTGTTTGTGCTAGCAAAGTCACACAACTTGGTGTTTTCAGGATTGGCCATTTCAGCAAAACGAAAGTAAACAAGTAAAAACAGCTACCAAGGATTCTAATTTTTTTTGGGTTTTTGATATAAAAGCAATGCAGGTAAAATAAAATAAAGTAAAGCAAACAAATATAAAAGTAAAGAATGTGTGTGCGAAGAACTCCCCTCGCAGAAGTCTTCTCTCTTCCCCGGCAACGGCGCCAGAAAATTAGCTGCTGGCGTGTAGTTGACGTGGGAGAGTATAGTTGATGTAGGAGCTTCTTCTTCTTCAAGTCCCCGGCAACGGCGCCAGAAAATTAGCTGATCCCTACACAGGCGCCCAGTTAAGTGGCTGCTACTTGGTGGTGATGGCGAGTTGATGTGGAAGCAGACGTCCTTGTGCGTGGTGCTTGACCAGCCCGTTGGGAACCCCAAGAGGAAGGTATGATGAGTGTAGCGGCTAGTTTTCCCTCAGTTAAGAAACCAAGGTTTAATGTCGATCTTGAAGAAGAGAGACGATGACGACTGAAGGTGTTTGTGGAACCTGCACACACACAAACAAATACTTTGTTCCCAACTTGCGATGAGGTTGTCAATCTCACCGGTTTGCTTGAAACAAAGGTTATGAGTGTATCGAGTGGAAAACAGTAGTAATATGCTAGTAAAGTAAACAGTGCGGGAATAGTAAACAGTTGATTGCAATATGATTAAAATAGGACCGGGGTCCACAGTTCACTAGTGGTGTCTCTCCATAGATAAAATAACATGCTAGGTAAACAAATTACAGTTGGGCAATTGATAGAATAGAGCTAACGTGTTATGTCAAGAAGATCACTATGAGATTTACTCTGGGCATTACAACAAAATACATAGACCGCCATCCAACTGCATCTATGACTAATAATCCACCCCCGGGGATATCATCCGAACACCCTAGAAGTATTAAGTTGCGAACAACAGATAATTGCATTAAGCAAAGTGTGTAATGTAAACAAAGCATATGCCCTTGAGCATATGAATTTTGTTTTCTCCCTAGTAGCAACAGCACATCTACCACCTTAGAGGTTTCTGTCACTCCCCCAGGTGAAATAGAGGCATGAACCCACTATCGAGCATAAATACCCCCTCTTGGAGTCACTAGCAACTACTCGGCCAAGATAGCTACTAACAATGGAGAGCATGCAAGATCATAAACAACATAGAGATAACAAAAGATATAATTCAGTATAGCAACTTAATCATAAACACCAATATTCATCGGATCCCAACAAACCAACATCATAGAATTACATAACAGTGATCTCAATCATGTAAGGCAGCTCATGAGATCTAAACATGAAGCACATGGTGGAGAAGACAACCATCTAGCTACTGCTATGGACCCATAGTCCAAGGTAGACTACTCACTCATCGCTCCGGAGGCAATCATGGCGATGAAGGAGACCTCCGGTGGCGATTCCCCTCTCCGGCAGGGTGCCGGGAAGAGCTTCTGGACCCTCCCGGTCTTCGGGTCGATGGCGGCGGCGGATCGCGATGTATTCTGGAAAACTGATCGGGGCTTAGGTTTTTCTCGTCAGGGGGTATATGTAGGCGAAAGTGGGCTGTCAGAGGGTGGACCACGTGGCCTCACAAGGGGGTGGCGCGGCCAGGGGCCAGGCCGCGCCGCCCCTGTGTGTGGGGGCCACGTGGCCACCCTCCGTCAGGTCTTCGGATGTTTGGGAGCTCCCCGGTGAAATATGACTTCAGGAACTTGTTTCGTCCAATTCTGAGAATATTTCCTGTGTATCACTTCTGAAACACAAAAACAGCAGAAAACAGGAAACTGGCACTGTGGCACTTCGTTAATAGGTTAGTTCCAGAAAGTGTATAAAAATGCCACTAAGTGTAACGAAACAGTAGGCAAATGGTGTAAAACGAAGCATGGAGCATCAAAAATTATAGATACGTTTGAGACGTATCATAGTCCTCTCATGAATCATTTCTTCCGCTTCTCATCAGTATTCACATCCTCCGAAGCATAACAAGATAGAAGAGAGAATTCCCTGACATACATCATAATGGACTTGTCATTCTACGTGAGATTCTCAAATTCCTTTCTCTTCAATTCCATGATACTCTCTAGTATATTTGCTTCCCTGAACTTCTTCTTGAATTCCTCCCAGGTAAATACCCTTCCTGGAGGATGTATGGCCATAATATTATCCCACCACGCTACTGCGGGTCCACATAACAGATGTGTGGCATACCAAAGCTTCTCACTGTCATTGCAACTTACTGTGTTAAGCTTCCTCTCGGTGTCCAATAACCAGTCTTCCGCGTCCATTGGTTCCGGTGCTGATGCAAAAGGAAGTGGTCTTGTATTTAGGAAGTCTGCCAACGAGACTCCATGTACTCCATCATTTCGAACTTCACGACTACGGTCCATCACATCCTGCACCATCTTTATCTGACACTCAATAAGCATTCGCTGTCTCTCATCTGCAGTCCTCATGTACTGAGCAAAATCCTGCTGCGTAAGGAATGGTGGTGGTGGTGGTAATGGTTCCCTTGCTGCTGCATCGGCTGCCTCCTTAGCCTTTGCTTCAGTCTCCATCCTCTGTTGTTCAGATTCTTCACCAACTACCATCGCCATTCTATTCCCCTAACCCTGTTACATTAAGCGAAACTCATAGTTACACCATGCTCATATTTTCTGAGCTCAACTTTATGCACAGTGTTAGTCACACAATAAAAATCCAAATAAAACATTGCCAAATCACACCAAACATATACCATGTATATACATGGGAAAATAACATAGTGTTACATAACCTATCATCCTGTGAGTAACTACACTCACTTATTCAAACTGCAAAAGCAAATGCTACATATTATACATATGGTACATATGTCACAAAACATGTCGTCTCCATCTCTGTGGCGCTCCTCTACGGGTAGTCGCACTCCCGATACATCCCCGGTGTCCAACCGGTAGCTCTTGATGTCCTCCTTAGTGAAGCAGGGGCATAAGATGACTCCGCCGGGAAAAAGTCATAATCGGGTATAGTACCAAAGTTGAAATCAGTCATCCCCAGATAACTACTCAACGATAGGTAAACAACATCGGTAGTGCCCCTCTCCACCTTAGGTCTAGAGCAATGTCCACGCTATATGTGAGTAGGTAACTCCCCCTCCACATCTAAATCTATCTCTGTAGGTTTTCCTGCCACGTCTCCAGTGCGGTGAACAACCCTAAACTGACTCGTGACCTCCTGCTCCGAATCACATGGAATCAGATCTTTGGCCGTTCCCATATACTCACCGAAACGCCAACCCATGGAGTTTCCCACTAGACTATCATCATGAGGCATTCCCAATGACTCTAAACCTGCCTCGTATCCGGCTCCAGTCGAGCCGTGTGCAAAGCGTGCTGGTGGCATCTCTGGTTTGGCCTCGGGCTCGAACTCCCGCTCCTCGGGGTCATCTTCCTCATCCAGGTTAATAAAATCTCCAGTCGAAAAGGCTGGAGTTTGTGCCCTCGGTGGTCCAGAAGCCTCCCCCGTACACCACGGAGTAGGTGTCGGCTCAGTGATCACGTCCACTAAACTCTGTATCTCTCCCACTAGTGCTCCATGCACGTGGTAGAACATGCTAAGCAGATGTTTACATATGTCCATGTGCTCTGCTGCGGCATGTGGGTGTCTCTTTGCAAACTTGTAACTATCTCGACAAGGATCTTCACCTTTCTCATCGTGTGGGATGTGAGTGAACTTTGTTCCTAATAACTTCTCCATTTTATGTTCACGGATATCAGTTATGGCCCTCATCACTGCTATCTTGTAAGCTACACTAACTGTGCGTGCCTCTCCAGCTGGCATGATCACGCTCATCCCAATTTGGCAGGAAGCATGATCCCTACCTTATACTTCTGAAAGACCTTTCCCTCGTAATATGCATACTTCTTGACTAGAATACGGGTTTCACATCCACACTCAAGCAAGATGCCTCGCAAAACATCGGATAAGTTCCCATCATAGTCATCCTGAGTCACGTCCCTAACTTGCACGGTGCTTGACGGCCTTGTGCGTGCCATCCTGGCAGTATAAAAGATAAAAAATTAGTACATGATGCATCATAATAGTAACAATAAAGAAGTGTAACACTAAAAAGTAAGACCTTGTTATTCTCAAGTGAATAACGTCACAACAATTTTAGAGAACTCTTTACTATTCCTATTTGACTCCTACAGGTCGTTCCCATTAACTAGGCGTCCAACCTAAGGTCAAAGCTTTTGCTCTGATACCAACTGGGGTGACCCAGCATACCACTGCATGTTGTAGTATACAAGTCATTGACATAACACTCGTGAAGTACCAATTCACAAATATTACATCCCTCAGAGTGGTATAACAGAAACATAGCGATCTTTATTCAACACTGAATATTACAAGCCATAATGTTACAAAGGACTCCAGTTCCTCCTCGGTCCAAAGAGGAACACTAGGTGGTTCTAAGTTGATACAACAAACCTTAGCTACAACTGAAAGTAGTAAACTAAACATAATGACCAACTCTAGTCGCTTTATTCTAGGTGTTCGGTGCGACCAAAGCTTCTATCCTGCGGTTCTAAGTGTTGGTCTCCTCCTCGATTCCTTCGTCGGGACCATAGGAGATGGTGGAATCAATGCCTTCGACTCCTCCAGATAAATCCGGTGCTTTGTAGTAGACCTCCTCGTAGTCCTCCGGGCTTCCTTCGGTTTCTTCAAACTGGCCCTCCGAGTCTAACCAAGGGTTAAAAGGAGTGGGGTGAGTAACGAGCGTTACTCAACAAGTTCATTTAATAGCATAGAGGTGTTTGATGCACTAGCTATGACCATAGACTAGAAAGTCTTAGGCCAAATGCAGTTTTTTATAAGCATTTCTTCAAAGATTGATTTTTATTCAAAGAACTATGTCCGTCAGTCTTCACAGGTTGATTAGAGCTTCAATGGGCTCCTTTCCTGTCGTGTTCATAGCTCCTTCCCGGAATAGAGAGTATCTTGATACTTTTTGTACACTCTGCAGAGGTGGTCACTTGTACCCATAGGAGATCAACACTTTGCTGCACAACTGGGCGTACTTTCCCATCCATACTTCCTTGGTATGGGGCCCAGCCATTGATCCGAGCCAATCACTGTTCCTTCCTGCGACCGTGCATACCCACCCTTTTGCGGCTCCAACTTCGGTTCGCTACCCTCACCGGTCTACCCTTTGGTAGTTGCCAACCTCGGCATACTTGCCTTTCCTAGACAATGAGTTACCCCCACCGGATACGGTTACACTTCTTTTTGGTAACACCGGTCTCGGCACTCTACCCCCGTCATTGCCGCAATCCATCATAGACTGCCAGAATCGTGAATTCATTAGGGGGAATCCACCCATCCCGAAGCTCCTCACAGGGAGACAACTTCTCCAAAACAGCGCGTCCGTTGATATGCATGAGGGAAAAGATACAGCTGACTCTCCCGTCCCATTCCAGACCCTATGGTTGACCATATTTTACGGCACAAGAATCACTGGCGACATTGGTTATTACTCCTAGGTGAACATTCTCGGTACAGTGGGACCTCCACCATACTCTTACCATGGTCCCACTGCCCACCTTCCTAGGTCGACAACCATTATGATTGCTAACCACTAAGCATATACATTCAAGAAAAGTAGAACCTTTGCTTTTTAATGCAATCATAATAATAATACCACCGGTATATTTGCAAGTACTTTGTTAAAGATAAACAAGAGATATGGGCAAGAGTGAACTTGCCTGCAAAATGCAAGGTACTGCAGTTGGATTTGTTGAAGTGACCCGGGACCTCGGGTTCTGGAAAACAGCATCATTGTCCGATAAGGGCAATGGTTAAAGATTCAAATAATGCATGCTCCTTTATAGTGTGTGTATTCCCTTTTACCCCCCAGAAGTATTTTATTCTTATCCTAGGGTTTATATACTCCTTTCATGATTTTAAAGAGTATATGTTATCAATTGCTTCATTCAAGAATATTCTTTAATACCCTGGAATGGAGTTCAATTTTGATAATGAGTTCTATTCTAATTAATAAGGAATCCTTTTAAGTTTTCATTCCTAATGTTCTTACTTGGTGAATTATTAAAAGTGTATATACTCTAATTATGATTTTATCAGAGTATATATTAGGTGAAATTCATTCAAGAACATTAAGGTCAAATTCTTGAAAGAATTTACTTGATCTTATTTCAAGAATATTATTTCCTCTTTTATGCGTTTTAAATCATTTCTAGAGGTTTTTCTTTTAAAAGAAAGGTTCATAAGACAATTATGAATAAACCTTCTTTTACTTATAATATCACTATTTAAGTGATTTAAAAGATCAAAATCAATTAAAGTTATGTTGCAGAAATCCAATTTATTTTTCTGCTTTTAATTGGGTGTTAAAAAGCTTTTTTCTAGAAAACCCATTTTCTTTGTTTCAATTTTTGTTTTTAAATTCTGTTTAAAACTCTCCCTCTCACCTCTCTCTCTCTCTCTGCCAACCCTGGCCCACCTATCGGGCCAGGCCCACCTGTCGGCGCCAGCCTACTGGTCGAACCCGACCAGCAGCTCGGTCCGCCCGACCGGTCACCTTTCCCCCTCGCTCACTCTCGTCGCCTTCTCTCTCATGCTCCCCCTAGCGACTGCATCACCTCGCCGCTGCCACGCTCGATTCCGATGAGCTCCGCCAGTCTCCGATGTTGAGATGATGCCCAATCGATAGATTAAGCGATGGCGATTCTGCCTGTCCGCGAGATCTGATCGATTGCCCCCTGGACGCTCGCATCCCCTTCGCCTCCGAAGCTCGGGACCTTGGCCATGGCGACCTCGAGCTTGCTCTCGAGCTGCTGGGCCTTGTCCACGGCGAGATCTAGGCTTGATGAGCTGGGTGCTTCATCGACATATCGTCGGTGACTTTCCCTGGCTCGATGCCGTCGTGGCCGCGCGGGCACTGCCTCGCCATGCCACGGTGGTATCTCCTGGGCGTTGTGTAAGTGCTCCTCCTCTTCTTCTACTCCTCTGCTTCTCTCTGTAACCACCTGGAGCTTGCTCCCCTCCTGGAGCTTGCTTCATGCCCTCCTGTAGCTCTGCTCCATGCCCTACTGGAGCCTTGCTTCGTGCTGGCCATGCCCACCTTGAGCTTGCACTGGCTAAGCTCACCTAGAGCTTGCGCTGGCCATGCTCATCTGGAGCTTGTGCTGGCCCAGTTCTTCTATCTCCTATTGCACTAGGGTTTCTCCCCAAGTTGCACTGGTGCTGTGCGATTCAGTGCTGTGATGTGTGTTTCTTAAGCTCTATGATCTTACTGTTAAGCTTGATCATGCTTGTTTGGCTGCTACTGTTAATTTCAGTTATAGTTTCAGTTAACTTTGTTAACTCAAACTTGTTGATTCAGTTAACTGCATATCCTGGTGGTCTGTTGCTATTGAATTAAGCACTTGCTGATGTTGCTTGACTTGCTAGTGTCTTTCTAGTGGCTAATCTTGATCAGTTTGATCAAGTGCATGGATAACTATGTGTTTTAGTTATCTCTGAATGTGCTGTTAAGTGGCTAGTGCTATTAACAGTCTCACTGCACTTTCTTGCAGTGCTCTGTTGTGCTGATTAAATGATGTAGTTATTATGTTGAGCTTGGTTCTACCTAGCCGTGATGCAACAGTTCATGCCTGATGTTATGGCTCTTGCAGTAGCTGTTAGCTAACTGCTTCACTGTGATGCCTCCTTGAGGTGTTCACAGTTACTGTGGGTTATAAGTTTGGTGCTCTTGAGAGTAGATCACTCTCTGTGGTGGTCTACTGGTGGCTTATTTGCTTGAAAGTGTCCCTGTCCACTTTGCCCAGATGCTTAACTGAACTTGGTCAATTTTAATTGACAGAGCTAATGGTTTTCTAGGTTTTAGGCCTTAGTCTTGGTAGCTAGGCAACCCATGTACCACTCCTGGCCTTGCTCTTACTTCTGTGAGTATTTCCTTTGAGAAATTCCCAGATAAGTGGTGTGTTAGGGAGTAGGTGCTGTGGATGGCCTTGTCTCTAAGGTCTTGGCCTCCTGGACATCCAAATGATGACCAATGCCTTTATTTCATCAAGCTTTGCTTGATCTTTGTATGGCTTTGCTTGATCTTTGTGTGGTTGTGCTTTGTGCAGTCTGCCTGGGAGAATAACTTGTGAGTTCTCTCCCAGCACTCATGTGTGCTGTGGTTTAATAATAACCTGCTGCTAAAGAGTAGCTTGTTCTTCTGGAATATTCTGATTTCCTGCTTCTTGTGGCAAGCCTACTCCTCCTAGCTGCTTGACCTAGTTCCTAGTCAAACTAAGTGACCATATTGGTCTTTGGCTTTGCTGGATGGTTTATTTGATGATGTGCTGGGTGTGAATCTTCCCTGTTGCTCAACACATGAGCAGGGTTGATTGTGTGGTGGTGATTCAGTGGTGATGGTGTGTTCTTGATGATGATGGTGTGCTTGGTGTTGCTGCTGGTGGTGTGGTGGTGCTGATCTTGGTCGACTGTGATCTTTAGCCGAGCCAGTTTCACCACTGTGATGCTTTTATACTTGGTCTTGTGCCTTGGGTGTATGACACCTGAGTGCATGCATATGGTGACTATGCTGCTATGGCTGCCTTGCCCATCTCGGCTGGTTTGGGATATTTTCTACCCGAGCTTTGGTGATAAGATCAACCTTGTGATGTTTATCTACAGTGGCTTGTTATTTTTGGAATGCCACTTGGCACATGTCATCTTGGCAAATTGTTGTTTCCTTTCTTTGGTTGCAGGTGCCAAGATCAGAAGAGAAGAAAAGAAAGAAAGAAAGAAAACTCTTAGTTTTCTTTTAGAATTATAACTTGTAATCTTCCATTTCTTTTTTTTGTAGTTATCTTGTATTCTTTCCAATTGTAATATGCTTCTATTCATGAACTATGTAAAGACAATGTAATGTGTGTTGATGATCAATAAAGTTTAGGTTTGCTCTAAACTTTATTGATGTTTAATTTCAATTTCTTTTTCTTTATGAATATTTATCCTTTCTAAATGTGCCTTTTTTAAATTCAAAGGTCAATCATTCAAATTCAACTTGATTTATGTCTTTGTTCAAATCCTAAAGCTTATAGCTAGGGTTTTAGTGGTTTATGTCATCACTCCTCACAACAATGGATCAAAAGAGATCATGTCCAAATCTTTCGCACTTCGAGAGTTCACCATTCCCCCTCAAAGAGAGATTCGATCACTCCTAAGTTTTAGAAACAAAAGCGCAAAAAATTCCCGTAATTTCAGATGCAATGCGCAAAAACCCTTCTAATCTACCCCGGAGTTGTCCTACGTTCTGGGATGTTACAACTACTACGTCTTTGACAATGGTGATTCGTACTCTCGGCTGTCTAGCGACATTGGCAAGGCTGTTATGTTTCTCGTCTCTGGAATACTGGTGTTGGTACTCTTACCGATGTTGTATGATTATAATGGCTGCGTGCGTGCACGTAGCCTTGGCATTGCGGCTCAAATTAAAAAAAGAACCACTGTTGGTATTATTTATGGTTTGTTATCTGTCCCATTATCTTTTAGCTGACTTCAGGGAAATACAAGATTATGTCATGAAAGAAGAAAAGTTTGAAGACCTCGAAAATTAGCTTATTTTCTTTTAGACTTTATTTTATATAATCGTTGGAGACAGCTTATGTATCTCTACCAATATACTGTTGGTTGCTATAATATATCATGGTATTGTTTAAAAAAAATGACTGTCTTGTGCTTAAGGGTGGCCATGACGCATTCCTTCAAAACAAAATTATTGTTGCGTACGCTCATTCCATAATTAAGAATAAGAAGGATATTCTAACAATGAAAAGGGCTGCAACGGTATGCGCATCGGTAACACAGAAGGGATCGTTGAGGTAGATATTGCAATGATGGAGGCAGTCGTTGCAAGCTGAATCCTCAACATATGGCCTCCGCGACTCTGCCTGATGTCCGTCAGGTCGCCATGTGGAAACTTCTGCATATCCTCTTGTACTCCTCACTGTTCATTGTTTCCCTGAAGAGTGTGACAGCGTGTAGTATGCCGCTCTGGATCCATGACATCTGCGAAATGGCGATTTGATGAATTCCGAGTAAGGAACAGAGATTGGAAGAGAATATTAATTTAATCGGGACCATGATCAATTCGTGACTTCATAAAATCTTGCACAGTTGTGAAGTCGGAAAATGTACTGACCCAATTATTCTCTACTAGGAAACTTGTCCGTGCGTTGCAACGAAAGCGAAAATATTCATGATGGCCTATCTTCAGATTGACCAAATCAACAAGCGAAATAAAAGCCTCTATTTAAGTTGGTAGGTTTCTTACTAATAATTTTTCAATGTAGCACTAAAAGCCTTCCTCTGATCCAAAACACTTGTTGTAAAATGAGCGAATCTGAACTAAACAAGTTGCGATACAAAGAGGTATTAATTTATATAAACTACCATCAGAATAAGAAAACGGCGAAGAAGATCAATCCTGAAATTACAGACATGTAGCACATCCAACATCCAACTATGTGATGAGGCCGCTTGATACTTTGGTGCCAATCACTAAAATTGAACAATTGAATCCATTGCATACTAAAGATCTGACAGTTGCAACCAACGGAATAGTGGAATCATGGGCCAAACGTGCAGCAGCAGCCGTGCAAAGCTAACCCATAAGCAATGCCAACCAGTCATGCAATGGTACTGCATCTGTGTAATCATGAAAATAGCATGTATTGTTGCTAGCGTCGCCCTTCGTCGATTCAAAACAATTGGCTGGTAGCCTGCTTGTAATCGGTTTCGCACGACCATAACTCAGCGCTAATTCCGAGGGAAAAACACAATTCAACAGCGAGCCCTCGTTTGCTTTCCACACGGCAGACTGCAAGCAGGCTCGCTCCCGGCCACGTAACGCGTGCACTCGAAAGTTGGAACACACAGGGAGTCGCTTCAATACCGGTGCACTATCAAAGTCCTTCAGATTGGTAATGGCGCAACTCAGAGGTCAGAGCATTAGGCGCTGACTGGTGGAGGCCCCCTACACGACGGCGATAGAGCACGCGCACGGCCATGCCCACGCCGTCTGGCACTCGATCGAAGCTGCTGCCTGATGGGTTCATGTTCGTCGACTCCCACTGTGCCATTGGCACCCACGCTGCCGAGGCCTCCGTGGACGCCAGCGATGATGGCGAGGCCACACCAGCGTTCGTCGACCTTGACTACAGCATGACCGTTCCAGGCATGAGACATTGAACTTGTAAGCTGGTCTAATCGAGCTAGCAAATTTTTCAGACCCGTAGTGCTTTCCCCAGGAACGATCCAATACTCTCGCGTGTTGTCGAAGTATTTATCGCGCTGTATGAGACAATGCACTTCCCGTTCACGCTGCAGAACAGGCGCTCGCTCCACACTATGTGTACACATTGATCAGTGTCAGCACTCGGCCGGACGTACTTGCTCCGCCTCCGCAGCGCCGACCTTGGTTGCCTGCCGGTCTTCCTCCCTCGCCTTCCTCTAGCTAGGCATCCGCGCGAACACCCGTGACACATCCGCAGTAGAGCCGGCCAAGCGTGCGTACCCACGTAGCAGCGTGGTGTACCAAATGATGTCTTATCATGCAGCCAAATCGAGTGCTGATTCGGCAAGATCGACCTCCACGGCGACCGTCCTGGTGTAAAGATCGACTGATTCCATGGCACAGAGTGCTAGGCGGGTGAGCCAGTGGCGTCAAGCCCTGCTCAAAGTCAGCGGATTTTGCGTTTTCTCCGACTGTACAGGCTGTCGGGGAGCTCACGGAGGGCTCGATATTGCACGAGAATCTGGGACCGAGGGGGCTGATTTATTTCTGTGAGGTGAGACAGAGTCCTTGCTAGATAGGGTAGAGGGCGACAGAGTTCAACTCTAAGATCTCCAACTCTGACACGGCGACGTACGGACAAAAAATCTGACAGGGCGAGCTACGGACAACACGAAGACGTAATACAATACAATTTGGTGTAAACGGATGAACCAAAATCGGGCCATGGCCCACGAATCAGACGCGGGAAGAACCAAACCATGGAACCCTTGCGTATTTTATTATTATTATTATTATTATTATTATATAATTATATATATTATATATAGGGTGAGACTATTCTGCAACTGATGATAGAATAATATTCTATACATCTCCTAACCCTATAAAGGCCTGATCCAACCGAAAACAGGCCAAATAAGTTTCCCCGGTGTGAAAAAAGCCACCGACGCACTTCATCCCGGTTCACCCGCACAGCCACACATCCCCACGACCAGCGCGCCCCAGATTCCCCCCGCCACCATCAGGCGCCGGCGATGGCCAGCCCCCGCGCGTCGGCGACCTAGCACCCTTGGGCCGGAGGTGCCCCCTACTCCTACACCGCCGACGGAGCCCTTCTCTCCCACTGTCGCGTGCCCCTGCTTCTCAACTGCCGGCGCGCCACCTTCTCCCCCACCTCCGGCGCGCCCCCTTCTCCCCTAGCTCCGGGACGCCCCCTGATATTCCATGGCGGGCGCGCCCACGCCTAGGATCCCAGGAAGCCACCGCCCTGGCTCGGCCAGTCAATTCCCGCGACGACCCGACCCATGCGCCGCCTGGCCTTGTTCCCCCTTCCCCGCACTGTCTTCTACGCAGGCGGCCGCGCCCCGTCTCCCGCGCCGGAAGTCCAGCAGGTTACGCTTCCCTGGCCAGTCGATTCTACGCTTCCCTGGCCACCGCGCTCTCCCGGCCGTCGCGCGCTCTCTAGGCCTCGGAAGTCTAGCAGGTTAGCGCCGCCACCAACTGCTTGCCGCTGCTCCGGGCTACCGCCGGCGTCAGCGTGGCTGCAGATGGGCGAGTCCTGCTACTCCTCTCTGGCGCTCTCTCGACAGGTTCAGGCCAGCAAGCTCCCGCACACTCTGGCCTGTATGGACATGATTTTCTTGTGTCTGCAGTCCAATGTCTTATTTTTGCCTTAGTTTACTAGCTGGGTAGTGTACTTTAATTAGCTTAACTAGCGGTCCTCTGAAGTCTGGAAACCCGTAACACAGATAAGTGGCCAGCTCAACTAACTCTTGTTAGTGGTGGTTGGCCTTGCTGGTCACTTAAGCTTGGCATTCTTCGAAAATAACACAGCCAAGTCAACTAGCTAGAAGATGGTGCTAATGACGATCTCCACTAGTCGAGGGCGTGTGTACTTAGTGCGTTAGAGCAACATTTTCTTTTGTGCCCAAAATATAGTGCATGGAAACCAAGCCAAAAGATTGAGCAAGCTAGAGGTATAGGTGCATACATGATTTTCTTGTGTCTGCAGACTGCAGTCCAATGACTTCTTTTTGCCCAATAAATAAATAATGACATGCGGAGCTCTCTCACGATGTTATAGTGTTGAGAAGTACATAGCTCTGTTTATAAAAAGTACTTAAGTATATTTTTTATAAATAATGTAGAACTTCTATTCAAGGAAATACATGCAGTGACTATATGAAGTATACATGATGACGACAAGAAGTATAAAACCGTGATGACAAGAAGTATAAAACCGTGACGATGGGAAGTACAGGGTTCGACTTTGGGAAGTGCAAAGTCCCGACGAAGGGTTTCAAGAAAGTAACAAAAATATCTGCTAAATTGAGGAAGTACCGAACAACAACTCTAGGAAGTACATAAGATGACGACAGGAAGTACGATGTTCCATCTTAGGGAAGTACACATGATGAAAACGGGAAGTATACATACCATCGACGGGAAGTATATAGCTTCAACTTTGGGAAGTGCAAATCCTAGTGAAGGATTGCAGAAATGTTAAAAAACATTCAAAAAATTAATGAAGTACAACAATTGATTCTAGGAAGTACGCACGATGATGACAAGAAGTACAAATATTTAGTTTACAGAAGTGCAGAAGTGCTATAATACAACATGATAACGGAGGGAAGTACAA
The DNA here is from genome assembly GCA_007115705.1 of Dactylis glomerata. NCBI lineage: Eukaryota > Viridiplantae > Streptophyta > Magnoliopsida > Poales > Poaceae > Dactylis > Dactylis glomerata. The sequence goes on from QXEO01000518.1 coordinate 1,241,193, forward strand.
TATTGTGATGAAGGGAAGTACAATATGATAACAGCGGAAGTACAACATGATAACGGCGGGAAGTACAATATTATGACGGTGGAACCAAAAGGACACCGTATAATGAAGTTACCGTTGTTTTACTGAAAAATTCTTGAAACACCACCGGGAAGTACAAGCGTGTATAACAAAGAAGTACGAGATACATATCCTAAGAAGTACGAAAACTCTGTTTTCTCGGGACGGACATATATCATGCAAATCATATTGTTTTAAGCTCCGATCGCCTCTATAGTAGGCACAAATGATTTGCATGGTAGAACAAAAACTTTAATTTCATTACTTTTTGCTTTCCATAATGAATCAAATAGTAAAATTTATCAATTTCAAATCGTTAACTTGCGAACAACACAAATAATATGAAGTTAAAACTATATAAATTAATCTTTAACTATAAGGAATTTGCGAAAATACAGTGAACAAAAAAGTTGCGCATTTTCCATAGCTTTCCAACGGTATATCATTTGCATCATTCCAATAAGCGGTTAAAAAACTATAGTCAAATTAGTCTACATCTTTTTTGGATATCTCTGACTTCGTTATTTTTAAAATTATTTAAAAACGGTGCAGAATTTGAAAAAACATAAAATATGAAAAAGTTGCGCCTGCTCCATATCTATCCAATGCCATATCATTTGCATCATTCCGACAAATCGTTGAGAAAATCTGCTTAAATTACAGTCCGCCCGTTTTTGAATAGATCCGAATTCCAGTATTTTCAAAATTGTTCAAAATCTGTGACGAATTTGAAAAAACTTGCAGAGATAACAAAGTTGCGCAATTTCAGTAGCTTTCCAATGACGTATCATATGTGTTATTCTGATTTGTGGTTTGGAAAATAAGTGAAAAATACGTTTCAGACGTGTTTTTGAATGCTTCCGATTTTCAAAATTAAACTTAAACCATTGAAAATTAGAAAAAAGTTTTAACATGAAATAGTTGCGGATTTTCCGTAGCTTTCCAACGGTATATCATTTGCATATTTCCGTGAAATGATTTATAAAGTCAAATAAATAGCTACGTAGATACGAATTAGCAGTTCAAATTTGTAAACGAGCAGTACGATTCTGTCATACAAAGCAGTATAAACATGTGTCATAAGAAGTACAAACATATGTCATAAGAAGTACAAAATATGTACAGAATATTATTCTGTCATCGATGACAGAATAGTCTCCATGTATATATATATATATATATAGAGTGGGACTATTCTGCAACTGATTGCAGAATAATATTCTATACATCTCTCATACATCTCTCGTATGTATAATGGCGGTGGAGAAAAACATAACGAGTCAACCTTATCCTATCCCTACGAAACCAATCCCACACTGCTCAACACCAAGTCCCCCGACCATGCTCCCTGCCGGCTTCGTCCCGCCGCCGACCAGGCCCCGCCACCGTCCAGGCTCCCGCCGCCGACGAGGTACCTGCAGCATGTCCTGACTTGGTTCAATCCCGTTCTGCCGACCTCCACATCCTGCGTCGCCGGCCACGGGACCTCTGCCGCGCCCCCGGCTCCGCCGCACAAATCCTGGTCGGCCGACACTTCATCCGGCTGCCACCACCGGGAGCCTCCTCCGCCTCCTCGCAACCCCTGGCGCCCCCCCCCCCAGAAATCACATCCCCGCCGTTGTGCTCTTGCGGGCAGGACCTCCGCCGGACTGGGTCCCCTCCGCCACCGCTGTATCTGAGCGCCGCCGGACTGGGTCTCCGAGGGAAACCACAGGGCCGCCTAGGGGACGCGCGCGTCGCCGCCTGGAGGACCATCGCGTCGACTTCTGGAAGCCCCCGTGCCGACGCCTGGGTGGGCTCGTGGACCGCCGCATGGTTTGTCTCGCCGGCCGGGTGGCTTGCTTCAGGCGACCCCCAGCCCGACGCGACGACACCCCTCCCCATTCAACGCGCCGGCGGCCAGTGGTTGTGGCCCCCTTTCCCTGGCGTCCCGCACAGCCGCCGTCGGTGACATGACACCCGGCCTAGCCTTGTTGCTCCTCCGTCTCAGTTTCTTTGATCTGTTCACATATTCAGCAAAAGCAGTATAAAATGTTCAGATAAGAAGTGCATCACACAAAAAGATACTTAGAAGATGTCTGTAGCTAACCCAACTTCTTAGTTTTCTTATTTTTCTTCTCCAGCAATTTCTTTGGAGAGTATGTTTGTTAATGGAAAAAAGAAGAAGTACGAATCTGTTTCCTTTTTCACCGCATATGCATTGTTGTGTGCAGTACATATTTTTAAAGGGGTTCAAAGATAGAAAAAATACCTTAGAAAAAACAGAATGAAAAGTACACTTCTTTGGTTGTCCTATACGAGTTAGAAAAACAAATGAAATATTCACATCAATTATGTACATATTATTTCCTCGGAAAGTACAAGTTGGCGGTTCCAAAAAAGTTCACAAGTAACTAAAAGAAGTGTTCACCCCATAAGAATAAAAATATTAGAACAAGAAATCATCAGAAAGTACACTACACATAGTGAATAAAAAAAAGTACACATCACTATAACGGACGTACACATAGTGATTTCAGGAAGTAGAGTTTCAGCTTAGTACTCGCGAAGTGTTGTAGAAATAATAAAATCTTCTATGTTTGAGATTTGTTTATGTAATACTCACCAATATTTCGATTTTAGAGATGCTTCTTTTCCAATTAAAAAAGTATACAAAATGACATCGGAAAGTACACAAGAAAAAGAAGTACGGAGACTTAATATCGGAAGTAAACAAAATATGGCCTAGAATTACACATATATATTAAGAAAATGATAAAAGTGTAAAAAAAGTAGAAAAGTACACGATCTTATTAAAGGAAGTGCAAAGTTAAGTACCATTGGGAAGTACACCGTATAGTGGGAATTTTTTATAAAAAAAGACCAATTTGAAATGTTGGTCTGAAAGAATTACATACGATGATGTCAAAAAATGTACACAATTCTATTGAAAAGTCCAAGTCTCTAAGAAAGGGAAAAAACATCAAAGGGGAAGTACTATAAGGAAGTACTCACATTGAATTTAGGGCAGTACACAACAGTAAGATAGTTAAGTACACACGATGACTATAGGAAGTACATAGGTTCAACTCTGAAAACCACACAATTTGGAAATTTAATGGAATGCCTAATATTTTTTAAATATGCATAAAACGGGTTGACCAAACTTTGACGCAAAAAACTCACTTAGGATATGTGTTTAAGGTTGTAAACTGAGGTGCTTTATTGTGCTGATCATTTTGAGTGGTTATGGAAGAGACTATTCTATCATCAATGTTTTAGATAGGAAAAATGTGAGAGGGTGTTAAAAATTATAAAAAATATAGATAGGAAAATATGAAATTTCGAAATTTTTGACTTAGTGTACTGCTCAATGATAAGGCGATGGTATTGCCATGTCGCGTCATACGGGCGACAAAGCCTCAAAGGTTGTCAAGATATCAAAGATTCATTGCTGACGACACTATCGGCTCGACGACAACTCAACCTCATTACCTAAACATCTAGGCTACCGCATCAATAAACAAAGAGGTTACAAAGAAGTACATATAACCCTTTTCTGAGAAGTGCGGTACTTCTATTCCAGGAAGTACACACAGAGACTATGGGAAGTATACCTGATGATGACAGGAAGTACGATGTTCATATTTCAAAAGTACACATGATGACAATGGGAAGTACATAGCTTCAACTTTGGGAAGTGCAAAGTCCCAGCGAAGGATTGCAAAAATGTTAAAAAAACATTCACAAAATTAATTAAGTACAACAATTGATTCTAGGAAGTACGCACGATGATGACGAGAAGTACAAATATTAAGTTTTCAGAAGTGCAGAAGTGCTATAATACAACATGATAACGGAGGTAAGTACAATATTGTGATGAAGGAAAGTACAATATGATAACAGCGGAAGTACAACATGATAACGGAGGGAAGTACAATATTGTGACGGTGGAACCAAAAGGACACTGTATAATGAAGTTACCGTTGTTCTACTGAAAATTCTTGAAACACTATCGGGAAGTACAAGCACGTATCACATAGAAGTACGAGATACATATCCTAGGAAGTACGAAAACTCTGTTTTCTCGGGACGGACATATATCATGCAAATCATATTGTTTTAAGCTCCGATCGCCTCTATAGTAGGCACAAATGATTTGCATGGTAGAATAAAACTTTAATTTCATTACTTTTTGCTTTCCATGACGAATCAAATGGTAAAATTTCCCAATTTCGAATCGTTAACTTGCGAACAACACAAATCATATAAAGTTAAAACTATATAAATTAATCTTTAACTATAAGGAATTTGCGAAAATACAGTGAACAAAAAAGTTGCGCATTTTCCATAGCTTTCCAATGGTATATCATTTGCATCATTCCAATAAGCGGTTAAAAAATATAGTCAAATTAGTCTACATCTTTTTTGGATATCTCCGAATTTGTTATTTTTAAAATTATTCAAAAACTGTACAGAATTTGAAAAAACTTAAAACATGAAAAATTTGCGTCTGCTCCATATCTATCCAACGCCATATTATTTGCATCATTCCGACAAATCGTTGAGAAAATCTACTCTAATTACAGTCCGCCCATTTTCGAATAGATCCGAATTCCAGTATTTTCAAAATTGTTCAAAATCCGTGACGAGTTTGAAAAAAATTGCAGAGATAACAAAGTTGCGTAATTTCAATAGCTTTCCAATGGCATATCATATGCGTTATTCTGATTTGTGGTTTGGAAAATAAGTGAAAAATTCATTTCAGACGTGTTTTTGAATGCTTCCGATTTTCAAAATTAAACTTAAACCACTGAAAATTAGAAAAAAGTTTTAACATGAAAAAGTTGCGGATTTTCCGTAGCTTTCCAACGGTATATCATTTGCATAAATCCGAGAAACGATTTACAAATTCAAATAAATAGCTACGTAGATACAAATTAGCAGTTCAAATTTGTAAACGTTCAGTACGATTCTGTCATACAAAGCAGTACAAAGATGTGTTGTCAGAAGTACAAACATGTGTCGTAAGAAGTACAGAATATGTACAGAATATTATTCTGTCATCGATGACAGAATAGTCTCCATGTATATATATATATATATATATATATATATATATATATATATATATGCAGCCAAATCGAGTGCTGATTTGGCAAGATCGACCTCCATGGCGACCGTCCTGGTGTAAAGATCGACTGATTCCATGGCACAGAGTGCTAGGCGGGTGAGCCAGTGGCGTCAAGCCCTGCTCAAAGTCGGCGGATTTTGCGTTTTCTCCGACTGTACAGGCTGTCGGGGAGCTGACGGAGGGCTCGATATTGCACGAGAATCTGGGACCGAGGGGGCTGATTTATTTCTGTGAGGTGAGATAGAGTCCTTGCTAGATAGGGTAGAGGGCGACAGAGTTCAACTCTAAGATCTCCAACTCTGACACGGCGACGTACGGACGAAAAATCTGACAGGGCGAGCTACGGACAACACGAAGACGTAATACAATACAATTTGATGTAAACGGATAAACCAAAATCGGGCCATGGCCCACGAATCAGACGCGGGAAGAACCAAACCATGGAACCCTTGCGTATTTTATTATTAGGTATAGATCTGAGCTAAAAACATAGGATTACGGACAGGGATCACGAAGTCTTGTTTACCTGGTGCAAGGTGTCCCCGGAGCCTTCTCAATCTCCTCGCTCTCCATCCTCTCGGCGCTGGCGTCTTCAGAGACCTCCTCTTTGGCTCCTCTCCTCCAACCCTGTTCTCGGTGACCTGGGCGGAAGAATCTCTGAGCTGATCCGTACATCGTGTACAGCCGCAGCACGGGGACCTTGGGCGAGCGAGATGGCGTCTCGAACGGAGTGCTCAGCGATGGTGGAGACTTCAATGTCGAGGGCGTTGGCGGTAACGTCCGCCCCGGAGGTGTTGACTTGGAGGTTGAGGGCGTCGGCAGTATCGTCCGCCCGGCGCCGGAGATCTGGGCGGCGTTGTCCTGTCGTGGGTTAGCGTTTTGTGATTTGATTGATTATGGATTTTAGCGATTGATTAATTAGTGGGATAACTTAGGCGGTGGCAAAGATGGTGTTTTGCCTAGTTTGTCAGGGATAAAATCATAAATCAGTAAAAGTGGCTTCACCACTAACTCGAAACCAATATTAAAGATTAATAAGACTTTGTAACTAAAGCGATAATTAAGTCACTAATCTTAAAAAACAAGTACATGTTATTAAAAAAGAAAAGTGAATTGTAAATGTACCTAGGGATTAGGGATATAATTAATAATTATGAAAATAGTAATCATGTTTATAAATAGGGACTATGCATAGACTTATTGTTAAATTCTACAGTAGTGAATAATAATTACTCTACAAGAACTTCATTCGTTAAGATTAAACGATTAGTCTCTATCTCTATCCCTATCTTCATCTCTTCTCTACTTCTCTACTATAAGAGCACATTTAATAGTCGCTAACTGCTAACGTGGAGTTTTGGCTAATGGGTGCAACACCCCCCTATAGATCCATCGTTCATTTAAGCATCGCGATGAGACCAAATATAGTAAGGTATATTTCTATAGGAAATTATCAATTTGGAATACAAGTATATACCAAGCTGTCTACCTGACACATACCAGTGAGTTAAAGGCCTCGTATGGTCGTACTATCGCTATTTATGGGACATGTCAGTGCAGAATTTTAAAATTGAATTCTGAAATCAGATCCCAGCAAATTAACAAATTAAAATAATTGTGTGGTTAACGAATTGACTAATAAAAAAGATACTCCCTCCGATCATAAATAACTATTGGCAATTTTGTACTAGCTTAGTACAAAGTTTATACTAAGTGTCCCACAGTTATTTTCGATCGAATGGAGTAACAAATTCACAAAGGTTGAACTGCGTTTATCTTCTGCAGCATGTACAGAATGGCAGCAAGGGAAGGCTGCATCGTTGATGCATTGACACCATGGACGCCGCCTAGGTCGCACAGACTGACACCCGCCAGGTCGCACGAACTGACGATGCCCAGGCGATAGGCGCCGCTCAGGTCCCACGGCGCCGCCCGGGTCGCACGGAGCACCGCCTAGGTCCCAGGACGGGATCGCTCTATCCAGTCGTGTTCTTGGCTAGTCCGGCGAGGGAGTTCTTCAGCCGCCTGGGGTCCTCCACCGCGTCGTCCCCGTCCTGGTGTCCACCCACTGCACCGACGTGAGAATGGGCGGCAAGGGGGAGTGGTCTAAGAGCAACGAGGAACCACGTTGGCTCCGACCAAGGACCGCTACTGCGCCATGGCTCTTATCGGCGCCTGCGGGAGAGGGGTCTGCGAGATGGACTGGGCTGCTCCCGTGCCACAGCCGGTGGCAGAGGCGCCTCCACGCCGCGCCCCTGGTCGTGGCCACCACCGCGCCATGGCTCCTGTCGGCCAGGGGCGGAGCTAGACTAATTCATAGATATGCAATGAATACCCAATAATTTTTGCAAAAGAAAATCAGTATTTAACCTCATATACACTTGTATGTATGTACTAGTAGCTTTTTTACGTGTAGAACATAACACATATCTATACACACGAACCCTGGAGATCACTTCCACGTCCGCGGATCTCTATCTGGGCCCAACTCCAATTTAGACCGGATTCCGAACTGCTCGCTACAGATTTTTGTTCGCAGCAATGGCCGGTCCATGCGCTTAAAAGGAGCTCTGCATATTCCTTGTATCCTCATGACTCCTCCCAATGTGAGGCACTACGTGTGGCAGAGTATCAACCTTATAATGTATACTGTTGATCTTAGATGCCAAAAGCGGGAAGTAAATTATAATGTCTTCATGCTCATGTAGAATTAAATAATTAGATACATTATCATTAATATGAATAATTATGTGTTTTATTGATGTTATTTGGACTTTTGTATCTTTTAATTTTTATGTGCCAAAAAGTCTGTAACTTCGCATATCCAATATAAAAATCCTAGCGTCCTAGCCTAGGAGCCTCATCAACTACCTCCAGGGGAAGCAGGCTAGCAAATCAAACCAGCTAGGACCTAGAGAGGGCCCATGGCCCAGAAGTCCATGATTACATCAAGTGCGTGATGTATACACCCTGTGATGCCCCAAAATCTGGCGATTCCTATTTATCGCGCATTAGTGGCCGAATCCTATGCTCCGCCCGTTAGCGGGGCGGAACTCCGCTCCGCCCGCGTGGGCGCGACGCTGGGCCGGCCCGTTAACGCGGCGGAGGTGTTTTTTTTTGCTGTTTTTCTTTTTTTTTGGATTTCTGGTTTTACTTTTTTTTGGTTTTTTGTTTTGTTTTCTTTTTTATTCTTTTTCTTTCTTACAATTTTAAATATTTTTTTAAAATTGTACTTTTTTCAAAATTTGAACATTTTTAAAATTTGAACATTTTTCAAAATTTGAACATTTTTAAAATTTTTTAATTTGAACATTTTTTATGTTTGAGCATTTTTTTTCTTTTATTTTTTTTAAATTTGAAATTTTTTATGTTTGAACATTTTTTGTTTGAACATTTTTTTTTTGAACTTTTTTTCAATTTTGTACAATTTTCTAAAATTGCTAAGATTTAAATTTTGTTCAAATTTAAATCAAATATTATTCAAATTCTAAATTTGTTTAAAATTTAAAATTGTTCAAATCTTAAAAAAGAAAAAGAAAAAACAAATAAAGAAAAAACTGCTACTGGGCCGGCCCGATAAGAGGCTCCCGCGGGCAGAGCTATGCTAGCTCCCGCTAATGCGCGGAGACTAGGAGCCCCCGCATTAGTGCGCGTTAATCGGGCGTACTAACAGGGCACTGTGTTTGGGCCGCAGCCCATTAGGTGCCAGCAGTATGTATTTGTTTTTTTTTATCAGTTTTTTTCTTTTTTCTCAGTTTTTACTGATCTTTTTTAGGTCCCGGTTTTTACCGGTTTTTCACGTTTTTACTAGGTTAGACTTTTTATTCAAATTTAAAATTTGTTCAATTTAAAATATATTTTTTATAATTTTCAAATTTTTGTTCAGATTCAACAAATGTTCAAATTCGAATTTTTGTTCAGATTCAAAATTTTGTTTAAATTCAAAAATTGTTTAAATTTTAATTTTGTTGAAATTTAAATTTTATTCAAACTCAAATTTTGTTCAAATTGGTTTTTTGTTCAAATTCGATTTATTGTTCAAGTTTGATTTTTTTGGTTCAAATTCGATTTTTGTTGAAATATAAAATTTGTTCAAATTTAAATTTCGTTCATCTTCCAGTAATAATCGAATTCGAATTTTGTTTACAAATTTATTTAAAATACAAATTTTTAGAAAGAGAATCAGCTAGTAACTCCCAGGGAAACGAAACAGATAGCTCCCAAAAAAATACGTGAAACAGCAAGAAAGAAAGAAAATAGCTTGGCCCGTAAAAAATCTCTACACGGGACGGAAGCGCGTGGGGCGAACCTGTAACTGGCATGGCCCACGAAGAGGCACCACGTTAGCGATCCTCATTAACGCGCGCTAACGTGCGATAACTAGGAGCTCCCAAAAAATCTTCACCATGCGTATCGTAGCGCTCACGCCACAACACGCACGGTGTCGCTTTGGAAATTCTCACCAAGCATAATATGCACGTCGCAACATATGCAATTGAATAGCAACATTACACAAGTTCAATATGGAACCCACACAAGAATATATATATAGAACCACAAAGACTCCAACAAGTCAAGAATACAAATATATACAAAGATCTAAATCATACATAAATCAAAATTGTATTCGAGTATCGACAAGAATACAAATGGGCGTAAGAGGCCTCAAGATAAACAATGTCATCCATAACCCTGCCCAGGCCAATACGGAAGAGTAACATTGCTAACATCGTCACTCCCACGTACCTGTGAAGATCGGGCCAACGGTAGGTGAAAAAGGTGGGAGAAAGAGAGAAAACAAGGGCAAGTACCAAGGCATGTACTTAGCGAAGCTAGAATAGGCTATGCTCATCAGGCTATGTGGTAGACTTAGCGGCAACAAAAGTACTGTACTATGGAGACGCGCTACAACTTCTGTATATATTGAGAAGGTAAGGGAGCACATAAAAGGAACCAAATAGATTCTAACACCAAACATAACCTAGCCAGCGCCTCGCTAGTGATCTCGTGCATACGCTTTTAATCTCTCAGGTTATAAGTTTTCCTTTCCGGTGAAAACTGGAAATATGCTATTACTATTTGCTGCTGAAATTAGTGTTTTGCCTAAACTACTATAATCACTATTTGTTTTTGAGAATATTGATATGCAGGTGTGGTTGAGAGTGGCGTCTCAATTGCTAAAGTCTTACTAATATTCTTGTTTGGTCCCCTTCAGTCAAACTATAAAGTTGCGTAATACTTCACATCAAAGATTTCAGCGATCTCCTATACTTGTGGGTATCAGGAAGCTCTAACACTCAATGGTTAGATGTGAACCTGAAGAAAGTATGCAATTAGTTGCAGATCATTCATCTCCTTGTTCACTGTAGTCTTCAGCTTGATAATCCGAGTCATTAATGACTCTGTCTCTGCGAGTTCAGCATTAGAGGGGATTTAGTCCCAAGTTTTTAGCTTTTTTAGCTATTTCTTTGGGTCAAACGGCGCCAATTTGTATAGCTGAACCTCGAAAGATTTCTTATCCTTAACATAGAACCATTTGTTCCTCCAATGCTGAGCAGAATCTGCAAAGGGGAATTTGAAATATTGTGCGTCTGAGCACACAACAATGATGGCACCACCGATGTCGTGGATCTCTTCTTTGGAGGCTCTACGGCAGGGATAGAAAACCCGCCTCCATAACCCCCAATGGGGGTCGGTGCCAAGAAAAGCTTCACAAAGTGTGATGGAACATGCAATGTGGAGGATAGAATTTGGTGTGAGCTAATATAGTTGCACATCGTAAACAAACAGAATCCCACGAAGAAATTCGTGGGCAAGGACAGAAAGGCCACGGTAAAGAAAAGACAAGAACATCACCCAAAAACCCTCCGCCGGGCAAGGAACGACCTCGCCGCCGGGAAGAGCGCACTCCACACAATCCGAGAGGAACCTGGCTGCCTTGGCCTTCTTCAGATTGCTCTTGTCGATGGTGGACGAGGACCGGCTGATGGTCGTTCCCCGCTTGGTGGAGTTCTTCGTCATCAGGCGCTTCACTCGTATCCACAAAGAAAAAAGCTTGAGGCGGTGGTGCGCAGCAATGGCAAGAAGAGAGAGGCAGTGTCCGCAAGGAAGAAGAAGTGGCAACGGCAGAATAGCACAGGCAAGGTAAATGTGAATGAAAAAGGGTTTCCCCTTAAATATGCCTGCGTCGAAGAGGTTTTGGGTCACGACATGGCACGTAAAGCGGAAGCGGCAACCCAATTCCGCACGGGAAAATTGGTAATTTACCACGCCACCCCCACGTGCGCCTGTTAGCGTGCAGTCAAATCAAGTCTTGAAGAGTCACACGTGCAGGTCATGATGATGCACAGTTCACACGTCAAGATTCTACCAAATGTGAAAACACTAGAGAAATTAGTCATCTTCGTCAGCAATGACATCATGATTTGGACAAAAGAAAAATTACAAGTTCTGTCTAGTCAAAGAAATCAAGTGTTGAGCCTATAATCGGCTGCATGCACCCCCATCATAGCCTCGGGGGCTACTCCCATTGGGAGCGTTGATCACGCACCTGATAGAAAAAGTACAAGGTAAACGTATTCATGCAGGAACAACATTGCAAAGACGTACATGAAATTTTTGAGCCTATACTCAACAAATAAAATTTGACTATAGCCACGGGGGATACTTCTATCGGGAGCGCTTGTCGTGCACCTAATGTTGAAAAATTCTTGACTATTTTGGAGGAGCAAAAACTCGACTTCATTATCGATGGTAAACACCAGATAATGCACTCGACATTTCACTCCCATCTGGAGGAACTTGCAAAGAATTGAAGAAAGTAACCCGACAATTTTGGGTATTATAATAGCCAAACAAGGCTCTCGATAATTTTTTTCTCAGACCACAGTCGCCACGATAACATGTCTGAATGTCACGGTCACAAAGATCATGAAGGTAAGACCTCAGAATCCGTCCTTCATGGCCTAGTATTCACACAAGAATGCGCTCTGCTAGTAATTTTCTGTATCCACGATACAAAAAAAATCCCGGCGGACGTGCTGGGTACCCTAAGAAATACTGGAATCCATGCTTTGGTAGGTCCTAAATGCGGCAGAAGATGGGTTACGCCAGGTCCCGAATTCTAGTCCCGGGACTCGAGGTTGATGTAGGTAATGAGTATTTTCTCAGGCAATTAACTGGTTCCTGATCTGTTAAAAGCACCAGGCTCATTTACCAATATCCCAATGGAAAATACAAAAGCATGAAATATTGATAAATTATAATGAGAATCCAAAGATTCAATCATTCGAAGATTATGTGCAAGCCAAAGATTTAAAGATTTGAGATTAGACCTGAATCTACGATTCAGATAGAATCTCGGGGCTACTGACAAGGGTACGCCTACCAGGGCCCATGGCATTTGTACCCCTGGGATATATTTGGGTAAAGGCCCATAGAGATAAAGGCCCAAAGTAGGAGTTGATATATGTTGTATTCGGATAAGGAAACAATATGTAAACCGCCATAATACGGTAAATCTGTATAGAACCCGACCGAAACCATGAGACCTGGCCACCTATAAATAGGGGCCATAAGAGGCCAGTCAGGGACACATCAAGATTTAGCCTATAAAACTAGCTTTGTCTCAATAAACATCAAAGTTTTGCCTTGTTTGTTTGATCTTTTACCTTCGAGTTTATCCGACGCCCTCTTCCTCCGATCATAAGTCCTTCATCTAGGACATTGCCAAGATTAACCCTCGTCAGAAGGTCATGATGGCTTACACTAGTAGGAAAAAAGCTCATTACTGGCTTTCATTCAAGTGGCACATCACCAATCTGACGCCACTGGTAACATGTAGTGGTGGCGTGCCACAGGAACGCCGCCAGTAAAATTTACACTGGCGGCGTGCCATCCAAACGCCACTAGTAGCACAAACACTAGTGGCATCCGCGTGGAACGCCACGAGTGTGTGCTACATCTGTGGTGTTTGAAGGTGCGGAAACGCCACAAGCATATTTTAAATTACTTTAAACCAAGCTGTTTTTTATTATTGAATATCACCAACTGAATATCAATATACATGACAACAATAACAAAGAACAAAACATAAATTCAGATAATATTATACAAGTTCACCATCAATATATCTCTAGCTAGCTAGCTCTTAATTAGTTCACGATATTATTCAACTAGTTCACCATCAATCTCATCTCTTGGTCAACACTCCTCTTTAGAACCCACAAACCCCACGTAGTCGTTGGGATTAACCCTATCGAAGAGGATGTTATTGTCACCTTCATCTAGCCAAATAATTAGTTTCTCCCGGTGTCAACCCGTACCGCTGGGCAAACACTATCCAAGCAGGACCACTAAAATAGGTTTGGTTTTCATCGTTTGTGACGATAACCCTGAACTGGCGTTGTGGAACTTTCCACTAGACTAGGTTTACCTCAAATGATCCGAGTTGTGCAGTAGTTATGTGAGCATGGTAGCATAAGTTATGCCTTGAGCGACAGGGTACGAGCTAAGCAAAATTGTAAAGAACCAACAATTAGCTATATTATTTTGTGCATGCAACTAGGACAAATCATAACATGTACAATGAAAACTTACCGTGATAGTTTTGAGGTTTTCAAGGAGATCTAGGACAATCCTCTTCTGTCCACATGCAGAATAGCCACAATGCTCGAATGTATCTATAGAAGATCTAGGACAATCCAAAATCAAAACAAGTTTTAGTGCCATAAGAATTTAAACATCGGCCCTTGCAAGGATACATAACAATAGATGGCAATCAAGTGTTGCAATGAAAGATAACAAATGCAAATAATATGAGCCTCATACATACATTAGACACAAGATTTCAGGGATGGAGTCAACAAGCCAAGTAGGACGCACAAGATGAAGATTTGTACATATCACATGGCTCGCTCACCCCATCCTTGGAATCATATCTAAAATTATGCCACAATTTTTTAATCATCGGCCATTGCAGTGCATCATATATATAACAAAAGATGAACAGTAAGAATCGCTAAATCCCCGATACACACACAAAATTACAGGGATGGAGTGAGTGAGCTAAATAGGACGCAGAAATTTATATTTGTGCATACCACAAGGCTCACTCGCACCATCCCCGATATCCAAATTGTGCCACAACATTTGAATCAACCCTAACTAATCTAACACTACAAACCCTAATCTAACATTACACTATATACAAATCCTAACTAATATAACACTACACACTCTAATCTAACATTACACTATACGAACAAATCTAACATTGCAATATAGTGGTGTGGAATCAAGATTACCTAAGGGGCACAGCAGCGCGGTGCCGCGGTGGGGCGGCAAGGTCGCGGTCGAGGCGGGCAGGTGGCACGGTCGCGGTCGAGGCGGGCAAGCGGCACGGTCGCGGTTGAGGCGGGCGACAAGGTCGCGGTCGAGGCGGGCGGGCGGCAAGGTCGCTGTTGAGGCAGGCATGCGGCAAGGTCGCGATCAGGGCAAGCGGGGGGCGTGGTCTAGGCAAGCAGGTGGCGCTTTCGAGGCTAGTGGGCGACGAACGAGGGTGTGGGAGGCGGCGGTGAGGCGAGGGAGGCAGCAGTGAGACAGGGTGGCGAGGGAGATGGGACAAAAGAGAGTGGAGAGAATATGGATCGAGGCCGCATGGAGAGTAAGTGAGAAGGGGAGAAGGTGGGGGTTAGTGAGGACCGGTCTGAGTGGTGGCGTTTAGGGTTAGCGGGACGCCACCACCGAATTTGGCCCAGCAAGATCTATAGGACCCATGTAGTGGCGGTGTCCCACCACCACCGAACGCCACCAGAATCTTTTAGTGGTGGCGTTCCATTTTTTTTAAACACCACCAGCATTTGTCCCGCAACTAATGGTGTCTAAAAAAGTGGCACGCCGCCGACCGAATTACTACTATAAGGATTTTCCTACTAGTGTGTAGGGATGAAGTTTAGGTAATAAGGTAACCCAGACGTTTGGCTCCTGGGTGTCAGCCTTCCCTATAAATCCACCGTTAAATACTGCATTGAGATGGGACGATGTAAGTAGCAAAAATACACGAAAAATAGCTGAAATCACTATACACGTGATATACTCTGCACGATACCTGACTACACACAGCATGCGGCAGTGTTCATTCAATGGGGCCAGGCGGTAGTGTCGTAGACGTCGTTGAAAAACAGGACAGAACAGAATGGGGCCAGGCGGTAGTGTTCATTTAATGGGGCCAAGCTTGATCAAGAGGTAATCTTTCAGAGTAGCTACACTCTCAGGTGTGGAAAAATATAAAAGCATCATACAATGAACGTTTGGTGCAGGGTTCTGTAGATCAGGATGTAGGTAATGAACTGACAAAGGTTGAAGTTGCGTGGGCTACGGACGCAGAAGATTTAAATGTAAGTGAACATTTTAGTACTATGAAGACTATCTGTATCATATTTTGTTCGCCGAAATTAATATGTTAATTATTTATAGGATGGGTCCAATATAAGATATGTTATTGAGGAGGGGTACGGCGAGAATGATCTTTCCATGCCTGGTTTAGTCAAAGAGGTGTGGTGAATCTGACGCTTGTTCGGCTACTGGTGTATTCCACCACTACAGTGATGATGAAGATGCAGTGGAAAGTTCTAAGCTGAAGAAGCAGAGGACTGCCTAATTATGTTTAAGAAAATATGGGGGCTTAGAAATGTCGAGAATTGGTTGTATCAATGCTATCGGCACTGAAGCTACCTAGTTGGCAGCTCGCCAATTGTATCCTTAAGTGTTAGTCCTTGTATGGATGTGCGAGAAAATTTAGTAGCTGAACGTTGATTAATTTCACTGGCGATCTATTATGCATGTCTAATTGTAGTTAATCTCTACGAGAGTTTAATAAGGTTTTTCTGGAAAAGCAGTGTGTTTTGGTGTGCATGCACGAGGAGTATAAATCTCCAAGTGCTTTTAGCAACTTCCACGCGTTTGAATAAATGAAAAGGGTCCCACGAAATTCATGCGATGTGTAAAAGATTTGTCCTACCTGTCTTGTCGGAGTAGATATGGATACAATGGTGAAATCTTTCCATTGCAACTCTCTAGTGATAGGTGTGAAAGTTGTGATCCTTTATGAAGTTGCAGGCTCAATTTAATGGTGAGATGATGGTGATGCTGGTGTGGGTAAATAAATGTACTGAAACACGTAAGCTAGGAGCGTTCTAAAAAATAATGCAAAATACAATAGAAAAATTGATAAAACACCCCTGCCTGGGGAGCTGGAGTAGTACATATCCAGCCGAGCCCTCTTTTTTTAAACAGAAGGCCTCAAGCCCGGCTTTATATATAAAGTCACACGGCAAATATCCAGCGATTACAATAAGGATACATGAGTACGAAAGAAAGTGAAAGTCCACACTCTAGAAACAGCAACAAAGATCCACCCGGATCTGACCACAATAGCAAGCTAGCTAAGCCACACAGGCAACACACGGAGATGAGTAGAGGCCGGGGACGCCACCGAAGAAGTTGTCAAGACCTAGCGCGAGCAAACAGTCTCCTGATCTCGTCCATCGCCACGTCCAGCAAAGCATGGTCCTTCGTTCTGACCAGAACCCTCCACTGCTGCATAAAAATAGACATTTGGAAAAACGCATCAGCCGGATTACCAATCAGTTTACCTTCTATAGTTAGTTTGTTGCGGATAATCCAGAGAGCCCAACACTGGGCTGCAAAGGTGAACCACACTAATCTACGGAAGGGACCTGAAAGACCCGCCGGTATCGCAAGGAAATCACCAGCCCCTGCTGGGTTCCAACCACATTGCACGATCTCCCGGATCCCCGCCCACATGAACTACGCCATTGGGCAGGAGAAGAATATGTGGTTGCAATCCTCCATGTCCCCACATAGAGCGCATCGGCCATCCGAAGGACCCATGCGTTTGGCCACCTGCTCACATGATGGTAATCTATTACGGATTAGTTGCCATAAGAACATCTTGATCTTCGGTGGGAGATGGGCCCGCCAGACCTCCTTGAAGCAGGTGACCGTCGCTCCCCGCGACAGAGACAAGTACATGGACCGGGAAGAGAACCGCCCAGAGGGTTCAAGGGACCATGACACCTCGTCATCCACAGTCTCTATCGGGAGCCCCTGCACCTCCCGACAGAGGTTATCCCACTCCACAAGTTCATTGAGCCCTAGCTGTCGACGGAAAAGGATCCGCCATTCCCCTAGCGTACCCCCCTCGGCACGCGCCCCTTGTACCAAAATGAAGGGGTTGGCGCAGCAGCTGAACAAGAGAGGGTAACGAGCTCTGAGAGGTGAGTTCCCAGACCACCAATCTAGCCAAAAAAAGGTCATATTCCCGCTATGGACCGTGTGCCTAGCTCCAAGTTTGAAATGCCATTTAATCTTCTGAATGGCATTCCAAAACTGTGACCCACGAGTCGGCACCTCTTTATCAAACAGGTCTCTGCCCCGAAGGTACTTAGCTCAGATTAGGTCAGCCTAGAGCCCCTCTAAGTTCTGGTAAATTTCCAGATCCATTTGAGCATAAGGGATATATTCATGAGCCTTGTATTGAGAATCCCCAGACCCCCAAATTCCTTCGGCTTGCAAACGGTGGGCCAATCCACCATATGATATTTCCGTTTCTCCCCGGCTCCTTCCCAGAAGAACCGAGCACGATGGGAGTCCATTGCCTTATGCGTCCCTACGTGCAGAAGGTAGATTCCCATAGCAAAGAGGGGCAGACTGGACAAACAAGAATTGGTTAGTTCCAGTCTACCGACAGAGGCCAGAAGGAGCCCCTGCCAGGGATCAACCCTATGACTCACCTTCTGAGGGAGGAAGTCCCAATCCGAAACCCTCAGAGGAGAACTGCTAACAGGCAGTCCCAGGTACTTCATGGGAAATTGCCCTAGTCTGTAGTTGAGCAAGTTCGCAATTCTGAGTTGCTCAGGTACTGACATCCCCATGACCAGTACCTCACTTTTGTCGAAATTGATCTTAAGACCTGACATATTCTCAAAATAGAGCAGAAGAAGCTTAAGATGCGCAATCCCCTCATCCGTGGGCTCGATGAGAATAAGCGTATCATCAGCATACTGCAAGTGCGAGAACCCCCAGGGATAAGGTGGGACACAACCCCTCGGATGTGTCCTGCCTGGCAAGCCCATGATAGGATCGCTGCCAAGGCGTCCACCATAAAGTCAAACAGGATGGGGAAAAGCGGATCTCCCTGTCGCACCCCCCGAGCATTCCGGAAAAAAGGGCCAATCTCCCCGTTAACGTTGATGGCAGTTTGTCCTCCCTGCACCAGCTGCATCAACCGGTGAACGAGCATGGCCGAAAAACCTTTCCGGATAAGGACCTCACGGAGGAACTCCCAGTTCACCCGATCATAGGCTTTTTCGAAATCAAGCTTAAGGATAAGCCCCTGAAGCTTCTTGGCCCTAATCTCATGCAAAATCTCCTGAAGGGCCAGGACCCCTTCATGCAAGCATCTATCCCTGATGAATGTTGTTTGGCTCCTATCGATGGTCCTATGCGCTAGAGGAGCAAGCCTGATAGCAAAAGCCTTCGCCACAAACTTAAAGATGACGTTGATGAGGGCAATAGGGCGAAATTGCTTGATAGAGTCGGCTCCTTTCACTTTGGGGATGAGCGAGATTATCCTGTAGTTGAGCCGAGAGATGTCCACCCTCCCCAGGGTGAAATCATTTAGGATCTGAAGGATGGGTCCTCTAAGGATTCCCCAGAATTGTTTAAAGAATAGCACAGGGAAGCCGTTCGGACCTGGAGCCGAATCTGGCTTCATGCTCGCGAGAACCTCATCCAACTTCGCTGAAGTAAACGTAAGTTCTAGTTCTCGATTTTCCCCTTCCGAGATCTGGCTTTCCGGGTCCCACAGGTTATGGGCTAGTGAAAATCTAGGAGACTCGCCCTTGGCACCCATGAGCCCTAGGTAGAAACCATAAATATGTTCCATCAGGCCCTTCTGCTCATCCACCTCCCCCTGGTCGGTGATCAATCTCGGGATGAGATATTTGCGACGCCTCCCATTGGCGATCGCGTGGAAGTACTTGGTGCAAGAGTCCCCCTGGACCGTCCATTGCACCCTGCTGCGCTACCTCCAGTACTCCTCCTCCATCCTATCGATGGCAAGAATCTGGTCCTCAAGATGGTATCGCGTTGCCCACCCATCCTCATCGAGGCCAGTGGAGTCCGCTAGCTTGTCGAGAGACTCGATTTGGGAAAGAATGTTTGCCTTAAACACCTTCCGCTCCTTCCCCAAGTTGGTCCCCCCAGCCTTTTAGGAATTGACACGAGCTATGCGCCAATGACTGCCACAAATCTATGCAGCTACGGAACGTCCTATCCTCCCGGAGATAGGACAAGAGTTTGCCCGCTACCAGCTCCCCAAAGCCGTTGACCTCAAACCACCAGGTCTGGAAGAAAAAACGTGGTGGCAAGAGGATGGATCCCTCCCCAGAACATAGAAGGAGCGGGTTATGGTCGGAGCCAATGCGAGTAATCGCAGTGAGGGAGCAAAGTGGAAACATTGTCTCCCAACCCGGGGAAACAAACACTCGGTCCAGCACGCAATGAATTGGATCCAGTTGGCGGTTGGTCCATGTGTACCGTGATCCCACCCTAGAGATTTCATGGAGCGACATGGTCGCCAGCGCATCATTAAACCGGCGCACCCTAGGCCAGTTGATGTTTCCAGAGCTCTTATCCCCTAGCCCACGGATTAAGTTGAAATCCCCACCCACCACGACTGGGAAGGGGGAGGATGACACGAAAAGCACCAGTTCTTGTAGGAACTCCTCAGATCTCCCATGATCCGCTGGCCCATAAACCAGAACGAAACTCCACTTGGAGTTGTTGCTGCGTTGGAGTACCAGAGCACTGATGAAGAAAAATCCTTTCTTTCATTCGCCCACCTCAAAGCTTTCCTCCCGAAAGCCAAGAAGTAGGCCGCCTGAGTGACCCTCCGCGGGTACCCAATTCCAGATGAAAGGGCTACCACACTCGAGACCACGGAGCTCTGCCGACGAGAAATCCCTTTTGATAGTTTCCTGAGACCAAGGATGTCAAGCCGATGATCACGCATGAAGCCCTTCAGCTGGGTACGGCGTCCCTGCTGCCCGAACCCCCTGATGTTATAGAGAAGGGCTTTCATTTAGATTTCTGCTTTCCCCCTCTACCCTTACACACAGCCAGAGTGGACCTAGTCATCCTGGTGCTAATGGCCTTCCCGCAGCATGACGAGCAGGGCACAGTAGGGGGGAGGCGATCGCACCCTCTCTGGGTACATCGCAGACCATTGGGGCAACGTTCCCCTCTGGGCCAGAGCCCGCCAACGACGGCACGGGATCACCGCCCATAGCGGTCGAAAGGGAAGAGGTCTCCATCTCTTCCAGCACCGGTGCAAGCGACACATCAGCCTCCCTGGCTGATCGCACTGCCGCCTCTGCCTCCTTGCGGAGAGCCGCCTGCGCTAGGGCCGCCTGCACCTTCTTTTTGGCACGGATAATAGAAAGAGCCTCCACCGACGAGCCCGCCGATGTGACAAAAACGACACAGCTATCCGCTATGATAGAAGATAGATGGGAATCAGAGTGTAGGTCCAGAACAGAGAATTCATCAGTACCTTTTCCGGTGTCGAGGTTCCGCTCCACCGCAAGCCGCTTGGCCCTCTCCAGCGAAGTTGTTGCCGACGTCGAACCCTTCAGCCTTGAGCTCTTGCGCACCTGGGAACCCGTCGCTGGCACTGTCTTCGTCCTGATCGTCTCCATAGTCAACACCTTGGTGCGCTTCCCATGCGCCAAGGATACCACCACTGTCATCTCCTTGTGAAGGTCTAGAGCCACCGGCGACACCTCCTCTCGCGCCATCGACCGGCGCATCACTTCCAGTGCCGTAGATGGCTACTGGAGACCGAGCACCACCCCCGCTGAGTTCACCTCAGAATCATGCACCACACCCGCCGCCGGAGATGAGCGCAGGGAGTGGGGGTGCGTCGTGAGTGGGGGAGTCCAGGAGCCACTCCGTAGCTAGGTCTGTCGGGTCCTCCACCTGAGAGACCGTCACCAGCGACAAAGAGACCTCATCCGTTGGCGCACCCAGTGAGGCCTCCATGCCGAAAGAAGCGGCAGTCCCACCCATAGCAAGATCGGAGGAAATGGACAGGGGAGGAAATTGGAAAGTAGGAAGGTTGGAGCCGTACTGGAAAAGGCCCAGCGGCGCACCCCTGCCCAACGGTGGGGCACTCAAGAGCCTGCCACAACTTGAGGGCCCCCACCTCCGCCGCTACCACCAGAGCCCTTGCCAAAGCTTCCCAGAGATTTTTTATCCTTGTTCTTTCTGTTGTGACGCGGCTCGAGCTCGGAGCTCGGCTCCTCCGAGTCCTCAGCAGCGCTGTCGTCCTCCCTGGACGGTGGCCTAGGTGGGCCACCACCTCCGGAACCACTGCCGCCACCTCTGCCCAGCTCCGCTTGAAGGATGATAGTAAACGGCTCCCCGTTGACGCACAGCTGCACAGTCCCTTTGATGCGATCTGGGTGGCGACACTGGAAACGGACAAGAATTGGCTCAGTTTCATGCTTCTTGACTGAGAGCTCATCAACGTCAATCGGGCGTCCAATCATAGTGAGGGACGCCATGATACGCTCCTTGGTCAAGAGATCCTTGGGCAGCCCTAAAATCTACACCCAAACCGACGGCAAGGCCTTCCCCGGCCTCACCTCGATGAAGGCTTCTCGGATTTTAGCCTCCGACTGACTGAGCGGCAAGAAGATCCTCCTGCTGCGCATGCTCATTCGAAGAGTCTCCCTGGACGGAAACCGAACCGAGAATTTGGTCTCTGATACCTTGGCGACCTGCCAGTCCCAAGCCTCGTTGACCAAGTGCTTGAGCTCGTCCGAAAGCTCACTCTCCAAGAGAAGCTTGGACTGCAGCTGAACCACGGCCGCAAAGACGTCCCCAACGACCTGCGGGAGAAGGGGCTTGATGGCGTTTGATGGCCCCCAATTGATTCCTTGTGTGTGGTGAATAACCAGCCCGTTGGGAACCCCAAGAGGAAGGTATGATGAGTATAGCAGCTAGTTTTCCCTCAGTTAAAAAACCAAGGTTTAATATCGATCTTGGAGAGGAGAGACAAATGACTGAAGGTGATGCAGACTGGCTTAATAGCACTCCAACAAGGGCACACTTGTTGACTCATCTTCGGCCAGTAGCAACGCGGAACCTGCACACACACAACCAAGTACTTTGTTCCCAACTTACGATGAGGTTGTCAATCTCACCGATTTGCTTGAAACAAAGGTTATGAGTGTATCGAGTGGAAAACAGTAAAGTATGCGAGTAAAGTAAAAAGTGCGAGTAAAGTAAATAGGTGATAGCAATATGATGTAAATAGGACTGGGATCCATAGTTCACTAGTGGTGTCTCTCCATAGATAAATAACACATGCTGGGTAAACAAATTACAGTTGGGCAATTGATAGAATAAAGATAAACGTGATATGTCAAGAAGATCACTATGAGATTTACTCTGGGCATTACAACAAAATACATAGACCACCATCCAACTGCATCTATGACTAATAATCCACTCCCGGGGATATCAATCCGAACACCCCAGTAGTATTAAGTTGCGAACAACAGATAATTGCATTAAGCAAAGTGTGTAATGTAAACAAAGCATATGCCCTTGAGCATATGAATGTTGTTTTCTCCCTAGTAGCAATAGCACATCTACAACCTTAAAGGTTTCTGTCACTGCCCCAGGTTAAATAGAGGTATGAACCCACTATCGAGCATAAATACCCCCTCTTGGAGTCACTAGCAACTACTCGGCCAAGATAGCTACTAACAACGGAGAGCATGCAAGATCATAAACAACATAGAGATAACAAAAGATAATATTCAGTACAACAACTCAATCATAAACACCAATATTCATCGGATCCCAACAAACCAAACATGTAGAATTACATAACGGTGATCTCAATCATGTAGGGCAGCTCATGAGATCTAAACATGAAGCACATGGTGGAGAAGACAACCATCTAGCTACTGCTATGGACCCATAGTCCAAGGTAGACTACTCACTCATCGCTCCGGAGGCAAGCATGGCGATGAAGAAGACCTCCGGTGGTGATTCCCCTCTCCGGCAGGGTGCCAGGAAGAGCTTCTGGACCCTCCCGATCTTCGGGTCAACGGCGGCGGCGGATCGCAATGTGTTTTGGAAAAGTGATCGGGTACTTAGGTTTTTTCCGTCGGGAGGTCTTTATAGGCGAAGGGGCGATGTCAGAGGAGGAGCCAGGCGCCCTCACATGGGGCCCATGCGGCCAGGGGCCTGGCCGCTCCACCCCTGCGTGTGGGGCCCTAGTGGCCCCCCTCCTACTCTCCTTTGGATCTCTGGAAGCTTCTGGGTAAAATAAGACTTTAGGAACTTGTTTCGTCCAATTCCGAGAATATTTCCTGTGTATCACTTCTGAAACACAAAAACAGCAGAAAACAGGGAACTGGCACTGTGGCAACTCGTTAATAGGTTAGTTCCGGAAAATGCATAAAAGTGCCACGAAGTGTAACAAAACAATAGGCAAATGGTGAAAAAACAAGCATGGAGCATCAAAAATTATAGATACGTTGGAGACGTATCAGGGCTCGACCTCGATGTTGAAGAAACCGCCCCCGGTGATGGCCCCGCCATAGGTCATGAGCAGCAGAGGCTTGTCCCTCGTCGGGCAGTTTGCAGATATGTGCCCCTCCTGGCTGCACAACACACAGAGAGGGTCAAAGGTGCACTCAGACTGAAAGTGGCCTCCCCGGCCGCACTTGAAACACTCTCCGCTGCTGAGTAGGGTAGCGCCCTCGCCATCCTTGCCCTTCCCATTCGATTTCGGCGCTGGAGCCGCTCCCTGCGGCTGCGCCTTGGACTTCCCTTGCTGGCCCGAGGGGCCGCCGCCCCCGCCCCCGGAGCCGCCCCCACGAGAGCCTTGACCTTGCGCCAGACCGTTTTGAGGGCGCGAAGCCTCTGCCTTCTTCTTCCTCTTCTGCTCTTCAATCCACCATGGCGGCGGGGGCCCCCAGTTGTCCCGTTGCTGATGATCCGGGAAACGCTGCTTGGGATACCTCTCCTGGTAGTAGTAGTCGTCCTGCTGCGGGAACCACCGCCCACCCTCGTTGCCCATCCGCTGTTTGTTCTGACCGTCGTCCCGGCGGTCCATGGCCACCACCTCAGCGAACGAGCGGGAGAGCGGCAATGGGGCAGGAAGCTTGCGAAGCACACGGCGAGGAAACAGACCCCGCCGCCGCACCTCCAAGATGTTGGCTACAAACCCGAACGCCGGATTAGGGCACCCCCTAGGAAGCCACATCAATTTATACTGCCCCCCTGGGCCAAGGCCTCCCTCCCCTGAGAGCTAGAGCTTGGGCTTGGTGCTGGGGACGGTCTCTCCTCCACTGGCCTAGCTGGGCACAGGAGAAGCATCGGGTGGACCTCCTCGGATGGGCCGAGGTCCACGACCAGCCTAGCAGGTGGTGGCTCGGGCTGGAGACCCACAACCAGGTTTGGGTCCACCACCGGCCTGGGCGACGAGCTCGGCGGCCCCCGAACCGGCGAGGATGGAACTAGGGTTCCCTTCCCTAATTCCACCGCCACCGCCGGTGGAGACCGGCTCTGCACCTTGGACGCTGCCGGCCGAGGAGACGATATCGACCAACGGCGACGGATGCTAGCCGGCACCGAACGACAGCTCCCCGCCCCACCAGACGGCCCATCCCCTAGCCGCCGGAAGCGCGGCGAGCTACCGACAGAGAAGCGGGAACCTCGCCCACCAGGGGCGAACGCCACCCATCGCCGGGAATGGAGCAAGCCCCCAAGCTCCTCTGCCCTGGAAATGAACTCCTCCAGCGTGACCCGCGATAGCCCCGCGCGGGGAGAAACTGGCGAACATTCCCCTGAATCCCGCCGCTCGCCATCGGACACCTCGGAGACAGCCTCGTCCACCTCCTCCCCGAGGTTCGACAAAGCCCAGAACCTACCTCCGGCGAAGCCACCCGAAGGCGAGACTGCAAAAGCGCCGATGCCCCGGCCGCCCATCACCGGGGAGCCACTCGACCGGCGCCCAAAAGGCGAGGACGCCAGATCGCCAACAAAATCGCCACAGCAATCGCCCGAGACGGGCCGTACAGCTGAAGCATTATCCATTTCCCCACTATCGAGCCGAGCCCTCTTAGGGAAGTGGATCCCCTAACGTTGCAGAATCTGACATTGGAGGCACTGACATGTGGGCCACACTGAACGTGGGACCCACCCATCAGTGAGCCAACTTCAGGGAATTGTAGGGGTGGGCACGTCAGAGGACCCTCTCCTCCTCTCAGATGTGCTAGTCTAGGGTTACTACTGTTTCGCCTGCAACGGGATAGCTTAGCTGGATGCGTGTAAGGAATCAGGATTGTCGATGTTCTGGATACCGGGGTATCCTGGTCCACCTGCTCCTGGGCCCCATAATCGGCCCATCTTCAGCCCAGGGGAGAACCGGCGACCGAAGCTATTCGAGAAGACCCTCATGAGGAGGCACCTCATGAGGAGAACGATGGTGGAAACTGCTAAGGACCAGAAGACCTCCTCACGAGCTCCCGCTGGTGAGGAGAGGGATCACGTCCATGCCAGCTCAGCATGTTGGCATGCAGAGCAAGAAGATAAAGGATGGAAGCCCGCGTACCACCCACGATACCCCCGACAGGGAGGAGACCAACTTTCCCTATGCCTGCCCAAAGCGGCACAGTGGTTGTTGGCCACCCCCCCCTAAAAATAGCGTGGATGGTGCAGGGCGCCAGAGGAAGATGTCAGCTTCTTCCACCCACTCCTATGGACCGGTGCCACTACCCTACGAAGACTATGCCCACGGAAGAATGTAGTCTACAGCTATCCTCCATCCTTGGCCGTGTGTGGCAACCCCTTCCCTAAGAAGATAAGGGGAAGGAGGACCTCGGCGCTATAAAAGGAAGGGAGGCCACCCCTTAGAGGGGATCAAATCTTCATCTTCTCCAAGTTGCTAGCTGGGCACGCAGGTTCTTCAACCTCTGGCCAGCTAGAACTTTGTAACCAAGACCTTGTACTCCTCGCGAGGGGTCGCGTTGCAATACAAGAAGGCAGGAAGTAGGGGTGTTACCTCACCACGAGGGCCCTGAACCTGGGTAAAGCTCGGTGTTTCTCTCTGCAGTGTGTAGTGCGTTTGACGACTCGAGGCTTCCATCACCGTGCTTCATTGCAATACTAGATCTCACACGTTCAGCCCCCTGCGTTCGAATCTTTGGGTCCGTCGCGTGGTACCCCGTGTTCTTGCGACATGAAATCCATCGATATTTGGTGCGCCAGGTAGGGGGCCGTGGTGTGTTTTCTTTCAGATCTGCTTCAACATGGCCGACGCCAACGCAAGACTCGAGTGTCTTCGTCGTCGCAACGTTGTTCGAGGGCAGACCGAGCCCATCTTCCGTCATTGCGAAGCTTTGGTCGGGGAGGAAGAGGAGGAAGATCTAGAGTCCTCCTACCTCCTGTCTGGGCGTACAGAGCCTTCACTCTCCTTCACCGCCACCGCCACTTCTCGTGCTCGTTCTGGGAGTCAGCTGTCTCCTGCGCAGGCTCTCGCCATGGCACAGGAGCTGCTGTGCTATCAGCCCACTGATGACGGGCGTGAGGGATGGCACGCCCGAATCGCCAAGCTTGTCGCCATCGCCAACGAAGACCCGGCCTAGGGAGGAGCCCAGGGCGTGGGAGAACCAGATCTGGCGGCGGGGCGCCGCGCCCCGAGCACCGGAAATGGGAAGGCCGCCAAGGCCAAGAAGGTGGCTTCCCGCGCCGCATCTTCACCGCGCGGGGAGCCCAGCTGCCAAATCATCCAACGCGCTCCGAAAGACGCACGCGTCTCCCTGGAGCGCCGCTGCGAAAATCATGACCGCACCATCGATGATATCGGCGAAGCTGGCAAGAACGTCAGGACCCCCGGCGACCCTATCTACAACCCCGGGTGTCTTGCTCTCACTCGCCAACAACGCTACATGGTCTGGCCTGACAAGTTCAAGCCAGACATCGGCGCGCGTTACGACTGGACTACCAACCCCGTTGAATTCCTCCAGCTCTATGTCGTCACCGTCCAGGCCGCGCGTGGAGATCAGCGTGCCATGGCCAATTGGTTCCCCATGGCCCTCAAGGACGCTCCGCGAACTTGGCTCATGAATCTTCCTCACGAATCCATGACTTCATGGAAGGATTTATGTCGTCAGTTCGTTGCCAACTTCATGCCACGTACGAGTGCCCTACAACTAAGAACGATCTTAAGGCGCTGCGTCAGTACAAGGGCGAGACGCTTCGTTAGTATATCCAGTGCTTCAGTCAGATGAGGAACAAGATTCCCAGGATCTCCAATGAGGAGGTCATCTCCATGTTCTCCACGGGCGTCTCCAACATCAAGATGAGGGAGAAGCTGTCCGTGAATGATGAGTGTCGTCAGGCTCTTCGAGATTGCTGACCGCTGCGCCAAGGCCGAGGAGGGGAGGCTCTTTGTGCACAACCTGCCGGAGGCGCTTCCCCCAAAGCCGAAGTCCAAGGACCCCAAGCGAAAGGAGGCCGCAGTCCTCGCGGTGGAACCAGATCATAAGCAACGCCACGGGGACCGCTCCGAACATCATAAAGGTCGACGTCGCCATTTCTGCATTCTCCACAATAAGGACACCCACAATACCGACGATTGTTGGATTGTCCGAAAGTTTCACAAAGAAAATGGTGTCTCCAAGCGCCGTGGGGGTGGTCGCAGCTACGGCAAGAGTGGATCCCGGGGCGAACGCTGCGACGACGACCGCGAGGAAGGTCGCCGCCGCGAGGGTCTGTCTCGAGCCGATCCCGAGCCGCTGCCGCTACCCCCACCAGTGAACGATCATCGGGAGGAGAACCAGGGAGGCTATCAAGAGCTGCGAGACTTTGCCGCTTGCCTCCTGGGTGGAGCTCAGGCTCCTTTATCTAATCGTCACTTCAAGAAGCTGTCGCGAGAGATCGCGGCGGCGCAGCCCAACGTCGGCAACCGCTTAATGAAGTGGTCAACATGCAAGATCGGCTTCGATGAGGAGGACCATCCGGCCTCCACCAGGGGCGTGGGCACAATTCCCCTCTTGTGCATGCCAACCATCAATAACATCGTCGTCAATCACACTCTCGTTGACGGAGGGGCGGGCCTCAACATCATCTCGGTCGAGATCTTTGAGAAGATGCAGGTGCCGTACCACCGGCTCATGCCAACTCGACCATTCTTTGGGGTAACCGAAGGGTCTACAACGCCAATTAGGTAGGTACGCCTACCCGTAACCTTCGGCACCCGGGACAACTACAGGACAGAGAGCCTCGATTTCGATGTCGCCTACATTGCGCTGCCGTACAATGCCATTCTCGGCTACCCAGCCTTGGCAAACTTTATGGCAGCAACGCACCATGGCTTCAACATCCTCAAGATTTTGGGCGCCAACGGCACAATCACCGTGCGCTGCAATGAGAAGGATGCTCTCCGATCAGTGGAGCATGTCTACCGTGAGGCCGCCACCATGTTCCCCGCCGACGAAGATCTACTAGAACACTCCGGCGACCTCGCGAGAAAGAAGCAGCTTGTATCCCAAGAGCGGGCTGCTGCAAAGAAGGCCTCTCTTGAGCCCCACCCGCTGGGCTCGACAGGGAAGAAGTTCGCCACCTCTGCATCGCCTACTCCAAGCGAGGACCTGGTCCATCCGATGCTGGACATGAGCATTGGGGAAGCTGCGGTACCCTCAGGGAGGAGGCCCCAGTTCACCCAAGAGTGCTCTGCAACCAAGAAGGTCCCGCTCTAGGCTGGGGGCTGTGAAAACTTCGTCACCATCAGAGCAGGGCTTTCCCCCAAATAGGAAAGCATGCTCATCACCTTCCTGCGGGCAAACTCTTACATGTTTGCTTGGACTCCGTCAGATATGCCCGGCATTCCCAGGGATGTGATTGAGCACCACTTAGCCGTGTGCCCTTAGGCACACCCCGTGAAGCAGAAGACTAGGAAACAAGTGCAAGAGAAGCAGGACTTCATCGTCAAAGAAATAGAGAAGCTGAAGAAGGCCAAGCTAATACGCGAGGTAGCCCACCCCACCTGGATTGCAAATCCGGTGGTCGTCCCAAAGTCAAATGGCAGTGGGCGCCTCTGCGTGGACTTCACAAGTCTCAACAAGGCCTGTCCCAAGGATCCTTATCCGCTCCCAAGGATAGATCAAATCGTCGACTCCACCACCGGCTGTGACCTCCTTTGCTTCTTGGATGGTTTCTCCGGCTATCATCAGATCAAGATGGCAAAGGAGGATGAGGAGAAGACCGCCTTCATCATGCCTTGTGGTGTGTACTACTACGTCTACATGCCCTTCGGCCTGAAGAACGCAGGAGCCACCTTCCAAAGGCTCATGCGTAAGGCCCTGGGGGCTCAGATGGGAAGGAATGCGGAAGCCTACATCGACGACATCGTCGTCAAGACTCGCGAAGGTCACACCTTCATCGAGGATCTGGAAGAAACATTCGTCAACCTGAGAAAGGTAAACATCAAGCTCAACCCCGCCAAGTGCGCCTTTGGCGTACCGTCGGGAAAGTTGTTGGGGTTCCTCGTTTCTCACCGCGGGATAGAGGCGAACCCTGACAAAGTCAAGGCCATCGAGGAAATGCGTCCTCCACGCAATCTCAAGGAAATGCAGTGCCTCGCGGGATGCATGGCAGCCCTGGGGCACTTCATCGCGAGGAGCGGAGAGAAGGCTCTGCCCTTCTTCAAGCTCATGAAGCGCACTGGGAAGTTCGAGTGGACTCCAGAAGCCGACAAGGCTTTCACCGAGCTGAAGAGGTACCTCACGAGCCCACCAATCATGGTTGCCCCATTGTTCCGCGAGCCCTTGCTGCTCTACATTGCAGCAACTCTGAGAACAGCAAGCGCTATCCTCGTCGTGGAGCGAGACACCAAGGTAATCGCCAAAGAGGAAGTTGACCCTCCCTGCCTGGGGGCTCCTCGCGAGGTAGAGGCAGAAATCCCTTCTGTCCCTCAAGAGGGGCTGCCTGCTGCAGCTTCACCGACCGATCCGCTCCCTCAGAGCGACCCTTCTGAGCCTCTCGAGGAGGACTCCTGAGGGCATCACCAAGGTACAGAAGCCCGTGTACTTCGTCAGCACGGTGCTACGCGACGCGCGGGAGTGTTGCACCATGCACCAAAAGCTGCTCTACACCCTGCTCATCGCTTCTCGGAAGCTACGCCACTACTTCCAGGGTCACCCGATAAAGGTGGTTACCGATCATCCCCTGGAGACCATCCTACGCAATCCCAACATCACTGGGCTGGTGGCAGAATGGGCCGTGGAGCTTCAACCCTTCAAGATCTCCTTCGAAACTACAAAGGTAATCAAGAGCAAGGCTTTGGCTGAGTTCACTGCATAGTGGACTGATCCGTTCGCCGATGAGCCTCAAGAGGTGGAGTCAATGCTCCTAGGAGAGGAGGCCCCAGGCCTCTGGGCCATGCACTTCGACGGCGCGTTCAACCTCCCCGGTGCAGGAGCTGGTGCTGTCCTGACCTCTCCCTCTGGAGACAAGCTCTTCTATGCCGTACAGCTCTGTTTTAAGTCTGAGCACAAGGTCTCCAACAACATCGCAGAATATGAAGGACTACTCGCCGGCTTAAGGGCAGCGAACACTTTGGGCATCAAGCGCCTCATCGTCAAAGGGGATTCACAGCTGGTTGTGAACTTCTAGAACAAGAGCTACACTCCAAAGGATGAGCACATGGCGGCTTATCTCGAAGAGCATCGAAAGATGAAAAAATGCTTCCAGGGCTTGGAGCTGAAGCACATCCCGAGAGGAGAAAATGTGGAAGCCGACGAGATCACCAAGCGCGCCTCTCATCGCCTGGCACAACCTGCCGGCGTCTTTGAGGAGCGTCTCTTCAGACCGTCCACTTCTCCATCGTCATCTGGATTAGACCCTCCACCTGCCCTACCGCCACTGAAGCAGGGGGCTCCGGACTGTGAGCCCCCTTCGGGTGACCGCGTCCTCCTGGCATTGGCACGGCAGGAGGGAGTGGATTGGATCCTCGAGCTCAAGGCCTTCCTCACCAGCAGCAGGCTTCCCGAGGACGAAAAAGAGGCCAAAAGGATTGTGCGTCAAGCTTCGGGCTACTGCGTCAAGGATGGTGACTTGTACCGGCGTCGCCCAAATGGTGTCGCTCTGAAGTGCATATCTACTCACCAAGGCAAAGAGCTTCTCAGGGACATCCACACTGGCGAATGCGGGCATCATGCTTCTACCGCGACTCAAGCTGTGAAGGCATATCAAAGCGGCTTCTACTGGCCTTCCGCGCTCGGGGATGTGGCGGAGATGGTCAAGAGGTGCGAGGCGTGCCAATTCCATGCCAAGCAGATCCACCAGCTGGCGCAGGAGCTGCAAACCATCCCACTCACTTGGCCCTTTGCAGTTTGGGGGCTGGACATCCTTGGTCCATTCCCCAGAGCGCAAGGGGGCTACCGATACCTCTACGTCGCCATCAACAAATTCACCAAGTGGGTGGAGGTGGAACCAATGTGCATAATCCCGGCCAGGTCCGTAGTCAAGTTCATCCGTGGGCTGGTCTGTCGTTTTGGTGTGCCTTACCGCATAATCACCGAGAACGGCAGCCAGTTCACCAGCGGACTATTCCAGGAGTACTGCGCATTGGCCAGCATCAAGATCTGCTTCGCCTCTGTCGCCTACCCCAGGAGCAATGGCCAAGCCGAGCGTGCCAACGCCGAGGTCCTCAAGGGACTCAAGACGAAAGGCTTCAACGCAAAGCTCGAAGCCTGCGGCAAAAAATGGTTAGACAACCTCCAATCCATCTTGTGGTCCATCAGGACTACCGCCACCAAACCCACTAGAGAGGCCCCTTTCTTCTTGGTCTACGGAGCGGAGGCTATTCTTCCCACTGACGTCAAATTCGGGTCGCCAAGAGTGCTTGCCTTCGACGAAATTCGCCAAGAGGACCTCATCAAGGACCGCCTCCTCCTGCTCGAAGAAGCTCGGTGCCAAGCCGCGCTCCGCACCGCGAGGTACCAGCAAGGACTACGCCGCTACCATAGCCGCCATGTTCGAGCAAGGACCCTGGAGGTCGGCGACCTGGTGCTGAGGAGAATACTCTCTCGCGAGGGCCTGCACAAGCTATCTCCAATGTGGGAAGGACCCTTCAAGGTGACGCACATCGCCAGGCCAGGCTCGGCACGGCTGGAAACCGCAGAAGGCGTGCTGGTGGGGAACCCGTGGAACATAGCTCATCTGCAAAAGTTCTACCCTTAGGTTCCTCACAAGGAGATAAAGACCGTTTTCACGGCACTTGTATCAGTTCAAATTGCTCTTAAGCACTGATATTAAGTTATTGCGCAGTATAGCGCCTCTGCTTCAGCATGACATTAAAATGACATGAAGTCCATTTATTTTCTGTTGTACTCCACGCGAAAGAGGGCTTGGCACGGTGTCTATGCTGGGGCCTTCGCCCAGAAAATAGCAAGCCCGAAAAACCCGAAGGGAGCGAACTCTGGTCGGGGGCGACGGCCCTGTTATCGATCACCTCCAAATACCCATGGTGCTTAGTTCCTCGTGAAGTACACCGGAAAATAAAAAAACTTTGAGAAAAGTCCAAGGTGTGCCCAAGGCACCCGCTAAGGACCAGCACCTTGTGGGCAACCCCCACGAGGAAGCAAGGACGCGTCGATGCACAAAGCATCCGCAGGAAGATTCCCTCTACCGAGGAAGGCCTAACGTGTCAGGATTATTGAAGACCAAGGCCGCTCCGCTCATCTTGCAAAGGAGACGCAGATTCGGAGGTCCGCGCCAGGCCCTTCACCTCATGAGCAATCCTTGCGAGGTGTCGACGGTCTCTGGGCTCTCTTAAGCGTCGACGTTTTCACGTCCGTGAGAGTCCAGCTTCCCTCAACGACAAGGAAGGCCCCGTG
The DNA here is from genome assembly GCA_007115705.1 of Dactylis glomerata. Taxonomy (NCBI): domain Eukaryota; kingdom Viridiplantae; phylum Streptophyta; class Magnoliopsida; order Poales; family Poaceae; genus Dactylis; species Dactylis glomerata. The sequence goes on from QXEO01000518.1 coordinate 1,274,370, forward strand.
AATTGCCACGCACGGCAATTTGCTCTTAGCTGCTGGCACAGATAGTGCCGCATTCCTCCACGACGGAGAAGGTCCCTGTGCCGGTCACAGGGGCATCTTATTTGCCTTTTTTTAATCGACTTGTTTTTCCGTTTTTGGGGATTTGGGTTTTTTTCTTTTCCAACTCTTTCTTCAACTTCTTGTCTCAGGAATCGTCCAATGTGTCGCTGGCACCGACCCCATCTCGAGCTTTGAGGTGAAGGGAGGCCTCCTGTCGGCGCTAATAGCTCACTAGGGCTCTCGAGCATGCGAATGACTAGGACAATGAAGAGCAACAGGAATCAAAAAGCAAGATAGCTAATAAGCATATTCCATTAAAGCATTCCCGGTGAGGGGAGGAGCAAAAGCACGGCGGGGCATACCCCGCCGGCGAGGACTACATAGCAAAAAAGGGGAGGAGACTAGTTCCCCTCCCCAGAGGACTACCGCGCCAGGATCTCCTCTTCACTGCGCCGCGGGCTGGGAGTAGGTGCGGCGGACGCCGCCGGTGGTTAAGATCCGCACCGAGGCCTCCAGCGCCCCCAGCTTGAAGCGGAAGATGAGGTGGTCGCCAACGCAGAGGCGATGGCTGAGGGCGAAGGCCCTCTAGCGGCCGGAGAGGATGGAGTTGCCGCCCGCTCCGAGGAGGATGTCCAGAGGCCAGAGGAGATCTAGCCTGCTCTGCTCCCCCAGAGCAATCTCCCGGCAGCCGCGCCGAGGGCGTAAACCACCCTCCGGACCGCGTCGGGCAGCTGGAGGGAGTTGAAGCTCGGGGCGTCGACGATGATGAGGAGCTCCAGGAAGCGGGACCCCAGGCCGATGGGGGTCCCAGCATCGCTGTCGCCAAGGGGCGCGGAGTGGTGACCACTCCGTTCGCCGGTGAGGCTGGAGGATCTGCAGCGCGAGAAAGGGGGCCCAGGGCGGCCTCCACCTCCCGAAGTACCCGGTCAGTGCTCCCCGAGGTGCGGGGAGCAGGCGCCGCCGCCAGCGGCGACAGCGAGTTCAGAGAGCCTTGCTACCTACTCAAGCGAACGGTTGATTGCGCCAGAAAAGAGCTGTGGCATTTAGTTGACGTGGGAGCAGATGTCCTTGTGCGTGGTGATTGACCAGCCCGTTGGGAACCCCAAGAGGAAGGTATGATGAGTGCAGCAGCAAGTTTTCCCTCAGTTAAGAAACCAAGGTTTATCGATCAGGAGAGGAGAGACAATGACGACTGAAGGTGTTGTGGAGCCTGCACACACACAAACAAATACTTTGTTCCCAACTTGCGATGAGGTTGTCAATCTCACCGGTTTGCTTGAAACAAAGGTTATGAGCGTATCGAGTGGAAAACAATATAGTATGCGAGTAAAGTAAACAGTGCGAGTAAAGTAAACAGTACGAGTAAAGTAAACAGGTGATTGCAATATGATGTAAATAGGACCGGGGTCCATAGTTCACTAGTGGTGTCTCTCCATAGATAAATAGAACACATGCTGGGTAAACAAATTACAGTTGGGCAATTGATAGAATAGAGCTAACGTGATATGTCAAGAAGATCACTATGAGATTTACTCTGGGCATTACAACAAAATACATAGACCGTCATCCAACTGCATCTATGACTAATAATCCACCCCCGGGGATATCATCCGAACACCCTAGAAGTATTAAGTTGCGAACAACAGATAATTGCATTAAGCAAAGTGTGTAATGTAAACAAAGCATATGCCCTTGAGCATATGAATGTTGTTTTCTCCCGAGTAGCAACAACACATCTACCACCTTAGAGGTTTCTATCACTCCCCCAGGTGAAATAGAGACATGAACCCACTATCGAGCATAAATACCCCCTCTTGGAGTCACTAGCAACTACTCGGCCAAGATAGCTACTAACAACGGAGAGCATGCAAGATCATAAACAACATAGAGATAACAAAAGATATAATTAAGTACAGCAACTTAATCATAAACACCAATATTCATCGGATCCCAACAAACCAACATTATAGAATTACATAACGGTGATCTCAATCGTGTAGGGCATCTCATGAGATCTAAACATGAAGCACATGGTGGAGAAGACAACCATCTAGCTACTGCTATGGACCCATAGTCCAAGGTAGACTACTCACTCATCGCTCTAGAGGCAATCATGGCGATGAAGGAGACCTCTATTGGCGATTTCCCTCTCCGGCAGGGTGCCGGGAAGAGCTTCTGGACCCTCCCGATCTTCGGGTCGACGACGGCGGCGGATCGCGATGTATTCTGGAAAACTGATCGGGCCCTTAGGTTTTTCTCGTCAGGGGGTATATATAGGCGAATGGACGATGTCAGAGGAGGGACCAGGGTCCCTAACACATGGGTGGCGCGGCCAGGGGCCTGGCCGCGCCAGCCCTATGTGTGGGGCCCTGGTGGCCCCTCTCCGTCAGGTCTTCGGATGTCTGGAAGCTTCCCCTTGATTTAAGACTTCAGGATTTGGTTTCGTCCAATTCCGAGAATATTTCCTGTGTATCACTCTGAAACACAAAAACAGCAAAAAACAGGGAACTGGCACTGTGGCACTTCGTTAATAGGTTAGTTCCGGAAAATGCATAAAAATGCCACTAAGTGTAACGAAACAATAGGCAAATGGTGTAAAAACAAGCATTGAGCATCAAAAATTATAGATACGTTTGAGACGTATCAAGCATCCCCAAGCTTAACTCCTGCTCGTCCTCGAGTAGGTAAGTGATAACAAAAGAATAATTTTTGAGGTGACATGCACCTACACAATCTTGATCATATATGTAAGCATTGGTGAGCTGGGATCAATAGAACTTAAAACATGGGCATGAAGATATAATCATGACAATAAGAACTTAGCAACCATGTTGTAAACATGCAAATGAACACAAACAAAAGATCATGGTAATGAAACAATGAAAGTCAAACGTGTGTTCAAATCATAAGGAAAAACATACAAGTGGTTTTCAGCTTGTCCTTCAAAGAGAGCAAAACATAAATGCATAGGACACCTCAAAGTTTAAGAAGGCGACTAGATACAAATAATTTAAGAACAAGTGAAACCAATCATCATGAATCAATCAATGAACCTTGGGACAATGCATATCACACTAAGAATGACAACTATGCTCTCTTAATGGTGCATAAAGAAAGAAGGTGGTGACTCAACATAAAAGTAAAAGAAAGGCCCTTCGCAGAGGGAAGCAGTGATTAAGCATGTGCTAGAGCTTTTCATTTTGTAAAACAGAGATAAAAAATTGGTTTTAAGAGGTGGTTGTCTTTGTCAACGACTGGCAATGGGGTTCTTACTATCTTCCATACAAAAATGAAGCAAGTTTTTGAGAGAGATTAGCACTTTGGTGCTCTTTTTATAAAACTTGGCACTCCTCCCCACCTTTTTCCTTTCACGAACCATGGCTAACCGATTCCATCGGGTGCCCACCAACATTCACATACCATGGAGGAGTGCCTTTTTTTCTATTTTCCCTTTTTTTTGGAATAAGCAATATGGAAGATAGCAAATCCGACCACTACGTCCCCATGAGCTAAAAACAGTGTCACAAAACGAGAAGTGTTTTGAAGGTTTTTGAAAGGTAGCACATGAAAATTTTACTTTGGAATGGCTTACAAATACCATGCATAGGAGTTTATAGTGGACACTTTGGAAAACTTGGTTTTTAGGAGTTGGATGCACGAGTAGAGCTCATAATCAGTACAAGGTGAGGGCTAGCAAAAGACTGGGAGCGACCAACTAAGAGAGCAATAATGGCCATAATCATGCAAAGCGACAAAGCGACATTAAAAGAAGCATAAGATGGCATCAAAAGTCAAAAACTAAATGAGCATGAAGGCTATTGGTGACTTTGTAAGAGTCTAACATGTGTGAGCATGCGCCAAGTCAACCCAAATAAAGCATCAAGGAGAAAACCAAAATAATGCTTCCATACAATAAAAACAACGCATGATTTTTTTTCAAAGGCTCATTAAGCAATCTCAGTTATTTGAGACAAGTCATGCTACAGCAAAACCACTAAGCATACTATCAAAAAGACATCAAGCATGACATGAAAAAGCCTAAGCCGTAGTCTACACAAGCTCCTTCTTGTACCACTATTTTGCACAAAGCTTTTTCTCTTTTCCAACACCATTTGAAATTTTTAAAGAAACCTCTTTTGATGAAAACCAATAAAGTTCAGAGGCAAAAATACTCCTTGATGAAAAGATATGACAAGATCTGAACGCAAATCAAGGCGAAAACGA